>OY997398.1:3273735-4688735 GCA_963921505.1 Phakellia ventilabrum | reverse complement strand
TGACTACTTAGTGGTTACCTAAATTTCAGAGTTAGGCTTCTAAGTGGCTATTCCAAAGCATACCTCATGACATCTGAAATTCAGGTAATCACTAAGTAGCAATACAACCACACAGTTAATTGACATACAAGGGTAACCACACTCCATCTGTAAAGTTTCCAGTGAGCAGAGAGATGAATGACTAGAAAATGGTTTAACCACCTGTTTATTTAGGTTCACATATCCATGTGATTAGGTGAGCTTGAATGGGAACCTAGTGACATCATGCATGAGCTTGAATGCAAAACCTAATGAAATCATGCATTCAATAGCTTATGCAATTGGTGAAGAATGGGTCCCTGTGCTTCTGATGCACTGATGATTCAACCAGCAGAAGCTGTAAAAAGACGTTTTCTCCTGTACCTCCACCCGATTGAAGACTTTGCTGAACTTTTCGAGATTATAACTTTTCTGCTGTTGGTCCCTGTAGCACTGAACAAAGGTTAGTCTAGCTGTAGATGACAAGAGCTTGGCGTAGAATTAAAACTTTACACTTGGGAATGCTATATATGACCCAAATATGAAATCTTAACCCCCTACCAATCCTAAGATATTGCCGTTTTTGCTCAATATTTTGACCCTTTTCCTCAAATTCTTCACTGTATTGGATTCTGTATTTACTGGGGTAACAGTATTTGTAACCCTAATAATATTCAAAAATCACACTCTTTGTCTGAAGCATTGCATGTGTTTATATCATCCAGGATGTCCCACGTATCATGAAGTTCCGCATTACTCCGTATACAGGTGACTCCTGTTAGGTCACAATTAGGGTACTATCTCGGAGAAGTTGAGAACTTCTAAATTTAGTCACTAGTAGGAACAGCTCTACAACTACCACAAAGAAGTTGCCAACATTCTCTTTGTCAAAATATGCATAAAAAGAACCAGAGGGAAGCTGCGAATTTCCTTGGGGCATAGTAACAAGGGTCTGCAGGAAGTTTTTGACCCTCATATGGTAGTTTAGCACATGCAGTAGAAATCAGTATACTTACAAAGTACTTCCTGGGAGTTCTCTACATGCCAGGGGCTTTTGAAATACATTCCCTATTTAACTTAATCAAGTACAACATCTGTTACAACACACTCTATCCTATACTCTGGAATTCCCTGTACTACAACCCGAAATAGCATGTTTACCATCCATGTAGCAGAATACTGGGGTAGTCCAATGGGAGTTAATGAAAAAATATGGCACATTTGAGGCCAAAGTCTGAGTTCGAAGTCCGAGGAGGAAGTTCTTGACCACCCTGATGCTCTTGTGATTGTAACAGAGGATGGACTGAATTTTCCACCTCTGTTGGGACGGCACAGGGGGGAAAATGGCCGTCTTCTGTTTCTTTCTTTAGACAGCCTAGCACAACAGTGACTGAAGCGATTACAATGATTCAAATGCGAAGAAGCGGCATTTGCCATGGAGTATTGTACTCATACCAGAGCATTTTCAAAGAACTCAAGGTTTTCGGCAGTGATTTACTAGCACTCTCAAGTGAACGCTTGCCAACTTGTCACTTTCTGAGCACTTCTAATAATGTTGCAATTTTTCTACTCTTCTAACAATTTAATATTAGCACTGATAACATACCCACACTACACCTTTCCACCCCACTTTACAGGAGTAGTGCTATGCTAAGTGTGCGGGTTACAACTAACCTCATAGAGACTTCCTCTGGGGTACTTGAGACTCCAGTTCCATCAATGGTTACCACATAGCTGGTGATTTGTCTCCAGTCGAGAGTCATGGCCGGCGGAGGTTCCCAGGTGACATTTAGGCCCGGCTCAGGCAATGAGGGCTCAGTAATGGCTGCCTGGACGTTCCGTGGTGTGAAGGCTGGTTCTGTGGAGGGAGGAGGAAGGGAGTTATCTTATGCATGTTGCTATGGTGATAATATCAAATAACCTTGTCCCTAGTCTGCAACCTGCAAAAAAAAAAGCCTTGGAATGGAGGCTGGGAATGAGGCTAGTGGTGATAGACTGGAGTGGAGACTGGGAATGAGGTTAGTGGTGATGGACTGGACTGGAGATTGGGAATGAGGCTAATGGTGATGGACTGGAGTGGAGACTGGGAATGAGGTTAGTGGTGATGGACTGGAGTGGAGACTGGGAATGAGGCTAGTGGTGATGGACTGGAGTGGAGATTGGGAATGAGGCTAGTGGTGATGGACTGGAGTGGAGACTGGGAATAAGGCTAGTAGTGATGGACTGGAGTGGAGATTGGGAATGAGGCTAGTGGTGGTGGACTGGAGTGGAGACCGGGAATGAGGCTAATGGTGATGGACTGGAGTGGAGACTGGGAATGAGGCTAGTGGTGATGGACTGGAGTGGAGACTGGGAATGAGGCTAGTGGTGATGGACTGGAGTGGAGACTGGGAATGAGGCTAGTGGTGATAGACTGGCATATACATACCATCACAGTCTTTTCCCATGTATGCAGGACCACACATACAGTTGCAGTTACTGTCTGCCTCTTCAAACTGAAAGTCACATTTTGAAGCACATCCTGTGTGTGTGTGTGCATGTATATGTGTGCATGTGTGTGTGCGTGTGTTTAGATACGGTGCCTTAGATCACATAATAGAAGCTCTACTAAGCAGCTGCAGCATTCTCTAAGGTCAGCAAATGGCAGGATTGCCAGCATCACAACATCACAACCATACACCAGTTCAGCTTTCTTGTATTAACAATGGAAGGGCCACAAGAGCAACCTTGCTTCCAGTCTGCAGACCACATAAATTTATTGAGTGCCTGGGAATAACGGGGGTAGTTCAGATCAACCTATTGAGGTTCAGACAAACAGCACGTCTCCTTTGTACTGTGGCATGTTTAGACAGGGCTCTGGGAGAGTCAGCAGCAGGAAAAGATTACTTTCCTCATCAATACACAAGTACAGCTATACTAAAGAGACTGTTGGTTACAGATTGGTGAGTGACTCACGAGGTATGACTGTCGTAGCCACGTCCGACGAGGGTCCGGTCCCAACCTCGTTCACCACCTGCATGGTACAGCTGTACAGTATTCCCTGTACTCCCAGTTGGTAGGTGAATGGTGAGAGATTGTTGAAGGTGAAGTTACTGGTTGTGGGGTCACTGATGATGAAATCAATCGTGTTGACAGTGCTGCCGCCTTGAGTGGCAGTTACCGACACTGCATAGCCAGTGACTGGGGCGCCATCAAAGATGACGGGGACCCATTCCAGTCGGAATGAGCGCGGGTGTATGGGAACTGCTGTTACTGATAACCTGGTCTGTGGAGCTGTACGTGTGGTGTGAGGGTGTGAGGGTGTGTGGGTGGGAGGGGGGAGGAGGGTCACTCAAAAAAGGGCTATATGTGGTTTGGTTGAGTATGGGTCTAAGCTATGGTCCTATGACTATTGACTTATAAGAAATTATATGTTCAACTTAACTGCTAGCAATGTTAGCCCAATAATTTTAAAACTATTTACTAATTAAATTATCATCATGTATGAGAGAAAAAGGTTCTCTGAATATTAACTTTAATTCGGAAAGAAACTTTGCCGATGTTTCGACTAGATGCTCTAGTCTTCTTCAGGGCGAAGAAGACTAGAGCATCTAGTCGAAACATCGGCAAAGTTTCTTTCTGAATTAAAGTTGATATTCAGAGAGCCTTTCTTTCTGATGCAAGAGCCAACTGAGAAGCCCCCTCTTCATGTATGAGAGAGTCTGTGCTTTTCCCATGGCTAGTGCTATATTTGGTAAGTTAAACATACTATTGACTGCGATAGTGACGCTCTGCTCCTGAGTGCCATACGGGCTGGTGACCCTGCATGTGACCTCAGAGCTGTCTAGGTCAGCAGTCACTGGGTCAAATTCCAGATCTAATGTGGTATCGGTATCAGACATGACAATCACCGTCCCCGTTCCATTCAGCCACTCTATTGTGGTCACATCCAAGTCGCTGGAGCAGCTTAAAGTGGCATTTGTTCCAACAATTAGACGTTCCTCATGGCCTGTTATTTGCAAACCTGTGACAAAAAATAGTTTGAATTTGATAATTATTATCAGAGCCCTCTAATAATTCAGACATCCTAGTAATTATGCAAATACTCTTGTTGATTAAAGTTATTAAAATGACTAAAAAACCTACCATTAATAGTGAGGTCGTCAGAAAATCCTGAACTCCCCAAGGTGTTGTTCACATTACAGGAGTAGCTACCCAAAAGGTTATCTGGCTCCATATTGATGAGCAACATGTTGACGTAGGAAGATGTAGCCCTGTTTTCAATGACTTTTGCTTCCTGGATTGTAGTTCCGTCGACAACCACTTCGACCCCATCCTTGAGCCAGGTGACGATGGTGGGAGGGGACAGGAAAGAGGTGCAGGAGAGGGTGAAGGCAGAGGAGGAGGTGAGGCGTCGAGGGAGAGATTCTTGCAAGAAAGGTGGAGCTGTAAAAAAACAAAAAAAAAACAACAGAACAGGCACATAAAAGTTATGACCAGAATTCCACATTTGTGAACATCAGCTATCACCCCTGCTGCCACCTAACTCATAAAAATAATAAGTGACTTCCGTAGAAAAACAATCTCTCTGCAGGGTAAACATGCACCGCCCTAAGTATACTAGAGCAGACTTTTGAACAGGTCATTCTATACACATTCAATGTGGCGGCCTGTAGGTGTTAGCAAATATCTCCACTCACTGTTGAATCCATTTGGGTATATCCCAATATTGGCATCCACTGTGTCTCCGCTTGCAACAAGAATACGGCAGGTGAACACGCCTGTACTCTCGACATCAGAAGATTTACGAACATCCAGTGTACCAGGTTGCGTTGTAATGATGGTGAAGGGGGAATCATCACCTGATGCTACTTCAATTCCATCAAGCCCGATTAGCCTCCCAGCATCAGAGGAGGTTGCGCTGGAAATGCATAAGAATCTCACTTCTACAAAGTTGTTACGGCCGATCGCTAGACCATTATTTGGGAGGGCACCCGTCGGAACACTCTGATCGCCGCTCAGCACATATATTCCAGCACCTGAGGAACATTGAGATATTAGTGTCTGCACTGCAATGTTAATATGCTACAGCTTGGATAATAGGGGCAGGTTGACGGGGGTGCCATGAGGGAGAAACGCAACCTCCCTTTCCCCCTTTTCCACCAAAAAATTAAAAGCAAAGTTTGGCGGAGCCTTGTGGCTACAGTTGTGAACCCATAAGGTCATTTTACTGCTGTAAATATAAGGTATGTACTGTAATGTGTACTTTAGCTAGCTGTATACACTTACCAACGACATTAATCTCAACCGTCGCTGTTCCACTATTCCCAGTACTGTCGATAGCCGCACAAGTATGGTTACCCGTGTCCTCTGAACCGAGAATGCTCTCGCGGATCTGGTCCTCACTCCCCTCTCCCAGCGTAGTGACCCAGGAGTAAGTGACAGCTCCCTCGGTCACTTCCACCTCACACGTCAGCAAGATGCTGGAGGCTGCTCGGTACTCATTCTCCCCCAGAACAGCATCAGGAGGAGGAGTGTAGTCAATGGTGATACTGACATTCAAAAGAGCTGCAGGATGGGTTGGAATGAACAACAGATTATAGACAGGCAAGGTTCTACTAATGTGGAAAATGCACACGGCAGTTTAGCAATCTGGTACAGTACTAGTAGAGAGGACGGTATCCTGAGCTGCAACTGAGAATTTATCAAAATATTCTACACGGGGGGGGGGGGGGGAGCCTAGCTAGGTAGGAGATGTGATCCTCACATAGCAATGTATGATTTGTGTGTTCAAGACATTTTTAGTGAAACTGATATAAAATTATCAGGACTATATATATTTGTACCGTGGAAGAGAACAACCTCTGAAGCTAATCTAATAATATTGTGGTATCAAAAGAGGCCAGTGGGTAGAGTACCCTGGTCGATATACATGTATTAACTAACGTGCAATCTCGACAGTGATATTCTGTTCCTGTGTTCCGTACGGGCTGGTGACTCTACATGTAAACACTTGGTTGTGAAGGTCAGAGGTTACTGGATCCAATTCCAGACCCAGTATAGCATCGATACTGGACATGACAACCACTGTTCCCATTCCATCCAGCCACTCTATTGTGGTTACATCCAAGTCACTGGCGCAGTTTATAGAGGCACTTGTTCCAATTATTAGAGGTTCTTCGTGGCCCGTTATTTGCAAACCTGTGGAAGAGAATATCATAAATATTAATCATTCAATTAAGTAAAATAACTTGAATCAGTCAGTATCATTAATATTCTTCTAGATTATAATTAGTGGCTGATAAACTCACCAATAATCGTAAGATCGGCTGAAAATCCTGAACTCCCCAAGGTGTTGTTCACATTACAGGAGTAGCTACCCAAAAGGTTGTCTGGCTCCATATTGATGAGCAACATGTTGACGTAGGAAGATGTAGCCCTGTTTTCAATGACTTTTGCTTCCTGGATTGTAGTTCCATCGATGACCACTTCGACCCCATCCTTGAGCCAGGTGACGATGGTGGGAGGGGACAGGAAAGAGGTGCAGGAGAGGGTGAAGGCAGAGGAGGAGGGGAGGCGTCGAGGGAGAGACTCTTGCAAGAAGGGTGGAGCTGTAAAGATACACACATTGTGCATTCTGAAGGCTAGTAGCACTAGTACTATCAGTACAGGAGTATCAAAATATTGGGCCCGAACAGCAGACTATCATGCAGCAGCTGTAAAAAAAAAAAATGACGTGGGGATATACAGTAGAACTTCCGATACCCTCCTCAATAAGGACAATCTCCAAATAGTGGATAATCTAAATTCACCAGTACGTATGTGTAAACTGACCTCTGAGATAGGGACGACCTCTCTACAAGGGACAACAGAGCGTGTCTCAATGTGTCCATTCCATTCAGAGGCTCCCCTGTACCATCAATAGTCACTTATGGTGGAGCAGCAATGGACCACATGTATAACTATGGTACGGCTCCTGACAGTTCCAGACCTACTAACGCAATTTGAAACGTATCCATGCATTCGGCGTGACTACCAACTAAGAATCGAAACATTACTATCGCGTCATAATGTGCCACTGGGGGCTGCCAAATCATGATGAGCTCGCGATCTTTCAGGCTACATAAACCAGCATGCATGAAGGAGGATTCACCTTGACATGCACTACAAATAAACCATGTTACGGGAGACTGCCATCCCACTCACATTGGATGTCATTTGAGTATATTCCAATATTAATGTCCACCGTCCTTCCATTTTCATCAGGAATACGACAGGTGAATACACCCTGATTTCCAGACCCTATGTTAATGTTCTGGTTAGTGTTGACGACCTCCACTGTCCCCAGTTGTATCAGATCAATGAAAAAGTTTGTACTAGCAACTGGGCTTCCTCCGAGGCCGATGAGTTTTCCAACACCGGAAGAGACAGACGTGGAACTACAGAGGAATCGGACTCGGACTGTGCTTGTAGAACTGCGGGAAATGACGAGGCTGTTGTTTGGGAGGGCGCCAAGCGGGACACGCTCATCCCCCTCTAACACATATATGCCAGCCCCTGGGGAAACAGAAAAAGAGTGTATGCATTAACGGCAGAAAATGTAACACTACCACCTTCTGTATCCATCTGTGTCATCAGGAGTAAATTACCAAGGATTTGAGGACCAACATAATTAACCCTACCCTCCATAATTTTTATATTCTTTGAAATTAGCAGATAAACGCCAAGTTTCTGCAGCTATTAATTCATACGTATATTCTGCCAATTGTATTACAATTTCACAGATGGAGGCCTGCTTTCATAGTTCTATTTTTGCACCTATATAAAAGCTCCGCTAATTGCATAATACCGTCATATACTGGTACCACATAGCTAATATATACCCCTGAGCCAATGCCTCAATAAGGGTATTTGCTACAAAGAACACTGTAACACTTACCAACGACACTAATCTCAATGGTCGCACTTCCACTATTCCCAGTACTGTCGACAGCCATACAAGTGTGGTTACCCGTGTCCTCTGAACCGAGAATGCTCTCGCGGATCTGGTCCTCACTCCCCTCTCCCAGCGTAGTGACCCAGGAGTAAGTGACGGCTCCCTCGGCCCCTTCCACCTCACACGTCAGCAAGATGCTGGAGGCTGCCCGGTACTCGTTCTCCCCCAGAACAGCATTGGGAGGAGGAGTGTAGTCAATGGTGATACTGACATTTAAAGCAGCTGCAGGATGGGTTGGAATGAACATTAATGTACCTTTGAAATTCAGAAAAAATTTGACAGGTAACTTGTGATGTACAGCAATGACCAACGGAAAATGCATAAGATGGCTTAGCAGTCTGTCACGGGATGATATACCCTCAGCTTGATAGGCTGAAACTGATATCTGATTCAGTTTCACCAAAATGTTCTCCCGCGGGAGGAGAGGCTAGGCGGGAGATGTGATCCTCACAGGACAACGTGCAATATTTTGGGTGCTCAAGACATTTTGGTGAAACTGGTTAGCCTCATACCCAGCTTTTTTTACTCCATACAAAAAAAAAAGGGAGTGGAGACTGGGAACGAGGCTAGAAAAACTGGTATCAGATTTGATTTGCAGTATAGAATAATCTCTGAATTTGAAGCTAATCTGTGGTACCGGAATAAGACAACAGCTAGAGTACTCCGTCTACATGTAGTAACTAACGTGCAATCTCGACAGTGATGTTCTGTTCCTGTGTTCCGTACGGGCTGGTGACTCTACATGTAAACACTTGGTTGTGAAGGTCAGAGGTTACTGGGTCCAATTCCAGACCCAGTATAGCATCGATACTGGACATGACAACCACTGTTCCCATTCCATCCAGCCACTCTATTGTGGTCACATCCAAGTCACTGGTGCAGTTTATAGAAGCACTTGTTCCAATTATTAGAGGTTCTTCGTGGCCTGTTATTTGCAAACCTGTGGAAGAGAACGCAAATATTAATCATCCATTAAGTAAAATATCTTGAATAAATCAGTATCAGTTCTTCTAAATTATAATTAGTTACTGATAAACTCACCACTTATGGTAAGGTCGTCTGAAAATCCTGAACTCCCCAAGGTGTTGTTCACATTACAGGAGTAGCTACCCAAAAGGTTGTCTGGCTCCATATTGATGAGCAACATGTTGACGTAAGAAGATGTAGCCCTGTTTTCAATGACTTTTGCTTCCTGGATTGTAGTTCCATCGACGACCACTTCGACCCCATCCTTGAGCCAGGTGACGATGGTGGGAGGGGACTCGGAGGAGGTGCAGGAGAGGGTGAAGGCAGAGGAGGAGGTGAGGCGTCGAGGGAGAGATTCTTGCAAGGAGGGTGGAGCTGTAAAGATAAACACATTGTGCACTAGTACTAACAGCATATTGTGAAAGAAACTAACATGCTGCTAGAGGCTACCAAATCTGTTATCAATGACGCGCTCATGATCTTTCTAGCTACATAGCTTTGTCTCGGCCAGCATGCGTAAGGAAGAGTTCACCCTGACATGCAATGGAAAAAAAAAGCATGGCTGTTACGGGAGACTGCCATAGCACTTACAGTGGACGTCGTTTGAGTATACTCCGATATTAATGTCCACCGTCCTTCCATTGTCGTCAGGAATACGACAGGTGAACACGCCCTGATTGCCAGACCCTATGTCAGTGTTGGCGTTAGAGTTGGTGGCCTCCAATGTCCCCACTTGTGCTGTGTCGACGGAGAAGGGGTTATTAGTAACTGGAACTCCATCAATGCCGATGAGTTCACCAACGTTGGAAGACGCGGACGTGGAACGACAGAGGAACCGAACTCGGGTTGCACTTGAAGAGGGACGGGAAATGACGAGGCTGTTGTTTGGGAGGGTACCAAGAGGGACACTTTCATCACCAACTTGTACGTATATCCCAGCCCCTGGGGGAACAAGAACGAGGGTATGTGCTAACAACAGAACATGTAACATTGTCATCTCCTACGTAGGAGTATACGTACCTTTCAAAAAGAGTTCGGATTTCAGAGGGTCTAGGGCCTAATTTAACACACCCTCAATTTGATTCTGCCAGCTGTTTATAATGACCGCAACTTGCTTACATACTTCTACATAGTTTATGTGACAGCCTGACCCTACAGCCTTTATTTGCACCTGTAAAGCTCCACCACGTTATCTTCTACTGGACCAGGTATATACCTCGGATCCAATGCCCCAATAAGTAAGTGCAGTAAAGTAACAGGGATTCATTTAGGAAAATCTCCAAGGGGGGGCAAAAACACTTCAGAAGACATTTTGGAGGGGTGTGCGTACACTGGGCAGTATTCAATTTGGAAGGGTTGCAATTCCCAAGGGGAGCACAAAGTTTTCAAGGGGGGGGCGAATGAACCCCCCCCCCCTAAATGAAACCCCGAGTAATGTATAGCACTTACCGACAACATTAATCTCAATAGTACCACTTCTTAGAGTTTCAGTACTGTCAGAAGCCATACATGTGTGACTACCGGTGTCCTCTGAACTGAGAATACTCTCACGAATCTGCGATTTCTCGCTCATCCCTGCGTCCAGCGTCGTGTCCCAGGTGTAGAAGGTGAATTGCATGGCCCCCGCCAGCTCACACATCAGCAAGATGCTGGAGGCTGCTCGGTACTCGTTCTCCCCCAGAACGACATCGGGAGGGGGAGTGTAGTCAATGGTGATGCTGATAGTAGCTGCAGGATGGGTTGGAATGGATGTACTATGAGAGTGCTGGATATATTATGCCAATGGATGATCCCATGTTAGAACGTATAACATGTATTGTGCATTTTACCCACGTGTGTGCAGGTGCCACACAGCCACCCACGTACCAGTATCACAGGTAACTCCAGAAAAACCATTAGCGCATTCACACGTGAAAGAGTTGACTCCATCAGTGCATAGTCCTCCATTTTGGCAGGAGGTGGGGGTACAATCGTCAATGTTCACTTCACAGAAGTCTCCAGTAAAACCACTGCAACACTCGCAATTGACTCCATTGTTGCATGTTCCTCCATTTTGGCAGGGGTCAATAGTACAGTCAAAAGGCATGATGCAGCTACGATTCTGTAGAGAAATGGAATGGGCAACTTATTAGTACGATAAGCATATGCCACACATTTTAATGTACACATGAACACCCACACACACATGCATACACACAAGCACATGTACTCACACGTAATACATACACATATGCACACACACTCACACATACAGCACACACACACACACACACACACACCAAAGTTGGTCCTTCTATTCGTTCGAAAAAGATAGCAAACTGCTCCACAATGGTAAACCTAAGGGAAGAACAAAAGTATGAGTTGAGAGAGGTAGTCTGTGCGCACTCTACAACCTGTCCTTGCAGTGGTTAGTACTCTGAACTTCCAGAATACTATAACATGCAAACATTGCAAAACGTGCAGCTGTTTACCAGAAGGTAATTCTCTCCGGCAGAGCATTATACTCTTGAGTGGTGAGGGGAGTGGGTGGTGCCCTCCAGTAGAGAGTGACTGCATTTGTTACATTTGGACTGTTTTGGGTGGCTGCAGTCTGTGTGTGTGTGTGTGTATGTATGTGTGCATGTGCATGCATGAGTATGTGCAGTAAATTAATTGCAGCTTATACTATTGTAGTTTAATGGATGTATTTAGCATAACTTCAAAAAATCGCGCACATGCTGATAACTATCTGCTGTCCCATTGGAAGAGGGAAATGCATGTGCATGTATGTTGGCGTGTGAGTTATTAAAGAAGTTGTACAAACTCTGCACACCTTAGTTTATAGTTCACTCACTTTGCTGCCATAGCAACATGAGTATTGATCATGCACCCATAGACACAGGCAGAGCTTTCTGACTTACTTAGGCTTGTCTCATGCTCCCTCCCTCCCCCACCCCCAGAATTGAGGCTACCATATTTGTTTGTGAGACTTACAGCAATGAAATCTGCACTGTCACTGCAGTTGATGGCATGGTAGGGGTCATCAGCCTCAACCAGAACCAGCCATGAGCCCCAGATCTCTGCACTACTGGAGAAGGTGTCGGTGGTCGTACGAGCTTCGACTAAGTAGCCCTCAAAAGCATTCATAGTTGAGGCCAGTAGCACTGTATGTTGTAATGGTGTGTGCGTGTGTTGAGTGTGTGTGTGTGCATGTTTGTGTGTGTGTGTGTGTGTGTGTGTGTGAGGTAATAAAAAGGTTCCGTACATCAAGAGCTGAGTATTTAAGAAAGGCAACCAAGACACTCATCTCTAGTGAGCACATGTAATGTACTTACACTCATAATCCCGACTACACTGATACGTCTCATTGAAATCATTTTCTCCTGTTCTCACTCGAGTTCCGGCATTTAGCACTGCCTCCACAGATAGCACGTGTGGACAGGAAGGAGGGGTGCACTGCTGGGCCGATGCCGAGTGTTGAACCTGCATTTGTGAGCATGACTCTCGTTGTGCTCCAGCGGGATAACATCCGGCTTGAGGTACCAGGAAGATGGTGTTGATAGTGCATACGAGTGCGAAGGCTGTGAGAAGACTTGCTAGCTGAGTCATCATCTCTGCAACTGTCAATGCTTAGTGCAATACTGTGCGGTAAAAACAAAGGGTGTACAATATTATGTTGCTACAACTGCCTATGTTGCCACTTCTCTATCTCTGGCCAGAGGCAAGGCTATCCAATTCTGTCCTTTCTCTTCATGACCAAACAATGGTTTCAGGTTCAGAAATTTTCTAGCACATATACACACACACACGTCATGCAAAAGGCAAGGTTTAGCACACACAGTAGTATGGGTGCCTGTAAGTGCGCGAAATGCCCTGCAACCCCTGCTGTTACTTTACGCGCACGGCGGTCTGGTACCAACAGCAGGGAAGGCCACTTCAAGCTGGTCTCGCGGGGCGGACAACTTCAAGCTTTGGTAGCCCCACCCCCCAAAATATAGCAGGGCACTGTACACCGATCAGGATCGCATCGAGTCAATACAGAAATGAGCCACTTACAAGGTCCATTGACACTGCGGCTAGAAACTCAGTCCAGGCATATCATATGACCGTCTCGCGCGTATGCACTATTTCCTTATGATATTTAATAGGGTGGGAAAGGTAGGCGTGCATATACACATACTCAATAAAGTGGGTGGGGCTGGATAACAAAAATTTAATACATGTATGAGAGTAAAGCGTGTAGAGGTACAGTCTCTATGATAAACTGAACTATAAGACCCTGGCAACTACGTATACTTTTTCTGGGGAGTTTCTAAGCAGTAAAAAGGGAAGACAAAAAGTAAAGAAAATAGTTTCTTCTCAGTTTCATTTCGGACATCTCAGTGGTAGAAATGACTGCAGTGGTCTGTATAGTAACAGAAATAGCCAACAATTCCAAAGAGAGTCACAAGCACGGCAAAGCCAACTTCAGCACGTGCGATCTGCATCCATGCTGGCACTCTCTCCTCCAACTCTTCTGAAGAAGAAGACCCAGAAGGCACGATAGCTTCACCAGCATGAGATGACTGTTCCACGGTCCCAGACGTGCTGACCTGCTCCTCTTCCTTCACTTCTATCTCTTCCTCTGGTTCCTTTGAAATGGTGGAAGTGAACTGCAACCTTCGTGTGACTGAGGGAGAGGAGTCGAGTGGCACAGTTGTCTGGCCGGACTGTATTTTGGAAAGACGGCTTTGAAACTTTGATTCGCTGAGGGTCATCCTGGACTGAACGGTGGACCGCTGGGTCGGTGTGCTGCCTGCAATGGAAGTCTCATCTTCGTCACTGGAGATCTCGAGTCCCGCTAGTCTGGAGGTTGCCTGGCGCCGATGGGCTGATCGCAGATCATAGGTCCTGGCAGAGAGGCCTGCAGTCACAGAGGTGGATGTTTCTGTAGGCTGACGTGGCTTTGTCTCTTCTTTCGGACCTTCCTGGAGCTTTGCTGGTAAAGGTTTCTCTACCTGTGGCAAGGGCTGTTCTTTTTCCTCCTCTTGCTGCTTTTTCTCCTCTTTGTCAGTGGGTGCCTGCTTAGTCCTTCTAACAGGGGATTTAGATTTCTCCTTTTTTCGCTGTCGTACAGACGCCCTCTTGGTCGTCTTTGCCTTGGATTTGGGCGTGTCTTCATCATCACTCGAGAGGAGGACTGTGGAGGACTCGCGGTCGGCTCTGGCTACGTGCCTTGATCTCAAGTAATAGCGATCAGCAGGGCTCTAAAGTGGGAATTAATGCACCATGGTATAAGAATGTCATTCTCACAGTAGATGATGTACATAAACCACTTCCTGTTTATTATCATCTTGGCTATAGATTAGACTACTGTCTCCCATGGCAACGTGTGTTGCGTTACCTTTTGGGCAGTCTGGTGCTCATAAAACTCTTCAATGAGGTCCTCACATGAGCCCAGGTTCCCAACAGGCTCCCAGCTGTCGTAGCGAGGCCCATACCCAACCCAGTGCACCCGGTAGAAGATGTTCCCCTGCCTATCCTCCTTCCGCCCAATTATCTTCTCGACCTGCAAAAGGCGGCAGAAGGGGTGCATGGCAGTTTAAAATGGCCCATTTTGGAAACTATCACACGCATTGTTGTGATGTCATTTGGAGGATAACTGAATGGCAAAAAAATGGCGAGTTTCTAGTTTTCATGGAGGCTGAAGACTCAGCAGAGGGCCTTGTCAAGGTAGCAACTCGTGAGAAGGTATACAAATGCCTAGAAGTACGCTAAGCTAGCTGGAAAGGTAAAAATACGCTGCTCATCCAAATGTGTGTGCCTGAATTTCATATTCTCAATTAAGGATTTTGGCGTACAGCAGTCTGTAGAATCTTTGCCTGCTGCTCAATGTGATGGTGGGCTTTAAGTAAGACCACAAAAGCTGGGGGTGAAGGCCTGGGAGCCAGGCTAAAGGCAGGATGCCACGAACAGAAGTGAAGCCTCGCAATGTCAACATTCTGAGCAAAACCCGAATGATGGGGAGAATGGTCTTTGAAGTCACTAATCACTTCCAGTATTGGAATTCTGTCTGCAGCAGGCAAAGATTCTGCAAACTGCTGTATTGCAAGCTGCTGCCTTGACAAGGCCCTCTGTTGAGCCTTCAGTCTTCGTGAAAAGGCTTCACATTTGTATAAAATTGCTGTTTTCTAGCTGGACTGTACTCCAAATGACGTCACGAACAGCGTGTGTGATAGTTTCCAAAACGGACCATTGTACACACTAAACTCTGTGAGGCTGCTTAGCACCAGTGTGGTCCATTGCTTCATGGCCCATGTGAACACTACCAAGTAATGAGGGATGGCCAGTCGTAATGGAGAACAAATACTCAATGAAATGGCTCTTGGAGGTTCTAACAACACTCCTATACAACTAGCCTTATCTCTTACAACAGCTGGGAACCTGTAGTAGTAATTTGCAGAACATAAGTGGGTGGAGGCTCCACTCACTCCAAGACTAAGTCTGAAATGAGCATTTTCCTACTTTAGTATAGGGGAAAAAGGGCGTGTGTGGGTGTGAATATGATTGGATGCTGCAGTGGGAAGCAACCAGGAACACAACAGACCAATCCGGGAATATTCTGGCTATCCGTGCAATCAACTCTAGACTTCCTACAGATTTTGGCCAGCTGGCTACCTTTATCAAAGCAGCAGATGTGTTTCAAACTTTGTATGCCGTCAACACAACTTAATACTATAATATTGGTATTGTCAAGCATATCATTTCCAAGAGCCAGGGTCAGGAGATCTAACATCACAAGAAGCTTCCTTGCCCTAATTTGTGTGGGGATAGGGGTAGGCTTAGGTGACCCAATGTTTGCTGCTCCTGATTGTAAATATTTACTACAAATTTTATACCAGAGAAATCAATCCTTATTAAACTGCACAGGGTAGTAATCAGTTCGGGTCTTTCTAGACAGTTTACGGGGTGTGACTAGCGAATCGCTAATGGTATTAGCACCTTTTTAACTCTTTCAGAGTAGGACGGTTTTTTAGCTTCTTGGCTTTTTAGCTTTGTACGGCCGCAACACACCCAAAAGTAAAGCCGCCAAAGCTATTTTATGCCACAAATTAGCACTCACTTGATAAATCCTGCCTTCTTCAGACATCTTTGACTGTATTCACTCACTCGATCGCTGCAAGAGTTATGGATGAAGCATGAGAAATTCAAAAACGCTTCGGCTTGTTGCCATAGCATGCAAGCGATGCAAGAATTTCCCTGAGCTAAACAATTCCGGAAGCAGTCGGGCAATTATTAGAAGTGGGCACTATTTGGAAAACAACGCAAAACGCCTAGCACAGCATGTCTTCGTTCGACAGCTCAACACACCGGCTCGAAGGCTCTGGAAACGTGACAGGGGGACTCATCATCAAAAAGAAGGTTCAGAGTGCTAGTGACATTGTTGTCGATGAATTCAAGAAGCCCCCTGCACCCAAGAGCTCGCTCTTGGGGCTGGATGTCCTAGCCAGGAGGAAGAGAGAGCAGAGGGAGGAGGGTGCTGTTATGGTGGCCGAGAAAAGACCGAGATGGGATGTCAGGGGGAAGGAGAGAGAAGGGAATAGGGAATATGATTCAGACGTCCGCATCAGTTTTGGGAAGGCAGAGCATTTAAAAGTGAGCTATGAAGGCCGTTTGTAGTGTGGTGAATCTTGTAATAGATACAATTGCACGTAGACAGGACCTCGGCTTGGGATGAAACCTAGGAGCTTTTACTCAGAGCCCCTTAGCAGTAGTCTCAACTGTCTTAGATGCCCAAGCCACTACTACCTAAGCAGAGGGGTGGTAGATCGATAGCCTTGTGTCCAGGCCGTATCCTTGTTCTGGAAGTTTGCTCCTTTGGAGGTGCATGGCCTGCGGACGGGGCTAGGGTGGTAGACAGACTAGATGTAACCCGGGGTCAAGGATAGTTGTTTATCACGCGTTATAATTTTCTCACAGCATAGTCTCATTTGTGCCAGTTCCTTCATTCTTCGTCTCTGCTCCACATTCTTCTCACCTTTGTCTCACTACTCTAAAACCTTCACCCACCCACCCTCTCCAGGATCGTCGCTACCGCCCGTCTCGAGTGGAGACACCCTCCCATCCCGGAGGGGTAAGTGAGGAGGCACTGGAGAGGATCCAGGGTCGGCTCAGACGGGATCAGCAGAGACATGGAGTCTATGCCACATCAAAAGATAGAGAGAAAGACAAGTAAATATTGTGTATAGCAGAAACTAAATTTTTTTGGAAGGTGATCCTAGCCTCACTCCCAGACCTATTGGGACAGTCTCTTGACCTGGGAATGAGCCTAATCAAGTAGTAGCATGTTTTGGACCCATTATGATGTAATTGGGGGGGGGGGGGGACTAAATGCATCAGAACTGATGTAGTTTTCTTGTATGAGAACATGTTTGTTTGCTTGTAATTTCTTGTGCTCCCAGCACTGCAGCACTTACCCTCCCCCCCCCCCACCCCCGTGTGCATCTGCATGTGTATGTACATGTATGTATGTGTGTGCTGGTGCAGTGACAATTTTACATTCTACTTGCATGTATATATAGATATTTATATGTAGAAACGAGCATTTACATACAGCAGATTTGGAAAATGCATTCAGAATTGTAATGTAATGGTTATGATCGCTTTCTGCTCATGCTGCCATGTAGGGAAGAGAAGCACAGTGACAGAGATAGAGACAGAAGAGGGGACAGGGATGAAGGGAGGCGGGAGAGGAGGCCGAGAGGCGGAAGAGACGATGGTTACGAGTCTCAGGCTATGAGTGCCAGGTCCAGGAGAAGTGATTGGGAGAGAGAGACTCCAAGATCGGAACTTGGGGATGCTACTCCAAATCTGAGGCTAACAGGTATGCTGCTTGGTTTGAGGTGTACAAAAGTGGGAGTGTAGTCATTGTTTGTAGTGTACTTGCAAATTAAAAATACATGCAAGTGCTATGCTAGATAAAGGTTCCATCTCCCTTATTGTATAGAAAGCTGTCTTCAATTTGCTGCAGTCATGGAGGTTCTTGAGAAAGCCCCCTCCCCCTCCCCCTTTCCCAGAAATAGGAATGTTTTAGCTAATTTTAAATGTCTAGAAAAGTAAAACAGTATACTGCCATTTGTCTCCATTCTATATACTGTAGTGAGGTGCATTTTTGAAGTCAATACCAGCCCTTCCTCTTTCCCATCCCCTTACAGATGTCCGTACCCCGTCCCGTTCTTCCTGGGATCCCGATGAGAGGCCGGCCGTGGGAAGCAGCAAGTGGGACATGCCTTCTCCCGCTCTCTCCAGAGACAGTGGCACTTCGACCAAGGTATCAAAGGACACGCCCCTTCCCACGCCCACCCACCGCTACAATGTGTGGGCAGATGACAGAAAGAGCCTTGGCATCACACCCAAACCCAGGGGACAAGGTGAGCAGATGAGAGTCTGAGAAGGAAGCCATGTGACCCTGTCTAGTTTGTATGGTATCATTCTCTCGCCTGTACCTACCGTGTGACTTCATTCCCAAACTCCCGTACATGTATTGCCAAAACCTGGTCTGGGAATGAGACTACCTATTCCCATTCTCTGCCTTACCCACCTGGCTTCCACAGTCTCACTCTATCTCTTAGCTACTAGTAACGTAGCCAAAAGGACACCTCTGCCGAAGACAGTGGTGCTGACTGAATGCTGATCCGGCAGTGATACAACCTATTGAGGTTCAGTACATATCATGCCGTTAGAGACATGTACAGGTAGCACATATATATATATATATATATGTAAATCTATTGTAAAACCCTGCCTACTGTATAGACCCTGCCTACTGTATAGACCCTGCCTACTGGGTAGAAACCTAGCCACGTTCCCAGGCTCCCTGTAAGCAACCAGAGCTGAGCTGGGTTGAAACCTGGCGCAGAAAGTATACTTAAAGTATTACATAGTACGTCCTCGGGACTCATATGACAGTCCTTTATGTAGTGATGTAATCATGACCATATATGGCGTACCGAGGATCTACAGAGATGATGATGTTAATATGCCCCTCTGCAGGTGAGGGCGAGGAGGTGGTGAAGTTCTCCAGTGAAGAGGAGAGGCAGGATTGGGAAGATGAACAGAAGGTAAGTATGCCACCTGCTGGGTGGTATAGTCTGTATGATTAGCAGGGTAGGGGATGGCCTCCTGGAGTGTGGGCTGAGAGGGTGTATGCCATGTATGGCAATGGAGATTAAGCCATAAAAATTCAACCACATGTACGATCAGCACTGGTCTCCGCTAGTCTTCAGCGTTCTCCACTTATTTCTAGTTGGCCTCCACTACATTGTAGTCTCTGTTGACCTCCACTGATCTTCACTTATTTCAAATGGCCTCCACTGGTCTCAAGTGGTCTCCACTGGCCTCTGTTGGTCTGTAGTCTCTAGTGATGGTGGTGGTGGTCTCCCTACAGTGTCTCGGGCTACTGGACACCAGCAGAGACTACTAGAGACTAGCCTCATTCCCAGGTTCCTGTTTTATTCGGTCACACAAAGCTACTTTACCTTATGTAACCAAATAAACTGGGGGGCTGCGGACTAGGGACCACTCGAGGCCAGTAGAGGCTATTAGTAATATTTTGTGGTTGCAACACGAAGTAACAAGCCAACAAAAATTCACATACATGTTCCTTCTTTCACATCGACCTGCCTCTCTCCCCTCTCCAGCGTCTGGACCGAGCCTGGTATGACTACGATGGTGGATATGACGAGACCAACAACCCTTTTTCCAACGTCCCCGAGGAGTACACCAAGAAGAGAGAGGAGCAGCTGGCCAAGAACACCATCAAGAGGATGTCCGCCCACCAGAGACAGATTAACAAGGTAGCCGGACGTTTTGCCGTGGTGATTGTAGTCCTTGAATAAGAAGGACACTAACCCGGTTCTTGTCTACGCTTTATCCGTAAGAAAGGCCAATCAAAACTAATTATTATGTCACTCGCTACAAGCAAGCAATTGTTGGCAGCAGATACATGTGGTATTACGAGGTAATTATTCCCTAGCTTCACTCTGATTGGTCATTCCACATACCAGACATCCGCGTCATAGGGCCGAGCAGCATGTTCTATTGTCCCCAGACCGTTCTTCAGCAGCGGGCAAATAGAGATTTGGGCACAAGACTACCTCTTACTATTGTCCTTTTTAATCAAGGAATCCACATGCAGTGAACAAACATTATGCTTAATAATAGGGGAGTATAGTACCCTAAATTAGTGAGAACCCAGATGGTATTTGTGAAGAAAAAATAAAAGTTTCTACTCCTAAATTTGTGACCTCGTTCTGTTCCTCGAAAGGACAATGAGAAGTGGGAGGAGAACCGGCTGCTGACCAGTGGGGTGGTGCGCAAGGTGAACGTGGACGAGGACTTTGAGGAGGAACAAGAAGGGAAGGTACACCTGCTCGTCCACAACATTACCCCGCCCTTCCTCGATGGACGCATCGTCTTCACCAAGCAGCCGGAGCCCATTGTACCAGTTAAGGTAGGTAGGAGATGTTGTACTGATATAGCAGTTTAAAGGTGCAAGAAATTAATAATCGCTAGCTGCTGTACAGTTGCAGGAGTGCTAGATTCAACAGTCCCACTGTCGTTCCTTTTTGTGTTACCGATACTGGGCAGCTATCAAAGTCATGGATTTTTATTTTACAGTTCCAGACAGTATGCATGCACATCCCCTGGTCCCCTATACAGTATGTACGTCTGGTAGGCAGCCAGGGGCGGAGAAATTAGGGTCCATGATCAGATTTTGGAATTCCTCCATGATAAACAGTTTGCCGTTATAGTGCAATCCAGTCCTGAGTAGTACAGCTGATGCTGGTCGAGTCACACCCCACTTGGCTTCCTGCGAGCCAAGGGCAGAAGTGCCTCTCAGTTCACTCCAAGTTTCTTTCGACTCACTTGTACTGCAGGACCCGACCTCGGACATGGCCGTGCTCTCTCGCAAGGGCAGCCTTCTGGTGCGGCGCTACCGCGAGGAGAAGGAACGAAAGAAGGCCCAGCAGAAGCACTGGGAGCTGGCAGGCACAAAGCTGGGCAACATCCTGGGAGTGAAAGCCAAAGAAGAGGAGGAGGTGATGCCTCTATCTGCAACATGTGTGGCTAGCCGTCGTCACTGACCCTAGGCTATCCCCATCCCTCTCCCCCTCCTCCTCCCCTCCCTTCCCTCTCCCCCTCCTCCTCCCCTCCCCTCCCCTCCCCCTCCCCCCCCCCCCCCCCCCCCCCCCCCCCCCCCCCCCCACCTACCCCATCTCCTCGCCCACCTCAGGATCCAAAACTGCAGGAGGACGGCTCGACCAACTACAAGTCTGGACAGCAGTTTGCGGATCACATCAAGGGAGGGAGTCAGGCTGTGAGTGACTTTGCCAAGAGCAAGACTCTCAAGCAACAGCGACAGTTCCTTCCCATCTTTGCCGTCAGAGAACAGGTGAAGCTGCGTTCGATGATGCTCAGCAGTCTGTCGTGTTGTAGCGGTAGACCTTTGCTCATGCCTAGCCTCGTCCCAAGGCTCTCTTGCACTCAGCTGCGCTAAAGTGAAACACGGGCCTGGGAACAAGGCTAGCTTTATGCCCTAACCTTACCCTAAACCTATCCCGTCAATTTATCTCAAGAAACTGTATGTTCCTAGGCCTTCCTGCTCTAGCTTTTATATATTTTACATCATGGAGAAGCCCTCCCCCCCCCTCCCCGATTTTTCTCCACAGCACCCTTGGTATTTCAGTTGAGTGTTGTGTATAATCGCAGCAGTATTTCTCTTATCCAGCTGTTGAGTGTGGTCCGGGATAATCATGTGGTGGTGATAGTTGGTGAGACGGGCTCAGGCAAGACTACACAACTGACCCAGGTTGGTTGACAGCTCCTCAGGCGGTCAATGTATGCTAATGAGCAGACTGACCCACATTGTGGGCTAGAGGGGATGTCAAGTGGTTCATCAATCCTTGCAGAAGTGCAACGGGTATAGTAATATTTGAACAAATGACCACAGATATTGGTTTGAGTTTGTTCACGTAGAAAGCGAGCAGCTATCCGAACCTTTATTGTGAAATATGTTCAGCTTACTTTAGCTAATAGTAGAACTCTACACACCACACACACACCACACACACACATGCATACACACACACACACACACAGTACCTCCACGAGGACGGCTATAGCCAGTACGGACTCATTGGGTGCACACAGCCTCGGAGAGTGGCGGCCATGTCAGTAGCAAAGAGAGTCTCGGAGGAGATGGATGTGAAGCTCGGGAAAGAGGTTGGCTACTCCATCAGATTTGAGGATGTTACTTCAAAGGTATATGCATATACATACTCTGGTGTAATATGCAAGTGTGTCTGCAGATGTGTGCAAGTGATATGCAAATGGTATGCAAGTGGTGTGCAACTAGTGTGCAATGATATGCAAGCAGTGTGCAAGTGATATACAAATAGTATCCAAATGCTGTACCAATGATATTATTTTTCAGTCGACCCTCATCAAGTACATGACAGACGGTATTCTCCTTCGTGAGTCCCTGAGAGAGGCCGATCTCGACCAGTACAGTGCCATCATCATGGACGAAGCTCACGAGAGATCACTAAACACGGATGTACTGTTTGGGCTTTTGAGAGAGGTGTGTGTGTGTGTGTGTGTGTGTGTGTATAACATGCAAGTAAACCATTCCTGTGCTTCAATAGGTTGTTTCTAGGAGGAATGATCTGAAGCTGATTGTTACCTCTGCCACAATGGATGCTGAAAAGTTTGCCGCTTTCTTCGGAAATGTGCCGGTGTTCAAGGTACTTTTGTGAGTACATGTAGTGTGGTAAATCATCTATAGGACATAACTATAGCAGATCAGTTGGACAGTATGTCACAGGGAATGTAGCTGAAAATAATGGCAGTCTCGTGGTTGCCAAAAAATTCTTTGGTAACCACGAGTCTGCCATTATTTTCAGTATACTGTACAGTTAGCTAGTCTTGTATAGTGAGCCTGTCGCTGTAGCTAGGTCTTACCCCATTTTCATAATGTTGGTATATAGCTACTGAATAATTCAGTGCCCACTGTATACATGATACAGGAAGTACTTATTTACAGGACCAAATTAGAGCACAGGAAACATAGCTATTTATTGTGGGACACATAGCTACCTGGAGAGAAGAATGGTTCAAAGTTCAGGAATTTTACTAAGACCCTCCAAAACCCCACCTTAAAGGATGTCTGATCTGGCATAAGGATGAAGGCCCAGTTAGGGCTGAAACGTAGAGTGTGTTTCACTGCGAAAAGAATTTTTTGGTAACCACGAGACTGCCATTATTTTCAGTGTACTGTACAGTTAGCTAGTCTTGTATAGTGAGCCTGTCGCTGTAGCTAGGTCTTACCCCATTTTCATAACAGGGAATATAACTGAACAGATACCCTGAATACTGCAATCGTTTCCTGTCACTGAACCTAATATTTTGCCATATCTGTTCAGCTTTTGAAAGTCAAATCTACCATTGCAGTCTCTTAGGTCAGGTAGTACAGGAAAATATGTGGTTCTTGGCTTCTGGATTGGTCCTCACTTTACTCAGGCCAGCCTTGAAGCGAAACTTTTTTCTTCACCTTTACTGACCTCCCACTCACACAGTAGTACATGTATATTACCATTCTGACCTTTCATGATCCGTATATACAGGAGCCCATAACCAGGAGCCCGTAACCCAAAGGGAAGGAGCGTTAAACTAGTGATTCCACCTGTTGTCGAATGGCACCTACAAGAAAACTCCATATATGGAACGCCTAGCGGTTATGCATGTAAGGTAAGTGAATTACAGCGCCTACGTAGCATGTACCATATAAGGAGTTTTGTGCAAGTGCCATTTGACAACAGGTGGAATCAGCATAATACACAAGTTTAACGCTCCTACCCTTTGGGTTATGGGCTCCTGGTATATATGAGCTCCCTCACCGATCCTTGCCCCCTCCCTTTCCTCTGAAGATCCCTGGCCGCACGTTTCCCGTCGACATCCTCTTCAGCCGCAACCCCTGTGAGGACCACGTGGAGAGCACGGTGCGGCAGGCCATCCAGATCCATCTCCAACCCTCCACCGGAGACATCCTCATCTTCATGCCCGGGCAGGAGGAAATCGAGGTCACCTGTGAAGTCATTGCCGGTGGGTGGGCGTGGTCATGGTCACATGACTCATTATGATGTCATTGCAAATTATTGTTTAGTCTTTCTTTTGAAGAAGCAGAAGTACAGCGGAGTGCAAAAGTCTTACAAGGGATGTCATTTGTATGCTATAGCTCGGTATTCAATTGTGGTTTTGCATAGTCAGATCCTTGTTACAAGACTTATACCTATCTCCTAGCCTCGATCCCAGCCATCCCAGCTTTTTTCGCTTCCAGTACGAAAAATCTTACTGGAAGCGGAAAAAAGCTGGAATGGCTGGGTTCGAGGCTAGCTATCTCCATCAGATGGTTAGCAATCTATGTTCTTATCACTGCTTCTTAATGGTACAGCCAGTTTTTTTCTAACTGATTATGATTAATATATAAGTAGCTATGTCACATGATTATAATGTAGGAATCACATGACACACCAGGACGAACGTGATCCTGCCCCCCCCCCCCCCCCTCAGAGCGCCTGTCGGAACTGGAGGACTCCCCTCCGCTGGCCATCCTGCCCATATACTCTCAGCTGCCCTCTGACCTCCAGGCGAAGATCTTTGAAAAAGCACCGGATGGTGTCCGGAAGTGTGTCGTTGCGACCAACATCGCCGAAACATCGCTGACAGGTTTGTCAGTAGAATATGTCTTGAATAGTAGCACAACGCGTTTATTCAAGTACCTTTGCCTTCCAGTGGATGGAATCATGTTTGTGGTTGACTGTGGCTACTGCAAGCTGAAGGTATACAACCCTCGCATTGGGATGGATGCCCTGCAGGTCTACCCCATCAGCCAGGTTAGCACTTCCCCATTTTATTTGTGAAATGTAGGGACACCAGAACGGAGAGACGATGGATGGAAGGGCATGTTTAATATTTACAACAGCGCATTAATACAATGTCCCCGCCCCAAGGTATTCTGTTTATGTGCTTTTGATATTTACCATAAGCTCTAAGTAGATGTGTTGCAAAAAACTGAAATTTGTCATACCGTACATTCTGAATTGTACCAAGGATCTGGTGTGTAAGCTGTTGGACTTTATGTCGACTTTTTATATGCATGCATGTAATAAGTGTACCATGTGGAGGGAACAGGCATGGCTTTATGAGTACTGGTGTGAACAGCCTCCTCCTTCTCCCCTCCCCCTCCTTCCCACACACACGCAGGCGAATGCCAACCAGAGGTCTGGTCGTGCTGGCAGGACGGGAGCTGGGTAGGTACACATACTGCTGCGGGGGTGGTAGTATAGCAGTGTAGAATGTTGGAGCTAATAGTGCAATAATGAACCTTTCTCAAAGAATGTATACTATAGTACACTAGTTGTATACCTATAACGTATACTAGCTGTATACTATTAGTATAGTAGCTGTATACTTATAGTATACTAACTGTATACTTATAGTATACTATTAGTATACTAGCTATATACTTATACTATCTGTGTACTTATAGTATACTAGCTGTATACTTATAGTATACTAGCATTTTTGTAGGCAGTAGAACGTAATGCCTTGCCCCCAATAGAGGTCTATTGATCCTGCAAGGGTAGCTTATTATGCAGTTGACAACAGCTAGTCGTTAGATATCTATGAGTTTGAAGACCAAGTCATCTTCTGTACTCTATTAGGCAGTGCTACCGTCTGTACACCGAGTCAGCCTATAAGTCTGAGATGCTTCGAGCAACAGTCCCAGAGATCCAGCGAACGAACCTTGCCAACGTGGTCCTGCTGCTCAAGTCCCTGGGCGTGCAGGATCTGCTGCAGTTCCACTTTATGGACCCCCCACCGCAGGTGCATGACGTCATCTCAGTTGGAATGTACTGTAGGTCTATGGAAAGGGTGATGTAATGCCTAACAAAGGGTCACAGTAATGTATATTATGCAACAGAAATACCTGAGGTCGTTGTACATGTAGCTAAATATGGTCTATTGGTACTGGTTACATAACTGTCAATGAATAAGCACTGAATAATCAATTCAGTACCAGTTATGACTACAGTATGCAGTACCGAGTATGACCAGGGTAATCAGTATGCAGTACCGGGTATGACCAGGGTAATCAGTATGCAGTATCGGGTATGACCAGGGTAATCAGTATGCAGTACCAGGTATGACCAGGGTAATCCGTATGCAGCACTGGGTATAACCTTAGTGATTAGATAGTGATTAGCAGACCATTCAGCATTTGCCATGACAACCAGTCACATGACTGACCGTGACCAATGTGTACCCGTAGGACAACATCCTGAACTCAATGTACCAGTTATGGGTCCTGGGGGCCCTGGATAACACAGGGGCCCTCACGCCCCTTGGCAGACAGATGGTGGAGTTCCCCCTCGATCCCGCTCTCTCAAAGATGCTGATTGTGTCTGTTGACATGGAGTGTAGTGCTGAAGTGCTGGTGAGTGAGAGATGTGTGGAAAGTGGGAGGCAGAGGGTGGGTATGGCGCTGGTCAGAGATAGGTGGGGTTGGAATTTGTGTATGTGTTCAGTTTCTGAATAGTATGATTAACTCATAACTCACTTTAGCAAGGGTTCATTTAGGAAAATCCCCAGGGGGGGGGGCAAAAGCATGTTGAAAGACATTTGGGGGGCGGGGGGGCGTGTGCGTATAGTGATCAGTATTCAATTTTGAAAGGTTAAAATTCCCAAGGGGGGGCACAAAGCTTCCAAGGCCCCCCCCAGGGTAGCTAGTCTTATACCCAGACCTTTCCTCACTCAGATTTTAATCTTGCAGTTCACATCATTTCTCCGTGGCTGCGAGATGAAATCTGGGCTAAGGTTAACCCTCTGAGCGAAAAGGTTTTGAGGATTAAGTACAATAAATAAGAGAGTCCAGCACATCCATTCTCTTGGTCTCCTCTCATCAGATCATTGTCTCCATGCTATCGGTGCCGGCTATCTTCTACCGTCCAAAGGGACGGGAGGAGGAGAGCGACCAGGCCAGAGAGAAATTCCAGGTGCCTGAGAGTGACCACCTCACTTACCTCCACGTATACCAGCAGTGGAGAACCAACAAGTTAGAATTGTGTATAATATGAAACTCGTACAAATTAAGTGCTGTAGTGCATTACACATACCGTAAACTTGAGAGTATAATGACCCGTAACTCTGTTTGAAAATTGTGCAGTTTAGAGGCTGCTATTGCATGGGTGATTATATTCATGGGGTTAAGTACCATAAGGTTAAAAAATACAGTAGTAAAGTACAATGTGAGTCTACTCACCTACCAGGCAGGAGATTTACTACATTCAATTAGTGCACAAGGTAAATAGTTAGCCCACTAGATTGAACAGTGGGCAGACCACTAAGAGTGCATGCTAACCTGATTGTGCACTTACATGTAGTTGGGATTGTGTGCCCTCAGGCTCATGTTTATATCCCTCCTGGGCATGTTATCACATATATATAATACTTATATTATAGCTGTAGTGGTGGTTTACTTTGTTGTCTGATGGGTAAAAGTATTCTTAGGGTAATTCTATTTGAATGGGTAATACTATTCAAGAACCCATGGTAATGGTTTTTTATAGGTAATCATATTCATGGGGTTAATGTAATTAAGTGGTCACTATACTCCCGAGTTTACAGTAGAACAGAAACTAGTCTTAATGTATTTCACCTCCTACCTGTGCACACACACACACACACACACACACACACACACTCACATAGCTACTCTTCTCGATGGTGCAATGAGCACTTCATTCATGCTAAGGCAATGAGAAAGGTAGCTTTTATAATGAAACCGATAGCTTGTCAATTGCTGTAGCTTACACTGCCTCCTTTTCTCCCTCCCTCCCTCCCTCCCTCTCTATCTCCTCCCTCCCTCCCTCCCTCCCTCCCTCTTCTCAGGTTCGTGAAGTTAGGCAGCAGCTGAAAGACATTATGGATCAGCAAAAACTTCCTGTGGTCTCATGTGGCACAGAATGGGACATTGTACGCAAGTGCATATGCTCTTCATACTTCCACCAGGCAGCCAGGCTGAAGGTAAGAGTAGCAAAGTGTGGATTTGGATCTCTGCACATGTAGTGCTTTGAGATCTTACTAGATCTCGAGGCACGTATAATGCTTTCAATATGAGTTAGATATGTACATGTATGAGAAGAGAGTAGCTGTACTTCTCTGCTTTCCGAGTCCCTGGAGACACCCGGTCTCTGATGCAGACGTTTTCAGAAGAGCAGCTGCATAAAGTCTGGATCTGCTGTCTCTTCCTGTAACCTGAGAACTGAAGCTAATTATTATTCATCCATCCACACTAAGTTTCTTTGACATCATGCATGTAAGAAAGATGCCAACTCTCAGTAGACAGAACTGTGCGCCTTGATGCTACAAAATACTCTTTGGCATAAAGGGATCAGCCAATGTGTATGCAGTGGAATGTTTCTGTGAAATGCTACTGTCCGGAATTAGGCACCGTCTGAATTCCCTTATCGCTTTTAGGATGCTGTGGTTCAGATCAAAGATATCACAGTGGAAAGAATCTATGAATATGGCTAGTGTTTGGAATTAGGCACCATTCAAAAATGAGGCACTCTTACCTTAACTTACAGTGGCAGCACGCTATTAGCGAAGTATCCTATCAGTTCTGTTATGATGATTGCCCAGCCCTCATTTGTACGGGAGCATTTTGCAGACTCAGATCCTTTAGTGCCTTTCACAGTGCGATATTCTGACATCACACTGCTTTACATGTATGTGATGTTACAGTTCAGTCGAGATGTTTCATGTGTAAACACTGTATAATACGCACGGAGGCATTAGTAGACAGCTAGCTACATGTACCAGATGCACACATTCACAATGTCATACATACACGCATGCACGCACGCACACACACACACACACGCACACATACATGTATACACACTTGTACACGTGCACACGCATGCACACGCTCACACACACACACACACATACATGTATACACACTTGTACACGTGCACACGCATGCACACGCTCACACACACACACACACACACACACACATACATGTATACACACTTGTACACGTGCACACGCATGCACACGCTCACACACACACACACACACACATGTACACGCATAGGGTATCGGAGAATATGTGAACTGTCGGACTGGGATGCCTTGCCATCTCCACCCAACTAGTGCTCTCTTCGGCATGGGCTTCACTCCGGATTACGTCGTTTACCATGAGCTCATCATGACCTCCAAAGTGAGCTCTTGCTAGTCTCATTCCCAGACCCCTCGGTCTGGGAACAGGACTATGCATGCATACGGACATGCGTACAGACCACTTTTTCTTCCTCTCTATATTACGAAATTTCAAGCATGGGGTTTAAGATAGGCTGCTGTCTCATTCCATTGTGTAACTGTTTAGGAGGATGAGGTGGACTTATTTTTAAGTGTTTTGACTCGTTGCTAGTGGCTTCACTTCTGGTGCCAGGCCACAGACTTGTTTTGACAGGTGGAATTTCACTTTGAAACACCATTATGAAATTTCAAAACCTTTCATTTCACCTTTGTAGTGGTTGGAAAAGGTTTGCGCATGCACATACATGCATATCTTGGCATGATACACCATGGGCAACCTTCAAAATGCTTTTCCACTATGATTTAACTAGGCACTAAATGGAGAAATACATGAAAACGTGTTTTCATGCATAAAAGTTAAATGAATGCACAATAACGTATGTTTTTTACATTTTCTTCATTTAGTGCCTTTCAAAATGTAGAATGCTTTTTGTATTTCATGTACATATGAGTTATATGAAAGTATACAAACATCATGTTTTCACTTCATTTAATTTAGTGGCTACTTTTTCCCCATTACATCATTGCGGAAAAGAATCTATTATACTGCAGGGAGTATTTCCTTCAAGTATTGAGGCACTTGGCCACACTGTTAAGATAGGAAGGGAAATTGGCAAAATCCCCTGGTTCATGAATAATTAATGAGCAACTAATGAGGTCATGTGACCTTCATAGAGTTAATTAGATTCATAGCACTATTTACGATTTCCCATGGTGGCAACCGGAATCAACAGCAGGAGGGTATCGCTTTGATGTTGAAAGCAGCACTTTCAAGGGCAAATTCAGTATTTTGATGTGGCCGAGTGGTACTTTGATGTTGCCTTCAACACAGTAGGCTGTTTGTGAGTGAAACACTCTGAAGTCAGTAGTAGTGTTTGTGAGTGTATCTGAAAGGCAGAAGGCAGCTTGCCAGACAGATGGTCATCCAGTCTTTTCTAGTTAGTTGTCTTTATAAAGGAAAGTTTTTGTCTTGCAAGTTCCGCCCATTTTACGTAGCTTGCAAGCGTTTGTATGGTCCTGTCTCAAGCAGCGGTGAGTTGTAGACAGTCTGTTGTCACGTGTAATGCAGTAGCCAAGGGGTTAGGGTGGAAAAGCCTACCTGATTTTGTTGTGAGTAGGCTGACTGCCGTAAGCCTGGGCAGTCGTGGGTTGTGGCATAATTTGATTGGCAATTCCGGATTGCAAAATGAGTGATTTTGAGGGTAACTGTGTATGAGTACTGGGCTATAAAACTGGGTTTGAAGGGTTCCTGTGAGAAATTCTAAGTAAGGTTTGCAGTATTCCCCCCAAGTCAAGAAAGAAAGGAGGGGGGGGGGGGGGGAGCACCCTGGTACCCCCTTGGGGGAAACACTGGGGTTTGGCCTTTGGGGGAAACACTGGGTTTGGCCTGTCTTGTGTAGGTTGTGTGTAGGTATGGGTCAGACGTGCTGTACGTGGGCAGAGAGCATTAGTATAATACTGCCCTCTGCCCACAGTCTGACCCCTGTCTGACCCAAAGTTTGCAACAGAGCCTAAAAATTGTTTTTTTTTATAGATATTAATTAAGCAGAGGGGTAGTTAGATGCTAAGTTATATTGAGGGTTAATCACATCCAAGTCGTATCTTCAAGCCAAGATGCGACTTCCCATCAGCTTCCTACCTTGAAATGACTCAGGGCTTCATTTAGAGGGCGGGCGGGAGGGGGCATTCACCCCCCGTTGGAAACTTTGTGCCCCCCTTTGAATCCTTCCAAATCCCCAAGGGGGGGCAAAAACACGTCAGAAGATATTTTTGGGGGGGGGTGTGTGTGTATAGTGATCGACCAGTATGAGCCCCTGTGACTGGCTGATGTATAATTAATGATTAGCCTGAAACTGTTATCTAATCCTAACCCTAATCTGTTCAATGGTTGTTATCATAATTAATTAGCTATGAATCGCATTAATAATTCCACAAAATATGATTAAGTGCCTCTCATTCAGCAATGGCTGACTTGCTAGCACTATTAGTGCTTAAAAGGTCAAATTGTCATTTTATAGCAAAGTTGCAGGTTTATCGAGCGGATCCCTAGTCCATTAACAATATTCATTGATAGCTGGTCTAAGATAGGAGCTGAGTACATTGTACATGTGCTGCATGGGAAATGTAAATTATTCCTTGAAGAGTTAAAGATGAGTGGGAGGGGGTGGAGGGGGGGGAGGGGGGGGGGGGGTTACAGCCTACTAATGCATCAGGAATTGGTGGTATGAAAATATTATTTTATGCTCACTCAGGAATACATGCAGTGTGTAACGGCAGCAGACGGCTACTGGTTGGCAGAGCTTGGCCCCATGTTCTTCAGTGTTAAGGAGTCTATTAGCACAAGGATGGTAGGTTTGCTTATGTGTATCTGATTTAGCTCCTAGGCTCTTTCAATTAGAAACATGTGATGGTTCATTGGCATTCTGTAGCCATTTCACAGTTGGACGGTCTAACGTGGCCCTAGACGCTGTAGCAAGTTATTATGGTCAGGCTTTTACGGTTATGACGTAAACACGCTGAGAGTACAAGCAATAACAAGAAAACAAGCATGTTTTTAATGTTTTATGCAGAAAAACTACATTCTCTTGTGTATTTGTTTCACTTATACTCACTTTTACATCGTAAAGGCAAATCAGAGCTATATGTACATTTCGTCTAGACTTGTCTACCGAAACTTGAAGACATTATCAAAGTGTTGGAAACAATAAAAATACCAATTAGCATTTGTTAAATGCCCCCCAAAAATGAGGGCTTGCACACATACAATGGACCTTTCTCAGCGAACTTGTACACTAGTAGTATACTACCTTTTTTTCAGGGGGGGGGGGCAAAAAATGCATTTCCTCATTTGCGTCCGTTCCCCTCCTCCCACCTCTCACAACAGGAGAAGAAGCAGGCCACGAGGGAGCGTCTCTCTCGGATGGAGGCTGAGCTAGCTGCTGCTTCTGAGGAGATCAAGGCTCAGAAGGAAGAAGAACTGGAGAGGAGAAGCAAGAACATCAAGTGAGCACGGGCTGATAGTCTGGCCTGAGCAATTATTAAGACTGTCAATTCCTATGAGATCGATGCCCATGTGAATGTTAATATGGGGTCTCATTCCCAGATCTCTCAGTCTCGGTTCCACGCTGAATGGGACAAGCTTTCCCCTCTCTATTTGCTCTTATGGTTATTGGTGTCAGAATTAGTGTAACCGCATTCCCACTATTCACGCCACATACCCGGTACTTGTTATTCTATTCACAGGAAGCAGACAATTTTCACCCCAGGCAGGAGAGAACCAGGAACTCCCAGACGCACGCCAAAAAGAATCGGCTTATAACACCAGCTATAATAATTATGTCATTTGTATGTGTATAAATATTATATTGCTGCAATCAGCATGCTTATGGCCAATCCTGTGCTGTACCATGAGGGAATTCCCTTTCGCCCCCCCCCGTTCCCGCACGGTGTGCATGTTCTTTGGTGGGAGCGCTGAAGGTGGCCATGATAACAGCTGCAGTCCAGGGCAATAATTGCAATTTTCTAGGGGCAATCCTGAAGACGAGGCTACAGGGTATTATCACTGATCAGTTGTTGTCAGTGCATTGTGGAATATTGCATGGTTGGAGTGATCCAGGACCCACCATAATTAACACTTCTTGGTCTTTTGGGGGGGGGGGGGGGGATTTATTTTATTTTATGATTTTAAATAGCCTCATTCCCAGGTGAATTTAACTGCGTGGCCTGCAGCTGGAACAAGGCTACAACTTAAATTGCCTTGATAATTGTGAGAAGTATTTTACTTAAGAGTACATGCTAGTCAAACATTCTAGATCCCATTGAGCTATATTAACACTTGAAGGACTATTGTCACAGATATGGAACATACAACTGCCCAGACTTTATTTATACTGACCAGTTGGACTAACCCGCCTGTCCCCATAAGGACTGATAATATTTTACACTGCATACAACTTTCATCTATCGTTTCTAAATTATTTACCCACTCACCAGATTCTCTCACTCGTATCTCTGCTCACCCGTGGTTATCTCAAACATTCACCAGCTATATATCTGGGTTTCGATTATAGTCTAATGTGGTTATCTCAAACATTCACCAGCTATATATCTGGGTTTCAATTATAGTCTAATGTGTTTCAGCTCAGCTCCGCTTGCAAGGATGATGCAAACTGTAAGGTGATTGGAGAATAAAACGAGCAAGAAACTACTTTAATTAATTGATGGTGAAAACTATTGGGTTAAAGAAAGTAGCTACTGCAGCACTGAAGTTAGTGGAAGAAAAGCAGTGAAAAGTTTTGATCGCTCCGTGCGTATTCCGCTCCTCCCAAACAGCAACCCCCCTCTGATGCACCCCTTTAGTACTTCTTAGAGACTCGTGTATATAATATAGATAAAATATATATTCTTGGGTTAAAAATAGACTGTGTACTGCAGTACATTTTGATATAATATGACATCTGCTGAAATAAATATAGTGATAAAAATAGTGCCTATGATGTTTAATGGTATAATAGGAAAGTGGGGAAATGGGTCGGAGGTTGGCCAGGCTATGTGATCAGCTTGAATCTACAGATCCAGATGCAGAAGTTGATCCTGAAGAGAATAAGAGAGAGAATGTGATAATGTTTTTCACTTCTGGCTGTAATAAGTGTTAATATAAGTAATGTAAGCTGATACACTGGAATTGACTTCCAATTAACACCTGACACTGTGAGCTGCCAAATTAGCACTTGATAGTGTCACACCACATAAACTTTTATTCTTGATGGTTTATATGACGTGAGATCTAGGGCATGTATTATGGCTGTACCTGATGTTAATTCATTTTCACATATTTGAAAGAAGCTTGTCCATTCATCAAATGAGATGCTTGCATCACCATTGGTATCCATGAGTTCACTGATGTGATCAAAGAATAGTTTGCACCTGACAAATGTATAGAGCTCATCCTGAAATAAGTACTCTTCTGCACTCGATATTGTCATGTCACCATTTCTATCAAAGTAGCTGAATTTCCATGGGATCAGTAGGTCTTTTCGAGCTTTAGTAACTATATGGACACAGAGAGTAGAATTTAATTAATAATCAGCTACTCGCTGCACTGCAATCACTATGAAGGCCATATTCAGTTGAATCAAGAATGGCTTTCATTGAGAAAATATTACCTGTTGAAGGGTGTTGTTGAATATGTCCGATGTCAATTAGCACATGTTCCTCTTGGCTATACTGGAAGAAGTATATTTGCAGCATTACCTCCTTGAGCAGTTTCAGTTGGGTGGCATTCAGTTCTGTGTTAGCATCCGGAACAAAGTCTTCATAGCATGTGACCTTGCCATCGAGGCACTCACAGAATCCACACCCGATGTTGAAAACCTCTGCATTTTCGTAAATGCTCCCCTCATATTCACATGACTTTTTTGTGGCTGCAATAATAGCTAGGATAGATAAGAAACATAGGATCAGTCATTGTGTACAGAGACTGCTAGTTCCAATAGAATAGCTAAATTATTCTTGCATATAACACATCTGGGCTGCTTACGTACTAGAGTTTACACTACACTGTAATACTATATCTTGTGGATGCAGAGGAAGATGCAACAGCCTAGTGTTGATATATAGCTTACCACATTGTTCCTTGGGTAAGTTTTGCTGAAAGGTGCTCTCATTAGCTACTCCTTCAGGGGTAGAACACCAGCACCAATGCCTGAGCAGGAGACTACACTGTAATACCTCGTATTTTCGTTCTCTTGTGCATTGTGGGTGATGGCAGTAAATAAGATCAGCTAGATCGAGAATGCCTTCATCAGCTCTCTTTTGAAACTCAGTTCGGTTGCACACTTTGAGGTAATCCGTATAATTTAAAAATAAGCGTTCTACTCTTTCTTGATTTGCTTTGCAAATACTATCTGTGAAAATAGCAAAGAAATGATAATGTATGCACCAGAACATAAAACACATCAGGTCCTGATTAAATAGTGAAATTTATGAAACTTACTAGGTGGTGGTGGCAGTGTGATGCCTATGAGCACAGATTTCATAAAAGGAGAGAAAGAGAAGAAAAGTAAGTCGATGATCACAGATACCCAGCATTCTAATGTGCTGTGTGCTATGTGATGTAATCCTTAATCTCTAACAATGCAGTAGGCTATTGGAATGAAAACCTCCCAATTGGTGCAAACTGAGGCCATACACACATTCCTATGATGGTGTACACCTGCTGCTCAATTTTGGGGTAGAATTTAATATTACAGTGCTGTCACTGTGAATTGTTCTGCGGATACTCACATTCATTGTCATCCAAAATGCGAATTTCAGCTTCTTGAAGGCATTCAGCTTTCTTGAGTTCACACCTATTGCGATATGTTGTGCCTTCTCCACATAGTGGCCTGGACTTTGAGCTATCACAGTCGGAATATCTTTCTGTGCAGCTAAAAGGATAAAATCGAAGCACATAAAGTAATGCACTATTGCAGCATATGGTCAGGCAAATCAAAATGGTTATACAAAAAATCAAATTACTTTATTCTGACGCAGATTCCAGAAGCTACTTTGCATCTGTATCCTATGCCACAGTCTGTACTTTTGATACATAAAGTTCCAGATGCTGTAAGAAAGAACAATGTTTTAAAGTAGCTAGCTATCACATCAACTGAGCATGCATAGATCTTGTAGTCAATTTAAGGTGAATGTGACAATCTTTGATTGTGTTTTACCTGCTGACGACACTTGATGTATTGCGGAACCAGAACGTTCACAATTGGATGTTCTTATCTGCAGTGGGTGAATGTTGGACATTAAATTTTATGCACATGTAATGGAGTTTTGATTATGCAAATTTGTCTCTCAGACTCTAACTCGGATGAAGCTGCATTTAACTAATGGTTTTTGGACCTTAAATTGTATGCATGTAATGGGGTTTTGATTATGCTATAGTCTAGGCTCTCAGACTCTAACTCAGCTGGCCCTGAACTGCATTTAACAACCAGTTTCTAATGGTTTAGCATTGCATGCATGGCACTGCAACTGAGCATTTGAAGTCACTATTGTTCATATTTACACACACTCAAAGAGATGCTCACCTGTAATGCTAAAATGCTGAGTAGTGCTACCACCCTCCAGTTGAGGCAGCCTGTTAGTAATCTACACTGGGAGCTTCTGCATCTTGGTATCCTAGCTGTGGTTGATGTCTGCATTGCAGATTCGAGCATTCTGTATAGTTGGAATAAAGCAAAGATCATGAAGAGGCAAAATCAACAAAAATATCACTTGTAGTAAATATTTCTACTACAGCTGTGGTAGTATTAATACATGTGTAATAGTAGTACTGACTTCACTACTTGCGGACACACACTGGCTTTAATTTAGTATGCGGCGCAACTCACTTTGCGATAATATATTTCAATCTAGTCTCTTCCTATGTATATACTATACTCTCGCACCTGAACGCGACTTATACAGAGTTTGGTCGTTACTCAAACTATCTTGGATAGAACACGTCTGGCAAGTTAATTTTATATTGATTTGAAACCTTATAAATCCGGATGTTTCAGCCGGACACCCAATACTGGAGTATAGTTACCTAGTTGAAATAGCTCGGTAAAAGTGGATGTTTATTATGGTCTGTCGGTCAGTGTAACTGAGCAACCAGTATTGCATAATTTGTCTACTGCAGGCCGCCGTTGCTGCAAAAGCATGTCTTGTATGCATAATTCAGCGCACGATAGCACTAGCAGTTACTTTCGGAGATTTCTCCCCCCTGCCTGGTGGAGTCGAGGGCAGCATATGCATGTCGTAGACGGTAGAGGCGTCTATATAGTTTGACCCCCATTTATAACCTTTACTTTGCATGCTGAATAGTCATATTCTGTGAGTAGATTTAGCTAGTAAAATTCTGAAAAGGGACATCGTGGCCAAGCGCCAGACCGCATGCCCCTGGCCGCGCGAAAATAGGATTACCGCTAGCTGTAGTTCGCGGGCTCTGACGTAAACTGTTCTGGACCACGTGGGTCTTGTGCAATGTTTATCTTAATTGCTGGCTCTATCAAGCGTTGGCAAGTTTTAGGCTTCGCGAGAGCTCTCTTGAGAAGGGTGAGATTCGTGTTTGTATACCTGTACGTTTATTGTGCGTGTTGGCAAAGCTCATATTAGTCGGGTATCCAAACCCACGGGGATAATTTTGATTTTCTGAGGGTCTGTACCCGAGACTATACATGTACACACAATGGCTGTAGTAGCAAATATATGACTGTGTATCTAGCCTCGTACCCAGGTCACATTCCCACATATTTTACATGCAGGTGTGGTCTGGGTATGCAGCTAGTACGTATCTAGGCCTGTAGAAATTTTACTAAAGAACAAAAACAAATGTTTTCCTTTTTCTAGAGGTTGGTCAGTGCCAGGGCACATAAATCCAGGCATAGTCCGCTAGCATAGTGTTTGGGGGAATTCCAAAAATTTATTTGATATGTCATCAACACATGTGCTATATAATATAATTGCTAATGTACATGTGCAGGCCAACACGATTGTTTCTTCATCTGTAGTTCTCAAGCTTTGAAGAGCTTCTCAAGTTTGTTCATTTGGGAAAAGTTAACACTGTGAAGGCATCAGCAGAGCTGTTCTGCTAGTCTCATTCCCAGCCGACTTTTCACCCTCCGTCTGGAAAAGTACGTCTGCTAACCCCGCTATTCCGTTTCAGTTCACGGTATTTTAATCATTGCTCACGTTACATTGTATACACTGCACGTTGACCGCAATCTTACGTGACATCACACGTTAAATTTAAATAATATAATGCGGCAACATTCTGGCGCACTTGAACCAAAATTGAATAGGGGGTTACCAGACATACTTTTCCTGATCGAGGGCGAAAAGTCGGCTGGGAATGAAACTACTGTTCTGCAGCGTTTAAGCAGTGATGAATAATAAAAATTGGACTTCCGCCGCATGCTAAATTCAAAACTGCGGGGCGATGAACTAAGAGTGAGGGCGTATAATTTGGTTCTAGCCACACTAACTCACGTACCAAGGACTATTAATTTTAGACATAGGCATATGCTTGTTTTCATAACTGCACACTCAGTACGGTTGTAGCTACTTCATACACACGCTTAACTATCACAGTTTCAACAAAATGCCCTTACGTGGGCTGAGAGGCTCAGTAGTAAAAGTGCGATCCCCATATGACTGCATTAGCAACACTATTAAGTACTGACTTTGCCCCTGGTTAGTTCAACATATCCGACAACAGGCTGTGTACAGTGAGATTGAGTAATTATTTTTCTCGTTGCTACGCATGCCCCATGTTTGGATACTTTGGTGAAACTGATCACAGGTTGTGGAGAGACCAGGTCCAAAACCTTGGATTGTAAGTTCACATGGCTAGTCCAGAGTTGCAAGACTTCACTCTTTTCTCCTTGAATGATATGTAGCCCTGGGATTGTGTCTGAGTCTCAGCTGTAGAATCCTGGGTCCTTCCACTTCAGTGAGAGGTTGTTTTTTTAAAAAGTCAAATTTATAAGTGCGTGTGAGAAATAACAAATAACATGTTTGCAAGTGTCGGATTTTGCCAGGCAGTGATATTTGCCTGTAGCAATTAAAATTGGTAATTTCCTTACATTCCATAGAGTTACAGGTTAGTGTTTTGTCAACAAACCTTTCTCCACTACAATGCCCTCAATGTGCTAGGAGCTATAGTAGATGTCATGCGTATGTCCCTGAAATGAAAAGCAGATGGTTATGATCTGTACCAGTAATGTTGAGCTGTGTTGTCTATTGCAGTCGTTAAATTTACTTGGTGGAAGAAGCCCACCCATGTGAACTGCAGACAGCTGTTTCGGCTGTATTGGGTCTTCAGTACAATGTAATATACTTGACCAGCAGATACCTTGGAATGCAGCCACTTCAGGCCAGCTTCCCGGCTTATGTAGTGACCTGGTATTCATAACGCTTATGGGTTTCATCTAGGACTCACTCTAATCGGCCTATAACAATCTCGTCCAAGCCTCTAATTACTAATTACCCTTTTTCCTATACCATCGAAAAAGCTGACACGTAGAAAAAGGCCAGGGTAATAGTTAACTATTGACAACATGCACATAAGTAATGCAAATACACACCCACACACATACATGCACACACACACACACACACACACACACACACACACACACACACACACACACACACACACACACACACACATACACACACACATACACACACACACATACACACATGCATACACACACACACACACACACACACACATACACACACACACCCATAATGTACACACATGCACACATCCTACAGAACATTTGCTCGCACTTAAAACCTCCAAGATTTCTTCAAGCCTGGGGAGCCAGGGGAAAACCTCACTACCACTACCACACCTCCAGTATTGCTAGCCTCACACCCAACATGGATGCCTCTCTCACAAGCAAGGAAATCCGCCAGATGTTCATCGATTACTTTGTCGAGCGTGACCATGTTTTCTGGACTAGCTCTGGTACCGTTCCATTGGACGACCCCACCCTTCTCTTCACCAATGCTGGGATGAACCAAGTTAGCGTGCTTTCTCATTCCCAGTCCTCATATTTGATTCCATACTATACTCCTATTTCTAGAGAACCAAGTTAGCGTGCTTTCTCATTCCCAGTCCTCATATTTGATTCCATACTATACTCTAGAGAACCAAGTTAGCGTGCTTTCTCATTCCCAGTCCTCATATTTGATTCCATACTATACTCCTATTTCTAGAGAACCAAGTTAGCGTGCTTTCTCATTCCCAGTCCTCATATTTGATTCCATACTATACTCCTATTTCTAGATAAACATAAACAGTATCAAAATTTCCCAGGCGTTCCTCTGCCAGATTTTATCTCGCAGCTGTGGAGTGAGATAAAATCTGGGCGAGGAACGGCTGCAGGATAAAATCTGGACGTGGAAGACCTGGATTTGAGGCTGATGTTTTGGCGTGGCCTTATACCTGCGGTGTATAAGTGTAGTATTTGGAAGAATCCCTTGAAGACTGTCTCTTCTGCTGTCCACACAGCATAATTCTGGCTGTAGATCAGTGATAATTCTGGGTAGGTACTGTTTAGGGGGGCTGTAGTCAGCTGGTCACTCACATTCCACTCATTCCAGAGTTGCTAGGCTATAGCATTTTTTGCAGGAGTCGGTCAAGACCTTGACTAGCCCTTTTCAGCAGTTTAATCAGTGACTGTGCTGATTTTCGGTCTTTGACCTTTGACCTCACGTGTAACCCCGCCCAGATTTGCCATGGAACAATTCTTTGTTAACTGCGTGCTTCGGAGCACACTTTGGCAATTGACTGTACCTTTGAATGACTGACCACTGACCCCAAGAGGAAAGAAACTATAGAATGAATAGTGTGGGTGCGGTGACCCATTTCTTACTGTGTGCGTTTTGTTCTTTCCAACTGATCCAATTTCCATTCTATAGAAGAGACAGACTTGTTGCTGTGGGTCTAAACATTCATCAGCTATTAGTAGATCAGTAGATGTAGTTACATTGTGCTGTAGAAACGGAACATCTAAGTCTGTCACCAGGTTTTATAGATTGTTCAACATAGCTGTTTACAGGTGGTCCTCGTTCGGTAAATATGTAATGTCGTTTCTCTTCCTTTCTTCAATTTCCAGCCGGAAAATTATAAAGCGTGCAGTCTGTATTATTTTGCAGCTGAAGCAGGTCTTTGTGGCTGAGGTGCTCTGTTTCTACAGTACAATACTGCGTCCACTTACTGCTCTGATAAGAGCCTGACGAAATATCAGGTGCGGTATTCGTTCCTCTCTATACAAACAAACAGAGAGCCCTTGCTGGAAGAGTGTTGGGCTCATTTCCTTTGTAGAGTGGGGAATGGATTCTTATTTTAGTCCTGCCCAAGACATTCCAAGAATCGAGGTTGAAGGACAACTGGTCAGGTATCTGCGAGCGTAAATACACTTCGTACAATGGAAGTACCAGCGGACATACTTGTACCAACAGTGGGCATAATTTGTCAACGTAGCATTTGTTTGGTTTACAGTTGTGTGAATGTTGGCCCTCCGTAGGTAAATAGGTAATGTCGTTCTTTTCCTTTTTTCCCTCCAATTTCCAGCTGGAAAATTATAAAGCATCACAGAGGTGATTTCGTGATCTAGATTTTTCTGGAATGAGATATCATGATAACGGCTTCAGTTTGTTTTGGTTCAAGACTGCAAATTCAAATGGTATTACCAGTGTTTCCCCCCAAGTACAAAAACGTTTCCATGAGATCAAAGCAAGTCAGGAAAGGGAGGGGGGGGGGAGCACTCTGGTACCCCCTTTGGGGGAAACATTGTATTACCATTGTTCATATGGGTCATGTGCATGGTTGTTTTAGCTGTGGAGAGAATCCTTAATCAGTTTCTCCCGTCTTTGGGAGATGGGAGAAACCCGGTTTCCTCTTTGTTGACTGGATGTGCTTCATGGCAGACATTAAAGTATGTATAGTAAGGGATTATTGTAGAGACGTATTGGGATATTGAAACTAATTTAATTACTGCATCTTGCTAAGTATGTTGTGTGGATGACCCACCCATTTTCCTCTCTAATTTTCAAGGAAGGCCTTGCTCTGTTTGATACTTGCATGTTTACGTATGCACACACTCTTGTGTATTTCACATGCACTGGGTGCTTGCCTTCAGACACACGTACACGCACGCGCGTGTGTGTGGATGCATATTGCAGACATGTACGTAGCAGTATAAATACATATGCCCAGGATAACACGTTCGTACATACTTACATGTACACACCATCGCACACACACACAATACACACACAGACAAATGCACATGCACGTACATGCACATACACACACAGATGCACACACACAATGCACGCACACACAGATGCACATACACACACAGATGCACACACACACACACACACACATTTGCTTTTTTCAACCACGCTATGTGACTATGGTTTCCTGTACTTGTGTTCATTCTAATGCTCCAACATCTGTTTCCTTGATACTTAATAAGGTTGCTAAGGAAACTGTAAGCCAATCTCCTATTGTGTAAAGAGATAAGAAAAAATTTCCTTGATGCTCACTGAGGTTGCTAAGGAAACTGTAAAGAGATAAGAAAATGCATGACCATAGCTTGACACTTATTTCTTTAATTTGCCACTTGCCTCTGAAAAGTAGGACTCCAGTGGAGGCTGGGAGGAGAAACGCCTCACTCTAGCCATGCACTCTGCTCTGATATTGCTAAGGCAAAGCTGTTTCACGAATCAGCTTTTAGCGCTGACGACTCATGAATAGCAATGAAGCTTGTGTGGCTAGGAGAGGAGACACGTGCAATTTTGTAATGGCAGAAAGTTTGACATGGTTACTGAATCGAGTTTTTGGTGAGTAGCTATAATAATAGTCCATACCCCACCACACGGTACACTAGATTTTTCTTAGTTGGTTTTCACTGTAGCAACATCACTTTGGCCATGAAAGAAGATATATTTGAAGGGCTCAAAACCAGAGTGGTCTATACCGCAACTGTAGAACGTGCTCCCCCAGACTTGAGAATGCTGTCTTACCGGTAGTTTTAGGAGCTGCTGAAATTCTTTCCTATATGTGAGCACATTATTTTTTTTTTACTTCATTTTTGTGCAATTCACATAACTTCCTGTGCTTGTCATCGTAATGTTATGGCTGGGATGCTCCCAGGAAACTTAGCTACTGGCCTGTGGCATGCTGAAGGATGTAACATATCACTGCTGCTTTGTGAGGGTTCTTGTGACCATAATGTGATAATATCATCACTTCTTCATTTTACCTTATAAGTCTTGGTTTTTTTTCTTAATAGTTATGACGTCACCTAATTGAAAATATCTCATATTGACTCTGTGAGAGGAGATATGAAAATATGGAATAGGTGTTCAATGAGGTTGTTAGAAAATTGCATGCCAGTTCCTGGATATGAAACTGTGAGCATATGACATGACATCTGCATACCCTATTCACGCCAGGAGAGGGGCTTGGAATAATAGGTATTTGTTATAGGATCTACGTATACTTCCTGGAGTGAAAGGGCTACATAGCACACATTACTTTTTTTGGCCTGGATTGTAGCATGATGTCCATACCCTGAAATGCATCTTGTGGTTATGATGTCACATCTACACTGTGGACATTGCCAGAGGATATGTGAACATTTCGGTGAAAATTATAAACCTAATTGTGATACTGCTAGTTTTTTGCTCCGATAAAGGTTAATCATTATATTGTTGATTAATAGGATCTTTGTGTGTTATATAACTGTGGCTGATTGAATAAGTAACCCTGTTTTATGGGAAGAGCTGCTAACTTATTAACTTGAGAGGTGCGTACAAGGAGGCCTAAGGGTAGTCTTTGTAAATATGCTGAGCTCTAGGCTACATGAAGAATATAAGTGATAGGTTAATGATAAATACTATAATATTACACAACTAAGTGAGCGATTTCCAAGTGTCCAAATTCTGTGTAACTCAAGAATGGCCTTTCTCTCCCTCCCTCCTTCCCTCCCTCTCTCACACCCTCCCTCCCTGCCTCCCCTCCCCCCTCCCTCCCTTGACTCTCACCCACTCAGTTCAAGCCTATCTTCATGGGCACGGTTGACCCAAACAGCGACCTGGGAAAGTTGAAGAGGGCCGTGAACTCTCAAAAGTGCATACGAGCTGGCGGAAAACACAACGATCTGGATGACGTAGGCAAGGACACCTACCACCACACCTTCTTTGAAATGCTTGGGAACTGGTCTTTTGGAGATTTCGGCAAGGTATGCAGAATCTGTGATAAAGAGGCAGGCTAATTTTGGCCTAACCCTACGGCAGTTATAGATTCTGGTTAGTCTGGCCCACATTCCGAAAGCCTATCTGTTGTAACCACAGAATCCTATACAGTGTAGGATTCAACTTCAGGAGTGAAATGGCAAGGCTATAGGTGTTTGCTAGAGTTGTCGGTTTGGGATCGGAATGTCTTCGTATTGTGGGTAGTCCTGAGGGTGGTGCATCCTGCGATTGGTCCGTCTAGTCTACTGTACTGATGGGCACTGCCGTCCATCTTCCTTTCCGTGGCATAATATTGTGCACATGTGTGTAAATACAGTGTTACACCCCCTCCATAGGGGTTAGAATGAAGAAACAGATGTCCCCCCCCATAGGGGATAGAATGAAGACACAGGTGTCCCCCCCCCCATCCATAGGGGATAGAATGAAGAAACAAGTGTTACACCCCCCTCCCCCCCCCCATAGGGGATAGAATTAATAAACAGGTGTTACCCCCCCCCCCCCATAGGGGATAGAATGAAGAAACAAGTGTTACCCCCCTCCCCCCCCATAGGGGATAGAATGAAGAAACAAAATTGGATGCTGCTTACAAAAGATTCAGAGTGAACAAACAGGGGGGGGGGTGCAAACAGTAGACCATTTTCCGTGTGACGTCACAGTATGCGGAAGCGCCGATTATTACTCCGCTGATCATGGCTGGGGGGGGCAGCCACATGGGTGTAATATATTGTAGTCAATGGGGAACCCCAAATTCGGATTTCCCCGTAGACTGCAATACATTACAGGTGCGTGGTTGCCCCTCCCTGCCATGATCTGCGGAGGAATAATTGGAACTTTCGTATACACGTGACATCAGCAGAAAATGATCTATTGTGATGGTTCTCTCGTGACTGGACGTGTGTGTTAAGAACCTAACACATCTGTAGCAACGCCCTCATTACTTTATTACCACTTTCGATGTATGTGACAGTTACAACCTACCACCCACAATAGAGAGCAAATTTGGCTTGGTTCATTTCCAAACCCGTTACTGACTTCCTAGCCAGCTGTCTGTGGGAGGCAGTGACTAGGAAGTGCTGGAGATATAGGGGTTCATTTAGAAAAATCCCCAAGGGGGGGGAGAATGTCACCCTGCCCCCCCCCCCCCCCCTAAATGAAGCCCTGGGATAGAATGAAGAATCAAACTTAGATGCTGGTTACAACAGCTACAGAGGGAACATAAGCAGCATGTAAATGTATGTATAGCCTCTGCAATACTCACTTTAACTGTGATAATAATTATAAGCTCACCTGGTACGTATGTGGCATTCCTGGGTAGAAAACAAAAATTATTCCGTCGTATATTTCAATTACGTCTCTGCATTCAACGTGCTGTATCTCTAAACTTCCAGGAATCACGTAGAGGCCTCTCATATTGAGGACTTTTGCATGCAATATCAATATTATCGGTTTGTGCTTGTTTATTATAAGCCCGCCATCTAGGAGTGTTTGCATACATTGAGATCGCAGGCGGATTCTCGCAGCATTAAGTTAGGGTTTGAGTGCCAAAGTGTCTAAGCTCCAAATTGTCTGTTTTGGAAGGCCACCTACATGTAAACATTTCTAAAACCTGTTTTCAAACTCCAGAGTGCCTGCTAAAGGAAGACTGGGCGAACCACTGTCCTCCTGGCTTTTCTCAGTAGGACAACATAAGCTCACTCCTTGGGCAATTTGTAAACAAACAGAATTACATAAACAAATCTATTTATTAGATTAGCCTTCGATGTGTGTACAGTACATGCATCTTCATCCTCGTCTCTGGCTCCTAATCGTCTGGCCTTCCAGTAATAATTATTAACAAGGTTTAATTTTTGCAGTGGTATGCTGAACATGCCAGTAATGAAGCTACTCTGTATCGACAATGCAGGGATTCAATCTGTTCACCTTTGCGTGTTTTGTGTAATTTTGAATGCTCTAGATGTGATTTTTCTCGGAGTAGACAGCTAACTTTGCCCAGCTGTTATCGGACATGAAAACATGCTGATGCTACATGCTAACATGCTTACATCCCCCCCCCCCCTCGCCTGTTGTGCAATTCTGCACTGATTATGCTGAAATTTGACAGCGCTTGCCGAAGCATGCATAGCCCAAGCACACGTAATGTGCACGCATGCATACATACCAGAAGCTCAAGTGCGCACAATAGGGCACGCATGAATACCAGAAGCCCAATTTATGCATATCTCAAGCGTAACGCGTGCATAATGCATGTTAAATTTCTTTTTTCAAGTACTGGACCTATTATTCCCGGTATTCTGCCTCCGGTCTGACGTTTTTTTGTCCAGCGTCGGCACACATGAGGCCTACTATACTGTCCACTTTGATACTTTTCAGCGATGTCTGCAAGTTTATAGCCGGCGCTAAGCAGAAGCTAACTTCTCCATGAAATTCGCTCTCAGAAGTGCTGGATGCACAAACATGAGCTACTACAGGACACTACTTGCTGAAATTTTCGCCATTTTGTACTCGCTCACATGCGCTGTTCCCGTAAAATTACCTACCATTCCCTGATTATGCCAGAAGTTATGCTGGCGTATTAGATGCATCCCTGAGCACAGCCACATGTACCTGATGGCTGCTAATCTGATCTTATGAGAGACCCTTGTGTAGTTCAGCAGAGTTGATTACAGCAGTCGGCCATTGGGTATTTTGCCGCGCAAACGTTGGGCCATTCAATATCGCTGACTGCATAAGCAATGTGCGTGTTACGTAATATTATCACAAGCATTTCCTGTTCCGGTGGCTAGGAGGGTAATCTTGTTAAGTGGCTAGGGAAGCCCTTCACAATAGCCTACAACCTTGCAAGTATAGGCTAGCTTATCACACTGTATATACCTAGCTGCATCGCTCAAAAAAACTAACTAAGAGTTATGAAAGCACAGCTTCCCCATGGACAGGGTACATTTAACAGCTAACTGCAACCATCACTCTTGCTAGCGTTGTCCACAAGCTCTCCCCTCGAAGAATTGTAAAACGGGAGAGCCTGGTATCTTTGCTCACGTGAATGCTACATTTGTCAGACCAAGAGTCAAAAAAATTATAACCCTCTCTTGGTTTATTGATCATGGGCTGTATTACTAAACCGGTAAGCGTTTGCTCGCCTTAGCAAGGGCAGCTAGATAGTCACTGTGCTTATCGATTAGTTGCCCACGTTGGCATTTGGCCGCAGGTCTGTGGACTTTGTAACGGGGTCCTGCCTGCACATAATTGAATCACGTGAGCAAAGATACCAGGCTCTCCTGTTTTACGATTTTTCAAGGGGAGAGCTTGTGGACAACGCTAGCAAGAGGGATAGTTTCAGTTAGCTGTTAAATGTACCCTGTCCATGGAGCAGCTGTGCTTTCAGTTAGTTTTTTGAGCGATGCAACGTAACCAAAGTTGAAGCATTATAAATTGCCCAATTGGATGGGCAGCTGTGTGTAGAGATTATGTTTATGTAAAGAACTCATCCTTTGGATTTGCCTAAATCTTTCACAGCCTCTTCCTAGCTCTGATAGTACCAGCTTTCTATTTGCTTGTCTCTCTGCTCACCTGTAATTTTTACCCTTGATTTTGTGCTTATGCTCTGCTGGCCACTACTAAAGCTATGGCTTTCCTTGCATCATATTATCAGGTGACTAGTTATAGTGCAGACCGTGAGTGGTATTCCTGATTGATGATGCAAATACTTCATACCATTGTGCATCAGGTTCAGTCCCTCTGTCCTGCGTCAGGACTCTCTTCATGTACAGTGATGTAATGGGTGGAGCTAATTTGAACCTGCACAGGATGTTGATTTGTACATATAAGTCAGCAGGAAATGCTTTAATAAGTTTTCTTACCAGCGTATTAGAAAAATAAAATGCAGGAATTGTTTGTGTATCGATTGCTGATCTCAGGGCTGTAGTTTAATTATTACTTTCCTTGCGGAACTGAAAGCGTGAGCTGCAGGGCTGCAGTGGATCCCATCCTCTTCTGTCACTGCCCCTCCCTCCTTGCCGATGAGCTCACTTGGCTGAAATGAAACCTGATGAAATTTAGGGAGCTTCTTCAATAGCTGATGCAACAGAGAGGAAGGCTGCAAGGCTGCATGTGCTGAGCGTTATGAATGACATTTGCAGGCAAGTAAACAACGTCACCGTCAAATTTGGTACGAAACCTCTTACGGTTTTATTCCTCCCCGCCTAGAATTGCACAAGTCTTGTAAATCAAGCACGTGGCAGGATAAAAATAGAACAGAAGTTTCTGTAGTGGTATGTGCTCAAGGCCTTGGCACTGCAGTACATTCTATTGTTGTTTATCCTGTCACATCTCCTGTTGAGTTCCCTCCCTCCCTTACCAGGGAGGACATGTGCTTTACAAATTGTTTCTATGGAAATCCCTTTTCATTTGGCTTCTCAAATCACGATGTCATCCCCTGCCGTAATTGCCCCTGCTGCGTGTGTTTGTGACCCTAGTCATGTTCCTTGGCTACAGACTAAATATGACACATATTTAGGAAGACGTACTACATGTGTACCTCTAAGCTGGTAATGTTGTGTGACCTACTCTACATTTTGTAGCAGTGTAGCACTTTTAAATAACTGTACCAGATGAAAGTCGCCAGACAGCCTAATAGGAGAAACTATTTATTACTCTGAGAGTGGTTTATTATTGTGGTTGGACTACGGTGTAATCACTGCCAAGGGCGGTTGGTTTATGATGATGTCATCACAATTATAGCCCCAGGCAATGGAGGGATAATACACAAAACAGTGCGCAGAACAACAGAATGTTATTACAAACTTTTAGTATGTTATGTTGTTGCACTGATGGTGGTGACTATACCCGGTAGACCACATAAATGCAAGGTTGAAAGCAGGACTTATAATTGCATACGTATTTAAAATTCCATTCGCGAACAATGTTTTTAAGAGTTCTTGAAGTATCTGTATGCTGTCTCATGGGTCAATTGTGGCCTGCTGCCCCTGGGATGAGACGTAAACAGCATTCATTCATACATAATTTCTCCTCATAGCCTATACTGCAGTTCTTCCCAGAAAAAGTATGTATCAACAGCTGTAAATTTTACTCAATAGAACCTTTTCAGCCACAATGAAGAAAACATGCATGTTTTTGTGATTTCATATGTATTAAAGCACAATATGTGGATGTTTTGTTTCCATTTAGTGCTTTCATATACATAACAGCACAAACACATGCATGTCTTTATGTATTTTCTCCATTTAGTGCCTACTTTTCCTTAATTGAAAAAAAAAGAAGGTTCCATTGTGTTTCTCTGCTACAGAAAAAATCCATTGAGTGGGCTTGGGACCTGCTGACGGAGGTGTACAAACTGCCGAAGGAGCGTCTCTACGTGACCTACTTTTGTGGGTATGAGGAGGACGGTCTGGAACCGGATCTCGAGACCAGGGACATCTGGCTGAACATGGGGTAAGCCGCAGCAGTGGTGTACTCATACTTTATCCTTCATTCGATGATAGCTGGAGGTTTGCTGGCCATCATGGTCTGATTGAAGTGTGACTATTTGTATTTCTGGCCACTGTGGCCATAATGCACTGTAATCAAAAATAATTATTGATTACTTGGAAATTTTTGGCTTCCTACTATAGTTGTTGTGGCCAACAATGCTGTAAAATTAGTAAATTATTGTGTGCGCTATGCGAGACATGTAGACGGCTTATCTTTGTTTTTTTCTGAAATTGATAAATATTCCGGGTGCAAAGCATACAAGGGCAAGTTGTGAATAGTCGAAGTGACTGAGATGCCCGTGAGCTGGGGTTAATGCACAGTAATTGTGTAGAAAGGTTTCTACGCTGGCTTTTCTGAGATTTCTGTTTTCTGAGGTCCGCTCGCCTCAAGCAGATGTTGCCGGAACATTGCAACCTGGAGCTACATCTTGAACTTCGTGGTTTGGCTTCTATACTGTGTGATATTACTTCTTGTATTTACAGGTATCAATTCTAATGTTCCTGCTGTAACTTCATGATGCAACAGCTCTGTGTATTGAGGCATGCTCACGCCTACCCACACACATCTGCACACACACACGCACACACACACACACACATACACACATACACACACACACACACACACACACACACACACACACACACAAACACACACACAGTATACCAGCCAACAGGGTATTGCCGTTTGGTATGAAAGACAATTTTTGGGCAATGGGAGAATTTGGCACGTGTGGCCCCTGCACGGAGATTCATTATGATCGCATTGGAGGGAGGGAGGTACCTCATTTAGTGAACATCGACGACCCAGAAGTCCTCGAGATTTGGAACCTGGTCTTCACTCAGTTTAACAGGTGGGTCATATGAATTGCAATATCAGTGCTTCCAGGAAATCTAACTAATAAAATATTATTGTACGCTGTGAATAATACAGTGGCACATTTCAGCAAGCTATCGCAAGCAAAATATCTCTAGTAAGTGCCCACCTTCCCACCTCCCCAACTCCAATGGCTATCTGCTGGTTTTAGGGTGAGATCACCGGCGCAATTTCTTATCAAACTAAATGCGTACCCTGCGCTGTGGTACATAATAATACTGAACATGGCTAGCTGTATAGAACTCAATATCCCAGCTGCATTTCATGGTGTGCAGTATGTCCTGTGTTCCACCAGGGATGGCTAATGTTACCATTTTCTTGATCATAAAGTAACAGAGTCCGGTTTAGTGTCACGAGTTGGCCATATATGCACGGATTAGTTATTATAGGTAAGCGAGCTGATTATGATAATATGTTGGGAGTGTAGGCTGGTGGAATGGATCAGCTACCAATAACTTGTCTTCAAGATTATCAACATCTTCTCCAAGGTCTGGTCCTTAGGCGGTGATATGGTCATCATGATGCAGTGGCGTAGGAGTTGTAGCTTTGGCTGCTGCACTTTGCACCTAATATTAATTATTCATAAGTAGTTTAATTAACTATTAGTTACCGCGTGCAGCACATGGCCGTAAGCTCAACCCCACCAGCCACGAACCTTTCCTTTTCCCAAGGGGAAATTTGGGAAAAAGACAGTTTGTTAAACGCAGTTTCAAGCCCACATGGTTCGCGAAAAGGCCATGCTGTTACTGGAGAGCTGAAAAACATTGAGAACGCTTCCTGGACGGTATGAAATAACTATACACAAATATTTTCTGCGCTGCGTGCGCAGGTGCTGCTTCACAGCTCTTTGCCCTCCACACTTCTAAACTGTGCGCCTGTGATGTATGGATTAGGTAACTGAGCTGATTATGACAATTGTTGGGATTGGCAACAACCTGTCTGCAAGATCATCGGCATCCCCAAGGTCTGGTTGCTAGACAGGGGTTCATACAGGGGGGGGGGAGGGGGGGGGACCTGGGACATCCCCCCCCAAAGCTATTTCTCCCCCCCCCCCCCCCCCTCTAGAATGTTCTGTGCATGTGCTAATTACTTTAGAATGGCTATAAGTACCTCCAGAATGGCTCAGAATCAATCTCAGAGCATCTATTTTTGCAAACTTTTCTAGTGGGGGTGTGTTAAAGCATGCCCTCCGTGTCAACACCAGACTTTGGATCCCCCCCCCCCCCCAAACTCAAAATCCTGTATGAACCCCTGCTAGGTGATGATATGATCATGATGTAAACGTAGGAACTGAAATTGTGTTTTCCTAGTAGTTGCAGATGACCATGCTGTGGTGGAATCTGAACTACAATCTCCTGCAGAGCGTACACACTTCCTGCAATTAAAACAGCTGCTATACCCTCATGGTGCCTGTATGTATATGTCTCAGGCAGTATTGGTTAAACACTGCTTGGAGGAAGTGGTCACAGGAAGCGGATGTTGTTAAGACCCACAAAGTTGGAAATCTAATTCTTGATATTGGGAATCTCTGAGTTACGTCTGTGCAGGTGTAAGTTAATTATTTACTTCCACAGTAGTTTATTGACTTCTGTTTAAATACAAATAAGGCAAGGTGTCACTCAATGTTGGAATACTACCTTAGAGTATTACTGTAAAAAAAACTGTCATTGGGGGAAGCCCCAAAATTAGTAGCCTTAAAAGATCACTTTCAGGTTTCACTCCCAGGTGGACACTTACAGCTAACAGCTGCTGTATGCATACGTGAGTCAATACTGACCTGGATCGTCAAGGTCACGTTAATGAGTATATTATAAGTGGAGGCAAATGTTGCCTGTATTATGAGATTTTTGGCAGCTGGAGCTTTGAGGATTCTTTCGCTACGTCTGTGGATGGAGATATGAGCTTTCACAGGTGTGGCAAAGTCAGCTAGCCAGCACTGGGAGGATTGGTCTACGGAAATTCTCTTTCCTTGCCTTACTTCCTTTAATGGTGAAATGCGAACTGATCTTAGTGCAGTAGCTAAGAGATTTAGCATTAAGTCATAAGTCACTATGAGACCGGGCAAACTGATGCTCTAGCTTTCCGAGCATATGCTCTGAGAGTTCAGAGGTGGACGTCGGATCTTTTGAGAAACTGACCCTTTAGAGTCAAGTCCAACTCTTTGCTAGCAGTCTCGTCCCCGGGCTCCACTCCCCAGCTTGTGTCGCACAGTGTGGGTAAAGGCTGGGGAGTGGAACCTTCGAAGGAGGCTACACACAAAATACGTATTAATACATGTATGTAGTATGTAAACTCACTATGGCTGCATGTTCGTCCTGGATGAGGTCATGTAGCCTGTCCGCTGGAGTGAGCAGTGGGTACCTGAAGTATGTAAATTAACCTTTAGTTCCACTTCAGTGGTGATTCAGGTACTGTAGGGTGTGTTACTTTGTTTGCCCGATGTATAGCTTTGGGCTTCTGTGCTCATGCAATCTACTGGACAGACAAGCCAACAAAAACAGACACGGAAGCAATCTTATGGACACACCCAAAGTGTATTTCACGTGTCAGAAATCACTAGAGCCCTTACCAACACTGTAGAGACTCAGTGTGTGTGTAGTAAAAATGACTTATACATACATACATACATACATACATACATACATACATACATACATACCAGACTAATACATACATGTTGTTTCTCTGGAAGTAAATTTACTCAAAAATTCGACGCAAAGAACAAAGCGTTTCATCACTTTGTTCGAATTTCTCGTCTTGGCAACGACTGCATTAGGCAACCCACTAATAGTGCGGAGAAAAGAAGATTAAAGGCCTCTGGTGAGGTGTAGCCCATATAACCTAATTTAGGTACAAATTTAGAGCAGCAAGGATTCATGCATGTTCAAATTTTGCTTTGGAGTTCAAAGGTATCATTTTTTCCTACCCCACCTTTAGGCTTGTGTACAGCCTCAACGTCCACTTAGGAGTCACTGCTTGCAAAAATTCCCTCCTGGATGTACCGATTGTGTCAGAAATTAAATATGGCGACAAGCAATTAAGCGCTATCGTCTCTTTCAAGGTGCGACCTTGGCTGTTGCATTTTTTTTTTAGAGAGCCAAATGTCTATACTTGGTTGTGTTTGTGTTCTGCGAGGTATTTCTTTAAGCAAATGTCGTCATTTCTTCCGAGGTGCAACTTGACTGCTTAATATATTAGAGGTCTACTCTATATCAGCTCCATACCATTCACAAAGATCATGAAATACTAATTTCCGTTAATATGCCCTCTCGTCAGTAGGGATTGCTAATCATTCTGGCAATCATATAGGTACAAATGACATCTTAAATAATGCCGTTTAGCGGGAATAATTTATGCAGCTATGAATAGAATTTTAGTTGACCTTGGTAGACTACTGCTGCATGGAAATTACTGTGCAGCATTTAGAGTTCCATACCTCGTAATAAAAACGAGAGAAAGTGTCTCAGAATCTGAGGTCAGTGAGCCTGAGACTGACAACTCCTAGGAGCTCTATTAATTACTGCGTTGTTGGATGAACGTACCACCAGAATTGAGCCTAGCTGAGGCCATAGCATGGCATAAAAGGCAATTAAAAGGGTAAGAGTCATCAGGGTGGACTTACTCAAGGTGGACTTATGTGCTCAAATTACACGTATGTTTGGGGGGGGCGGGGGCGGGGGGGAGGAGGCTTATGTTTACATGTAGGCAGGTTACGCCCAAGGACTGATACAGTTTATTATTTATAAGTCCAAAATATCTGTGATGTCATGCTAATGTGTATGCCGATATGCAAGCCAAGCGTAGCAGCACCTGAAAGCACCATTCAAAAATTTTAATCACTTGTGACCGCACATCCCCCGAGTGTTTGTATCTCAGCCCATTCAGACACATACTAGCAGCTGCTTACACTCATTGTCCAACATATTTTTTCTGCTGTACCATGGAAACGGTGTTTTTGCCTCTGGCCACAAGCAGAGTGTTGTCCGCATATTTCGCTCCATACATGTGCATGTACATAGGTGGGAATTAGTACAAGCAGTGAGTTGATAAACTTACTCTGGATAATATTTCTGTTGCCATCCCCCAGAAAATCGCTTGATGACTTAAGCATCAGAGGATGAAGTCCACATTCCAATTGTCTTAAGACTGCGTGTGTGTGTGTGTTTTGATTCGGCTGTGTGATGTTACGTATTAGACTCTCCTGCCCCCTCCTTGAACTCTGAACTCTAGCCCAAAAACATGCAAGCTCATTGAGTACTGGTGCTCTACTGCGGGGGTCATGGTGTGTCACGTACACTACCTTAATTGTGTGAATTTCGGTGCCTTCTGACAGCCCACCCCTGAGTATAAACCCACCCCTAAGTATAAGCCCACCCCTGAGTATAAACCCACCCTGAGTATAAGCCCGCCCTGAATATATGATGTATACTTGGGTATATACTCAGGGGTAGGTTCGTACCCAGGGGTTATTCTTGTTCCCAGTGACTTTCACCCTCCGTAGCGAAAAGTACGTCTGCTAACTTGCCTATTCTGCTTCGGTACGTGGTATTTGCAATCATTACTTGCGACAGGTTGCACAGTATGCCTGACTGTACATTTGACAGGAATGCAATCTTACATGATGTCAGTAAAAATACAATGTGCCGACATTCCAGCGGACTTGCACAAAACAGAATAGATGGTTATCAGGTGTACTTTTCCCTATGGAGGATGGAAATTCATTTAGGAACTGGGATTAGTGAGCTCATACTCAGAAGTGAGCTCATACTCACCAGTTCAATGCACCCACTAATGAGGCGAAATAGAGACAAGTGAACTTATTACCTGCTGCCAGGCTACTATCTCCAACTGCCCACACTTCACGCTCAAGGTATTACTACAGCTATTGCCCTAAATCATTGGCTATTTGTAGCTCCTACCTTTGCCCAATTAGAAAGAATATCTCACACTGCATTTCCACCAGGCCAGCCAACAGCACAGCCAATTACTAACCCTGGTAGGGAAGTTACTGTAGTTTAAATTTTCCACAGTGGGCATGAGTTCTTTATATCTATAGGGAACAAGCACCAGTATGTACTGGAATACTTTGGCTGTATGTAGTAAACAGTAGCTCCTCTGGAGCAGACTGCAACTAGGACTAAGTAGCGAAATTTTATACGTTCTGAGCTCAGGTCCTTATTGTTTAGTCCTGAGTGTACTTGAATGGGCCACATCCTTCTATTTTGTAGTGAGATTAGCCGTTATTTGTAGCTGTATTACATGTAGTCTCTCCAATTATGTATGCAGTTGAGTGTCCTCTTAAGGCTGCCCATTACCTCTTGAGTTTGTACAATTGAGACTGATGAAATTAATATCAGGTGTCATGATTTCGCAACCACAAAATCAGACTCTCCGGGTTTGATTTCCCAGTTTGGGTGGATGGCTGGAATATTGTTTGCGGTGGTGAAGTGGTGTAGCGTTGCTCATCACCTTCTAAAGTGAATGAAAAAATGCACAACAGAGAAAGCTGAGAGGGAGGGTTGCTCTTCCCCCATCTCTGCTTTCCACTTGAAATTGAGAAGTACATGTAGTGAAAAGATTAATTTAAAAGCATTAGTATCAAATAATTCAAAACCTCTGCTTTGCTCTTAGTGCTTAGATTCCGTCAAGCCTCTTATGAATATGTTTGGAACCTGGCTATATTTATATGCCTGCACCTATATACAGTAGTGGTATTACTATTACCAGTATACTACCAGCATACAGCCAGTATACTACCAGTATACAACCAATATCCTACCAGTATATAACCAGTATACTACCAGTATACAACCAATATATTACTCAGTATACTACTAGTCAGTTGCAAGGTTTTAATTGTAAGGCATCTGATTGGATATCTGACCGGTATCTGCACCTAATCTACAGACGGCGGCGCAGTTGTAGGGAAGGCAGTTTTCCTACATTTAGGCTAACTAATTGATACCATGTCGTCATGGCTACAGCTTGTAGGTGTCCATTTTAAAGTAGCAAATGATCTGTTGGGAATATACAACTGAGAGCAGCAACTTTTCCCATTTCCCAAAATGGGATCGCATGAGGTTTAGCCGAGAAAAAGGTGTACCTCATAAGCCAGAGATCTTGATCAATGCACATGATGTCGTGCTCAAATCTCTGGCTAATGATCCTGAACGGTAGCCACATGAAGCGTGGATCTGCCCCCTCCCCTTGATGATGTCACACAACTGCAACTCTATTCGTTTCCTTCTATCTTTGATCTGTAAGGAGAGTCAAAGAAGCTCAGCTGTTCCTCGTACTATTTCATATAGTAACTGAAACATGTATTTGGATCTTTGCCGTGACTGTCAGATAATGTATGGGTTACAGGATGACCAGTTAGTATGTTCCTATGGGCCTCAAAGAGTGAACTTGGGCTTCTGTTTGTTGTTTTTTTTACTTTGAGAGGAAATGGATTAAACTTCCCGTGGAACTTACATGCAGCTGTCAAACACTGTACCCATTACAGGATGGCATAAGTTACGTATGCAACATCAGAAAACTGTACGTTTCCTGTGTGTGGTATGTATTCCCTGACACAGCTGCCGTCCATTCCTCAGGTACCGCCTCACACCTCATGCCGTAGTAAGGTAACACACACCATTTGAGTTTGATTCCATATTTGGTGCACATATTTTCTCACACGTGCTTCATTGTGTCAAGCAATTGTACTACCCATGTATTGGAATGAGAAAGGGGGGGGGGGGGGCATCTGATTCTTCCTCAATCCCTAATTAATTCTTATAGGCAACATTTCTGTACAGTGAAGAGTGTCCTTGGAATTACTTCAGCTAGGGACTAGAAAGCCCAAATTTCTTTGGGGTGCAGAACCCAGTAGACTTTTTGGACACATACATCGTAGCTTAATTCCTAGCTGTTTCTAGCTAGCAAATTAGGAAACACTGTATAAACATAATTATTGGTGCGAGTGTGAGTGAGCCCCACACTGTAGTGATGTGAATGCTGCATTTTCTCTGTATTTGTCATCATGGTACATGCATCTTTCCGCATATTTTGTACCTTCCTAATGTAATGTCGCATATTTTGTGTCTACCCTAATGTAATGTTGCATATTTAGTACCTATCGAATGTAGTGTTACATATTCTGTGCCTACCTAATGTAGTGACCAATTTCTGTCATTGTCGTTCGAACTGTATATTGTATGCTCACCGATTTTAAAGTACTGCAGTCTGTTTCTTTCATTTCCAACGATGGCGTTAGTCTAGAGTTACCTCTTCGCTGCCGTCAGTCTTGTGGCGCAAAAGAGGCTTAGCGACACCAGCAGAGGAGAGCTACCATGTCTCTCTCTAGGTCACACACTGCGGCAGGAGAGGGAAGAGGGCTAGAGCTGCGAGAGGTGCCACATAGTGCCAGTTTCCTCGTTCATGCTCGCCCCACAATGCACCTAATATACGTGTAAAAGGAGGGTGGCTAAAGTTGATGGATGGGTGGGGAGAGTTGGCATGCCATCAGAAAGCTTTTTAACCCACCATTCCTGATTCTCAAGGTCAGGCATTAAAGCAGTAACTAAGTTTTGAGGTTTACTGTGCAGTAAGGCAAAGGTGATTGATTTCACATAATATGACACTACATGTGGTCGTCGACAGCAATCCAGCTGTTCCGTAGGTGGAGACCCTGAGCATAATCAGTGCATTGTCAGTCATCGTATAATGAGAGAAGAGGTTAGTTACCTTGCTTCTAATAATGACACCGGACATCTCTCCATCCCACCTGTGAACCACTATCCCTTAAGCGTTGCACAACTTCGGGCTCTAAAATTTGTCAGACTGGGTTCAAAGTACAGGCACGATTAGACAATAGCACATAGTGCAAAAGTTGGCGGGTACTTGTGTTACCAGTCAACTACAAGATGAGATGTTTTGGACTGTCGAGAGAGAAAAGGAAATTTCAGGACACTCCGTGTACATGTAAACGTTGGGAAAGTTTGACTTTACAGGAAGGTTTGCAAAGCTGCAAAGACTTATATGGAAGGAACTATTTGCTTTGATCCAGGATGGACTTCAAAGCCTAATTAATTATTCACCCACTGGTGTGTTTACTTACAAAGCCTGGGTCGAATGTTGCATAGATTCTGCTGCAATAGTTCTTCAAAGAGGACCTTTGTTGGTTCTGTAAATTGGGCAAATTTGGCTTCACGAACATTTTCAGCAAAAGATGCCACTGCTCTAAGCAGTTGAAGTGGTGGCATTTTTTGGTGAAGATTTTTATGAAGCCAAATTTGTGGTCGATAGAAAGCCACCATGGAGATCATTACGAATTTTTAATCTGGGAGTCAAAAAAGGATGAATTCTTTAGTTGCTCTTACGCACTTGTCCTCCATCCGATGATCTTACGAGCTCCGCTTGCGTCTGTCGGTGTACAGCAGCAATATAATCTTACCAGTATCCTTTTTCATTGACAGTCATTCTCCTATAGTGGTTAAGGATTTGGCGAAGGATGCCCAATTCTTCTTCCCAACAGCAAATCCAGGAGAGATACCATTCCAATGCCTAAACAGAGTTGACTCCTCTAGTACTCCTTCAAGCCCGAACATGGAGCTATGTTCACTCCTCGTGGTATCAAATTGAGGATCACTGGTGTTTCTGCGATTGTCTTTCATATCGATTGCATTTGTGATGTGATATTCAACCACTTTTTGCCATAGGCTATTAGTTGTATTGTATTACTAGCTGCAGCAACGTTAACATGAGTATCACCCTCGACTTGCCTTTTTTTTTTGTATATACTGGGATGCTGTTAGTTCCGAGTGGCTTCTGAGCTGTGATAATGAAAGGTCTTGTGAAAGTATTTCATGTTCTTGTGGCTATAAATTTTCCTGAATAAGCTCAGCCTGGAGATACACATATATTTTAATCATGTCTTTATAGACAGGTTGAGGTTGTCACAAAGTTGAGCTGTTTCTATAATTAAAGACAAAGTTTATGGGCGCATTTAAGGAAATTTTCCATGAAATGACTCTCCTCTTGAGTTGACAATTTTATGCTTTAATCAGTGCACATTTATAGTGCTCTGTGTGTCTACTACCCGCCAAACCTGGCTTGGGTACATGTACATGTATAGTATACAGGTAGGATTTACTCGCCCTTGCAGTGCCAAGGGGCAATGGTGCTGTAACCACAACACAAAAGTACCTCACTTAGTACATATCTTTGTGATTATACATTTACAGGTACATGTACATGTACATTTACATGTACATGTATGCAATGAATTCAGTTGTGATGATACAAATTTCTAAATGGACATTAATAGATTACTTGGATATCTGTGTTTGTACTAAGTAATTATAACTTGATTGGCTCACTGTAAATATTTGCCCACATTATATGGAAATGATGTGCACACAATACTAGCTTCGTCCCCAGGCTCTCTGCACGTTTCACGCTGGAGAGCCTGGTACTTTTGCCGGTGACAGTGTTTCAGTGCTCAGTCTGTGGTACAAACGGGCTCTGATGAGTAGCTACATGAAGTGTAAATTCGCTGCCTTCCTTCGTTGTCTGAGAACTGTAGTTGACTTCCTCTAAAAGAAATGCTGGTTCGTGGTATTTGTGTAGTGGAAGATTGAGGCCTAAGAAACGAATGATATATATACTCTGTTGCATGTAAAATATAAACTGTGTAGTTTGACTTCGAGCTGGTCTAAATTCACCTGTGACTGCAGTTTGTGGTGCTTAGCCTAGAATGCTGGCAGAACTGGATATTTATCACCACCAGTACTACCTCGTTGCTACGTTGCAAACCCTTTCAGCGAAAGTGCTCATGAAGCACAAAATCAAGTAGGTGTGGCCTAAGGAAGAAGAGCTTGCGAAAACAACTACAAAACATCAGCAGTGTAGCTGTTTTGAGCCATTGAGCATAATAAGCCGACCTCTGAACCAATCCCAGGACTACCTTACTACGCTCACGCAGACAAAACAGTACGGAGGGTGTTCACGTCATATCGTGTGGGGGACTGGGAGAGAAATTGTCCAGGTGTCTTTATAGAATTACACATGAGACTGTGGGGGGCTTGTTTGGGCCATGTGATAGCAAGGTTGGCATATCATTGATGACGGGGATGTGTATGCTTGCAGCTGCACTGCTATTGTGTTTCAGGTAAAGGACGTTATTTTGATGGATTCTGCGTATAGGGAATTATGTGGGCCTAATATTGTCCACCCACTAATCATGCATACAAACATACACACACACACGCACGCACACACACACACACACACACACGTATTAGGGAAACAACTGGTGAATTGAGGCCCCTCCCATTCTTGAATGTTGACACCGGAATGGGACTGGAGAGAATCGCGTCTGTGATCCAGGGCAAGATGAGCAATTATGACACGGACTTGTTTGTACCAATCTTTGATGTTCTTCAGAAGGTAAATTAATGTTTGCATAGAAAGGGAATTTGGGATATACGTGTGTGATATTTCTAAGGACATATTAACGTATGGAAGATAGATGGTACACTAATGTGAAATCATTGAAGTAGCCGGGGGGGGGGGGGGGGGGGGGGCCTGGGGCACTGACCCCACCCACGAGACTTCTGGGGAGAAGTCCTGGGCTATTGTTTTTGAACACCCAGGAGCTCCTTCCTCAAGAAGAGTTAGGAAGTGCAAGGGAGGGATGTCTTTCAGGCCTCGGATATCCTGTTAGGACATGAGCAATTCTGAGCTCATGCTAGAGTATGAAATTGATTTCAAAAAATTGTGGCTAACCAAGATGGACCCGGGAAGTGAGCGCGAGCAACGACTGCAGTTCCTGCCAGACTGAGATAGTGTAAAAGGAATTGTGGCAGGAAGGTGGATTTTGCAGCTGTTCTTTTGGGCACCATGGATACCAGTACTGAATGGTAAAACAAGGTTTTCCACCCACACATAATTAGCCTAGCTGACCAATGTCATGGGCGTTAGACTGTGTATATGCCCACATCATTGAATGGAAGTAATTGGAATGCTCTTATCATCTGCTTTGAACACCTGGACAGGTACTTTGACTTGATTTAATTCACAGCTTCACAGGTTCGTAATGTGATTTTGTTGTTAAACCATTGAACTGCTCAATCAGAGAATTATGCTAATCTTACCTGTCAGGAAGGGTGAAGGGCTCAAAAAGTGGATCGTGATTGCCAGACAATGCTGCTGTCTTATACCCACGCGCTGAGGAATTTGAATGTAGAAAAGAGCGCATATGCTTGTCTGATTGTGATTCTTATTTCTATAGTAAGGTGTTATTGGCTGGTGGGTTTGCTATCAAATGATGTTTGCGTTCTTTTCTTTTGATAGGAATTTCAATTGCACATTTTTGCTCGTTGCTAGGTCAGTGTGTGTGACACAGGTGTTAGAGGTCTCTTATCGCGTCACTCAGTTGGCATGGTGATGGTGCATGTGTTGTGATATTCCATAGCTTCCTTTTGTGCTTATTGCCAGGTGCAGCTAAGGAAATTGAATCAACTCTGAATCTTGCGTTGTAGAGACAGACTGGGCCAGCGGGTCCAGTAGCATCAAAACTCTGAAGCATGTCTGATAAACGAGACAAAAAAAGAGTGTCTGCCAGTCAGTCAGTCATTGGCATTTTACCTACCGACATCATTGCTTACTAAAGGTTATGTCATGGGAATTGCATGATTTCTGCCACATTAAAATTCTGTTCCCATCCATCATTGGCCCCTTTATTTTTAGATCTTATATGTATTATGCAATTTCATATCACCCCCTGGCAATGTCAAAACACAGCTGCATTTCTCTGTGGATCGCTATAGTTCCTTAGGTGTTATGTGTGCAAACAAGCATCTACCCACCCCTCTGTCGCTCGGCAACTGCAGCTGTAATTGCCTAGGGCAGTTTACCCAATTTCTGGTTAAATGATTTAATCGGCTCTTTTTCAAGCTCCATTAACTCCCACTTGTGAGTTTTGTAAATCTCTTTAGGACTGCCAAAGAGAATTCCAAGTTTGGTACATAGCTTGGTGTATGGGCTCTGTTATAAGAATACACTTGTAACCATGGCTGTATCTCTACAAACTGCATTGCTCAATAGTGCACCGTTTCTAAAATCAGGAGCTCCTGCTAAAACCCACCTCACATTGTACACGTCAGTTAGTCGGATATGTCTTTTGTCACGGTACAAAATACTACGTTGACGAAAGGGTTAAATTTATTCACATGATAACATAGCATTGTTGAACATTGTTGGGGCAAGAAATCACATGACTTCCGGGTCACGCCTACTCAGACATATTTGCCAAACTGATGTGTAAGAATCCAATTTTGAATTTTATTCTTGTAAAACCAGTCACCAACATATGAGCCCGCTCCTGGACCACCCAGCAAGAGTTTCTACTAACTACTGGTGATAATTTCTCTTCTTTCCCTCACAGGCTACTGGAGTACGACCATATTCGGGGAAAGTTGGCGCTGAGGATGTGGATGGGATTGACATGGCCTATAGGTATGTGTCGGTGTAGGGTGGGCTTATACTGAGGGTAGGCTCATAGATAGGGGTGGGCTTATACGTGGGGATGGGCTGGAGTGTGGCTCAGGCTTAAGGGTGGGCTCATACTTGGCCATTATGGGCTCTAACTTGAGGGTAGGTTCTTACTCAGGGGTGGACTCTTTCTTAGGGGTGGGCTCTTACTCAGGGGTGGGCTCTTACTTAGGGGTGGGCTCTTACTCAGGGGTGGACTCTTTCTTAGGGGTGAGCTCTTACTTAGGGTGGGCTCTTACTTAGGGGTGGGCTCTTACTCAGGGGTGGGCTCATACACTCTATATCTGTCTGTTCTGCTCTAGGGGGTGGGCTCATACACTCTATATCTGTCTGTTCTGCAGGGTCATGGCTGACCATATACGTACCCTTTGCATCGCGATCACTGATGGAGGGAAGCCAGATGCAACTGGACGGGGGTGAGCAGGAACTGGGGTGTGGTTAAGGGTGTGGCTTTAATACATTGGCACTCAACCTTTAATGTCTGGGATTTCCTTACAGCATTGCTATTTTGTATTGCTGAAGCATGGATATGTATTAGTTTGACCAGGCCCACCACAAATACACAAGTGATCGATATTCCAATAATCCTCAGGGTGGAGCTGAGGGATTATTGAGTATTGCTGAGGGATACATCTGCCAGTAGGCATGATCTAACTGGTTTGTCTCATGGCAGCTGATAGTTGCTAAGAGTCACTATGGGCATAGATTATAGAGTACTCTATAATCCTTGCTATGGGTAAATCTACGTAAGTTGTGCATGTGTCAGGCAGTTTGAAGCTGTAGTTCAGTTTTTGTGCATGTGTCAGGCAGTTTGAAGCTGTAGTTCAGTTTTTGTGCATGTGTCAGGCAGCTCCAGTTCGGTTTTTGTGTATGTGTCAGGCAGCTCCTGACTGTAGTTCAGTTTTGTGATATGTACACAGGATTTCCGTGTGATATTAGCACTAGCTATATCTGGCACCTTTGTGATAGTATGGCTTCCCATGAAAAGAGCCCACTCTGTGCATTTTTGCAAGCTTTGGCAATTTGCAAATTGTTGTATCTCAGCAACCAGCACTGACATGAGTGGATTTGGATACAAAAAAATGGGCTGTGCGTCTTGGACTTTTTTTGCTGTGGCCTCGGAAGTGGGCCCTTTTTTTATATCTGCTCACATACATGTGTAGTGAGTGGGTGGGACTCATGCAGTACATGTATAGTTAGTGGGTGTGGCTTGTACAGCATTACACTTTAAAATAAGCGGCCATGTCATCTTACACCTTCGACTCCCAATAACAGCTCTGAAATGGCTCCAAAAAAGTGTTTTTGGGTTTGACCAGTGTTCTGCTTGTGAGTGGTGCTCAACCACTGCATTTTTTTACTATAAAGGCCAAGTTGTTTTCTAGAACACAAAGAACTTCCATTATTATTTGAATTTTAGTGTAGTGGTTTATGTACATGTAGTACTCTAAGAGGACAATGAAGAGTTTTACCCACACTCTGACATCAGTTTTCATTTAGAGAGAAACACAGGATATCGCTCTTTTGTCCCACAAACCGCTTTAGAAAAGCTCACTCTGACATCAGAAATTAATAAAGCCAACACTCTGAAATCAGAAGTGAATTAAGCACCTGTATCAATACGTAATTAGCCTCAAATTTTCTGAGAGAGTGATACAGCTGCATATTACTTGGTAGACCAGACATCAAGGAGCCCCTCTCTAAAACGGCTGAAACGATGAAGGCCCAGTTCGGGCTGAAACGTAGTGTGTTTCACTGTGAAAGAATTTTTGGTAAATCATGAGACTGCCATTAATTTCAGTATACTGTACAGTTAGCTAGTCTTGTATAGTGAGCCTGTCGCTGTAGCTAAGTCTCACCCCATTTTCATAATGGAGAAAACTTTGCTGGCCATCCAAGTGTCGCATCTTGTATTTTTGTGAAAGATAGACTGACGGAGATGCGGAGATTGTTGAGGACTTTGGCGCCACGAGAGGAAAAAAAAAATGTGACAGCACAGGTAGTTTTTTCTATGGCCTCTATTTGCTTTGAGTTTTAGTACATGTCTCAGGAAATAGGATTTTCACAATTAGCCAAGCACATCCTGGAGATGGAATTTCCTGCCTGGAGTTATGATGGATGTCCTGTGCTTGAAAAAAAAACAGCTGCTTGCGTACTTGATGCCATATATGGAAGAGATTATACATTACATCAAGTAGCATCATTAACATAGTTGCTATAGAATGTAATACATTTACCTTTCTGCTTTCTGTATAGGAGTCCCTAGTAACTAGCAACATGGGCTGGGTCCCTTACCCACGTGTGTGCACACAGAATCTGCTGATATGCACTAGATCCCAGATCCACCCAAACAGAGCATAGTCATGAGGTGCTGCATGTTTACTGGTCACATGTACAGAGATGATAAGATCATTACCTCCTCAGTTCATCACGCACCCGCCCACCTTGTGTTTGCTTTTCTTTTCATGCAGCCCATAACTCTGTATCGGTATGCACATACCAACGCCTCCCTTGTATGGAGTGCAACTGCCTGCAGTGCCATTGTTTCCATAACAACGTTCAGTCAATAGCCCTGTTTAGGTACATGTTGCTCCTAGGTTAGTTTCACTGCTGAATACCCTTGCATACCCTCAGGGAATTTATGATGTAATGCACGCTTCTTCTCATGACAATCTTCCTGTAAGGCTTTGGGGGGATTATGGTCTAGGCTTTTAGCCGTGTCAGCGATGGTCTCGACCTCCCACTGTTTCAAAAACATTAGGCAGTGCTAGAGCTTGTGTTTGTCCTAGGAGGCCTGATCTGGTCTACACAACCGCTTAGGTCACGGAGTTTCACTTACTGTGACGTCCATCTCCCAGTAATGGCTAGATTCGCGTGGCTGTGTTCGCAAGCCCACGTGCACGTTTCACTTTAGCTGACTGAGCCTGGTACATTTTTTCATGTGCGTGGTGCGTAGGGTGATAGAAGGGTGAGGGGAAGGACAGCTGCAGTTCTCAGTGAAGAGGAAGGAAGATAAAAATTTGCACTTCTTGTATTTACTCTTCAGAGCCTGTTTGTACCACAGCGCTGAAACAATGTCACCAGCCAAAAATAGAGAAGTGCGTCAGTCAGTACCTACCCACGCATAATTAAGTTAACTCATGTGAGAAAGTGTACCAGGCTGTGAAGCGAAACTCACACAGGAGCCTGGGGACGAGGCTACTGTGCATGTGGATTCCAGCTAAATGTGCTTAACTGTTGGAGTATGCCTTTGCTGGTCAACCCTTGACGCTAGGGTTCTGGTCAGCTAGGCAGATAAGCAAGAACAGGGTATTTGTGCTGCGTAATGTGTGTGAACAGTCTCTTCTGCCGTGTGTAACCAATGCGATTAGCATTTTTCTGTTCTACCATGGTGAGCTGAATATGAAGGAGATGTGTGTGCTGGGTAGCTGCCTCAGCTGCTGTGTCTGATTTGGAGACTGTGTACGCCGTTACCTTCGAGAATTTTGGCACAGACAGACAGCGGTATAATTCATTGCGTCACAATCATGGCTCCCTTGTTTGTGTAACTGATATAATTATCAGCTCAAGAGATAGAAATAGAATAATATAATAATAATGGACTACAGTTCCTAGAATTTACAATTGTGTTATAAATTATGTGTGAGTGTTCTAAGTAGTCGTGTCTGTTGTAGATGAACACTCATTGAAACATTAATCTACAACCTCGTGTACGCTCACATGTTTGTATATTTTCAAGGGCAGGCGTTGTTGCCATTAATGCATCTATTGATTATTCCAAGTGCATCGTTGTGACTAGATCAATTAGTTAATTACCAATAAACGAAATAAAAGGGCACCACCAGTCAGCTGATGTGTTACAACAGACACACATGCCGGAAGGCTACACACGCAGCGTCGATTGAAGTTTCTCGTTTTCTGAAGCGTAGCCAGGCTCCCTCTGCTCGCTTCCAGCTTTGTTATGGCAACAAAATTAATGAAACAGTAATGGTTTTTGATTAAGTTCCATTAGTGCCCTAATTATCCTCCTCAAGCAGGCATGTAGTGTGATTACGTCTTTTCGATAAGCAGAGTGCTTTACAGGCTTCTCTAGTCTCGTACCCTGGCCACATGAAAAAAAAAATTTAAAGGGTGGCTTGGTATCTGCTGTTTGCGCACTTGCGACTATCCCCGCAAAAACTTGGGGATTTGATTGAATCCACGGATGAATGGAACGTCCGTTTTATTTTTGTTTCGTTGAAGATGGTTGCGAGTGAGACAGAGTCTGTTTCCTATGGCTAGCCTGTCTTTTACCAGGTAGATGCCTAGAAAGTGAGTAGTAGTTTGACTCCTGTGTCCTGTTTGCCACTGAAAAGCCTGAAAGGCCAGACCTACGATTGAAAATTGAGCAGCTCACAGCTAATGCTAGGAGAGAGGCGCTTCCGACTTTTTTTTACCATAAGATAGCTACCATAGTTGTAGAAGATAGATAATTACAGGCCGTTTTACCAAGTTTGAGAATGCCATTTCTGTGTTTTTTAGTTCTTTTGCTTACTATACCGTATACTGTTTCCATACTACTCCTAGGTATGTGACTAAGGCTGTCCGTGGATACATTTACTGACCCTGTTCCATAAATTCTCACGCATGCGCAAACAGTGGATACCAGCTGCAGACCACTTATGTATTTTTCGACAGTGTGGCCTAGCTACAAGGCTAGGGTTTCTCTTACTCTGGATCCGTGACTTGACCTCAAAACTATGAAGCATGCCTTGCATCCATAGAGTTGCCGCTTTCATCATCTCCATGTTTGCAGTTGACAGGAAAGATTACCGCTGAAGCACAGAGCCACTTGGCTGTTGACACATCCACGTTGCCACGTTGCTTCCTTGGTGGAGAAAGGGGGTCAAATTCCGTAGCGTAATGCAGGAGATTCCCCTACCCTCTGAGGTTATTTCCCATTATACATGGCAGCTGCCACTGCGAGATTAAGGAATTTCCTTGGATACTTCCAATTACCAAAAATGTTTTTGAATTGAAAATGTGTGGCAATAGGGAAATTAGGTCCCTTGTTTTGTTTACTTGTCCTTATTTGAAGTGATGCGATTCTTGGTGAGTAAACCCTGGGCTTTGTACCAATATACCTGGTGTATCCACACAAAGTAGGGAGCTTATATCCATGCAGCTGATTGGACATTCACACCTGTCTGCAAGGATATATGAAATTGCTGCTGTCAACAGTGCTTTAAATTTAATGCAGGCAAACTTTTAAACTACCTCCGCTTTTCTAGATTAACTTTAGAGACACCTCTGCTTGGTGTGTAGCCTGTGGTTTGATAAGCATTTTGTTTACCTCTGTGCTTCAAAACTGTCCATTTGAGGCTATATACCGACATTTAATCGCATCAAAATATTCTCAAGAGTGTAGGCTCACCAACCTCCTCACCCTCTTGGTGAAGCCCATGGTTTGATAGACACTGTAAGCATTTTGCTCATTTTTGTAGCACTGTGCATCATTAAGGTTAGTCTCGTGACCAGACCTTGGCCCAGACTACATTAAGGTCTGTTTGAGGCTACCGACATTAAAGCATATCAAACGATCTCGAGAGCGCAGGCACACTCGCCCTCTCCACCCAGACAAACCATCTCCTTCTTATGTTCGCTTGCATCATCAGCAGTTTGCTAAATTGAATTTCTGCTGATTGGAGGAGGAAACTCTGTGATTGCCCGCAGTGTGGTGGCAATTTCTAGCGGCCGCTTTGCTCATTTGGAACCATACAGCTTTGCAGTTGGTTTGAAGCAGCCGACATCAGATCATATCAAAAGAGTCACAAACAGAAGCCCGCTAGCCCACTCCACCTCTTTCCACCCCGGAGAGATATTGTAAACATAAACAAATTGGTGCTGGTGCTCTTTTATGTGTGTGTGTAATCCGTGTGCTTCTCGACGCCAGTGTGACCAGTAAACTTTAGATTTCTGGTGTCTGTGGTCACTATACCAAAGAATTGCCTTTTTTGCACCTCAGTCGTTGCGGGTGTGGGTGTTATTTAGTCCATGTTGTCTGGAAATGGCAATGTATCTCTGCACATGTGGGGGGTCTTGCTGTCACTTGTATCTCTGCACATGTGGGGGGTCTTGCTGTCACTTGTAGGTGTGCTCATGATGCCAGCACAGTGTAGTGTATGGTTGCCTGATGCGGTATTGAAAGAGCTTGAAGCCCCCATTTTTTTTATCCTCTGGCCCGGGATTATTTCTCATCCATCTACTTTCATTTTTCAGTTGCTACACATTAAAGTCTTAACATTTTATGATGCACTGTTTTATGAGAGAATAATAACAGCCAGTCACGCAGTCACATGACTGAAAGTGGCTAATGTGACAGCTCATGATAAGTCCTTATAAGCAGTAGATATGCAAATTATTACACTCCACAGGAACTGAGGAGTTGTAATGTTTTTAGTTCGTCTACAGAGTTTCATACAGGATTTTGAGTTAGAGAGGAAAACAGGCAGTGACCTGTGCTTCTGTGAAGCATAATTTGCTAGGGGAGTCCAGGAAGCATGCCCCCTCTCCCAGAAAATGATTTTTGCGTTTCCTAAGATTGATTCTGAAGCCACTTTTGAGTCACATTTATGCTCCTGAAACCTCTATTAACAATATTTGCAGTTGTTTTAATACAAAACAAATATAGTCTTCTCTGAAATTTAGGGGGGCAAACTTAGGTTATGGGGGGGGGGGGGGGGGGGTTCCCCCCTTTCCCCGCCCCTGTATGAAACCATGGTCTGTCTGTCTGTCTGTCTGTTTGTCTGTCTGCCTGTCTGTCTGCCTGTCTGTCTACTGTGTATTACACTGCTGCAGAGACTGCTGAGCGTATACTCTCTACTGAGAGTACCCTTGTTGGTGTTTTTTTTGCTGATGCTGCTAATGGTAACCAGTGACGTGACTGAAAGTAGTAGTGAGGGTTGTCCCAAAATTGTCGGTTTGAGTCCCCGTAGGATGTTGTGTCATCAAGGAATAATTCCTAAGCCTACACCTGGTAACCACAGGTAGCCCCAAATGATGCTGTTTTTGCATTTTCTGCGAGTTCTATTCTCCCCTAGTTTGTTTATTTACCAAATAGGCCAGCCGCATTGAATGGCAGGGTATTGAGCTAAAATACCATCGCCCCCACCGCAAGTGTAGGATTGGTCAGCAACCAATCCACAGAATGAGATTCCAGGTGGCATATTTTTGGCTACCTGTTTGTTTATTTCATCTGTGTTGGGGTGCTTGTGTCAACACAATAATTGATGTGATTTCTTGTGGGAGTGTTGGGAATTGGGAATAAAGGTTTTGTCAGATTACGTTTGCTGTTGCCCTTTTGTTATATCATGCGGCAGCTGATATTTCTCTCATTCGTGTAGGTATACCAGTTTGGTGATATTAAAAAATTTGCATTTTGATTTTTGTTATATGACTTAGCACCTGAGCTAACCAGATTATTCTGGTTAAATAAACATTCCCATTTTTGTCCTCGTAATTGACAAAATTAAGAGTGCAATTAACGAATTAAGATTCACACTTCACTCCTCCCTGGATGTTTCAAATACGTTGCGTGCCTCCTTTGCAAGCTTTGAAGGCTACACACGTAGGCATCTGAAAATTACGCAACAGGTCATCCAAATGTTATGCAACTCAGACCACCTTATAGTGATGGCTATGCTACACGTACGTAGTAAGCTAATCTCACTTTGGTGATGCTAATGACTATCCTACCCAGGCCACCCATACCCAGATTTTATCTTGCAGCTGTGGAGAAAAAAAAGTCCAATATTTCTCCATGGCTATGAGATCTGAGCATGGGTACCCTGTTGCATAATACATGATGCTTTTAGGCCCCCATTCCCCCTCCCCCTCCTTCCCCTCCCCCTCCTTCCCCTTCCCCTTCCCCTTCCCCTCCCCTCCCCTCTCCCCTCCCCCTCCCCTCCCCTCCCCCTCTCCTCCTTCCCCTCCTTCCCCTCCCCCTCCTTCCCCTTCCCCTCCCCCCTCCACCTCCCTAATGTACATTCTATGCGTATACTGCAGTGATAGCTTTGAGGTATGTGTGTGTGTGTGTGTGTGTGCAGCCCTATTGCTGACACACCAAAGAGAAGGGTATTAGTGGCTGCACGTGTGGCATTATGCAAATGACTTGAAAATATGCTAATGTATCTTAAACTAATTGCTTGCAAGCGTAGGAGCACTTATCTGGCTAATGACTAGTGGGACAACATGGATGTGATATCAAGCGTCATTCCAGTATAGTAAGCGATGTTTTTTTGTAAATAACTAAAGCTCTTAACTAGAAGAAGAGCAAATTTGTACTTGTGGCAAGAAAGATACAGTAAGAATTGCCCAAACCCATACTTATTTTGCACAGTGTGAGCATACGTGTCTTGAGTTGATGTAGATGGATAGCTACACGAAGTTTAGCAAATTCTTGGGCATAATAAATGATTTCCTTAGGAAGCGGCCATCTTACCTCAGTAGTTGTGTTATGAGTGCTTGAACTTCAGCTCAGAAGGTTGTTTGCGATCATCAAAAACTCATACCTCTTAATTAAATTATTGGCATGTTCACACCTTGTTAAACCACTTAGTCTGTTTGTGTGCCCCCAGGCTCTGTCAATTACTAATTACTGATGCATAAGTATGTAGACCTTTCACTCACTAATGGAATTGGAGATCAGTTGTTCCAATTTGTAGACGATAATGAGCCAGATGGCATTTCTGTCATACTTGTGTTGGAGATGATTTCCATGGGAAACTCCTCGAATCTTATGCAAACATGGCAATGTTGAATGTGGTTGTCGTAGATAAAAGCTGTATAAGTGAGCTTGGCTGTGACTATATGCATTGTTGAATGGCGGAGAAAAGCTCTATAAGTGAGCTTGGCTGTGACTATATGCATTGTTGAATGGTGGCTGTCATAGAGAAAAGCTATAGAAGTGAGCTTGGTTGTGACTATACCGTGATGCAAATGTTCTCATTTTGAAACAATCCTTTAATTAGCGTTAATTGTAATCGAGCCCCTTGTTAGCATTTGCTGAAGTCAAGTCACGTACTTTTGCCAGAGCCCCATGTATGGCCTGAGCAATGTAACTACTATTGTTGTCTTGTTGCTAATTGTTTGCTGTAGTCTCTATTTTATTGCTAGCATCCTGTTAGGCCATACAAACTAAAATTTATTTATTGTTTCTCTTAAAGTGGGCAGACAGTGTTTTAGCTGGATGCAAATTGGGTGGAGTTTTCCCCACCCAAGATCAACCACAATAATTTTCAAGATGATCTACTACTTTTTATCGCAAGCAGTAGGAGATTTCTATGGCTCGCTTTTGCTCAAGGAGGCTGGCTACAGCTTCCAAGGTTTGTAGTTTTTGTGCAAAGAGTGTCGGAAGACGACGGCACAATTGAACGCTGTGACACAATTTTGGAGTTCATTCTGTCTGCTCTTCTGTAGTAGCTTTTTCACAGGTGCAGAGACCTTACCCTTGTAAAGTACTATGGGGGCTCTAAATGGGGATAGATGGGGCCTGAGAAAATATAATTTATGTAATCTTTGGAATTACATGCACACACACTCACACTCCATTTGAGCAGCTACGTTGTTCGTCGTATCCTAAGACGAGGGATCAGATTTTGCACGGAGAAACTTAATGCAAAGCCGGGAGTCTTTAGCAGCCTGGTCCATCCTGTCCTGGAGTCACTGGTAAGATTTCATGAGGTTCTAATGGTCATTGTATGAATTGTCTAGAGTAACGGGCCCTTAGAGATGTGATCATCCCATGGTATAGCGTACACTTACCGAAGTTTGAATTAACTTGATTTTAGTATTATAGCACTGGAACAAAAGTTACGTTGAGTGTTTCCACTATTCACTTATGATGCTTAAAAGAATTGCTCTAACAGAGGACAGTGTTTGATTACAGTAAATGGTAGCCATGGCACTGGTGTGTGTAGCCAATAAGAAGACCCACTGTTATTTCACCAGGTATTCTACCTCCATGAGAACTTATGCAAAGAATGTGAGATTGAGCAGATTCAATTATTTCATGAAAATGGACCGTCTGTTTTTGGACCGAAGTACGAATTCGCAGCTGCATATTAAATCACCATTACTATGTCTAGTATTGCATAATTCGCATCTGAATATTAAATTCCCATTACTATAACATAACGGCCTTCTCGCAGGTTCTTGTGCATTCACGCATGATTAGATGACGTCACATCTGTGGACAGACGGACAGACGGATAGTATGCATTTGGGATTCAGCTCAGATGTGTTATGTGCTGTAAAAACAGTCTTTCGGTGTTGTATATGGTGACGGCTATATAGATTATTGTGTTTCCACGGCAAACAGATGTCAACAGCACTTATGCGGCCAATCAAATGCCAAGGCCATCCAATATAACCTGATTGAGAATTTGGAAACGCCTATTCACTCTACCATTAGAAGGCAAAACAGCTGTAATGGACTTGATGGAAGCCATTTCTGTACAGCCGTCTGCATGTACATGCTATTTATGCACGGACAAACTTTTGAGTAAGATGGTTCTGTTTTCTGGGTGTTTCACCTTGCTGTTTTGACACGTTGTGGGGGGGTATTTTTGATCGATTGTCAACCATAATGGCCGCTGGCTCTCTTGGCTGTTATGTTTATTAAACGGATTATTTTGTGGATCAACCACCTCTTCATATCTTGGCGATGGGCTCTGCTTGGCCTGCAGGCAAATAGTTTGCTGGACATATGAGGCAAGAGGTAGTGATCAAATGGAATGCATTGGATGATGATTTTCAAGAAGCGTAGCTGCATAGACATGTCCTCTTTTAGAAATTTGTAGCTGGCACTTGTTTTCTTGCTACTAGCCTTCTTGTCTTATTGCCTTTCACTTTGCAGCTGCAAGTACTTCAGTATGAGGATCACAGCTTGTTGCCATAGTAACCAATTTGTAACACAGGTAACAATCAGTCATATTATAACTTCGTGTTAGCATTATTCTTATGATTTTAGCCGAATTATGGAGCCCAAGCCCTCTTGTTTGGTCTGTAGTTTTTTTTGTGAAGTTTTGCACGGTATTCTTGAGCAGTGCTACGGTAGTTGACATGACCTGCAAATTTGCTACCTTAGGTTCCACTTAAACCCACCCTGTGCATGGTAAGGGCGCATCAGTGGGAGGCTACAAAAAATGTTGCAAAAGGAACGTTTCTGCCATAGAAAAATCTCTAAGCATGGACTTTCTCAGTATCGGTCGGTAGTAACACTTCCACTGCTCAGCCAATGTACTGTAGCTACGCAGTTTTTGTAGAGTGGCTTGGCGACTGTCCAAGGTAATGTCATGTTGTTTATACTGTTTGTTTTGTAGGCAGTTGCAGCTATTGAGAGCCTAGTCTCATAGCCAGGGTACGAGGTTAGTGACAGCCTACTGGTGGGCTTCAGGTGTGGGCTTGTAACCCAAGAGATGAGGGTGTTCTGTGTATGCACGTCCATGGCATGTATGCATTGACATCCCTTGAGGTGAAGACTTAGAGTGGAAGTATTTAGGTAATTAGCCAACTAATGCTAGACATTTAAGCAATTATTTTGGTGCATTAGCGGGTATCGGTATCCCATTCCATAGTCATTGTAATGAAATGATCTCATGAGACGTTGTCTTTGTTGTGAGTGGTGGCGGAGAAGCCCTGTTGATGGGTAGTGGCTGTGTGAAGTTCTAGCAGTACTCCTAATTGTGAACTAACAATGTGTTTGTTGGCTAAATGGCTTGGGACTGGGCAAACCTTCCGCTAATTGCTTCAATCTGTTTACAGTCCCTCATGGTAGCCACCGATGCTATCTACTAGTGTGATGGACTGGCCCTGATAGTTTCCCTGTGAAGCGGAGCCCCCACCCCTTGCACTTTTGCGAATTTTCAGCCGTTTGGGGCATTCCACGAGCGTTTATCTATTTTCTCTGGCCTCTGATTCTCTCGGAAGCCTGAGCTATGTTCATTTCTGTAGCCACCAGGGTCGTTCTTCGCATATATTGTCCAATTATGATCCAGAGAATGGGTATTAGAGGTGCCTAAATGTCTATCAGATATAACCAAGAATTTTTCTTTTTCATAATTGGCGCTCCAAAAAATTGCATCTGGGTATTTTTTAATTTATTTGCTACGCTAATTATACACATGAAACTCCAATAAGGTTATCACCCTTAGCTGTAATACATTCTCTAGCTATATGCTAATTGCCAAGGGCGTATGTTAGAGTTATCCCTTAAGAAAAATAGCCTCCAATCAGATCATCCGGCTACAATAGTAGCTACAGGAGCAGACAGCCAGCTACAACGCTCCGATAGTAGCTACAGGAGCAGACGACCGGCTACAACGCTCCGATAGTAGCTAGGAGCAGACTACCCGGCTACAACGCTCTGATATTAGCTAGAAACAGACCACCCGGCTATAACACGCCCATAGTAGCTACAGGAACAGACCACCCGGCTACAACGCTCCGATAGCAGCTACAGGTGTAGACGACCGGCTACAACGCTCCGATAGTAGCTAGGAACAGACCACCCGGCTACAACACTCCCATAGTAGCTACAGGAACAGACCACCCGGCTACAATGCTCCGATAGCAGCTACAGGTGCAGACGACCAGCTACAACGCTCCGATAGTAGCTAGGAACAGACCACCCGGCTACAACACTCCGATAGTAGCTACAGGAGTAGACCACCCGGCTACAACGCTCCGATAGCAGCTACAGGTGCAGACGACCAGCTACAACGCTCCGATAGTAGCTAGGAACAGACCACCCGGCTACAACACTCCGATAGTAGCTACAGGAGTAGACCACCCGGCTACAACGCTCCGATAGTAGCTACAGGTGCAGACCACCTGTTACAACGCTCCGATAGTAGCTAGGAACAGACCACCCTGCTACAACGCTCCGATAGTAGCTACAGGTGCAGACCACCCGGCTACAACACTCCGATAGTAGCTACAGGAGCAGACCACCTGTTACAATGCTCCGATAGTGGCTACAGGAGTAGACCACCCGGCTACAACGCTCCGATAGTAGCTACAGGAGCAGACCACCCGGCTACAACGCTCCGATAGTAGCTACAGGAGCAGACCACCTGTTACAATGCTCCGATAGTGGCCAGTATTGAAGTCATAAATATTGTCAGTTGGAGTGAGTAGCTCCTTCCCAAATTCACTGGTGTATGTCACTTGAACAAACTAAGTGCTGACATTGAGCATTATTACCACACCCAGAGCTGGAGCGAGACTTTAGGCGCCGGTGTAATTGGGGCTGACCCTCGGTCTTACAGTCCTAATAGTTGTGGAAAGACCCCATTTGACCAAAGAATTATAGAGTGCCATGTTTGAATGGCATTCTCAATTTCTGTACATCGTCTTCATAATTAAAGGCAGTAACCATTAAGTGGTGTTTCATTTTGATGAATTCAGTTAAAAGGGGCCCACTGAAATTCAAAGCGCTTATATCAAAGTATTGAAGAATGATCCTAGCTCTTTGATAATACAAATGCTGATTATGAATGTGTTCTCTCGTGTTTTTCTGTAGGGCGATGCCTTTCCAGAGCTCAAGAAAGACCCACAGATGGTGAGGACAGTAAAGTGGACTTTACTATGGTGGGCTCTTATCCAGGGTGGGCTCTTATCCAGGGATAGGCTCTTATCCAGGGTGGGCTCTTATCCAGGGTGGGCTCATACTTGGCTGGGCTCTTATCAAGGGTGGGCTCATATTCAAGGGCGGTTCATACTCAGGAGTGGGCTCATACCCAGGGGTGGGCTCATACCCAGGAGTGGGCTCATACTCGGGGGTGGGCTTATACCCAGGAGTGGACTCATACCCAGGGATGGGCTCATACCCAGGGGTGGGCTTATACTCAGGGGTGGGCTCATACCCAGAGGTGGGTTTATACCCAGGGGTGGGCTCGTACTCAGAAGTGGGCTCATACTCAGGTACTCGTAGCGGCTTCATCGAGCAATTCAGCTTTTAAAATTGTATTTCTTGCACCTACTCAACATGGCCCCAACTAATTACACATATTTCTTCTGACAGGCGTCACGGTTACCTAAACAGTAGGTTCCTTGTCCCAAACAGCTACATCATTACAATATTTGCACACATGCTTTCCACTTTTGGGTTGTTTTTGAGCCAGTCAGCCCTTGCGGCCTGCATAGCTGTGTTGCGTGCTGGGCGTTGCTATGCTGTAAGTGCACCGCTGACGCTGAGAGAATGAAATTTTGAGTTATATATAATGAAAAATGGAGTGACGGAAACCTTAAACAAGGTTCCAAAAGGTCAGAATGTTGTTTTTACCACATTTTAAGAGTATCGGCTATAAACCCATCTCTGAACACCTAAAGCCCCTCTCTCTTGTCTCCTGCTTTAAACACATAATAATAGACCCTTTACCGTTATGATGTAATGGGGGGTAAAAGTAAGCATTAAATGGAGAAAGTACGGGAAAGCATATGTAAACAAGCATGTTTTTATGTTTTCATACAAGAAAACTGCATCAAAGCACATATTTGCGTGTGTTTTCTCCTTTTAGTGCTCACTTTTACCCCCCATTACATCATAATGGTAAAGGGTCTATTGCGCTATTGCATACTGATGCATGTGATGTTTGATGGGTGATTCAGTCATAGATACAATAGCGAGAACATGATTGGAAACACAGCATGTGGTGCTATTGCTATTCCATACTGACGTCACAATTTGATCTGTGCTATGGTTCAGCATTTTGTGATGTGCTATACTTATATGATTTACCTACATTGCAAGGTTAATTTGGCCACCATTCACTAAGTTAAATCCTGACAGTCATCTTGAGTAGTGTATGAAGTAATGCATCAACTTTACTATGGACTGCAATTACAAGTCTATGCAAAACACTCCATTTCTAGTACTCTTTATGACCAAATTCAGATTCCATACAGCAATGATACACTTCCCAGATCCGGTACCAATGGCACTTAGCAGGCTGTAGAGGTATACAAAATAGCATGCAAACGTAACGTGGATCATTTCCACATTTCCAATTCTGCTCTTGTTATTGGTTAAGCACACTCGAGAGTCAAAGCAAGCCCTGTGTCTAAACTCATGGAATGCATGTACACACATACACACATGTACACACTCACATACACACATGTACACTCATGTACTAACACTCATCTACACTCATGTACATGCTGAGGTTGTTGATGCTGTAAAATGTAACGGGTGTTTTTGCCAAAGGTCCTCCTCGATACTCTAATGGTTTCCAGGGCTAGGTTATTAGCTAAGGAGTCAACAGCCATTATCAAAGAGCCCTTTCGTATTTGATTTTTCCAGGAAGGCATGGGTGTGACTACTTTCATTAGTTTCTGTAGTAACTGGGTTAATTTTGTAATACCCTGTAATAAAGAATGACAATACCGTGTTTCGTTTGTGAGATCAGTGAAATATGATATTTTCTGATAGCGAACGTTATCTTCCCCTCTAATTAATGCACCTTCTACGGGACTGTAGGGAATGTATAAGCTAACCAACAACGGGACGAGCATAATGACATCATGACATTTCAGAGTGCTGTTGCCTTTGACACATATTATGTATAAAGAACTATGTTAGGACCTCGGTCACTAATTCCAGTTATAAACTCTTGCAAGCTTCTCTGTTTGTGATGATTGCCCCTATTAGAAGTGGCTTCCAATGGGGTTATGAAATTTTGAGTGCCACAAGAATGACCGTCTTTTGCTGGAAGGTTTCTTAATTGTTCGATTCAAGTATCTTAATTGATAGCCAGACACAACAACCTAGTTAATTCAGGACACACGCACATATGCATGCGAACACGTGGGCATACGCAGGATCATTGCCAATGGCCCATTTCGGAAACCATCACGTGCGCTGCTCATGGCGTCATTTGGAGGACAGTCTTGGTAATTTTCTACGAATATGAAGGCTTTTCGCAGAGACTAAAGCCTCCGCAGAAGATGCTGTGACGTGATCTTCAGTGCGGAACCTCTGCTACAGCAGAACAACAGAGAACCACAGAAGCCATCCACGTAGTCATTTGCAATTACTGCACTAAATCACTTTGGTCACGCCCCTCAAAGGTCGGGCAGTGTATTCTATTGTCCCCAGACTGTTCTTCAGCGGTGGGCGAGTAGTGGTCTGGGCACGAGACTAATCGGTCAGCATACATATAGACATCGTAAAAAGAATATTTTTGCCATGCAATGCATGAATTTATCTCTAGTATGTCTTTCTCACCTTGGAGTTGCTCAACTTGCAGACAATATTTCCGTGCTATAAATATTTTCGTTGTGTGGTACACACACACACACACACACACGCACGCACACACGCGTATACACTGTTACGTGAGCTCCATGATGCCATTGCAGGCTTAAATCACTGGTCCCCGTAATGTGTTTGCAGGTGTTATTTAATTTGAGATGCTAACTGATCCTGGTTAAGTGAATTTTTCTCACTGTAATTAATTTTCGGATGAAATTCCACCCTGGCATGTGCATATCAGCTTTAACTACGTTGTGGTGTAGATTGACTATTTTACGGCAAACAGTCGATCACTTGCCGTTGTTTTCTCATTTCATTGCGTGGGTGCCTCTGCTCTCTGATGGGCTTCCTGTTTACATACTGGTGTAAGTATTACTTAGAGTTACATAATAGCATGCCAGGCATGTAGTCATATTGCCATGCACACACACATACATGCAATTCATATATGCATACACACACACAATACATACACCCATGTATACAACATACACACACACGCACATGCACACACACACACACACACACACACATGTAAACAACACACGCACGTTCACACACACACACGCACACACGCACACGCACACATACATACACACACACATAGGTGATAGACATCATCAATGAAGAAGAACGGCAATTCCTGAAGACTCTCTCGCGAGGGAAGAAGCTCTTTGAGCGAACTACCCGGGGGCTAGAAACCAACGTCATACCAGGTAAGTTACCAATGAAGAGCTTCTGTGGTGATGCTGAAAGCATGTAAAAATTGTTATTTTGGCAATGAGGGTCCTATTCCAGTAGCCATCCATTTGAGTAGCGCTGACCTGTGTTCTTTATGCATGTATAAACGTAGATTCAATCCTGGATGGTGTTACCATGGTTATTGTGTATCCATCTGCATAAGTAAGTGCCCACAACCTAATTAAATAAACTGCAGTTTACTTACTTCCTAACTCAGCGGTTTTATCTGCGGTCACCCGTCGGTACTTGCATTCTCTGACTTCCCCCGAATCAGCTGTTTATTGGAATTCCAGGAACTGGTTAGAGATACCACATGGAAATTTATCTGCGTTTTTTGTCTGCTGGCTTCCCCTCGTACTAGAGTGCCACCTGAAATTCTATATTGTAGAGTGCTTGAATAGCCGGTGAATGTAATCCACTTCTGGTACTGTCATGTGTCACTTTCAGTCATGTGACTGGTTGCCATTGGTACCTGAGATATAGCCCACATTGTATATTCTTCCTTCTCTTGACTGTATACCCACATGTTTACTTACTTACTACACTGTAGGCAATTACATTTGAGGTTGGCTTTTAATAGCCAGAAGTTGGTACTTTGTTTTGTAAAGAAGAGTTTAGTAATGAGGACAGACTCTCACCAGGGGCACTTCGCAAGAAGGTGGTCAAAATATTAGAGCCTAGGACTTTCTGCCAAACGTAGTTTGAAGATATGATGGCATGAAGGAGCATGGCTGTATGTGATGTTATGATAGCCGAGACGACATGCCATGTCTGTTGTATATAGCTTGAGGCTATGCAAAGATTCAAAAGAGTTTTAAGATGAGACCGAGGAACGTGACGGTGCTAATGGTAACGCATAAACACTATGAAACAGCTGTGAGAACGCACCACATTATGGATCAGAATAACAAGCATTCGTCCCCACATGTTACCCCACGCTGCAATTTTCGGCAAGTCAAAAGGGCTCTGGTAATCGATCTGTGATAATTTTTAGTGGGAATTAGCTAATGCAAACATTCCACAGTCGATTTTGGCCTCTCATTGGAGATACAGCAGAGAAACGAGCCTGGGAAATTCTTTACTCTAGACAGTGTGCCTTGGAAATGGAAGAACATGTACACAGTGATCGAAACAAGAAAGCGATTACTTTACAAATACATTTCTGTTTTGTCTGATGAGACACTCCAATATGCCTGTGTAATTTGTTCTGTAAAATAAATAGACGTACCCGTTCATGCCTCATTGGTAATTTAAACAAACCAAAGACTTTTTGCACTTTTTTTTATTAATTGCGCTAGTAGTTCACTTTAATGCACCATTAACTAAGCAAACTTTTGGCTGAAACCCAAGTTACATAGCACCAGACAATCTGGTAGTCGCCTGAAACTCGAACCTGTTCAGAACTGAGGTGGAAAATAAACGACCGTCTTTTCTTTTTAGCACATTCACATTAACCATGTTTACGGAGCCATGCAGGTGCCAGGTGTGGGTCCTGGCAAGTAACTAGATACACTCTTAGAAATTTCATATAATCTCGAAGTACTTGTATTTTGCATATCAAATTGTACTGTAAGCAGCTGCCGTGTTAATTTAAGTATGCTTTTAGCCCCCCCCCCCCCTCCTCTCCCTATGGCCTAAAGAAAAAACAAAATTAATATAAAACTTTTGGTATTTTGCGTGCATACTTGTGGGATCTGTAGTACAAAATGTACGTGTACAAACTATGCAGAAATGAGAGTTTGTGTTTGAATTTTCAGATAATGCATTCTCACTTTCACACACACGCACATACACACATGCATACACACACACACACACACACACACACACACACAGGTGACGTGGCATGGCGTTTGTATGACACCTATGGTTTCCCAGTGGACCTGACCCGGCTCATGGCTGAGGAGAGAAAGCTCTCCATCGACATGGCAGCCTACGAGGTAGCCAAGCAGAGAGCCCAGGTCAGCAACAGTGTGTGTGCGTGTGTGGTATTTGCTAAGTATTTCAATAGTGATCCAGTACCGTGGATTGCAGGAATATGGATTAATTCAGGAAAGTGGTTAATAAGCTGTTTGAACAGCTCACATGAATGAGGTTGTAACCCCCCACCCCCTCCTCCCCTCGTCTAGGAGATAGCCCGTGGTGCTGGAGGTGGGGTGGATGATACCATCAACTTAGACATCCATGCAATTAGCGAGCTGAAGAGCAAGGGGCTTCCCCCTACCAGTGACCTGCCCAAATACAACTACAAGGCCAATGAGAGTGGAAAATACTGTAAGAACCATGCAGCAGCTCTTGATCTCATTCCCATTCCAATATAGGAGCTCAATCTCGTTCCCATTCTAATGTAGCAGCTCGATCTTGTTTCCTTCTATTTTTTTTTTTACTAAAAATCTTGTCTGCCTATCAGTTAATTAGAACGGAAGTGCAAAGTACTCAGAAATAGTGGGCAGCAGTAGTGGGACAATGAATTTACTGATGCACCCGAGAATGAGGGCAACTCTGCCCATATATATAGAAATTGTGATCTGCTTACCACGAGTTTTATGCACTCAGAATGCTGTAGTTTTACAGTAGCCTGTGACTGCCCAAGCAGAGGATATTACTGTTCTACCCAAAATTGCATGCTTTCAGGCAATTATTGTAGACATGGTTACTAGCGTGGCCGATTTTGTGCTGAACCTCAATAGATTCAATAGTAACTTCCACCCTTTACTGGACTACTCACACCCTTTACTGGACTACTGACACACACACACACACACACACACACACACACACACACACACACCAGCCTTCCAATCCTGTGAGGCCACCATTGTGGGTCTGAGATACAACAAGGAATTTGTTGATGAGATTCACGAGGGGCAGCTGGCTGGCGTGCTCCTGGACCAGACCTGTTTCTATGCCGAGCAGGGAGGGCAGATCTACGATGAGGGTTTTATGGTCAAGATTGGAGATGAGGTACAGGGTGTGGTCTTATTCGCGGGTGGGCTATCGTACAGTAAAGAAACCCACCCTCCTCTACTGCGGAGGCAGAATGTGGGATGGTGAGGATTGGGTTCAGAGGAAGAAGACAAGTATGTTATTATCATAGGGTCTTTTAGTGCAAAGTTGATTAGCACAGGCTGAGACCAATGCATAGAGAAATAGTCAAGACAAAGCCATTTCAGTCTATGGCAGGACAATGGAATTGCATCAGCAGAGGTATAGGAAATAATTTAACGTTTATAAAGCCCAGTATTGAATTTTTACCGCATATCCACAATATTTGTCGTTATTGCCATATTTAGCAAAAGCTGGTTGTCATAGCTACTATGCCAAAGTATTCAAAGCGCTTGCCAGTGCAATCTTTACTGAGCCCCTTCTCTTTCAGGATACTGAGTTTGCAGTGAGGGACGTTCAGGTACGAGGCGGCTATGTGCTCCACGTGGGCTCCGTTGAGGGTAGCCTAAAGCTCGGAGACAAGGTCACCTGCGCCATTGATGGGGTGAGTGAGAGAGAAACTGACTCAATAGGTAGCCTCGATCCCAGACCTCCTCCCCCGCCCTCGTGTTCATCGCTTGCAGTACAACCACATGCAGGGGGGAGCCTGGGAACGAGGCTACTCAACAGGGCCTTAACTACGATTCTAGCTCTGGGTGATTATAGGATGTGTACAATTAAAGATAGTGTTGTACTAGAGACAGCTATGCTATAAAGAGCAATGCTGAAGCTAACACAGCGTACAGGCTGATCTGCCAGTGAGCCCCTGTCTGGAAGGAGGAAGAAGCAAGAAAAAAAACAAGTATTTGAATGGGACAAGACTGATGGCCCACCTTTAATAACGAGATATCACTAATATTGTGAAATTTTGCACACACACACACTACACTACACACACACACACACACACACACTGCACACACACACACACACACACACACACACACACACTACACACACACGCACGCCCACACAGGATCGTCGCAGCAGTGTGATGAAGAACCACACTGGTACCCACGCCCTCAACTTTGCCCTGAGAAAGGCCCTGGGAGAGGCAGACCAAAGAGGATCTCTGGTGGCACCCGACAGGCTCAGATTTGACTTCACTGCCAAGGTAACATTCTGATTACATAAGTCACATGATCTATGGGAGGTGTGGCATAAACATCACATGACACTCAATTAATCTTGGTCCTCCTCCCTATCCTGCCCCTCCCCTTTCCTCACCCCAGGGAGCTATGACCAGCAACCAGCTCAAGCAGTCTGAGGAGACGGTGCTGGAGATAATTCGAGCTGCTAAGCCCGTATTTGCCAAGGAAGCTCCTCTCTCCCTCGCCAAGGAGGTGCAGGGGCTCAGGGCTGTCTTTGACGAGGTGAGACTATTTCTGCAACAGAGGCTCCTTTCTCTTTGTGTCACCATTAATCTTTCACCAAAGTCTCTAAACCATGGCAACAAGAAATATGCACATTGTCATGTGAGGATCACATCACCTAATGAACCTCTTGACCTACTTGAGAACATTTTAGTGAAGCTATTATTTTATGAAAGCTCATTACTATTTAGTGTGTTTATCTTGGGAGTAACCTTTTAAGCTGTTATGGACATATATACTGCAACTTTGTTGTAAGTGATTCTGAGGCTTCTTTCATTGCTATTTTGTATTGTCAGACTTACCCTGATCCTGTGCGAGTGCTGACCATCGGTGTACCGGTGGACCAGCTGATGGAAGACCCCACTGGACCCTGGGCTGTGGCCAACTCTGTGGAGTTCTGTGGAGGAACGTGAGTGCAATAGGCACGGAGGGTATTGAGTGCTCCATTTGAAGTCATGATCTAATTATAGCATGTGTACATAGCTGAATCTATGACTGGGCAGAGTCGTTAAATTCCTTGAATAATAAGGACAATGAGCATTATTTTTGCCCTTGCTCACTTTCTAGTATCTTTGGCTGTTAGTCATGGAAAACGACTGTTAGTCATGGTATGAAGACTATTAACTATGGAATGAAGACTGTTAGCTATGGTATGGAGGCTGCTAGCTAGTATGGAATGACGACTTTTCAGTAGTAGTGTGCCAACCCGTTCCAGGCACTTGCACAACTCTGGCCACATTGAGTCATTCGCCATCGTCACAGAGGAGGCTATCTCGAAGGGAGTTCGGAGAATTGTGGCCCTCACTGGAGTGCAGGCTGTAAAGGTATGATGTAAGCATGTTTGTGCTCCCCATAATTCAATGTCCCACTCTTCTCTTGGGTGTGTGCTATTGAAACACCTGTCACTGTGTATACTTCCCTGGGTGGCATCTAATCAGGGGTTCATTTAGAAAAATCTCCAAGGGGGGGCAAAAGCACGTCAGAAGACATTTTGGGGGGGCGGGGTGCATGTACAGTGAGCAGTATTCAATTTTGAAGGGTTGAAATTCCCAAGAGGGGGCACATAGTTTTCGTCCCCCCCCCCCCTGCTCCCCCTAAATGAAACATTGCTAATGGTATATATGTGGGTGGAGTCTGATGGCAATCCATGGGGCATGCACTGAGTGGGTCATTAGGTACACTAACCGTTAAGTATCAGGTAGAGGATGTTGGAACCTGCATGACGTCATGTATGCAGAGGTATAATTATGGTATCTGGTCCAAAGAACGCCTTTGAGGGTACAGTTGGGTATATCCCCTCAAGAACCGTACCTTGCGAGAATGATATTTTCTTAATTCTCAGTCAGCTTTCAAAATATTTCTTGAAGCTGTGTTATACCTACTACACAGGGGAGGTTGAGGAGTAATACATGTGCCACGCTTTCTGATGTGTAGCATAAAGTCTTCTGGTAGATCGGAACCTACCACCTTAGTTATCCCCATGAACACGAACGCACGCACACACACACGTGCATGCACACACACACACACACATCCACACACACACACACACACACACACACACACATCACCTTTCCCCAGGCACACAAGCATGCTGAGAGGCTGGAACACTTAGTGGAGGAGCTATGTTCCCGTGTCAGGTCAGATCTGGAAGACGGCTCTCTCTCCTTCAAGGAGGCCAACAAGCTCATCGTGAAAATGGGAGATGTGAGCACCGATTAACTTTCTTGATAGGGCCAGGGAACTATAACATGTGGCTCACAACATTCCTGTAAATTATCCGAGTTTTCGCCGTCTCTAGGAGCTGTCTGCTGCCACCATCTCCCAGTGGCGCAAGGAGGCCATGCGGACCACCCTGAAGACACTGAAGAAGACGGTGATTGATGCTGATCGTGCTGCCACTGCCAAGCTAGTGCAGAAGGTGAGAGAACCTAGTAAAACGGAAGGAGGGAGATATACGAGAAAGGATTTGAAGAAAGTGGGGGGAAGAAGGGGTATATTTTTCGCTATCTCTTATCTATTCCACTTTCAGTTACAATAGGTAATCAAATCCTCAAATGAAAGGTTTCTAGGATTGACTGCTGGTTTCCTTTCCCTCATTCTCCAGGCTGTGGAAAGGGCCAAGGAGATCATTGCTGGGCTGGACACCCAGAAATCCGGCTTTGTCGTTGAAGTTATGGAAGTTGGGGCTTCATCAAAGGTAGGAAATGAAATGCTGCCACACCCACATTATGCAAAGGTAACAATTATGTCATTGGGAGTATGGAAGAGACAGTGGGGCACACGTAGTACTGTAGGTACTAAAAGCCATCATATTTCGAGTTGGAGATTGTTTACCTACATACTTCCTTCGTATGCAGGCCTTGGACAGTGCCTTGAAGCAATTTCGGTCTCAGGCACCTAACACAGCTGTCCTACTCTTTAGTGCGGATCGGGAGAATAGCAGGCTGATGTGTCACTGTGCCGTATCTAGTGTACGTCAGCAAGCTATTTATTCATACACACATATACTCTTGTTGCAATTGCCATGGCTCCATCAAATTTCTCCCCTCTTGCGCAGTCTCTGGTTGCCAAGGGTCTCAAGGCCGATGAGTGGATGAAGGCTGTTTCGGATGTGACGGGAGGAAAGGGCGGAGGGAACAACTCCGGTGCTCAGGCCTCCAGCCCCAACATCAACAAGCTGCAGGAGGCAATGGGCGTTGCTAGGGAATTTGCCAAGCTAAAACTTGAATGAGAACTCACAAAATTTACCAGTCTGAGCTGTAGGAAGCTGTATGCTGTATTAAATGCCAAGCATGACCTATAGTATTTATGCTAGTAGTACTCACAGAATTTACCCAGCTAGAGCTAGTCTGAGCTGTAAGATGCTGTATTTATTTAAAGTTAATGCCAAGCATGACCTATAGTATTTATGAGTTTTGCAGACTGAAGGTATGTAATTATTATAAGAATCACCCGTGAATAATGATCATTGAGGATCACGTGATCGTCACGTACTGTGAACTTTAAACTTTACTGATGGCGCGAGGAATTAATGCAGCTGCAGAATGCAACTGCATAGGTCTGCCGGTCGTTATAGCTGGATGGCAAAATTATGTCGAGGCTTTATATTGCGAAGGCACCTTCTTTCTCCTCTGTGGAGGCATTTGAGGCGAGTTTGATCCTGCCAAGAGGAGCTAAGGCATTTCTGCAAGCGCTCAAAGCCAAGTGCAGGTAAGCCTTTAATTTGTCAACATTGCCATTGTGTATGGGCACATAATCACATACTGACATAGGTTTGAGCGCGATTTGGGAATATAAATAATTATGTTGCAAGTGCATATACATGTCCAGGGAGTTGGCAAGAGCAGATTCGTCAATCTTGGTTGCCCCTACTGCTGAGGCATTGACTGCACCCTTTGGTGGTACTTTGCAACTCTCTCTCTGGATACTTGCAAAGGTGGGCCATAGATGGCGTAATCCATGTATACATCACATAGAGAGCAAGCCATGAATATTAATAGTAGTTCCATTCTTTATTTAGGATGGCTATGTCAGCAATCCAAAGTTTCAGGAAAAACTCCAGAAACTGGATGTGAAGGTATACTATAACAACATGAAGTATACTGCTTCATGATCATGGCTGGAGATATGAGAATAATATGCAATGTAGCTAAAGCATGAGCTTCTTGGTTAATTACTGCCATACTGGTATGTTAGACTGTAACTATAATAAACAAGCACGTCTTTTTGCTGTGATAGCAGGGTAATACAATTACTCTGTCGGTGCCATGTTGGCTTGAGAGGAGAGCAGTATTAGACACACTACAGCTTAAGACTGCTGTAGTTGCACTAATTTTCTTACTCAAGTGACTTCAATGTTAGCTACACTGTTATAAATCTGCATCCACAGCTGAATCACAGAGTCTCCGCAAGCCGTGGTATACTACAGGCTTGCTATCAGTTCACTCTCATCGCAAGACTAGCCCCAAAATGGAACCAGGTCACAAACTGGCTCATCAAAGGTGATGAACATAATATAAACTCATTATGAGAAAGCGTTGTTTTATTTTGCTTATAATATTATACCATCAATCTTTAGGAGGGGATTTCTTGACAACTGGCAAAGGCCATGCTTTGAGTGAGTTGCACATGCAATAATATTATTAGGGTTGTTAGTAAAAGTAATATTATACCTGCAGGTCTAGACATGGGCATCACGAACAGTGAGATTACCATGACACTCCTAGTTCAAAAGCTGTCCTTCAGTTTTCTCAAGGTAACTTTATATGGTACGTCTGATATTAACTTTTACTAATTCAGTCTGTATAATGCTCACTCACTCAGCCTGAGGACCTCAATGTCACCTCTACAACTCTACACAGCTTTCAGACTGACCCCCACTTTTTAATAGGAGAGACCAGCATCTACAGCAACAGATGTCTCCTTCTGCCCAAGTACGGATGATGCATACTGATCTACATAGCCTTAGTGATTATTAATGTACAGTGCATGTCCTTCACGTGCAGTTTCACTGTTGGGTATATCTTCTCGGCCTCTCATCAAGTTCCTTGCAGCCCTGACTTCCCAACATATGATAAGCTAAGACTGCACTGGAAGAAACAGGTACAAACACACCCGTCTTCTTCATTGGTCATGCACCAGTAACTATCTATAAGCTCTCTCTGTACAAACACATAGCATGGCATTATACTTCCAGAGAGGCAAGATCTCTTTTATCAGGTGTTCTTCAAGTCAAATCCTGGCAACTTCTTGAGGTAATACTAATTAGTAATTGCTACACATTAAACCACTCTTTACTAAATATGGCATCTAGCTATAATATATCAGTCTTCATGCAGTGTTCTCTTGTATCTAGCTACCCTGGTTGCTGTGTTTTCAATAGCTACCCACTGGTGTTTCCTAGTAGAGACACCGATGCCATAGCTGCTGCCTTTGTGGCAGACGCCCATGCAAGAATGCCCAGCATCTGTGGAGAGCCCATCAGGTTCTCCAGCAAGGCACTCATTCCGTTTGCTCAGTTGAGCTCTGCTGGAAGTCTTGGACCCCATCCCAACGTCAAGCCTGCTGCTCCTATGACGTCACAGCCGCAGGGCTGGAGGCGTGTCCCAGGAACTACTACAACGACAGTGAAATCACACGCAAAAAACCCAGCCTCAATAAACTCTCGTTCGGATCTGACTGCTTCTTCCTCATATCAGACTCTACAGCAGAGCCAACTAGTGCCAACATCAAAGGCACACTCCCATGGTAGCCACACATATCCTAGCTCGCACTCTGGCCCCACTGTCCAGGTTTCTCAAGTGGCATTACACACACCTATTGTACCGATATTTAAGCCACTCTTCCAACCCAGAAAGACAGCTACTGCTGGCTGTTTACAGAGCAGCCACTCTCGGCCATTGAAGGCTTCAATTGTTCCAACCTTCAAGCCTAAAGTATCATCCAGTATCAGTACCACGCAGCAAAACATACTAACTCCGAGCTCCACAAAGCCACAAACTGCCGGTGCTATTCAGGCGAAGAAGACCCAGCCTAAGCCTACCACACAAAGACAAGCAAACAATTCAGACATGCCCCCAGCTAAGCGATCCTGCCTTACCCCATCATCAGCACCCGTAACCACAGCCTCAGCATCGACAATAAGAACTGTTTCATCACTACAGCAATCCGTGTCATCCAGTTCTGTTATATCGCAGCAGGCAGTGGTTGCACTGGGCAGTGGACACCAAGTGGTGCCCGATCTCTCAGGCCCACTGGCTCGGGAATGCATGCTATGCCCAGAGGATGGTACTAGCATGAACTGTAGCACTCAGAAGAGTGGCAAAACAACTACAGGCACAGCTATGCTCGCTAATATCAGCAACGGTACACACCAACCACCTCCTAAGAAGACAGCAACAGGAGAGGTATTATACAATATCATTAATATGGTCATTCTATGCTACTGAGAAACTGCTAATTTTCCATAGCCTAAAATTTCCAAGAAACCGGAACCGTTGCAGGTGGAAGGAGTCAGTGAGAACACTATAAAGAAGGTAGCTATATTACAGATAGACAGTGTTAAAAGTAGGTTAGTGTATGTCATGGTCTGTTTTATTACAGATACTGAAGACGAAGGCTCCCCTGCTGAAGAAATGGCTGCAAGAAAACGGAGTGAAGTACCGCAGCAAAGATAGGAAAGATGAGTTGGCACGACTGGCAGCACTGCACATTAGAGACACTGGAAAAGTATTTGAAGTGACAGCTTAGCTAAATAACAGGGCAAAAATCTACTGCACCTAGCTATGGGCTCCAACATCTCAGTTCAATTCCACACACTAACATGATATTGCGATGGTCAAAATTATTATTCACACTATATATTTTTTTCAAGCGCAAACTACACATGGAATTAGTATGAAAATAATATAGTGACATATCCTTATTTCAGGAGCACTAATTCGAGAGGTTCCACTGTAGTTAGTATTGATATTTCATGGGACGTTCCTTACACCTGTCACTCACTTATTAGCTCATAGGTAGCTAAGTTGTAGTGCAAATGCACCTTAAAATGTACAGAAATCGGTACATGTACGTACATCGCATAACATACTAACAATACTATTGACCCTCCTCAGCTTCAAGATTAATACTATCCCCAAACTTGGCATACAGCTGCACTTTCAGGTCAGAGAGGACTCCATTAATCTCGACGGTATTCGCTTGCAAAGTCTTTAGCTCTTCTTGGAGTTCAGTTTTCCCCTTCTCCAGATATTCCTGGGTATCCTCGCTGTTCAGGTGAATGAAAACCTCACCTATCTGGTACGTGGAGGAAAGGTTAAGGAACTCAGTAATCAGAGACAGATTATGGCGGTTACTATCCTATTTTGCAAAAACTATCACACATTACAATGAACAGCAAGCCTCGTCTTATCATCAGGACCACGTGACAAAGTTTCACTTACATTTTGGCTATGACTTCTGGTTACAATTTAAGTTAAAAGGCGAGGAGGTTGGAGAGGTAGAATGGTGGGAGAGTGGTTGAAAGCTAAGCCACTATTCTTGATCCTTACAGTCAGTCTTTACAGGGATTAGCCAGTATGGATAGCTGAGACTAAATTCTGATAAGTGGAAAATTTTCAATGGCACTGACTCAAATCGGGCATCTGTAGCATTTCCTTAAAGTGCCACCATCTCCCCTATATCTCCTTTGGCTATTGCTGGATGCCTGACTTGTTAGATTAAGGATATGGAGTGTATTCCTGATCGTCGTCGACTAATAGGAGCTCGTCTGAGGCATCCTCAAGATTCTGAAGTCCCTTCTACAACAGAAAAAGAGAAAGAGATGTGTTAAATTAAATAAAAATACAAGCACCCATATTCCAGTGAATTAATTAGAGCACAAAAATTACATTATACTCGCGGGTGGCACTATATTTAGGGTAGCGCTATAATTAGGACGAATACGGTCTTGTCTTTCTTTTTCAAGCCAACCTACTAACCAAACATTTTCAGCCCGAGAAACAAAAAATCTAATTGGAATGGCCTTATGGAGTCCTGGTGACTGAGTAAGATGCCTCACATAATACTTTCATTGTAACCCACTTTTTTTGCAGCTATCTGTTCTTGGAGGTCGACAAGACGAGCATTCTTCCTAGCAAAGAGGTTAATCTTTTGCTGGTCCTCATAGGCCACAGCAGTGGCCTGGTCAATGTGCTGGGGAGCCAGAGGGAAATAGCTGCACTGCACTGAGTATTTCACAAAATGTAGGCCTACACAATTCTTTAGCTATGGGTACCTTGACTGTTCTGCCAGTTGCAGCCATCTCCAAGATGTTACATACTATGACATCATAGGGGAAATTCCCTCATCCCCCGTTTCGGTCATATGACTCTCTTTGTCGTCTGCGAGCAAGCTGTATCTACAAGCTCAAGCTATTAGTTTTCCTGATTCCCGGACAAGACCTACACCGTGTAGTAGGCTTTCTTCTCTTCTTCAGGATGGCAGCTGGGAGGTTGAGGCAGCTAAAGCTGCTGTTATGGAAGAACTGGCTCTTCAGTGTAAGGAAGAGAAGCACAAAATTTTTAATATTGTAGAAGTATGCTAAATTCGCACACACGCTGACTGACGCACACGCACAGATCCGCAGCTGGAAGTCCACCTTCCTCCAGCTATTAGCTCCCTGCTTCTTCCTGCTCCTGGTCACGGCCCTCAGCTACCTCCCTCAGGGACTCGAGGACGACACCAGCCCTGAAGTCACCAGGATCGGGACTCTGCCCAAGTGCCAGGTATGTTGTAGCTGCTAAGAGACTAATCAATGTTTGACTATTAAATATAAGCCATTTTCTATCCTCTGTACCATATAACTTTGATACTGAACAATAGACCTTTGTCCAGTCAAAGTAGGCACTAAAATGCAAGAGAGCATGTGCTTTGATATAGTTTTCTTGTATGAAAACATAAGAATACGTTTGTTTGCTTGTAATTTTCTTGTGCTCTCACCGCTTTTACTATACCGTGGTAGCCTCACCAATTACCGCCCATTCCTATTTTCATACAAAGTGTTTATAACCTGGGAAGGAGACCAACTGAACATGCTTTCTTTCCCTAGGGATGGAACAGAAAGAACTGCACCTCCCTGCTGGTCTTGGCAGTGGTGAGCTCTTTGTCTAACAACTGTGGTCATTAATATATTTCAGGTGTACCATACCGTATATAACTAGAAAGTTTTGGTGGAGAATTAACTTGGCGATTTGGAAAACCGTGACAGTGTTGGTAAATTGAATTTCCACCGATGTGATGTCATCACAACTTCCGTGGTAACTAATTTTATTGGTCTAAAACTACTTACAAAGTGAAAACAAACTTATCAGATGAGGAAACTCCTTTCTGTTTTATGTCTTGACCCTTTACAGTAATGAATGAGCTTGCTGATTAAAATTTCCGTGGCAAGTGTTTTAATGAAAACCTATCACATCACCTAGGACAGCTGCCATGCAGTTGAACAGTACACTAGATAGGCCGTAAATCTAGAATGTTAGCTGCTAACGATCCAGAAAAAAAGAGACATGCTCCAAACAAAGAACATAGATTGGCACAAGAGGCACTCTCTAGCCTTGAATCCACTGGATAGCATGAATGACTTGATGCATTTTGCTTCACCAAATTTGTTTTTTTGCAGCAGTTTTGAGGCTATTTCACCAGCCAATTTTTTTGGCTATAATATGACATCACTCTTTTTTCCCATCAGGACTTCTCTAGCCCCATTTCCCCACATCCTGACATGCTGCAATGTGTTACGGACATTATGACTGATTTTGCTAATGGTGAGTGGCTGTTTAATCGATTCGAGTTGTGTATGTATTGTATCGCTAGATCTACGACCAAGTGTGCCCTGTTATCCGCTCTCTCTTTATCCAGCCACCAACCTGGAGCTGGACAAGGACATCCAGCTCTATCTCACACCGGATAAGCTGGCGGAATTGTTTCAAGTTCATATTAGTGGTAAAAGTCCCAACATCACCTTCAACTACACCAACTACTTTGTGGAACACACCAACCAAACGCAGGCAGTAAGAAATCCTTATTCTGGTCCATTGGCACACTTTTTACTATCTTACACAACAGAAAAATTTTTAACTGCAAAATAGATACTATGTCTAGACAAAGCTTAACAGAAGTATGTACAACAGTTTCATTAAGGACAAGTGGTTGTGTGTGGGGGGGGGGACCCTTCTGTGTACAGTTTAAGATTAGCCAGTGAGTGTAGTTATCAGCGCAGTTTTAGTGATGTATTCAAATCATATAGTTCTCTTTATAGCCGATTTGCTTACTTAATACAATGTACGTTAATACACCAGCTTAATTTCCTGTTGTCGTCATTCTCTAGGGAATCATCTTTATGAACTGCAGTATTGATAGAAGGTAAAATCATGTGATCTGTTTTTTTTAATACTATGATACATGATTACCATGTGTTCTCCCTCCCTCTCAACAGTTCCCCAAAACTTAACTACACTATCATGTATAATTCAACTCGCTCCTTGCGATTTCAGCAGCTAATCTTCGGCTCTCCCAACAAGCCAGATGGCAGAACAGGTTTGACCAGTTCACCTACATGTGTGTAGTTTCTTTTGAAAAGCACCAGACTTGCCTACATGAAGCTATTTTCTTTATGCATAAGTACATGTATAGCCTTATAACCAGGTGCTTTAACAAAAGGAGGATCTTCTTTCTGTAAATTGCCTGGGTACAAAGCTAGTGCAAGTATGCAGTATGACACACACACATACACACATACACATACACACACACACACACACACACACACACACACACATCACACACACACACACACACACCTATTCCACAGAAATAGCAATCTTGATCGACAGTATCTTTATCAGTAAAGCCACTGGAAGGAAAGTGAACATCACCGTGGACGCAGCCAACTTCCCTGTCATCTACCAACAGCAGTCAGTGGCAACCAAGCAGGTACATAGATTATATCACTATGTCATAGCAGTAGAGACATAGTGTCATAATGACATAATTTTTGTGTAGCGGTATGCTCAATTTTATCACTTACTTCACAGGCCACAAGTGCAACTCTGTTTCTCTTCTGTGCCATAACCTTTCAGGTGTGTCAGTGAGCTCTACAGCTCTGCCAGAGCCTTCAGTATCATTATTATGTCCGTAATGTTAAACTTTCATCTCGATATCCCCTCCAGTTTGTAATGATGATGTACAATGTAGTGTCTGAAAAGGACCTGAAACTCAGACAGGTAAATATGCATGCATGCATAATTATATCAGTATGTGCATGTACTATGTAGCTACAGAACCTTTATACAGTATTTGTTCTTTTGCGTAGGGCTTGAAGCTAATTGGTCTCAAAGATTCCATCTACTGGTTTTCATGGTGAGCTTTGTTTTCATGATCAGTGATCATGTGATCCCTGAATTACCATGGCAACATGTCTCCTAGTATCACGTGACTTGCATGTGACCTCTACCCAATGCAGGACCATTACTGGACTGATAATAGCCTGCCTGTCGACCATTGTTTTGATGGTATCAGGTAATATTATGATCTAGTAATTGGAGTATATGCTATAGTTTTAATTTACTGCTAATGTTTTTCTTCACCTACAGGCTATGCTTGTCAGCTGAAGTTCTTCCTGAACACGGATTTTCTAATCAACTTCTGTGAGTTAATAGTATCGATCTCATACCCTTGACACTTTCAGTAGGGGATTTCATCACAAGATTATTACTCGCAGTGGACGTAGAGTATTATAGTGGGTTTGTGTAACAGTGGTACCATTAGTAATGGATTTAGCAACAAAAACAGTATAAAAAGTGTTTTTTGGCATCCGTTCTTACACAAGGATACTTGGCGTTACTGTGTATACAGATCAAAGTGTGCGAGTTCAAGGTTTTTTTTTGTCAACAGTTAGGAGACTTGGTTCACTAGTAGGAACAGCTCTAGAACTACCGCAGGGAAGTTGCGAACTTCATCTGTGGTACTTTCGGCCTCAAATCTATATTGCTACATGAAAGTTCAGAACTTCCTCTGGGTAGTTCTGAAGCATTTTCTACTAGTAATTTTAGTGTTTTTACACTAGTACTGTTTGTTGTGGTTTCTTATTTACATGTGCATACACATACACACACACACATGCACACACACACACACACACACACAGTACTGTTCTTCATCTACAGCTGTAGTATGGTTCCTCTGGCCTTTTTTGCCAGTGTCTTCCTCAACACCGTCAGACAAGCCGGTCAGTGATTGGTTAAAGATATGCCAAACAACCAGTCAGAGAAAGCGTAGATTCTAGCTATTAAAATTATCATATAATTGGTAAAATTATTACGCACTGATCCGCAGTAGTGTTCCTTAGAAGAATTTATACCGTTACATTTGTCTCTAATGGCAATCTTGCCTCAGTGGAAGGACATGCCTCAGTTTGGTATAGCCTCGCATCCCATGTTTTTACTAATACCCTACTCTCTCTCTCGTCACAGTGAATGCAGGGATGCTGGTTTTTGTGATTGGGTTGTTTGTAGTCATGCTCCTAGGTAAGTTATATACAGTGATGTCATTGTCTGATCATGTGACTCACATGTGGCTCTTCTTATTGCTAGGCAACCCGTTTGTACTGACACAGCTATATGAAAATATTCCTCCACTAGTCATCGTCCTGTCTTTCCTACCCCCATTTCATCTGGTAAGGATCAAAGTTTTGCATCACATCTCTCCTGCTTCTCCTTGTTACCTCATCAGTGTACACATGTCCTCCACCAGGCCAAGGCTATGGCTGACATTGGCATCGCCGGCGGTGATACGGACATCAACGGCCTGCCCCAGAAGCCCTATCGTAAGTCTTCTATCTTTATCCATGTATGTTGAACTTAAAAACGCGTATGTAGTTACCGCGTAATAATCCACATAGATCCTGCACAGATATTGTCTTCTATATGTAGCTCGTTTTCTAAATCTGCAGACTTTGGTTGGCCGAATATGACAACCAGAAGGAATGTCACAGTTTTCGATTTTAATTTTTCTCCGAACAGCACCTCCGATGTTCACTATGTACGTAAGCTAAATTAAACTGTATGTGTGACTATCACATGATCTGTCACATGTCCTATTACCTGTTACCATGACATTTTACACATATAGTTCCTCATGCCTCCAACGTATGAGGCTTACGTATATCTGGTGTTGAACGCTCTTCTGTATGGTGTGCTGGCATGGTACCTGGACGCAGTCATTAGAGGTATGTGCATGAACCCTACTATACTGCATGACCTTCACCTGATGTAAGTGCCTAGTGGGCTAATTTGCATTTATTGAAGGTCATGTGATAACAGCTGTGGTAACCATGGTGAATTAGTAGTGATTGCATCAGTACATCTGTAGTGCTACACTATCTAATTTGTCTTTGTTTCTCTATCATAGGGAACCATGGGATCCCCAGAAAACTGTAAGTTTTGATCCACCTACTGATTCAAACCGTCACTCATTTCTCATCTGAACTAAGCTATTTTAAGAGCTTGGGAGTGTGTGCCAGAATGGGCAGTAACTGCTCCAAATGGTACCATCTTTCTGAACAAAGTGTAGGCATTGCTGTGTCCTAGTGGTATCAGAGTGGGCTCTGTCAAATTATTGCTAAGTAACAAGCGATATGACCGTACCTCCTACTGATAGCGTATCATTTATGGTTTGAGAGCCACCGGTTAGCTTCCTCCTCTGCCTCTGATTATAGGTACTTCCCCTTTGAGCCTTCATACTGGTTTGACTGGTTGCCCTGCTGGTCAAACCGGACGAGGAACCTGACTGTACCGGTTGCTCCAGCTGAGACGCAGACTGATGACAGTGACAGTGACGAAGGCACGGAAGACACTGCACTCTTACGGCAGAAGAATGTGAGCTTTAATGTATATTTGTGGACTACCGATGACTTGTAAAACTATTAATAAGTTATGCTTAAATTGTGTTTGAATATGAACACTCGGTAGTCACATACATTAATTCTTACATTAGCTTTGTTTCCAGGTAATCTCTCACCGGGGATAAAGTTGGGTGGGGGGTCTGCAAACCAGGCTACTCTAGTAACAGGAGCCTGTAACACCAGGCACGTTATTGGTTCAAACTAATCTCCATTTCTATCCCCGTGCAGCAACGTAGAGGTGTGGACGCAGACGGATATGCACTGAGGATATGTGACTTGAAAAAGGTGAGAATTAATAAAAAGCCGTATAGTGCTTCCACATTATTATTGTCACTCTAAAAGTAGCCTCATACCCAGGCTTTCCTCGCCCAGATTTTATATAGTAGCCATGCAAATTTTGCTCCTCAGCCAGATTTTATCACAGCAATGGAGAAAAATAAAATCTGGACTCTGATTTTTCTCTACGGCTGCAATATAAAACCTGGGTGAAGAAAACCTAGGTACAAGGCTACTAAAAAGTGTACTCTCCCCCTCCCCTTCCCCTTCTTCCAGGTCTTTCACACTACCAAATGCTGCTGCTGCTGCTGTGTCAGAGAAAGCAACGTGGCAGTCGATCAGCTATCTCTGAATGTCCGTGAGCATCAGATACTAGCCCTGTTGGGTGAGTGAATATGTACAATTTTATTCTAGTATGCTAAGGTCTATGCTATTTCTCTTGTGTATCAAGCATCAGAGTCTGTCAACACCGTGTTTCATTTCTCTCTGGCTTTGTAGGTCACAACGGAGCAGGCAAGTCTACCACCATCAATATGCTCACTGGGCTGCTGGAACCTGATGAAGGTTTGTAGGCGTGTTTCACCCACAGTGCCCTCAGGCCTACTCCCTATATGTGTAATGAAACCCACTTTAGTAGTGACCCATCCACAAGATCTCACTGTGTCTGCAAATAGTGGAGATGGGAGAATTTGTACCATAGCTTTCTCTGTAATATATTATGATAGTCTTGTACCCAAGGACCTGGGCTTTTAATAGAGTCCTGCTATAGATTTATCACTGTCTTTCATTATACATATGGTCCAGGAGTAGACATACTGGCATAAAACATCCATCCATATGTGTGCTTTAGCTTAGTGACCAATCACAGGATGTCTCAGTGCTTTCACTGTGTGTCTATAACATCTGTGTCTCTAGGGGATGCTTACTTCTATGGGCTGAGTGTCCGTCAAAACCTGGACGCAGTGCGTTCAATCCTGGGAGTGTGTCCCCAGCACGATGTCCTGTGGGGGGACCTCACTGCACAGGAGCACATGGAGCTCTTCGCCAACCTCAAGGCCATTCCGCCCAATCGGATGGCAGACGAAATCAGGGTCCTACTAGAGGAAGTCCACCTCAACAATGTGAGAATTTAACTGACAACTACCATTACATCTGCAACATTATCACATAGGACTATGACATAGCTATCACATGGCTGTCATGTGTCCATTCCTCTCTCATCCTGCAGGTAGCCAAGCACCGGGTGAACACGTTCAGCGGAGGTATGAAGAGGAGACTCAGTGTGGCTCTCAGTTTCCTAGGAGACCCCAAAGTCATGTTCCTTGGTGAGTGCTCTAATTAGAATCCGTGTCTACTTAATAGCTTTGATCTGATTTAATGTGAATGTGGATCAGCAAACCTCTAGCTGTGTATATTTCTCAACACACATCGTTCACAGATGAGCCCACAACCGGAATGGACCCGCAGATCCGTCGCGATATCTGGAACTTGATTCTGAGAATGAAGCACAACCGTGTCACCATCATGACAACCCACTCAATGGAAGAAGCGGACATACTGGGGGACAACATCGCCATTATGGCTACTGGACAACTCAAGTTAGCACTGTTAACGGATTGATCATTCAGTATTATGACAACGATGTATGTTTACTTACAGAGTGATGGGGACGTCAGTGAACCTAAAGAACACATATGCAGGCATGTTACTGATACGTTTGTGTACGTATTATTTTTGAGTAATTTCATAATCCAAATCAACAGGCTACAACGTTGAGCTGGTGGTGAAGCGAGAGAATGTTCCCTCCATTATGGACTTGGTTAGAGACAAGCTACCTGGTACGCAGTGGTAGAGCCTTATGTATTGTGTAGTGCAATCTGACTTAGGCGGATATTAAATGCAGGTGCAACTCTCAAGTCTGATCCTATTGAGGTGGAGGGAGGCGGAGTGTTACTGCCCTACAACCTACCTCCGGACAGGTTGGCAACAGATTCAGTATGGTATACAGTGGTGTGTGCATTGGACTTACAGGAATGAAACACTGTCTCCTGTAGGCACACTGAGGTAGTCCCTTTCTTCAAGGTGATTGAGAGCGACGGACACATAGCTGAGATGATCCAAGACTACTCCATCTCTCAAACCACACTGGAGGAAGTGTTTCTCAATGTACGTATTCCAAAGATCCGAACTCTACATTACCACAATGATGGAGATCGGAAGGGGAGGGAAGGAGGGAGGTTGTGCATGTCTGCAGATGCAATGGTCTTAGTGATGGTCACTGTACTAGGTCCGCTATTCATTCACAAGACTTATATAGTGTGGTGGGTTGTATGACTTGTCCAGTGATAATGACGCTAGATGTGTCAGGTAGTGACCTGTAGCCTCATACCCAGGCCAAAAAAAAACAAACAGCCACAAGGGTAGGCCTGGATATGAGGCTAGTAGTGGGCTACATGTAGTGATCTCTTAACCCATAACCCCTAAATTATGAGTAATTGAAAGTACTATACTTACTAGGTATCTATGCTTTGGTAGTTGGGTCCTGTGCGGTGAATGACTCAACCATGTGTATAATGGCCACTGGTGCAGGTTACAATGGATGAGTACTTCAAAGACCAGCAGTACCAGCCCGTCCTGATGCGATCTGCCTCCTACACACTCCCTTCCCCTACTCGAAAAACGGCTTCTGAATCTCTGTGAGCTCACACTGAGTAGGTATACAGGTGTGCAGATTTCAGGACACCGTCACTTCAACTGTCTTAGTATATTATAGGCATTCAAATTGTGTTTTAATACTGAATTTTTCACTCAAATGTTCTCTTTAACCTGTACTATACCGCACTCCATACACATGGATGATTTATACTATTGCGTTTTGTTAAAGCTATGCATTCTTGATACTGTAAAGTTCTAACAGGCGCTTCCTGAGATTAGATTCTTGCTATATATACAGGCCCAAAATCATGCATGTACTGGATTAGTGAAATTATGTGGGGGATGTATAGCAGCTGGCCACCCATCCCCTACACTCTCTGTAAAGAGGTCTCAATTATCATATAAATTATGCAAGCACTATGATCACTTTCTCTAAGACTTGTGTCAGTTGGGTAGGGTGCACATGGGTATGTGAATGATCTTTCTGATCAAGAGAACTTTGGAATGGGAGTGTACAAGTTGCTTGAGGTGAGTGGAGAATTTCCAGGACAGATCTACAATATGTATGGCTTGGATACTTTTGTATTGCACATGCCATAGCCACACAGAGCCATTGCAATAAGCCTCTTATCCAAGATGTTAAAAGCAAACAAAGGTATATGTAAGGCCTAGTCCAGACAATGCAAACTACGGGTTTGCAGCTACATTGTGTGTAGCTAGCTCCAAAAGTCCTGTAGTAGACAAATGTATAGGAGTAAGACTGTGTCATTGCAAAGTTATGATGTAATGTGTTTGTTTTTGTACAGCTATGGTATGCTATGAATTTGGGTATCAAGAGATTTGCCCGCCATTTAATTTCTTGCAAGGCTCTTTCTAGAATACAGACTAGTGAACTTTGACAAAGTCAAAGGCTATACAAAAGTGCACCAGAGACAAGGTAAGCGGTATCCATCTGTCCTGATATTACAGGAGTCATTTAGTACGTATACTAGTGTTGTTGTGGTAGACCAATTAAGGGCATCCATACCAAACTGGGTATGCTCAAGCAATGCATGTACCACTGCCTATGAGCCATAAAACTCTGGCCTTTAAGAGTCTAGTTTACAACACTAAGTTACTACTGACCTTTTGTTTGTTTTTATTTAACATGCATTCATGGATGCAGGCAACATGGAAAAGAAGCTGTCGCCAAATGATTTAGGAGATGTTTATAGAGAAATCCATGATGCCACAACTAAGTGGAAAGAAATTGGCTTTGGGCTTAAGGTACCTATTGCTACTCTGGAAAGAATCACAACCGATCTAGCTGGCAAGTCAGAGTATCAGCTACAGGAAATGCTAAAGGAATGGCTAAACAGGCTCTCTACTCACCCTACAAGGCGGGACTTAGCCGATGTCCTGAGAAGTGGGACAGTAGCACTACCAAGACTAGCTGAACAGTTGGAGGACAAACACAAAAAGGAAGCAGAGACCATAACTGATGGGCTGTCATCATCAGGTCAGTAGTTCAGTTTGTTGAGAAACAGATTCAGTAAATCAGCAATGACATTTATTTCAGGCTGGTATAATATATCACTGTGAAAATAAATACCGGTAGTTGGTTTAACCACAACTGATTAACATGTAAAGTACTAACGGTTTGAATGAAGAGCTAAGAGCTTTGTATTATTAATCTGGGATACTCGGAAATTATATGGCGATTAGAATGGTGTAATCTCTGCAGCTGATTGCTCTTACGCTTGTCCTCTGACTGGACGTGTTAGGCTCTGCCTGCATTTGTGGATGCGCATGCATGGTCAATGGCATAAGTCGCTACAGCAGCAACATGAATTACTATTACTACAGTAATTGTTACAGGATGCTATAGACGGGGTCACCTCATATGTTGTTGCAGGAATAACAAAGTGGTTAGAGTTTTCCATGCTGCTAGCTAAAAAGGAAATTCAACCACTTTGTTTTTTCTGTGACAGCATATTTGGGCAGCAGATCAGTTCTGTGTGGAGATAATGAGATTGCACTATGCTGTCTCATTGTCAGTTCAGATCCATGTGTAGCAGAGAGGCCTGCATGTGAATAGAACTATAGTTGTTTTGTGTATAACCTTTAAGTATCACTCATCTGTAGTACTCTCCTGATAACAGGGCCACAACCATCACACACTCATCCTATGATGACGGCCAGTGGAGAGAACTCTGGCAATACTAGGTCTAGATCAGAAGAGCCTGTCCAAAAGGTATGCGAGAAAAGAATCCACTCCAATCTACAATCTTAACCCCTCACTTTTTCTGCACGGTATAAGATGAAAAAGCTGGGGCAGGAGGACTGGTTACAAGGCTATGTAACTCCCTCAAGTATCAACTCATAGATGTTGTATGTAATAGTCTAGCTATGATAAAATGTTTCCCCTGTTCTCATTCACAGAAGCATAAGGTGGCCAGACCAGAGGACTACATCACATTCGTAAATCCTGTACCTGAAGCCCTCCAATGTGTGCAGTGTAACTATGTTGCCATTGAATCACAACAGCTACCATGTGGGAACCTACTGTGCAAGTACTGTAATGAGGATGTATCCAGGTGTCCTGTGCCTGAGTGTCCTGACTGTGGAGAAGATGATGCGAGTCCTGTTTCTGATGCCAGAAGTAGAAATGAAATTAAAGAGCTTGAAGTTAAATGTGAAGGGTGCGAATGGAGGGGAAGACTGAAAGAAGTAGACGACCATCTCTCAACGTGCCCCCCAAAATTTTTGTGTCCCTACAGTAGTGAAACTGATTGCCGTGAAGAATTTCCCAACGAAGATCTACACACTCACCTTAGAGAATGTCAAGAGCAGCATCTCCATGGTGCACTGAATACCATCAAGAAGCTGAAATCTACCACCACTGAGCTGCAAACACGTGTAAATAAGTTCAGTGCAGATTTGAATAAAGCAATGGAGGCACATGAGAGTGCACTCACCACCACCACTGAACTGCAAACTCAAGTCTCAAGGCTCAGTTCAAAACTTGAAGAGGTAGAAGAATCACAGGAGTGCTGTCGGCCTCAGACCCCACCTATTATCCTTCGGATAAGGGAGATTGAAAGTGAGTTACGAGATCTTAAAACATCAGGCAAAGATGAAACCAAATCCTGGTATACCCCTCCATTTTACACTCACAATAGAGGGTACAAGCTGAGACTGTGCGTTTCTGCCATGGTTAAGGCAGGTCTGTGTCGCAAAATTACGTTTTCCATTGAACCATTGCCAGGGAATTACAATTGGGATTTACCTGCAAACGGCAATACCGGTAAAGCAAAAGTCATAGCATTTTTACTGCACCCACTTCCACATCGAATTCGCAAAGGCGCAGCAGTAGACTACTCACTTGAAATACCACAATTTTCATTTACAACGCGCTGTGAAAACTCAAGGAAGTACATAATGATAAATGACAGTACAGAAACAACGCTGATTAATAAGTATAGCCATGAGGTCAAAGGATCAAAGGAGATATGTATTGAAGATTATTGTAATGGGGATGACCTTTCTATACGAGTTTCTGCAGTTGAATTTATAGATCACAGTTCATGTAATCCACTCCATTGTCTGCTACCAGACTATGTGTACAAGCCTGATAAATAGTTTCCCGAACCATTTTTAACTTACTATCTACAGTGCATATTATACATGATTATTCTTATTACTTACTTGAATTGAAGGGGTGAAATATCCAATTACTGGGCACAGTGAGATTATTTTTGTACCGTACTAACATTCTATGCACTAATGTCAAACCAGACTAGAATTTTACAGCTTGCATGACCATGAGATTATTGCTCTTCTCAGTAGCATCACCCTGCCATTGTGAAAACAAAACAAAAGACATCTGGTGTTGGACTCATGGTCTTGCAGGAGTACATGGGTGACGGTGTGTGGTGATGATGGTACGCGGTGGGAGAGATGAGGGTGAGGAATATACAGAAAGGGAGTGGCTATAGGAATTGAGGAGTCCCTCAGGGAAGGAGGCTAATAAGCAGAAGTGGTACCTGGTGTGAATGCCTCCTACCTACCGCCAATATGTGAAGGGACAAGGTTGTTTACCTCGGCTGGAGCAGTTTGTAGGTCCTGTATAATGTTATCACATGTTCTGCCACTTTTGGCCAACACAATCTTCTAAATTTAATAAGGTATATGCATCAACAAACATCCAATGATATGTTAAGATCATTTAATAATCTGTCTCTGGTTCACCTGAGGCTATGATAGATATGCATGTAGACTTATCAGTTTGTGAGTAGGTGTGTTATTTTAGGAACAGCAATGAATCATATTTAGCGATCAGGTGATTCAAGAAGCCGGCCACTTTTATGCTGATTCGCAATAGCTAGAGAGTCATTATTAAGTGAGAGTTTGACTGTAGAGAGGGCACTGCATAGCATGGATCAGGGTCTGTCACTGGATGACTTGGACCAGGTTTTTGAAGAGCTTCACGATGTTTCTCCACAGTGGTACAAAATTGGCCTGCAACTGAAGCTGTCTCCTGACACAATGGATAAGATCAAAGGGGAGGAGCGTGATTCCAATGACCAATTGATTGAGATGCTAAAGGTCTGGCTCAAAAGAGTTGAGCCCAAACCAACATGGGAGGCCTTGGTGCAGGCACTAAGGACTCGCTCAGTGGGGAGAGATAAGGAGGCTAACAGACTAGAGGAGAAATACTGCAAAGGAAGAGCTGTGTCCAAGACTCCTTCAGGTTAGTTTTTCCACCAAAAAATAAATAGCTATATATACTGCTACTTTCATGCTTTCTCCATCTATTGAATTTCCAAATCCACTATCAATAGAAGCTCCCATGAGGGCCACAGCCAAAGGGCAAGGCTGAACCAGTGATTCCCAAATACCAGCCCCAAGTGGTCAATACTGAAACAGCTCTCACAACAAGTGCACAACTACAGAGGCCTACAAAAGACGCCCAGAAGATCACGGAAAGGGTCTCCACTTCAACAGATCATACAACTGAATCAAAACTGCCCATACAAAAGGTATGAAGTGCTATAATTAGAATACTGAGGCATATACAACTCTCAGTATCATCATGATTATGCTCCCTAATAGACTTATTTTTCTCTCATTAATGATTTCAGAGACCCAAGGTGCAGCACAGTGACGAGATCCAAAATCTTGAAGTTGAATGCAGCAATGCTGAAAAGGGATGCAGTTGGAAGGGAAAGCTGAAAGAGCTTGAACACCACAGGCACTCGACTTGCTTGAAAGAAGAGATTGCGTGTCCTTACAGTGAAGCAGGCTGTGAAATACGGTGCCTCAGAGAGGAAATGGATGATCATCAAACCCGATCCCAAAAGCATCACCTCGACGGGACACTTGAAACCATAAAGACCCTGAAAGACGAGCTACACAGCAAAATAGCTAAGCTCACAGCGATAGTGGAGAAGAGTCATAATCCACCGCTGATAATTGCAGTTACCTATCCAACAGAAACCTGGCATAGTCCTCCATTCTATACCAGTGCCAGAGGATATAAGATATATCTTGAGATAACACCACATGGTGACAATTGTATATCTATGAAAGTGAGTGGGATGACTGGTGATAACGATGACCACTTAAATTGGCCATGTAGTGGAACTGTTTCGGTTCAAATACAAGGCATGAATGCTAAACACATCTTCTCACAAAAGATGCGTTTTACCTATGGATCATCCAAACAACCAGACACACGTAGATCATTTAAAGGAATAAAGGTCGTTGACGTGTATGCTGGAAACTTTACCAGAGAAATCACAATAAACCATGCTAAACAGTATATTAAAGAGGATGGTAGTTTGCACATAGAAATCTCCAAAGTTGAACTTGATTACAAGAACACGCCATGGATCCTCAACCCGCAAGCAATTCATTCTTGAATGTATTGAATGTATATATGTGATAGATACGTACTACCATGTACAATTCTATAACTATAATAAACATGCCCTCATGTACATGTATTTTAATAGCCTCAATCTCAACTCCAACTACTTATTTTATTTTTACCAGCTGGGCACGCACGAAGCGCGCGCCCAGCTGGTTCTAAGATTGCTTTCATGTTTTCCGTTTGTCTGTATATATGTATGTGTGTGTGTTCATCCACAAATATCATGTGCGCTGAGTTACGTCATTCCGTTACTATGCCACTATAGCCACGAGCGCAGTGGAAGCTGCCCATACAAAAGGTACTGTGCTCATACAATGTTAGAATGGATTGTGAGAATAGTAAGGCACACTCTGCAATCCACATTATTACTATGATTATGCTCCTCATCATTTATGGTTTCAGAGATAGGTCTATACAAAAAGTCCTTATGGCAACAGCTAGCTATCTCCATTTGCTACAGCTCAACATTGCTCTTAACATTGCTGTTAAGCCGAAAGCATAGCTAGGCTAACTATGCCACTGTAACTTCTGAATTGCATTTGGGCAGGTAATGTATGCTTTTTGTCTTAGCATAACCCAAGATGAGCTGATTAAAACCATTCCTTCTAGCCTATCTTGCAGCATTTATATCTCAGCTTGTACACACTGTGCAAAGTATCAAACCTGTAGTAATCGTCTCTTGAGGAAAATACAGTGGCTGTGTGACTGTACTGCAGTTTACCTGCAGTGGTGATGGTCAAGAAATTTTCCACTCTTCACATGGAAAATTCTCTCCTGCTTCAGAGCCTTGTGCTCCGCCCCTGAAATACTATAGCTACTTGTTCAAACCTCAGACCATGTTTTACAGAAACTGAATTTTTTCTCCCCCTCCCCCCCACGCGCCAACATTTCATACTTATTTATTTATATTACTCACTTAGTAGTGTAGCTATAATTCTCCAAGCTGAATTACAACACATTTTTTAGCCATGTTCCCAGGCTCTATCTATGCAAAAAAAAGTTGCCATGGGGGGAAGTTTGGGATCAAGGCTAGTAATTTTCCTATTACTAACTCCAGTGCCACATTATATCATTGTAGGAAAGAATGGGCCACACACTGACAGAAACTGACTTGCCAGTGGTGGTAGAAGAGCTACACGAGGCTGCGGCAAAATGGAAGCAGATAGGAACACAGCTAGGCATATCCACAGGTACTTTGAATGAAATTGAAGTGACGTTACGTAATTCTAAGGCACAACTACTGGAAATGGTCACACAGTGGCTTAAGAAAGTCGACCCCTTACCCACGTGGGAAGCCGTAATCGAAGTTCTAAAGAAAGGGATAATTGGAGAGGCGAGACTAGCTGACCAACTGAAGAATAAGCACTGCAAAGAAAACTTAGCGGAGAATTCACAATTCCCCTCAGGTCAGCCGGTACCTATTACTGTACATAGTCGTGTAAATCCATAAATGCTTATAGTAGAATGCCCTTATACTTTCTGCTTTGTTAATTGTTATCCATATGACTACACCCAACAGGAGGGGTGGAGAAAGAAAGCAACGTCACAGCTATCCAGAAGCTCTCCAAAGTAGATGCTGCGCTGGTATCAGCAGTGACTACACCAAACACATGCAAACGCGAAGAACTAAAAGCTACACCAACTGTAAAATCCACCAAAAGGAGTTTTAATCATAGTGAATCAGAAATGCCAAAACAAAAGGTACTATTTATAAAATCAGCTTTATTCTTAGTCTCAGTTGTTTTTTTCCCCTAAAGGATAATTATTTTATGTAGGTTGGGTGGCTTTGATACAACCACCCTAGCCATAATTAAGGGATCCAGGTCGGAGCATGGGGGTTGGCTGTGGGTTAGTACCTAGTCTTCAACCTGAGAGAAGGGAAGAACACCCTCAGGCCTTCCTAAGGGGTGTAATTCTGCACTAACTTATGTTATTCTCACAATATTGAACTCAGTTGCACGCACAGAATTTAACAAGAAGATGTAGCAACATTCAATTAGCTATTGTCACAGCAGTTTACATAGTTAAGATCTGCAACTTTGTCTGCAGCTGCTGATATTGTTCTCTGTGAGTTTGAAGTGCGTTGTTGCTGTTGCAGTCTTCTTTGCTGTTCAAGTTCTCCTATAATTCCAAGTGATTGACTTCGATGCTGCTCATTGGCCTCTTGCCGCCTTTTCATTGTCTAGATGTTTCCAATTTTTTGTGTCGCTGCTCGTGGCTCTGCTACTATGCTGCCTTTCTTGCTGTCTACATGTACTAGTCTCGTGTCCACGAATGGAGGGTCTGGGCATGAGAATTTGATTGTATCATTACTGCTTTCCAGTTGCCTTCTTTGTTGGTCTTGCTTCTTAAATTTACAAATGCAGATCTTCAATCTCCATTCTCAAGAGGTTTCCCACAACATGCAAGCAAATATCAAATACCAGTATATAGTATGCAACGTAAAATATTTAATGGCATTCATACATAATACATATGGTCGGACTACTGAAAGACCAAGACAAGAAGCAGCATTATTAAGTCACAGTAGGTATAGGAGACAAAGGTTAGAGACTGGGAATTTACAAGGCTTATTATGCGCATACAGTTAAGCTAATTATAAAATCTCTCATTCTCTCTTCAGAGACCCAAAATGTCACAGTCGCAAATGAATGATATCAAATTAATGAAACCTTTGAATGAGTCTCACCAATGTTTACAATGCAATGACATCGCCATTAACCCTCAACAAATGGAGTGTTGTGCAAAACTACTTTGTGAGTCCTGTCAGAAACGTGTGTCGAGCTGTCCTAAATGCAATCAACATCCCATCAAAAGCTTTACTGATGGAAGATGCCATAGTGAAATCCAAAATCTTGAGGTCAAATGTAGTAATGATGCTAGAGGATGCACTTGGACAGGAAAACTGCAAGAGCTAAGTGAGCATCGCTCTGCTTGTCCAAAAGAAGAGATCGCATGCCCTTACAGTGAAGCTGGTTGTAAAGTACAGTTTCTCAGGGAGGATCAAGATGAACACCTGTCTCAATTCCAAAAGGAGCATCTTGGCAGTGCAATGGAAACTCTAAAACCCCTAAAAAGGGAAGTCACTGATATGCGCAAGCAAATTGACGAACTCAACAAAGCAGTTGATAGATGCCAGAAAGCTCTGGAGTGTTGTCAAAGAACACCACCGCTGACTCTCCAGTTACAAAATTTCACAGATTTTCAACAAAAGCAGCAGCCATGGTATAGTCCTCCCTTCTACACCAGTGCACGAGGGTATGAGATGAAGCTACAAGTGATTCCTGCAAGGGCCAATGTGATTACTCTATCTGCAGAAGTGATACCAGGTCCGAATGCCCCTTTCCTACCAATAGTATTTGAAGGCAGAGTCATTGCTACAGTATCAACTCAAAAAAACTTAATCTCCTCTACACGAGTTAACTTCTCCTTCAGAGGAGATTTAATGAAGGACACCAGACCTTTTGATGGGCAGCCTCGCCCTAGTATACGCGTAAAGAAACAATACGATTACAAAGCCAATGTACGTGTGGATACTAATCCTGGTGATAAACTACAGGACTGCGTTTACATACGGGTTTTGAAAGTCGAGGTTGATGAAATTGATACCCCTTGGTTGGAGCAGTTTCCAGATTATGAGTATAATATATTTTGAATATTCTGCCATTTTTGGACAGCCATGACCTTTGCACTGATACGCCTGCAGACTTACCAGTTATTTATTTTATACTAATGAATCACGTTTTAGAGATTTTTGTGCTGGTTCAGCAAATCATAGCTAGAGTCTATATTATTGACGGTAGAGAGGGCACTGCATATGAAACAGGGTCTCCTTCCATTCTTGAAAATCACAGTCCTATACACATGCATTTACAATGTCACGACAGGTACATCGGTAACGAGTCACTCCTCTGGTCACAGTCTGAGGCTGCTTTTGCATACAGCTCTTGGCCACCGACTCAAAGAGCCTGGAGGGAGGGAGTGAGGGAGGGAGAATGGTTTACTGTGACACCACACCAATTGCCAACACTTCAACTTCTGCTTACTAAAGAAAATGTAGCTGTAGCCTGTTGGCTAGCTAGCCCCTCCTAAGGAAGCAGGCGATCTTGTTCCCAGTCTCCTATCCCAGGAGGATTACATTACTATACTTACTTCTCAATCTCTGGTGCACATGCAGTGTTGTAGGTGAGCAACGTTCCGAACCCAGGCTGTAAGAATTGTTCCTAGAATGAGCGCACAACTGCAAGGGGTGGTCAATCCTATAGGCACTGCAGTCACAGCTAAGACCGGGGTCAAAAAGTGGTCAAGGGGTATTTTTGCCATTTTTTCAAAGCCCTCTTTCTGTAGTTACTATAACGGTGTTTATATAAACGCACAGGGCTAGGGTTGGATTGGGTTCCCGAATGTAAATAATGCAGGCTACGGTTTCTGGTGCCCAGACTGGCTGGCAATTTCCTGGCGGGCTTACATTCACTTTTCATTGGTCAGAACTGCAGATTTGAACAGCGTTTCACGCGCGAATTTCGCGCGTACAAAACCAGTGACGAGCTGCATTTTACTTCAGTACTGAGTTTCTTGACTGTGTGGAATGTGAGTATTTTACTGATGCAGTTTCGAATTGTAACTTTGCATTGCGCGTGGGTTGGAGCATGTATTCCGCTTCGTCTGCAGAACTAGCCTCGCCGACTGCGTGGCCTGGGAACGAGGAGGCTGTGCAGAAACTAGAGCTGTAGCTAGTATTGCTATATCTCGTGTTACCAGTTTTTATTTATGTGCCTGCTTCTCTCACCCCCGTCCAGTCATTGCAAGACTGCGAGAATTCCCACGGTCACCGCCCTGCCGCCGGAGCACAGCGGCTTATCCGATCCCAGCCACAAGCACAGCTCATCCCACATCCCAGCCACAACTACAGCTCATCCCACATCCCAACCACAAGCACAGCTCATCCCACATCCCAACCACAGCCACCATCCTACCAAGCACAGGTCAGTACAACAGGAAAATGTGAGAGAATGTGCATGCATGTGTGTATAAAAGATTAAGTACAGGTGCATGGTACCATCATAGGTTACTATGGTGCCATGCGTGACACGTGAGCAAACGAAAAACTGCACTGGTCAGCTCGTCAGCGAACGCAACGGTGTTAAAAATGCACGTGCTGGGTATACTATACTACGTGCAAGTGCATGACTATTGTACATGATGTGCACATGTTTGACATTGTGCATGAGCGATGCGCAAAATTTAATACGCGATGAATGGGTATACTATACTATACTATACTATACTATACTATACTATACTAACAGCTACAGTAGTATTACTGGAAACTATACTACAAAGAAAATATAAAGAAAAACAAAAAACGGACAGTTAGTTATGCAGGGACGTCTCACAAGGTGGGCATGGTACGTATAATGATATTGTGTTATTATAATAAATGTTTGACATTGTGCATGAGCGATCCGCACATTGAATTAGAAGGTGACGTGCGGGACGTGGCTGACCAGTGCCAGTATGCGGTAAGATGAGTACTCATCAAATTGGGTGGTATTATTATTATTATGTATAATGGTATTAAAATTGCAGTAGTAATATACAGTGTACATGTATATGATATGATCTTGGTGAGTGGTCATGAACTGCTATATATGGTGTATGTTTTTAGTTGTGTTTCTATTGTCTGTGTGTGTATGTGTGTGTACATGTTCGTGCAAGCCTCAACACTCACTAGCTGAGCATAACACACATTGCCTGTACAAGCCTCGATTAAGAGCCTCAGTCAGAGACTGCTCCTGCCAGGACACCTCAATCTATAGCTAATGGTGAGTTGTTGAAAACGTATTTGTTTGCTAGGTATTGTAACAAGGTGGCTTTGCTTTGGTCTCAGAATCAAACTTACTGCCTTAATTAGGTTTAATTCAAGCCTGGCACTGCAACAATCTTTAAAGCTTGGTATAGCTGAGCCTTAGGTTTGATTTGAACTCGGTAGCTACTGCTGCGACAATCCTTAAAGCTTGGTGTTAGCTGAACCTTACGTTTGATTCAAGCCTGCGACATTTTGGTACGGTCAAACAATCAAGAGCCTTTTTGCAGTGTGGTCAAGTGGTCAAGCAGCAAAAATGACGGTCAAAATTTCTTGACCCCGGTCTTAGCTGTGACTACAGTGCATATGGGAGTGCCCACTTCTTGAACTGCATGTCAGCAGCAGGATGGCTATAGCGTCCCGCTATAGTACAAGTACTGGGGATAAAATTTAGGTAGCTACAGATAGCGCTAGTTGTAACTATGAGCCGGACTCCTACAGGCCGCATAGCTACCTACTTGTGGCAAGCATCACTTTGGCTCTGATATGAGTATTACATGGCCATAGTCAATAGGACTAACATAACGTTGACGACTATGATCTAACGCAACAGTCACATGGCTGTAGTACTTTTCCATCGAGAATCTGGCTACGCTACGCAAGACTAGTCGTACGTGAGTGTTATGCATGGTTCCTAAGCCATATATCCTAGCCCTTACAATTTTTCTTTCCCTTATTTCAATTAAGAGTTTACAAACCACAGGGTCCCCTACTTAGTTACTTGCCTTATTAAGCAGGTTGACCTACTACTACTGTCTGAGACCGTGGCAGTTGCCAAACCATGTTACCCTTACACGATGTCACACAACAGCGGATTCTTCTCCATGAGGTCTGTCATTTATTTATTATAGTGTTGTTTTAGTCAAAAGTATTAGTTAAAATAAATTTAGTAGAGGCCAAAACAGATTTAATTAGCATACTAAAACTGAAAGTTTCCCCTGAGGAATAAACTATAACCAAACTAAAAAAAATTTTTGTCCCCAAAATGCACCATTTTAGTTAGTTAACTGAAACTAAAAGGTATTTAGTAATAGCTTAGAAACTAACTATAACTAAACTTAATTTTGCACTCTAAATAGAGTTTTAACTAAACTACAACCAAATTATATGAAGCCATACTAAAACAACACAAGCGGATACCCTCACCTCCAGACCCGGCCCTCAGCTGAGAATATATCTTGGGCTATGGATCTTTCCAAACTTGAAAATCACAGTCCTATACACATGTATTTACAATGTCATGACAGGTACATCATCAGTAATCAGTCAACAGCCTAAACTGTCCTAAGTCTCTATCAGTCATGAGTCTCTTCTCCTCTGGAAACAGTTTGAGGCTGCTTTTGCATACAGCTCTTGGCCACCGACTCAAAGAGCCTGGAGTGATCGGGATTGAGGGAGGGAGAATGGCTTACTGTGACACCACACCAATTGCCAGCACTTCATCCTCTGCTTACTAAAACAAAATGCAGTTGTAGCCTGTTGGCTAGCCCCTCCTAAGGAAGCAGGCTACCAGGTATCCCAGTTTCCTCTCCCAGGAGGATTAATTACACTATAGCGGGTACTGCTTACTTCTCAATCTCTGGTGCACAGTGTACAAACTCGTGTTTCCAGAAGTTGTAGGTGGGGTTCTTGATGAGCTCAATGAAGGTGATGAGAAGCCCCCACGGATGAGGCCTGTTAACTATCAGTCGCTCCAGCAGGACTCTGCAAAGGAAGAGGAGTTATTACAGCAACTACAGCTACAATTTGAATGTCTAGCCTCATTCCTAGACCCTTATTCCTAAACTTCAGAGTGTGGGGAGAGCTTGGAAAGGCAATGGGGCCTAACACAGTTCTCAGAGGTAGGCTCACAGAAAGAGAGATGGCATATAAGAACTGCCTTATCTTGGTAATGGTTAAAACAGTATATATTTTTATGTTCCCCCTTTACACTTCAGTATACAATTGTAAAAGCCAACATGCAATCAACAGCCACCTACCGAGTAATCTGCTCCTGAATGGCCTCTGCATTGGTCTCTGCAAAGAGGGAGAGCAGGGCACAGCTGAAGTAGTGGGTGTGGCTATTGGGGTAGCGTAGCTGGTTGGCTATGGCATTCAGAAACAGGTACCGGCCTGAGGGAAGAAGAGGGCAAAGGTGAGGGGGGAGGTGGAATGGGAAGGAGATGGGAGAGAAAAGAGAAGGAGTGAATGAATAGACAAGGATGCAAGACGGGGGTAAGCGGTAGATGTACACACGAGACCTCAACCCTCACCTTCTGTATCCAAATCAACCACCAGGTGTTGGAAGATGTCCATGTGTGCAGTGTGGGCAATGGTGCTGGTGGATGGCGTGCTGCCCTTGCTGTGGATGTAGGCAATGGCCTGTGTGCCCACATACAGCACCAGTGCATTCATCAGCGACACGTTGTACTGCATGCCGGGCTCATTTGAAACCTATAAATAGAGCAAAAATATATAACCACTTTCAGTACTCCATGCACATTCAATGTCATGCATCAGGACGATATTACACTTCAAGTACATTTATTACATGGCAGTGAGCTTCGTCGGGACATGCAAACCTGCAAGTGTCCTCTGAGCTCAGATAGGAAGGTCACGGGAGCCCGAGTCCTGATGTAGTTGTCTAGGTCCTGAAGAAGAGAGAGAACATTACGATGAAAAAGGAATGTTGCTTCCCTCCTCCCTACTGCACCCTCGAGGCCTCCAACAAGCCTTGAAACCCAGGCCCCCTCCCCCCTAGGATGTGCATGTACCTTCTTGAGGGCTGCTGGGATATGCTGGGTGTAGGTGGGAAGGATGCGAGGAGCGTGGGCGATGTCTGGCAACATCTCCACCTGAGGAAACATACAGAGTTTAGAGAAAATTAACTCCAGATCATGAGCACAGATAGGCACTACATTACACTACAGCCCCACCATTATAAATGTTCTACACATATGATAAACACAGCATTGTATATAGCTTGCACAACAAAAATAGCTGCATAAACAATAGCCCAAATACTTCAAGGTAGTGGTGAGAGGACTAGCATCGGCATTAGCATAAGCAATATTCAGTGTGACCTTGAGGTTCGGTGTGAAGGGGTCGGGCAGCCTCATGTTGCGGGGGAAGGCACTGAGGATGAGGTTCCTCATCTGGATGCAGTTGGGGGGAATCACGTCACAGAAAGAGAAGTGATAGTCGCAGAGGAACTCGGGGAAGTCGTGGAGCAGCACCAGCAGGACACGGAGGGTACCCTGTGTGTGTGTGTATGTGTGTGTGTGTGTGTGTGTGTGTGTGTACTAGCAACTATCCAGTGATACTGTGATAATGCCTAAGTCCAATATAATACCGCCTGTTGGTTTATGCTACTGGGAAAAGTCGCCTGGTGTCAGCAAAAGGCAAGAGACATACATGTAATCATGGAGGTATAACCCACATACAAACAACTTCAATGAGAGCTAGACCTTGTATAGCAGCTGTGTGGGCTTGGTGAGCTCAGCATTGCGGAGGAAGGGAGCCAGGAACTTGAAGAGGTCAATCAACAACTGGTGAAACAGTGGCCAGCCCTGCAGGGGAAGAAGAAAATTAATAGCATGAAGGGGATTTACAAAGGGGCAACTACGACATAATGTTATTTAAGGAGAAGATATATGGAATGGTAGAATGTGGACAAAGTTTGATGGTGGTGATGCAAAGTTTTCAGACAACCATTACTGAAACGTTCTCTCAACCCTACATGCACTTGCCTTCTGCTGTGGTGTCTGTAGCAGCAGCTTGGCAATGAAGATGCGGTGAGAGATCAGCTCCAGCCAGGAGTAGGCAAAACCTGGGGCACGGCTCGGACGGATGATGTGGTACACATGGCTGATGGGGGAGGGGGGACATAGAGAAAGAGAAAAAAATGATTGTGCACAGACCCGATTCAGAAGTGAAGTCTATATGTACATTGTCAACTTAAGTGCCTATTAAATTAGCACAGAGACATACAGACAGCCATCCTACCTGAAAGCATGAAGTACAGGAAAGCTAATTGCGTCAAACACAGGGTCGGGGGTGTTGAGGTCGTTGAGCAGCATGATGAAGAAGCGGTGGTAGGCCAACTGGTGGAATTCTGTGGTCTTGGACTCGTGGTCTTGCAGGAGTACATGGGCAACGGTCACCAGCACCTGTGTGGTGATGGTGGTACATGGTGGGAGGGATGAGGGTGAGGGATATACAGAAAGGGAGTACAGGAATTGAGGAGTCCCTCAGGGAAGGAGGCTAATAAGCAGAAGTGGTACCTGGTGTGAATGCCTCCTACCTACCGCCAATATGTGAAGGGACAAGGTTGTTTACCTCGGCTGGAGCAGTTTGTAGGTCCTGTATAATGTTATCACATGTTCTGCCACTTTTGGCCAACACAATCTTCTAAATTTAATAAGGTATATGCATCAACAAACATCCAATGATATGTTAAGCTCATTCAATAATCTGTCTCTGAGGCTGTGACGTCATTGGAACAAAGTCAGAGATATGCATGCAGACTAATCAGTTTGTGAGTAGGTGTGTTATTTTAGGAACAGCAATGAATTATATTTAGAGATCAGGTGATTCAAGAAGCCCGCCATTTTTATGCTGATTCGGCAATAGCTAGAGACCGTGTACAGTCATTATTGAGTGAGAGTTTGACTGTAGAGAGGGCACTGCTTAGCATGGATCATGGTCTGTCACTGGATGACTTGGGCCAGGTTCTTGAAGAGCTTCATAATGTTTCTCCATGGTGGTATAATATTGGCTTGCAGCTGAAGCTGTCCCCTGACACAATGGATAAGATCAAAGGAGAGGAGAGTGATTCCAATGTCCAACTCCGTGAGATGCTAAAGGTCTGGCTCAAGAGGGTTGAGCCCACCCCAACATGGGAGGCCTTGGTGCAGGCACTAAAGACTCGCTCAGTGGGGAGAGGGCAGGAGGCTAACAGACTAGAGGACAAATACTGCAAAGGAAGAGCTGTGTCCAAGACTCCTTCAGGTTAGCTTTTCAACCAAAAAATAGATAGCTATATATACTGCTACTTTCATGTCTTCTCTGAATTCCCAAATCCACTATCAGTAGATGCTCCCATGAGGGCCAATAAGCAGCAGCCAAAGGGCAAGGCTGAACCAGTGATTCCCAAATGCCAGCCCCAAGTGGTTAATACTGAAACAGCCCTCACAACCAGTGCACAACTACAGAAGTCTACAGAAGATGCCAAGAAGACCACAAAAAGGGCCTCTACTTCAACAAATGATACCCAAAGTGAATCAAAAATGCCCATACACAAGGTATGAAGTGCTATAATTAGAATAGTGAGGCACATAAAACCCTCAGTATCATCATAATTATACTCCCTAATAGACTTATTTTTCTCTCATTTATGATTTCAGAAACCCAAGGTGCAGCAAAGTGAAAGATTTGTTGGAGGCTACAGATTTCTGGAGCCTCCACCAGAGAACCTCATATGTACACGATGCAAGAGCATCAACACAGATCCCAAACAGCTGAAATGCTGTGGTAAACTGTTGTGCCAATCTTGTGAGAAATCATGTCCAAGACGTGGATGTCCCAATTGTGAAAAGCAGCCTATTGACAGTTTTCCTGACAAAAAGAGCAGTGACGAGATCCAAAATCTTGAAGTTGAATGCAGCAATGCTGAAAAGGGATGCAGTTGGAAGGGAAAGCTCAAAGAGCTTGAACACCACAGGCAGTCGACTTGCTTGAAAGAAGAGATTGCGTGTCCTTACAGTGAAGCAGGGTGTGAAACACGGTGCCCCAGAGAGGAAATGGATGATCATCAAACCCAGTCCCAAAAGCATCACCTTGATCGGACACTTGAAACCATAAAGACCCTGAAAGATGAACTACAGAGTCAAACAGCTAAGCTCACAGCAATAATGGAGAAGAGTCATAATCCACCGCTGATAATTGCAGTTACCTATCCAACAGAAACCTGGCATAGTCCTCCATTCTATACCAGTGCCAGAGGATATAAGATATATCTTGAGATAACACCACATGGTGACAATTGTATATCTATGAAAGTGAGTGGGATGACTGGTGATAACGATGACCACTTAAATTGGCCATGTAGTGGAACTGTTTCGGTTCAAATACAAGGCATGAATGCTAAACACATCTTCTCACAAAAGATGCGTTTTACCTATGGATCATCCAAACAACCAGACACACGTAGATCATTTAAAGGAATAAAGGTCGTTGACGTGTATGCTGGAAACTTTACCAGAGAAATCACAATAAACCATGCTAAACAGTATATTAAAGAGGATGGTAGTTTGCACATAGAAATCTCCAAAGTTGAACTTGATTACAAGAACACGCCATGGATCCTCAACCCGCAAGCAATTCATTCTTGAATGTATTGAATGTATATATGTGATAGATACGTACTACCATGTACAATTCTATAACTATAATAAACATGCCCTCATGTACATGTATTTTAATAGCCTCAATCTCAACTCCAACTACTTATTTTATTTTTACCAGCTGGGCACGCACGAAGCGCGCGCCCAGCTGGTTCTAAGATTGCTTTCATGTTTTCCGTTTGTCTGTATATATGTATGTGTGTGTGTTCATCCACAAATATCATGTGCGCTGAGTTACGTCATTCCGTTACTATGCCACTATAGCCACGAGCGCAGTGGAAGCTACTGAAAGTTTGCAGGCTCAATAGGCCAAGGTACGTCAAGCTAGGTTAGTTTTGTGTTGCTTAGACAGCGAAAGAGTGGTAGGTAGCGATGATAGTTCTGTCTCGGCAAGTTCTGATCGCTAACTGGAAGCGCATTACGAAATTGCTGTGTCAGCACTTTCACTTGCAGCGCTACATGATGAGACTGTCTGATCCATTCTACAGCTGCATTAAGCTAAGACTAATCTGTTGCTGAACACAACCTTCAATTGAATGATTTGTGTAAAAAAACACCCGGCTGGTTTTTAGATCTGAAATATCAGTCTTGTTGAATAATATAAAACATCATGTTGCAAAAACATTGAAATTATCAAAAAAAAATGAGGCTGCATGTATTTGTAAGGCCTACAGGACAATAAATGCAGGTCTCCCTGTGGTTCCTGGCTACCATAGTTTGTCACTGCTCACTATACATAGAAATTTGAAGCCATATATCCTAGCCCTTACAATTTTTCTTTCCCTCTTTTCAATTAAGAGTTACAAACCACAGGGTCCCCTATTTAGTCACTTGCCTTATTGAACTATCTATAAATGTATAAGAACAAAATAACTGTACTGTGAGCATGTCTCACATAACAAAGGATGTTACAATAATTTTTGCTACTTTTTCGCCATCCATAGTTATTAAACTTTTTCCTTCCCTCTTTTTTAAAAAATCCACTTAACTTTGCAGGGTCTCCCTAATTAGTGTTCACCTTATTGAGCAGGTTGACCTTGGTGACAGTGTTGGTGGCATCCCCAGAGTACCTCACTAATACCACTACCAGCTTCACAAAGGCATCCATTGTGTGGTAGCACTTGGCACGAGCCATCGTACCATTGATGGCCTGGGGAGGGTATACACAAATATGTGTGCACGTGTGTGTGTGTGTGTGTGTTGTGTGCACATATGCATGTGTGAGAGAACAGAACAGATGATATCATACGGTGAGCAAAGTGACAAACTGTGGTGGACAATGTTACGGCAATGCAAACAATACTAACCAGTGCACACTTACAGGATCATTGAGAGTCCGGTAGCAGAGGTCGACACACATCTCCACACTGATGCGGAAGAACCTGGTAATGAGGTCATCACTCTTCAAAATACCTTGCTGTTGAAGCTGGGGGTGGGGGGGGAGGAGCCTCATGAAAAGTTACCGAGATAGCATGCTAGGTCAATTGTGAAGGCAACTAAAAACTATACACAGTCCAGTAAGATAGCAGATCCTATATGGAAACTAGACTACAGATGGCCAATAACTGAGTCCAACAGTTAGGGACCTGTAGCTCACCCTAGCAACGTAGGCAGCGTAGATCCTATCCCCCTCCCTGAGCAGCCCTGGCTGGTGGAAGTGGCGCACCCACTCCGAGAGCAGGTACTCCACCCTCTCGTACAGTCCTGGGGGGTCCTCTAGCTCCGTGTTGCCTCCTACCATCACATTCTGGTGCATGATAGAAGTGGGGGCCCCAGGGGCCAGGTCCAATTCTCCCATTGCCCCCCTGCCCCCTCCTGGGATCATGGAGCTAGTACCGGAGAGAGGCCGGATGTCGTGGTCGAGACGGAAGGGCTCTAGCAGCTGGGCAGAACTAGGGGGTGAGAAGGTAAGAGGGAGAGAAGAAGAAGATATAATTATGAGCAGAGCATTAGCAATGTGGGTTCCTGCCTGGTTCCCGCCGTGAGGGGGAGGAGAAAGGAGCGCCTGGACACGAGGCTAGGCACTGGTGGAAGCTTTCATCTCTAATGTCCTGGCTGTAGTATAAACTTATACTAACCTGTCCGGCAGCTGTCTGACATTGGCGGCCAGCCTGTAGAGTGTCTCCTTTGTCTTCATTAGGTCTTTCTGCAGGGGACAGAGTTACCGAGAACACAACTACCATTATTGAAACAATAATTGGTCTATACTAGGCATGATACACACAAATGCACCCAGTCTATATGTCAAAGAATGGTTGTTATCAGCACTTACATCAGTAATAGGGGTCTCTCGCTTCTCGGCCGAGACGATGGCATTCACCAACTTGATGCTACAGCTCAGGGCCACCAGGTTGCGGCCATTCTCAATAGCCTAGGCAAAGACATAATTAGAATAGTAAAATGAATACGGCGTCAAGCCCCACCCAAACTCCACCCACTTTGGCCAGGTGCTCATCCAGCTGCTTCATGTCCACAATCTGCAGCCCTATGAGGAGAATGATGGCCCTGGGGCTGTACTTGATGTCCTCACGGGCGTTCAGCAGGATGCGGGTCACGTGACGCATCGCTGCCTCTGGGCCCAGCCCACTGGAACCCTGAAAGCAAAGATCATATTGTACATGCAGGGATTTTGAAGAGGGACTATACATTTTGTATCATGTGAGTATCTAGAGTTTGATGTGGCCCGGGAACAAGGTTAAGGCACTACACTATAGTAGAGGGATATTTAATATCTTGGATTTCCTGTTTGACTCTGCAAATGCATAGGATTTCCTATTCACTGGGAAGCCCAGCATGTTCACTGAATACTCCTAGTGTTTCTTTCTACAAGATCACTGACTGATGAGTCAGACTACCAGAATCTGGCTTCAGGAAGGAGGCACCACAGGTAACTTCCTTGGCAGCTTCCTCATCCCAGGATCTTACCTCGAAATCACAAAATGATGAGAGCTTGGTATCTTTTCTCATGTGATATACCTTTTTAATTATGCATGAACTGGGACTGATTGAGAGACGATTACCTTTTACCGAAGTCATTGCTTCAGCACACAGTCTGTGGCACCAACTTCCTAAAGATTAGCCACAAGAAGCGATAGACTCACTGCCTTTCCTCGGGGTCTGAGAACTGCAACTGCACTTGCCTACGCACAACTAAGTCCATCCTAGCTAGCTAGCCCCTCCTACCCTGAATTGTCTGTCACTCACATGAGCAAAGACACCAGGCTCTCCCCTGTTTGTCGAGGAGAGCCTGGGGATGAGCAGCTGATGCTACCTGTGTACCAGTACTGCTGATAGTTAGCTACTCAACATGACTCCCTGTCGAATTTTACATGTGCATAAAGCCAACAATAATTTACATAACAGCTGGTGCTTAGTAACTGTGACTACTAACTACCGAGACAAACACTGCTGTAATTAGGCCATGCACTCCAACCTGAATCATTTTGAGAATAAGCAGGTGGCAGTCTCTGAAGCTGACGAAGAGCTCTGGGTCACTCGGAGGAGGGTTCATGCCTTCGAGGAGTCCCTCCAGTGCCTGTGTGTGTGTGTGTGTGTGTGTGTGTATGTGTGTGCGTGCGTGTAGATGCATGCACATAATATCTACTACATACATACACCGATCTCATACAAAAACACGACCTAAAGCAGCCAAAGGACTCACAACCTTTCAATACATCACCATAATAAAAATAATGTACTTGCACAGTGGTGGCAGTGAGGCCAATCAGAAACACACACACACACACATCATATCTGTGATCAAGGGCAAGATGAGCAACTACGAAACGGACATGTTTGCACCTATCTTCAATGCTCTTTAGAAGGTGAGTTGAAGCTTGCATAGTTTGGTACAATTGACTTTACTGCCAATTCACTTAGCTTGTTTTCAGTACGTCAGTGCAGGATGAGTGGCTAGATGGGGATTTCTAATTCATTTACCGATTGTTGGTAGACGAATCAGTAGCAATAATCACGCAAGCACTAAAAGCTCGTTAGTGTGATTACACAGAAAATGAAAAAGAGAATTTGGGATGATATACACACACACACACACACACACACATACACACGCCCACACACGTATACACACATATACACACACACACACACACACACACACACATACACTACCTTCTGCAGGAGTGACAGGACGTTGGCATAGTTCTGAGAGATCCTGAGTTGCATGGTCATTTCAAGTAATGAGCGCATCATGAGGATGTGTGGGTTGTTGGGCGGGGCCAGGGCCACCCTCAAGTGCTGGCTGATCTCCTGGATGCACTTTAGCAGGATCTGGATGAACTCCTCGTTGGGGACAAACTGGGAAGGGGGTGGAGGTATGCATGGGGAGGGGGTGGAGGTGTGCATGGGAGAGGGTGGAGGTGTGCATGGGAGAGGGTGGAGGTGTGCATGGTGGAGGGGTGGAGGTGTGCATGGGAGAGGGTGGAGGTGTGCATGGGGAGGGGGTGGAGGTGTGCATGGGAGAGGGTGGAGGTGTGCATGGGGAGGGGGTGGAGGTGTGCATGGGAGAGGGTGGAGGTGTGCATGGAGGAGGGGTAAAAACGTGCATGTGGGTTATGTGTAAATCATCTCAAGTTGTGTCCTTATTATTCAAGGAATATGATTTAGACTGCACAAAAGCCAGTGTCCTTACAATTCAAGGAATGTAACAAACTTGGGTTTACTGTGAGCTGCATAAACAACATGATACCATTTCCTAGAAAATGAGTTTCAAGCTTATTACCTCACTACATCTCATAGCATATATGTATGCATGTCTAGTAACAACTACCTTTCTGACAAACCTACAAAATTCAAAATAGCATCATCATTCAATGTTGTTTAGAGTCACCGCTAATAGCCTAGCCTGGCAGCGGGCCCAGCAGCTATGAGGCTTGCTGCTATGTAGGATTCTGAAATCCAATACGTGGATCAAATTTCATACACAACTTGCATACACAGCTGATCGCCATGTGGGAACATTGGACTTGGAGTTAATGGGTTGGACCACTATGAAGTAGAGACTGGAAGCACTATAGCATCACGTGTTAGATAAATGTGGCTAAGAGGTAATAGGTGTGAATGCCAAACAATACAGTATCTTATACGAAACACTGTCCTCACCTCAGCCTTGCCATAGGAGGCATCCTTGGTCCCGGGGGAGGGGCTGGAGGGGAGGAACCCGGGCAGGCAGCGGGCAAACTCCTCGTACACCGCAGCCTGCTGCTGACTGGGGCCTCCCACCTGGGGGAGAGAGATGTGATACATAACATAGTACATACTTTAGCACACATTGTCAATTACAGGAGACCCAATTCTATTTTTATCAGCACAAGACTCTTAAAATGACTTTTTAATGAAATAATATAAGTGGAGATTCTGAATTAATTCAGCTGCTGGTTTTCGTTCCATTTCATTACTGCCATTTGTGGATTACTCAATATCTCTGGGCACACAATTAGAGACTAAAAACACGCACATGCTCCCCCCCCCCTCAAATATTCATTATACCCACATGTCTGCTCATCCAGCATGACTTACACTTGGCAGTGTGGTTGCACTCGGCTAAAAACATACCTGGCTATTGGGGAGCGTATTAGCGCTGATTGATAGGAATTTTGGCTAATATGTGGGCATAGTTGCTGGAATAATAGGCAGTTCCACGGTGTGAGCATAATGTGGGACTTGAGTAGAGAAAATGGCTACCAGTACTGGCAGCAGCAGCAATAACATGAGTCACACTTCCAGCAGCCCATACCCAACCGGCAGTTTGAGTGTATTTGACAGTGAAATTACGGGAATAGAGTATTCCTCTAGTATGGTAATGTCACTACTGGATAGGCTGCAGATATAAACTAAAAGAAGCTGAAGCCGCCTCCATCAGCAAACGATAGTGTAGAGAGAGCTCTGTTGAGAATAGTAGGGGTCATCAAGAGCATGATCAGGTGTAGTCTGGAGCATTGCGAAATAGCATAAACAGCAGATTATTGAGCCTAATAGCTGCATCCCTCTACTGACGGACGTGCTCATTACGTGATACGGGTTCATTTTAGTGGTACACGTGTCTGGAAGCCATGACAACTGACAACAACAATAAAACTAATTAACCCAGATAAACATCATTGTGTGGAGCAAGCTTTGAAACTTCCAAATTTGGGGCCATTAGAATATTCTGCGGTTGCTTGATTAGGTACTTGATCAAACAGAACCCACGCATCTCCAGCTAGAACCCCTGCAGAGAGTAAGTCTACACTCATTTTATAACTGGTGTTATTTCAGAATCTGCATTAGACTGGCTTTCAAATACATTTCTAACAACTTTCTCATGGCTTTCTAACAACTTTTTAACAACTTTCTAATGGCTTTCTAATAACTTTCAAATGGCTTTCTAACTTTCTGCCTTGTTTACTGCTGCCTTCTCGCTTACTATCACTGATTCTATGCTGTTGTATGCATTAGCATTGCTAATCTCTGCCTACTCCATTGTCGTGCTTAGACAGACACCGTTACAATCCTCTGCAGCCATTACATGCTCATACTCACAAACACATATACTTGTATGGCATAGAGTCCTCACGTACAAAACTTTGCTTCCTGCTTGGCAATGGCATAAAGACACAGAGGAACATAGCTCTGCTACATAATAAGTCTCGTCGTGGATGACATTTTTGGCTGCACTAATGCGAGTTACCTCCAGCTTGGCCAAGCCTGTCTGTTACAAAGGAGAGGCTTTGCATGAAACTGCGTTCACTTGAGACATTACTGCAGTGCCATTCTGTAGTACAAATGGGCTTAGCTACAAAAGTGTAGAGTTGGTGGCTTCATTCGTTTCCTGAGAGCTGAAACTGTCCTCACCCAAAAAGTCCACCCCTCTACCCCACATGTGTGTCACGTACATACCAGGCCCACAGTAGTTGAAGTAAAAAGTGCACATGGGGCTGGGACATGACTAGGTAGAAACATCCACCACTTACATTGAGTCGGATCTGCTCGGGCATCCTCTCTGCCTGGTAGGTGAGGGCCACGGGGTTGCAGTAGCGACGACCCTCGTTGCGGGCCAGCTTGCGGAGCTCAAACTCCTGGAGGTGCCAAGAGAGAGAGGAGGGGAGGGGAGGGGAGGAATGAGAAAGATGACCAAGTTAATCAAAAGCTACGTACTTTGCTTGCTACTAACTTTCAGGTCATGCCATCACTGGGTGGGGGGGTTTGGGTGGTGGGGGGTAGACTGTGACACTATTGTGGCTTCTGCATAGGAGTACATGACTTACGTCATGAGTACCCCTGTTGTGACTACAGACTACCAGAATCTCATTAGCTAGTGTTTGTTTCACGTAGATGCTGATCTGACATAAGTGTTCATAGCAATTGTGATTTTGTAGTCCATTGGCACAAACAGCTGGCAGGCCTACTGCACCCTCCTCCCACACAAACTGTCCTTCAGCCTCCGTCTCCAGGATATGCTACAAATAACTGCTTCTATGTTTAGCAGCCAGACGTTTGTTTGTCCTGATACGTGGGAGAGGGGGGGAAGCTGGGGCTGTTTGCAAGGGTGCACAGTTAGCATTCTTGCCGCCAATTGAGACTAATGCTATTAGCAGCGGATCCGATCTCCTCAGATTTCATGTGAAATGTAATACAGCAAGTAGGCGAAACTGTAAACCTTGCTAAAATCTCTGAAAGACCAATTTCCAAGCATTTTGAAGAAACTAGCTTTTATGAAAAGTGCTAGACATACTACATGTACACAGGGAACAGTGTGCTTGAGATGGATGAGTGTAATGTTAAAACAAAAACAAAGTGAAAGGCAGCAATCAGCAGGTTATCAGTGTGTCCTCTGCACCTACATGCTGAGAGCATCTTATCAACTGATTCGTGGTGGCGCAACAAAGAGTCCGCAAAGTCATCCCTTCCTCGTGAGTTATTGGAATACTTAGAAGGTGAGAATGTGGTCACGGTCTTCCCCTACTAGTCCAGTGTGTATACTTAATTCTATATACACCACTAATCCACATTGGAGATTCCTACCACTGACCCAACCTCCCCCCCCCCCCCCCCCCACCAACCTCAGCCAGTCTCTTATCCATCTCTGGAATGGCTTTCTCAACGGCTGTCTTCTGAATGAAGGCACAGGCCAGCTCCGTGTTTTCAGCACTGACTTGGTGGGCCACCTGCTCTATCACCACCTTCAGCTCCTCACTGGGGGACTGTGTGTGTGTGTGCATGAGTGTGTGCATGCATATGTGTAAAAGTAATCACATAAAGCTGGCTTGATTATAATGTTGCCATGCCAACCAGGGCAGTCTCAGTAATAATGTCTGCCAGGTGCATTAAATATTTTGCTGTGGTTTGTTCTGTGAGAGAATGTTACAAAACATATGGCCAGGCACCACTTAGTTGCCATGGTAAGTTAGCCCTTCTAATCACTACAGTCCCAAACTGACCCAGTCCACCACCCAAGTCCACCTTTATGTTTGTGGTTGGCTTACCACATGGCTATTGATAATGTTTGCCAAGTTGCATTTTACTGTGGTTTCCATGCAGATGTTCTGTGAGAGGATATTATGGCAAGGTACCACTTAGTTGCCATGGTAAATCCCCAATCTATAGGCTTCCTGTGGAATGATTTGCCAGAGAGCATGTGTGTGTACACACACCGTTGAACAACAGCAGTATGATGATCCAACCAAAATTGTAGGAATGCATTGAAAGTTCATAAAAGGAACCTAAGCTACTGCAACAATCTGATGACTACTGAACACTGTTCAAAGTGATGTGAACATTCACTGTACCAATGTGCATGCTATGGGCATTCTCACTCAAACTGAAATCAACAGTAAGTCATCTTCATATGCAAAGAAAGACTAGACAGCTGGTGTGCATTTTGGATAAAAGCTGGCAGTGCCCCCCACCCCTACATGATACAGAAGCCAGGGTCTAACCTATTTAGTTAGCTAGGACAAAGGTTTTTGCTAGACATTGTTTCGTCATACCACTGCAATTGGCTAAGTGCCCTAGGGCAGCCTTTAATCTCCCAAATGAGCCATGGGTAGAAGAGGGGGATTGCAAATGCTGTGACTTCCCATTCATAATTGGGCCCACTCGGCACATGCAAGTACCATCCTTGTTACTATATGATATGATGCTGTGACTATGGGGTGGTTAGTGACTTCCCATTCATAATTGGGCCCATGCAAGTACTATGATAGCATACACAAACTCTGGGCATGATGTTATGACTGTGGGATAATGGACTCTAGAATGGGGGAGGGGGGGGGGGGGATTAGTGACTTCCCATTCATAATTGGGCCCACTCTGCACATGCAAGTACTATCATAGCATACACAAAGTCTAGCTTTTTCTATGAGTTAATAGTATAAGGCATGATGCTGTGACTGTGGATAGAATTCTGGACAATACTCCGCAACAGGAGCAACAATCAACGAACTAAGCCTGGACTTCCTCACTGACTGCTAGTCTACACCTGAGTTGTGACTGATGAGACTAACTCCATCACTTACAACTTGATTTTCACACTCTTGCCATGCATGGCACTACCTTCTTCTCCCTCTTGCATAGAATACATAGCTAGATGGGTGTAGTTTTCAAAAGCAATATACCTCTAATAAAGAAGGGGGTAGGCTTATTTATAGAGGCTGGGTGTATTTCTAGAGGTCTTGAGCTTGTACATATTTTATTTCAATGACTGAATGGCACGAGTTGAGCAAGATTGCAATTTCATCCTTTCCCCTAATTAGCCTACCATTTACAGAGAAACCTCGTTAGTCTACAGGAAGCAGTCTCACTAGCACAAGGTAGCTGTCCTCACATCCTGTCTGCAAATCCCGTGGGTTATGGAGGGGATTACGGAGGGCTTTATGAACACTTTTCCGATGAATCAGTCAATTGTTGACAAACAAAAATATTGTACATGTGCCATTCTTGAACACTGTAGTCAGTCTCAGATGCCATAACTCAAATTCAGCACAAAAAGTTCTAGCTGCAACTACAGTTTTAGTCCTGATTTTTACTATAACCGCATCCAGATCTCTCTACCCTTAGTACACCAAGTATGATACATCATACAGCGGTAAAAGAATGGGACTTTTCTCTATACTACAAGTGCTTTCTCTGGTTCACATATTATTATACCATAGATTTACTCATGCCATTTTGGCAGATTAGAATGAGTTTGTGTCATCTCCAAATTGGAAACTTTAATTTGTATTTATCAGCGTAACTATAAAATTAATCCTTGGTACTACCCCCCAAAAGGCTAGCTACTATAGTATACAGCTAGCATACTAATAGTATACAGATAGCGTACTAATAGTTAATAGTATAAGATAGTATACTAATAGTATAAGATAGTATACTAATAGTATACAGATAGTATACTAATAGTATACAGTTTACTGAGAAAGGTTCATTGTGCATTGTGATAGTAAGTTACATCTAAGTGGCTTGTAACTCACCCGGAGGGCAGCGGTGAAGGCGTTCTTGAGGTTGTTGCTGATGGAGAGGAGAAGTGGCTCTCGGCAAGTGATCATGGCCATGCCGGCCGTGAGGTGGCGCACCATGTGGTGGGCGGCCAGATGCATGCGGTGGATGTCGGGGTCCAGGGAGAAGTCCTGGGGGGGGGAGGAGACAAAGCCTCATGTGACTCTCATGTGACTGTAATGGGAGGTGCATTAAGTTAAGGGACACTTCTTGTCACTGAATCGGTACTTGGTAAATGGGATGCACTGATGCTGGCTAAGACCAGAGCAGCATAATGGGTACAATAGGTATTAGAAAACATAATCAGGCAACTGCTGTATAGTAGCCATATAGCTATTTAAATTGACATTTCGCACAGTGAGTGACATCATAATTATGCTTTCGGCAATTTGATTCGTCCTTTGATATTACAGATGAGAAAGGTGTTAGATACAAGAAGTTCAAGTCACGCTACCAGGCACTCTTCGCTGGGAGGGCATGAGCTTCAATTATACATGTGGCAGTCCCGGGTAGAAAACGAACATTATTCCGTCGCGTATTTCGAGCGCATACGCGTGTTCAAAGCGCCGTATCTCTGAACTTCCGTTAAGGGCGGGGCTCATACGCGCTACGTAGTAGCGTCAATATGTGAGGCTTCTACGCAGCACGTATGAGCCCCGCCCTTAACGGAAGTTTTGAGATATAGCGTAGTGAACGCGCGGGTGCGATCGAAATACGCGACGGAATAATGTTCGTTTTCTACTCGGGACTGTCACACATGTACAATATTCCATTTCAAACCTCCCTTCAGTATCAGCATATTATACGGCTTTGATGGTGACAAGTTATCAATTACTTGTAGCTTTACCAAGTGCAGATTCATCTGTGGGTAATGTTACATAAAGCTGGTAGCAGTTTACATGTGGTTTTCCTGGAGCTGATGTAACCAATGGTTACACTACATGTGAGGGATGCAATCACACCCTCTGCCAAGAAGGAGGCACATGTACGCTTCCTCCTACCTAGTTAGTGCTGACAAATTGAAGGGCTCAGAACCTAATCCATAGTGCTTGAAAATTGGGCTCGGAACCATAGTGGACCAACCCAAAACCAACTGCTGGAGATTGCACAAAAGTGAAGTAAAAAAATGTGTCTGAAACACATTTTAAGAGTATTCTCAGGGGTAGAGGGGGCATATCCACAATTTTTTTTGTTAAGTTCACTGTTATGATGGTAAACTGATCATCTATGATAACCACCTATGAATAACAACAAACCTTGCACTGAAACTTGTAATCATTTGTTTGCTTACATAAGCACATTTAGAAACAGGCCTGTAAACATATCTGCTGCCAGCCATGAGGCTTGTGCTAAAGCTGAGCTTGATAATATCATAACAACAAAGGCTATTATAAATTTTCCCTGTGGAGGGTCAAATAGTTGCACTACAACAATATGCGTGATAATACGTCATTAAAAGTTTAATTTTGCCTGAGTATAGAAGTAATCTCTCAACGACACCGTCTGAAAGAAGATACAGTTGATGATAGGACAAGGCATATTAAGCCTATGTATATCATTTACAATGAAGTAGCGAGCATGCTTTCATAATGAGTCGGTATGGAGGTCTAAGAAGAAAGTGATTTATTACTGAAAAGTAGCAGGAATGCTTTCAAAATGATCCAGCATAATGACAGTGACTAGCATGGTACTGCGCTGTGCATACCACATACAACAGCTAGCATGGGAATGAGGCTATACGACAGACAGAACTAGCCACAGACAGAGTGCATTTTTGATGATTCAGCTCTCTGTGGTGTGAATAACCAAGAGCTGGTAACTAGCTGGCAACCTCAGCTGACCAAAATGGGCTCTGTTGCCCTTTCCAGTGCACAAACAAGGTGCTCTGGGATTGTATCCAGGGGGCCAGTTCGTGAAATCCAACACAAATAGGAAGCCTCTCATTCTGACCTCTAGCTTGGCAGTTAGGGTTTGTACACATATCATAGCTACATTGTCTCCTCCATACACGTATCCTAGATACACAATGTCTGCAAAAGTTAGCCAAAGCCTTATAACTCAAACATGAACTGATGCATAAAGTGTAAACTTAAACCTGGCAGCCCTAAACGTTGGGTGGGTTGCCCAGCTACAACATGACTCAGCTTGGTATGTGCATGCAAGAATAGACATTCTCTGAGCTTCAGGATACATTATGATGTAATCATACGTTATGAAGCAAGCTAAGTTAGGTCACCTGCACAACCTACTTGATACAGGTTACGAACTGGTGTCTACCTTTTTGATGATGTGTTCTGTGGTGGTGAGGGCAATCTTGATGGAACGCTCGGCCACTGGCAGCAGGAGGTCCTTCACTGCCTGCTCCACTGCTGGCTTCACACACTGCTTCAGTTGGGGGTACTGCTGGAACAGAGAGATCTGTGTGTGCGTGTGTGTGTGTGCATGTGTGTGTGTGTGTGTGTGTGTGTGTGTGTGTGTGTGTGTGTGTGTATGCATATGAATGTTGGCACATGTGTGCGTGTATGTTATAAACCCTGTAAGCAATCACTGTTGCATCAAGTCAAGGGGTGGCACACATATATTTGGTAATTTTCAAATATAGCAGTAGACAGACCAGAACGTTTTGAAGTATTTCATCAATATGAAGTGCTTCAGAAAGTCTAGATGTCATACAAAATAGTCTAGGTGTAAGAGACAAGGAGATAAGGGGGCTGCTGCATGTTTACTGCTGTATGAAAACAGAGAGCACTGTACGGGTTTATCCACATCCACCAGTCCATACATGTACTTACAAAGAAGAAAGAATATTCTTATCCTTTGAACTTCAACCATTTTCCCTTTCCTAGTGCTTGACAGAAATATGGAAGAAAATCGTATTTGAGGGGGGAATGTACTCGACTGCTAGCCTCGTCCCCAGACTCTCGTGTGCTTTGCTACTTGAGAACCTAGTACTTTTTCTTACATGATTTAACATAGTTAATTGCACGTGGGCAGGCACACTCGAAAGACGATTGCACTTCTCTAACTTTTGCTGGTAATATTGTGATATCGTTTCAGTGCTCAGTTTGTGGCACAAACAGGCTTCGAAGAGTAGCTTCAAGAAGTATAGATTAGCTGCCTTCCTTCGGTGTTCGAGAACTAAAGCTGTATTCGCCTACACAAAAATTCACCCTTCTACCCAGCTGTCACGCACATAAGAAAAAGTACCAGGCCCACAGCTACGCTAAAGAGATTTATGCACGTGTGCCTGGCAACGAGGCTACTTGACTGCTGGAACCTACTACATTGCAAACCAAACAGCTCAGGGTTCCTCATTATGCCAACCTTTTTAACCCCAGCCAATGTTAACCATCCAATTATTGGTACACTCCCTGGGTTGCTAAGTGAGATAGGTTTGCCCTCATGAAGATTATACCTGTACACTGATCTGGAGGTGTGGCCCCAGCCCGGCAAGCGACGAGACATTGATGTCCTCATAGCGGTAGAGGGGTTGTGGAGGGGAGGGCTGGCTGGTGCCCCCCGGATGGGCCCCACTCCCTCCCTGGCCCACATCTGGGCCTTGTTGGTCTGCACGGAGAGAGAAAACAACAACTCTGCATTAACTTTCTGTGATGTATCGTACTGCAACCTTTTTAATATCACTTTAATTGGGCAAGTGTGAGTGAAGCGAAGCCCTCTTTAGTGTAGTCAATGGGCATATTCCCAAGAGTGTTTCCTGTCGTGCCATCGCATTTGGTAAAGATAGTTACACTTGAAATCAATGTACCGTGAGAAGAATTCAAGCCTGGGAGCGAAATTTAATTACAGTGGCAGTAACTGGCACTCATTTCTAACGGTCCTCAGTTAAAGTTCTGTGGTTTCCTGTCTGCTTAGTGTAACTGGCACCCATTCCCAGCAACAGTCCTTACTTAAAGTTTTGTGGGCGTAATTGGCACCCATTCCTAACAGTCTTCACTTAAAGTTCTGTGGGCATAACTGGCATCCATTAATTCCTAACAGTCCTCACTTAAAGTTTTGTGGGCGTAATTGGCACCCATTCCTAACAGTCTTCACTTAAAGTCATAACTGGCATCCTAACGGCCCTCACTTAAAGCCCTGTGGCAGTAACTGGCACCTATTCCTCACTCTTAAAGTTCTGTGCATGGTTTCCTGTTCGCTTAGCCCTGTGGCTTTTGTTCCATGACGGTGGCCATAACTGATGCCCATTCTAACAGTCCTCACTTAAGGTCCTGTGGTTCCTGTCTTCTTAGCCATGACTGTAGCTTCCTGCAGGCTGAGTTCAAGGTTCTAGTTGACCTATATCACTGAAGCTTGTTTGAGGCAGGCTGGCATTAGACTAAAATGTGTGGATTTGCTGTGTATGAGCATTTGACTCCCGGACCTAAAAGAAACTCCACTGCACGCTAGCTCAAGAGAGGGGTCTCTGGCAACATAGTGTAAATGATCATATGTATTAGTGCAGCGAATGTGATTGATCAAAATTGTATAAGCCAGATATACCACAGCCATTCAGAGTATAAACTCCGCTAGGCAGTTTGCCCTCGGCTACACCTCAGGCAAACCATCTAGCAGAGTTTACTTGCGTTTATACCCCTTGTAGACGTGGTAAATCCTATAGCTATAAGAATGCTATTGTCCCTTACTCTCTGCACAGGGAATCCAACTTTCCCCTTATCTGTCTTTCCCACTCTACAATGTATTTACAGGGACCTTTCCCAGGCTTGTTTAAGATGGTAACATTCGACTCCCCTTTACAGTCTGAATTCCTGTGTGCGTGTGTATGTGTGTGGTGCGCATACATATACATGAGTGTGCTTAGTAAACATAGGAAGCATTCCTGCAATAACTAGTAAGGAGCTGGAGAGGCAGGAAGTAGCATCAAAGCTATTGCTCAGAGTGTCTAGACAATCATGCAACCTTGTTTGGACATCTGGAATTCCTGTACTACTGGATGTCAGGAATGTACAGGATGCTGTGACCACCGCTCTCCTATTACATAATCATAATTGTGTAATGCCAGGAAGTAACCTGCTTGCTACTTCCTGGAGTGCAAAGTAACATGCTGTGTCAGCAAACAAATCCAAAAAGTCCCTTGACCTAAATGATAGTGGTCTGGCATAAAAGGCATCTCACAAAAGGCATCTCACTGAAGGGGGTCAACAGAGATCTCTTTGCTAAGAGTATTAAAGCTGTACCGTGTCTGCAAAGGTGTGCTGCATGCAGCTATTTTTTGCATGCAAATTGGCCAGTGCGTATGTGATAGGTGCTATAATGCATGAGCTATGTGTAGAATTAATTTAAAGTTGCAACTTATCTCCAGCAGGCAATACTAAAGCATGCACTGTTATAATATGCACAGCAGTTTTGCAAGGTCTGGCCTGCAGCAATCGCAAGTAAGAGTGAGATCAGTGCATGAGGAAAGCAGTATGAGTCTGCAGGAGACAGAGAAAGAAGCACCATCACAGATTGTGGTAGAGAGTCTAGAACATCCAGCGGAGGGACTGAAAAGAATTTTGCAGCACACGGCAGGCAGACAGGCAGCTGATATCCTGCATACACCTGCAGAGCAGTGCTCATCTGCTAACTTTCTTAGAGAGGGTGCATCTGCAGAGCTCGTTCTGGGATATCCTGGACTAAAATTTAACTGCGCAAGAAGACCAGAGACTCTTCCACCCCAGGAGGTTGCCTGCAGTGTATGCAGTGCTCAAGAGACTAGTACTGCCCAAACTACACTTGAACTAGCGTCACCAAAAGTTGCAAGAGAATATTCCGGACTAAACTGTACTGCAGACAGAAGTGACACAGAGCCACTGCAACATCAGGAGACTCCAGTTTCAAGCAGTGTCCAACAAGCTACTTGTACAGCATTTTCAGAACTTGTTACAGGATATGCTGCAACAAACTGTATCTCGAATGCAAAAAAATTTAAGAATCAGGAAAATTTCTGCAGTGCATGTACCATTGCTGAGGAGACCTCTCCAAGTGTACAAACTGCTTCTGAACTAGTAGTTTGCATTGAAAAACACTTCTCCAATATTAGCACAAGAGGCAGAGCTATTCATGAGACTGCACAAGCTACTGCATATGCATGCACAGCCCAATGCATTGAAGAAACTAATGCACAGGCTACATCAGAACTTGTTGCTTGCTGTTCCAGTCACAGAAAAGAGAGAAACTGTGTACTGCCAGTACAAGAAACTAACTATTTTGCCAGTGCTCAGATGGTGATTGGAGAGCTAAAGTGTAGGGTCATCTTTGAGGCTGCAAAGACTGCAGAGTGTGAAGACTTACAGCACGGGGACCTAGTCACTGGTATTTTGAGGGAGTCCAAACCCTTCTGCTAGCACAGTTGCAGTGTCATAAGCCATGCAAACACTTGTCATCAATTCTGGTTTCCTATAATCACTGCTACACTCCTGTAACCCATAACACTGCTATGTATACTTCCATTCTGTAAACCAAAAGGCTAAAGCTAAAAGCTAAGCCAATTTATCTGTGCTATTATACACAGTATAATCTCTAAGACTGTTTTGTACCTATACATATGACTGTCTCTTTAGTCTCTTCCTTCCCACAACTTACTTGACAGTAGATGTACTTTTGCACAAACTATCTGTAAGCAAATGAATCATTCAGCCCTAAAAACTATCAAGAAAGACACTCAAACTCTAGCCATTTTTATTCACCTGTGTAGTATGAAATGACTACTGTAGAATCACATGACAGGAAATTCCAAATACCACAGTAATTTGAGATATTGTCTAGTCTCACACCCAGACTGCCACAGGATCTCAGGCTGGGAAGTGAGCAGTCTTGGCATGAGACTAGATGTATACTGCACATATACCTTTGGGTATTGAGAGCTGGCACAGGTTCTTAGCTCTTTCAGCATCGTTGAGCAGGTTACTGGGTGAAATATCCTGTGGTGATATGTACAAGGGAGAGAAGAAATTTCGTGTTCAATGCAGGGCCACTGCTGGCCTATACTGTATACCTGTGGTCTTTACTTACAAAATACTTTACTTTAATACATACCATTTACACGTAAAGTGATGACACTCAAAATCATTTCCTTTATGAAAAACAGCGATACTTTTTTTTGCTTACATACAGTGAATAGGTAAGATAAAGGACCCACCTCCATGGGCTCTTGGTTCCTGAGTGCATTTGCCCCCCCCCCCCCCTTGGAATCTTTGTGCCCTCCCTTGGCAATTCCAACCCTTCAAAATTGAATACTGCTCACTATATGCATGCCCCCCCCCCCCCCTTGGGGATTTTCCTAAATGAATCCCTGACACCGGAAATCTTCTTCCTTGTCTGTTTTCGAGGCTTCTTTGGCGCCCCTTTGCTGGACACTACTGAAACAGCGCCTAGCCAGGCCTTGTGACTCCAGGTGATACTTTAATGCTGTTTAGGAGGGGGATTATACTTCCTCTGTCATAAGAAGCTTTATACTTCCTCTGTGTATGTGAATACAGCTACAGCCCATTCTTCGGACCACTTCAATGTACATGTAATACTGTTGACGGTCAGCTATTCCATATATGGCGCATGTAATTGCAATCACACACATGCTCCCTTCTATTCAGTAACTGTACTATCCATGCATGTCATTACATGAGAGATAAGGAGAGAGCGAGGAAGAGTGAGAAAGAAATCTGTCTCTCGGTACCAACTTAAACTTGAAGGCGATGAATGTAGTTATAAAAACTGTGTGATTGTAATTTTCTGTATTTATAAGCAAATGATATTTGGCAAACATAAACAACCTATCTTTTAAGAAACATCCCTCTACCTCCCCTAGGACCCAACTAAACTTATATACTATAGACATAACAAAAATCCCTGAGTGCGCATGTGTGTTTGTGGGTGTTGTGGACCTTTATTTGTGGCATTAAGTCACAGTCAAAACAAATCCTTTTACAATACTTCGCAGACAATCTAAGCACTAAGGGCAAAGCAGAGGTTTTGATACTAATATTAAAATTAATCTTTTCACTACTTCTCAACTTCAAGTGGAAAGCAGAGATGCTACACCACTTCACCACCGCAAACAATATTCCAGCCATCCACCCAACTGGGAAATCAAACCCAGAAGTCTGATTATGTGGCTGCAGGTTCCTGACATCATGACACCTGATATTTGTCAGTCTCAAACTCAGTATAGGCTACTATGCATTTACCTGAATCTCAACAGAAAGATGCTTGCAGAGAACTTCAATCTCAAACTTCAAATTCAACTGGGGATAGAAGAATATAGAGTTCTTGGTGAAAGGGCTTATCTGCAGGATCTGGCTGCTAAAGATATAGCAGCACTTAATAGAAAGGGGGTGAGTCTGTCCTGTCAAAATACTGGATCCAGGTCCATAAGTGCATACCTTCAAGTCTGGTACTGCGTGCAGCTCACTGAGGACTGACATGATTGCCATTGTCCAGGGGTTGGGAGGCTTGAAGACCTGAGAGAGAAGAAATCTTTTATTAACCTTTCATCAGTGTGCTTATTAGTTCATCAACTTCTGTTAGTAAAATTGGCCCTGACATTACAGCTTACATAACCCTATTACAGTAACTCCCCTGATTGAGGCTCTCAAGTCAAAAAGATGCAAGGGAGACTACTTTCCTTCTCCAAACCACTCTCAATTGGTAGGTGGTCTGAAGCATATTATTTTTATTGCCTGACCAAATTACTGCTAATCTTATAATGAGTGTTAATCTAATGGCAACTGAGTGCCCTGCCATGCCACGCATGCTTTTTGGGAGCAATAGGCTTTGACTAAAAAGAGTACCGTCAGTCCTTCAGCCAGTAGCTTGGCTAAAGAGACATTTTCGCTCCCTCGAAGAAACCATTTGAGAGACACAGAGAAGCTTTTCAGTCAAAACACTGACTCTGGTTGTGACTGAAGAGTTTCTCTATGCCTCTCTGGAAGCTACAGTGGAGAATTAAGAAACAAATAGGGTAATTAAGTAACCATTTACAGATTGCTGACCTTGCTCTCAGCACACGACTCCAGCACTTTGGCCACAAATGGCACCACATACAGCAGGTCCTGAAAGAAGAGCATGAGTTGAAGTAGAGTAAACTGTTTCATCTAAGGAGATTTTTTGTGGATAGTTGTTACTAAGGCAAGGCATTGCCATACACATAATGTGTTATCGAGTGGCAGGAATAGATTGCAACAGTGGCACATTGAAAGGGTGGAGCCAGCGAGGGAGCATGTGACTACTATTGATGGTAGAATTCAAGCATGGTGGTCAGAATATTTTAGTAATACCAAAATTAGTATCGACTAGTACCTGTATGTGTATGCGGAAATGTCAGGATTGCAGTAAAAATGACAATCAAGGATGGCTAAAGTGACTACGAGCACTAATATCTCTTGTGCTATATCACAGCCTGGTGGGGAGGTGCCAAGGTTGTTGTATGCCCCTGGGAAGTTGGCTCATGCTGATGGCTAAAGTGACTACGAGAGCTACTATCTCTTGTGCTATATCACAGCCTGGCGGGGAGGTGCCAAGGTTGTATGCCCCGGGAGGGTTGTCTCATCCTGTACTGCCAGCTCCAGTGACTTCTATAAGAGGAAGAGTGCCTGGTAGAGGCTGAGATATGCAGTGTTTTGCCCACACTGGCCGGATATGACCACCTCTCAGTTGCTCCCTTGCCAACTTAATGGCTCAATGCTTTTGTTCGGCTTACTTAACACTGTGTATATACACACATACATGGGATCAATAGGGTATGACTAGAAGGAGCATATAAACTCACCAGACACTTACTGCATTGCATGGGCTGGGTTGGTGCTATAATGTACTATAGGTATGTTCTAAATGGTTTCAATTAGAAATGCGCATTACCTAATTTCAGTCATGTGACTAGTCTTAGATGTCATGTGACTGGCACTAACCTGCTGTCCTTTATGGTGGGCTTCCAGAACCAAATCCTTTATACCCAGGTCCTAAAAAGTACAGAACATTGCATTACCAGTGAAGGTCACCACTCACCAGCCACAAGCAGTCTTCCCTTCATATTTGGTTAAGATGGCATTTAAGGGGGCGTTTTGCTTCCATGGCAACACTAGTTCATTGCATGTAATGTTGATTACACAAAAAGGTCATCTTTCAAATTTGAAGTAAATTGGATCATGGATTATAGAGCGCGCTCTATAATCTATAATCCGTGATTGGACATTAATTAGAGTAGCTATGACCTCACAAACGTATACACATTTTATATTGGCTCATATGAGGGTTTTGCACTGGAGTCGCCTCCAGTGCAAATCCCTCATATGGACCCATAGAAATTGTGTATATGTTTGTGAGGTCATTTCTACTCCATTTAATGTCCAATTTACTTCAAATTTGAAAGATGACCTTTTTTGTGTGATAAACAAGGCACTATTGTTGCCATGGAAGCAAAAATGCCCGAAGTCATCTTAGCCAAATATGGTCCATTAGCATAAGTAATTAACATACACATGGTAAATTTAGACCACAGCAAAATGTACTGGAGTGTTGACAACAAACTGTTTTAGTCATCCACTACATCCCATAGCACTATGTGTGATGCATTCTCCCTGTCCCTCTGGTCAATATTAATTACCCGAGGTGACTACAAGTACGTGTATCTCCATCTGAATATGGCACCAAGCTCTAGTCTCATTTGTTGCACTGGCTCAAATTCTATCTCACAGCCACGGAGGCTGCAAGCTAGAATCCGGGTGAGGAAGGCCCGGGTACGAGGCTAATCAAGTTCCAAATTGCTATGGAACTGGGGCTGGAAATGAACCATAAAGCTGCATTCCTCGACTTCCTTTCCAACATCAACACAAGGCTTACTAGCTGGGAAAGTAAGTCCATTCCTGGACTTCCTTTCTCAGAGTTGATTCCTCAACTTCCTTTCATAGGTTGAGCTTCAGTTTCCTTTCCCAGCTAGTATGCATTGCATCAGTGTTTGCATCAATGTTGGGAGTGGAGGAATCAACTTCCTTAGTCGCTGGGAAAGAAAGTCGAGGAATACAGCTTTGTGGTGCCCCAGTTCAATGGAATTTGACAACAGAATCATAATCTTGGTTGTCTGACGATGAAGTTCCTGGAAATTAGCAGGACTATATATATGCATAGCAGTGACAGTGAGCAAAGAAGGGCAGGATATTTTAGCAACCACATCACCAAAACACCACCTGCATGAACCAACATGTACTCTGAGGGTTCTGGTCCATTATCATGCAACAAAAAAGAGGAGTAGGACTATTGGCCAGGGCTCTCCATTGCATGCTGCTTGTTTGTCAACTCTTTTTGGCAAGAAAGGTGGGCTGGCATCACTTCCCCATGCAGTGCTGAATCAGCCTTGATCTCTGACTGTGTCCCATACATGATCACTTCTTGGAATAGTCAGCAACACTTTTATTTTACTACAGTCTGTGTACTCTATTTGTATTACTGCAGCAGAATGGTAACTTTGTGTCAAAGGAAGAGAGATTACTGCTCGTGTTGCTACTTATGCATAGCATGCAATGGAAAGCCCCGGCCAACAGAGGCAGGAAAATAACTGTTCACATTCTACCTATGCACAACATGCCATTGAAAGCCCTGGCCAATGAAGGTATGAACTCACTGCTCCTGTTGCTACATGTAGCAAGCAATGGGAAGCCCCAGCTAGAGGTACAAAAATAACCGCTTGTGTTGCCACCCACGCACAAAGAGCCCCATCAAACAGAAGCACGAAAAGAACTGCTCACGTTGCTAGTATGCAAATGCACCTAACAGTATAGCTTCCTGTGAGGTCACCCTACCTCCGTTATACACAAAGCACAAAATGATAATGGAAACATCTAATATGAAACAATGTATACCCTACATAGTAGCCTCGTCCCCACATCCTCCCATATATTTTTGAAGGGGAGAGCCTGGAGAAGAGGCCAGTACATAGGGGAAAAACTGAAATAAGCCCCATATTCATGTACATGGGAGAGGGGGAACTAAAATAGACCCCCAGATCTGCAGTACATTACCTTTACTGGTGTAAGAAGTTGGTTTGAGTAGTTATTGTACTAGTGACATGCAAGCGTGATATGCCTCGCGTAGTTACACAGGTACATCTATGTAATAGGCAGTTGCTATAAAGAAGCCAAACGGGATGGGGCTGGGCGGGGAGAGACTGGTACTATTTAGTCACAAGAATAACAACTGTGCCGAAACCAATGTTGCTGGAGCAGTTACGAAACAGCGACTGGTCTTTGGGAGATTGACGTCTCTCTCTGCTACAGGAACAGCCATGGCTGCTATGTGAGAATTGAGAGACGGGCTGTGCTACTTGAAGCTTTTGTTCACATCACTCGATCACTCCATCCATCTCCAGCCCTCATATATTCACTTACACATACCTTACACAAACTCTATTAACCTGGAAGCTGTAGTAAACTATGTGATAGACTTGTCCAAATCTCTGACTCTCTGTGTCCCACAAGTTTGAAGATGTCATCCCAGATACGTCAAAGGTCACATAGGCAATGACTAATGAGTAAATACCCTACGTTTGTCCTTAAAAGGTATTGGACTCACAATTTGCAGTATGGGTTTGTTCTTGGCAAGGGTCTGCATGCCGAGCCAGTGGCCAAGGTTCTTCAGGATCGCTCGGTCTGAGAAGTTGTTGCTAGTCTTGTCTGCCTGCAGGATCACCTGGAATTAGATACAAGCACAGAGAAACACACACGATACATATATTTGAACCAGTGGTGTAGCTAGTTCAGTGATGCCCTGGGAAATAGCCTGGGCTACCATCGTATCTGCCTTTAGCAGCCATTCAACCTAGGCCTACGGCACTAATTGGAATAACCAGTTGTAGTACTACCATCTTATGCATGCTGTCAATGTTAACTTGTAAACTGGCACCTTACTGCCAAGTATTTTTGCTTAGGTATGCATGTTAAAACTTTAGGCACTGCAATTCCGAGAAGTGTATTTAGAGCTAGTTTCTAGGAAAGCTGTATAATTTCCCCAGGTACTGCACTATGCTATGAGGAAAGCAGCCACAACCAAGATGGTTTTGTTGAGCAAATACATCCCTTATCTCATAAAATTCCTAATTAAATAATCACCTGATAAATATCTTCCTAATTTTCCTAGCCACACAGCCTCAGTGGGCTAATTAGGCCTATGACAACCATTTCCTCATAAACTTCTGGAAGATTGGTTGCAAAACAGCGTAGCACAAACATGTAGACTCCACAAAAGAAATTTGCTTGTGCTGTGACCCCTAGTAAATACCCACGATTATTTTGTTTAGCAAATACACCCCCTATTTCTAAAATCTCTTCTTATTCCTAGAAGGTAACCGCTACATAGCCTAAACTGTTTACTGGTTAACATCACACACACTTGTACTACAGCCTCAGCTCAGGCCATGGGGGTAGGCCTCTGATAACCGTTTCCTCATAACTACAGTGTGTTGTGGAGGTTTGGTTGCTAATGCAGCATGCTAAGTCACAGCACAAACAAGTAAGAGACTAGAGAGAGGCTTAAGAGAGAGGCTATCAATATGTCTGACAGATGCTAATTTAGTGAGCACCTATCCAATCACAGGAAATTATGCATATGAATGACTTCCTGAATTACAGGAAATGATGTGATAGCAACAGCTCTGTCACCTCCTACAGTTTGGTACCCAGGCCTCCATTCCCCGAGAAACTACATAGTATATACTTTGATATTCCTGTGTGTCTCTCGAAGAACAGCCTTCCTGAGGTAGGCGGAGATTAGACAGTCCAAGAAGCTCATGTAGAGGTTGTGGAAGTTTGGTTCGATGGAGGCCCTCTTCACTACCAGGTACTGGGCCACCCAGTCATAGTGCTCTTCCTCAATGAGGCCTCGGAACTCCTCCATCTGTGTGTGTGTGTGTGTGTGTGTGTGTGTGTGTATGTGTGTGTGTATGTGAGTGAGCGTGTGTGTGTGTGTGTGTGTGTATGTGATGTGTGTGAGTGTGTGTATGTGTGTGTGTGTGTGTGTGTGAGTGTGTGTACATGCATGTACGTGTGTGTGTGTGCTTGTGTTGTGTGTATTGCATTTGTGTTGCGTATCATGGCAACAAAAACTATGACCATATAAAGCATGGTGAGTAAGGCTATCCCAAACATGATATATGAGCCAGTAGTACACCCATCACAACTATGCTGTATACATACAAAGAAGAAATACTAGCCTTTTCTTGGGGGGGGCTTAAAAGTCATTTCAATCATGTACTATTATATTTTAATATACACCCCCTGGTTTGCCAAATATAGAAACACAGTCTGGTAGCTGCAAGGGTATGTGTGCATGTGTTTATGTGGTGGCATGTGTGCAGTGACCATTACTGCATCACCAGAACTGCAGCGGCTGCATGTTGGTTGCTACATGTAGGATCCCACTGTGTTAGTTTCCGGTATTTACTCTAGAGGAATTGCTAATTTCCAGGTAAGTATAATAGACATCGAACCTCTAATGTGCCCTGCACAACAGCCACTTGTAGTGCTTAATTATTAGGGTTTGGCTTAGAAGTGAGAATAGTTGATAGGAGAGGTAGCTTACATTAGTGAATAGCATTATATTATAGCCCTAGTGAAAGTGATCATGAATTCTGCCATTTGCCTCACCTTCTCTGGCAGGTTGGCAGAGGAGAGGTTGTTGAAGAGGAAGTGGACCTTGTCCTGTAGCTCCTCCGGTGGCTGGGACTTTTCCTGCTGCCGTTGGTCAGCTGCCACCAAAAGGGTGTCAATGTTGGTGGTGTTGATGGAGGGGGGCTGCTGGAGAGGAGAGGAAGGAAAAGAGTGCATACTTCATGACTAGCAGAGCTGGTTACCACTCATATCAGGAGCGCATGATGACCTGAAAAGCTGAAAAAGGAGTAGGAGCGTGAAACGACCACGCATGTGCCCTTTAATAACCACCCATAGTTACGTCTTCTGCTTCCGATTACCAAAAAGATGGACGTGCAGCTGCATTTTATTACCTCTTAAGAGCCCTCTGTAGCATTTTGGGATTGGATTTGCTAGAATCACTACCACTCACTCAAGTGCCAGCACCTGGCTCAGCCTCTGGCTCTGCCATCTTGACGATACACGTGGCTGCTACTGACTGGCAGGGTATGTACATATGGGCACAACACACGCATCCGGCATTGGCTGCCATTATGCCCAGATAATGCTCAAGCGTGCTTCCTTTCTGCATATTCTTCCCTTATTATGCCCACCATAAGCCTTCCTACCAGATGACAGGCAGCCAAAACAGATCCACAAAAGCACAATCAGCTGGTAAACAAACACCTCTCAAGTGCTGCTATGAATTTTCTAACAGCACCTGCAAGTGATTAGGGCCAAGTGAAGGCCTGTCGCTCAAGTGGCTCTGTTGCATCAAATACCTGTAAAAGGTCTCCTACTCCTTCCTCCACTTGTCACGTTGCTATGTGCTCCTGTTTATGTAGATTGTGCCGCTAAGAGACCTAAGACCTAGCACGGCTGAGGAAGATGGGCCTTAACCGTTACTACTGCTACCGCTTACTAGAGGTACATTGGCCTTTGCTACAAAAACTTCCTGTGTATTGAGTCCCTCTCATCTGCTGAAGCACTGAAATGTGTCATGATTTGGGAGAGACGCTCAGGGGCTAGAGCAGGGCTGCATTTGTAGCACCTCTTCCCACTGCTTATCACCACGAGGTCAGCATTAGTACCCTAGCCAATAACCCCCTCTAAGGGCAGGTTGCTTAGCTTCATCACTAATGATCTCACAGTGCTAGATGCAGGTTGCTATGTCACCTATAAAATTTCATCACTAATGATCTCACAGTGCTCTCATAATAGATGCAGGTTGCTATGGCCAACATAGCACTGTGAGATCATGAAGTGCAATGGAAGCACACATGAAGTCCCCTGCACCCACAATTTTAAACAATTTGTAGGTCTTCAACACTCTACCTATATATTATACTATACCTAAGTCATTCTAACCAATCAGATTTCAGTATTACAGGTATATAACGGGTCATACCTACCGTGCGAAAAAATATACCCTGATTGCTTACGTAAAGCGGGTACCCGATTCCGTTCCAGTCGTTCAAATGTTCAGAAAGCTGTGGTAGGGCTGGTGGCTAGGGTAGTCTAGGCAAGACGTACGGCGTTTTTTTGCCCATAAATCGATGTGGGATAGCACGGTAAGCTATTGGTCTCCGTCTGTAGCTAGTTTTGTTGCGTTTCTGTGTGTTTGTACGTGTGGCCACGCTGCCAACCTACCGTTTTTGCCAAAATGGCGCTAGGGTCAGGCTAGACAGGTAGCTACCGTGGCTATTAGCTGTTGTTCATGTCTGTTACAATTGCTGGGAGTGTTTCGCCACTTGTAGCTACTATTTTGCGTTGTGAAAGCTTGCTAGCTACCCTGAACGGCACCTTTCGAACCTTCTGGCGAGCAGTAGCTTGCCTTGCAGTTCTTGATGCTTTGGCAACTCTTGTCAGAATGACTTAGGCATAGTATAAGATAGATAGACCACTGCGTAGCGGAGTGTATGACCCGTTATCTACCGCGGGAAAAATTATCTCCCGCGGAAGCCGAGGAAGTTCGATGGTGAAGCCCGAGGTACTTCCGAGGCTTCCAAGGGAGATAATTTTTCCCGCGGTAGATAACGGGTCATACACCCCGCTACGCAGTGATCTATCCTATACGTAGCCCACCCACTAGCCCTAATCATGTTAACCATTCAGCCATAATCAAATGAATGCTTCAAAGATGCTCTTCTTCCAAAAAAAACAAAAAAACAAATCAGTTTGCTTACATCTCTCCTCTGTGGCTGAGGGCTGCTGGGCTGGGGTTTGCCACCGCTGGCAACTGGTGTAGTAACTACAGAGAAGAGGATATGGATGCAGTAGGGAGTAAATGTAGTACATGTGTATAATGTGAACAGTGGGGCTGAATTTTAGACCAGAATGACTATGTTTTGTCTATATAGTGGAAAATATCAGTAGGGTAAAAAATTCCGCTATATACACAGACTGCATATTTAGAAACCATGAATAGGCATATGTATATGTACATGTATACCACTTCCGCAAATTTCTGGCATGAAAGTCCAGCCATGAAATATTACCCTACAAATATTTCTCACTATACGGTATATAGGGTAGGCTGTTCAAGTTGGCAGGCACAATGTGAGCTGGAGAAGAGCAGTAGCCTAAAACGGCATACATACACCTCACTCGGGTTGATTAGGGTCAGGGTTAACTATTTAAGCGCCATGGACACATTAAATAGAGAAAGTAATGTACTCTACATTATCGCTTAATACATGTATAATAATAATATACTCATGTTGCTGCCGTAGCGCTTACGCCATTGACCACGCACCCACAGACGCAGGCGGAGCTTGTAAGACCTCCAGTCAGAGGACAAGAGCAAGAACAACCAGAGACCACACAATCCTGATCACCATACAATTCCTTCTTCCTAGTCTCCCATATCAATAATACAAAGCTCTTAACTAGCTTTAATAATGCTTTAAAATCATCCCTGTTCCAATTCTCAAATCCTAAAATAAAACTTGCCTTATTAAAATTATCAAGTGTACTAAACTCCCCAAACCTCCCCCCCAATAGATTTTCTAATTCTACCATGAAATTATTTCTAATGCTGTCATATGCTGGACACTCCCAGAGAACATGTACCACACTCTCACATTCACCCCTGCATAATTTACACTGCCTATCATCATTTTTACCCCTACGTCTTCCTAACTCTTCATTCAGACCGTTCGTACCTGACCGAAACTTAAACAATAATCTTGTACCCGGATCACCTACCCCCTGCAAATAATTCTTGAATTCTATTTCCTTACAGAAAGACTTGTACAGATTCAACTTAACTTTAGTATTCAAGCTGTCATTAAAGTCCTTGTATTCTCTATCCCTCAACGCTTCGTCTACCGTATCTAAAAACAAATTAATATTATCTGCAGCTAATACCTCTTGGCTATCTAAATCTAACTGCAGCAGCAATTCATTAATTACTTTCATCCAAGTTTTCCTTTGCCTACCTCTACATGGTTTCACTTCCCACTCAGCATCTAATAGTACTCTAGGATACCGCTCAATATCCAACTTATTGACTTTATACCACCACTTAAGTTTGCTTCTATCCCTCCTCTCTTTCAAGGACTCTAACCCCATATCTCCCCTTACCGCTTCATTACACGTTTTGGAAGAGCAGCCAAGTATCTTCTTAGCTGCTCCTAGCTGAATGGATTCTAAGGAAGCTGTCTGCCGTTTATTACAAGCCCACACTTCACTACCGTATTCTAAAGTAGGACGAAGTACTGAAACTAACAATAATTTCCTTGCAACGGTACTGATATTTCTATTACTGACAAACCGGTGCAAACGATTAAGCTTTTTCTTCCCATTATCAATTACCTTCTGTACATGACTATCCCATGACCCATTCTCAGCAAATTCAATCCCCAAGTAACAGTAACTTACAACCCTTGGAATTACGTTATCTCCCCACTTCCACGCACACATATCTGTAATAGCCACCTTAGAAAATACCACAACAGCACTCTTTTTGATGTTAGATTTCAACCTCCATTTGTTACAAAACCCTTGTACTACATTAATCAACTTTTGTAAATCCTCCGCATTAGTAGTTAAATCAACAAAATCATCTGCAAACATTAGTCCCCCAACCTTAACATCATTCTTAATGATTATACCAAGCCCAGCTTTCTCAACCTCATCTAGTAACTGATTAATAAAAATGGAAAATAGGATAGGCGATAGACTACAACCCTGTGCTACCCCCTGGCTTATATCAAATGGTTTGGATTTTTCCCCCTCCAGTAAAACAGCACTCTCTGTAATGTCATACATCTTCTTAATAACTCTCCACATCCTACCCCTAACAGCCCATATAAATTCACATTGAGCCTTACGTATGTTAAAACTCAGCTGGGAAATACTTAACATGTTTATAGCAATGTCGTGTTTGTGCACACAATGGGGCGTTTCGTGACAGTTGAGTGAGTCTGAGTTTCTTAGAATGCAGCTTGTGAGAGGGTTGGCAGCTGGTAAGAGGGTTGGCAGGACATGAATAACCCAAACTTTTGCAGCAATAATGGAGTAAACAGTATAATTGTTCAAGGGCGAGTGATTTTTATAGTCGAAATAATTGATAGGTAATTATGATCTTGTGCTCAGTTCATGAATATCTATAAACGCAAGCACTGCTCTTTTCAACAACACGTGGAGGATGGCCTTTACTGTATTCTGGTCCAGTGGGCACAATTCCTTTGTGCACTATAATTCCTTATTAAGTCAATTTGAGCAAGGAAATACAAATGGCTATGTTTATCAGCTCTGTCAACACCAGCTCTATCGAGTATTCTGGTTACTCGAGATGATCACCTCAAGCTGATCGATCAATCAGTTCGAGTCACCAGTGAGTTGTACAACGTTTGCTTCTCAATTTGACATTCAGTAGAACTATTTGCAGTTTTTGTACAAAATTTGTTGATTCGCTTAGAGCGTACATTATGATTTTTGCTACACCTACACCAAGTACATCATATCGGTTTACCAGAAGCCCATGAACACAGTAAGTCATGGGCTCCTGCATACACAAATATCACCAGAGGCAGTGGGGTAATTTTCCTCTCAGCCAGTGACTTAATCGTTGCTGAGTTTGTCAAGTAATGGATTCAGTACTAATACTGAATTGGTTTATAATTTGAAATATCCATTGGAAGCTGCATGAGTTGCAAGACAGAATTGCAGAATTTCTTGGACAGGAAAACAAATGAACAACAGGATGTGCTAGGAGGGTCAAAGGGTATATCCCTACTTAATGAGATTTTATTATAAGGTACACGCTTCTTTTGTCTCAAGGCTCCCCCCTTGTATTCCATCAAAGCTTGCCTGAAAGACCCAAAACTGTCTGACTCAAAAAAAATGCATAATCCTATATTAAAATGGGCATATCCCATGATAGTATCAGCATGAATGCTTCAGTAGTTTATCAGCGTTGCAAATGCATGCGTGGTGCAGGTCTGCCCTCGTGTTATGTGTGTGCTGAGGTACGTACGTGCGTAGGTCTGGACTAGCACGTGAGTAGCCCCACCCTTTTATGACGATCCAGAAGGTGAAAATGATGGCGACACGGTACGAGCGGCCTTCTTCAGCGAAGTTGGCGGGAATGAAGCATGAACTCTATCACCCTCGCTTGCCCACGCTGCGTCGGATGAGCATGGATACCGTTACACACAAGTTATCCACTGAACACAGTAGAACGACCACCTTCTGTTGGAGAGGTGAGCGTAGCAACTAGGCATACTTTTTTGAATTTTTGTGATTCATCTACGATAGAACTAGCTACAATAAAGAGAATTAATTACTGTGGTGTCTCTAAACTGCAGTATTCAATTTTGATTATGGTTGAAGTGGTAGCAATAATTATTGTCTTTAATTAATTGTACAGAGGATTTCATCAAAGCGAAAAGCTCTCTGTCAACCAAGAGGGAACCTCTACACTGCAGGGTTAGCCATGCATGCACCCTTTGCATAAGTTGGCGTGTAGCATAGATAAAAAGATACCTCATGTTAAAGTTTGTCTATATAGTTGAAGAATACTCAATAGAGACAGCTGATAAACATTATTAGAATGGCATATCCCAGCTACAACTACAAATTGGTGCGGTTGAATTTCACCTGAGGCGGTTCCCTCTCAGCCGTAGCTGTGGCTGTCGCCGGCCAAGAGGGCAATTACCACACTGCGTCCAGTGAAATTGGATAATATATATTATATGACCACAATACATACTTGGGCAGGAAAAAATTATAGGGCAACCTGTACACCGTAAACAAATCAACAAACGTTGTAAAACGGCCATTAAAAGGAATGCTTGAAACTCATGCACAAGTGCACGGTGTGAGCATGCCACAAAACTTTGTATTATGCTACAGCTACCATACAGCTCGTTTCTTTCACAGGTTGACGGTCAGCAGAAACGGAACTTGTGATCATTGATTTTATCACACACTGACTTGATTGAGTAGAAGAGCCGTTCTGGGTAAAAGAGAGTCAGTGGGTGAGTAACAACGGGGACTAAGTCCACAGCACTTTGTTTCAGGGTTCATAGCCACCTACAAAGCCTGCTTGAACTGCTACATGTAGTTAGCTAGGCTATTGAGCTACATATATGGATATGGATATGGATAAGAGTGAATGCAGTCTTGTTAAATCTTCTCTAGGAGTTCTGGCTGAAAGAAAAATATAAATAGTCAGCGTAGCAAGAAGGCTCATACAAGTCCTAATATGGTATATAACACCTAAATAAGAGGTGTTAGGACTTGTATTGTATAGCTGCCTGGTTTCTTTCGTGATGTTGTAATTTTCCCTACATTTGCGAGGTTACCGTGAACCGCAATAGTTTCTTCCCACGAAATGTTGTCTTGTGCAGGAGTTCCGGGCTTCTGGGTTATAAAACGTGGATACTACTACTGCAGTCCCATCAGCGTTCCAAACAACATTATTCATAGAACAAGCCCCTCACATACACACATACGCGTACGCAATATTTGTGTTTACTTCTGTTTAGTTGCTGATAAGGGAGTCAGTATGCAAACCTTGCAGAAGCAGAATTCTTCAAACCCACAATGTCACGCCGGCTTGGCCTAACGAGTGCCAAAGTACCTGAGCTAGCCAACTACCACAGTGACTGAAGCCTAGCAGTTCTGAGGTGATGCCTATTAGGATATCTGAATGGCTACAACTCAATTAGCTGCAGACTCACACCCTTTGTGTATATGTAGACAATACCTGATATAGTGGGTAGGAAGAATTCACCAGGTTGACCTTTGTGGTAATCTAGTGGATGTCATTACGTTGGCTGCATATAATCAGGGATTTTTAAGGTGGCAGGTGGCAATTTGTCATCTGAAATATGTTACTCGATTCCCACAATGTGTGCTTCCCCAAAAGCATAGACAAAGTAATCTAATTTGTTAGTAAATATATAAAGCTTTTTTGGTACATGTGTATTATTAAACAACATTGCAGAACATTGGGGGGGATCCCTGATCTAGCCTCGTACCCAGGCCTTCCCTCGCAGCTTTTTCCACAACCATAGAAAAACCATGCATTTTTCCGCAACCGGTTTTTTCACGGTTGCGAAAAAAGCTGCGAGGGAAGGCCTGGGTATGAGGCTACCCCTGATCAGCTCATTACTACAAAGAACGACGTTCAACTCAAATTGGTAATCACATGGACCGTCTGGGGCCATCCAATTAGCCAGGGATGGGTGCTCAGCTTGAAGCAGTCATCATTTACCCCGGTTAGCACTACGTTTCCCACTCTGACTCATCAAAAATCCTTCCCAATATTATCTCACCTCCTAAGCCCCCCAGAACCCCAGGGGTCCCCTGGTTGTTGATGGAGGGGGAGAGCTGCTCATGGGGTGTGACGGGGGAGCCGAGGGGGCTCCCTCCACCCATGCTCCCCGAGGAAGAGGGGAAGGAGGAGGTGGTTGTGCTGATGGAGGTGAGAGGAGGGAGACTGGGACGGACATTGAGGGAGGTGAGGCCGGGGATGGTTGTACCACCAGGGGTTGTGGCCTCCTGTGTTATGTAAATGAGTGTGTGCATGTGTACGTACATATGTGTGTGTTTGCAAACTTTAAGATGATGTCACATTGGCAACAGCTCGTATGCATATCCTATATGCCATATCACGAGCCCATTATGGGCAGAATTACAGGGAGTGGTGGTATGCCCCTAGTCTAACCGCTTCTTCCCGCAAGACACCCACACCCCCAAATGAGACATTTACACAGACATGGGTGTGGAGGTCTGGGCAGCAGGCGTCAGTCCCACTTCCCCGGACGAGACCACTAGCAAGGCATATTGTGGCTGCTACATTTAGACATCCAGCAAGAACACTAACCCCAGGTTCCATTTTAAGGAAGGAATACACTGGCCGTTCCCATTGTTTGTGGTATCTGATTATAAAATATTCCTTTTAGAGATTATCTCAGTACCTGTCCGATGCCAAAGGGAGTGATTGGTGTGATGGGAGTGATGGCAGCAGGAGGGGGCTCCATAGACTGCTGACCGTAGTGCACAAACTGACATGGGAGATAAGAAGTGGTGACCCCAGCACATTGCAGCGCCACAGACAGGAAGTAACAACAGCTAGTGCAAACCCAGCCCAAGGTCAATTGACAACGATTACGTAACTGAATCTGTGGGAGTGTAGCTGACCCTACCCAGTTTAATGCTGACACACAGGGGAGTGGGATGTTGTGATAAAATTCTACTATAATTAAGACCGACCTTGCAAAATCACATCTACATTTACGTACATGTACATTGGAAGCAAAATACATGTATGCTTAGAATTCGCTGATACCTTACTCAAGTAAATCTTCTATCAACAAAGAGCTTGGACTCTGCTTTCACAATTAAGAATCAGCTGAAATTCATAACGTTTCCATAGCTACAATAACTCGCACGAGGCACTCCACCAACCTGTCTCAAGTGTATTGGGAACTGCTGAAAGTGTGGGATGGTACCAATGCTGGCACAGTATTGGGGGAACTCCTTTAGCCGAGGCCTGAACTTGTCCAACGCCGCCAGTCCGAAGCGGTACATGTTGGTGGTGGGGGGCTTCTTCAGAGACTCTAACACATAGCGGAGGGCCAGGCTCAGAGACATGTACCTACACACAAGGGAGGCAGGAATTAAGGGAGGAAGGAGGCAATAAAATCGAGACAGTCATATTATCGACACAGTAGTGGGGTTAAGTGGGCGCATTCTAGGCCATAGTCCTGCAACAAGGCAGGCTAGGCCACATGAATTTAGAGGCAGAGTGGAGTAATTACACCCTTTCTGTTATGCAGAGAAGAGCAACTATACATCTACATCCTTGCCACAAGCAAAAGAGGGGAACTTCTACTGAGGTGTGTGTGTGTCGTCAGAGGAAGTGACTAAGAAAGCAGCCACAATAATAGTTAGAGCACAAGTGATTCCACCCACTGCTTTTGTCCTACATGTTCCATTTGGCAGGATTAAAAATTAACAGCATAGTTCAGCAAATCCACCCACTGCTTTGTCATAAGTGGTGGCAGAGCACTAACAACTGCACAAATTCCACCTACTCATCAACCACTACAATGGGAAAAGATATAGTCATTGAGTGGGTGGAATCTCCTTGTGAGGGCTGTTCCCTGCCCACACATCTGGTTCTTCTGACACTGACACTCAGTCCCAAGACACCAGTAGGACTACCATGGGTGAGGAATAGACCCTCTTCTGATGATGTCATCAGCCTGTGCTATTTGGTCAGAGCACTAACAACTACCACCTACTCATCAACCACTACAATGAGGAGTCATTGAGTGGGTGGAATCTCCATGCAGGCTGTTCCCTGCCCACACATCTGACACTGACACTCAGTCCCAAGACACCAGTAGGACTACCATGGGTGAGGAATAGACCCTCTTCTGATGATGTCATCAGGGGGAAAAGGGTGTGTGTGTGGGGGGGGGGGGGGGGTTACACTCTTTTCCCCCTCAGTTTGAGGGGTGATATATGAAAGGTAATGAGTGGGGGGTTACACTCTTTTCTCTCTCAGTTTGAGGGATGACATATGAAAGGTATGAACCCTACATGTACGGACTTGAGTCTTGACTCACGTGACTAGTCCATGCTCAATAATGCCACCAAAGAGTTGGCCGGTTATCTGCAGCTCCTTCTCAGGGAACTGAGGGAAGAACTTGTACTCCTCAAACATGTTCCGCAGCATGCATACAAAGAGGTCCTGTACGGGGGAGGGGGAGGGAAAGGGATTTTGTAACTTTTTAAACCAAATAAAATACTGAAGCACTTGAAACAATTACAAAATAATATCATTGGAATAGCGAGGAGCTTCAAACGTTTATGCTGCAGAGAATTAATTCACTGAACACTTAGTGATCGGCCTGGTCCAAAAAAAGGTGTTCAGTGAATTAAGAGGCTAAAGTACTCCTTCAAGCAGTTTCATTGTCTTGCATCTACATTGCCAAATAAGTGTATGATCCAAACAGATTCTCCTGGCAGGCAGGCACTAAATCCCCAGTACAACACAATGAATTCCCAGAGCACTCTACTGAGTAAGGTCCACGCTTGTACTGGCAGAGGCACCTGACATATACAGTAAGGCAAGCGTACTCCATTAGAGTAAGCAATCCCCAGGTGGACAGATTTTGAACACGCCACTTGAGATGTTTGCATAGCTACAGAGCAATAGACTATTGTCTCTAAGGCTGTTGGGTTTGCATAGATACAGAGCAAGAGACTATTGTCTCTAAGGCTGTTGGGTTTGCATAGATACAGAGCAAGAGACTATTGTCTCTAAGACTGTTGTATTCAGCAGGGACATTCTGAAGCGCTCGGGAATAAGAATTATTTTAGCAGAGTTTTTACAAGCCAGAGAATTAGCTGAGCAGGGTATTGATAAGTTGCTGAGCAGGATCGAAAGACTATTTGGTGACTTTCATGGTCAAATAGTCATACACATCTCTGTATATTTACAGAACAGGACAAAATCTTTATAGTCAGACACACAAAAAACGACAACAAAATAAACCAGTTTCTGAGCTTCTGGCCTGGGTACACATACACTACAGCTATCCCATCCCATACACTACAGGTATCCTAGCTCATACACTGCAGGTATCCTAGCCCCTACACTGCAGGTATCCCAGCCCATACACGACAGGTATCCTATCCCATACACTACAGGTATCCCAGTCCATACACTGCAGGTATCCTATCCCATACACTACAGGTATCCCAGCCTGTACACCACAGGTATCCTATCCCATACACTGCAGGTATCCTAGCCCATACAGTGCAGGTACCCCAGCCCATACACCATAGGACCTGGTATCCTAACCCATGCAGGTATCCTAGCCTATACAGTGCAGGTACCCCGGCCCATACACCACAGGACCTGGTATCCTAACCCTTACATCCCAGTACTGCTTCCAGACCAGCTGGGGTGCCATAGGCCTGGAGTGATGTCCCCTCTCTCAACCTACCCTGTCCTTCTTGATGGCGGAGTCCTTGAACTGCTTCAGCAACTCCAGTAGGCGGTCGACACTCATACCACGGTTGTAGATGGCCTGAATGGGGTACACAGAGAAGAACAGCTGAGTGCATGTCCATTCCTAACACTTTCCAAATCTGCACCACCAAAAAGAGATAGCTACTGAGGTCTAGGCAGGTGATAAGTTAAATTGTCTGGGCCCATTAGTCAGTTGGCATTTCCTTCATTGGCCAGTTCTAAAGCACCTCCACTGACCCCTCCCATACTCCCTTATATAAAAATGTATGTATCAGAGGAGAGGAAATAAGTGCTCATACATACATGTGTACAGTCTTGTTCCCAGGCTCCACTTTTATCATACATGTACCGTGTAGAAAAGCGGGGAGTGGAGCCTGGGAACGAGGCTAACTTGTGCAGAGATATACATAGGGTCTCCCACCTGGAAGTAGGCGTTGGCCTTGTCATCCACTTCCTTGGAGAAGGTCTGCTCTGGTCCAAACACTACTGAGTCCCCCATCCCAGCTGTGTAGTCAGGTGTGTGTGTGTGTGTGTGTGTGTGTGTGTGTGTGTGTGTGTGTGTGTGTGTGTGTGTGTGTGTGTGTGTGTGTGTGTGTGTGTGTGTGTGTGTGTGTGTGTGTGTGTGTGTGTGTGTGTGTGTGTGTGTGTGTGTGTGTGTGTGTGTTTGCATATGATTGTGTGTGTGCATATGATTGTGTGTGTGTGTGTGTGAGTGTGTGCGTGTGTGTGTGCGTGCGTGTGTGCATATATGTGCATGGGGGAGCAGGTAGTATGTGTGTGTAATGAGAATACAGTTCACTCTAATAACCACCCACAAAACTTTCTATTTCGCTTATTGCCAAGTGGTGGGTGGCAATGAAAATCCTTGTTTTGGCATGTTTTGGTAGCAAACTGGAAGTGGTTTACGAAACTGCTGTGCAAGATGAGACGCTAATCATTCTACAGCTGCATTTAGCTTGTTGCTGAGCCTAGCCTTCAGCTGGATGCAACGTCCCCAGATGGTTTTCAGCTAAAATATCACTTGCTCTCTTGAATCTGCATCTGCAGCTATGCAAGGATGCACACCCACACATGCTTCCCAATCACTGCTACGCTCTTTAGCTTTCGATGCCTCAAAAGAGGATTGGGGACACCTTGCTCCCGAGCCCTGCGTGAAAGGTCAAGCTAGCACCATTATCTACATGTAGTAGTGGCCCTGTCTCTTGGTCAGGAAAATAAAAGCGTTAGAGGAGGCACATTTAAAGTATAGAGATTCTTTCTTCACTGTGATGCTAACAATTACTGGTTTATGTCACATCACAAAGGAAGATATCAAACAGCCAGGCATACTTGCAATTACCAGCTCTAATATTGCTATGAAACTCCGTTCTGGAGCTGTATACAAAACAGAAATATAGCCACGGTTTCATTCTGCTGAAAGAAGTCTTATCACTGTACTCCAGGTTATTAATTACAGGGAAATATACAGGAAATTAAAGCCAATGCAAGCCAGCAGCACACAGCACTTAACTTTGCGGCTAAACATCCGCTTCCAGCATGCTACATGTTGCCCACAACAGTCAGAAATATAGCCACGGTTTCATTCTGCTGAAAGAAGTCTTATCACTGTACTCCAGGTTATTAATTACAGGAAGAAATTAAAGCCAATGCAAGCCAGCAGTACAGAAATATAGCCACGGTTTCATTCTGCTGAAAGAAGTCTTATCACTGTACTCCAGGTTATTAATTACAGGAAGAAATTAAAGCCAATGCAAGCCAGCAGTACACAGCACTTAACTTTGCGGCTAAACATCCGCTTCCAGCATGCTACATGTTGCCCACAACAGTACTACCCCAGTGCACAGTGTAAGTGGCCTGCCTAATCAACACTATTGCAAGTGCTTAGTCGCCATTGACAACACAGTACCAGCCAAAACCTAGTGGTTTCACCTTCGAAGTTGAGCCAGACCTAATGAAACCGTATTAACAGCATAGGGCTACGCCAAAGAAATATCGTAAAGCACTCACAAGAGCAGAAAGTCGAAAACTAATCGCAGCTGCCCATTGTATCCTTTGGGCCTCCTACAAGCAACCAACGAAGGTGTGGTATACGGTAAAGAAGATATCGAAAAAGTACCACTCTACCCCTTTACTAGGTAGGCACAAAGATACAGAGGTTTGGTTGGTTGTTCACAGGAAAGAGCAACTGGGCAATGGCTCTCAAGTGCTTAATTAGGTTAGGCTGTCTGGAACAAAGGCTAACAGCTTACACAGTCAATTCCCATTTGCCTATTACACTGGACAACCAAGCTGCAACCCTCTGGAAAAGTTCCATTATCTCTAGAGGCCTACACCCCATTCCAACAGGCCCCACTAACAGTCCCCCAACCCAACCGACCTGGCTTGGTTGGGTCCCTCAGTTGGTGTAGCTGCATACTCTGGAGGTGTTTCTGAGCAGTGGCCATGGCCGCTGCACTGGCACTGCTGCTTCCCATGCCCAGTGGACTCAGAGGGTCTCCACTGCCGCCAAACAGGCCCTGGGGGAAGGGGAGGGGGGGGATAAACAGTGTCCTATACCCGGTATCTGCTTTTCGCGTCATTATGCGCTCCTGCCTATACTGTATATACATCAGACAGTCTGGATTTCAGAGGGGCTAGCTAGCTACACGTACAGCGGATTTCAAAAATTGCATATTCCAAAAGCTGGTGTGCACAAAGCAGCTAGTTTTAATTCTTTGAGCTATCAGAAACAAAGTATATCATAGCGATCTTTGCCAGCACATTGTGTTTTGGCACATCGCAATAAACAGCAGCATGCAGTTAATGTGGTATACACAGCATGCAGTTAATGTGGTATACACAGCATGCAGTTAATGTGGTATACACAGCTTTATTTGTTTTCTCCCTCCCACCAGAAACGTTTGTACATGTACAAAGCCCCCTAAAAGTATACCCAAGTTACCATTTGGTCCCCCAGATAATGGCAATCTATATACACACATATCAAATGGGTGGGTTGAAGGAAATTGATTCTTTCTCATGTTAGCTACAATACAATGTCGACTAGCAATTTCTAACAACTTATACTCAAATACAGAACATACATGTAGCTAGAGCAAGGAATTTAAGAACGCTACAAACCTGCCCTGGCAGTCCAGAGTTTCCTCCACCCAGGCCCGAGGGGAAACCACTCGCCCCCAGGGAACTCTTTCCGGGGGACCCCGGAGTTCCCAGCCCCCCAAGTCCTGCTCCCATGAAGGCAGCAGACAGACCGGGCGTACCGGTAAGACCACTTAGACCAGACATCTCCAGCTGAAGAGAGTAGAAGAGGAAAGAGAAGGAACAGGTGTCATGTTACCAATACTGTATGGTAAGGGCTCATGGCTTCTCTCCTCTTCCTGGTCTGTTTCCTAGCGGCAGAAGGTTCTGTTCTTCGGTCTCACTCCAGGCAATCTCCATCAACATGACCTGGGAATGAGACTAACTGTAGAGTAGTCTCATTCCCAGGCAACATCAATATGACCTTGGAGTGAGGCTAACCATACACTGTAGTGTAGCCTACCACATCAAGAATACCTAGGATCATTATTTGAATAGTGCACACACACACACACACACACACACACAATGTTGTAAGTATACGTGTGCTTTAGGAATGCTAACCATGGTCCTCCCCCAAATCCACCAACGCAAGGCACTGCCATATCCTCATATGGCAAGCTGGTGAACATCCCCATAGATATCGACCAATAATCCCATACACACACGCACACTATAGCACTGCCACATATCCTCATATGGCAAGCTTTGCTGTGTCATGCCCTGGTGAACATCCCCATGGATATCGACCGATAATTTAATGGTACATACACACACGCACACGATAGCACTGCAACATATCCTCATATGGCAAGCTTTGCTGTGTCATGCTCTGGTGAACATCCACATGTGATATCGTCCAATTTAACAGTACCACACACACTGATTGAGGTTGTGTAGGTTAAGTATGTGCTTCTGCAAAGGGAATGTTAACCATCGTGTACGTAGCCCAGCCTGCCCACGTGGTCATGACCTGGGAATACGGCTAGCCCTCATTCTCAGGCCACATGGATGTGACCTGGGAATCAGACTAACCCTAATGTAGCCTTGTTCCTGGATCACATGGATCTGACCTGGGAACGAGACTAGCCCTAGTGGTACTCTTTCACCGCAGAGGGTATGAGTGCACTCACAGTGGGGGTGCTCCCTGGGGGCATCCCTAGTCCCGGCATGGAGAGGGGGGTGGGGCGGGGCTTGGGAGCAATCGGGCCATGGATGTTGATCAGCATCCGCAGCTTCTCAGCTAGCTCTGGTTTTAGAGCACTGTGGAAGGAAAGAGAAACACTACAGAGTGATTCCTTCACACTAGTAGGCACACAAGTGTCCTTATAATTCAAGGAATTGGCTATAGCCACTCGAATAATAAAGATGCCCCTCTAATTCATCAACTCTACATGTGCCAAGTCTAGCCACACACACGCATACACACACACATGCACACACACATACGCACACACACACACACACAAACACATACCCCATGAAGGGCTGCAGGCATGCCAGGATGGTGGTAACAGTGTCATGTGAAAGTCCACTGCGGTCCAAGCCCTGGACCACGGGCTTGGGGGCCCGGGACACCGTAAACTGGATACACTCAGCTATGAATGCCTCCTAGAAGGAAGGAAAGGAAAGAGAGGGAGAGAGACAGATGGAAGTGCAAATTATATTTTATGTAACTTGTGCTCATGTACGTATACGTAGATAGATTACATCTAATTTGATAATTTGAAATAGTCTTTGCATGCAGAATGTAATGCACTCATTATGGAACCAGCGTGCACACACACCAATATAATAAACGCCCACCTTATGTTCCTTAATCTTGTCAGTGATCCATTTGTCCAGCTTGAGGAACTCCCTCCGGGCGGCCGAGCAGGCCAGGTCCAGCACAAAGGGAAAATGGTTGGCATTCAGCATCATCGGTAGCGCCTGAGAAACAAGAACAACACACATACACGGACACAGAGTTATGAATAACGACGTATTGCATGCATCTACAGATGGAGAACTAGCATAACCCAGAATACTAGTCAGGCACTTTAGTTCTTATCTGCTGAGCTACATGTATTGCAGTCCCTGGGCTGAGAAGTACAGTGACATCATTAAGTGTAATGTTCATGTCTGTCAGGTTCTCTTTCTACCAACCACAAATCGGCTCACAAACATGTCATGAGAACCTGATCGACGTGAATACTGAGAACCAACCGAGATCTTCTTTGAAGTGTAATGTTCCTTCAGTACACTAATATCATTGCTTCAATACCTTCACGTCCTGAGCCATGTCCAGTATCCTATGCATCTTGGTCTGGTCGGGTGCGTCTCCTTGCATGTACCAGTCAGCCATGGCTTGAACCAGCATGCTCTGAACGTGAGGGGGGAAGCTCTGTGTGTGCATATGCATGTGTGTGCGTGTGTGTGTGTAGGTATATACAGAAAAGCACTAAAGCCATGGAGTATATAGTTAGGCTACTGTAGCAGCATATTATATCCTCTTTGTATATTAATTTCTGAGTGAGTACCTGTATTCAATAAATTCAGAAGGGCCAATTTACTCAGCCCTTTGTTGCTGCTACTGAACATACACTGGTGATTCTACATGTAAGACTCGACATGCTGCTCATCTATACATGACAACACCTTTGACAGTAGCGAGGTGTGGCCTGGGTACGAGGCTATAGTGACAGTAGCGATACCTACCGGTGCATGCCAGGCGTAGTGCAGGAGGCTGGAGGAGTTGGGATGGTTGGTGATGAAGATGGGCAACAGCTGTGAGATCACCTCCTGCTGGGTCACGTGCCACTCCGTCATCAAGGCAGTGTCTTCCTGCTGCAACATCACCTGGCATTTGGTCTAGGGGGGAGGGAGGGGGGGGGGGGGGGAGGAGGGAGGGATTTGAATACTGAAGCAGCTGAGCTTCCGAATTATATTCTGCAGGCTCCTTACTATCTCTACTGCAACAGTGGCATACACAAAATAGAGCTCACATATGCACATACATATGAGTCTACAAGAGCTGAAAAGTAATGGGGCGGATATACAATGCGTATGTAAGCATGAATTTAATACCAAATATTCGCAGGGTGAAAATTTGTACTATATTTATCATTAATACAGACTGCAAATTTGGAAATCATTTTTATTTGCGTAATATATCACTTCTGCAAATTTCTAGCATAGAATCCCAACTGCGGAAATTTTAATCCATAAAATATTTCCTGCTATATGGTATGAATTTGTGTGTCAGTAGTAGTGAGTGGTCTGTACTATTTCAAATTACAGTTCTTTTACAGGTACAACAGTGTGAGAAACACACTGCCTCTCTATTACCAAAACGTCCATTTTCTTTCCTTACCTTGGACTGTATGACGCTACTAAAGAGCACTTCTGGGCAGTGCTTCATCGGGACGCTGAAGAGGGTCATCACCTCGTCATGAAAGCCGTGCTCAGCCAGCACAAACAGGCTGTCCACAAGAGCAAGTGAGCACCTGGGAGAAAGGGAATGTCAATGTGTGCCATCCTAGCCGTACTAAATCCTAGTTACTGCTCCTCCTCCTCCTAACTGGATAGTGGTCTCATGCCCTGACCTCTGTTTGTCTCCGCAGTAAGGGAACAAACAGGTTTGATGGGACATGACTGCGGCTAGTCTCGGGAAATCCACGGCCCAACCAGCAAATAAAGGAGCTTGAGGAAGCAACAATTAAAACTTTTGTCCATGATCTCATAGTTCATGGGAGGGAATATTATAATGTGCACATGATCTTTCTGTATCACTAAATTTTACTACTGCTCCTAAGCCCTTCCTTGTACCGTTGGTTGAGCCACAGGCTTCCTAGCCTCGAACCCAGGCCTTCCTCCAGATTTTATCTTGCAGCAGATTTTTCTCCACGGCTGCGAGATAAAATCTGGGCAAGGAAGGCCTGGGTTCGAGGCTAAGGGCTTCCAACTAGACTACAGATCAAAAACAAAACTGCCATAAGTATTGCCCACCACATAGAGTGCTAATTAGTAGTACCCACCAGATCTTGGCCTCCTCGCTGTTGATGGGTATTTTGAGAGACTCCAGTTGAGAGAGGTTCATGCTATATATGTTACCCTGCGCTAAGTTGAAATCAGGGCACCCTGCCAAGGCCTGCTGGAACCAGGAGAGCTATTGTATGTGTGAGTGAGTGTGTGTGAATGTGTGTGTATGTGCATGTGTGAGTGTGTGAATGTGTGTGTATGTGCGTGTGTGTGTGTTGTGTGTTTGTGTTGGTGTATGTACATGTATAAAAGTGTGTGCATGTAGTTTGCTAGCCTTCAAAGACTCTTTAACCCACCAGTCCTGGTTCTCAAGACTAGGCATTCAGTGCTTTTATTTTTTACAGATGGTGTATGGTTTATAACAGTTCTTTTTATCTTTCCATTTTCTAAACAAACTTCTTCTCTTTTTTTGTTTATGATCTGGGATGTGACTGGGGGGCCTGGGGCCGGGGGGGGCTGGCTGGGGGCTGCTTGGTTTGGGGCCGCTTTTACGTTTTTAATCTTTTATAAGCTTTTTAACTTTTTTAACATTTTGATGGAGGCCCTGCTGGCTTTGGCGAGACCTTACGGTCAAACCAGAACTGAGGAACTTTCCTCCTGGAAGCTTTTTAACAGAGGGAAGACCTATTTGGTCCCCTCTATTTTAACCGTTTTTAAACAACTTTTTAATTAACCTTCAATGTTTTAACTTTATGCGGTCACGGACTGGGTGGCTTTCTGGTTCTTTCCTGGTCCTGGGTTCTCTTTGTTGCAGTCAGAGCTCTTTTCTCTTTTCTACTTCATTTATTATGTTGCTATGTGCCTAATTAGATTTAAATATTAGGTTAAGTGAATGTGTTAGTATTTAGAGTATGTGGTGGTACATGTATATGATAAGGGTTAAGGGGATTGAATAATTAGTATGGGTGGATTTGTTTAGTGTTTAGGCCTAAAGCTTAGTGAGTGCATTTGATATAACAGTTAAGATGCCTTTAGTTTTCATACGTATGAAAACTTAACTTAATCGTATATCAAATGCAATCCTTAAGCTCTAGGCCTAAACAAATCCCACCTATCCTAATTATTAGGACCCCCTTAACCCTTAACATGTACTTCCACATACCCTAAATACTAACGCTATACACATTAATCTAATTAGGTACACAGCAACATAACAAATCAGGAAAGAACCAGAAAGCCACCCGGGCCATGACCGCACAAAGTTAAAAACATTGAAGGTTAATTAAACAGTTGTTTAAAAAAGGGGACCAAATAGGTCTTCCCTCTGTTAAAAAGCTTCCAGGAGGAAAGTTCCTCAGTTCTGGTTTGAGCATAAGATCTTGCCAAAGCCAGCAGGGAAAATATTTAAAAAGTTAAAAAGCACATTAAAGCAGTCCCAAACTAAGCAGCCCCCAGCCCCCGGCCCCAGGCCCCCCAGTCACATCCCAGATTAAAACAAAGAGAAAGAAGTTTGTTTAGAAAATGGAAAGATACAAGAACTGTTACAAAACAAACACCATCTGGAAAAAATAAAAGCACTGAATGCCTTGAGAACCAGGACTGGGGGGTTGAAGAGTCTTTGAAGGCTAGCCAACTCTCCCCCACTCATTCAGTGCAAGCTCTTATAGCCTAATATTGGGGACCTAGTTCATGCAGTGATATACAAAATTATAGTTGCTTAGCTTTTAAGCTCCAGTGAACTGTGGTAGGTGGTTAGAATTCACTTCACCATCTCCTAAACTTGCATTTCAAACTGTCTAGAATTCACTTCACCATCTCTCAGCCTTCCATTTCAAACTGTCTAAAAATTTTAAAGGAACACTAACAGCTGCAATAAAAGCCAGCCTATGACATCATTTCCTGTTCCTATCTAGAGCACCCCATTTAATTTATTACCTAACTGTAACCAGCCTGTCAAGCCTATTCATGGTATTCAGTGGCAATGGTCTTTAATATACTGTTTTAGTGCTATCTTAAATTTAGCAAAAATATATAACATAATTGATCATATCTGTAGCCTTATCTGGTATATGAGTGTGCGTGTGTGTGTGTGTGTGTGTGTGTGTGTGAATGTGAAGGCCTCGCTACCGACTGACCTGCCCCTTCTTGTTCCCCCAGAGCAAGTACACCCACTCCATGGGGAACTTGTCCTTGCAGCACATGCTATAGGCCGTCATGATGAGACTCAGGCCCTCGGGGGAGGGGATGTAGAAACCAGGATAGTCCAGCTCATTGATCACCTCGTGCCAGAGTAGGTTTGGAACCTGTGGAATGGGGAATGGAAATTTAGTTTTCAGTAAAAACAGTATGGAATTGGGATACACAGTGTTTCCATTGAGAATGCTGTGGTTAGACGTGTATCTTAGCCTGCCTACATGTATGGCTGCAGAGAACAAAAATACAATAACGAGACGGGACAAATCCTTACCAGAGCCTGAAGAGCTGATGCAAACACTCTCACGTCCCACGTCACTGGGGGTTTGACAGGAGGATGAATCGCTTCCCCACCGACACCCTGGATCGGAGGGTACGTGGAACAAAATCGATAACAAGCACGTGGGCACAATATTGTTCTAGCGACATACCAGAAAAGGGACACTCTCTGGCAAGCCGGACAGCGTAGACACCATCATGCCTGCAGAAAATGCAACATATTCATATTCTCAGCAATGGCAGAGCCACTACCCATCCTCCAGCTCCTAGGAGGATGTACCAAAGGCCCTTCTCTTAGGTTTGAAGGAGGGAGGGGGGAGTCCTCTAAGGGCGGTACACTGGTACGAGTATAAGCCTCAATCTCTGGGCTCCACTGTCCCAGTGTTTTTTGTACATTGTACACATAAATGTGTTTTACAGTGTGCAAAAAATGCTGAGTCGTGGAGCCTAGGAATGAGCTCAGCTCCAATGGCAAAATCTACTACCCCCTGTTCTGAATCTCCATAGATCTGCAGCGGAGATTCCATACGTACCTAGCACCCTTGCCACACACTTGGGGTTGATCTGTGACTTCCCGTAGTCCTTCAGGATCTCCAGCATGTCTTGCTTGCTACACAGAGGAGCAGACAACCAGTACAGCCATACCACAGTGAGAAGCATGTGTCTACACGTAGCAATGCCAATGTGAGAAGAGCGTTGTTTCAAACTTACGAGGCTGCTGCTGCATATCCAATCTCCTTTATGATTTCCGACAGGTGGATGGAGGACTGAGAGGGGGTGTGGGGGAATTTAGAACAGCAAGGTAGGTAATTACCCATGTATAGGGACTGCAACTCAAATACGTTTCAGTATATAAGTATACCTACCACTGATGCTGGTAATGACACGGACACAGGTACCAGCCTATGGAAGAAGTGATACAACACGAGTTACCTCAGCTGAATGCTGTAGCATAAGCTACATGTTTGTCTGTCTTTGCTGAGTATAAGCCCATTAGACCATGCCATCATGTAACGACATTGTAAAATATATCAACCTGTCCTCCGTGATGTCCTGCTGCTCCTCATAGAGGAGAGGGGCCAGCACTACCGGGACTCGCTCTCGAGGAAAGTCTACATGTGCAGAACACAAAAGGAGACACATATTATTGGAACCACAGCAAGTGACTTGATACAGAGAGGCATCGATCAGCACATACTGATACGAAGAAGATAACGGAGACATATTCTACAACCAGGCCTTCATTTGGGGGGGGGGGGGGGCATTCACTCCCCCTTGGAAATTTGGGCCCCCCCCCCTTGGGGATTTCAACTCTTCAAAATTGAATACTGCTCACTATACATACGCCCCCCCCCCTCTCCCAAAATGTCTTCCAACGTGTTTTTGCCCCCCCTTGGGGATTTTCCTAAATGAACCCGTGACAACCCATTTGTCAATCCCACACACAAATGCACACACCTCTCCTGAGGGTCTGGACAAAGGTGTCGATGTTCTCCCGAGCCATGCCGACCTCTTCCTCCTCGGAACTCTGCAGCAGGTGCGAGAGGAGCATGTGTAGCACTTCGATGGCTACGTCCGTAAGACCTCCCTCCAGCCCAGAGCTTAGGTCTGTCAAAGGAAAAAATCAAGGTGATGCAGTATATGTTTAACGGTATCAGTAGAGTGGTATAACAGCATTAAATCTGCATATACATGTAATCTCACTCCTGGAATTTTAAGGGTGTCTCTGTTAAAGCATGTGATAGCATACTACACACACTGGACCACTAACCGGAGTAGGATCTCACAAGCTCCGGTAGCTTGCTTTTCAGATGCTGTGAAGCTGCATAAAGACAAATAGATGCATGTATGCATGAAAACAGCATAGTTACTGGTATGCCAAGGCCTAGAGGAACATCCAAGCAACCACCTACCATGATACTGCAAGTCAGGATCTGAAGAAGCTGTCAGCCCAAGAGCAAAGACAACCTACAAAGTGAAAGTGAGATGTCTTCAGCAAACACACACACACATACACACACACACACACACACACACACACACCACACACACATGCACGTACACACACACACACACCACACACACACACACAGGGGACACTCTGCAATCTCAAACAATGTACCTCCTGAACTCTTGCAAGCTTGAGCACCTTCACGACCTGAGGCAGCAGCTGTGGCGAAGGGCGCAAGCCCTGGAGGTCAAAAGGAGGAGGAGAAGTCACTCCAACAGCAAATGAGTTGTTCAGACCACTTCCACCATAGACAAGCATGTTGCATGCATGATTACTCCTATTACAATACATTGTCAAAAATACAATGGGTCACTATTAACTGCCACAGGGTGACACAGTGACACGCCTAATTATCATCTTGGGTAGGTAGAAGGGTGAATTTTTGCATGGGCAAGGACAGCTGCAGTTCTCAGACAAAAAAGGAAGGCAGCAAATCTACACTTCTTATAGCTACTCTCCGGAGCCCGTTGGTACCACAAAGTGAGTGCTGAAACACTGTCACCAGCAAAAGGTAGAGAAGTGCAACAGTCTTTCGAGTGGTCCTGCCCACTCACAATTATGTAAGTTAGAAAAAGTATCGGGCTCTCCAGTGTGAAACACACGCACAAGACCCTGGAGACAAGGCTCCGTCTTGGGCATATGATGGGCCACATGGCTACTTTATGTACACACTCCATGGGGGTAGCTACGTATAGGTTGAAAATAAACCTGTAACAATCACCCTGGATTCTTGCTTCTCAAAGGCATAGCAAAGAATGGAGGCAAAGGCAGGCTTAGTGACAAGGGAGGTGGCCTCTTGCACCATCAGTTGCAGCTGCTGCCCGTCCTTCATTCCAGAGTTCCTCCCCCCAGAGGAGAAGTCTACGGTGGAGATGAGACAGCGAAACAGGTGCCTGTCCGCTTCTGCACCGTACGTCTCCACCAGCTGCAGGGAAGGGGACATTACTACTTGTCAGCTAAACCTTGCAATCATTTATTAGGCTACTTAAGTACAATGTAAACTAGTAGCCAAATCAAATACTTGAAATACAGTAGTCATACAAGTACACTTGTGGGTGACTACAGTCCGTAATCGGGATGCTTTGTAAGTCTACAAGAGTGCATGACTTTTGACTCGGTGCCAAACCAATATTCAGGGGATCAATGCATGCATGTAGGGCGCATCGAGTGGAGAGAGAGGATGTAATTATGCATGCAGAGTACATAGATAGTGAAATTCAAACATGGCAGATATTTTCTACAACATTTTCTACCGCTGTACATTCTACAAACTCTTGCTGTAGTTGCTCCTGGAAGATACTAGCACTCGCAATCCCTTTAATCATCATCATCATCAATGCTTACTGAGTTACTGACATTAATCATGTGTAGCTTAAGCATGCACACATACTTAACAGTCCATATTTACATGGTATTAATCCAGCCGTCCTGTTTGAATTTAAATTGTAAAACACATGGAAACCAGCATCTAGTCTCGTTGTAACAGAATGGGGTCTGGTTTATGAGACTAATAAGCATGTACATGTACGCACTTTTGAAGGGCAAATCTAGCCTCGTTCCCAGCACGCAAAAGAGTGGGCTGGGACAAGGCTAATCCCTGTACATGCAGTATTTGGGTTAACCCAGTACTTTACCTGTTCCAGTTCTTTCTTTGTATCATTATAGTTTTTCTTGGTGATGTTGGCAACCAAGTAGGAGATTTCTGACAGTGCATAGCATCTCGGATTCAGGGCCATGGCTTGCCTAGAAAATTGGTGTGCATTATTTAGAAATCTTAGCGCACATTCTTCAATTTTTTCTTATGACTTACCTTATCACACACAGACAGCCACTTCAAAGTTTCCTTTTATCTTTCTTTTTCTTCAATGTTATCTCCTAACACGGGCAGCTATACAGGCTGCCATGATATCTTGCCGCACGCGCGCACTCCACGATAGTACCGTAATTATGATCTAACCTAATAATCAGAAAGTGGTTGTAAAATTGTTAAAAATTTGATCTGTGAAGACTCATAACTGTTTATCATCTGTGGCAAGATCTATCATAATATTGCATCCCTTTGCTCCTAGTATTCTCCTAAACATAGTGATGGAATGTACCCTGGAAATTGTTATGAAGCTGCTAAGCCATCAGTAGGTAAGCTAGGTCATTATACTAATTAATGAAGAGCACATAATGACTGCGGCAAAATGTATGTGTTTCTTTGCATTAGAAACAGACACCAATATCCTGAGCTAGCTGCTCTCGCTACAATGCCCACGCTAACTGCAGCACGGGGCCACAAGCGAGGCTCCTCCCGCAATGTGGACTATGATGCTGTCTGGGAGATTGGCCAACCTGGGAACATATCCCACAACGGTCAGGGGCTGTACTCTTACGTCGGTGATGGAGGGAGCAACGAGGAGGACATTGGAACGATCAGGACTCTGAGGCCACTCAACCCCAGCGGAGGGGGGCTATCGTCTTTTGAGATTAAGATAGTAGATACAGGTGAGTCTTGTAGAAGTCATATGCAATGCGTAGAAGCATGAGCTCGGCTTCCTAGCTTACTGTACAACCACTTGGGGCTTCATGCTTCACTATAGACCCTGATGTAGCCAGAGGCCTTGCCCATTCCTGTGGTATTATAGCTACACCTTTAAGACAAGAGGAGGTAAAAAATTCCCATTCCAAGGGTGCGTGCACCATTCTGCCAATCTGATTTCAACCAATCCAAAAGCTAAAAGCATGCTAGAAAACTTGGCAAAGTCCTGTGTAGAAGCACTAAAAAAAGGTAATACATGTATACTTCCTGTGACAGGAAGCTATCAAGTAGGGTGTATATGTAACATGAATGAGGCAAAGAACTCGTACCTTGTGCACTAGCTGCTGTAACATATTACCACTTGTGTGGTGAGCCTGAGTGATGGGTTGACGGATTGCCATCTCTACATCTGTTTACATTTTTCCACCCTTACCTACATGTATCTCACTCCTACTGCATACACTATATTGCCATGCAGCAGTCTATATACAGTCTCCTCTTGAGCATAGGCTCATGCACTCGCCATAATGTCATATGTGAAGCAGCTGCTATTAAAATTTTTGAGTGTCAGTAATAATTATTGCCTAGCTCTACTACTTGTTTGTATACTTTTTAAGGATTTACATCCTACATGGTGAAAAATGTTTTTTATGGTTGTTTTCAGAACTAACAGCAACTGGGTATACATGACCAGTACTAGTCTCGTGCCCAGACGTTCACGCCCTCCCGGCGAAAGACCGTCTGGTGTTCTAAACGAACTTTCTCGTCACAGACACCTTTCCCCTTTGGAATTCCAAAGGGTCCAATCAGATTGCAGCTTTCAGACCTTCCGCAAAGTTGCCATGACGTTATTCAATAAATCTTTAATACTATTGGTCAGTTTGATAAATTAGAATGCAAATTTGAAATATACCGTATATACAGTGACCAATCACATTCGAGATTTATTATCAGCAATCGTGGGGTCTGTGACAAGAAAGTTCGCTTAGAACACCAGACGTTCTTTCGCCGGGAGGGCGTGAACGTCTGGGCACGAGACTAGACCAGTACATGCCACATGCACGCAGCTCTACAGAAAGCCTGTACATGGGGCTGTCCAGAAATGATACATACCTTCAGCTGTTGGTATTCCCCCACTAGTACTACAAAAGACAGAATGATACATGCATCTCCAAGTTAAGACTCACGAGTTATAGATATCATAATTGAGTGTTAACGTACTTGCACAATGTTCAGCTTTAATAAAGCCTCGGGTAGTGGTCTCACTTAAGGGACTGTCCCTGTAAATACAAGCACATTGCATATTACCAAGCAACAATTATTATTGTGGATTACATTCATGGTTATTGTAACTCACTCTGAATTTTACTCATAGGAGAAAGCAACTACATTGCTGTGGGAGTGTGCGATGAAGCTTACCCCAAGAACCTGCTTCCAGGCTGGGAGAAAACATCCATTGCATTCCACACAGATGAAGGGAGTCTCTTTAACTCCTCTGACGATGAGGAACCTCTGAATCAGCCCTGTAAGAAAGGAGATTCTGTCAAGTGCATCCTCGTTGCCGGCCAAGAGCATCCCGGGAAAGTAACAGTTGAGCTTTATCGAAATGAGAGGAAGGTTGCAGAGATTTTGACCGAAGTTCCCCCAGGGGGGTTTTATGGCGTGATTGGAATGATGAGCAAGGGAGAGAGAGTTCAATTGTCTCCACCAATGGTAATAAAGAGGACAGAATTCTACCAAATATGGGAAGTGAATACCCCCAATACTATTAGTCACCATGGCAATGGTATTTGCTCATACACAGGTCCAGGAGATTTTGGTGATGACTCGATTGGCACAGTTCGAGGAAAATTTCCTATTGATCCGTTTGGACCACTTCACATGCGCTCCTTCGAATTGCTCATCCTAGATCCTGGGGAGCACAAATATATCGCCATAGGAGTCTGCAGTGAGACCTATCCGAAACATATGCTTCCTGGCTGGGAGGAGACCTCGGTTGGATACCACGCCGATAACGGCAATCTCTTTCATAGCTGTGGTGATGGACGGCCGACTGATCACCCGTGTAAGAAAGGAGACGTGATGCGTTGTACCGTGGAACCGGTGGATGGCAGTCCAAAACGACTGAATGTCTTGTTTCACAAAAATGGTTACCAGGTGGGGCAAGTGTCAGCCTGGACCCCTCAGAGGGGATTTTATGCCTCCTTTGGGATGATGAGCAAGGGAGAGAAAGTGCAAGCCATTTTGCCCGATATTTTGCTTCCTTATTCGACTCCCAAGAAACAGTTTCATGATGTTTGGGAGATCAGCAACCCGAATTTGAAGCATCAGGAGAACGGCATCTGTTCGTATGTTGGTGTTGGAGGTAGTGATCATGTTGCTACAGTTCGATCAAAGGTACCACTGACTCCCCTCGGCCCAAATAACACCTTTGAAGTCAAGATCGTGAATCCCGGTGACCACTGTTTTATCGCTCTTGGGGTCTGTAGCAAGAGCTACCTTCCCTCCAACCTCCCAGGCTGGGAGGAAAATTCAGTAGGCTTTCACGCTGACAATGGTTTAATAATGCAGAGCTCACTAGGAGAGCAGCAAACCAGTCACCCTTGCCACAAAGGAGATGTCGTGAGATGCACTCTCGAACCAGTGGACAACAGCGATAAGAGAGTCAGTGTCGTTTTTCACCGAAATGGAAATTATGTTGGAAAAGCTGTTATGTGGACTCCCATGGAGGGACTCTATGCACAGGTGGGAGCAATGGGCTGTGGGGAAGCATTTCAAGTCGCCTCTCCCCTAATGGAGCCTAGTTTCCTCAAGCATGAAGTCACAGAAGGTACGAGTGCAGCTGCTTCACGGCAATCACCCATGTTTATGGAACCCGCAATTCATCCTATGCTGCAGAAGTATCCCTCAGTAGAATTGAGAGACCAGCCTCAGATGGAAGAGAAACACATAGTAGAAGAGAGGTATATGGAAGCACCGCCGGACTATGCTGGAATGACTGCTCAGTCAGAAACAGAGAGACGTGGCATGTATGCACATTACCACCCCTTCTTCCATCCATACATGAGGCCTCCCTCACACTGGCATGCTCGTGTCCCTCCCTACCCTCATCCCTTGCATCCATTGCACCCTTATTTCTCTGCATATGGCATGCTATCCCATCCGGCAGCACACATACCACCCTCCCATTCGCCAGTGTTTGATCGAAACCCACAATCACCATATTTTGTCCCAATACCCCACCCCAATACTGCTGATACAGCCACTCTATTTGGAAGCCATCCCTTCTACCACCAACCTCCTTTAGAACCTCATCCACATGCTGGAAATCGTCTTGGTGCTACTAGTACACCTTATTCCACTTCCACTGCGACCACTCCACAATCATCTTCACGCCTCGATTTGAAATCTAGCCCAATCTATGCCATGCAGGTAAGTGTAGCTTCTGACGCTTCTGAATCAGATGCTATCTACGAATCTCAGTTCAGCGTCGAAAGCTCTGCCTCTGATGATTTCACTGATATATCAAACACCTCATTAAGTAGTTTTGTGAAAGGGTCAAATGACACAAGTACTAGTTGTACAGCTACAACTGGAATATCACCTATTTACAACAGCCAAACCAGTACAGGGTCCATCACTGAAGTGGCTAAAATATACTCGGACATGGCTGAACCTGAACGAGATCTGACCACTGAAGAGGGAAACGTGTTACTACATGCACCTGGAGGTCAAACACACTCCCATATTCATTCCCATTCACCATTGCCCATTCGCAGCTCCCTATCGCTGGGAGTCACACCCCACCTAGCAAAAGTAGAAACAGTAGGCATCACAAAAGGTGACCTCTTACAAGAACAAATCATCGCTGATTACCCAGATAGCCTAGCCACTCCTCTAGCCATCAGCCAACCAACCACTGTCACTAATTCATCACCTCAAAGCTCAGTTTTCATTCTACCTAAACCCTTGGATACACTTGAGCCAACCAGGATGGATTTAAAACAGGAAGAGGTCAGGTTAATCCCAAAAGATGAGGACAAAATGTTTCAGACTCTGCACAATGTTCGGTCAAATGAAGACGGTTCACTCCAATGCACTGTACCAGTTCATTCCACGGAAATTGCCTTCGTAATGTGCAGGCTACCAGCTACTGAAAAGATTCCCTACTTCGAAGTAGAGATCCAGCATTTAGGGACAGGAGGAGATGTAGCAGCTGGCTTTGTCTGGAACCGCTATCCCACTACCATGTTGCCTGGAATGCTTCGAGGCTCCATAGCTTTCCATTCCTCTAAAGGAGCTGTCTACACAGGAATGCTGGACTGCAAACCAGTCACCACGAGGTGCATCTCTGGAGATGTAATAGGCTGCAAAATCCACTTGAAATACAAATCAGAAACCTCTACCCCTGGACAGGAAGGCAGGGTTGAAGTTGAATTCTTCAAGAATGGTATTTCAGCTGGCACTGACACTATCCTCCTACCCCCATCTGGATTCTATCCTACCATTGGCCTTTGTGGCACTGGGACAAAAGTCAAGATCAGCTACAGTATCTGCATCACACAAAATAGCTACTTTGAAACCCATCCACTGCCGGAAACTTATCGTAACTTCACCACGGGTCCCTCCATCCATACGGGCTGGAACTGCATCTGGAATTCAAAGATCGAAAATGACAAGTACATATCTCTTCTAGAGCCACACCGAGGTCAGCCAGCCGTGGTTCAAAGCTGTCTCCCTTTCTCGGATGTTACCCCATATTTTGAAGTGGAGTGTCTGCATCCTGCATCATTGTTCTCGGTTCTGTCTGTGGGAGTACTGCCGAAAACACATTCAGAGTCCAAAGAAACTGTCCCTGGCGAAGTCTCAAATTCCATTGGTTATAACCCTCTCTTTGGTTTTGTGATGAAAGATGGAGTTGTTGTCACCAAAGGAAAGCCAATGCCTTACAGAGACAAAATTACACTTGGAGTTGGCGTCGACTTCAATCCAAAATCAGCGCTGTCTTCAACCCCAATTGAAGGGAAAATCAGTGTTTTTTTTACTGTCAATGGTCAGCTAATCAACTTCACCGAAGCAATTCTTCCTAAGAGTGGGTTTTACCCCACTGTGGCTCTTGACTGCAGTTCCAGAATCAGTGATCAACAATTAGTAGCTGTCCAGTTCCCAAAACACGGGCCTACTACAAAAGGACTCCCCCTGGGCTTTGCACGAGGAGAACCTGTGAATGCTCTTGAGGTAAGCTCTATAGATCTATTGGATGCCAGAGGTTCAAAAATAAGCCAAGAAGATTCTTCCATCCGAGTCTTTCAGGCTGCATTTCCCCTCTGCCCTGCTCATACCTATTATGAGCTAAAGATAATGGACGGTGGGGACAACTATTCCATCTCCTGTGGCTTGGCATCATCTGACTACCCCTTGAACATTCACCCAGGCGAGGGTAAAGATTCCATTGCTGTTCATGTCAGTAATGGCAACTTGGTATGCAATTCAGAACATGAGGTCGTGGCTGCTCCCTGTTGTTACAAGGGTGCTGTAATTGGTTGTGGAGTAAGATTTCCTGAAGATGATAGCAGTAGATATGCAGAAGTATTTTTTACCATCAACCAGAAGATGATTACCCAAAAATTTGTCTCAGTCCCCAACCTTGGATTTTTCCCCACCATTGGATTGAACACAAGTGGTGCACTGATTACACTGGAAATGAATGCCCCCGACCCCCTCCCAGATCTCCATTTCAACACCTCCTGGGAATGCCTGATGAACATGAAAGTGGAAGGAACAAAGATTCAACTTATGAATCCCTCCGAGAAGGGCGCAGCCGTGCTTGAAAAGGTAGTATCTCCAGATGATACGCTGTATTATGAGATCACTCCACTCTCTGACTTAAATGGCAAACTTTGTATTGGCATTTCAAATGCCACGGAGGTTATGCAAAGACCACGCTTACCTGAAGATCGTGTTGTAAGTATGGATATTGTGACAGGTGAGGTGATGTCACGTGATCAATTCTCTTTCAGAAAAGGTACATGTTCAGTTGGTGAGGGTGGTCATAGATTTGGTTGGGGTCTTCAGCCGTTGCCTAGTTCAAGTGAGATGTCACTGCTCTTTTTTACTGTTGACAGACAAGTTGTTTACTGTGCAGAGGTAGACATCTGCAGCTCCCCCAAGAAACTTTGCAGTTTTATCTTCATGCTTAACAGTACAGCTACAGTCTCGGTTGATACTTGTGTCTCATGGCCACCTACGACACCCATAGGGGAGGGGTGGGGTCGCTATGCCAACCTGACTCGAGAAAACTTAAAGATTACTACATGTAACTCTTTTCCAAATGCAACTAATTTACAATCCTGCAGCAAGACTCCTTTGGGCTTTGCCCAGACTGCAATGCCACTCATGCCTACGAATGCCTACTTTGAGGTCGAAGTCTGCTCCAGGGAAACCAACAAAGCAATTGCTGTCGGTGTTGCCTCCAGAAACTGTCCCAGTAATTCATGGGTTGGCTGGCAGAAAGAATCTGCTGCTTACCACTTAAATGAGGGAACATTGTTTACAGGTGCAGGCAAGTTTGGACACAGTATTATCATAGGCCCAAAAGTCTCTGCGGGCAGCACTGTTGGCTGTGGGATTACATTTACTTCCAATGACCATGCAATTGCTGTCAGAGGTGGAGACAACTTGGAAGTGTTTTTCACAGTCAATGGTGCCATAATAGGCACTCATGAAATGACCATACCTCCAGGAGGGCTGTTTCCAACAATCTGCCTGGAAACACCAGCTGAATCTATCATTTTTCACTCAAGGTCCCAGTACCCTCCTGTTGCAAATAGTGTTGGCAGCGAGTGGGCTAGTGCCTACTCTCTCCACCAAGCTGGAAGAATCCTGGAACACAGTTGCAAGCACCAAGTACTTCATGGTGATATCCCAATTCCGAAAGCCTTTTGTCAGGCAAAACAACCATTTTCCCCCAAAACACCATATTTTGAGGTAGAAATTCAATCTTTAAGCAACGTATCTCAGATAGCAGGAGGAGCTGCTGCTCTGATAGCTAAAGGATCCACAGCAGTGAGTACAGATTCAATCATGTACAGTTGCTCGGGCCAACTCGTCACCAGAAAAGGGTCAATAAAAAGCACTGGTGGTACTCAGAAGTGTGGTGTAGGAGACAAATTGGGTTGTGCCTTGATATTCGCAGATGAACAACCATCGAGCATTGAGTTCTACCTCAATAACATGAAGGTGTTCTACTTGAATTTGGCAGAAAAGTGGAAAAACCAGACCCTCTATCCCACAATTATTCTCACACACCCTGGGGATGCAGTTATTCCAACACTCCACCTCCCCCTTCCCAAATGGGACCCTTCCTCTCTCGTAGGCTGGCTGAGATCAGAGAGAGTAAAACTGAGAAACAATGTTTTGGAGTACTTGGGACCTGGGAGTACAACATCAGACGTCGGGGTGGCCCAAGTTAGTCAACCACTTCATCTGAATTCAAATTCCTACTACGAAATCGAGATACTGGACCCAGGAGCCAAGTGCACCATAGCCATAGGAGCAGCCACGCCTGATTACCCACTGAATTGCCAGCCAGGTTGGAGCTCAAACTCCATAGCTTATCACGGAGATGATGGCTGCCTGTTTCAGTCAAATAGTACTGGAGTCTGCTTTGGTCCAAAGTGGAAGGTACGAGACACTGTTGGCCTTGGAATTCGTTCTTTTGCTGGACAAGAGGACAACACTGAACCACCTGAGGTCCAGGTCTATTTCACTCGAAATGGCAAGGAGGTTGGCCACACTACCACCACCCTTCCTCCCAGTGGTCTGTTCCCGACAATTGGTTTGTGCAGTGCTCACGAGAAAGTCAGGGTTCACCTCAGTCCTACCATCAGCTTCAATCACTGTGTGCTAGCTTGGAGAACCCTCTGTGGGTTGAAAGTCACAAGGTTGCACGATAGAAGAGGCCAGATTGTGGAATACAGAGACAATGGTCGCATGACACCAAACTCTGGTGTAAAATTGGCACTTGGTATTGGCAGCCAACCATTCTCCAAAACAATGCAATACTTTGAGGTCAAAATTGTTTCGTTCGGTGACTTAAAAGCCATAGCAATTGGGATTGTTCCCAAGAGCTATAACCCTGAGTATGCACCAGGATGGGCAGATGGTTCCATAGCCTACCACACTGACAATGGAGAGCTATACCGCTACTCTGGTAAGGGGAAGGTATTTGGCCCAGTGGCACAGAAAGGTGATGTCATTGGCTGTGGAGTAAACTTCACACCCACCAACAACAAGCACTGCTCTCTCTTCTTTACCTACAATGGGATGGAGATAGGTCGTTTGCGAGCAGCAATCCCCGATGGTGGGCTCTATCCTTCTGTGGGCCTTACATCCGAGAAAGACAGAGCATTTGTTTATTTCTTGGAAACCTTCAAACCCAGACTGCCTCAATCTGAGTTCAACTTTGTAGGACTGATGCGTATCAACAACTGCTCCTACTCAGATCAGATCCTGCACTTCACTGGTGGCGGAAACAGCAGCTACAGCCAAGCCCCAGCCATGGCACAGTTTTCGGTCCCTCTTCACAATGCCCGCAACTACTTTACAACCAATTTGGTCAAGTCTGGTGACACTATCCTAATTGGAGTGGCGGCAAGGGATTACCCCATGAAGTATGCACCCGGATATACCTCAGTATCAGTTGCATATGACGTAACAAAAGGCAGCATTCGGGCAGTTTTCAGTAGGGACAGCTTCCACAATCTTGAAGCACCAAAGTGCAAGATTGGAGACACAATCGGTTGTGGGATTGCAACTGAGACGGCAGACCCAAAGACTGCTCGTTACTACATCTTCTTTACCAAGAATGGCATGATAGTTAAGAAGATTGAAATGATTGAAGCATTTGAGGACCTCTACCCAATTGTTGGAATCATTCCAAATGGAAGATCATCTGCTTTATTTATGGACTGGAACACCCCTGTTTTTGAACCACAAAATGTCTTTTGAAGTTGTCAGTTCAGTGTCTTCATCTTTTACTTATACAGTACTATTTTTTCTCTGCATCCATTAATTATCACATCCCGGCATCATCAATTGATCGTTCTTGTGTACAACACATCATTAAAATTGGCATATCAGCAATATCAAGCCACAGGATTTTGCATAGAAATGGATTTAGACAACCAATGTGGCTACAGTACATATCATAAAGTCACAAAAAACTTTTTTTTTAAATGAAGAAGCATGTATAGGGATGGAATCTCAGAAAAGTAACCATACAGGGTAGGAACGTCACCGTAGTGCTTTTACGGATTGCCGTCCCTGCCTTTTTTCCAACCATGGATCATACGCGTGATGCTTATTACGTGGGATAACAGCAGGTTAGTTTAATACAATTACATCCTGTGGCATTTTTTTCAAAAATGCATGCTTTGGTATATAGCTAATCACAAAATGAGTTAATTGTGCTGTTGAAATTGTAGATGTAGGGGGAGGAGTCGGGATGTTTCATAAGTGGTAGTTTTAGTGTTACATTTCTGTAGCATGTATGGGAGACAAAGGTCTGTGTTGCGAGCAGCTGCAATCACTTAGCACTGCTGAACATGTCCCCCTCCCCGGACTCTTAATTTCCACTCAATACAAAGTGCCCTCTTTGTCTTCTAGGCATTCTCAGATCATATTTTGTATATCTTAAATGCTTACTTTTATTGGCTTACTTTTATTGTCCGTCAGGTTATTTTAATTTTCGTGGTAGCTAACCCAAATCTTAGAGTGTTGCCATTGCCCTTGTATCCACCCCTGCACAGCTGAAGGAAAGCTCCATTACACCCCCTACTGTTAATTTTGACGGAAACGTTCACCTAACTGTACTAAGCCAACTGCACGACCAGTTTGGAGGCATTCTCAAGCTAATTTTGACAAAGCAAACAGACTACTGGCCGATGTTGATTGGGAACACTTGCTGGATACCCCTGATATAAATCAAGCTCTACAAAGCTGGGAAAATGCTTTCAAGACTACCCTGGAAACCTGTATCCCAAAGGGTGTTCAACCCACACACATGAATCTCCCTTGGCTATCAAAGAACTTAAAACGTGCAATGCAAAAGCGGAAACACTTTATTCCAAAGGGCAAAGTCATCAGGGTCAACTGAACTCTGGAGAAAATATAAAGTGCACGCTTAACAAAGTGACATCAATGTTGAGAAACTCAAAACACTCATTCTTTTCAAGGAACATTAACACTGGAAACAAAAACGGGTTTTCGAAAACAATGAAGCTCTTCAGGAAGGATTCAGCCACATGTACAATACCCATCAATGCAGTACATGTGCAGACAATAAGCTGGACAATGCAAACATGTTGAACAATTACTTCTCTAAATTCTTCACTACCTCATTGCCACCCCTATTGTGTACATGTGTTGCATAATAATTAATTTCAATAGAAAACAAAATAATTCTGTAAAACTGTAGAACAGTTTACCCCAAAATTAAATTTTGTGTCATATTAGTTCATTTAAAACTGCTGTATTAAAATCGTATTGTTTTGTGTACTTAAACTTTTCTTTCATTTTTTTTTGTTTTGCTCTTTAATTTGTCTTCGTGGTTCCTTAACACTAGCAAACATAATATACTATTGGAACCCTGCTGTACATGTTTTGCCTGTTTCAGCTTTAACATTAAAAAAATGAGCTCATCGAGCCCGCTAGGGCGTATACTGCCAGTGTGCTTTTCCCATAATGACTTGCCATTCCAACTATTTTGTTAGTATTCAGTGTGTGTACGTAGCTGCTTGTAGCTAATGAATAATTCAGTAGCATCAACCTGTCAGACTTGGAATTAGATAGATGGCTGTTTGTGGTATTTTGAAACAACTTAACTTAGAGAGATAAAGAAGCCTATATAGCCCCTTGACAGACAAACAATTCTTCCCAGGCTTACTACTGATAGATGCAAATGACTATTTGTGGTAGCTATTTCCATAAAGATAAGTTAGAGGGGAAAATAAGCCTGAGCTGGCTCCCTCCCTCCAGGACGGTCAAACTTCTAAACAATTTTTCCCAGGCTTAGTATTGATAGACTATATGTGGTATTTCAATAAAGAGAAACAACTCCACTTGGATGGGAGAAAAGAAGCCTGTAGCTAGCTCCTGGACGGTCAAATAATTCTTCCCAGGCTTAGTACTGATAGAGAGATGACTATTCGTGGTATTTCTATAAAGAGAAATAACTTAAGTTGGAGAAGAAAAAAAACGAGCACCCCTCCCTCCTGGATAGTCAAACTTATAAACAATTCTTCCCAGCCTAGTTGGAAAAAAAACAAACTAGCCTTCCTCCCTCCTGGATAGCCAAATTTATAAATAATTCTTCCCAGGCCTAGTTGGAGAGGAAAAAAAACGCCTAGCGAGCTTCCCATCCCTCCTGCAGGGTCAGATATACTTGTAGAGGTATGGCTGCCCCAGAAGCGTTGGATAGGCGAGAATGGGAATCACGGTGGGCACCGCAACGTGCCCAGTCGTCCATTCGGCTTCGGAATCCTTCAGCCCTCGCGGGAGAAGAAAGTTACCGGCGTTCTTGCTACTAGGTCGTAGAAAGTCGAAGATCAATATGTGTACAGGGGGCCCGATCCCCGACTTGATCACCTTGGGGAGATAACGCTCCGAACCCCAGTCTGCAAACGAGCGCACCATTTCGACAATCCGTCAGATGTGTATCAAATTCAGTATTATAAACCCCAACCGTCTGAGAGTTGAATCTCAATAGGTTATACCTATAAAGCGTTGAACCTCAAGAGTTGAACCTCAATAGGTTCACACATCATTATCAGACTTACTTTCTTTTGTTGAGTCAGGAGTCATACTAATATATAATACATGCAGCATACAAACCACAGTACTGCCTCAATCACATCACCATTAATAATAATTATAAGCACCAATGGGCTATTACAATACCATAGCCTTGTTCCCAGGCTCAGCTTTTTTTTTATGCTACCTGTTTTGGCTCTCCCTCTTGAAGTTCATCCTTTAGGTATAGCTAGCTATATATGCACCTGCTGCCATTCATCCCATGCAGTACTAACAAGTTGGGGTGAATGAGGCTAGTGCATCATACCTCATAATAATGAAACTTGCCTGCATAATGCAATAGCAATAATGATATCTAGGGCATGCCACTCTTTATTTTGAGTGCCCCGAGAGGCAATATGGTGGCGTATAAGGCACTTTGTATGACAAAGTGAGTCTTTCAGTATAGGCTTTCTTTTTGAGCATTGTTAATAGCTAGCTATAATGCTGACAGACATGGCTAGCTACCTTTGATGTGTGACTCCGGATCCATGCTTGATCAGTTGGGGAGGGAGGAAGCTCTGAATGGGGGTGAGGGTTCCCTTGTCTTTTACTCTATAGCTACTTCCAGACACTGCTGCAGATGAGACCTTCAGTTCTGAAATTAGGTGAGTCTAGGTGACATATGGCTGCAAATGTTTAAAGTATTTGACTGCGGATGAAAAAAATCACAGCCTGCCAGATCACAGTAAGTTAGTATAATTAGCTAACTGTACGCAGTAGTATTTAATATTAATAGCAGACACACCTGAGACCGAGTCACAATATTAATTCATTATTCAAGTAGCTAGGCCCCTACAAATGAAAATGCAGCAACAGTACATTTATAATATTGTTGATTTTGATGGTAGTAATTAAATTTATAGAATGTTCTTTTGTATAATGGAATCTCATGCACCTTCCAGCAGAAAGCGTACTCTTTGACTGTACCACTCCAAAAACTTCACCCTGACAATGTCCCATGGTAGTAGGCATCTGCAGTGGATGTTGTCTCGCCAGTTTCATGAGGTTGGTCTGTGGATACACCTACAGGTCATAAAAGACCCGGTGTTCAACTTCATCACATGACTTTGATGAAGGCATCATGCATGCAACCAAAACGTCTTCATAAAGAAAAAATTAAGCTGAGCCATACATATAGAGCAGGCACTCATAAACAGTCCAACGAAGGATTCTTCTCTAAAAAAAATTTATTACAGTGAAATGGCATCATACAAACAACTTGAAAACACAGAGAATGGCATTGTACAAGAACTTGAGAAATTGCTGTACATTTGGCATTTCAGACTAACATAACACCGACGACTGTGATCTAACGCAACAGTCACATGGCTGTAGTACGAGCAAAAATGGCAATATTTTGGGATTGGCGCGGCGCGGCGCTGGTGCAGCGCACGTGATACCTTGGCATACCGTAAGTTAGATAATTTGGCCCAATAATTAGCTTTGTTTGTGAAATTTGCTACAGAGAAAGATGGTCGTATCGCACTGGACGTGAAGTCAAAGCATACGATACTACGGCTTTATTGCGACTAACAAGCTCAAGAGCATTACGTCTGGAGATCTGACGATCCTTCAGACAGTGATGATGTAGCTGCTAGCCATACAGAGCCCAAGAATATTTCTGATGGTAAGCTAGATCTAATTTCTTGCTTCTCTTTTCCTGCTTCTGATGAGTGGCTGCCCATGATAACAACTAAGTTATTATTCCCATAAAACCCCTTATTTTTTGTAAGCCACTCTGAAGTACGTAGCCAGTGTGGAATTTTAATAATACATTTTTAGGTCACCTCAAATTTGATATTCTGTCTGCAGATACACCAAACATTGTTTTAACGAAGTGGCTATTGGTCCGGCAGGAAACGGTTAGAGTTTAGGGGAAGGGTTAGGGTTAGGGCTAGGGTTTGGCTAGGGGCTAGGGCCTAACCGTTGGGTTTAGAGCTCGCTGCGTTGCGTCAGTTTTGAGCTACAGGCTAGTGCACGTATGCGCATGCGCGTCCTTTCTCCATATAAATGTATTGACTTCCTGCCGGACCAATAGCCACATCGTTGTTTTAATGATTATGTTGCAGTTTGGTGCCGGTCTGAAACCTTTTAGCTGAGCCAGCCAGCTTTGCAGTGAAACAGCTGTACGCATGCAAATTTTTCATCAGTGCTTTACTGTAGTCTATACGAGTTGCGGCAAAGTTACATTTGTCTATAGGTATTTTCGTCGCAGACTTAAAGGTGTGAAGGAATGTTAAACGGTAGATACACTGCGATAAACAGTGGAAGCGGAAGTGTATGCCCATTGGTGGGCCACGTTTGGCTACATCAGCACAACAAGAACGAGTGTGTAGCAGGTTTGTCAGCTATGAACGACTACATGTACTACAAATCCCTAGCCCCTATAATTAAAGACCGCTACTTAGGCAAGTTACTTGCAATGGGACTCAAAGAAAAAGACAATCCATACAGTGCCACAGCTGCAGGGAGTGACACGCGCGGCTGTGGGGCTGTACAGATCGTCTTCGTCGAGTCCCATCGCAAGTAACTTGCCTAAGTAGCGGTCTTGAGCTATAGGGGCTAGGGATTCGTAGTAGTCGTTCATAGCTGACAAACTTGCTAGTTGCTACACACTCGTTCTTGTCGTGCTGATGTAGCCAAACGTGGCCCACCAATGGGCATGCACTTCCACTTCCACTGTTTATCGCCATTTAACATTCCTTTATACCTTCGCGGCGAAAATAACTATACCCCCTGTGCACAGCATGGAGGAGTATTGGCCTAAGAGGTAATGAAGTGGCCTTTATATGCCATAAGTAGTATACTGTGCACAATGCTCCAAATAACGTACACGTCAAGCCCCCTCTTCAATCAAGAGTTCATTATGGTTTGATCAAAGGTTTCCCGTACATTCTCAATGGTGATTCCTCTGAGAAGGTAGGAAGGTGCTAATTGGTGGTATATACAATGGCATGTAACATGTACATGTACCAGAATTTCGTCTATCAATATACGTTTAGTGCTACATACTCGAGCTCACACCAAGATGTTGCAAGACTAGTACTGTAAGTACTACATGTACGTATGTAATGAAGCTGGATATTGCGCAGCAGCAAACAAGCAGGACAGTACATGTAGTAACATTGCTTACCCACCACCTTAATTAAGCTCATAGCTTTTTCATAGAGGACCTCAGTTTGCCAGGAATATTCCATGATAGTGAATAGCCTCAGAGTCCTGAGCAAACAAGCAGGACAGTAGTAACATTGCTTACCCACCACCTTAAATAAGCTCATAGCTTTTTCATAGAGGACCTCAGTTTGCCAGGAATATTCACTATTTTCCATGATCAGCAATTGCACTAGTTTCACAGGCCAGGGCCTGCCTCACTCCTTCACACGAGTGAGGCTGGCCCGTGAGACTACAATGGCACTGTCTTGATAGTGTACTGTACATACATTGTACTTCTGTCCCAGGTTACAACTGGGCCTTGACTCCAGCAGCTGCTGCTCTCGATACAATGCCCACGCTAACTGCAGCACGGGGCCACAAGCGAGGCCCCTCCCACAAAGTGGACTATGATGCTATCTGGGAGATTGGCCAACCTGGGAACATATCCCACAACGGTCAGGGGCTGTACTCTTACGTCGGTGATGGAGGGAGTAACGAGGAGGACATTGGAACGATCAGGACTCTGAGGCCACTCAACCCCAGCGGAGGGGGGCTATCGTCTTTTGAGATCAAGATAGTAGATACAGGTGAGTCTTAAATTTTGTGCCCTTTAAATGTAGTTTAGTCTGCAAGGCCAAGTTAAGGCAAGCGCCCCCATAATGAGTTATAGACTCCTCAGGGTTACAGCCTACAGAAAGCATCTATATCATTGTCAGATACCATAAACATCAGATGAGATCTAATTCAGAAGCCCATTTGAAAACTGTTTCTGATGTGTATCTATTATACACTGTCTGCACTAAGACACAGTCTACGCTAAGACACAGTCTACGCTAAGACACAGTCTACGCTAAGACACAGTCTACGCTAAGACACAGTCTACGCTAAGACACTGTCTACGCTAAGACACAGTCTACGCTAAGACACTGTCTGCACTAAGACACAGTCTACGCTAAGACACAGTCTACGCTAAGACACAGTCTACGCTAAGACGTCACATTTTATTGCTCAACTTGTTATGTGGGGCTTTATGGTGGTGCCAGCGGGGCAGGGAATGACCAAAAATGGTTCTTCACATTTGGCAATGCATTCAGATTTCTAGAAATTACTGTATCTGCATACATGTATGTACCATCTGCACATTGCCTGAAAGGTCCATCTTTGGTGGTTACGATGGTACCCAGCATTAGTGTGAACTCAGCCTTTTCGAGGCCCTTGGATGGCAAAGCGGTTGCCTATCAGAAGAAAAAAAAGTGGGTATGCATGAGCATCTGACTAGCAATTAGAAGGTCCTGTGTTCTACTGCCAGCTGGGCTCTGACTTCTGGAGTTTCTTTACTCTCTCAACGTTTATTTCCAGTCTTGATGATTCACTTATGTATAGCCTCATTCCCAGGCCATGCATATTCACATGCTTCACTTGAGCTACGGTTGCAGTTCTCAGGCAACCAAGCATATCCAAGCTTCGTGTCGTGTAGCTACTCTATGTGATCCATTTATATCATAGATTGAGTGATAAATTGGTGCCTCCTTCGATAAACAAAGAAACGTAGACATCCTTCAGGGCATGGTTACTGTGGTAAATCATGTAACAGAGTCTATTAGGTAAAGCCTACTCCATATAAGATACGTAGCAGACAGACATTATGCTTCTATTGTGATGATAATCCATCCCAAATCTCACTTGCAGGAGAAAGCAACTACATTGCTGTGGGAGTGTGCGATGAAGCTTACCCCAAGAACCTGCTTCCAGGCTGGGAGAAAACATCCATTGCATTCCACACAGACGAGGGGAGCCTCTTCAACTCCTCTGACGATGAGGAACCTCTGAATCAGCCCTGTAAGAAAGGAGATTCTGTCAAGTGCATCCTCGTTGCCGGCCAAGAGCATCCTGGGAAAGTAACAGTTGAGCTTTATCGAAATGACAGGAAGGTTGCAGAGATTTTGACCGAAATTCCCCCAGGGGGATTTTATGGCGTGATTGGAATGATGAGCAAGGGAGAAAGAGTTCAACTGTCTCCACCAATGGTCATAAAGAGGACAGAATTTGACCAAATATGGGAAGTTAGTACCCCCACTGCAATCGGTCACCATGGCAATGGTATTTGCTCATACACAGGTCCAGGAGATTTTGGTGATGACTCGATTGGCACAGTTCGAGGGAAAACCCCCATTGACCCACTTGGACCACTCCATAGACGCTCCTATGAGTTGTTCATTCTGGATCCCGGGGAGCACAAATATATCGCCATAGGAATCTGCACTGAGACCTATCCGAAAAACCTGCTTCCTGGCTGGGAGGAGACCTCGATTGGATACCACGCCGATAACGGTAATCTCTTTCATAGCTGTGGTGATGGACAGCCGACTGATCACCCGTGTAAGAAAGGAGACGTGATGCGTTGTACCGTGGAACCGGTGGATGGCAGTCCAAAGCGAGTGAAGGTCTTGTTTCACAAAAATGGTTACCAGGTGGGGCAAGTGACAGCCTGGACCCCCGAGAGGGGTTTTTATGCCTCCTTTGGGATGATGAGCAAAGGAGAAAAGGTGCAAGTCATCTTGCCTGATATCTCACTTCCTTATACTCCTCCCAAGAGGCAATGTCATGACGTTTGGGATATCAGCAGCCCGAATTTGAAGCATCAGGAGAACGGCATCTGTTCGTATGTTGGTGTTGGAGGTAGTGAGCATGTTGCTACAATTCGATCAAAGGTACCACTGACTCCCCTCGGTGCAAATAACACCTTTGAAGTCAAGATCGTGAATCCCGGTGACCACTGTTTTATCGCTCTTGGGGTCTGCAGCAAGAGCTACCTTCCCTCCAACCTCCCAGGCTGGGAGGAAAATTCAGTAGGCTTTCATGCTGACAATGGTTTAATAATGCAGAGCTCACTGGGAGAGCAACAAACCAGTCACCCTTGCCACAAAGGAGATGTCGTGAGATGCACTCTCGAACCAGTGGACAACAGTGATAAGAGAGTCAGTGTCGTTTTTCACCGAAATGGAACTTATGTTGGAAAAGCTGTTATGTGGACTCCCATGGAGGGACTCTATGCACTAGTGGGAGCAATGGGCCCTGGGGAGGTGTTTCAAGTCACTTCACCTCTAATGGAACCGAGCTTCCTCAAGTATGATCCCACGGCGGGTTTGAGTACAGCGCCCACGTCTGTAGCACCCACGGGTCAACCCATGAGACAGAAGTATTCTTCAATGGAAACAAGAGGAGATCAACCTCAAGTGGAGGAGAAGCACATAGTAGAAGAAAGGCATATGGAAGGACAGCCTGATTATACAGGAATGATGACTCAATCGGGAGCAGAGAGACATGGTATGTATGCACATTATCCAGGACACCACCACCCCCACCACCCCTTCTTCCATCCATACATGAGGCCTCCCTCACACTGGCGTGCTCGTGTCCCTCCCTACCCTCGTCCCTTGCATCCATTGCAGCACTTCCACCCTGTCTATGGCATGCCGTCCCATCAGGCACACATGCAACACTCCCATTCACCCATATATGGTAGAAAGCCACCATCTACACACTATTTCAGTCCGGTAACACATCCTGATGCGGACCCAGCCACCCCACTTGGGAGCCATCCCTACTACAAGCAACTTCCTTTAGACTCCCATACTCCATCTCTACGTTCGTATGCTGGAGAACACCCTGTTGCCATGGTAACACCTCCTCCCACCTCCACTCCAACCACTCCATCAACATCTTACCGCCCAGGCACGAAGTCCAGCCCAATCTATGCTATGCAGGCAAGTATTGCTTCAGCCGCTTCTGAATCCGATGCCTCCTACCAGTCTCAGTTTAGTGTCGAAAGCTCCACCGGTACCACCTATGACTCCATCAGTAAGTCGGATACCTCATTGAGGAGTTTTGTCACTGTGTCCGAGGAAGCTGGTGATGCAAGCACTGGTGTAAAGAGCATAACTACTTCCGAAACCAGAATGTCGTCTATTTCCGACTCACAATTCTCCTACAACAGTCAGACAAGTACATCTAGTCCAGGGTCCATCGCACAGTCTGAACAGACTTGCATGTGTTCTGATGTGGGTGAACCGACTAATTCTGAAAAAGATGCGACCACCAAAATGGGAGAAGCAAAGGACCTGGTACTGCATGTGCCTGGAGGCCAAATACGTTCTCATGTTCGTTCGCACTCGCCATCGCCCATCCCCAGCTCTCTGCCATTGGAAGCCACGCCTGATCTAACAAAACTAGAACCAGTAAAGTTTATTAAGGCAGACCTCTTACAAGAACAAGCCAGCAATGACTATCCAGATAGCCCGATCACTCCTCTAGCGGCCACCCAACCTCTTACCACCAGGTTTGAAGCTGACTCATCACCTCAAAACTCACCGGGTTTAGCCCCGACTAAACCTGTGGAGACACCCGAAGTAACCAAAATGGATTCGGAACAGGAAGAAGTCAAGTTAATCCCAAAAGAGGAGAACAAAATGTTTCAGATTCTGCACAACGTTCAGTCAAATGAAGACGGTTCACTCGAATGCACTGTACCAGTTCATTCCACAGAAATTGCCTTCGTAATGTGCAGGCTACCAGCTACTGAAAAGATTCCCTACTTCGAAGTAGAGATCCAGCATTTAGGGACAGGAGGAAATGTAGCAGCTGGCTTTGTCGGGAACCGCTATCCCACTACCATGTTGCCTGGGATGCTTCAAGGCTCCATAGCTTTCCATTCCTCTAAAGGAGCTGTGTACACAGGAATGCTGGACTGCAAACCAGTCACCACGAGATGCATCTCCGGAGATATAATAGGCTGCAAAATCCACTTGAAATACAAATCAGAAACTTCTACCCCTGGACAGGAAGGCAGGGTTGAAGCTGAATTCTTCAAGAATGGCATGTTAGCTGGCACTGACACCATCCTCCTACCTGTGTCTGGGTTCTTTCCTGCTATTGGCCTCTATGGTACTGCGACTAAGGTCAAGATCAACTACGGCATCTCAACCACCCAAGAAAACTACTTTGAAACCCACCCACTGCCGGAAACCTATCGTAACTTCACCACGGGTCCCTCCATCTGTATGGGCTGGAACTGCATCTGGAATTCAAAGATTGAAAATGAGCAGTACGTATCTCTTCTGGATCCTCGCCGAGGTCAACCAGCTGTAGTCCAAAGCTATCTCCCTTTTTCAAATGTTACGCCTTATTTTGAAATGGAGTTGCTCCAACCAATGTCACTGTTCTCAGTTCTGTCTGTGGGAGTACTGCCAAAAACACGTTCAGAGTCCACACAAACCGTCCCTGGCGAAGTCTCCAATTCCATCGGCTTTCTCCCTCTCCTCGGCTTTGTGATGAGAAACGGAGCCATTGCCTCCACCGTACCAGATGAAATTACTTACGGCGACAAAGTCACACTTGGAGTTGGAATCAACTTCAATCCAAAGGCAGTGCTGTCTTCTTCGTCTCCCTCGGATGAAAAGATCAGTATTTTCTTTACTGTCAATGGACAACAGATCAGCTGCACCGTGACAACCCTCCCTAAGGGTGGGCTTTATCCCACTGTGGCTCTTGACTGCAGTTCCAAAATCAGTGATCAACAATTGGTAGCTGTCCAGTTCCCTAAACTACAGCCTAGCATAAACGGGCTCCCCCTGGGTGTAGCACGAGGACCTGTGAGTGATCTTGAGGTGATCGGTTCTGCAAGCTTACTGGACACCAGAGGTTTAGAGGTAAGCCCAGAAGAATCTTCTGCCCGAGTGGTACAGGCTGTATTTCCCCTCTCTCCTGCTCGTACCTACTATGAGCTGAGGATAATGGGAGGTGGGGGCAACTATTCCATCTCCTGCGGCCTGGCTTCGTTCAACTACCCCTTGAACATCCACCCAGGCAAGGGTAAAGATTCCATCGCCTTTCATGTTGGTGATGGCAAATTGTTGTGCAACTCTGAACAGGAGGTTGTGTCTGCTCCGTGTCACTACAAGGGAACTTTAATTGGCTGTGGGGCAAAATTTCCAGAAGATGGTAGCAGCAAATATGCAGAGGTGTTTTTTACCATCAATCGGAAGATGATTACACAAAAATTCGTCTCAGTCCCCAACCTTGGATTTTTCCCCACCATTGGATTGAAGACGAGTGGTGCACTGGTTACACTGGAAATGAACGCCCCCGATCCCTTCCCAGACCTCCGTTTCAACACCTCCTGGGAGTACCTGGAGAACATGAGAGTGGAAGGCTCAACGATTCGGCTTGTAAAGTCCTCCGAGTTGGGTACTGCCAAGCTTGTGATGGCAGTTTCTCAGGGGAAGACAGTCTATTTTGAGATTACTCCACTTACTGAGCCTAGTGGTAGGATCTGTGTTGGTCTCTCAACCACCAAAGAGTGTCTAAGTGGCCCGGTATCACCTGAAGATCGCTCCCTATCTCTAGATGTTCTATCAGGCGTGATTATTGCACGTGATCGATTTTCCTTAAGGAAGGAGATGTGCTCGTTTGTCGATAAGAGCGCTCGCAGATTTGGTTGGGGTCTTCAGCCACTCCCTACTTCGTGCGAGATGTCACTGCTCTTTTTTACTGTTGATAGACAAGTTGTCTTCAGCACAGCAATGGACATCTGCAGCTGCCCCAAGAGACTCTATCCTTACATCTTCATGAGGAACTGTACCACTACCATCTCGGTTGACGCTTGTGCCTCATGGCCACCTGTGACACCCATAGGAAAGGGGTGGGGTCGCTATAGCAACCTGACTCAAGAGAACTCAAAGATTACTCATTCTGCCTCTCCGAATAAAACTCTAAAATCCTGTTATAAGATTCCTGTAGGCTTTGCCCAGACTGCAATGACACTCATGCCTATGAATGCCTACTTTGAGGTCGAAGTCTGCTCCAGGGCAACCAACAAAGCAATTGCCGTCGGCGTTGCCCCAAAAAACTATCCCAGCAATTCATGGGTTGGCTGGAAGAAGGGATCTGCTGCCTACCACTTGGATGACGGTAAACTGTTTAAGGGGATAAGCAGCTATGGACACAACATGGGCCCGAAAGTCTTTGCAGGCAGCACTGTTGGTTGTGGGATTACGTTCGCTTCCAATGACCATGCAATTGCCGTCAGAGGTGGAGACAAGTTGGAAGTATTTTTCACAGTCAATGGTGTCAAAATAGGCACTCATGAAATGACCATACCTCCAGGAGGACTGTTTCCAACCATCTGCCTGGAAACACCAGCTGAATCTATCATTTTTCACTCAAGGTCCCAGTACCCACCTGTTGCAAATAGTGTTGGCAGTGAGTGGGCTAGTGCCTACTCTCTCCACCAAGCTGGAAGAATCCTGGAGCACAGTTGCAAGCACAAAGTACATGTACTTCATGGCGATAGTCCAACTCCGAAATCCTTTTGTCAGGCAAAAACACCATATTTCGAAGACAGTGACAAGTACAAAATGCCAAAAGCCTTTTGTCAGGCAAAACAACCATTCTCCTCCAAAACACCATATTTTGAGATAGAAATCCAATCTTTAATCAACTTGTCTCAGATAGCGGCAGGAGCTGCTGCTCTGATAGCTAAAGGATCCACAGCAGTGAGTACAGACTCTATGATGTACAGCTGTTCAGGCCAACTTGTCACCAGAAGAGGGTTGGTAAAGAGCACTGATGGTACTCAGAAGTGTGGAGTAGGAGACAAGTTGGGATGTGCCTTGATATTCGCAGATGAACAACCGTCTAGCATTGAGTTCTACCTCAATAACATGAAGGTGCTCCACTTGAATTTGGCAGAAAAGTGGAAAAACCAGACCCTCTATCCCACAATCATTCTCACACACCCTGGGGATGCAGTTATTCCAACACTCCACCTCCCCCTTCCCAAGTGGGACGTTTCCTCCCTCGTAGGCTGGCTGAGATCAGAGAGAGTAAAACTGAGAAGCAATGTTTTGGAGTACTCAGGACCTGGGAGTAAAACATCAGATGTCGGGGTGGCCCAAGTTAGTCAACCACTTCAGCTGAATTCAAATTCCTACTACGAAATCGAGATACTGGACCCAGGAGCCAAGTGCACCATAGCCATAGGAGCAGCCACGCCTGATTACCCACTGAATTGCCAGCCAGGTTGGAGCTCAAACTCCATAGCATATCACGGAGATGATGGCTGCCTGTTTCAGTCAAATGGCACTGGAGTCTGCTTTGGTCCAAAGTGGAAGGTACGAGACACTGTTGGCCTTGGAATTCGTTCTTTTGCTGGGCAAGAGGACGACACTGAATCACCTGAGGTCCAGGTCTATTTCACTCGAAATGGCAAGGAGGTTGGCCACACTACCACCACCCTTCCTCCCAGTGGTCTGTTCCCGACAATTGGTTTGCACAGTGCTCGTGAGAAGGTCAAGGTTCACCTCAGTCCTAAAGTTAGCTTCAATAACTGCCGGCAGGCTTGGAGAACCCTTTGTGGGTTAAAAGTCACGAGATCACATGACGGAAGAGGCCAGATTGTGGAATACAGAGACAATGGTCGCATGACACCAAACTGTGGCATAAAATTGGCACTTGGCGTTGGCAGCCAACCATTCTCTGAAACCATGCAATACTTTGAAGTCAAGATTCTTTCATTCGGCCACTTGAAAGCCATAGCAATTGGGGTTGTTCCTAAGAGCTATAACCTTGAGTATGCACCAGGATGGGCAGATGGTTCCATAGCCTACCACACTGACAATGGAGAGCTATACCGCTACTCTGGTAAGGGGAAGGTATTTGGCCCAGTGGCACAGAAAGGTGATGTCATTGGCTGTGGAGTAAGCTTCACACCCACCAACAAGTACTGCTCTCTCTTCTTTACCTACAATGGAATGGAAATAGGTCGTTTGCGAGCAGCAATCCCTGATGGTGGCCTCTATCCTGCTGTGTGTCCCACGTCCAAGAAAGACAGAGTAGCTGTACATTTTCTGGAGACCTTCAAACCCAGACTGCCTCAATCTGAGCTCAACTTTGTTGGACTGATGCGTATCAACAACTGCTCCTACTCAGATCAGATCCTGCACTTCACTGGTGGCGGAAACAGCAGCTACAGCCAAGCCCCAGCCATGGCACAATTTTCAGTCCCTCTTCACAATGCCCGCAACTACTTTACAGCCAATTTGGTCAAGTCTGGTGACACTATCCTGATTGGAGTGGCGGCAAGGGATTACCCCATGAAGTATGCACCAGGATATACTTCAGTATCAGTTGCATATGACATAATAAAAGGCAGCATTCGGGCAGTTTTCAGCAGCGATAATTTCCACAATCTTGAAGCACCAAAGTGCAAGATTGGAGACACGATCGGTTGTGGGATTGCAACTGAGACGGCAGACCCAAAGACTGCTCGTTACTACATCTTCTTTACCAAGAATGGCATGATAGTTAAGAAGATTGAAATGATTGAAGCATTTGAGGACCTCTACCCAATTGTTGGAATCATTCCAAATGGAAGATCATCTGCTTTATTTATGGACTGGAACACCCCTGTTTTTGAACCACAAAATGTCTTGTAAGTAAAATATCATGATTTTGAGGTTTCAGTGTAATATTCTATTGTGCTAATGCTCTACTGCTCTCACTTTTTCATCCCATTAATTTCTACTTGTGTCGTTTGCATTGTACATCTAGTATTTATTGTCAGTTAAGTCAGATCTGTTCATGTATAGTTGGTCAGTGCAAACCCACATTACTTGCTAATGAATTCATAGCCACTGGGGCAACTTTAGCTGTCACCAACTCATTTTGTGTCTGTAAATTTGATCATTGTTCTCTCCCACAGTTTAAATTTGACCATGCATGTATCTAATTATTCCTCGGCATCCAAGGCTAGTAATAGTACAAAGAAATGCCTTCCAATTTTCTAAAACCCAAAGAATTCTGCATGAGGGTATATAAGCACTATAGGGGTGCTTTTCACATAATGAATTGGCTTTAAGTATCTATGGCTCCCATGGGCAAACATGATTGAGACAAGATGAGCTATAGCCAAAACTCCTCAACCATGCCACTTATAATGTATCTTGCAGTGCATTCATGTGTCACATTTAGGACAGGTTTAGGTGCAGGCCGTCCCCCTTGAAAAATATTTTTCAGACAGTGCATCACATGTCATTTGCATGATTGCTTGCAGTACAAAGATGTGTACTCAAAGAAATACAGTACTACTTTTGTTGACCTAAAAATGAAGTAAACATTCATAAGCTAGATCTAGTAATATTATAACAGTGAAGAAACTGGTACTATAGACATTACTACAAAAATGATAATATCAATATCTGCAGGACAAATGAGATCAAAACACTGCTATCACTATAAAGTAATAGCTAGGTAGCAAACTACAACATACGTGATGATAAACTTGAACTCTGAACTACTATTAACTTAATGCGTGTGTTTTGAGGAAGAAATGAGATTTTGAAGCATGTTCACATTACACCTACATGTACACATCGAATTTTATCAACAATTACTTGCGAATGAGTCCGTACTTTTTTGGATATCACCTGCAAGTTCCGACAGCCCACTGTCCCTGAGGCAGGCAATGAGTGTCCCCCAGCTAACGGGTCCGCTCCCCTCTCCACGAATCCACATCTGCAATATATCAGTATTGATCTCGGTGGGGTCGTTCAGGCGCCTGAGAGCAATTCCATCCACTATGGCTCCACTGTGATCATTGAGGAGGTGGATGCCAAATGTCTTGTATTTGGTACTGATTTGTTGAGGGATGTTGATAGTCTTTCCCTCAGCTATTGGAAATTTGAGTAATACTGGCATCACCAGTGACAGAGAAGGATGTGTAGCTGCAGAAAATATAATTATCATAGCTTGAGTCACTGTGCATTATTTTCAGTGATGATAAAACATGCGTATTAAATTGGCCAATCAAATCTCTTATGTAGCAAAGAGTAGTCCAACGGATATAATTATGTGCACTGAGTTGTTTTTGCCTCCATTTGGTTACCTGAATAGAAGGACTGAGAAGGAGCATGTTCTGACACTACATTTGACATCCTGGCCTAACTTGAAAACATTCAACAAACATTCATAAGCCAGCAATACTGCCACAGTAGCTAATTTTCAGCCTTTTTGGGGGCCCAGAAGCCACCAGAAGCAACCCCAGAGCATCTAAATTTACTGGGGGGAATGCATCCCAGACCCCCTTGGGAGGCATGACTCTGCATGCAACATGTTTCCAGCCACTCCCAGCAAAAGATCTTGCATAAAAGCCTGCTAAAAGTCCACAGGGTTTCTGCTGTACAGTAAAATAGCCCAAGCTACAAAACTGAGTAGTCGTGTGATAAAATTATAATGGGATTTATATAGCAGATTTCTCATCCATATATAGTGTAGCCCATTACTGTATTATATCTTCAGTAATGATTGAACAGACAATTATGTTAGTGATTGAGGTTGGCCTGGCTGATTAGATGACAATTAAGGATATGTAGCACTTGGAATACTTACCTTCAGCTAAATTCAGAATAATTACAGCTAATTTCACAATAGTTACAGCATACAAGGGTTGATACGGGAAAAATATTAAATACCAATCTGCACAACTATGCATGGTGTGTCCATTGAAATAATTATACTTCTGTATCTGATGCATTTGCGCATTTTACAGCAATGCCATCACCCCAGCTGCAAGGTCATTAGCTTAGTATGTGGTATGGATCCATTCAAGTTGACACAGCATACCTGATTTTGTTGCTGTCACTCCATAGTCATGGCAATCATCCTCAACTGCAATAACATAACATCCTCTAGTGAACACCAACTTGTAGAAATTACTATTTATTAAAAGTTCAAAGGACAATAGATGAATAATGACACCCACCTGGTTCAGTGTCAGTGTTTTCCTGGGGAAGGTGCATCGTCATATTGGCAGTCTGAGGATGCGAAGGGGGGTCATGGTGGTCCACATGTGCAACATGCATAATGTGAGTGGCTGATTCAGCTTTGGACTGAGCCAGGTCCAAGTATTTCACAAGCTCACAATCCTGTAAGAAAAATTGAATACATGCATATACATGAACTAGAGACACCAAAATACAAAGAGAATCATTTATAAATTCATAAAGTTGTCTAAGCATGCCATGCATGATACTATTACTTACATGTGGTGCTCTTCCACCAAATATACTGTAGTGGTCTAAGGCATGACGAAGAGTGGAGTAAGTTCTCATATGTTGGGGTCTTGCAATTGCCCACAAGGTGAATACTCTAAAACATTTCTTGGAATCAATTTCAAAGCTATGTGCTTCGACCTCTGAAATCACGGCCTGGGGCTCATTGTGCAGAACTTCTGCAAGGATTCTCCAATTCTTCTGCAGAGCTACTGAGATTCCATAAAAAATGTCATCAGGTACTGTCTTTTTCTCATTCACAGGATTAAAAATCTCTTTTAGGAGTCCAACTCCGAGGTCCTGGTAGGGCTCGAAGAAAAGCAAATCTCTGATGGAGAGAAATGAGTTCTTGGGATTGTTTGAAGGGGCATCAACCTCTAAAGTAATATAAGCTTCCTTCCGCACTATGGGTACAGTCACTTGGGTCATGGAAAATGAATAAATTCTTTGTTTCACTCTGGCTAGGCACTTAGGATCAATTATGAACTCATTTGGTCTGACTTCAGAGCAAGTGTTGTCCTTGATGCTAAGAATCTGTTGAATTATTGAAGATCTTAACTTCACACATTTTATCTCACTGTCCTTGAGACATCGCATCATCAACACTACCTTTGTACTTTGCTCAATGAGTTCAACAGTGACTTCAATCCCATTTGCATCCAGCCAGCGCATACCATTCTTCCATAACCTGCAGCCTTTGGTTGGTTCTAGGAATGTTTGAGGGGTTGGCTTGGGTACTAGAGCATAGTTGCATGTGAGGTTAACAAGAAGTAATTGGAGGAATCGTGGAGTAAAGAAATGGAATTCCTCAGTGCACTGGAGGCACCAGCCAAAGGAGTAGGTGTAGCTTGGACTGGGCTGCCAAATGTCAGCCGGCTTTGCTGCACTGATGAGAGCAGGAAAGAAGAAGTGCCTTTCCGATGCAAGAAGTGTGGAATCCAAGCCTCCAATCAACTGCAGTGCCTGAGGCTCAATTTCTGTGCAGAATCCCATCCTCAGCATATATCGAATGACTAGATCAGTGTCAGGGTAATGAGGTGACTGCTTCAGCAACAGTGAGTGTTTGATAATGCCCAGACTGGTGGATTTCTTAAGGCATTTTAGAAGGCCATGAACATTTGACAGAACCTCTTTCTTATCTCTTATAATCCAACTTTCTTCTGGGTGATCTTTGCTCTTCAAAAAGATTAGATGACCACTAGCATTCAACCCTTCACATGCGCTGAAGAAACTTGGAGGGGATTTGAGGGGATTGAATTTGGGATTCTTGAATGATAAGATGGAAGAAAGGAGGTCACTGAAAGTACAGGCTTTAAGCAGGGGCAGATTTTCACTTATAAATGCATTCAGAAGACTACCATTGATGCAGTCAAACTCTGTCTTAATCCTCATAACTTTGCAGGTTTGTTCCAAAACCTTTCGCAGTTTTATAATACCATCTGAATAGGACTTTCGACAATCAAGTATGACCGAGTCATAATGCTGCAGACTTCGTGAAATGGAGAAAGAATGTGTCATTCTTGATAAAGCTGTGGCTTTGGTTTGGCGATGTTGGGCAGAGAGAATGTCTGCATGGCTGCCTACAGCTATGACCTGTACATGGCACTTTGCAGCTGAAATTGCATTTGCAACAATTAGTCGCCAATACGCAAGCGATTTTCTGATTTGTTCAAGACTTTCACTCAGGTCTATTACAATTAAAACCACCGCATGAGATACACTTTCAAACAGAGTTTCATGACCAGCATGAAACTCCTCGTGACCTGCTAAGTCATACACAGTGACTTTTCCAAAGCTTCTACTATCAAATTCTGTTGGAACAATTCCAGCTGTCTCAGAAATCACATTACCCACATTCCGAAATCTACCAAAAATTGCACTTTCATCCTCCAAAGCCCTGACAAGCGTACTTTTTCCAGAGCCAGAGTTTCCTACAATATAAATTTTTGGCAAGGTGCACAGTAGACTTTGGTTCCATAAATGATGACTCACTTGAAGGAGAACAGCTGTCTTAATGATACAACCCTTGCTAATTAGGTAGATGGCCGTATCAACTGCAAAACATTCACAAGCCAGATCAAGAGGAGTCTTACCTATGTTGGTAACAATCTCAGGATCACAATCCAATTCAACAAGAAGAAACTTTATTACTTCCATTTTCCCATTTTTGGAAGCTAGGTGAAGAGGTGTTTGTCCATGCTTATCTCTGCACATTGGGTCACACTGCTTCTCCTCAGTAAGAAATCTCACTACTGCAGTGTGTCCATTCATAGAAGCTAGATGAAGTGGAGTGGTATTGTTTTTTTCATCTGGACATGATGGATCTGCCTGTTGCTCATCAATTAGGTACTTGACCACATCAAGGTGGCCCTCCTGGCTAGCATCATGAAGAGGTGTTCTACCCCATTGATCTCTACACATTGGATCACAATTCTTCTCGGCAATGAAGAATTTTACAACATCCAAGCTGCCTCCTTGTACAGCATGATGAAGTGAAGTTTTTCTGTATTTATTACTTCGGCACATTGGGTCACACTGCTTCTCCTCAGTAAGAAATCTCACTACTGCAGTGTGTCCATTCATAGAAGCTAGATGAAGTGGAGTGGTACTGTTTTTTTCATCTGGACATGATGGATCTGCCTGTTGCTCGTCAATTAGGTACTTCACCACATCAAGTTGGCCCTCCTGACTAGCATCATGAAGAGGTGTTCTACCCCATTGATCTCTACACATTGGATCACAATTCTTCTCGGCAATGAAGAATTTTACAACATCCAAGCTGCCTCCTTGTACAGCATGATGAAGTGAAGTTTTTCTGTATTTATTACTTCGGCACATTGGGTCACACTGCTTCTCCTCAGTAAGAAATCTCACTACTGCAGTGTGTCCAAAGTGGGAAGCTAGATGAAGTGGAGTGGTACTGTCGTCCCGATCTGGACATGATGGATTTGCCTGTTGCTCATCGATTAGGTACTTGACCACATCAAGTTGGCCCTCCTGACTAGCATCATGAAGAGGTGTTCTACCCCATTGATCTCTACACATTGGATCACAATTTTTCTCGGCAATGAAGAACTTTATGACATCCAAGCTGCCTCCTAGTGCAGCATAATGAAGTGAAGTTTTTCTGTATATATTACTTCGGCATATTGGGTCACAATACTTCTCCTCAGTAAGAAATCTCACTACTGCAGTGTGTCCATTCTGAGAAGCTAGATGAAGTGGAGTGGTACTGTCTTCCTCATCTGGACATGATGGATCTGCCTGTTGCTCGTCAATTAGGTACTTGACCACATCAAGGTGGCCCTCCTGGCTAGCATCATGAAGAGGTGTTCTACCCCATTGACCTCTACACATTGGATCACAATTCTTCTTGGCAATGAAGAACTTTACAACATCCAAGCTGCCTCCTAGTGCAGCATAATGAAGTGGAGTGTTTCTGTACTTATTTCTGCACATTAAATCACACTGCTTCTCCTCAGTAAGAAATCTCACTACTGCAGTGTGTCCATTCTGAGAAGCTAGATGAAGTGGAGTGGTACTGTCGTCCTCATCTGGACATGATGGATCTACCTGTTGCTCATCGATTAGGTACTTGACCACATCAAGGTGGCCCTCCTGACTAGCATCATGAAGAGGGGTTCTACTCCATTGATCTTTACACATTGGATCACAATTCTTCTCGGCAATGAAGAACTTCACGACATTCAAGCTGCCTCCTAGTGCAGCATAATGAAGTGGAGTGTCTCTGTATTCATTTCGGCACATTGGGTCACACTGTTTCTCCTCAGTAAGAAATCTCACTACTGCAGTGTGTCCATTCTTAGAAGCTAGATGAAGTGGAGTGGTACTGTCTTCCTCATCTGGACATGATGGATCTGCCTGTTGCTCGTCAATTAGGTACTTGACCACATCAAGGTGGCCCTCCTGGCTAGCATGATGAAGAGGTGTTCTACCCCATTGATCTCTACACATTGGATCACAATTCTTCTCGGCAATGAAGAACTTCACGACATCCAAGCTGCCTCCTAGTGCAGCATAATGTAGTGCAGTGTGTCTGTATTCATTTCTGCACATTGGGTCACAATGCTTCTCCTCAGTAAGAAACCTCACTACTGCAATGTGTCCATTCTCAGAAGCTAGATGAAGTGGAGTGGTACTGTCTTCCTCATCTGGACATAATGGATCTGCCTGTTGCTCGTCAATTAGGTACTTGACCACATCAAGTTGGCCCTCCTGACTAGCATCATGAAGAGGTGTTCTACCCCATTGACCTCTACACATTGGATCACAATTCTTCTCAGCAATGAAGAACTTTGCAACATCCAAGCTGCCTCCTAGTGCAGCAGAATGAAGTGGAGTGTTTCTGTACTTATTTCTGCACATTGGGTCACACTGCTTCTCCTCAGTAAGAAATCTCACTACTGCAGTGTGTCCATTCTTGGAAGCTAGATGAAGTGGAGTGGTACTGTCTTCTTCATCTGGACATGAAGGATCTGCCTGTTGCTCATCGATTAGGTACTTGACCACATCAAGATGACCATTCTGGCTAACATGATGAAGAGGGGTTCTACCCCATTGACCTTTACACATTGGATCACAATTCTTCTCGGCAATTAAGAACTTAACGACATCCAAGCTGCCTCGTAGTGCAGCATAATGAAGTGGAGTGTTTCTGTACTTATTTCTGCACATTGGTTCACACTGTTTCTCTTCAGTAAGAAATCTCACTACTGCAGTGTGTCCCTTCAGGGAAGCTCGATGAAGTGGAGTAGTACTGTCCTCATCTGGACATGATGGGTCTGCCTGCTGCTCGTCAATGAGGTACTTGACCACATCAAGGTGGCCCTGCTGGCTAGCAAGGTGGATTGGGGTAATGCCATCTTCGTCGCTGGACATGGCTACATACCTTCCTTCACTAAAAAGGTATTGAACAATATTTAAGTAACCTTCACGAGAGGCAGTATGAAGTAGTGTCCTACCTGGGGCAAAGTTAGAGTCATCTTTTTTCCATCGTTTTGTATTCCCACTGTAAGCATCACATCGCTTCTCAGTTATCATGTATCTTACAACATCCAGCTGACCATATCCTGCTGCCAGGTAAAGTGGAGACCTACCTTGCTCATCTCTGGAAGTGGTGCTACACTCTTTGTCATCAATCAGGTATTTTACTACAGCTAGGTGGCCGAACTTGGCAGCTACGTGAAGAGCACTGTGTCCATCCTTGTTTGTAACAGATGCATTACATTGTGTCTCATCTATGAGATACTTTACAACGGCTAGGTGGCCATTAGCAGCAGCTGTATGCAGTGGAGAGCTACCAAAATCATCACAGTCTACAAAAGAAACTGCAATGAGTGTGGAAGTTTGCAGAGGGTTACTCCCAGCAATTATTTGGGTGTTTTGGAGTACAGGGCTATTTATACTAATGCCATCACTTGCACTATGGCGGGTCAAGGACTGTCTTATGCTTTCAGTTAACACTCTGAGGACATCTATATGACCATACTTTGCTGCAAGATGTGTGGGAGTAAGGCCATCACTGCTGCGAGATGCAATACTGTAGTTATAATCATTCATGAGGACTTTGACAATATCACCTCTTCCATGCTGGCATGCGTAGTGCAGAGGATTGAATTTGTCTGTCCCGACTGTGATTTGGGTACCTTTTGGAATGATCTGGAGGGCAGCCTGGAAATTCCCAGATTCCAGAGCAGAGATTAGTTCTGCTTCCCTTGAAGAGTCCAGAACATTATAACCCGGTACATTTTGGGACTGCTGATGAAAAAAATTAGACATGTTGAGTCCTAATTTATGCCAAATAGCTAGAATAGCTCGTGGCAGTGTGTTGGCTTTAAATCCGCTGCTGTCCTTAGCTACTTACATGTAGCTACGTACTATTTACATGCACTTGTAGTTCGCTTGAAAAGAGAGAAGTAAGAAACATGTCTACTCAATGGACTATGAATATCAAGAATTACTAAAATTCATTCATTTGCTTGACTCCAACAATGTGGCTGACCTTGGCCTGCTTGAATTGTTTTGACTTGACCTTGACTTGCTAAGTGGATCTGTATACAAACACCCACGGTAGGGCTATACGTTCAGTGTCTCGTAACCTCCAATGAAGGAGAATACCCTGTGCAGGGATGTTAAATTACAATCGCGAGTTCAACATGTATAGAAGTGAGTTTCTTGAGAGATTGACGTGACGTATAGCTAGCTATTGTATAGCTACTGACATGCACGGTTCTTCGCGCGAGGTTGGTCCGCGAGATCAGCGGTAGTACTAGTAGATGTGTACCGTAAACTTGCCAGATCCTGTTTTGTACAAATAATAAAATGCTGTCTTATTTACGTATTCGCATACAGCTTTGTGCCCATGCAGAACCAAACAATAAAAAAATGTGTAAATTTGGGGGTGGGGCTCACTGCTCAAATTAGTCCTGCGTTGTGTATTTTGCTTGAGCGAGTAGTTTGCGAGGTGCCGCTCAGCCACAGAATTTCGATCAACAGGTGCATATTTCGTATTCCCGGACACAGTACTCTAGATATTAAGGGTAAATCGGTTTAGCTGGTATGACGTCACGCAACGCAATACGAGTTGGGTGGCGCATGGCGGCGCGCGCATCCAAAAACCTAACTGTAGGGGTTAAAATGGATGAACAATTCCTTTTAAATGAGAATGAGAAAGAACAGAGCTAGGAATATTACAAAAACTAAGCTCCTGAAGGACCACACTTAGCAGACGAACAAAATGGATTTCCCTCAAAGTGACACAAACTTCCTCAAGGCCTGCAGGGAATGATACAGATTATTACAACCACTTACATGGCATTGTAGTAATAGATGACAGACATCACAGCTACCTTCTAAATTTTGGCTTTCTGTGTACCAAACATCTAGAAATATAGCAGTAGCCAGCAAGAGAGGCTGAACCTGTGGATAGGGATAATAGCATTTAGGTTATTAAAAGTTTTCCATGACAAAAGAAATTTGCATAGTGTATTTCTACTATGCAGTGATAATAAGACACCTGTAATGACTCTTGCTGCTGTTTCCTACACAGCCACAGAGCTTCTACCACAGGTGATGCCACCAAGTCACAGAGGACGCAGACTGTCAGAACTCTGCTAAGAGGCTGCCATACCTTCCATCCCTGTTACAAGGAGAACTACAACAATTACTGGTTTTAAACTACAGCCTAGCATAAACGGGCTCCCCCTGGGTGTAGCACGAGGACCTGAGAGTGATATTGAGGTGATCGGTTCTGCAAGCTTACTGGACACCAGAGGTTTAGAGGTAATATAAGCCCAGAAGAATCTTCGGCCCGAGTGGTACAGGCTGTATTTCCCCTCTCTCCTGCTCGTACCTACTATGAGCTGAGGATAATGGGAGGTGGGGGCAACTATTCCATCTCCTGTGGCCTGGCTTCGTTCAACTACCCATTAAACATCCACCCAGGCAAGGGTAAAGATTCCATTGCTTTCCATGTTGGTGATGGCAAATTGTTGTGCAACTCTGAACAGGAGGTTGTGTCTGCTCCATGTCACTACAAGGGAGCTTTAATTGGCTGTGGAGCAAAATTTCCAGAAGATGGTAGCAGCAAATATGCAGAGGTGTTTTTTTACCATCAATCGGAAGATGATTACACAAAAATTCGTCTCAGTCCCCAACCTTGGATTTTCCCCCACCATTGGATTGAAGACGAGTGGTGCACTGGTTACACTGGAAATGAACGCCCCCGATCCCTTCCCAGACCTCCGTTTCAACACCTCCTGGGAGTACCTGGAGAACATGAGAGTGGAAGGCTCAACGATTCGGCTTGTAAAGTCCTCTGAGTTGGGTACTGCCAAGCTTGTGATGGCAGTTTCTCAGGGGAAGACAGTCTATTTTGAGATTACTCCACTTACTGAGCCTAGTGGTAGGATCTGTGTTGGTCTCGCAACCACCAAAGAGTGTCTAAGTGGTCCGGTATCACCTGAAGATCGCTCCCTATCTCTAGATGTTCTATCAGGCGTGATTATTGCACGTGATCGATTTTCCTTAAGGAAGGAGACGTGCTCGTTTGTCGATAAGAGCGCTCGCAGATTTGGGTGGGGTCTTCAGCCACTCCCTACTTCGTGTGAGATGTCACTGCTCTTTTTTACTGTTGATAGACAAGTTGTCTTCAGCACAGCAATGGACATCTGCAGCTGCCCCAAGAGACTCTATCCTTACATCTTCATGAGGAACTGTACCACTACCATCTCGGTTGACGCTTGTGCCTCATGGCCGCCTGTGACACCCATAGGAAAGGGGTGGGGTCGCTATAGCAACCTGACTCAAGAGAACTCAAAGATTACTCATTCTGCCTCTCCGAATAAAACTCTAAAATCCTGTTATAAGATTCCTGTAGGCTTTGCCCAGACTGCAATGCCACTCATGCCTATGAATGCCTACTTTGAGGTCGAAGTCTGCTCCAGGGCAACCAACAAAGCAATTGCCGTCGGCGTTGCCCCAAAAAACTATCCCAGCAATTCATGGGTTGGCTGGAAGAAGGGATCTGCTGCCTACCACTTGGATGACGGTAAACTGTTTAAGGGGATAAGCAGCTATGGACACAACATGGGCCCGAAAGTCTTTGCAGGCAGCACTGTTGGTTGTGGGATTACGTTCGCTTCCAATGACCATGCAATTGCCGTCAGAGGTGGAGACAAGTTGGAAGTATTTTTCACAGTCAATGGTGTCAAAATAGGCACTCATGAAATGACCATACCTCCAGGAGGACTGTTTCCAACCATCTGCCTGGAAACACCAGCTGAATCTATCATTTTTCACTCAAGGTCCCAGTACCCACCTGTTGCAAATAGTGTTGGCAGTGAGTGGGCTAGTGCCTACTCTCTCCACCAAGCTGGAAGAATCCTGGAGCACAGTTGCAAGCACCAAGTACATGTACTTCATGGCGATAGTCCAACTCCGAAATCCTTTTGTCAGGCAAAAACACCATATTTCGAAGACAGTGACAAGTACAAAATGCCAAAAGCCTTTTGTCAGGCAAAACAACCATTCTCCTCCAAAACACCATATTTTGAGATAGAAATCCAATCTTTAAGCAACTTGTCTCAGATAGCGGCAGGAGCTGCTGCTCTGATAGCTAAAGGATCCACAGCAGTGAGTACAGACTCTATGATGTACAGCTGTTCAGGCCAACTTGTCACCAGAAGAGGGTTGGTAAAGAGCACTGATGGTACTCAGAAGTGTGGAGTAGGAGACAAGTTGGGATGTGCCTTGATATTCGCAGATGAACAACCGTCTAGCATTGAGTTCTACCTCAATAACATGAAGGTGCTCCACTTGAATTTGGCAGAAAAGTGGAAAAACCAGACCCTCTATCCCACAATCATTCTCACACACCCTGGGGATGCAGTTATTCCAACACTCCACCTCCCCCTTCCCAAGTGGGACGTTTCCTCCCTCATAGGCTGGCTGAGATCAGAGAGAGTAAAACTGAGAAGCAATGTTTTGGAGTACTCAGGACCTGGGAGTAAAACATCAGATGTCGGGGTGGCCCAAGTTAGTCAACCACTTCAGCTGAATTCAAATTCCTACTACGAAATCGAGATACTGGACCCAGGAGCCAAGTGCACCATAGCCATAGGAGCAGCCACGCCTGATTACCCACTGAATTGCCAGCCAGGTTGGAGCTCAAACTCCATAGCATATCACGGAGATGATGGCTGCCTGTTTCAGTCAAATGGCACTGGAGTCTGCTTTGGTCCAAAGTGGAAGGTACGAGACACTGTTGGCCTTGGAATTCGTTCTTTTGCTGGGCAAGAGGACAACACTGAACCACCTGAGGTCCAGGTCTATTTCACTCGAAATGGCAAGGAGGTTGGCCACACTACCACCACCCTTCCTCCCAGTGGTCTGTTCCCGACAATTGGTTTGCACAGTGCTCGTGAGAAGGTCAAGGTTCACCTCAGTCCTAAAGTTAGCTTCAATAACTGCCGGCAGGCTTGGAGAACCCTTTGTGGGTTAAAAGTCACGAGATCACATGACGGAAGAGGCCAGATTGTGGAATACAGAGACAATGGTCGCATGACACCAAACTGTGGCATAAAATTGGCACTTGGCGTTGGCAGCCAACCATTCTCTGAAAGCATGCAATACTTTGAAGTCAAGATTCTTTCATTCGGCCACTTGAAAGCCATAGCAATTGGGGTTGTTCCTAAGAGCTATAACCTTGAGTATGCACCAGGATGGGCAGATGGTTCCATAGCCTACCACACTGACAATGGAGAGCTATACCGCTACTCTGGTAAGGGGAAGGTATTTGGCCCAGTGGCACAGAAAGGTGATGTCATTGGCTGTGGAGTAAGCTTCACACCCACCAACAAGTACTGCTCTCTCTTCTTTACCTACAATGGAATGGAAATAGGTCGTTTGCGAGCAGCAATCCCTGATGGTGGCCTCTATCCTGCTGTGTGTCCCACGTCCAAGAAAGACAGAGTAGCTGTACATTTTCTGGAGACCTTCAAACCCAGACTGCCTCAATCTGAGCTCAACTTTGTTGGATTGATGCGTATCAACAACTGCTCCTACTCAGATCAGATCCTGCACTTCACTGGTGGCGGAAACAGCAGCTACAGCCAAGCCCCAGCCATGGCACAATTTTCAGTCCCTCTTCACAATGCCCGCAACTACTTTACAGCCAATTTGGTCAAGTCTGGTGACACTATCCTGATTGGAGTGGCGGCAAGGGATTACCCCATGAAGTATGCACCCGGATATACCTCAGTATCAGTTGCATATGACATAGTAAAAGGCAGCATTCGGGCAGTTTTCAGTAGGGACAGCTTCCACAATCTTGAAGCACCAAAGTGCGAGATTGGAGACACAATCGGTTGTGGGATTGCAACTGAGACGGCAGACCCAAAGACTGCTCGTTACTACATCTTCTTTACCAAGAATGGCATGATAGTTAAGAAGATTGAAATGATTGAAGCATTTGAGGACCTCTACCCAATTGTTGGAATCATTCCAAACGGAAGATCATCTGCTTTATTTATGGACTGGAACACCCCTGTTTTTGAACCACAAAACGTCTTGTAATATCATGATTTTGAGGTTTCAGTGTAATATTCTATTGTGCCAATGCTCTACTGCTCTCACTTTTTCATCCCATTAATTTCTCCTTGTGTCTTTGTACATCTATGGGTTTATTGTCAGTTAAGTCGGATCTGTTCATGTATGGTGCACATGGGCCAGTGCAAACCACATTACTTGCTAATGAATTCATAGCCACTGGGGCAAATTTGATCATTGTCCTCCCCCACAGAACTTGCATGACCATTCATGCATTTACTTATTCCTCAGCATCCAAGACTAGTAATAGGACAAAAAGATGCCTTCCAGTTTTCTAAAACCCAAAGAATTCTGCATGAGGGTATTATAAGCACTATATAGCTAGTGGAAGCTTCTTCATAAAAATGTATGGCTAAATTATAATTCTTACATGATGAATTGGCTTTTTAAAAGTAAGTATCTATGGCTCCCATGCATGGGCAAGCAAAGATTGAGACAAGATGAGCTATTCAAAACATGCCTCCTATAATGTACATTCATGTGCCACATTTAGGACAGGTTCAGGTGCAGCCTAGAAAATTATTTTTTCAGACACACAAATGCATACTTGCTCATTTGCATGATTGCTTGCTGTACAAAGATGTGTACTCAAAAGAAATACAGTACTACTTTTGTTGACCTAGCGATATTATAACGGTGAAGAAACTGGTGCTCTATAGACATTACAACAACCACGATAATATCAATATCTGCAGGACAAATGAGATCAAAACACTGCTATCACTATCTAAAGGGTATAATAGCTAGGCAGCAAATTTTAACTACAACATACGTGATGATAATGAACTTGAACTCTGAACTACTATTAACTTAATGTGTGTGTTCTGAGGAAGAGATGAGATTTTGAAGCAGGTTCATATTACTTACACCTATATTGAATTTTATCAACAATTAGCTGTGAATGATCATGAGTCTGTACGTTTTTGGATATCACCTGCAAGTTCTGACAGCCCACTGTCCCTGAGGCAGGCAATGAGTGTCCCCCAGCTAACGGGTCCGCTCCCCTCTCCATGAATCCACTTCTGTAATATATCGATGTTGATCTCGGTGGGGTCGTTGAGGCGCCTCAGAGCAATTCCATCCACTATGGCTCCAGTGTGATCATTGAGGAGATGGATGCCAAATGTCTTGTATTTGGTACTGATTTGTTGAGGGATGTTGATAGTCTTTCCCTCAGCTGTTGGAAATTTGAGTAGTACTGGCATCTCCAGCGACAGAGAGGAATGTGTAGCTGCAGAGAATACAATTATCATTGCATGAGTCATTGTGCATTATTTTCAGTGCTAGTGATGATAAAACATGCGTATAAAATTGGCCAATCAAATCTCTTATGTAGCAAGGAGTAGTCCAACGGATATAATTATATGGGCACTGAGTTGTTATTGCCTCCATTTGGTTACCTGAATAGAAGGACTGAGAAGGAGCATGTTCTGACACTACATTTGACCTCCTGGCCTAACTTGAAAACATTCAATAAAAGCCTGCTAAAAGTCCACAGGGTTTCTGCTGTACAGCAGAATAGCCCAATAATGGGATTTATAGAGCAGATTTCTCATCCATATATAGCTACCCCATTACTGCAATATATCTTCAGTAATGATTGAACAGCCAATTATGTTAGTGATTGAGGCTGGCCTGGCTGATTAGATGACAATGTAGCACTTGGAATACTTACCTTCAGCTAAATTCAGAAAATTACAGCTAATTTCACAATAGTTACAGCATATACAAGGGTTGATACAGGAAAAATATTACATACCAATCTGCACAACTATGGTGTGTCCATTGAAGTATCTGATGCATTTGCGCATTTTACAGCAATGCCATCACCCCAGGTGCAGGGTCATTAGCTTAGTATGTGGTGTGGTTCAAGTTGACACAGCATACCTGATTTTGTTGCTGTCGGGCATGTCACTCCATAGTCGTCATGGCAATCATCCTCAACTGCAATGGCATAGAGTTTGTACATAATATAACATCTTCCAGTGAACCAACTTGTAAAATTACTGTTTATTAAAAGTACTAGTTCAAAGGATAATAGATGAACAATGACACACACCTTGTTCACTGTCGGTGTTTTCCTGGGGAAGGTGCATTGCCATATTGGCAGTCTGAGGATGAGAAATTTGGGGGTCATGGTGGTCCACATGTGCAACATGCATAATGTGAGTGGCTGATTCAGCTTTGGACTGAGCCAGATCCAAGTGTTTCACAAGCTCACAATCCTGTAAAAAAAATTGAATAAGACATGCATATACACGAACTAGAGACACCAAAATATTAATACAAAGAGAATCATTAACTAGGGGTATCATGGGATACAAGGGGCGAGCGTGAGCTTGGATGAGTGAAAGAGAAGTGATTTGTGCCCGTAGCTTCAGCGATTTGACCAGATGATACCCTTAGCCTCGTAAGCTTACCGAGGCCACGCGGGGGTGTGTGGCCTGGGTACGAGGCTACAGATACCCTAAGTTGTCGCAGTTCTCTGCGACGCTCCAGCCGCCCCTCCCTAGCTTCTGCTAACTCACCAGATACCCTAAGCCGTTGCAGTTCTCGGTGACGCTCCAGCCTTCTTCGACTTTTCGGCCTCATATTCATACATTCAGTCGCGGCGAGCGCATCAGCGTATTTGCGGTATTGGGGCAGCCCCTGTCCGTTCGTTCACGACAAAAATTGGCAACTGACTACACTGAAGGGCTCGCTCACGCTCGCCAATGGGGCAGCCCCTGTCTGTTCGTTTACGACAAAAATTGGCAACTGACTACACTGTACTAAAGGGCTCGCTCACGCTCGCCAATAAACTCATAAAGTTGTCTATGCATGATACTATTACTTACGTGTGGTGCTCTTCCACCAAATATACTGTAGTGGTCTAAGGCATGACGAAGAGTGGAGTAAGTTCTCATATGTTGGGGTCTTGCAATTGCCCACAAGGTGAATACTTTAAAACATTTCTTGGAATCAATTTCAAAGCTATGTGCTTCAACCTCTGCAATCACGGCCTGGGGCTCATTGTGCAGAACTTCTGCAAGGATTCTCCAATTCTTCTGCAGAGCTACTGAGATTCTATAAAAAATGTCATCAGGTACTGTCTTTTTCTCATTCACAGGATTAAAAATCTCTTTTAGGAGTCCAACTCCGAGGTCCTGGTAGGGCTCGAAGAAAAGCAAATCTTTGATGGAGAGAAATGAGTTCTCGGGATTGTATGAAGGGGCATCAACCTCTAAAGTAATATAAGGTTCCTTCCGCACTATGGATACAGTCACTTGGGTCATGGAAAATGAATAAATTCTTTGTTCCACTCTGGCTAGGCACTTAGGATCAATTATGAACTCATTTGGTCTGACTTCAGAGCAACTGTTGTCCTTGATGCTAAGAATCTGCTGAATTATTGAAGATCTTAACTTCACACATTTTATCTCACTGTCCTTGAGACATCTCATCATCAACACTACCTTTGTACTTTGCTCAATGAGTTCAACAGTGACTTCAATCCCATTTGCATCCAGCCAGCGCATACCATTCTTCCATAACCTACAGCCTTTGGTTGATGCTAGCAACGTCTGATGGGTTGGCTTGGGTACTAGAGCATAGTTGCATGTGAGGTTAACAAGAAGAAATTGGAGGAATCGTGGAGTAAAGAAATGGAACTCCTCAGTGCACTGGAGGCACCAACCGAAGGAGTAGGTGTACTTTGCACTGGGCTGCCAAATATCAGCCGGCTTTCCTGCACTAATTAGAGCAGGAAAGAAGAAGTACCTTTCCGATGCAAAAAGCACGGAATCCAACCCTCCAATCAATTCCAGTGCCTGAGGCTTCATTACAGTGCAGAACCCCATTCTCAGCATATACTGAATGACTAGATCGGTGTCAAGGTGTTGATCTGACTGCTCAAGTACTGTTTCTAACAGTGAATGTGTGACAATACCCAGACTGGTGGATTTCTTAAGACATTTTAGAAGACCATGAATTTTTGAGAGAATCTCTTTTTTATCAACTATAATCCAACTCTCTGGGAGATCTTTACTCTTCAAAAAGATTAGATGACCACTAGCATTTAGCCCTTCACATGCACTGCAGAGACTTGAAGGTGATTTAAGGGGATCGAGTTTAGGATTCTGGAATGACAGAATGTGAGAAAGGAGGTTACTGAAAGTGCATGCTTTAAGTAGGGGCTGCTGTTCACATATAAATGTATTCAGAAGACTACAATTGATGTAGTCAAAATGTGTCTTAATCCTTATAACTTTGCAGCTCTGTTCCAAAAGCTTTCGCAGTTTTATAATACCATCTGAATAAGACTTTCGACAATCAAGTATGACCCAGTCTAAATGTTGTAAACGAGAGCAAGAACATGTCATTTTTGATAAAGCTGTGGCTTTGGTTTGGCAATGTTGGGCAGAGAGAATGTCTGCATGGCTGCCTACAGCTATGACCTGTACATGGCACTTTGTAGCGGAAATGGCATTTGCAACAATTAGTTGCCAATATACAAGTGATTTTCTGATATGTTCAAGGCCTTCGCTCAGGTCTATTACAATTAAAACCACTGCATGAGATACACTTTCAAACAGAGTTTCATGACCAGCATGAAATTCCTCATGACCTGCTAAGTCATACACAGTAACTTTCCCAAAGTTTCTGCTATCAATTTCAGTTGGAATAATCCCAGCTGTCTCAGAAATTACATTACGCACATTTAAGAATCTGCCAAATATTGCACTTTCATCTTGCAAAGCCCTGACAAGTGTACTTTTTCCAGAGCCAGAATTTCCTACAATGTATATTTTTGGTGAGGTACAAAGTAAATTTTGGTTCCTTAACTGACGACTCACTTGATGGTAAAAAGCAGGCTTAACGGTACAACCCTTGCTAATAAGGTAGATGGCAGTATCAACTGAAAATTTTTCACAAGCCAGATCAAGAGGAGTTTTACCTATATTAGTAACAATCTCGGGATCACAATCCATTTCTACAATAAATATTTTTATTACCTCCATTTTCCCATTTCTGGAAGCTAGGTGAAGAGGTGTTTGTCCATACCTATTTCGGCGTATTGGATTGCACTGCTTCTCCTCAGTAAGAAAACTCACTACTGCAGTGTGTCCATACTGGGAAGCTAAATGAAGTGGGGTCATACCGTACTCCTCATCTGGACATGATGGATCTGCCTGTTGCTCATTAATTAGGTACTGGACAACATCAAGGTGGCCTTCTTGACTAGCATCATGAAGAGGTGTTCTACCCCATTGATCTCCACACATTGGATCACAATTCCTTTCAGCAATGAAGAACTTCATAACGTCTAAGCTGCCTCCTAGTGCAGCACAATGAAGTGGAGTTTTTCTGTATTTATTATTTCCGGACATTGAGTCACACTGTTTCTCCTCAGTAAGAAATCTCACTACTGCAGTGTGTCCATTCCAAGAAGCTAGATGAAGTGGAGTGATTTTGTATTCCTCATCTGGACATGATGGATCTACATGTTGCTCATCAATTAGGTACTTGACCACATCAAGGTGGCCCTCCTGGCTAGCATCATGAAGTGGGGTTCTACCCCATTGATCTCTACACATTGGATCACAATTTTTCTCAGCAATGTAGAACTTTATGACATCTAAGCTGCCTCCTTGTGCAGCAGAATGAAGTGGAGTTTTTCTGTATTTATTATTTCTGCAAATTGGGTCACACTGCTTCTCCTCAGTAAGAAATCTCGCTACTGCTGTGTGTCCATTCCAAGAAGCTAGATGAAGTGGAGTGATATTGTATTCCTCATCTGGACATGATGGATCTATCTGTTGCTCATCAATTAGGTACTTGACCACATCAAGGTGGCCCTCCTGGCTAGCATCATGAAGTGGGGTTCTACCCCATTGATCTCTGCACATTGGGTCACAATTCTTCTCAGCAATGAAGAACTTTATGACATCTAAGCTGCCTCCTAGTGCAGCAAAATGAAGTGGAGTTTTTCTGTATTTATTATCTCTGTACATTGGGTCACACTGCTTCTCCTCGGTAAGAAATCTCACTACTGCAGTATGTCCATTCTTAGAAGCTAGATGAAGTGGAATGTTACTGTATTCCTCATCTGGACATGACGGATCTACCTGTTGCTCGTCAATTAGGTACTTGACCACATCAAGGTGGCCCTCCTGGCTAGCATCATGAAGAGGTGTTCTACCCCATTGATCTCTACACATTGGATCACAATTCTTCTCGGCAATAAAGAACTTTATAACATCCAAACTACCTCCTTGCGCAGCAGAATGAAGTGGAGTACTTTTGCACTTGTCTGTGCACATTATGTCACACTTCTCCTCAGTAAGAAACCTCACTACTGCAGTGTGCCCATGCATAGAAGCTAGATGAAGTGGAGTGATATTGTATTCCTCATCTGGGCATAATGGATCTGCCTGTTGCTCATCAATTAGGTACTGGACCACATCAAGGTGCCCCCCCTTGCTAGCATAGTGAAGAGGTGTTCTACCCCATTGACCTCTACACATTGGATCACAATTCTTCTCGGTAATGAATAACTTTATAACATCCAAGCTGCCTCCTAGTGCAGCAGAATGAAGTGGAGTGTTTCTGTACTTATTTCTGCACATTAAATCACACTGCTTTTCCTCAGTAAGAAATCTCACTACTGCAGTGTGTCCATTCTTAGAAGCTAAATGAAGTGGAGTGGTACTGTATTCTTCATCTGGACATGATGGATCCGTCTGTTGCTCGTCAATTAGGTACTTGACCACATCAAGGTGGCCCTCTTGGCTAGCATAATGAAGAGGCATTCTACCCCATTGACCTCTACACATTGGATCACAATTTTTCTCAGCAATGAAGAACTTTATAACATCCAAGCTGCCTCCTAGTGCAGCAGAATGAAGTGGAGTGTTTCTGTACTTATTTCTGCACATTATGTCACGCTGCTTCTCGGTAAGAAATCTCACTACTGCAATGTGTCCATTCCAAGAAGCTAGATGAAGTGGAGTGATACTGTATTTCTCATCTGGACATGATGGATCTGACTGTTGCTTGTCAATTAGGTACTTAACCACATCAAGATGGCCCTCATGGCTAGCATAATGAAGAGGAGTTCTACCCCATTGACCTCTACACATTGGATCACAATTCATCTCGGCAGTGAAGAACTTTATAACTTCCAAGCTGCCCCCTAAGGAAGCAAAATGAAGTGGAGTGTTTCTGTACTTATTTCTGCACATTAAATCACACTGTTTCTCTTCAATAAGAAACCTCACTACTGCAATGTGTCCATTCTCAGAAGCTAGATGAAGTGGAGTGGTACTATCTTCCTCATCTGGACATGATGGATCTGCCTGTTGCTCATCAATTAGGTACTTGACCACATCAAGGTGGCCCTTCTGGCTAGCATCATGAAGAGGTGTTCTGCCCCATTGATCTTTACACATTGGATCGCAATTCTTCTCGGCAATAAAAAATTTTGTAACATCCAAGCTGCCCCCTTGTGCAGCAGAATGAAGTGGTGTTTTTCTGTATTTATTATTTCTGGACATTGGATTACATTGCTTCTTGTCAGTAAGAAATCTCACTACTGTGATGTGTCCATTCTCAGAAGCTAGATGAAGTGGAGTGGCACTGTACTCCTCATCTGGACATGATGGATCTGCCTGTTGCTCATCAATTAGGTACTTGACCACATCAAGGTGGCCCTCCTGACTAGCATCATGAAGAGGTGTTCTACCCCATTGATCTCTACACAATGGATCACAATTTTTCTCAGCAATGAAGAACTTTACAATATCCAAACTGCCTCCTTCTGCAGCAGAATGAAGTGGTGTTTTTCTGTATTTATTATTTCTGGAAATTGGGTCACACTGCTTCTCTTCAGTAAGAAACCTCACTACTGCTGTGTGTCCATTCCAAGAAGCTAGATGAAGTGGAGTGGTATTGTCCTCATCTGGACATGATGGATCTACCTGTTGCTCATCAATTAGGTACTTGACCACATCAAGGTGGCCCTCCTGGCTAGCATCATGAAGAGGTGTTCTACCCCATTGATCTTTACACATTAGATCGCAATTCTTTTCGGCAGTGAAGAACTTTATGACATCCAAGCTGCCTCCTTGTGCAGCAGAATGCAGTGGAGTGCTTCTGTGCTTATCTCTGCACGTGAATACGTCACACTGTTTCTCCTCAGTGAGAAATCTCACTACTGTAGTGTGTCCATTCTGAGAAGCTAGATGAAGTGGAGTGGTATTATATTCCTCATCTGGATCTGCCTGTTGCTCGTCAATTAGGTACTTGACGACATCAAGGTGGCCCTCCTTGCTAGCATAGTGAAGAGGTGTTCTGCCCCATTGACCTCTACACATTGCATCACAGTTTTTATTTGCAATAAAAAAATTTATAACATCCAAGCTGCCTCCTAGTGCAGCAAAATGAAGCGGAGTGTTTCTGTACTTATTTCTGCACAATACATCACACTGCCTCTCCTCAGTAAGAAATCTCACTACTGCCGTGTGTCCATTCCAAGAAGCTAGATGAAGAGGAGTAATACTGTATTCCTCATCTGGACATGATGGATCTGCCTGTTGCTCATCAATTAGATACTTCACTACATCAAGGTGGCCCTCCTGGCTAGCATAATGAAGAGGTGTTCTACCCCATAGACCCTTACACATCGGATCACAATTCTTTTTAGCAATGGAGAACTTTATAATATCCAAGCTGCCTCCTTGTGCAGCAGAATGAAGCGGAGTGTTTCTGTACTTATTCTTGCACATTAAATCACACTGCTTCTCCTCAGTAAGAAATCTCACTACTGCAATGTGTCCATTCTTGGAAGCTAGATGAAGTGGAGTGTTACTGTATTCCTCATCTGGACATGACGGATCTGCCTGTTGCTCGTCAATGAGGTACTTGACAACATTAAGGTGACCTTCATGGCTAGCAAGGTGGATAGGGGTAATGCCATCTTCATCGCTACACATGGCTGTATATCTACCTTCATTAAAAAGGTACTGAATAATATTCAGATGACCTTCATGGGAGGCAGTATGAAGTAGTGTCCTACCTGGAGCAAAATTACAGCCATTGTTTTTCCAGCGTTTTGTTGTTTTATTGTAAGCATCACACTGCTTCTCAGTTATCATATACCTTACAACATCCAGCTGACCATTTCCTGCTGCCAGGTAAAGTGGAGACCTACCTTGCTCATCTCTAGAAGTGGTGCTGCACTCTTTGTCATCAATCAGGTATTTTACTACAGCTAGGTGGCCAAACTTGGCAGCTACGTGAAGAGCGGTGTGCCCATCCTTGTTTGTGGAAAATGCATTACATTGTGTCTCATCTATGAGATACTTTACAACAGCTAGGTGGCCATTAGCAGCAGCAGTGTGCAGTGGAGAATTACCAAAATTATCATCTGCAAAAGAAACTTCACTGGGTGTGGAAGTTTGCAGTGAGCTACTACTAGCATTTTTGTCGGTGGTTTGAAGTACAGAGCTATTACTAATACCAGCACCTGTGCTATGGTTGGTCAAGGACTGTCTTATGCTTTCAGTTAGCACTCTGAGGACATCTAAATGACCGTACTTTGCTGCAAGATGTGTGGGAGTAAGGCCATCCCTGCTGCAAGACTCAATACTGTAATTATAATCATTCATGAGGACTTTAACAATATCAGCTCTTCCATGCTGGCATGCATAGTGCAGAGGATTGAATTTGTCTGGCCCGACTGTGATTTGGGTATCATTTGGAATGATCTGGAGAGCAGCCTGGAAATTCCCAGATTCCAGAGCAGAGATTACTTCCTTCGAAGAGTCCAGGACATTGTAACTCAGTACGCTTTGGGACTGCTGGTCTATAGCCATTTAATCTATGCCAAATAGCTAGTGGCAGAGCTTAGAAACCGACTGTATGACACCATAAATCTACTGCTGTCCTTAGCTATTTACATCAAAAACAAGAAACATGGCTAGCTACGTAATAGACTATAAATATCAGGAATTACAAAATTGTATTAAATGAATTCATTCGCTTGACTTGAATGATGTACATTGTACTTGACTTGAGCCGGCTTGTTGACAGTTGTCACTGACTTGACCTGACTTGCAGCTGTATACAAACATCCATAGTAGGCTTAGCTATACGTTTTTGAATTGTTTCGTAATCTCCAATGAAGAAAAATACTCTCAGTAGGGATGTGGATGTTAAATTACGAGTTCAACAAACGTGAGTTACTTGAGAGATTGCCGCGGCGTGCCTCGGTTGAGACAGTCCTCCGGCGGTCGGTCCGATCCGCGAGATCAGCAGTAGTAGCTAGCTAGATGTGTACCGTGGACTTGTCATAAGATCCTTTACTGTACAGATATTATTAATATTCACATACTCACACAGCTTTATATATAATTATCTCACTCAGCACTGACCAAAACAACAAAAAAAATTATGTAAATTTGGGGGTGGAGGCTCACTGCTCAAATTGGTCCTGCGTGGTGTGTTCGTTTGAGCGATTGGTAGTAGTCTGCAAGCTGCTGCTTAGATACAAACACTTTGAAATCTGATCAACAGGTACTCTTAGATCTACTAGTATGCGTTTGGCATTATAAGAATGTCTAATTGGTATGACGTCACTGCGATGTTTGGTGGGCGCGCGCATCCAAGATACTGTACGTAGCATGACGTCACGCAACGTAAGTCGAGTGTGGTGGCGCATGGCGGCGCGCGCATCCAATAATTGTAAGGGTTAAAATGGATGAACAATTCCTTGTAAATGAGAATGAGAAAGAACAGAGTTAGGAATATTACAAAAACTAAGCTCCTGAAGGACCATACTTAGCAGACGAACAAAATGGATTTCCCTCAAAGTGACACAAACATCCTCAAGGCCTGCAGGTAAATGGTACAGATCCACCTTAGACATTGATGTTGTAGTAATAGATAGCAGACACCATAGCTACCTTCTAATATGTTGCTTCCAGTGTACCAAACATCTAGAAATATAGCGGCAGCCAGTAGAAGATGTTGAACCTGTACATGTATTTACAGATGGGATAAGTCTTGATTAAAAAAATGATTCACAAAAAAACTTGCAAAGTGTATACCGTAAACTCGGAGTATAGTGACCCCTTAATTACATTATTAACCCCATGAATATAATTATCTATCAAAACCATTACTATGGATTCTTGAACTGTATTACCCATTCAAATAGAATTACCCTATGAGTATTTTTACCCATCAGACAACAAAGTAAATCACCATAACGACTAAAAAGATAACATGCCCAGGAGGGATATAAGCATGAGCCTGAGGGCAAGTGCTCATAATCCCAAGTAAGTGCAATAGAGTTGCATACTGCACTCTTAGTGCCTCCTTCCCAGGCTAACATTTGTGCACTAATTGAAGTCCAGCCTGGTGAGTATAGACTCACCTTGTACTTTACTACTGTAATTTTAACCTTATAGTACTTAACCCCATGAATATAATCACCCATGTAATAGCAGCCTCTAACTAAATGCACAATTTTTGAATAGAGTGATCGGTCATTATGTCGTGAGTTTACGGTATTGTACTACTGGCATACAACGATAATACAATACCTGTACTGACTCTTGCTGCTGTTTCCTACACAGCCACAGAGCTTCTACCACAGGTGATGCCACCAAGTCACAGAGGACACAGACTGTCAGAACTCTGCTAAGAGGCTGCCACACCTTCAAGAAGAATTACAACTGGTCTTATAGGCAAGGCCTAGCAGAAATATGGATGGTACAAAACTTCATTTCCAACCTCTTGGTGTTGCTGAGTATACCTCTCAAATACAGATTGGCTCATCAATCTCTCAATTGGAAAGTCCATTTTCAAGTCTATTATGGTGGAACAGAGACAGAAACTAGTACCAGTTAAAGTGAACAGCAATTTTGCTTACCTTTCGTTAGCTTCCAAAATGCTACAAATTCTCTAAGTAGATCCTATACCAGAAAGAAAAAGACACTGCTCCTAAGAATTAACCAGTTGTTATCGATCTGTGTTACTTCTATACCTTCATAGCTTTTTCTTCTGTGAACACACCATATAAAACTGGATTAAGAAAGGTAAATATTCAATAAGTATTATTATAATTATGATATGTTGCTGCTTACCCAAATAGGAAGCCAGGTCTACAGATAGATGAAGAGCATCCTGTAATTCAATGGGGACCAGCTGCAAATAAGTATAAATACAGCAATAAGTTACCAACACAATATAAACCCTAAAAGAAGTACCTGTGGGACCATGATGGTGGGTAGAATTGAACTAGTGGACCGACAGTAGTCTATCATCTGAATCATAACAGAATCCAATTTTTCCAGCTGGCCTGCGTGTACACATATTAGCAGAGGGTCAATGTCACATCTCCTATCCCTGCAACTTACTCTTATCTTACTCTTGTGCTATGGGCTTGCTCTCACTATTTCCCCATTTTCTTTTCTTGGGGGTGTAAACATCTAAGGTGTGGCTTGAGTTGCAAGTCAAATTCCTGAATAAAATTTGAGTAGCATGCTCTCAAGCCCCATCTCAGATGTCCATGCCCCCTGAAAAACAAAACACGGGATCTGATCATATACACTGCAAAAACAGAGTGGTCATTTTAACCCATATAGGGTTACGCCAGTTGCAGCAGAGAATGCAGTTCAATAAGATCACTTTACTCAGGGAAACCCAGCTCTTTGGTGGGGGTAGTAACAGGTTGGTACAGATATGCGTTCTCCTTTTGAAATGGGAGAAATATGTGTGTAAAATGATCTACTTGTTTACGCATTGTTTTGCAGACTGCCAGGTTGCAGAGAAACCCTATTTATTTGTAATGTATTCCATGAATGTTTTAGGAGTTAGGGCTGGCGCCACTGGCCCAGTTGGTCAGGTTTTAACCTGACCACTTTTCAGACAAATGTTTTCTTCATATAGAAGTAGTTATAGAGGGGCCATCAATGAAGTAACTATAGAGGGACCATTAATGCATACACACTGCCAATTGCATCTCTCTCCCAGCAAATCATAGTAACTAGACTCAGTGTGTGTGTGTGTGTGTGTGAAGTGGCCACGCCCACTAGGAGAGGGCTAATGCAGAAAAAGCAAGTGGTGTGGTCACGAGAAAATTTTGAAATGGTCTCCTATTCCACACACCAATTCCATATTACATGAACACACACCTAAAACATTGTCATTGTAAGATGTGTGGAATAAGAGATTTGTGGAATAGAACATTCATGGAATTGAGGTTTGTATAACTGCAGGTTTTGTGGAATAGAGGATTCCTGGAATCAATTGTAGAATAGAACATTCAGAGAATATAATTTCTAGTTTTGGTTATTGCATTTGCTGTCTATAATGTGTAAACAAGTGGATCACTTTACACAAATATTTCTCCAATTTGAAAAGGATAGAAAGGCCAATTAACAACACATACCTTTCCCAGCCTGTTGCTATCCCCACCAAAGGAACATAATATAGCTGGGTTTCCCTGAGTAAGTGATCTTATTGTTATACACTTAACTGTACATTCTCTGGTGTCATGGTTGCAACTGAGGTAACCCTATATGGGTTGAAATGACCACTCTGTTTTTACAGTGCTATAGCACAAGTGTAATATGTGTGAGGGGACGAATAGTACCATCTTGAGTATGATACTTAGTAATAGTCTAGCAATAAACAGTGACTAACAAAAACAATTTTTTTTCGCTGCCATGATTGGTCGGCATTTTGGTAAATCTGAGTATAGATGCTACAGTTACCTGCTGTTGGGTTCTGGTTGCTTTCGTGAACAATAGTGTCTGTGACTGCCTGTGGGAGGAACAGAATGATGCACGTGGGCTTGGAGATAAGGCTAGAGCTGTAAGCAATGTATTTCCTTCAGGTCCCTTTCCTAGCCACCATCACTCACCCTGAATTTCTCCAATGGAGAGCGTTCAAGTGTTTCAGAATCTCTGCTGGTTGCTATAGAGCTATCCTTGGAAATTACCCCAATGGAAGGTAGTCCTTTTCCACCCAGTTGCAGGGGCTGTAGCATGTCTATGGGTGTTTGTGGTTGTCTTTGTGGCTCCTTTGAGTCTTCCAAATGTTGTAGGTGTGGTACTGAACTGTTAGTGAGGCTAGGCAAAGGTAAGCTACACAACTGTAGGAGGGACAGTTCATCCTTTACGCCTGATTTGATAGCTTTTTGTAATTTTTCGAATCTTCTGATCAGCTCCTCTTGGATAAGAACTATTCAGAATCCATAAGAAAAGCAATGATATATAATTGTCTACATCATACAGCATCCCGTATCTCAAACTATCAAGATTATAACTAGATCACTTGTAGCATGGTGGTCGTAGGGGAAACAAAATTGGTTTCCGTGACTGACCTTTTAGCTTTTCAGAGACCCATTTAGAATATTTCTCATCAGCCCAAGTGGCTGCTACGCCACTGACAGCAGCTATAACCTGTCAACAGAGAATTGATGATTGATTACAATATACTCTTTCGTCATGACTCTTACAGAGGAGGAATAGAGACTCTACTCCTCCCTCACAAGAGCTTGGGACAGAGTGAATCATGTCAATCTCCTGAAATCTTCTGCACCTGGTCACTTTGTGTTCCTGAAAGCAGGAGCTCCATGGTTACGTGTACTTGATTTTTGCACTCACTACATATAAATAAGCCGACATTACAATAGTATAGAATAAACAGCCTCACTACAATCACACTTCTGTAGTACCTCTGAAGATAGCTCTTCACTGCATCACTTGCAGAATAGATTACATCCTCAATGACAACCGCCAGTTGTCTGTTTGCTTCAGTCTAAGGGTCAAACATTTTCATTGTCGCTAGGCCTTAGGTAAGAGACTATCTCAATCAATAATTATCTTTACCTTACTGAAGGGCTCGTTTTCCTCACTGGAGAAATCCATGCTACTGTCTGGGCAAATACTGGAAAAGAAGTTGCGAAGATATTTTGTTTACATAGATCGATGGACATAAAACATTTTGAACCATTAGCTACGTACCATTTCTCTTTTAGCCACGTAGCTAACATCCTAATTCCATCAGAAATGTGTTGGGAAATGATGTGTAATTCACAGTGATGAATAAGTTTGGCAGAAATCCTACAACATAGAATAGCAGAGGACATTATTAGAGGTCCACGAGGTTCTAAAATCTAGCCACTCCCACTAACCTTTCACAAATGATGGCACACAGCTGCTTCAAGTAGGGAGGGTGAGCCCTGAAGAAGTTTTCTTGTAACTGCATCTGTACGCAAATTATATTTTGATAGATACACAGAATTGTGACGTGATAGAATGGCATGATATATAGCACGAATATCATTTAACCTGCAACTGCATGGCTGGTGACATTTCTTGATCAATGACCACATCAGCTTCAGTTGACAAGGACAGCGGCTTAATCTTCCTAATAGGAGCTATAGAGAAGTGCTAAAACCCACTTCTGTGGAAGATATACATACACTGTGTGTCAGTTTTGTCACTCACTTGCTCGGGGCTGTAAGCCGGCAGAAAATTCAGCAAGCAGTGAACGGATATCACCTGCACACATGCACGGAAACATGTAATACTATGGCATGCAAATCGAGACAAGGTTATAATGTGGCTGACTATACACATGTACAGTCACACACACCGAGGAAAGGACAGCATGTATAGAGCAGCTCAGTTGTGATGAGGTCCTGTGAGTCCTGTAGGAATGTTATGAGACTCACAAGGTGAGGCTCAAAGCTAGCAGATTACAGTATTGCATGCATGGACTCACGAGACCATCTGTTGCATCCGATAATGTCAGACTTGTGCTGCTATACTCAAACAACATGCTAGTTGACAAATTTACGATCTACAGGATAACATAGTGGACCAACTTGCATATTGCATACATAAAGCCAGAGGGCATAATAATTATTATGCATAATTACAGCATGCTAATGAATCATACAGTGATAGTTGCACACCTCAAATAGCCATCCCAAAGTAGTGATAATCAAAAATAGGCCACAATTTACTTGGGGACTTTCCAAAGGGATTGATCTAAAACCAAGAGAAAAATACCATAATACACATACATTATACGAGGCTAGAATAATGACACTAACAAGAAAATACTGTGTAAGAAAGTAGTAGTCGGACAATACCATTACTTTCACTGCAAAGAACCAGCATGTGCATGCACATACCTACCTATAAATGGCCACAAGCGTCTGTAGCAGTGTGGAATAGTAATGCAGGAGTGGTGCCTGGGGGTCCATCATACTCAGGTGCTGTACCACCCAGGGGAGAGTGATGGAGAGGTGGCCATGCCCAGCAGCTTCATGGATGCATGGCAAGAGATCAAATGACTGAACCTGGAGGTACAATTTAAAAGATGCATGACTTTGTATTTCAAAATTCATAGTTATGGAGTACATATGCTAAGCCTTTCCTATGCAGCCTTACCATGGCTCGTCCAGGCAGCAGTGAGTCAGGTGAGGGGTTCTTGTAAGGTAGAAATTCTATAAACCCCAAAAACTTGGCCAACACCTGCGTGATGTGCAGGACTTCTGGGAGGTCTCGGGCCTGGAGGGAGCTGCAGCTGGAGTGAAGCTGAGTAAAAGGAGGGGAGTAAAGGAGGAAGGGAGGGAGAAAAGGAGTGAATAGAGATGAACTTTTAAGATGCAGTATACACAGTGCACTACCTTCATCAACTCGGCATAGAGTGTGGTCATCAGATGATGATTGAAAGTATAGCTGTAAAAAAAAAAGAAGATTTCATGAATTCATATATTTTACCACTAAACTCTACTGTTTGGGAGATCCCACTCTGCCAACCTGTCTGCAGCCAGAATAAACTCGCTGAAAAATTCTTCAGTCTGAGAGAAAGTAGGTGCAGGGCAGGGACCATGGCCAGAGGAGGGCTGGAGGAAACGCTCTGATAGCCTGTGAACAGACAGCCATTGAAGAAAGTTATAACGATGCTGCTGGCCAAATGTCTGTCGGCTGCATTCAAGCCTACTTCTTAAATCTGTCAGGGTTTGTTTTCCGCAGGTTGTGCACCAAACTACTGCTGTTTTCTGTCCCAGCCAGAGCATCAGCAGAAAACCTACAGCTCTAGAAAAGAAACAACATTGATTCACACAAACTCTCCACATTCAGATTGGGCATAATGTAGAGACAGCAAAAATCCTTAATAACCTCTGTGAGCTGCTTTTGAAAGAGTCTGGCAAAGTGGGCGTGACTGCAGAGCTCAGCTGGCTGCCGAATCAGTTGTCTGAGAAAGATATGTTATTGCTTACCAAATTGATGACTAAATTTTGCAGTTTTGTTATACATACCTGATTTTCTCTCCTAGAGCAGTCTGTAAGTTCCAATTTGAACGCTCGTGATTCTTTTCCCACTCTCTCAGCACAAAGTAAAATGAGTCCCTGGGGTTTACAGGGACCATGCTTAAAGACACAATCAAATTTGACCTTCAGAGGTGGAAAAGGCTGCTGTATACCTTTGTTTCTTGAAAGCATGAATGCTTTTCACGTTTGGGAAATTTTTGCTGTTGTCACTGTCCTCCTGAAAGGGTACCCCCATGGAGTACCTGCTTTCCTGGGACCAGCTGCGGTGATGAGAGGAACTCTACAAAACGTAAGGAAGTGTTGGTAGAGCTTTATTAATAACAAAGGGGGCAGAGTTATATAGTCACCTGCCCTACAGCAATCTCTGCAGCTTCAGAAAAGAAGGCTGCTAGTTCGGGATCAAATTCAGATATCTAAAGGATCCAAGAATAACCGTATTGAAGATAAAAGTACTGGCTGTGTCTGTCAGCTAGAACACACCAACCCTAATGTTGTCAGCTAGCAGCTGTAATGTTGATTTATCAAGTGCTGTTAGCAGACTGCAATGGAAATACAAGTCATTAACATGGTAAGACCACATAGGGCTATGCTACATATAAGATCTTGTTTACATAGCTATAGTCTTACTGTTTTATTCTGTTCAACACTGCCACTGCAAAGAATACACAGTTATCGAGACTCCCAAACAGCTCTGTCGGCACTATAAACATGATCAGTAAACTATGTATGTGACACTATAGGTTACAAATAGTAATTATAGCCACCCAGTACCTAGCTTCACAGACATTGAGTGTACTAGCACAACAGTGAGTAGCTGGATCACAAAGTGAATTTCTGGTGTCAAATTGGGAACCAAGCGCTCTAAAGGAATGGGAGGTAAACAGTCAGCATCTCGTTCTCAGACTTCCACCTAGTTTAAAGCTGGGAATTAGCCCATACTGATTCAGAGAAAGTACTTACCATTGATCACCTTTGCATAAACATTGACCACTTTTTCCAGTAATTCTTTGCTAGTGACTCTCGCGGGAGAGGGTTGTAGCTGAGCTTGGTTGGGGAGGAGGGGAGTGGAAGTGATTGGTGTGGATGAAGGGATGTGAGTGGGGAACTCGTGCAGCGAACGCCTACTTATGATCGATATTTGCAGCTCGTGATTGAGATCAGGAGTGCTGGATTGGCCCGGGTTTGGGTAGGATACCTGAACATCATATCTACCAGAGGAACTGGCTTGTCTCTTGTTCTGCTTACTGGACTGACTTAGCTCAAAAATCGAATGCCTACTTATTTTGGCGTCCAGATTTGGAGCAGAGAGCTGAGCAGCTTGGGCAGAGCTACCATGTCCTTGTCTCCCTCTACGATCATCAGAAAATGATTTGGGGTTGCTTCTAGCCTTTCTATCAAAAGCAGATGAATCGCACTCTCCTGGACCAACTGCTGCCAAACCCTCCGACTTAGGAGTGGACTGCGATTGTGGCTCCTGCTGTTCCCTTCCACCACGGCCCAAGCTCCTTCCCTCGTGTCTCTGTCTGGATCTCTCCAGCTGTAGCAATCTCCTCTCTTCATCGAGATGCAGGGGAGAGGTAGAAGAGGGGGCGTGGCAGGTGAAAGCAGGGTCAGCCCTCCAGGGATTGGTGGGAGAGGAAAACTGAGAAACGGTGGCTTGTGGGAGGGGCTCAACGGGGGTGAGGGTGATGCGGCGAGAGGCCTTTCCCTTCTTCTTGCCAGAGCTATAGATGGAAGAGTATCGATCAGCTAATGCAACACTCATATTCCATATATCCTCTATTGCAGGCATTTGACTCCCCAACTCCACCCGTCACCGTGGCACAAAAAGTAAAACTATTATTTTTGCAAACCTTGCAGATGTTGATTGCATGGGAGGGAACTCCATTAGACTGCTGAGATCAAAGGAGCTCTTCCCCCTTCCCTCAGACTCCTTGCTTCTCTCTGCCTTTCTGGAGGAGGCAGACATTCGAGAACTGCCTACATCTGAGGCTGTTCTGGACCCCTATGTACATGTGTGCGCATGTGCATACGTTATACACATGCTAAAATCAAACTGCCCATAGCCGCTCTCCACAAGGAGCTTATTGCCTAAAACATATTTGGTTTATTGCTGCATTAGAATCAGCTTACTATGACCCCTTAGACTCCATAACTTCGAACACTGGCACAGACTGATACTTGAGATGAGGTTTGCATTAGGAAATAAGGAGCCATAAAGATATGGGTCTCTAACTCTTATCACTCACTGCAACATGGTGTCGCTTCCTAGCAGCTCCAAGCTCCAGTTGGCCTGACTTTCCCGGAGCCTGCCTACTGGTGGATGCCATTGCCCCCCGCACCGAGAGGATTGGTGCCGTACTGTCTTGGAGAAACTGCAGCAGAGCTTGAGCATCACTCGCATCCAAGTCCTGCTTCTCCAGCAGCCTCTCAATCTGCTCCATTGCAGCTCTCGATATATCCTGCAGCTGGGGTGTGTGCATGGTATGGAGGCATGCAAGTGACGATGACCAAGACTACATGTACTTTGAAGCATGAATACATAAAAATTAGCAAAATACCATAGATAATAGAGCAAGTGCTCTATTATCTATGATCATACCATAGATAATAGAGCAAGTGCTCTATTATCTATGATCATACGTACAGGATAGGGAGAAGGTGGAAGCATGCAACATACACAAATTTAGAACATAGCAGCATACTGGATGCAAACAGGATCTTCAGCAGCAGTGCCAGGCAGTGAACTCACCTGCAGCTGATTTTCGTTAATTAACCCTTTATTGACGCACACACAACAAAATCGATGATGTAATAAGGTCATGCAGGATATCCGGATGTGCTCCATCGATGCATCTCGAACTACTAGCAGTCTAGCTTCAGTAAATGTCGAGGGCGTCTCTGCTATGGTTAAGGACAAGGACTCTTAGGATTTGAGAGCCTATTAAGTTTCTTGTTAGCTGAATGATATTGATATGATCACCATATACAGACTCCCATATTAAAGTACGAGTACTACTCTATTATTGGATGAGTTATACCTGCCCTCAGGTGCCCAGACCCTTGGGCAGTGAAGATCTGAAGATCTGGGTACCTGAGATAAGTATTTGAGGTATTGGTTACACCCGGATACTGTATGTCTACATAAATCTCACGTAGGTTGATAAAAAATGGCAGCCAGTGATCAATCAATAGCAGCTGCTCTGATCTCGGTGAGAACAAGAGTCCTGGGGGCACACAGGAAAGCATGTGAGACTCAGACGTACCGTCAGAAAGAGCCCAGGTTGGTCGCGGTGTCAAAGTCAAAACCGGTCGAGGCAATTCTCTGTGCTTACGAGAATGGCCAGAGGCACTTTGGAGAAAATTACGTTCAGGAGTTAGTGGAAAAGGCAAATGATCCTCTATTGACTGGTTTAGACATACACTGGCATTTCATCGGCCACCTGCAGAGAAACAAGTGCAACCACCTCACTGCTCTCCCCAACTTGTGGGCGGTTGAGACGGTGGATTCCGAACGGCTGGCCACCGCTTTGAACAACAGCTGGAAAAAGGGGGCGTATGGACGCAAGCTGAAGATCTTCGTACAGGTGAACTCAAGCGCCGAGGATTCGAAACATGGTTGCCAGGAATCTGACGCCCCTGCGTTAGTCAAACATGTTATGGAATCATGCGGCGGTTTAGAATTCTGTGGTCTTATGACCATAGGGCAAGTGGGACATGACTACTCGACTGGTCCCAATCCGGATTTCAAGAGTTTGGTGGCTGTACAGAGGGACGTTTGCAGCAAGTTGGAACTGGATATCGGTCATGTGGAACTGAGTATGGGAATGTCTGCCGATTTTGAGGAAGCTGTACTAGCAGGAAGCACTAACATTAGAGTCGGTAGTACCATATTTGGAGCCAGGCCACCCAAAGGAAAGAATGGTGCTTCAGCTTGAACTTATTTGTAGGACAAAAGATAAATCCGACTTATGATTTTGTCCCTTGGCTTAGCCATGCAGGACACATATTTATTGCTCATCATATCGATCCTATAGCACACTCTGTCATATATTATACATGCTGTGTATGTCATAATATTGTTGCAGTATGTTTTGTTGTTAATATTGCCCCTAGTGCATTCTGTTGCTCCCACTATTCACCAGCATCAACAGTAAATCCGTGGGCAGAGACAGTGGTATATACAGTGTTGGACATGTATAGCAAGCACCAATGGTTACCTGATTTGGACACATCATGCAATGGTACCTTTTCAAAAGGGAGTTTTTGAGCCATGGATGGAAATGAAGGGTAATGGTACTCCAGCTATGTAGGCCACTATAGGGGCTGCATGGCTTGCCATTACATGCACAGGACTACATGAAGGGCTCAGAACTAGAGTGGTCTAACCCAAGTTCTCCCCTCTCCAAGCTTGAGAAAATTTGATACTCTTAAAATGTGTTATAGGAGCTAAAAATATTAATCTCGCGCTAGTTTCGTATATATTATAGGGGACCGCTGAATTGTGTGACGTCATGTAATTGATTTCGGTGTTACGTTAATTAAACCCATACGCAAAACGTAGGTTTTTTTCAAACCTAATAAATATGCTAACTTATGTATAGTGGGTGGAGCAGTTAGCTCCGGGCTGTGACCAATGTGTGTTCAGGTGGAGGGTAACGTGGTTTGGCAACTGCCACGGTGGTCTCGGACAGTACGGCCTAGGATCCGTCCGTGTTCCTCCCTTGATTCCCAAAGCCTGACACACTAAACAGACCCGATGACGATCCCTGTACCATAGCGGACAGGCGCCCGAAAGGCTGAAGGCTCGGTCAGCCGGAACGACCTGCCCGTTCACCCCTTAACGTGGCAGTGTCACATGGCCTAGGGTTCCGTTGGGAGAAGAGGGTTGCCCTTTTTTTCTTTTTCAAAATAATAATAATTTATGCATTTTGTGATTGTAAGAAGTTTTGGCCCTCATCCAATTTAGAAATTTATTGTACGCAACTGCTAGAATAATCAAAGGGCTCAAAACCATGGTAGCTACTGGAAATTGCACAAATTGGAGTAAAAATATGCATACTGTGTTGGCATAATATAACCAAAATCAGAATTTCAGTGTTTTCTGAAATTGCATATTCTGGTTCTGAGACTTGGCTAGCTAGCCTCATGCAATTATAAGACACAGTAACAGTGCACATACTTTACCAAGGGGCATGCAAATTCAATATCCATGGGCTCTGGTTCTGAGACTTGGCTAGCTAGCCTCATGCAATTATAAGACACAGTAACAGTGCACATACTTTACCAATTTCACACCACTGGCAGTGCATGTGCCTCAATGCAATGATTAACATGGTTGGGCCCTCTTCAGTCCACATTAAATTTATGACTCAATACACACATAACAGCAATACCAATAGCAATATTGGGTCTACAGCAATCAAATCATTGTGCATGGCACGATGGTAACCATGGCTGCTAGTTCCAACTCCGCCTACTGCTCTCCCGTCTCCTGCACTGGGACAGAGTACTCCATCTCCACAGCTGGCTGATCAGTCTCAGGCGCCATGTCTGTATAGTTCACAAGCTGTCTTCCCACCAGGTACCTGAGGGAGGAGAGGGGACAGAAAAGGTTAAGTTAATTAATTAATTTAACACTTATATGTCCACGATATAGCAATCCCTCTATTACTAGCCTGAACGATGTCATATTTATTGATTTAGCCTGTTTTTGGGTAGAGTCCTGCCATCACAACGACCATGTCCATTTGACTACATGACCATGAAACCTAGTCTCAAGCAAGAAACGTACCTAACCCTTGTTCTCAAGCTCCACTCTCTAGCCGTTTTTGTCATATGTTACACACAAACACACCAAATAAACGAGAGATCAGGTGGCATAAACCTTAATTCTCCTTACTTCTCATTTCTGATGTGCCTATAGATCTTGGTAAACTGTTTGACAGTGAAAGTGAGCAGTGTGATGGCAATGATGAAGCCAAGCATGGAGGGAAAGAAGTAGCGATAGAGGAGGAGGCTGCTCTCGTAGGAGAGGATACCTGTGAGGGTGTGTGTGTGTGTGTGTGTGTATCGATGTATAAGGGAATGGGGGCAAGATCTAGAATGTTTAATAGTAGAGGAAGTATCCAAAGGTATCTGATAATAACTCAATAGTATATATATCACATATTCGGTAGTATTCTGAGCACGCACCTGAGCGGTACAGCACCCCCATGAACATGATATAGGGCACAGTGATGCAGAGGGAGAGGTTAAGGATGACCGGCCAGGCCACCTCCTTCACTATGAAGGTCAGATTGAGGTTGCGGACTCCGGCCTGGTATACCTGGAGGAGGGGAGGGGAGGGGAGGAAAGAAGAGGGGAGGGGAGGGGAGGGGAGAAGAGGGGAGGGGGGTTTGGTGCTCTAATGACTAACAGGTTGAGTCCTTGAATAATAAGGTCATTATGACAACAATTGTGCTGTATGATGTACCTCATCAAGAGTCCTCTTGAAACGAATGTTGGTTAGCCAAATGGCTCCACACATGCATTTGGTGTGAAGCAGACCGAGGGCCCACTCCTAGAAGAGGGAGGGAGGGAGAGAAGGAGAGGGAAGGAGGGAGGGGGTAAACAGAAAGGATGAAGGTTTCAGTGGTTGATTCCATCTCAGTAAAGATGTGCAACTCTGTGAGCTACATTGTACTCTGAGGGACCATAACCACAAAACAGACCCCTGCTAAAACAACAACAACAACAACAAAAAACAGTTCCATGGTCACAGTGCGGAAACTCACGGTGCTGGGGTAGAAGATGGGGGTCCTATCGGCAGGCACCCTGAGGGGGATGATGAGCAGGAGGTCCACCAGGTGTCCCAGGAGGAGCGGAATCACCACAAACAGCAGGAAGCCAGCCACCACACACTTCAGGCCCTGCACAGAGAAGGGGGGATACAAGAGCTAGCAACTTCAGGGGACCTAGCATGTTCAGTGGGTCCCTGATACCTAAAGCTATAAGACCACCAACAAAAATACTTTTTTAGCATTGCCAAAAAGGGCTTGCTCATAGTCACTCTTAGAGATACTGACTTTGAGCAGCTCTGATCATGGCTGGTTTGAGTACAGACCTGGACGACCCAGATTCCAAACTGCCTGACAAAGGTCCTAGCCCCCTGAGACACATAGTGGGCCAGAGAATTGGCTGCCTTGATGGCTAGCCAGGTGCCGTAGAGTCCGATGGCTGCTGTGTAGATCTCTGGAGCCTGGGACATGCCGATCAGACTCATTAGGAAACGACCAATGGAGACTGTGTGTGTGTGTGTGTGTGTGTGTGTGCGTGCACAGTAGTAACACAGCTAAGGAACACACAAAGAGCATTCCCGTTCCAACCCATTTGGACTCACTGAGGGGTATGGGAATGAGAACTCACCGGGAACCAGTAACAGAAGGCAGCTGAAGATGACAGCCGTGACAGCAGTGAAGACCAGAAAACAGGTCACCTACACGAAGGGAAACAGATCACAACTAAGAACAATAATATGTGCAACGTTACATTTTGAGTGCTGAATGTCTATAGGGTAAAGCAAGTCTATGGGTTGACACTACACAAGAGTCTTTGCTATACTAAACTTCCATCAGGCAGTGTAGAGTAAAATTTTCAATTACAATCTTACCCTTAAATAGAAGTATGGTGGTCGGAGGTAGGGCTTGAACGGGGCAAACCCCGGGCCCAACACCTGCTGGGGGCCGGTGTAAACTGGGTCCTCCTTGGCGGGGTCAAAGGGCACCTCCTGAATGACATTCCCATGAATGTCCACCAGTGTGCCCTGAGGATAGGAGGTCAAAGTTCAAAGATGAGAGCCTCAAGAGAACCTCAATATCTGGTCTATTACATCCAATACACCTATAGTGCTATAATTACCTACCCCTGTCTGAACTCTGTCCAGAAGGTAGGAGTGTAGACCACTGGAGGAGAGCAAAGAAGTCAATTCGAGACACGACTTAATTTTTTAGCAATTCCTAAGTAATACATGTAGTGCTACACAGTTCCCATAGTGTTATCCACATGTACATCAATGTACATTGCTTGGATGATGAGTTTCGAAAAACAACATAATACTGATTGTCTTGTAACTGTGTTATTAGCAAGACGGTGCACGCAATGGCATAAAGGCAGTGGTAGCAAGCAAAGAAAGGACTATCACTTATACAGTGGCTCACAAGATATATGCAGCCAGGTTGGCCCAGTGCTTGATGACTATCTTGAGTCCCACTCGGCAGTTGCCGTGCTCCAGTAGGGTGGGAACAACAAACTGGAGTAGAATCAGCTCCAGCTGTACCTCGCGTATGGGACTCACAGAACTGGGAAATGAAGAATGAAGAATGAGGAATGAGGAGCCGGGAATAGGGAATGAAAAATCGGAAGAGATTATCACTTCAACTTGGTATATAAATGCATGTCTTATCCTGTTCAGACAGACAGACAGACAGCCACAGACAGACGGACAGACAGAGCAGGCTGGCAGGCTGGCAGGCTGGCAGGCTGTACAGACAGACAGACAGACCTGGTGAGAGTGAGGTTGAAGGGAAGAATTCCCTTGAATAAAAAGGTGATGACTTTGCTGGGGATCAGCAGTACCATCATCACACACACTCCAAACATAATCTGGGGAGAAGAAATGAGAAAGTGAATAGGAGGCATGCAAGTCCGGTTCTCAGACTGGTCTGACTAAGTGGCCAGTCAGTCTGGATTCTCAACCAGTCTGTCCGGTCCAAGTGACAGCATGTGACTTACACATGACATGATAAATCTCCTCAGATGACGGTGGAAGGGAAGGCCAATCATCTGGGTGGAATAGAATCGAGACATTGAGTATAGTATGGATTGTCTATCCCTTAAGTTTTGTAACACACACACGCTACCACACCTCTCTCCCCTACTACAGACAGACCATGCCTCTCTCCTCTCCCCTACTACAGACCACGCCTCTCTCCCCCGCTTTCCTTCCCCAGGCATTACCTCATGTATGGGATGGAAATTCTGGTCGTTGAGGTTCCTAAGGAACCAGAGCACACCTGGGCGGAGCACCTCTCGCAGCAGCATGACGAAGGAGGCCAGGTAGAAGATGAAGATCATGCCCGCCAGCCAGTGTAGGAACATCACTGTGCCTGGTAGGGGAGAGGGGGTGGTGTGTGTGGGGGGTGGAAGTAGCATGTGGGGTGTGTGTGGGGGGTATGTGTGTGTGTGAATGTGTAATTGCTCTCTAACTCCAGGTAAATCAAACCATACCTGGAGCACTCTCCAAACTGGCCTGTCTGCTCTTCATTGTTGAACCAAACAGAGACTGCAGGAGAAACAAGCAAAAGCTGTTGATCAGCTCAGTGCAGTGATGGGGTTCAAACAACAGTTATCTACAGTAGGGATTAGAGTACGGATTTGGCACTCAAAATGCTTATGGGTTTCATGTAAGGCTAATTGGAGACAGTTATGATCAACTAACAAATGAGCAGATGTCGATCCACCATCCACACATCAGAGGAAAGATGCCTGCCTCCACCACCAAAATCAGTCCCACCTGTACCGGCAACAATCAACAATCGGTCAAAACGGCTCAGAGAATCACTGCAAATGGATTGCCTCATTCCCGGGTTCCACTTCCCAGACTTTGTGTGTGAGAGAGTGGGGTGGCAGGACGAAGGTCTACCATGCACCATATACATCCATACCTTGATAGAGATGTAAGTGACTCCAAATATGTTCTTTAGTCTTGGGAATTTTATTAAACCGGTACCATACTGGTAAGAGATGGTTAAGGAACAGTCGGGTATGTATCAGTGTGTGTGTGTGTGTGTGTGCATGCATATGGGTATACTATATGAAAAGATACGTAGAATATTAAGATGACCAGCGATGCAATCACATAGCCCATGAAGGTACTGATCACACCCTTCCACGTCACGATGCCAAACTGGGGGGACAAGTGCAAAGAGGGAACAGTATCTCATATCACATGGCAATCACGTGACTATCACACTAAGATCAGGTGACTCACCAAATCCCATATGTGCAATACAGCAGCTGTGAACCATCCCAATTGGTATGGCAGATAGACTAAAAACAAACCGGAAGAAAGCTTTTCATTGTGTAGCATTCATACTGACAGTTCATTGAGCAATAAATAGTGTGCATCTGTTCACACTGTGTTTGCTTGTTCGTCACTCACCAAAGCCAATGATAATTGCCGAGTTAAGGCAAATTAGCCAAATCACGTGTTCCTGGATATAAAGTAAATGAGCTAAAACAATTGCCACTAATAATGTAAAACATCAGAAGAGTAACTTACCAAGAACCTGAAAGACCCATCCAGTCCCAAGAGCTGCGAAAAGAGGTAAAACAATCGATTAACTACAATTAAGAAGATGACTGGTTGCATTTTCAGTGGAAACAATGTAAGTTCTTTGAACTCACTCTAGCCCAAGTCAGCTCTTCAACATGGTCCCCACCGGCTGCATGATCTGTGAGGACAGAGGTAACTCTCATCTAATGCACTTTCACAGCACACACACACACACTGTCTTCCTCTCATGATCTTACTGTAGCACTTATGCCATTGACCATGCACCCACAGACACAGGTAGAGCACCAGTCAAAGGACAAGAATAAGAATAAAGGCTAGGTACGTATGCAACGATCACTACCAGGAGCAAACCATGGACCCATAGGCTCCTGGCTGCCCTCATATGCTCCCGGTCCTGTGTTACCCCTCCTCCACCATTTCATCCTCCTCTCCTTTCTATGTCACTCCTCTGGGCCCTGCACCCCTGAACACACACCCACACACACTCACCAACGGGTTGGTCTCGGGCCAACCCTGCAAGTGCCTGCCCAATATTTAGTCGCTGTCTCAGACGCTCTCTTCTCCGTCTCCGAGCCAAAACCATCTGGAGGAACGACAAAACAAGACATACTCCTTGATACAAAATTAAGTACAACAACTGATAAATAACATGTACAAGTACATGTTCCTTGGATTACGCAATTCAATAGTTCAATACTGATCAGGCTGATCTTTGCACTGGTAGGCTCTCTCGTTCCACACTTAAAAGGAGATGAAAACAGCTATCTGTCTGATCAAAAAGCTAGTTAGCTAAAAAGTGATTTCCACAGTTTCACTCCCTCCTCACCGGGTCGTCATTCTGGTGCCTCCCGAGTAACCGGTTGTACCAGCGGTTCATTCTCTCCTCCACCTGCTGCCTGCGTTCCCGCTCCTCACGATTCTGACGGTCCACTACCACCTTCTCCTTCTCATAGGCCACCTGAAAGCACGATAGAGGGAGGGAGGTAAAGGGCAGTCACAGGCTCCTCCCAGAAGAAACGGGAGAGGATGATAGGAACAGAAGAGACACTATATATGTGTACATGTATATATCGGGGTTCTATCTACTGGGAGGAGGAGGGGGGGTTCCCCCAAACGTTTTGGCCAATAGCATGTTTAAAATGGGTTGGTCATCTTGTTATTATTGTCAATTGACCTTAGATGTTCGAATCTGATACATCATGCACTTGCGCCTGTACCCTCACAATATAGCCAATGGCAGTACGTAGCTGAAAGTGCAGCGATGGCACTTTAGCTGAAAAGTAGGCTAAAATATTTTCTGTAATTTGCGTGGAAAATCAGCTGCTATGCAGTCTTTATCCCCTTACAAAATCCTGAATCTGCCCCTGCTTCTTCCCAAACCCCAAATCCTAGATAGAACCCCGTATATACACCAAGAGATGTACGTCCATGATCACTATAGACCCTACCACACCAGCTAATGGTGGATGTACGATTATTGCTAGTACAGCAGTTGTGACTCACTTTGAGTTCCTTCTTGAGCACCCTGATCCTGAAGATGGCTGCCCTCTCCTCCGACCTGATCTCCTCCATTTCGGGGTTCTCCTCTGCCCCTTGGTGGGACATCAAACTGGGGGGGCGTGGCAAGGGGTGGGGCAAGGGACTAGACAGTCACTCTAGTGTAGGCATCCTTTTAAGGAAGTGTTCTTAGCATTTAAGGGTTTGATTGGCCAGAAATCTGTACGCACCCTAGCGCCATGCACTGCCATTGTATGGCCAAAAAAGGCAGACTAGACATGTATCACGAAGCGCTCAATCCAGTGGGCTAACCCTGTGAATATAATTATGATCAAATCTAAAAATTAGAGCCAAAGTAGAAATTCTCCACTTTGCTTCTCTACTCTACTTTGCCCAGAATGAAGACAGTAAAGTGGGTGGATGATGAACATTGTACACACACACACACACACACACACACACACCTGCACAGTTTCTGTTGGTAGCGCTCGTACTCCTCATTGAGTACCTTCCGTTCCTCCCTCAGCTCCTGCAGCTCTTGCCTCAGGCCATCCTTCTCCTCCTCCGTCAGACTACGGGGGCCTCGGTCAAAGAGCTAGGGGAAGGGAGGGGACGGAGTTGTTAGTCTCTCCTGGAGTGCATGGAGTCGCCAATCACAATAGCCTCCCTAAGCTTCAAAAGTACATGCACATACATTGTATATATAGAAGGGGAATTATACCCCCTCCCGATCCCCCTCCCCTTCCCCTCCCCTTCCCCTCCCCACCCCCCCTCCCCCCTCTCCACCCCCTTCCCCACCCCCTTCCCCCTCCCCCCCTTCCCCCTAGTCCGTACATCAATGATGGCACTCTGCTCCTTGGTCATCCCCACTTCCTCGTTTGTGGGGCGTGGCAGATGCTCCACTCCCTTGACTTCAACGAACATCTTGTCGGGGTCCCCCACCTCCCTTCGGAACTCCTCCACCTGTTCGGCCAGGATGGCATCTCTCCACGTTTCCCATCCTTTGTGTCTCTTCTCCCTAGAGTGGGAAGGAGGGGTTGGGGGGGGGGGAGGGAGGGAAGAGTTAAGTATTCTGTACAAATTATGTTTATGCATATGTGGCAGTCTGAGGTAGAAAACAAACGATATTCCGTCGCATATATGCGAGGCTTCTATGCAGTGTGTGTGAGTCCTGGCCTTAGTGGAAGTTCAGAGACAGAGCACCTTGAATGCAGTCACGCGATCGAAATATGTGACTGAAAAATGTTCGTTTTCTACCCAGGACTGCCACATAACAAAAAGCAGGTCAAACGGTTTGCACTAGCAGAAAATATTCACAAAAAAGACAGGAAGTCAGTCACAAATACAAGTATCTCATGAGACACATAGAACTATGGAGTCAGACCACACACGTGCGCACACACACACACACACACACACACACACACACACCTGGCATCCCTAAGAGTCAACGTGTACCTCCACTGGGACAAACCCAGGTCAAAGGTCAACTCCATTTCCCTGAGCCTCAGCTCATCCATGCGGTCCACAAACATCGTCTGCTGTGAGAGCTTCAGGACATTCAGTGCCGTCTGAAGTTGCTCATGGAGTTCATCCAACTCCTTCGAGATGGCTAATCTATCGGGTGCATTCTGCCGCTCTCTTGCCCTTTGTCCAGCTGCCTCCAAATGTTGCCTGATGAAAAAAAAATAAGAGGGTACATTACAGAAGGGAAGACTGGGGCATATAGCCAAGCAGAATTCTCGAGGATTGAAAAGTGTGCATAACAATACTCAAGAAGGATAGATGTGGTTAACAAACAAATATGTGCGCGCGGTATTGTATGCACCTGCTGCATGTACATGTACGTGCACGTGCGGGAAATAGTAATATATATGTGTGTGTGTGTGTGTGTGTGTGTGTGTGAGTATGTATGCATGAGTGCACCTACCTGAGGACATTGGCCTGGTCCTGCTGTCGCCTCCGGTGGATCTGGTGCACCTCTCGGCGGTTGTTCTCCATCCAGGCCGGCCCCCGCCCCGTCCCCAGCTGGTCCTTGAGCCACACCAGGCAGATGAAGGCCAGCAGAGAGACAAAGACGATCACCAGCCCGTAAATGGCATCCAAGATCAGGTTCTCTCTGAGGTAGGAGAGAGAGACACAGATAAATGAATAAGAAACACAAGTCCATATTTCCCCCCCAATTTTAGACCAAAGTGGCCTATAAGCAGTGTATAAAGGTAATTTAAGTATGAAACTTTGGGTCACACAGTGCCCAAAAATGGAATGGCACCTAAAATAGGAGATTTGCTTTAAATGCCTCCACGTTTGGAAGCTATGGGTAAGTGATCAAATAGGAAGAAGGAGAAGTAGCTACCTCTTTGAATCACGCAATTGACTAATGCTGTTCAATGCCTGTAATACAATATCTACGAACACATCATCTTGTCTTTCTAATTAAAGAGAAGAGGCAGGCACATACAGCATATGCATGCTAAATACCCTTACTGTAAACAAGGTGATGGGCTTATACTCAGGGATAACGTATACTCGGGAGATCATGCACTATTGTCGTACCGTAACTTACAGCGAGAATAGTTCTAGAGGAAACTTGACTATAGACCACAGAGAGCCATACAACAGGAACCTGTATATACGATCTGCAAAAGAAAAGAAATACAGTGAATACCTGTACAAAATTCACTGATTATACTGAGTACATACCACTGATTGATTGATATGATAGGGGAACTCCCGCGGCCCGCTAAGAGGAATTTGTTGACTAAAGTAGCTGTTACACAACCACTTTCCAAATACGGAAGTCATTGTTGAATCAAGCACAAAAGCGCGCCTTTTGCTGGGAAAAGCCATTAACCACAGTAGGTGTGTCACGGCTTCAAGTCTCGATACTCAAGAGATGGACGTACCAGAAGAGATAAGTGGAGAGTGAGTTTTCATAGCTACTAGAGAGCGAATGAGTTTAATTGCCATGTCCAGCCCATTTACAAGTAATTTCCAATCAACAGACCCACAATTATTTACATGCTAATCAATGTACTAGAAATGGTTATACAATGTAGGTTTAGTAGCTATGTAGCAGTCTGATAAGTTTGGGTGTAGCACGTTTATCATTTAAAGGGCATACATGTATACACAATAATGTTGGCTAGCTCTGATTTAACTTGCATTTATGTAGTTAAACGTTTATGATGTCCCTAACATTAATTCAGGGAGCTAAGAGAGATGGCCATAAGGAGGAAGAAAGGAGACACCATACAGCTCTTCTTAGAGAACCAAGACACGGTGTCCCCATCCTGGAGCCTGAAGGACAACGAACAGACAGTACCAAGAAAGAAGCGTGTAAGGATCAAGCGACTGGCACACACTACACACAGTTCCTCCCATAAATCCATCAGTGCAAAAAATCGATTCAAATTCAATAAAGTCAGTGGGAAGGGAAGAGATGCTCGCGACAGCTCATTGCAATGCACCTACAAGCAGTCACAGGACAGTGATAAACTCAGGCTAGTCCGTGCCAATACAGAGCTTCTCCCTGGCTACTACAGCTGGTGGGAGGTAGACTTTGAACCTGCAGATAGAGTAAAGCTCATAGGTGACATAATCGATGAATATGGTAGCCAGACAGCAAGGCAGAGTGAGGTCCAGGCTCATAGCAAGCTACAGCTATCAAATTTGAAGAAAATTGCTTATGAACAGCATTTTGTGAACCTACCATCGTACATTAAAGGAGAAGGCTTCCATGGGCCACACAAGTTCTCGGCCAATCTCAGTACCCTAATAAAGCGGTACAAAGAAGCCAGGGAAGCACAGGAGGGAAAGAGTCATGGCATCATCTTACGGTTTGCTGGAACGCTGCGATACAAGTACCAAGTATCATCGGCAGTCATCATTTGTAGTGACGCTGATGCGCAACTGGAGTGCTACGAAACACTCGATAAAATACACAGGTTCTCAATTGATCACATGCTTGATCAGAATAGTCGTGTGTGTGGCTCCAGTGATCACCAGTACATAGAGTTTGACTCTGAATCCGTCGTAACCAAGCGTTTAACGGACTACTGCATGTCCTTCTGGCACCAGGCCGTCTTCTTGTTCTTTTCACCAAGCGAAGATCTCGCTCTGGAAGTGAGTGACGGGAAATGGTCCAAAGTGTGGCACCCAATCTGTGCCACATACGGGAAAGGCTGCAAAGAACGCTGTAGTTATGCATAAAAGGGCCTTGAGTTAGACTGTATGCATATCACCATCTGATATAACGTGTACCGTAGGACTGATTTTATAGGACTGGTTTTTAAATGTGTAGTAAAAAATATGGCGTTTCCTCGGCAATTGCATTTGTAATAATTGCGATTGTATCAACAATTTTTAAAATTTGCCACCTGGCTATGTCAATGTCTCATCATTGTTACTTCACCTCACCAGGAATGTTAATTTGTAATCTCTAAAAATAACAGGGGTAGGTGAATTTAGCCCCTAAAGGTACATTATCACAAAAGGGAGGTACAGTGCCCGTCTAAAGCAACACAGAGAGAACCCTGCCTTGCAGTCTGACTGGCGGGAAGTCAACCCAAGCTGCTACGGAGACATGCCAACTTACAAATGCAGATGGGGACGATGATCAGCCACATGAAGGCCACGAAGCTCAGGTGAAGCCAGTGCCTCAGGTTCTTGACGGTCCCTCTTGTCACACCACTGATGAAGTCTGTAACAGGGAGGCGCTGGGGCATGTCTTGTCGATAGACTGTGTGTATGTGTGTGTGTGTGTGTGTGTGTGTTGTACATGTGTGTGTGTATGTGTGTGTGTGTGTTGTACACGTGTGTGTGTGTGTGTGTGTGTATGTGTGTATGTGTGTGTGTGATATTTAAAGACTAAGTAGCCGCGTCACCTAAAAGTCACTTTGAAGGGGGGGCGGGGGGAATGGGGCTACAATAAACCGTTCTCCCTATATGGAAGAGCCTGGTTTAACAAGGGGGCAGGATGAAGGGGTCTACTTTCGTTCAATGTTTACTCTACAAAAACTAGTAAACTCACTGGGAGCAAACTCGAACTGGTGCTTGCACAGCTCACAGTAGCTGAATAGACAAAAGCAGACACACATGTACATACACGCAGCATCACTTGACCTATTCAAAAATCCAAATACTACAATGAGTGGACTTACTCCTTTCCACTGTGCTTCAGCCATTGCACCAAGCTGTAGGATATGATAATACATACATTGAAGTAAGTGCCCATGGGGCCTTTGATTCAGTTCCACCAAAATATCTAAATTATGTTAACAGAGACATTCACTGTCATGTGAGAATCACATTTCCTGCCTAGACCCCCCCCCCCCCCCCCCATGAGAACAGTTTAATGAAACTGAATTGTAATGGACATTAAAAAGGCAATAAAAATTTGGCCTTTTAGCCTACAGGCTGTAGCTTTGAAATAGTTGCAGTCATAGTAAACAGAAATTAGGCTATAACGTTCATCAACAAAACAAAGACTCCCATTTCTATAGCAAAATTTATTACTGAACCAATGCAACCATTTTTGGATCAGTCCCTGCCCACGCATAATTAGGCACTTAAAGTGAGAAAATGTACCAGGCTCTCCAGGAACAAGTGGAAAGAGGACGAGAACCTCGAGACAAGACTATGCATACTGTATGTGACTCAAGGCCGACCACAGTGCAGAGGTCCACTGTAACATCAAAAAGCAAAGCAACCCTCACCAGTCCTGGTGGATGAACCGGATGCTCCCAGTGCAGAGGCAAGGGTGGAATAGCGGTCTGCCGGGAGTGCCCCCCGACCGGCACACACGGCAGATGTCTAGAGGGAGAAGGAAGAAAGAGAAAGCAGCAGTGACAGCCCCTTCTCCTCACATACGTAGCTACATTTCCCTATATTGTACAACAAATAGTTTAGCTGAATCTGTGTATAAAATATGTCTGGGACCAGGGGCCTAAAACGGCTTAAAAGGTAATACAGATCTTGATAGTATAACTGTATACACATCCATGTTTATAATAGTAGCAAAGAGTGGTAGACAGTGATTGTAGAAACAAGGGAATATTTTAGTATTGGCTGTTGGATGCTTTCATGCATTTAGGTTCTACGTTACCCCTCCAATACATCACAGTGGAAAAGGGTCTATTTTGACTACATTCTATCACAACAAATCCCCACTCTTTGACATTTAAACTACATGTGCGTTATGTGCACGTGTACGATACTAAATATAGACCAATTGCATGTGATGGTGGGGTTGCCCGTGTCATGGTGGGCATGGCAACCCCACCCATGCTGCCATCTTTGAGGTGGGCGTGGAGCACATTTGTATAGGAATTCCTGTTGTCCTCCAAGATGGCGGCTGCAATAGATGTGCGCGAAAGATGATCCAAAAATCTCACAGAAATGCATATGAAAGGTTGAGTCAATTTAATAATCCCTGGCTAGCCAACTTGATAACTGGTTCATACTAAACCCAAGGGACAGCTAAGTATTTTATTTGTTTCCTAGTCTGTCTGGCTAGGATCAAGGAGCACAGTTCTCACCCTCATCCGTGGAAGGCGGGAAGAGCTGCGCATCCTCATCTTCTTCTTCAAGCAGCTGCTTAAAGCGGACGTTCTGCGTGAACTCCAAGTTGGCAGACGCCATTTCTTCCACAACCCTTTGCAATTTTCCAATGATTATGTAATGCCTAGCGCAAAATTAGGTCATAGATCTTGCCCGGCCCACGGCGCGCGCCGTGCGCCATAGTGGCAGTGCAATCAAACTTCCATGCATAAATGTGACTAAGATGGCAGTCTTGCAGGATATATATTTCTTGCAACAGTAATACCTATGAAGACAACAGCTCTTGTAAATGTTCTAGCGACCTTTTCTTCTGCCTGCAGAACACACACTGGTCGAGGTCACCACCAGATGGTGACTCAATCAAAGAGTACATCTTGCCACATGTCTGGCACTGGAAAAAAAATAGTACATAGCCTGGAGCCAGTGCTTTCCATACACAGTACAAGTATGCAAGATAAAAGGCTGGGGCAGGTCCAGGCCTGGTTGCTAGGCTATTCATATACATACCACCGCTCTAACATCAGAAATAATCACACATGTGCATGTACAAGGCTCCTGGCATATCTTGTATAAATTAAAACCTCCATATAGAAAGCCTTCATTATAAATTTCACTGCCCCTTGAATGTCCCACGTACCTTAGCCACATCCAAACCAATGCTCTTCGATTTGGTTATCTTGTAGTCTGTCTCGTTATTCCACACTCTCACCACACCATCCTGAGGGAGAAGTGAGTTGAATGTTGCTGAGACCCCTACCTTACTCTCAGGAATAACCCAGCAGCCCCAAGAGATGTGTCTCTTTTTACCTTTGCACACGTCACAATCCACTTGTTACTTTTCCCAAATTTAGCATCCTGGATCCATCCTTCGTGTCCCTATTTAAGAATTGTGAAATGATGCTACAAACCATAGTTTTAAGGTATCAGTTACTGCTCTTTCCCATAGCTACCTTGAAGCATTTGTGAAGCTGATAAGTGTTCATATTCCATAAGTTGACATCTGCATCATAGCCACATGAAACCATAATGGAGTCTAAGATAAAAAAGTTTACAAATTAGATTGCTGCTTTGAGCTACAGTTTCCACAATGGCTACATATGAATTACTAACCATGCACAACTTACTGACCGTCATTTGAGAAGTCACAAGCACTCACACAGCCATCGTGATGTCTGAGGATTGCAGGACCTTCTAGTCTGTAACAAAAAATCTTACAATCACAAACACCTAAGGAGTACTTAATTTCCCATGCAGATATAACTCTTGCATGTTAACACTGAATTAGATACATTCACTGTGCAATAATTACTGTAAACAAAAATTATAGCTCAGATAAGCTTAGGGGAACTGCAGCTAATAACAACTGCAGATATTTAATATTATGGATCTTCGTTAGGAAGGCTGACCTGTATGCTCCAGTAGCAATATCATATACCCGCAGTGTTTTGTCCCAGGAGGCAGTCACAATGCGGCGGTCATTGTGAGAGAAAGCACAGGCACTCACCACGTTAAGGTGGCCCCTGCAGGAACCATGAGTACAACATTGACTCTCATTGCATATATTATGCCTCACTACAGATTTGTACAGCTACTAAAAATCTGTGTGGGAAGGCCTGGGTATGAAGCTATAGTGATTGCAAGCCTGGGAATGATGCTCTATTAAAAGGCTGCCTACCCGAGTGTCAGTAGCACTTTCTGTATTCGGAGATCCCACAACAGGGCGGACCGATCCATTGAGCATGTACAGAGGCTGAGGCCAGTGTGAGAGAACCGGCAGCCCATAATGGTGTTGGCATGATCTGAAAAACAGGGAAGAGTAAGAAGTCATCTAAGTAATGCACGCTGCTCTAGTTTACTGCAAAAGGGGTGGAGCTACGTTCACGCATGCGCAAATGTGCTACGCTACTAGAACGTCGTTGTAGGTGAGCACGTTTTGGAACGTGCGTGGCCATGGCGAGCAACAGAGGGAGCTGGAGAGGAAGAGGGGGTAGAGGCCGTGGGAGAGATCTGGAAGTAACCCCACCAGCACAGGGGCATGCACGAAAGACCAAAGTCCCAGGCAGCGTGGAAGAGCTGGGCACCTACCTCCGCTCGCTGGAAGAGTCTAACTTCAAGAACTACGGAGGGATGTTTGCAGACATGGTGTTGGACTACTCTGTGAACGAGAGAAAGTTGCAGGAAGCTGTTGGTCTCATTTTTGACACTACTGTCCGCGACAGGGACAATGCAGAATTTGGTGCAAAGGTGTGTGAAAAGATAGCCATGCCTCCGTCTGGTACCGAGGGAGGTGTAGATCTAGAGCCTGAAGCCAAGTCTGCAATCAGGGCAGAATTTCGAAAAGCCCTGCTTGCGAAATTTCATTCAGAGTACAAAAAGAAGGAGCAGTTGAGGACACATTCGATCGAGTCCTGGCTGTCGGTGTTTGCATTCTTGTGTGAAGTCTATGCCCGAATAAAAGTTGGAGGCAAGCCAATCATTATCATCGGGAAGGCCATAATCACGACCACAGATTTCCTAATGAATTTGGATGATGTGGATGACGATGAGATAGACTGCATCTGTACGTCCATGAAGATCTGCGGGAAATACCTCGAGCAGCAGAGCCCACAAGAGGTCAAGAAACTCGTCAATCTACTCAGAACGAGGGTAATTAGCCCCAAGACTAGCTGTCGAGTCAGGTGTCTGATACTGGAGGTGCTGGAACTCCGGCAAATGAAGTGGGAGGACCCAGATAAGACACTTGACGAGTTCTATGCCGACGGGCTTTTTGACGCAATAGCACAAGATGCAGTTAGTGGTGATTCGTAGCACGTTTTGTTATCAGTATGACTGCACTGCTGCTGTAGTTGTCTTCTCATGTTAACCCTCTTTGCTTTTTAATTGACTTTTTCACTTGGTCTGTGTTTTCGAAATTCTCCACTTCTCTTTGCAGCATAATTATTCAATTACAACTACTGGCACTACATAATAATTTAGCCTCGTCCCCAGGCCGGGGATGTGGCCTGGGAACGAGGCTATACATAATTACACTCTTTACCCAGGCTTTCCCTCATAGCTTTCCCCTCACAGCTTTGTTACAGCTATGCAAAAGCTGGGTACAAGGCTACTAATTCTTACCACAAATCTTGTGTACTGTCTGTCCTGTTCTGGTATCCCACACAAGAACAGCTCCACGGTCGGTCCCTGACACAGCCAAGTGGTTCTTGGGAGATAGGTGGCAGGCCAGCGCTAGGCTGTCATGGGTGGCTGACCACTGGTGGATACAGAGGTCATTACATAGTTGAGTATAAGGAAATGTACCGAATGAATTCAGGGGGGCACACAGGTCTGTCATGCTAGCAAAAATTCCTGTGGCGTTTTTACCAGTTTCTCTGAGCTCTCGATGTCCCAGTAGATTATTGATTTATCCCAGGATGCCGATAGCAACCTATGGTAGAACAGAAAATATTATCTGGACAGAGGTTACAGCTGTATTGATTGATTGATCTAGTAGGCCCGCAAACAAGGAATTGTGCAGTATCAGAAATGCAATATTTCTGCATGGTATTGTACTGTAGCTGCATGATCATAGAGAAATATTAAGACACTCCTAACTATACCTGCTGTGTTCCTCATCAACACAACATGATGAGACGCGATGCTTGTGCCCACATAACTCATGGAGCTTCTTTCCGTTTGATGAATCCTGCCTCCAGGGAAAGAAATATGTCCATCATGGAAATCCAAGCGGTTCTGATTAACTTCTATAACTAACCCAGAAAGCAATAGTCTTATCAAATGACGCCGTCATGATGATGGAATCATCATGTAAAAACCCACAGCTGCTCACACAATCTTCATGGGCCTGAAATTCCGCCAGCTTCTCCTCTGCCTGGAGGAAAGAGATGAAACCAGCACTACACATACAAATAGCTACAGGCCCTGTTAGTGTTTTCCGACGGGACGCGCGTGGAGGGTCTGGGAACGAGGCTAGTCAGTGCATGCTCGCCTCATCTTCCGTATATGCAGAAACTATAAATGATCTCATTTACTGACAAACCTCTAGATTTGCACCTTTCTTCCACGACTCCATAGTGGAACAAATTATGGTGGGCTTTTTTTGGAATTCGTTTTGTGTTTCCCGCGGAGTAGGAGCCCATGGTTACCAGCCCCACCTCCTTGCATAAACTGCGACACACCCACTCCACGCCCAAATAATAACCGGCAGTGCGGTGAGAAAGGATGTCGGCTATCCTCAGTATCCGCCGACTGCGATGCGTACGAGCCAGCAGTGGCCTACACTTCCTCCGCAGGCGTGCTAGGTAAATGCGCTTTAATAGTATGCATATGAAGAGCCTACTAGCTAGTCTCGCGTGGCCAGACTCTCGACGGAAAAGTGAGAGTCTGGTCCACTGCCCATATAGGACTTGTTCTGACACCCACCCCAACTGGGGTGGGCGATAAGTATGTGTGAACCACAACATTTACAACTCGTCGCGTTTATTATAAGGCGTTACGCGAGACTACCTACTAGCTATGTGTACTGCAGCGTAAAAATGTGATAATTTTTTACCCCTACCAGATCCATCTCGACTGTTGTTGGCAGTGGCCACTGGAGTGCAGCAGCAGGCAGTGGTTCTGGTGGTAGCGGCAAGCAGCTGCCGAAGCAAGCCGATGTGGTGGTGTGTGGGGGTGGGATCGTGGGCTGCGCCGTGGCCTATCACCTGCCTAAAGTCGGATTCAAGGACGTGATTCTATTGGAGCAGGGAAGGTGGGCACTAAATGACTAGGTGTGTTGGGAACAAAGCTTGCTATGTGACTGCATCCCCCGAGTGGAACACTTTAGTACGAGTTATTAGTTGCAATACATACGGTATAATATTGCTTACCTGATCTATGTCATAGGCTCACTGATTAGGTATGTGTAAGTTGATGGTTTCATTATGATGGCTCACTTTCTATAGCATTGGCTGTGGCACAACATGGCACGCTGCATCACTGGTGGGACAGCTCAGAGGCAGCCTGCCAGAGACCAAGATATGCCAGTATGGAGTTGAGCTCTACCAGAAGCTGGAGGAGGAGACTGGTCTTGGGACAAGTCAGTGAGAGGGCATGGGAGGGGGGAGGGGGGGTTTCGACTCAGTGATTATATGTCTCTCAAAATTTTGACCCCTGATGAACAAGATGTTTAAGGTCCACAGAAGCAAAATTAATCAGATGATTAGCTCACTCCCCCCATTACATAATTATATAATTATCCCTTTTGTTCCTGACTAGTCTCATTCCCAGGCCATGTGATTTGGGAATGAGGCAAGTAAATGACCACATGGGTGGCCCTGGCCTATTTTCTCCTGCTAGCGTTCTAGACACTCACTGATTGAGGCTAGTCTTCGTCAGTAAATTTTATGGTAGAAACAAGTTGTTGAGCTGTGCTACAACTTAGCCACTCAATTAAGACCTCCATAGGAGTTCTATTCTGAATTCATTACTTAATATTTCCCCTAGGTTGGAAGCAAACTGGCTCCCTGTCGGTTGCCAGGAACAAGGACAGGTTGACAGCCCTCAGGAGAGCGCAGGCCATTGGACGGTAATGCTACACTGTATAGAGACATCCGTGAATGGTTACTGCAAATGGACAGATGGGCTAAGTAGTGGCACAGCTATACCAACCTGACCATAAAGAGTTGTGAGGTGTTTTCTTATCCAGGTCTTTGTAAAGTAAAGGTCCTTTGCACTGATATTCATAGCACAATGAACAGACAGGTGTAGGTGTATGTTTGGTCGTATCTTGTTTGTGTTAGATATGACCTCATAAACGTATACACATTTTATACAGCAGCATATTGGAGGCACCTCCAGACTAATTTCCCTATAATATTAGCCCGTATAAGATGTGTATAAGCTCATCAAACATTCATTTACTTATAACTTGAAAAGAACTGTCCATACCTGCCAACATCCAACCAAAGGTATTGATTCGTGAGAAGCTTGAGAAGAATTTACCAGCCTGTAAAACAGGAGTATTGTTGCCATAGCTGCAGCAATCCGTAATGGCATTTTACTTGTCAATTCTAGCGCGTTGACATGCCACAGGAAGATTAGGCCTACAGGTTTGTTTCTGAAACACTTGGTAACACTCACAGCAGTGCAACAGGACTGGGTGCACTGCCTACCTCAGATCACTTGCTAGAATAGAGCCACCACAAGTACATATGGCCCACAAGTACTGTACATATGGCCCTTGCATCCATTGGCAGAGGGTGGGTCAGGTTTTGCTACGTGCACTCCACACAGAATCCGTGGGATTGAGTCAGAAGTGGTCTCACCAGAGGAGTGCCGCAAACTGTGCCCTTTGATGAAGACGGATGACCTAGTGGTGAGTGTAAGGAACCAAAATTGTACACAAAGAACCATCAATTCTCCCTCTCTCCCCCTCCCCCTTCATTTCTTCCTCCCTCTCCCGTCCCCCCTCCCTCCCTCCCCCTCCCCACCCTCTCTCTCAAGGCTGGCCTTTGGATTCCAGGTGATGGAGTGACAATCTCCAGTGATGTGGCCTATTCATTAGCTAAAGGGGCCTCCCTTCAAGGTACATACATAAACAGAACCACTTGACCCCATGTTGCGAATGTTTACCCCATGGAGATTCAGCACTCACAGGGTGTAGCTAAAATGCATTTTGTGAGATGGGCTGCTCACCGTGGCTACCCATCTTGTGCAGGGGTGCGTGTGATGGAGAAGGTGGGAGTGGAGGGAGTGGACGTGGAGAACGGGAGGGTGTGTGGTGTGAGGACAACCGAGGGTGACATCAAGTGCAAGATCTTCATCAACTGTGCAGGACAGGTAATGCAATACCTGTGGGTAATGCAATTACCTGTGGGTGACGTAGCTACTCTGGTGGTTGCTGCAAGTGACCTCTCTGCATTATTGGCGTGGGGCCTACATGAGACAGATGTTGGGTTTGCCCCCCGTGGGGTCAAACTTTAGAGTTTTGAAGTTTGAGTAAGAGGCTTAATGACTGTATGTTACTCTACTTTCCTTCTGCATATGCTGTCCTGGGACGCCAGTGGGCAAGAGAACTTGGCCAGGTGAGACAGCAAGTCACGTCAGTGACTGCAGGGAGCTCTAGCCAACTGATGGCTGATACAGTCGTGGATCTTGTCTCTCCTCAGCTCTCGGATCCACCGGTGAACATTCCCCTTCATTCGTCAGAACACTTCTACGTTGTCACCAAGCCCATGGAAGGTACATGTACATGCATGTGTGAGAGTATGGAGGCCATTATAGACCATTGCAGAAGGTTTGTGTATGAGAGCTGCAGCAGCCTTGAAATTTGATACTAGCTCTCTAGAAAATAGCTGCTCAATTTTTATCTCCCCCTCTCCCCCACCCATCCCTCCCCTCCCCTCCCCTCCCCTCCCCTCCCCTCCCCTCCCTGCTGCAATCATCCAGGAGTTGACCCAATGATGCCGGTGATACGAGACCACTGTGGGCACATCTACATCCGGGAGTGGAGTGGGGGGATCCTGGCGGGAGGCTTCGAGCCCCGGGGCAAGCCCTGCTTTGCTGAGGGGATCCCTAAGTCCTTTGAGTTCCAATTACTGCCTGAGGATTGGGACCACTTCCGTAAGTACACTTGTGGAAGGCATGCTGCTTTACAGTCTTCCATACTAGCCCAGTGTTGAAGTTGCCTTGCATGTGAAACACATGGGAGTTCTTTATTTGATGGAGCTTTTCCAAGATGGAGATGCATGGTGCTTGTATTGGGTGACAGTATGCATGTAGAGTGATAGTGCTCGTGGCATCCTTGCTAGTGTATGCTTACATGGCTGCCTGTGTTCAAGTCTTCCCTCTCGAAATACACACACACACACACACACACACACACACACACGCATGCACACACGCACATGTAACCACACACTTCTCCAGAGGTTCTCATGGAACAGATTCTCCATAGGATCCCAGCGATGGAGCATGCAGAGATCCGCCAGATGATTAACGGTCCCGAGAGCTTTACTCCCGACCTCCATCCCATGGTCGGAGAGACAGCCGAGGTAAGGACCAGTTATTCGATTGCTTGCTCATCGTATTGAAACTCCATTTGTGATGTACCGCAATGAAACAACTACAGTATATAGTAGCACATACTCTCATCATTTACGTGTAGCAGCCGTGCTGAACCTCAATAGGTAAAGTATACGGTACACAGCAAGACTTGTATATCTGTGTGGAGTCAGTTTAGTATGCAGTCAATAGGTCACTGTGCATGTACATGTATGTAGATTAATGTACAGCACAAGAAGGTCACTGACACTCCACCTCCAATCCCATGCCTACAGGTCCATAACTACTATGTGGCTGCAGGTCTCAACTCCTTCGGTATTGCAGCCGGAGCGGGATTCGGCAAGGCACTGGCTGAATGGGTAGCTGCAGGGGAACCGCCCTATGACCTTTGGGCTGTTGACGTGAGGCGATTCGGTCCTCACCACAATAACAAGCAGTACCTCTTTGAGAGGACCCGGGAAGCCATGGGGAGGCACTACCTGTTGCCGTACCCGAAATGGGAGCTGGTGACGGGCAGGTATGGGAGGGGGAGGGGGGGGGGGGAGGGAGAGAGAACTAGTGTGACTGGGAGAGAAGAGGATTGTGTGGAATGGTCTAGCTACTGGAATACATACAGTGTTTTCAGCACTAGTCCTTGAATAATATACTTTGCTTTGTATGTATACCAGCTTCCAATCTATGAACACTAGGACAGAAGTGTATTTTAGGCTCGTGATGATCAGCCTACAAACTTAACATAACACAAGTGTTATAGCTAGATGTGAATACTATTGCACGAGAGTGATCTCGATCTACATGTGCTCTCAACTGAAGACACTTTGCACAAGTTTTTGAGGTGGTAAACCCATGTTGTCCAGACATCCTTACAGAAAGGTTGTCAAGAGTTATTAGGCTACTGTTAGAAAAGCCTTTCCTCTTATTGGAGAGAGTGCTATTTGCAACACTGCTCAATTAAGGCTACAACATTGGTTGTTCATTGCAGGGGCATGCGGAAGTCCCCCCTCCATGATAGGCTGGATGCTGCCAGGGCCAGCTGGGGGTGTGTCATGGGCTGGGAGCGACCCAATTGGTTTGCAAAGGAAAATGGTGAGAAAGTTGGGCAGTAGGGAGGCTGTCCTCCTGGTACATGTACGTTGTAAGTGCTTCAGGTGCAGCTTTTCAATTTCTGCCCCCCCCCCCCTTCTTTCTTCATACATGCACACCTACGTGCACCAGAGTCCCGTGACAATGATCTGACGTTCGGTCGGCCCAACTGGCTAGCCAACTCCGGTGAAGAGCACCTGGCCTGCAGGGAGGGCGTGGCACTCTTCGACCTCACCTCATTTGCAAAGTTTGAAATTGAGGTACACATTGGGTACTTGAGTTCCCAACCTTCTTTACTGGAGTTGAACGTATCTGACAGTAGGCTACTATCAAGTCCCTCCTCTTCCCCCACCCTTACACACACACACACTGTATACTACCCATGGCCAAAGGGCATTGATGCGGAGTCAGCCCTGCAGCGGCTGTGCTCCAACAACGTAGCAGTCCCCCCTGGGAAGATCGTCTACACTGGCATGCTCAACGGTCATGGAGGGTTTCAGACTGACTGCACCGTCACCAGACTGACACAGGACAAGTTAGTGCATTACATGGCAGTTACATGGAATTGTAGTCAGTTTATCCGAATATGAAATATGAGAAATTGGAATTATACATGCATACATACATACATGTACATACATGTACATGCATGTATGTACCGGTATGTACCGGTATGTAGGTATTATGTATGTATGTATGTTACTCAACTTCATCTGTTTCGCTGTACACAGCCTGCTGTTGAAATTTGATACTCAAGAACGATAAAGTTCAAGGCCTAGGTCGACAAGAAGCTAGCTACTAAAGTAGCTACGTGGATAATTGTCATTTAACCAGCTAGGGGTGGAGTCGATATGTAATTATTAATTAGTAATTGCTAATGTAGGATCATGTGTACCCCAAGCCTCTCGGGTCACGTGAAGATCTTGTGATGAAACTGTAGTAGGTAATGAGTACTACTCCTCCCACCCTCAGATACCTAGCAGTGTGTCCTGCAGGACAGGCAACCTACATCGCAGCTTGGATATCCCAGCACATTTCCTCGCCATCTGTCTCTCTGAGGGATATCACTGCCAACTACTCAGTGCTGGCGTTGATGGGACCCAAGTCACGTGACGTATTGCAGAAGGTTACTAAAACACCACTTGATAATGACAACTTTCCCTTCTCCACCTTGCAAGTACGTGTGTACATGTATGTATGTATGTATGTATGTATGCATGTATGTATGTATGTATGTATGTATGTATGTATGTCTGTCTGTATGTATGTATGTGTGTATGTATGCAAGTATGCATGCATGTTCGACTGACTATGCATGTATGCAAAGTGAGTGTGTGTATGTATGTATGTATGTATGTATGAAACCTGACTACAATCTCAACCCACACCCACACAGACGATTGAGGTGGGGCTTGCTTCTGGTGTGCGAGCCATGAGAATCACCTATGTTGGGGAGCTGGGCTGGGAGCTCCATGTGCCCAGTGAAGTGAGGAGAGTAGCCTAAGAGCCAATATGTGATATGTGACCCACTTCAGTGTATATCTTCTGACTGTAATCCAGACTGGCCTAGGCCCATCAGCTAGTTATTTACTGGACTGGGACAGTAGTGAAGTGAAACTTTTATTCACTGTTTCAACAGTACTTTGATGATAAAGTACTTGAATACTGTTAATGCCTGAGTCTGATATGATGTTCATGTAGGGGGCTTGTGATCGGTCCTTAGGTTACTCGAACAGCCGAACACCACTTTCTCCTACGGTTCCATCCAATATTTTGACAACATATACATGCATACTTTGTCACTTTTATTCAATACCTGACAGTACTTTGTCAAAGTATCTTTGGAATTTCTAGTCAATATTTCGACAGTACATTACAAATGACTATCTGTTTGACTTCTACAGTTTGCCCTGGGGGTATACGAGCAACTGATGGAGGAAGGGGCAAAGCTGGGGTTGAGGAATGGGGGCATGTACGCAGTGGACAGCCTACGGATGGAGAAAGGTTTCCGGCACTGGGGTCATGAACTGGACACCCACACCACCCCCTGGGAGGCACGTCTGGGCTTCATCGTGGACATGGAGAAGGTAGACTAGTAGTATGTTAGTAGTATGCTAGCAGTATGCTAATAATGTAGTAGTAGTATGCTAGTAGTGTCGTGTGTTATGACCTCAGTAGTCATTACATACTGCAATAATGACTGTAGTATTCTCTGCATGCACTGTTCAGGGTGATTTCATCGGTCGAGCAGCGTTAGTGAAGCAGAAGGATGAGGGAGTCCGACAGATGATCACAAACTTCACTGTTGATACCAAAGGTGATGAGAATATCCTTCCGTGGGGCCATGAGAACATTTATCGGAATGGAGAACTTGTCGGCTATGTGACATCAGCATCGTTTGGTCACAGCATCGGAAAACCAGTTTGCATGGGCATCGTTTATGGACCTAAGGATTCCAAAGTGATTACAACGGAGTATCTCAGACAGGGACGATATGAGATTGAGATTGATGGCAACTTCTGTCCAGCTCAGATGAGCTTGAAGCCCTTTCATGACCCAAAGTCGTTGCGAGTTCGAATGTGAATGTTTGGACTTTGATACGATGACATACGTATGTATAATAAGTACTGACTTGTTTTTAAGTATTAAAGTGCCATTTCTAAATCAATGTTCGGCCGCAAAGCAATTGAATTACAAAATGACTACATGTATTTGTGTAGGGAGTGACAAAGTGACCATGAAAGGTATACTATTGGGCTATAAAGGGATTTCTGTAGCTATGGCAATCGATACTCCTTGCCACTAGCTTGAAGCAAATTTGACATTAAAGAGCTCACAAACTTATACACATTTATATCGGCCCATATGAGAGGCTAGTGGTTCTTTACTTCAGAGTTGAAAGGAACTGCCCCTGCCTGAAACACAAGGAGTATCACTGCTATAATTACAGCCACTGAAAACTCTAAGGACATTATTTTATATAGGGTCATGCAACAAATATCTCTTGAAGTCATACTTTACAGTTTAAACAGTAATTTGTTTATAGCAATGCGTGTGGTTTCAGTACTGAAATTGGGGGTTCGTGTACCCATGGATATCGACATTCACACCCAGTATTGCTGGTACTGTCATTTAATACTGAGGTTGTCAGTGAATTTAGTTTGCACCAGAAATTTATGTTTGCATGACTATAACATTTAATTTTTTTATGATTCAATAAGTATCTGCTTTCAGATTGTCAACCTATAGTGGTACGTGGGTTTCTCCTCATCATGACTATCATAACTCTATTGTTCTTCAGCAAGTCTGTAGTATAATTATATGAACCACTAGTTTATAAAGTCCACAGTTCTAACTATAGTGATCACACGAGTGTACAATATCAGTCCAATCACTACATCCTTTTGCAGTCCAAGTCCAGCCTGCCAACATTTCTGCTATCAAGATTCCCGTGGCGTGTGCATGTGCCTGATGTGCACGTGACAGCCACCAAGGGTGTGTCTATGCCAGCGTGGATGCACACATCCGGGAATTCTGCAGATGCAGATTTGAGGAAGAAGTTTTCTTGACCTCTTTCTATTTGTCTGATAAACCGAGCTTTAGGATTCAGAATAGTAGTAGCAGGTTGAAATTCTTCATTCTGTAATAAAGAAATTTTAACTAGGTTAGTGAGTTTAAGGCTGCAGGATGCTACATACTCACCGATGAATACAGACACCGGGCTTTAACGCTAATCTGCTCTGTTCCATCATCTTTCTCCAGCAAAAGGATGTGGTGATTGGAAATGTAGAGCGAGTATGTCTCTGCGTCGTCTGATGGACGAATGATGAGCTCCTTCATAACTACAAGTATAGAATACATGGACGTCAAAGAATATCTTGCTGTGGATAGTTCTCATTTCATCGGCCATGCTAATAATATTATAGTTAACTTTATTCTATAGTTGCATGCTTCAATTTAGCTTGTTTGGTATGTCAATTATGTCTGCAATAAATAATAAGATACATATGCATCAGTAGATTTAATCAGTTGCGCAGCCCATATAGAGAATTGTGAGCCAGCCTCATTCCCAGATCCCCTAGCTGTGCTATAGCAACAAATATTTACATGGCGGCTTGGAATTAAGGTATGACATTATGCCTACTCTAATAAACATTCTCTATAATTACAGGAGTTGTGGAAATTCTTGGTAGGTAGATTCTCAAAAAATATATACTGAGTGTTGAAATTACCTAAGTATGTGATGCTGTTATATATTGTGACATTACATTCTAACATCATGCACGTTCATAGTTGTGTGATGTGGAATCAATACAAATGTTAAAGTAATTGGGCTACTGTATGGCTAACCTGGAAGAACAAATCGTTGGGGGGGCCCATCTTGAATGTTACCTTCAGGGCCAATGTATATGTTATTGAGGGAATTAACTTTCCTCCATAAGCAATAGCTGATGTCATCTGTTTTGCTGAAAGGAATTTCATTCTCTTCAAATGTTTTGGAAATCCATTGATTCTGCATTTGGGATAAATACGCGCAGGAAGTAAATTAAGTCGCTAGTTAAGAGCTTTGCATTATTAATCTGGGATACTAGGAAGAAGGAATTATATGGCGATCAGGGTGGTGTAACCTCTGGTTGCTCTTGCTCTTGTCCTCTACTATAACCCCCTCAGAACTTCCCCCAATAGATTTTCTAATTCTACCATGAAAGTATATAATGCTGTCATACACAGGACACTCATCACACTCTCACATTCAGCCCCACATAATTTACACGGCACTGAAAAAAGTGAGGGTTTATTTTAACCACATGCAGTGGTGATGCTCATGTGTGGGCCATGAATGTAATGAATGAGCATGTGGGGCATTGCTTGGCTTATGAATATCAATTATACATTATCATCCGATGCATCCAATGACCCTGGGTTCGCCCCTGTAAGTCTATTCAAGCTTGCAATTCAGACAACCAAATTGTGGTTAAAATAAACCCTCAATTGTTTCAGTGTGCCGATCATTTTTTTATCCCTATGTGTTCCTAACTAGACAGTTAGTACCCGATCTAAATTTTTAAAATATTCTTGTACTTGGATTACCTACTCCCTGCAAGGATTCTATTTCTGTACAAAAAGAATTGTATACAGATACTGTAATTCTAGTATTTAAAATTTGCTTTTTGTTTACTTGTGCACAGCTACATGCTCTGAGAATTGATAAGGCATGGATACGCATGCAAGAAAGTGCCAACATTTTTAGTCAGTTCTCCAAATACCTATAATTCTGTTCGAAAGGGTTCATCGTTGTGTCCGTTAACTTCTCTTATTTCTTCCCACCCATACACATGTATGTATATAGTAGGTATAAGATGATCCTTATGTGCAATACATATACTATATATCAACGGCAAATAATACCCCATCAGTATAAGTACAGAATCTGTACTTGGTTAGGAGCTGTCCTTCTTGAGCTCGGTTTAGAGTAGCAGCAGCTGGGCGTGCACACTAACTGACCTCATCGCTTTCAGAAATAGTCTCAACTCCTTTTGTTGTTTCTTGGAGGCTTAAATGAAAGTTCTGCACAGGAATGTACAAGAATTCCTGTCTCCCAGACACCGCTTCAATCAGCTTCTTCACTCTATCACCTGTCAGTTTTAATAGCTCAAGAAGCTGTTTCTGATGAACCTTGGCTTGCCTGTATGTGCATAGGTTATACAAAGTACCAAGCCTACACGAAGAACTAATTGGCCAGACTGGCCATGGCAGATAGCTAACACACAAGTAACTATTATAAGAACATGTTCATACTATGCAAATGCAGGACATTGTGGGGCGAGCCTGAGCGAGTGACTGTGCATTATATTAGCAAATGAACATTTCAAAGTGGATGTAACATTCTTTCACGTTTTCATTTAGATTCGGTAAGACGTACGTACTAGTGTTGTTTTAGTATGGCTTCATATAATTTAGTTCTAGTTTTAGTTAAAACTCTATTTAGAGTGCAAAATTAAGTTTAGTTATAGTTAGTTAACTAAAATGTCTAAGCTATTACTAAAATACCTTTTAGTTTCAGTTAACTAACTAAAATAGTACATTTTGGGGACAAAATTTTTAGTTTGGTTATAGTTCAGTTCTCAGGGGAAACTTCAAACTTTCAGTTTTAGTTTGCTAATTAAATCTGTTTTGGCCTCTACTAAATTTGTTTTAACTAATACTTTTGATTAACTAAAACAACACTAGTACGTACCATAATAATACATACAGACACGGGAGCAGAATTCGACTCGCTAGTGTGGGGCTCGCTCAGGCTTGCTCCAATTAGCCACAGGCATGTTTGCTCCTGATAGTAACACATCCAATCCCACCATCAACTTCTTTCCTATATATATATTAAGCTCTTCATGTAACACAATATGCATCATATGCAGCTTTGCTCTCTCCACATTCTTTTCAAGGCCACAGAGAAATGTAAGCTCATACAAAATGAATGTATCATGGTCTATACACTTGCACAGTTTAATAATAATAATATACTCATGTTGCTGCCGTAGCGCATACGCCATTGACCACGCACCCACAGACGCAGGCGGAGCTTGTAAGACCTCCAGTCAGAGGACAAGAGCAAGAACAACCAGAGACCACACAATCCTGATCACCATACAATTCCTTCTTCCTAGTCTCCCATATCAATAATACAAAGCTCTTAACTAGCTTTAATAATGCTTTAAAATCATCCCTGTTCCAATTCTCAAACCCTAAAATAAAACTTGCCTTATTAAAATTATCAAGTGTACTAAACTCCCCAAACCTCCCCCCAATAGATTTTCTAATTCTACCATGAAATTATTTCTAATGCTGTCATATGCTGGACACTCCCAGAGAACATGTACCACACTCTCACATTCACCCCTGCATAATTTACACTGCCTATCATCATTTTTACCCCTATGTCTTCCTAACTCTTCATTCAGACCGTTCGTACCTGACCGAAACTTAAACAATAATCTTGTACCCGGATCACCTACCTCCTGCAAATAATTCTTGAATTCTATTTCCTTACAGAAAGACTTGTACAGATTCAACTTAACTTTAGTATTCAAGCTGTCATTAAAGTCCTTGTATTCTCTATCCCTCAACGCTTCGTCTACCGTATCTAAAAACAAATTAATATTATCTGCAGCTAATACCTCTTGGCTATCTAAATCTAACTGCAGCAGCAATTCATTAATTACTTTCATCCAAGTTTTCCTCTGCCTACCTCTACATGGTTTCACTTCCCACTCAGCATCTAATAGTACTCTAGGATACCGCTCATTATCCAACTTATTGACTTTATACCACCACTTAAGTTTGCTTCTATCCCTCCTCCCTTTCAAGGACTCTAACCCCATATCTCCCCTTACCGCTTCATTACACGTTTTGGAAGAGCAGCCAAGCATCTTCTTAGCTGCTCCTAGCTGAATGGATTCTAAGGAAGCTGTCTGCCGTTTATTACAAGTCCACACTTCACTACCGTATTCTAAAGTAGGACGAAGTACTGAAACTAACAATAATCTCCTTGCAACGGTACTGATATTTCTATTACTTACAAACCGGTGCAAACGATTAAGCTTTTTCTTCCCATTATCAATTACCTTCTGTACATGACTATCCCATGACCCATTCTCAGCAAATTCAATCCCCAAGTAACAGTAACTTACAACCCTTGGAATTACTTTATCTCCCCACTTCCACCCACACATATCTGTAATAGCCACCTTAGAAAATACCACAACAACACTCTTTTTGATGTTAGATTTCAACCTCCATTTGTTACAAAACCCTTGTACTACATTAATCAACTTTTGTAAATCCTCCGCATTAGTAGTTAAACCAACAAAATCATCTGCAAACATTAGTCCCACAACCTTAACATCATTGCACAGTTTAATCGAGTCATGACATAATTTTATACCGAGTGCCTCGGAACGAGGTTATATTACAGACGCCGTATTGGACTTGTCAATCCAGAAAGTGGATGCTATGATACGATGTTACAGGCAGTAGTGTTAATTGGGGCGAGCGTGAGCGAGCCCCACACTAGTGATGTGAATCGAGCCTTTTCTCTGTCTCTCTGTCTACGTACGTCGTGCCGAATCTATGCCCATTATTCCATTTTTGCGTACTGCGTACGCTTATCGAAATATTTGCGTACAAGATACTACAGCTAGCTATGGATATTTCGTCCGCTCAGCTACCGCTCGACACAGACGAGAGATCTCAACTCCCACCCTCAGTTACCGATGCAGCGAGAGAGGAGAGACTTCGAAGACGGCGAGAACGCGAGAGGGCTCGCCGTGCTTCCGAGAGACCAGAAGAAAATGAGGCAAGGTATGTAAAAAAAATAGCACCATTCTGAGGTTTTAATGGACACTTGCTAAATGTAGGATGTGTTTATCTATAAAGGTTGAGAAGACGGAGGGAGAGAGACAGGGCTAGACGCCGTACTCAGAGTGTGGAGCATAGGGAGCCTAGGCTGCAATACGACAGAGAGCGCCATAGGGAGGCACGATCTGATGAGAGACTGGAGCATAGGGAGGCTAGGCTGCAACGTGACAGAGAGAGCCATAGAGAAGCACGATCTGATGAGAGGCTGGAGCACAGGGAGGTTAGGCTGCAATGTGACAGAGAGAGCCATAGAGAGAGCTACAGGGAGCAGCGAATGCTGTTTCAGCAACATTCAGTTCAAACAAAGATGCTGAAATTTCATGCACATTTTGCTACTATGGAGTTGCTGAGATGTAGCACATGCTCAGAAGCATTTCCTGGTTTGCACCTTCACCCTGGATCAAGTGAGTGTGTACGCTGTGGGCGGGACAAGCGTACACCCAAGCTGTACTCCACTGGCATTATTAAACATGGACCCTACTAGGCCCCATTCCAACAGTTGAAGACTTCAACTTTTGGGTTAATGTACTACAATTGGTCACTATTATTATCATCTGCTATTTATTATGTTAGTTGTCCTTCAACATTTATATCGGCATTGTTACTGTCAGTACACACACACCACTTTTTGCTTTTTCTTACAATGCTGTATTTTTGGATGTGGAAACATTGCATGACATTGCATTATTCAAGTTAACACCATTCACAGGTATTTAATATTGATAGCGCTCTTCCTCGCTCACGCTCGCCCCCACAATGCCCTGCATTCCCCTAGTTAGATTCATCATTGGTACAACTAAGGCTACTTAGTTGTACCAAGGATACAATGATGTACTAAGCCCATAAAGGTTAACCTAATTATTGCCTGAGCTTGAACAAAGTTTTGGCTCACAGTGTATACACTGGAGATAAGAGCAGCCACACAAGAGTTGAGGTATGTAATTTCTTTTAAACGGAAGTGCTACCGCATGTTAATTAACATCAAGGAATGAATGTACTGCCATCAGGACTTGGATATAATCCTGTGCACGGCGGAAATACTGAAATTTTCCCCCGTGGTTTGTCACGCGTGGCACTTCAGCACTTTTCTGGGAATATGAGCTGTCCTCTCAATCACGTAATCTGGTATATGTAACCATAGATAGTATAGTGCATGCTATGCACTATACTATCTATGATGTAACAACTTCCGTTTGAAAGACTTTTTCCACTACGACCTACTACGGCTATGGCTAGCTAGCTGCGGGTACACTAATATTAACTAGGTATACGCATTGCGCAGATAGCCTCGCGCAGAGGTATGGCGTTAGTTAAGTTAGCACACAACAACCACACCCACTAGCTGCATCGCCCACGCAATTGCTGGAGAAGCTACTCTTAGTCTACGCGAATGGGCCTTCAGGAGACGAATGTCTCTGTATACAGCACAGTTCCAAGGACCAGTTATGGCTGTTACACGAGAGCAGAGTTGCTTGAAACTCACGTTCGTATCGCTGTCGATCGATCCGCGCGTACCGTCTGTCTCCAGCGGTCAGATCTCTGCTGAAACAGAGGCTAGCCTACCTGGGTAAAAAGGAGTGATCGATTTGTCCAGATCTCTGAGATTTCGGGCGTCAGAAGTACAAAGGCGGCAGCCATCAGGACGCCATCTTGAACGCGTGCTTGCCCCCCGGGTGACCCCCGGGGCCGGAAGCATTTCGTAAGTACAAAGGCGGCATCCGTCAGGACGCCATCTTGAACGCGTGCTTGCCCCCCGGGTGGCCCCCGGGGCCGGAAGCATTTCGTAACAGATGTAGTAACAACACGTATACGGAACGTACAGACATAGTAATAACACGTAATAGGAACGTAACCGGAGATTTAATTGCATTCCTAAGCGTGACAGAAGTTGCGCACATATGTATATATATATGTTCCGTACCGATCTGGAACTTGTCCAGTTCTAGAACCGGATGACCGGTTCTGGAACTGGTCATCCAGTTCTAGAACCGGATGTCCCGATCGCGGACCGCAATGAAGTATTGTCCTGTTCTAGAACCGAGCGGCCGGCTCTAGAACTACCGTCCCTGGAACCATCCAGTTCTAGAACCACTGTCGGTTGTGGAAGAGCTTTGGATTTAACTACTACTGCATCCTTTGGGCTGCTATGGCCACAAGATGTGCTACAGACCATAGCTATAATCTGTGTACAGTAGCTACATAGACTATCCAGCGATGGTAACAAGACATCAGTTAGTAACCACAATGCCATTATAATCATACAGAAGTATAAACAGCCGGTCCTTTATCTCGCAGCCAGCTCAGAGAGCAACTTTCCTTCATGGAGCTTCCTATTGGAGATAATGAAAATTGTATAAAAGTCAGTAGACCAACTGCACTGATGACAGTCACTGATTAACTGACCACCATATACTGCATTTAGATTCTAGATTCTAGGATGCATACCACACTCTTACTGCTACAGTAATAAGAGAAATGGTGGCAATGATTCCTTGCATTTACGATCATCTTTAGCATCTCACGTATCAATAATTTAGGATCTGCTGGAAGGTAAAGTCTAAGGGTACCACTTTGTCACCACCAGTGCTCTGGGTGTTTAATCATATTCTCTGGGAGTCCTATGCAAATATTTCAACTTCATACAGTGAGGACATTGCATACTGTGAATCTCTACAATGACATAGTAGTTGGTTTTTGGTTTCCCATGTTTTTGGTTTCCCTAGGCTCCACTCACACACGTGGAAAAGTATTTTTTTTTGTGCAGGGTGTTGCACGGTGGCGTATTTTCAATCTAACAAACTTACATCTTTGCTGATGTACCTCCACCCCCTTCCTCAGCCTCTCCAGCCACCCCTTCCCCCTCTCCTCCATCTTCACTCCCATCATCATCCACGTCCTATGTCGGGTCTGGGTCGCGGCGGCTGTCGGGTCTGGGTCGTGGTGGCTCTCCGGGTATGGGACAGGGCGGCTCTAGCTGCACGGGGCCGGGTCAGGGTGGCTCATCGGCCCGGGGCTCCTCCTGCCCCTCCTCTTCCTCTTCGAGGAATTCTTGGAAGAGATCAACATCCATTTCTGTTGAAGAATAAACATGATTAGTACTGAAATTTGCCTATTAAAATAATTAACACGTATCAAGAGACTTACATGCATACATATAGTGAGCTGTGTAAAGTCTTTTCCATGGTTATGGTGCTTAACCACTGCATAAAGTCCACTACACAGTGTTAGCTATCGTACTGCTATTGAGATCCACCTGCTTCAGTGCAATGAATTCTGCAATTTTACCTTGCTCTCTCGCCTCGGCCTCTGCTATTGCCTCTCCCTCCTTGCCTCGACCTTAAGTATAGCACATACATCCCTCCCCAGCTCCTTCCGTGCTTCTGCAGAGAGAGTACACTTTAGAGTGCAGCAAACACGGCTGTACAGGAACTGGTTTAACTATTCTGCAATCAGGCTACTCCAATATGATTGTTAGTTTCTGCTTACCCACCCACATGCTGTTTCGGGGGCACCCAAATTTCATCATTAGGCCATAGTAATAAAATCTTTTGGTTCTCAGGCCTTTCTGAGGGAAAAATAGGGGTGGGTGGGTGGCTTTTATTTTAATTTTTTTATTTTACACTGATCAGTTACCATGGTAATGCCATGAATTCATTTAGATTTTAATGCATTATCAAGACAATATGCTTGCTTCTGAGCTGCTGTCAATACACATAAGTACATACACAATAAACATTCAAACTGTTTTCTTTGCTCGCTTCTCAGCAGCTGGCTGGAAAACTGGTCGTTTCCGCTTAAAAACCTTTGGCTGATCAAGGCAGTCAGAACAGGTTGGATATATGTCCTTAGCTACTGCCCCAGTTACAATGTTTCCTTCACATCCACAGTGAACGCAAACATTCAAGAACGTTTCTGAGAAATAATAAGGTACTTCAACATGATCACTGCAAGTTAAGTTCGATCATACATACACTTTGGTAAGAACAGGAGCGTCACAATCCAATTCCTGAGTAGATACGCCACAGGTGTACAACACCCCATCAAGAGTGCTCTTCAGTTGCCGTGCTTCTGCAGAACTGACGATATCATTTCAAAGCTTCATCTTCTGGTTTGTTTCAGGAAACAATTCAGGCCAGGCAATTCGTGACTGCGCCTCCCTCATCCTCTCCAATAGGCTAACAGTCGTGACAGTTACAGTAGCCTTCTTTTGGGGCTGGACGATATAATCAAAATAGTCCCCAAATTTTTCCACAGCTTCAAGGGGCAATGAGAGAGGGCATTCCTGAAAAGGCCCTGTCATAGACTTCCCGACTTTACAGCTCACGGGTTGATCGATCAGATTCTCTGGGAAGGCAGCTATCGAGTTACGCGCCGACAAGTAGAGCGACAGGACTGATGAGCAGCTACTTTTATCCTGAAGCCCCCAAGGCTTCAGCACCACTCCCCCAGATTCGATCCGAACACTTGCAGCCATTTCGAAGAGGCTCAAGAGCCTACATAACTAGCAGTCTAGCGGTTAGTCGATCGATCAATGGTCTCAGGTCTGTGCGCCACGTGACGTCATAAAAAAAAGAAGCCTGAATGCAAAATTTGGGGGCGGGCGGGCCTGAGAACCAAAAGACTTTATTACTGTGGCCTTACCCATTATTGCGCATGTGCTTGAGCCTTTTCAATGCACACACTGGCTCCCAACATGGTTGCAACGTCGTCTTTCTCCAAGCCAAACGAAAGATTCTCAACAGTAACGACAAAGCAGCTACTGTTAGTGCCTATTTTCAGGCGGTTATGCTACCACTACTGCTGATAGAGCCCGGCACGAGCACACGTTCACTACATGTAGTATGATAATGGCTAAGACCCGCCAGCTATGAAGATTATGTGAGTAGAAACTTACAATCATATAATTTGATAATTTGCTCAACGTTATACATTTTGGGGCAAGCAGGCCTGTGAACCAAAAGAGCTTCTTACTTTTAAAATAATTATGGAATCTTAAACATCGATCAACGACAGTCCATGACCTTTGTCTGACAATTTAATATTTTTAACTTGCCTCGAGATTGATAAAACACCCAGCTCCATGCAAGAATCAGGAGTCTCCCATCACACATCTCTTACTCAGCATACAGTGCTGCCATCATCCTCAGGCAGGAGACTTTTCCAACTCTCTGTAATTACACATCCTAGCGTGCTGCCCGATTGTTCGCCAGACCCGTCCAGTTCCAGAACCGGCCACCGGTTCTAGAACTGGCCATCCGGTTCTAGAACGGGATGGAAGTTCCAGATCGGTACGGAACATATATATATATATATATATATATATAAACGCTAGCTGAGATTTCAGCCCACACTGCACGACTAGGCATACGCATTGCGCAGATAGCCTCGCGCAGAGGTATGACGTAAGTTAGTTAGCTCAAAACCACACCCACTACAAGCTGCATCGCCCACGCAATTGCCGGAGAAGCTACTCTACACGAATGAGCCTTCAGGAGACGAATGTCTCTGTATACAACACAGTTCCAAGGACCAGTTATGGCTGCTACACGAGAGCGGAGTTGCTTGAAACTCACGTTCGTATCGTTGGCGATCGATCCGCGAACCGTCTGTCTCCAGCGGTCAGATCTCTGCTGAAACAGAGGCTACACAAACTCTAATCGCGTTGGAGCTGTAGTAAGCCTACCTGGGTAAAAAGAAGTGATCGATTTGTCCAGATCTCTAATCCTTCGGGCGTCAGAAGTACAAAGGCGGCATCCATGTAACTCGTCAGGACGCCATCTTGAACACGCGCTTGCCCCCCGGGGTGCCCCCGGGGCCGGAAGCGTTTCGTTACAGCTGTAGTAACAACACGTATACGGAACGTACAGACATAGTAATAACACGTATAAGGAACGTAACCGGAGATTTAATTGCATTCCTAAGCGTGACGGAAGTTGCGCACATATATGTATATATACGTGTATATATATATATATATACGCTAGCTGAGATTTCAGCCCACACTGCACGATTAGTTGCCTCGCGCTAAGGCGCTCGGCAATAAACGCGGCCAAAAGTATGTGGATACCAAGAGAGCAGAACTACCTTCTACTTACTTACTTCTACTCTACTACACCTTTTAAAAATAAGGAGTTACAGTAACACCCCAAAGGGTGCTCAGTCGCATGTTTATATGTAAATCCCCAAGGGTGTTAATATTGAACACCCATGGGTGTTAAGGGTACCTAATATGGGTATTAACTGCACACACACTCTTCAATGTTATTACACACTTTGAGTCCTTCCATTCAGATATCAATAATAATATTATTATAGTGTGATTACAAATACACTGATTACAAAAATAATTATTATAGTGTGATTACAAATACACTGATTACAAAAATTAATACTGTTACAATGAGAATCTTGTCCAATCTGTATAATGTATGTAGTTTTACATCTTGTCCAATGAACTTACTACCTGTGTGACCATGTTTGGCATGAGCTGGCTATCCTTAATACCTAAAACTATATGTTGTATAAAGATTAATAATGCTGTCAGGGGCCTTGGATACTCAATGTTGGCCATAAAGTAAGAAGCCACTAAACCTTGCAGAGCTTCAAACAAGCTTTGGCAGTGCATCATCACAATCCTTTCAGCAACGAGGTAGTAGTTCATAGCCGAATCACCAACTACAACGGCTATGTATGGATAGTTGATATCCAGCTTTTTGACATCTTTGGCAAGGTCTGCAATGGCCTGTATAGGAAGCAGTATACATTATACTATCATGAACATAGGCGTAAATGGTATTCCATGCATGTAGAGGGCCTCGCAAGTAAAATGGGCACCCTATGCATGCAGGGTATGTTTGTATGCACAGTTCTGAGTACTAATGTTTTCTCCTATTCTCCCTACTGCTATATATATACTTCTACATTGCTGTAGATTGCATTCCTGAGCTCTTTATATGACACAATTAGCTAGTTGCCTCTCTTCCCACTTAGCATTATACCGTAGAGTATACGTATTTAGCGCCCACCCCCCTCTTCAGTGTCAACTTCCTGCAAGGGGTACGTTTGTGCATGTAGTATCCACCCACTCGAGTACGTAGAAATTCAAAGCAAAGATACGAAGTAAGTAGCTAACTGTCGGTATTCCAATTAAAGCACACCAAAGATCAAATTTTGCTGCTTGATTCTGCTCACTGTCTTCGAATTTTCAGTTTTTAGCTATATGTTTAGCTCGAATGGGTAGTATATTGCACTAATGTCCAGTATTCCTGCCTTTCAGGATGGTGGGCAGATACTACATTCTGTATGCGGACGATACGCATTTAGCGCCCACCCCCCTCTTCAGCATACTCTACGATAGTACGACATGGGGCATAAAGGTCTGGACACTATACAGATATGTAAATACACGTAGCGTAACTGTATTCACAGCACAGTATCCCTGAACTAAGGATGAGGCTCATACACGTTGTGTAGATGTATAGCAAGGGCAGTGATGCAGTCAAAACACACAGCAAAATGATACTTGTCTACCCAGGACTGCCCATCTCTGTACAAGGCTATCACTTACCGGAAATCGATGTACTGCTTCTAACTTTGTCCGGCCAGACAGGAGAGCGGTGAGAAGCTCAAATGCATGGAGGTCCAACAATATGGTATCATCACCTATAACAAGATAAATATTTGGTGACTTTGAGTGGTTAATTTATCAAAGTGCGTATATACAATGAGGACATTATTGTACTTGGGGTAATTTCAGCAATCCACAAGGATAGGTGCTTTAGCTTCAATGGCTGACTTACTGTAAGCCCACTCTCCATGTCTACTTCCCCCACCCAAATCCCACTTCGGCTCCCCCTCTGGAATGCAAGCTAAACTAATTATAAACTGGGACCTAGGAGAGATTGTAATGGCTATAAATACTTACTATCATCCTCCAAAGTAGCTGTCTCTTCATCTTGCCGATCAAGTAGAGCTTTGATGAAGGACCTGTGATCAGACTCTCGGATAGCTAGCTGCAAAATCTTCCCCCTCAGTTCTCTCCAAGTGTCATTTGCTACAGTCACATCAGGTTCATCGTCGATGATGCTAAGCAATTCTCTCCAAAGCTATATATAAAAGTCACAAAAAAAAACATTTAAAAAAATGAACAGACATAGCTATAGGGATGGAATCCCCAAAAAGTAACCAAATAAGGTAGGAACGAACGACACCACAGTACCTTTACGGACTACCATCCCTATATCTGGAGTACTACCGTACTCCATGATATTAATAGGAATATGGGGGAATTCCCCTTGGAGATCTCAATCCTTAAAACTTGAATATTGCTAACATAGGCACCCCCCTCCCCAACATTAAATACATGTGTCAAAATGCAATGTATGAAAGTAAACTTACATATTTGAGTTTCTTCAGACATGGAAATGTCCGAAGGATTTCCTCAATCTGGGGTGTGTTGCTTCTGATCCATGTGTTTCGGAGGTTTCGTGTTGATCTCATCAAAGTTTTGACAACCTTCTTAGATGGCTTCTCCTTAGCCCACTCTTCCTTGAGGCTACGTACATCTTCATCGTACCTTGCCTGCTCAATTTCGTTAGTTGTATCCTCTTTCTCTGTCAGATGTTCCACATCAGCACGTGCTCCTTTTCCTTGATGGCTAGGAGGCTCATTTTCATCGTCAAGCCTGGGTCTTTTCTTGGGCTTGTAGTCTCGCCTCATGTTTTTAAACTTCTGCCGAAGTTGAGGCTTCCATGATCCCTATATGGAGTCATAATTATATATGCATTCATAGGCAAATCATATTAATGTCACACTCAACAGATCAGTCTGAAACACCCCCTGTGATACTACTAAGAATTGATTTGCTACTTTTCCTCGGTGTAGGAGAACTGCAACACAATTAAGTCCTTTCTACCCTCAAAGTAAAATATTATGTAACGCACAGAAAAGTAGCTTATTTTGCTGGATTCTACCTTCGCTCACAGAGTCAGTGATCATTCTTCCAAGTAATCTCCAGGTCTGAAACAAAATCGCTCTGAGAAAGCTGAAGTATAAGCCTTAAAGCTACCAAACGGTGCTTTAAATAGCGTAAACGTGCCTTTTTATAGAAACTTGGATATATTCGAATCAACTATAACAACTGTTTACTTTGGACACCTCCTACTATTGTATGACATAACATTGTAGTCAAGCCCAAGGATTTTAACTTGCGGGTGTGAGTCTGGGCAGGAGACTACATAAAACAATTGTACTTCACTCACATAGCCAGTCCCAATAGTGAACAGCACCGAAAGCAGCTGACAAAGCCGCACTAGGTGTGTTTGTCTCCAAAGCCTCCTCCAAACAGCCCATCATGGTCTCCCGGGCACAGTTAGGACTCTAGGCCGTAGCCATCATACATTTGAACAGCTACAGGCCATCCAGCTGCTTGGTGCTGCACGTGCACGGTCGAGCGGGATTGGTGGGTGTGTCTTCAGCTCCACCCATCTCCACCCATCTCGGTCCATTCCAGCCCCCAACTCTGATACACCCAAAGGGTGTATGGTAGCACTTCATAGGGTGCTAGAAATGCATGATAGCACCTCGTAGGGGTGTTAATAACAGCGTTAGCACCAAAAGGCGTAGCATCAACACCCACTAACACCCTTAGGGGTGCATATTAACACCCCATGTCTTGATAGCATGCGCCAGGGGTGTTACTGTAACCCCCTATTTTTAACAGTGTATCTATGCCAAGTCGTACAAATCGGTAGCGCGTAACAAGTATTAAATACACGCACCTACTAACCTTTGAGTTCCAAAAGGTGACGTAGCACCAACGCCGCTGTCATCGACATCACGACCACTTGCTTTGTCTGAGTGCATTCTGGACAAGAAGGTCCTCAGCTTGCAGACATTCTTGGCGCAACGTACAGGCGGAAGAACCCGTCGAGCGAGGTGTAGCATCATGGTACAATGTAAAATCCGTACGCACGAGAACAGCAGTGGCGAGCCTGAGCGAGCCTCAACCTAGCTCTTTACTGGTACAATATACGTATTAGGCACGTGCTTCTCTGCTGAGTTCGTCAAGTGCAGAGTAGTCTCGTGCCCCCATGCCCAGACGTTCACGCCGGATGTAGAGTATGCCATCTGAAGCTGTGGCGCACGAAGCGTACCTCGTTTCGCAGTTTCGCGGCCGTGAAAAAACGCGTCTGCGAAAAAAGCGGCGAGGGAGGCCTATAGGTACGAGGCTATATACCTAGAAGGTCAAGGCTATATTTAAATCACAAAATCTATATTACTTCTTCAGCATCAATACTTCAAGAATACAATATGTATATGCAAGTCTGTAGTATGAAACACTAGCTAAAGACCGGTACCACAGTTCCAACAATTATAATGAGCGCACAATATCAGTCAGGCCTCCAATGTTAATATTTGTGCTATCAAGATTCCTTTCGCATGTGCATGTGCCAGATGTGCACGTGACAGCCTTTAGGGGTGGGTCGCCGGCGCCTGTGCCAGCTTCGATGCAAATATCCTGGGCTACAGATTTGAGAAAGAAGAGTTCTCGACCTTCGTTATCTTTGATAAACTGAGCGTTAGGATTCAAAATAGTAGTAGTAGCATCTCGAAATCCTAGGCCTCTTGTCTGCAATAAAAAAATTTAACTACATTAGTGGGGTTTAAGGCTGCAGGATACTATAAATACTCACTGAACATGAAAATAAACACCGGGTTGGAACCTGAGTGCTCTCTCCAACTGCAGCTGTATCAATTATAAAACAACAGCTATTAGTCACTTTGAGTGCAATCGTACTTGTAAATTTTAAAATTGTTGTTAGCTACCTTCCCCTTTCGGAGCCAAAAGGATGGAGTGATTGGAAATGTAGAGCGAGTACATGTATGTCCTCGCGCCCTTTTCGTCTGATGAGTTAATGATGAGCTCCTTCATAACTACAAGTATAGAATAAATGGACGTCAAAGAATATCTTGCTGTGGATAGTTCTCATTTCATCGGCCATGCTAATAATATTATAGTTAACTTTATTCTATAGTTGCATGCTTCAATTTAGTTGTTTGGTATGTCAATTATGTCTGCAATAAATAATAAGATACATATGCATCAGTAGATTTAATCAGTTGCGCAGCCCATATAGAGAATTGTGAGCCAGCCTCATTCCCAGATCCCCTAGCTGTGCTATAGCAACAAATATTTACATGGCGGCTTGGAATTAAGGTATGACATTATGCCTACTCTAATAAACATTCTCTATAATTACAGGAGTTGTGGAAATTCTTGGTAGGTAGATTCTCAAAAAATATATACTGAGTGTTGAAATTATCTAAGTATGTGATGCTGTTATATATTGTGACATTACATTCTAACATCATGCACGTTCATAGTTGTGTGATGTGGAATCAATACAAATGTTAAAGTAATTGGGCTACTGTATGGCTAACCTGGAAGAACAAATTGTTGGGGGGGCCCATCTTGAATATTACCTTCAGGGCCAATGTATATTTTATTGAGGGAATTAACTTTCCTCCATAAGCAATAGCTGATGTCATCTGTTATGCTGAAAGGAATTCCATTCTCATTAAATGTTTTGGAAATCCATTGATTCTGCATTTGGGATAAATACGCGCAGGAAGTAAATTAAGTCGCTAGTTAAGAGCTTTGTATTATTAATCTGGGATACTAGGAAGAAGGAATTATATGGCGATCAGGGTGGTGTAACCTCTGGTTGCTCTTGCTCTTGTCCTATACTATAACCCCCTCAGAACTTCCCCCAATAGATTTTCTAATTCTACCATGAAAGTATATAATGCTGTCATACACAGGACACTCATCACACTCTCACATTCAGCCCCACATAATTTACACGGCACTGAAAAAAGTGAGGGTTTATTTTAACCACATGCAGTGGTGATGCTCGTGTGTGGGCCATGAATGTAATGAGTGAGCATGTGGGGCATCGCTTGGCTTATGAATATCAATTATACATTATCATCCGATGCATCCCAAAGTGAATAATGACCCTGGGTTCGCCCCTGTAAGTCTATTCAAGCTTGCAATTCAGACAACCAAATTGTGGTTAAAATAAACCCTCAATTGTTTCAGTGTGCCGATCATTTTTTTATCCCTATGTGTTCCTAACTAGACAGTTAGTACCCGATCTAAATTTAAAAAATATTCTTGTACTTGGATTACCTACTCCCTGCAAGGATTCTATTTCTGTACAAAAAGAATTGTATACAGATACTGTAATTCTAGTATTTAAAATTTGCTTTTTGTCTACCTGAACACTAATTGGATGTATGCATGTATAAACCTGAGTGCTAGTCTTGGATCCCTGCCCATAGCACCATAGCTAGGACGTGTTTGTGTGTGTGTGTGTGTGTGTGTGTGTGTGTTCGTCCGCAATTATCACGTGCGCTAAATTGTGTCATTCTGTTACTGTGCTACTATAGCCAATAATAAAAGCTGCAATATATAAAAGCTGCTCATTCAAGAGCAAAAATAATACCCCAGAATCTATACTAGGTTAGGAGCTATCCTTCTCAAGCTCGGTTCAGAGTTGTATCAGTTGGGCATGCACACTAACTGACCTCAGCATTTTCAATAGTAATCTCAACTTCCTCAATTGCTTTTTGGAGGCCGCCATGAACTGTCTGCACACTACTTAGCGAGACTTCCTTTCCCTCAGACACCTCTTCATTCAGTCTCATCACTCCAATCTGCAAAACAGCTGTCAATTTTATCAGCTCAAGAAGCTGTTCCTGATGAACCTTGGCTTGCCTGCATGTATGTACATAGGATGCATAAAGTACCAAACCTACACTCACAAACAAGTAATTGGCCGAACCGGCCAGGCAGATATTATAAGGACATGTTCATATTAGCCACAGGCTTGTTTGCTCCTGATAGTAGCACATCCAATCCCACCATCAACTTCTTTCCTATATTAAGCTCTTCATGTAACACAATATGCATCATATGCAGCTTTGCTCTCTCCACATTCTTTTCGAGGCCACAGAGAAATGTAAGCTCATACAAAAAACGCACTGCATGTACCGGGTATCATATAGATCTATACACTTGCGCATTTTAATTGAGGCCAGCCGAGTCAAACCATAAAGTAAGCATGCTTGCGTGTGTCGGGTAGTTGGAAAGTGATCAGCTGCGCATGCAGGGAGAAGCTTACATCCACTAGCTAGCTATATTATTTATGTTAATAGTAGGCATTATTTAATATGCGGACGCAAAGACGTACAAATCGGTACCAAGTATTAAATACACACACCTAACCTAAAAGGAGGCGCAGCACCAACGCCAGCAACGGAGCTGTCATCAACATCACGACCGCTTGCTTTGTCTGAGTGCATTCTGGACAAGAAGGTCCTCAGCTTGCAGGCATTCTTGGCGCAACGTACAGGCGGAAGAACCCGTCGAGCGAGGTGTAGCATCATGGTACGATATAAAATATGAGACGGCCGTACGCACGAGAATACACGGGTGGAAGAACTCGTCAAGTGAGGTGTAGCATCATGGTATACACTATTTATATGAGACGGCCGTACGGGTACAGGAAGAGCAAGCGTGGCAAATTGAGGGGTGGGGCTATTGACAAACGGTGTACTCTGACCTTTCAACCCCACCCCGCGTTTATTAATAGGCAATGGACGACAAAAAGCTGCTGTGGCGGTGGCGCACTCCGCGGGAAAGCAAAGTCAAGAGCATCAAGTTAGTGCTCTTGAATTTTTTTCTTGCACTACATCATATTTTATTTTTAATAAAGTCATGCCCGTTTTGGTGTAGTTTTCGTTTAGTCTCGCGGGCCAGACTCACACACGCAGAGCGGAAGAGTGAGTCTGGTCAAATCCCCATATGGCTTTCGTGCAGCACAATCAGCAGTAGGCTGGCTAACTAAGTGGGTGCGAACATAATTGGGACGTCTGCGCACGTGAGTCTGGCCCGCGAGACTAGTTTTCGTTCGGCCACGCCCCCTGCACGCGGAGCATAAGATTATAGGGTTCTACTCTATAATGTGTGCTGATGGTTCATTTCGTGTGCCAACTGTAGGGATACAAGGAGCAAATCCCTATCTTAGTATATTCCTCACCTTATTTTGTTTGATGTATTTCTCTGTAGAGATGTGAAAGAATATTAATGATATTCAAAGCAATTGCAGGAATTTTAGTCTGGGCATGCCCCTTAGTGGGCCAGAAATGTATTGTGCTCCGTGGACAAAGCAGTAGTTTCTGGCTCCAAAAGACAGCAAAAAAATCACTCTTTATGACAGCATGCTGAATAAGGCACCGCATAAGTTAGCTAGCTGAGAAAAACGTTCCTGGTCGAGGTAGCCACCAGATCAATAATCTTGGCTTCAGCAAAAAGCTTGCCTCATTCCCATAGAGCATAATACATTTTGGCCAACCAAGGAGCATACCTGACTTTCTGGGGGGGGAAAAACAAGGAAGAGTGATAAAAAAATTGGTTTGTGTGATTCCTCTTTCTGTAGTAAGTTATAAGGATTTGTTGCATAAGTTGTCTTACTGCAAAAACTGGCCATATCTAGGGCGCCTTCATAATAATTTTTACTTCCAATACCCTTTCTGTCCTTCTCCTGAGGGGGAAGCTCTGGCGATGGGGTCATGTTTAGAGTACCCTTGAAGGCTATTGGATTTTGGTGTAGTACATTAGTCATGTGAATTTCATAATGCCATATATAGTGGCTAACATGTTAGGGCTTTGAACTTTGGATTTTTGGGGAAAAAGGAGAAGTGTTTCTGTGAGCTGATAGTTTGGGTATATATGGTGAGGTTACTAGCAGACAAAGAATCATGAAACTACTAGATATTTACCTGTGCAAACTACTACAAACATCCAGTAGTAGCAGCCACTCTGTCTCCATCTACATGAACGTGGCATGTGAGACTGGACATGTGATAAACATTGGGTCACAAGGACTCAGGGTCAACTGGAAATTAGAACCTACACTGTATGCTGTAAGCAAGAACCAGACAATTTGTTGAATAAGTTATTGTAGGAGCTTGGGTAAGAGCATCTGACTAGTAATCAGAAGGTCCTCAGTTCAATATTCCCAACTGGTCTCTGATTTTTTTCGGAGTTTCTTTATTCTTTATTCATTTATTCTTTAGAGCACCTGGCCTGCAGGGAGGACGTGGCACTCTTCAACCTCACCTCATTTGCAAAGTTTGAAATTGAGGTACACATTGGGTACTTGAGTTCCCAACCTTCTTTACTGGAATTGAACTTATCTGACAGTAGGCTACTATCAAGTCCCTCCTCTTCCCACACACACACACATACACACACACACATACACACACTGTGATATTCATAGCAATTACAGGAATTTTAGTCTGGACATGCCCCTTAGTGGGCCAGAAATGTATTGTGCTCCGTGGATAAAGCAATAAGGCACCGCATAAGTTAGCTAGCTGAGAAAAACGTTCCTGGTCAAGATAGCCACCAGATCAATAATCTTGGCTTCAGCAAAAAGCTTGCCTCTTCCCATATATAGAGCATAATACATTTTGGCCAACCAAGGAGCATACCTGACTTTCCGGGGGGGAAAAACAAGGAAGAGTGATAAAAAAATTGGTTTGTGTGATTCCTCTTTCTGTAGTAAGTTATAAGGATTTGTTGCAAAAACTGGCCATATCTAGGGCGCCTTCATAATAATTTTTACTTGCAATACTCTTTTTGCCCTTCCTTTGAGGGGAAAACTCTGAAAGCTGTGAGGGATCACACAAATCAATTTATACGGTTGTCTGTTATTTAGTTGTAGATGATAATTCGTTACATTCATGAACACAACTAATTGCCAAGATGGCATGAATATGTGGAGGGAATTGGTCAAGAATGCGGAAAAACACATTAGAAACTGGAGTGATGACTTTTCTTAGAAAGGTAATCACTCCCAGCCAGATATCACACAGCTATGCTTACTCATCTGCACTAGAATAACCATTGTTAGGCTACTATTTTAGTGCATGAGTAAGCTGTTAATGTGTGTTCCTCATTCTTGAGGAACTCCCTCCAGATACTCCTATACCATCTTCTGTATCCATGTGTGTAGTGTGTTCACTCATTTGCAATTCAATTAACAAATGACTGGTCAATATGACACTTTCTTTTTTTCTGAGCTTTTGATTAGCTATACTCTTCAAATTCCTTGTTTTTTTCTTATCTGCTACAATAAAAAAGTTTATTTGTTAGTTAAGAATGGCATGGTAGTACTATAGATAGGCTTTCCTGCCACAGCTTGTACATGATTGCGAGATACAAGCTGGGGTGGGGAAGGCCTGGGAATGAAGCTAATTGCTTAATTTGCTACAGTCACAGGTAGTATAGTTTATAAGGTTCTCTGTCTGCTAGTAACCTTACCACACACACCCAAACAATACTCTAAGCAAACATCTGAAGCCACCTGCTCCTGTAGCCTCGTTCCCAGGCCTCCACCCAGCTACTGCTCCTGTAGCCTCGTTCCCAGGCCTCCACCCAGCTACTGCTCCTGTAGCCTCGTTCCCAGGCCTCCACCCAGCTACTGCTCCTGTACGTTGCATAAATTGGCTTGCTGCAAAAATTGGTCATATCCAGGGCACCTACAAATAATTTTTACTTGCAATACCCTTTCTGTCCTTCTGAGACTGAGGGGGAAGCTCTGGCGATGGGTTTTTAGAGGTTTAATTACCCTTGAAGGCTATTGGATTTTGGTGTAGTACATTAGTCATGTGAATTTCATAATGCCATATATAGTGGCTAACATGTTAGGGCTTGATTTTTGGGGAAAAAGGAGAAGTGTTTCTGTGAGCTTATAGTTTGGGTATATATGGTGAGGTTACTAGCAGACAAAGAATCATGAAACCACTAGATATTTACCTGTACAAACTACTACAAACATCCAGTAGTAGCAGCCACTCTGTCTCCATCTACATGAACGTGGCATGTGAGACTGGACATGTGATAAACATTGGGTCACAAGGACTCAGGGTCAACTGGAAATTAGAACCTACACTGTATGCTGTAAGCAAGAATCAGACAATTTGTTGAATAAGTTATTGTAGGAGCTTGGGTAAGAACATCTGACTAGTGATCAGAAGGTCCTCGGTTCAATATTCCCAACTGGGCTCTGATTTTTTTCGGAGTTTCTTTACTCTCTCCATGTTTTTTTTTCTTCCATCTTTGATGATTTGCATATAATTGTGTAGATGTACATTGCCCAAGCAAAGTGAGTAAATTCCTTTCTCGTAGCTTTGGAATCCAAAGTTTTGTCATCTATACGCATTGTGTATGTTCCACAACCTCAACATACAAGAGTGGTTTTTCTGTTGAACGGAGCTCAGATATTGGGATGTTTTTCCAATGCTTAGGCTTGGCTGAAACTGCAGGGGTAGAGGTATACACCTGAAATGTAGAGGAGAGTTATTTATTCTTCTTCTCAAGCCAACAAGAACACATGGATTCTCATTTCTAGCTAGTTGTCTCAGTCCCAGCAAAGTTAGTGTCCTCTCCTCTCCATTTCGGTGTGCATAGCTAGGTTTACTCACACTGATTGGAGCAATGCATATTCTGGCCCTGTGGGATGAACAGCTATTTAGGCTATCAAGTAGCTAAGAATTTGAAGTTGTTTGTTTCAGCAGTTCATTGTTTCTGTCTATTGTAGCAATACCATGGGCAGTCTTTTTTGGGAGGGGGAGGCAGTCTGCCACCATGTTCCTACTGAAAGAGGTATTTATGTCAGACACTTGGCACTTTGCAGAAGTCTTGAGTACAAACGCATGAGCTCACTCCTGCTATATTCCCCATGAGTTTAGTATACTGGTGAGTTACATGTAGGTTGCATGCTTACGAATAAGTACATTGATTATGTGAGAGTAGCATTGTAGATGTAGTTTGCACTCACAAATTGGGGTCCCCAGCCATCTGCACCAAGCTGCCATCTGGAGAACAACCGCTACTGTTGGCTATTACCGTAATCTCCCGAAAATACGCCCATGGGCGGATGAACTTTAGTGGCTACTCAAAGAGGGGGGTGGGCTTATTTTCGAGTGTTTATTTCGCTCGAAAATAGGCCCACCCTATACACCCACCCAGACATAACAGGATGTGAAGGGCTTCATAAGAAGCGCACTCGAAAATAGGCCCGCCCTATAAGTTAGTATACACCCACCCAGACATAACAAGATGTGAAGGGCTTCATAAGATTTGTTTGCACAAGTGTCAAGTGTACTAAGAGCCAGAACAAAGTAACAACAAACCTCTGTTCTCTGGAAAGCCATCCCACTGATTGACTTTTTCTTGAAACATTTATATAGTTATACTGTTTACCAGGCTTTTTTCAAAGCCAACACACACAGAGAAGATTTCATTATGCAGCATGCTGTGTGGTTAATGGGGTGGGCTTATTTTCAGAGTAAATGACCCTCTACAATAACTTTTGGTTGAAGAGGGGGGTGGGCTTATTTTCGGGAGATTACTGTAAACGCTTGAGCTACAAATGTAAATCTAGTACAACATACAGTAGCTGTGATACGAGTCACATAGCTACTTTACTTTGAAGGTGGTCATATGACTGGTGGACAAAAACACACACATCACATTGTCTTGCCAGTAATGGGGAAATCCGTCGGGCTAGAGCACTTACTACTGCTCTTGAGTGTTTTTACACCCCTTGTTAGGTCATGATAGTACGCACCAGTGGCTGAAATCTGACTATTAATACAAGTTGTGCAAGGCTAGCGTTGTGAGTATTCGTCTTGGAGGTGGGGGGAAAACATTAGGTCATTATGTGTAGACACACGCACCTTAATGGAGGGACTATTTGTGGGATGAGATGGTTATTATACTGTTGCATAAAAGTATTACGCAATGTGCTTTTGTGCTAAAAAAGATGGGGATGAAACCAATTAGCTTGTTTCAGTCTGTATTGCAATTTGAGCTTCGTAAACTGTGTGAACTTTCACTCAATCATATCGTCCACGCCAAGCTATTGAAAATTGCCAACCCCCTTCTTTATCCCTTCCCTCCCTCCTCCCCTCTTTCCACTATTCTATTTCCCTCCCTCCTTCTCTTTTCCTCCTTATCCTATCCTTCTCTAGCTGTTACTGCTGCGGAACTGCTAGCCTCGAATCCAGGCCTACCAATACGCCTCGAACCCAGGCCTTCCTCACCCAGATTTTATCTCGCAGCCGTGGAGAAAAAGCGGCTGTGAGATAAAATCTGGGTGAGGAAGGCCTGGGTTCGAGGCGTATTGCCTGTACCTTCGTTCAATATCTTACTGAATTAAAGTCATTTGGTTTTCACCAGAAGTGTATGCCTGCATGAGTGTTTTTTATTCAGTAGATACAAGGTAATTAGTCTATTAACCTGTACATGTATGTGGGTAGATCTCCTGTCTTGTTCATGTTCCGCAGAGAGTTGTGAATATTTCAAGGGACAATGAACAGATTATCGTTAATTATGCATATAAATATTAGCTTAAAGTCCACAGTTATGTTTTGACTAGTATAGCTAGTGTTCAGATGAATCACGACTGTTGAATGTCCATTATAAGCGTCAACAAGGCTGCCAAGGTATGGTCATATTCTGAAGGTTAAATTTCTGTCGCACATCCGTTCAGTGGTGTCAGTAGCTAGTTGTAAATCTAGAGGAGAGTAGTAAAGGCTGTAGCTACAGAGTTTCAGGGGTTGTAGGGTTTTCGGTATTTGTCAGTGGTTGTATAGGAGGTTGGTAAAGGCTGTACAGAGTTTCAGGAGTTGTAGGGGTTCCACACAGAATCCGTGGGATTGACTGTGCCCTTTGATGAAGACGGATGACCTAGTGGTGAGTGTAAGGAACCAAAATTGTACACAAAGACCATCAATTCTCCCTCCCTCCTCCCTCCCCCTTCATTTCTCCCTCCCTCTCCCGTCCCCCCTCCCTCCCTCCCCCTCCCCACCCTCTCTCTCAAGGCTGGCCTTTGGATTCCAGGTGATGGAGTGACAATCTCCAGTGATGTGGCCAATTCATTGGCTAAAGGGGCCTCCCTTCAAGGTACGTACATAAACAGAACCACTTGACCCCATGTTGCAAACATTTACCCTATGGAAATTCAGCACTCACAGGGTGTACTCTAGCTAAGATGCACTTTATGAGATGTGCTGCTCACCGCGGCTACCCATCTTGTGCAGGGGTGCATGTGATGAAGAAGGTGGGAGTGGAGGGAGTGGACGTGGAGAATGGGAGGGTGTGTGGTGTGAGGACAACTGAGGGTGACATCAAGTGCGAGATCTTCATCAACTGTGCAGGACAGGTACAATGTAATGCAATTGCCTGTGGGTGACGTAGCTACTCTGGTGGTTGCTGCAAGTGACCTCTCTGCATTATTGGCGTGGGGCCTACATGGGACAGATGTTGGGTTTGCCCCCCATAGGGTCAAACTTGAGAGTTTTGAAGTTTGAGTAAGAGGTTTAATCTATGCATGGCTGTATGTTACTCTACTTTCCTCCTGCATATGCTGTTCTGGGACGCCTGTGGGCAAGAGAACTTGGCCAGGTGAGACAGCAAGTCACGTCAGTGACTGCAGGGAGCTCTAGCCAACTGATGGCTGATACAGTTGTGGATCTTGTCTCTCCTCAGCTCTCGGATCCACCGGTGGACATTCCCCTTCATTCGTCAGAACACTTCTACGTTGTTACCAAGCCCATGGAAGGTACATGTACATGCATGTGTGAGAGTATGGAGGCTATTATAGACCATTGTAGAAAGTTTTGTGTAGGAGAGCTGTAGCAGCCTTGAAATTTGATGCTTGCTCTCTAGAAAATAGCTGCTTACCTCTCCCCACCCATCCCCTCCCCTCCCTTCCCTTCCCCTCCCTGCTGCAATCATCCAGGAGTTGACCCAATGATGCCGGTGATACGAGACCAATGTGGGTACATCTACATCCGGGAGTGGAGTGGGGGGTTCCTGGCGGGAGGCTTCGAGCCCCGTGGCAAGCCCTGCTTTGCCGAGGGGGTCCCTAAGTCCTTTGAGTTCCAATTACTGCCTGAGGATTGGGACCACTTCCGTAAGTACACTTGTGGAAGGCATACTGCATTACAGTCTTGCATACTAGCCCAGTGTTGAAGTTGCGTTGCATTTGAAACACATGGGAGTTCTTGATTTGGTGGAGCTTTTCCAAGATGGAGATGCATGGTGCTTGTATTGGGTGACAGTATGCATGTAGAGTAATAGTGCTCGTGGCATCCTTGCTAGTGTATGCTTACATGGCTGCCTGTGTTCAAGTCTTCCCTCTCGAAATACACACACACACACACACACACACACACACGCACATGTAACCATACACTTCTCCAGAGGTTCTCATGGAACAGATTCTCCACAGGATCCCAGCGATGGAGCATGCAGAGATCCGTCAGATGATTAACGGCCCCGAGAGCTTTACTCCCGACCTCCATCCCATGGTCGGAGAGACAGCCGAGGTAAGGACCAGTTATTCGCTTGGTTGCTTATCGTATTGAAACTCCATTTGTAATGTACCTCAATGACACAACTACAGTTTATAGTAGCACATACTGAGGTGTCATACTCTCATCATTTAGCAGCCGTGCTGAACCTCAATAGGTAAAGCATAGGGTACACAGCAACACTCTCGTATATCTGTGTGGAGTCAGTTTAGTATGCAGTGCTAAATTCTGAGTCAACAGGTCGCTGCGCATGTACATGTATGTAGATTAATGTGCAGAAGTAGCTAGCATGTGTACTGATATTCCCCTTATCATGCACAAGAAGGTCATTGACACTCTGCCTCCAATCCCATGCCTACAGGTCCGTAACTACTATGTGGCTAGAGGTCTCAACTCCTTCGGTATTGCAGCCGGAGCGGGATTCGGCAAGGCACTGGCTGAATGGGTAGCTGCAGGGGAACCTCCCTATGACCTTTGGGCTGTTGACGTGAGGCGATTCGGTCCTCACCACAATAACAAGCAGTACCTCTTTGAGAGGACCCGGGAAGCCATGGGGAGACACTACCTGTTGCCATACCCGAAATGGGAGTTGGTGACGGGCAGGTAGGAGAGGGATAGGGGGGGGGGGGGGAGAGGAGGGAGAGAGAACTAGTGTGACTGGAAGAGAAAAGGATTGTGTGGAGGGGGTCTGGAATACATACAGTGTTTTCAGCAGCAGTTCGTGCATACTTTACTGAGATACGTGTACCAGTTTCCAATCTACGAACACTAGGACAGAGGTGTGCTTTAGGCTCACGATGATCAGCCTACAAACTTGAACATAACAGAAGTGTTATAGGTGTGAATACTGTCACATGAGAGTGATTCTTCCTAGTACATGTACATGTGCTCTCAACTGAAGACACTTTGCACAAGTTTTTGAGGTGGTAAACCGTTGTCCACAGAAAGGTTGTCAATAGTTATTACACTACTTTTACAAAAGCCTTTCCTCTCATTGGAGAGAGTGCTATTTGCAAGATTGTTCAAGGCTACGACATTGGTTGTTCATTGCAGGGGCATGCGGAAGTCCCCCCTCCATGATAGGCTGGATGCTGCCAGGGCCAGCTGGGGGTGTGTCATGGGCTGGGAGCGACCCAATTGGTTTGCAAAGGAAAATGGTGAGAAAGTTGGGCAGTAGGGAGGCTGTCCTCCTGGTAAGTGCTTCAGGTGTAGCTTTCCAATTTCTGCCCCCCTCTCTCTTCATACACACACACACACCCACGTGCACCAGAGTCCCGTGACAATGATCTGACGTTCGGTCGGCCCAACTGGCTAGCCAACTCTGGTGAAGAGCACCTGGCCTGCAGGGAGGGCGTGGCACTCTTCGACCTCACCTCATTTGGAAAGTTTGAAATTGAGGTACACATTGGGTACTTGAGAATTGAACTTATCTGACAGTAGGCTACTATCAAGTCCCTCCTCTTCCCCCACCCTCACACACACACACACACACACACACTGTGTACTACCCATGGCCAAAGGGCATTGATGCGGAGTCAGCCCTGCAGCGGCTGTGCTCCAACAACGTAGCAGTCCCCCCCGGGAAGATTGTCTACACTGGCATGCTCAACGGTCATGGAGGGTTTCAGACTGACTGTACCGTCACCAGACTGACACAGGACAAGTTAGTGATTACATGGCAGTTTACATGGAATTGTAGTCAGTTTATCCAAATATGAAATATGAGAAATTGGAATTAAATACATGCATACATGCATACATATATGTACATGCATGTATGTATGTACATGCATACATATATGTACATGCATGTATGCGGTATGTAGGTATTATGTATGTATGTTACTTAACTTCATCTGTTTCGCTGTACACAGCCTGCCGTTGAAATTTGATAGTCAAGAATGATAACGTTCAAGGCCTAGGTCGTCAAGAAGCTAGCTACTAAAGTAGCTACATGGATAATTGTCATTTAACCAGCTAGGGGTGGAGTTGATATGTAATTATCAATTAGTTATTGCTAATATAGGATCATGTGTACTCCAAGCCTCTCGGGTCACGTGAAGATCTTGTGATGAAACTGTAGTAGGTAATGAGTACTACTCCTCCCACCCTCAGATACCTAGCAGTGTGTCCTGCAGGACAGGCAACCTACATCGCAGCTTGGATCTCCCAGTACATTTCCTCGCCATCTGTCTCTCTGAGGGATATCACTGCCAACTACTCAGTGCTGGCGTTGATGGGACCCAAGTCGCGTGACGTATTGCAGAAGGTTACTAAAACACCACTTGATAATGACAACTTTCCCTTCTCCACCTTGCAAGTACGTGTGTACATGTATGTATGTATGTATGTATGTATGTATGCAAGTGTGTGCATGCATGTTTGACTCATGTATGCAAAGTGAGTGTATGTATGTATGTATGTATGCAAGTGTGTGCATGCATGTTTGACTCATGTATGCAAAGTGAGTGTATGTATGTATGTATGTATGTATGAAACCTGACTACAATCTCAAGATATGTAAGTTCTGTTCCACCTCACACCCACACAGACGATTGAGGTGGGGCTTGCTTCTGGTGTGCGAGCCATGAGAATCACCTATGTTGGGGAGCTGGGCTGGGAGCTCCATGTGCCCAGTGAAGTGAGGAGAGTAGCCTAAGAGCCAATATGTGATATGTGACCCACTTCAGTGTATATCTTCTGACTGTAATCCAGACTGGCCTAGGCCCATCAGCTTGTTATTTACTGGACTGGGACAGTAGTGAAGTGAAACTTTTATTCACTGTTTCAACAGTACTTTGATGATAAAGTACTTGAATACTGTTAATGCCTGAGTCTGATATGATGTTCATGTAAGGGGCTTGTGATCAGTCCTTAGGTTACTCGAACAGCCGAACACCACTTTCTCCTACGGTTCCATCCAATATTTTGACAACATATACATGTATATACTTTGTCACTTTTATTCAATACCTGACAGTACTTTGTCAAAGTATCTTTGGAATTTCTAGTCAATATTTCGACAGTACATTACAAATGACTATCTGTTTGACTTCTACAGTTTGCCCTGGGGGTATACGAGCAACTGATGGAGGAAGGGGCAGAGCTGGGGTTGAGGAATGGGGGCATGTACGCAGTGGACAGCCTACGGATGGAGAAAGGTTTCCGGCACTGGGGTCATGAACTGGACACCCACACCATTCCCTGGGAGGCACGTCTGGGCTTCATCGTGGACATGGAGAAGGTAGACTAGTAGTATGTTAGTAGTATGCTAGCAGTATGCTAATAATGTAGTAGTAGTATGCTAGTAGTGTCGTGTGTTATGACCTCAATAGTCATTACATACTGCAATAATGACTGTAGTATTCTCTGCATACACTGTTCAGGGTGATTTCATCGGTCGAGCAGCGTTAGTGAAGCAGAAGGATGAGGGAGTCCGACAGATGATCACAAACTTCACTGTTGATACCAAAGGTGATGAGAATATCCTTCCGTGGGGCCATGAGAACATTTATCGGAATGGAGAACTTGTCGGCTATGTGACATCAGCATCGTTTGGTCACAGCATCGGAAAACCAGTTTGCATGGGCATCGTTTACGGACCTAAGGATTCCAAAGTGATTACAACGGAGTATCTCAGACAGGGGCGATATGAGATTGAGATTGATGGCAACTTCTGTCCAGCTCAGATGAGCTTGAAGCCCTTTCATGACCCAAAGTCGTTGCGAGTTCGAATGTGAATGTTTGGACTTTGATACGTATGTATAATAAGTACTGAATTGTTTTTAACTATTAAAGTGCCAATTCTAAATCAATGTTCAGCCGCAAAGCAATTGAATTACAAAATGACTACATGTATTTGTGTAGGGAGTGGCAAAGTGGCCATGAAAGATATACTATTGGGCTGTAAAGGGATTTCTATAGCTATGGCAATCGATACTCCTTGCCACTAGCTAGGCATGGAGGATTTCATTCAAGTTTGAAGCAAATTTAACACTAAAGAGCTCACAAACGTATACACATTTTATATAGGCCCATATGAGAGGCTAGTGGTTCTTTACTTCAAAGTTGAAAGGAACTGCCCCTGCCTGAAACACAAGGAGTATCACTGCTATAATTACAGCCACTGAAATCTCTAAGGACATTTTTTAGGGCCAACAAATATCTCTTGAAGTCATACTTTACAGTGTAAACAGTAATTTGTTCATAGCAATGCGTGTAGTTTCAGTACTGAAATTGGGGGTTCATATACCCATGGATATAGACATTCACACCCAGTATTGCTGGTACTGCCATTTAATACTGAGGCTGTCAGTGAATTTAGTTTGCACCAGAAATTTATGACTATAACATAAATTTTTTATGATTCAATAAGTATCTGCTTTCAGATTGTCAATCTATAGTGGTATGTGGGTTTGTTCTCCACAGAGGATCATGACTATCATAACTCTATTGTTCTTCAGCAAGTCTGTAGTATAATTATATGAACCACTAGTTTATAAAGTCCACAGTTCTAACTAACTATAGTGATCACATGAGTGTACAATATCAGTCCAGCCTGCCAATATTTCTGCTATCAAGATTCCTGTTGCATGTGCCTGATGTGCACGTGACAGCCACTAAGGGTGTGTCTGTCCCAGCTTGGATGCACGTATCCTGGAATTCTACAGATTTGATAAAGAAGTTTTCTTGACCTCTTTCTATATGTCTGATAAACCAAGCGTTATGATTCAGAGTAGTAGTATCAGGTTGAAATTCTCCATCCTGTAATAAAGAAATTTTAACTAGGTTAGTGAGTTTAAGGCTGCAGGATGCTACATACTCACCGATGAATACAGACACCGGGTTGCAATGGAAATCTCCCCTGTACCTTCATCTTTCTCCAGCAAAAGGATGAAGTGATTGGAAATGTAGAGCGAGTATGTCATTGTTTCCTCTGGTGGACGAATGATGAGCTCCTTTATAACTACAAGTATAGAATACATGAACGTCAAAGAATATCTTGCTGTGGATAGTTCTCATGAACATATGCATGTGATAATTCATCGGCCATGCTAATAATATTATAGTCAACTTTATTCTATAGTTGCACGCTTCAATTTAGCTTGTTTGGTATGTCAATTATGTCTGCAATAAATAATAAGATACATATGCATCAGTAGATTTAATCAGTTGCCCATATAGAGAATTGTGAGCCAGCCTCATTCCCAGATCCCCTAGCTGTGCTATAGCAACAAATATTTACATGGCGGCTTGGAATTAAGGTATGACATTATGCCTAAACATTCTCTATAATTACAGGAGTTGTGGAAATTCTTGGTAGGTAGATTCTCAAAAAATATATACTGAGTGTTGAAATTACCTAAGTATGTGATGCTGTTATATATATTGTGACATTACATTCTGACATCATGCACGTTCATAGTTGTGTGATGTGGAATCAATACAAATGTTAAAGTAATAGGGCTACTGTATGGCTAACCTGGAAGAACAAATTGTTGGGGGGGCCGATCTTGAATATTACCTTCAGGGTCAATGTATATGGTTTTATTGACGAAATTAAAATCCCTCCATAACAAATAGCTGATGTCATCTGTTGTGCTGAAAGGTATTCCATTCTCTTCAAATGCTTTGGAAATCCTTTGATTCTGCATTTGGGATAAATACGCGCAGGAAGTAAATTAAGTCGCTAGTTAAGAGCTTTGTATTATTAATCTGGGATACTAGGAAGAAGGAATTAATTATGGCGATCAGGGTGGTGTAACCTCTGGTCGCTCTTGCTCTTGTCCTCTACTATAACCCCCTCAGAACTTCCCCCAATAGATTTTCTAATTCTACCATGAAAGTATATAATGCTGTCATACACTGGACACTCATCACACTCTCACATTCAGCCCCACATAATTTACACTTCACTGAAAAAAGGGAGGGTTTATTTTAACCACAGTTTGGTTGTCTGCAAAATTGGCTTGATAACAATCCAGAGAAGTGAAATAAGATTCATCATTCACATTTCAGTTAGTAGTAAACCTCGTTCCAGATGTGTCTGGCAATAATCCGGACACGTCAAGAGGGGTGGAACTACGTTCTGATAGGAGGACAGTGTTTTGAGTGGTGATGCTCGTGTGTGGGCCATGAATGTAATGAGTGAGCATGTGGGGCATCGCTTGGCTTATGAATATCAATTATACATTACCGTATATCTTCTAAAAATTCGGCATCTCTAATTTTTCGGCACCCCTTCGCCCAAATGGGGTAGATAGTCTCTAATTTCGGCAAGGGGAATCCCAAATATTTCACAAGTTAGTCTCTATTTAGAATTAATTTCGGCACCTCGTGCTAGTCTCGTTCGAAGTTAAAGACAGGCGATGGATCAAGGTAAATGGCCCACAACGACTCCGGCTTCACTGTCTCGATAAATCGCCATCGCGTGTCTGTCATGTCCATTGCCGCCCTCGTGCAGAGCGATGAACCAACGTGCGGCTCCCACAGTACTTGGTAAACATGGTAACCGCGCACCACAGTCTCGACAAGAAGAAAAGACATACCAGTATTGATATAGACGCCACTTCGAGATTCACAGCCAGCTGTACTGACACTTCTAATTATTCGGCACTTTTGCAGTTCGGTAGGAATTTTGCAATTTAATCTCTAATTGTTTCGGCAAGACGCGACAATAATTATTTTTATCGTGCCGAATTTTTAGAAGATATACGGTATCATCCGATGCATCCCAAAGTTTGACAGTGAATAATGACCCTGGGTTCGCCCCTATAAGTCTATTCAAGCTTCAGTTTGCAATTGCAATTCAGACAACCAAATTGTGGTTAAAATAAACCCTCAATTGTTTCAGTGTGCCGATCATTTTTTTTTACCCCTATGTGTTCCTAACTAGACAGTTAGTACCCGATCTAAATTTAAACAATGTTCTTGTACTTGGATTACCTACTCCCTGCAAGGATTCTATTTCTGTACTAAAAGAATTGTATACAGATACTGTAATTCTAGTATTTAAAATTTGCTTTTTGGCTACCTGTGCACAGCTACATGCTCTGATAATTGATAAGGTATGGATACACATGCAAGAAAGTGCATGCATGAGCTTTTTAGTAGTCAGTTCTCCAAATACCTAATTCTGTTCAAAAGGGTTCATCGCTGTGTCCGTTAACTTCTCTTATTTCTTCCCACCCATACACATGTAGCAGGTATAAGATGATCCTTATGTGCAATACATAATTATACTATAAATAAGAACTACTCATTCAACAGCAAATAATACCCCATCAGTATAAGTACAGAATATGTACTTGGTTAGGAGCTGTCCTTCTCGAGCTTGGTTTAGAGTAGCAGCAGCTGGGCATGCATAACTAACTGACCTCATCCCTTTCAGAAACAGTCTCAACTCCCTCAGTTGCTTTTTGGAGGCCTACAAGAACTTTCCGCACATCACTTGGCAAGGCTTCCTCACCCCCAGACACCGCTTCATTCAGTATCATCACTCTATCCTGCAAATCACCTGTCAATTTTATCAGCTCAAGAAGCTGAACCTTGGCTTGCCTGTATGTACATAGGTTAACGTTATACAAGTACCAAGCCTACATGAAAAAATAATTGGCCGGACTGGCCATGGCAGATAGCTAACACATAAGTAACTATTATAAGAACATGTTCATATTAGCCATAGGCTTGTTTGCTCCTGATAGTAGCACGTCCAATCCCACCATCAACTTCTTTCCTATATTAAGCTCTTCATGTAACACAATATCCAGCTTTGCTCTCTCCACCTTCTTTTCAAGGCCACAGAGAAATGTAAGCCCATACAAAATGAATGTATCATGGTCTATACACTTGCACAGTTTAATCGAGTCATGACATAATTTTATACCGAGTGCCTCGGAACGAGGCTATATTACAGACGCCGTATTGGACTTGTCAATCCAGAATGTGGATGCTATGATATGATGTTACAGGCAGTAGTGTTAATTGCCGAGCGCAGCGATGCCAATAATCGCGTTCAATGGGCTCCAAATCTCAGCTAGCGTTTATATATATGTCCGTCACGTTTTGGGCCCCAGAGGGCCCCCCGGGAATCAAGATGGCGTCCGTGCAGATACATGTGTGCCGTCTTCAAACTCTTGGCACACGAAGAGTCAGAGATCTACACAAGTCGATTACATAGTTTTATTAAGGAAGGCTTACTGCAGCTCCCAGGTTAGTAGAGTTTGTGTAGCCGCTCTGTAAGCAGAGACATGAGGGCTGGTGACCGACGGCACTAATCCAACGTAGTTTCAAGTGGCATAGCCACTCTCTCAGCTATCCCGTGGCAGCCGTGGTTGAGTCTTTGAAATGTGTTGCAGACAGAGACGTCAGTCTCCACAAGGCCTGAGAAAGTTTTGGCTCACAGTGTATACACTGGAGATAAGAGCAGCCATACAAGAGTTTGAGGTATGTAATTTCTTTCAAACGGAAGTGCTACCACATGTTAATTAACATCAAAGAAATTTTACCGACAGAAACCGAATGTACTGCCATCAGGACTTCTCCCAACTTGGATATCGTTTTTATAATCCTGTGCACGGCGGAAATACTGAGAGGATTTTTAATTTTCCCTGTCACGTGTGTCACTTCAGCACTTTTCTGGGAATATGACAACAGGCTGTACTTGCCCTCTCAATCACGTAATCTGGTACCGTTTGAAAGACATTTTCCACTACGACCTTTTCCACTACTACGGCTATGGCTAGCTAGCTGCGGGTACACTAATATTAATAAACGCGGCCAAAAGTATGTGGACACCAATGCAAGATCATAGATACAGTAGAGCAGAACTATACTACCTTCTACTTACTTACTTCTACTCTACTATCTATGCCAAGTCGTACAAATCGGTAGCGCGTAACAAGTATTAAATACACGCACCTACTAACCTTTGAGTTCCAAAAGATGACGTAGCACCAACGCCGCTGTCATCGACATCACGACCACTTGCTTTGTCTGAGTGCATTCTGGACAAGAAGGTCCTCAGCTTGCAGGCATTCTTGGCGCAGCGTACAGGTGGAAGAACCCGTCGAGCGAGGTGTAGCATCATGGTACGATGTAAAATATGAGACGGCCTTACGCACGAGAACAGCAGTGGCCTAGCGACTTGACTCTTACAAAATTGGCGTATTACGTATTAGGCACGTGCTTCTCTGCTGACGTCGACATCCGAGTGCTCGTGCCCCCATGCCCAGACGTTCCAGTCGTTCCGCCAGCAGACCGGAAGTCATTGAGTGCTGTATAAATTTATTTGCGCAGTGCCACGTAACTGTACGGAGCGGCGCGTAAAGTTCAATTATTCATGAGTTTGTATTTTTGGCTATATCTTCAACCCTGTAAAAGATATTTCCTTGATTTTTTCATAATATAAAGACTGAAATATCTGCTTTCAGATACTGTTATTACATTTTGTGGCAAACCTTTAATATAGCGGTTACCGCTGTCACACTGGAGCCGTATCTAAATAGGTGTGGCTCACAAAACCCGTCCGGAAATTTTTTCTGCACGCTGTATCAGGTTCTGGCTAAGTATACGGCAAGATTATGCAATACTTGCTCTGCACCAAAAAAAAGCCGGCTGTTCCCATACACGGTATGGAAAATATGACCGCTGCAAAACCGCCCACTTTTAATCATGCAAACACGTGGAGCTCTCCCGTAGAGCTGCTGCAAGAGGACTGAAACTGTGGGAGAGTGTGTGCCATGAGGCTCAGAAAAGTCTTAGATAGGGTAAGACTACATATGCAAACCATCAGTACTAAAGAAATTCATAATATGGAACAAATAAGTGGTGTATACAAACAAATTAATTTGCACAATACAGAATTTGCACTGATAAGCCAAAATAATACATACAACAGAGAGAGGGATAGCTGAGAGGTGTAGACGCCAGCTCTCATTTCTTCATGTGTCAGGACAGACAGAGCAGCAGCAAACCACAAATTGCGCCCTGTGTTCTGCCTTGTACGTGGAAAAGTGAACAGGCACAGCAAACACTCTTAGTATCCAGACCGACCAACCCATCTGCTGCCAATGCCGGGATATTACAGTCTAACCATAGACCTAGATGGGTAAAGAAAACAGCATTGAAATGCTGCATACTGGGGTTCAATGAACCAAAAAAAAACACTCTCCCATGCGCAACTAAATTCAATTTGTCATAGAATATGCCCTGCTCTATCCAGCATACCTACTCCCAGCCCATTGTATAAGAGCCATTACCATCTAATTACAATGCACTATGATGAAAGCAGACCCATTGTTCTACACCCATTGTTCTACATGTGGATCAAGTTTAAGAAACACATCAGCAAGGCCTTGTCCAACTGACTGGTCATACAACAATATCTATCAGAAAAAAAATTGGCTTTGAGGGTGACATACCAGAGGGAGCAAAAGTTCGCTTCACATGCTACAATCCCAACTACAGATGCTCAAGGAGGCAAAAGAGTTAGTAAAGATGGTGAGTTGTCAGAGCTCATTGCCACACTCAAGCTGTCCATATTCCCTCTTGAAGCAGTGTGAAAATGTGATAACTAGATCTATGGCTCAAACAAATGTTCACGTTGTAGAAAACATACTTAGACAGGAAGCAATTCTGTTACCTGCAGTCCATCAGTTCTTTATTTCATGTGCATCTGAAACTTCTGAAGCCGATAACCTGTAGAGGGTGGGAGATCTAAAATCTCTCGTTACTGCTAGATGGGTGCTAAATAATCTCAAGTATACTTTGCAGCACCACCTCAGTTACATGTGTAGAGCCAGAAAGTATGGGACTCTGTACCAAACAAATGACGATCTCTTCACTGCCATTGGCGTTTCACTCCACAGGCTTTCTAAGGATTCCCATCATGAAACTAGCAAAAATCAGAGTACTACTTTTACTATCCCCCCACAAGCACACATGCAGGAAGCAGTTATTAATGACCTTAATCACACACTATATCAGTAACTATATATTTACCCCTATAGATAAGAGTGCAATTATTCCCATAATCGCACACTTTTTTTAGCTCAACAAAGGCTGTTATTGGAGCCCTACAGATTTGACGATGGACATAAACAAGCTGATATCTGAGTTGGATCCAGTCTTATGATCCATGATTATTACCCTCATAAAATCAGTTTCTGAGCAAAGGTAAATAGCCAAGGTGAGTGACCAGCTAAAACTACACGTCAGACAAAGAGAGCCGACAATTGCTTTGCTTATGCTCTCTATGTTCTGTACTGAAAAAAACCGGACTGGACTGGACTAGGTGTTCGGGAACAGTGATCATGATGAAGGCTGATGCATACTTCTTCTATTGGTGTTTCATTTTTACCTAAGATTGGTCTTGCTGTATGCTCTTCCACCACTTGTGACTGATATTTATCTTAATTAATGTGTTATGCACTATAAACCTTGTCCGGATTTTTTTTCTGCACAACTAATTGTAACCAGACTTATCCTGCTTGTAAAGTAACATGCATTCAATAACATATATTATTACAAAGTTGTTCTGACCTTGCTTGATTGAGGTACAGCAACTTTTACACCACTCCACCGAGGACGCCATTGGACAGACGGCGACTAAAAAAACACATAACCGATAAATATCGGCCTAGTTTTTCATTTTAACTGCCTTGGTGACTAAATTAGCCCTTTCATCCAAGTACTGCAGCATATGGAGCCCACAAAACTCTGTCTTGAGAAGATACGCAGCACTTTCTTCGGTCCAGCTAACACCCAAAAATGGCGGATCCGAGACACCGTTATATGACGTCATTGCGCAAATAAATTCACGTGACTTTTCCGTTGGCGAAATGACTGGTTCACGCCGGATGCAGAGTATGCCATCTGAAGCTGTGGCGCACGAAGAGCTACTGCCGCCTGGTCATGCGGCATATACATGATACGTAGCCTCGTACCTCGTTTCGCAGTTTCGCGGCTGTGAAAAAACGCGCGTCCGCGGAAAAAGCTGCGAGGGGAGGCCTAGGTACGAGGCTACCTAGAAGGTCAAGGCTATACATGTATATCACAAAATCTACTTCTTCAGCATCAATACTTCAAGAACACAATATGTATATATATCTAAGTCTGTAGTATGAAACAAAGTACACTAGCTAAAGACCACAGTTCTAACAATTAAAATGAGTGTACATATCAGTCCAGCCTGCCAACATTTCTGCTATCGAGATTCCTGTCGCACGTGCCAGATGTGACAGCCTTTAGGGGTGTGTCTGTGCCAGCTTGGATGCAAATATCCTGGGCTACAGATTTGATAAAGAAGTTTTCTTGACCTCTTAGTATATCTTTGATAAACCAGGCGTTACGATTCAAAATGGTAGTAGCAGGTTGGAGTACTCCGTCCTGCAATAAAAAAATGTAACTACATTAGTGGGGTTTAAGGCTGCAGGATACTAAATAGCTACTCACTGATGAATATAAAGGCCGGGTTGCAATCTGAAACTCCTCTGTACAAGTGCTCTCTCCAACTGCAGCTGTATCACCTATAAAACAGCAGCTATTATTTACTTTGAGTGCAATCGTACTTGTTAATAAATTTAAAATTGTTGTTAGCTACCTTCCTCTTCCTCCAGCAAAAGGATGAAGTGATTGGAAATGAAGAGAGAGACTGTTTTGGTTCCCTCTGGTGGACGAATGATGAGCTCCTTTATAACTACAAGTATAGAATACATGCCAAAACAGTAACGTTCAAGGTATAATTAACTTTGCTATAGATGGATAGTTTCTATATATATATATGATAATTCATCAGCCATGCTAATTATATGGTCACCTTTATTCTACAGTTGCATGCATGCTTCAATTTAGCTTGTTTGGTAGGTAAATTATGTCTGCAATAAATTGCTCGAGATACTCATGTGCATCAGTACATTTCACCAGTTGCCATAGAGATTGTGAGCCATGGCAGCCTCATTTATATTCCCAGATCTCCTAGCTATATGCTACAGCAACAAATATTTACATGATATGGAGGCTTGGAATTAAGGCATGTGCCTACTCTAATAAACATTCTGTGTAACTACGAGAGTGGTGGAAATTCGCTGGTAGGCAGGTTACCGACTGTAGAAATTACGGCGAATGCCATTGCCACTATAGGTAAAATTATAATGTTGTAGATCTATTTGTCATGGTTAAATGATGTATTCTGCATATCATGCAGTGTAAAAAGTTATACTTGCAAAGAATCAATGCAAATGTTGAAGGGTACTGAATGGCTAACCTGGAAAAACAAATTTTGGGGGCTCTTCTCGAATAATACCTTCAGGGTCAATGTATATGTTAGTATTGATGGAATTAAAATCCCTCCATAACAAATAGTTGATGTCATCTGTTTTGCTAAAAGGAATTCCTGCATCTTGAAATGCATTGGCAATCCTTTGGTTCTGCATTTGGGATAAATATAACCGTGTACAATTGGTATGTTACTGACATAGTAAGTGACTGTGGTCAAAAGGCTATATGCACATAGGAAATAAGTTATCAACCAGCTACCAAGGAGGCCGTTATTTGAAGGGGTTTTGGAAAATATATTGTATAACACTAATTGGATGTATGCATGTATAAACCTGAGTGCTAGTCTTAGATCCTACCCATAGCACCATAGCTAGGATGTGTGTGCGTGTGTTCGTCCGCAATTATCATGTGCGCTAAATTGTATCATTCCGTTACTATGCCACTATAGAAAAGCTGCAATATATAAAAGCTGCTCATTCAAGAGCAAAAATAATACCCCATCAGTATAAGTACAGAATCTATACTAGGTTAGGAGCTATCCTTCTCGAGCTCGGCTCAGATTTGTATCAGTTGGGCATGCACACTAACTGACCTCATCCCTTTCAGAAGCAATCTCAACTCCCTCAGTTGCTTTTTGGAGGCCTACAAGAACTTTCTGCACATCACTTGGCAAAACTTCCTTTCCCTCAGACACCTCTTCATTCAGTCTCTTCACTCTATCCTGCAAATCACCTGTCAATTTTATCAGCTCAAGAAGCTGTTCCTGATGAACCTTGGCTTGCCTGCATGTATGTACATAGGATGCATAAAGTACCAACCCTACACTCACAAACAAGTAATTGGCTGAACCGGCCAGGCAGATATTATAAGGACATGTTCATATTAGCCATAGGCTTGTTTGCTCCACATCCAATCCCACCATCAACTTCTCTCCTATATTAAGCTCTTCATGTAACACAATATGCATCATATGCAGCTTTGCTCTCTCCACATTCTTTTCGAGGCCACAGAGAAATGCAAGCTCATACAAAAACGCACTGCATGTACCGGGTATCATAGATCTATACACTTGCGCATTTTAATTGAAGCCAGCCGGCGCCGAGTCAAACCATAAAGTAAGCATGCTTGCGTGTGTCGGGTAGTTGGAAAGTGATCAGCTGCAGGGAGAAGCTTACATGCATCCACTAGCTAGCTATATTATATATGTTAATAGTAGGCATTATTTAATATGCGGACGCAAAGACGTACAAATCGGTACCAAGTATTAAATACACACACCTAACCTTTGAGTTCCAAAAGGAGGCGCAGCACTAACAGAGCTGTCATCAACATCACGACCGCTTGCTTTGTACATATCTGAGTGCATTCTGGACAAGAAGGTCCTCAGCCTGCAGGCAGCGTACAGGTGGAAGAACTCGTCGAGTGAGGTGTAGCATCATGGTATACACTATTTATATGAGACGGCCGTACGGGTACAGGAAGAGCAAGCGTGGCAAATTGAGGGGTGGGGCTATTGACAAACGGTGTACTCTGACCTTTCAACCCCACCCCGCGTTTATTAATAGGCAATGGACGACAAAAAGCTGCTGTGGCGGTGGCGCACTCCGCGGGAAAGCAAAGTCAAGAGCATCATTGTAGAAGTTAGTGCTCTTGAATTTTTTTCTTGCACTACATCATATTTTAAGTCATGCCGTCGTTCGGCCACGCCCCCGGCATGCGGAGCATAAGATTATAGGGTTCTACTCTATAATGTGTGCTGATGGTTCATTTCCTTGTTCGTGTGCCAACTGTAGGGATACAAGGAGCAAATCGCTATCTTAGTATATTCCTCGCCTTAGTTTGATGTATTTCTCTGTAGAGTATTAATGATATTCAAAGCGGAAGTTTAGTCTGGGCATGCGGTGTATTGTGCTCCGTGGACAAAGCAGTAGTTTCTGGCTCCGAAAGACAGCAAAAATCACTCTTTATGACAGCATGCTGAATAAGGCACCGCATAAGTTAGCTAGCTGAGAAAAACGTTCCTGGTCGAGGTAGCCACCAGATCAATATAATAATCTTGGTTTCAGCAAAAAGCTTGCCTCATTCCCATAGAGCATAATACATTTTGGCCAACCAAGGAGCATACCTGACTTTCTGGGGGGGGGGGGGGGGGAAACAAGGAAGAGTGATAAAAATTGGTTTGTGTGATTCCTCTTTCTGTAGTAAGTTATAAGGATTTGTTGCATAAGTTGTCTTACTGCAAAAACTGGCCATATCTAGGGCGCCTTCATAATAATTTTTACTTGCAATACTCTTTTTGTCCTTCCCTTGAGGGGGAAACTCTGAAAGCTGTGAGGGATCACACAAATCAATTTCACAGTAGGAAAAGAATGTTATCTGGACTATAGTTGTCTGTTATTTTAGTTGTAGATGATAATTCGTTACATTCGTGAACACAGCTAATTGCCAATTTAAGATGGCATGAATATGTGGAGGGAATTGGTCAAGAATGCGGAAAACACATTAGAAAACTGGCTAGCTGGGAGTGATGACTTTTCTTACAAAAGTAATCACTCCCAGCCAGCCATCATGCAGCTGTGCTTACTCGTCTGCACTAGAATAACCATTGTTAGGCTACCATTTTAATGCATGAGTAAGCTAATGCACTGTTAATGTGCGTTCCTCATTCTTGAGGAACTCCCTCCAGATACTCCTTCCATCTTGGCAATCGTCTGTGTCCATGTGTGTAGTGTGTTCACTCATTTGCAATTCAATTAACAAATGACTGGTCAATATGACAATTTCTTTTTTTCTGAGCTTTTGATTAGCTACTCTTCGTTTTTTTTCTTATCTGCTACAAAAAAAAAGTTATTTGTTAGTTAAGAATGGCATGGTAGTACTATAGATAGGCTTTCCCGCCCCAGGCCAGCTTGTACATGGTTGCGAGATACAAGCTGGGGTGGGGAAGGCCTGGGTATGAAGCTAGTACAGTCACAGGTAGTAGTTTGTAAGGTTCTCTGTCTGCTAGTAACCTTACCACACACACCCAAACAATACTCTAAGCAAAAATCTGAAGCCACCTGCTCCTGTAGCCTCGTTCCCAGGCCTCCACCCAGCTACTGCTCCTGTACGTTGCATAAATTGTCTTGCTGCAAAAATTGGTCATATCCAGGGCACCTACAATTACTTGCAATACCCTTTCTGCCCTTCTCCTGAGGGGGAAGCTCTGGCGATGGGGTCATGTTTAGAGGTTTAATTACCCTTGAAGGCTATTGGATTTTGGTGTAGTACATTAGTCATGTGAATTTCATAATGCCATATATAGTGGCTAACATGTTAGGGCTTTGAACTTTGGATTTTTGGGGAAAAAGGAGAAGTGTTTCTGTGAGCTGATAGTTTGGGTATATATGGTGAGGTTACTAGCAGACAAAGAATCATGAAACCACTAGATATTTACCTGTGCAAACTACTACAAACATCCAGTAGTAGCAGCCACTCTGTCTCCATCTGGCATGTGAGACTGGACATGTGATAAACATTGGGTCACAAGGACTCAGGGTCAACTGGCAGATGTAAATTATAACCTACACTGTATGCTGTAAGCAAGAATCAGACAATTTGTTGAATACGTTATTGTAGGAGCTTGGGTAAGAGCATCTGACTAGTGATCAGAAGGTCCTCGGTTCAATATCCCCAACTGGGCTCTGATTTTTTCCCTGGAGTTTCTTTACTCTCTCCATGTTTTTTCTTCTTCCATCTTTGATGATTTGCATATATATAGATGTACATTGCCCAAGCAAAGTGAGTAAATCCCTTTCTCAAACTCCAGTAGCTTTGGAATCCAAAGTTTTGTCATCTATACGCATTGTGTATGTTCCACACCCTCAACATACAAGAGTGGTTTTTCTGTTGAACAGAGCTCAGATATTGGGATGTTTTTCCAATGCTTCTTGGCTGAAACTGCAGGGGTAGAGGTATACACCTGAAATGTAGAGGAGAGTTATTTATTCTTCTTTTCAAGCCAACAAGAACACATGGATTCTCATTTCTAGTTGTCTCAGTCCCGGCGAAGTCAGTGTCCTCTCCTCTCCATTTCAGTGTGCATAGGTTTACTCACTTTGATTGGAGCAATGTATATTCTAGCCCTGTGGGCTGAACAGCTATTTAGGCTATCAAGTAGCTAAGAATTTGAAGTTGTTTGTTTCAGCAGTTCATTGTTTCTGTCTATTAATATTGTAGCAATACAATGGGCAGTCTTTTTTTGGGAGGAGGAGGCAGTCTGCCACCATGTTCCTACTAAAAAGAGGTATTTATGTCAGACACTTGGCACTTTGCAGAAGTCTTGAGTACAAAATCATGAGCGCACTCCTGCTATGAGATTCCCCATGGGTTTAGTAGCACTGGTGAGTTACATGTAGGTTGTATGCTTACGAATAAGTACATTGATTATGTGAGAGTAGCATTGTAGAAGTAGTTTGCACTCACAAATTGGGGTCCCCAGCCATCTGCACCAAGCTGCCATCTGGAGAACAACCACTACTGTTGGCTATTAAACGTTTGAGCTACAAATGTAAATCTAGTACAACATACAGTAGCTGTGATACGAGTCACATAGCTACTTTACTTTGAAGGCGGTCATATGACTGATGGATAAAGCACACACAGCACATTGTCTTGCCAGCAATGGGGAAATCCGTTGGGCTAGAGCACTTACTACTGCTCTTGAGTTTTTTACACCCCTAGCCTTGTTAGGTCATGATAGTGCGCACCAGTGGCTGAAATCTGACTATTAATACAAGTTGTGCAAGGCTAGCGTTGTGAGTATTCGTCTTGGAGGTGGGGGGAAAACATTAGGTCATTATGTGTAGACATGCGCACCTTAATGGAGGGACTATTTGTGGGATGAGATGGTTATTATACTGTTGCATAAAAGTATTACGCAATGTGCTTTTGTGCTAAAATGAAACCAATAAGCTTGTTTCAGTCTGTATTGCAATTTGAGCTTCGTAAACTGTATGAACTTTCACTCAATCATATCGTCCACACCAAGCTATTGAAAATTGCCAACCCCCTTCTTTATCCCTTCCCTCCCTCCTCCCCTCTTTCCACTATTCTACTTCCCTCCCTCCTTCTCTTTTCCTCCTTATTCTATCCTTCTCTAGCTGTTACTGCTGTGGAACTGCTAGCCTCGAATCCAGGCCTACCTCTCCCAGATTTTATCTCACAGCCGCTTTTTCTCCATGGCTGTGAGATAAAATCTGGGTGAGGAAGGCCTGGGTTCGAGGCGTATTCAAGCATGCACAATATTTGCTACACGATATAGCTAGCTATGAGTCTAGTCCTATTTCTGAGATGACGAAATTTCAACAAGCATACAATAATTCAGTCTTGATCGAGATGGATGAGGCTTGAAGTGTTAGCTACAAGTAGCTATGCATGATATATGTTGCAATATGATTGTGGTCTTAAATTTGAGACGAGCATGAGCATAGATGCTGCATAATTACAATTCTAGTCCTGAGGATACGATGAAGCACAAAGCTTTTTACGGATGCCCTTTGATTTTTGAATGTTTTTCTTACTTGTTTTTTTTTTGTGTTGTTCCATCCAGGCACACACATATGCATACGAAAACCCACATAGCTATTGTGATCCTTAAGTCAATTATCATGGAAGAGATCCGGTGGGATGAAACCTGCTGAATATTGAAGTGCATTCTGTTCTTCATAAATTAGACTTGGTTCCTGGGTTGTGGCTCAATGGGGAAGGATAATTTGAGAACAGCCTGTGTAGGTGCATGGGGATGGCACGAGACACGGCGACACGTAGTCTCGTTCCAAGTCTGGGCCCGGGTTCGGGGATAGGGGCCGGGCCGGGGATCGGGACCTCGGGAGTAGGCGACATGAAGTCTACACCTGGAATTAACTGCGCGCGCTTCAAAAATGCGCGGGAAGTTCCGCCACGTGGAATATAAAAGAATCAACTCGGCCGAAGTGCTCTTGTTTTAGTGAGTTTACCCGAGAAGTATATCCAGGCTAGTACTTTGGTAGCTACCGCTCTACCTAACGACGCTCTGACTTGCTTAAACTATACGCCGAAGGGCTACACACCGTCCATCTGCAAGTACCGCACCGTGTTCCAACATGGCTAGCCTGCCAGCTGCGGTGAGTGTTTAAACCACCTGGTATTTTTTACTGAGACATCTAAATTTAACTTTCTCTCACTTTTAGATTTGACTACTCAGTGCCGAAAGATAGACGTCGGGTCCCACGATGCGGCAGCACTCTCCCTGACTCCAGCAGCAGTAAGTGTTCTTGTCCACGGTTGTGTGAGTCCTATAATTATGTCAAGTTTTGAATTTGAATTCGAGTTTTTCTACATACATGGATATTATTCTTGCTTACTTTTTCCCAGTCCACAACCTAATGACTCCAGGCGCCAGAAATTAAGACGTTCGGAGAAGACAAGATGACACTGGACATGCCTGCAGGCTCTACCGCCCAAGTCTGAATCCTACCTTCAGTTGCAGCAGAGCCAATGGCTCCCAAGAAGTTTGTTAAATATTGTGTTACGTTGTTGCGTAGCTAATACATGTATGGTTATTGGTTGAGGTTGGTACAACCAAGGATCCTTGGTACGCATACGTACTTAATTTCGCGGAACTAATTTTTTTGCGAAACCTTAGCGCAAAATGTTCGCGGATTCGTGTCGTAGCTCGCTCGTATTAAATTTTGCGGTCGTACGTTCAATCGCGAAACTTTGTGTTCCGCGAAAATAAGTACGTATACGGTAATATCTATTGTACAATGTTATTGAGGTATGTTGGGGTAGGTATAAATAATGCTCTTGGTGTATACCAGGGCATGGTAAAGGCTACGGTATTAATGTGAAGGTTGGTTTGATGGCCGTTGTGATGGCCATCGTGTAAAGGTCAGGTACAATGAGGTTTGAGGTGTGTCGCTTGGTTGGTGCTTGGTTGGTTTCTTGGTTGGTTGCTTGGTCAGTCGCTTGGTTGCTTGGTTGCTTGGCTGGCCGGCCAGCTGATTGGTTGGTTAGTGAGGTTCTTGTGTGAGGTAGCTAGCTAGTTTTGACAAGGTTAGAAAATTAATGTAGAATAATGTAGCTACATTACATGTCCATTGTTTCATATTTAATTATGCGTGCTTCTAAATGTAACAAGTCTCCTTCAGGTAGATAGATTCTAGGTCTGATGGTGGCAAGACGACCCAGACGCTGATGATTGTCCTACCGTACAATGACCTGGATAGAAGGTAATGCCTACTGTAATCATTGCCCTATTATGTCAACAGCAGCCACTTATCTTTGCTTACTGTGCATCTCTGTATGCTAAATATTTATAACTAAAGTGTGAAGTCAATAGCAGCTACTTATCTTTTCTGATTGTGCATCTATGTATACATAGTATATGTTGATCCATTCAGGTGCATGGCAAGATGGCCCAGAGACGGTGGCAAGACGGTGCTCCCCCTGAGGGTAATACAGAGTGCGATTGATGGTCTCTGGAGGGTGATTTAGCTGATACCTGCTTCACTATCCCTAAAAAGGTGACTGGCAGCGAGGACTGGATTCTGTGATGGTGACTAGAGGTGACCTGATATCTCAGAGAGCCATGGCGGTCATGATGTAAGATTTATATTCACTAGATTTACTGTATGCATGGATTACACTACAGTAGCATTATTACAAGAGCTTTAGTCATAGCTAGCCTTATGTGTATGTGTGCTATATACGTAATAGTAATCCATCTAATTATGCTCGGTTCCTGAGAGTTAATCACTGTTTCTGTAGGAAAGTAGATATATCTGTAGGAAATAAACATGCTTGAATGTGACTAGAGGTAGCTACCAGTGTCTGTTCTCTTCCAAGGGGTGACTGGAGCTGACCGCTGGAGTGACTGATGACCTGGTGTCTCTGACGGTGGAGAAAGTAAAGGAAGTGTTTGCATGCATTTAACATTAAATTTGCATGTGCATGCTCTAACGTAAGGTGCATGCTAGCTGTAACTTAAGGTGCATGTGGGTGCATGCTAGCTGTAACTTAAGGTGCATGTGGGTGCATGCTTAACTTAGCTGCATGTGGGGTACTGGTGGTGAGTCCATTCAGGTGGCAAGACGACCCAGATACGGTGGCAAGATGGTGGGAATGACTGTTGAGCGATGATGACTAGAGGTGACCTGATATCTCAGAGAGCCATGGTGGTTATGATGTAAGATTTATATTCATTAGATTTAGCTACTGTGTGCACGGAATAGCTACACTACAGTAGCATTATTACAAGAGCTTTAGTCATAGCTAGCCTTACGTGTATGTGTGCTATGTACGTAACAGTAATCCATCTATGCATGGTTCTTGAGTGTTAATCAGCTGTTTCTGTAGGAGAGTAGATATCTGTAGGAAATAAGCATGCTTGAATGTGACTTAGCTCATACCTGCTTCACTATCCCTAAAGGTGACTGGTGGTGATGCATGACTGGATTCTATGATGGTGACTATATCTAAGAGAGCCATGGCGGTCATGATGTAAGATTTATATTCGCTAGATTTACTGTGTGCATGGACAGTAGCATTATTATAAGAGCTTTAGTCATAGCTAACCTTACGTGTAGCTATGTGTGCTATATACGTAACAGTAATCCAGCTATGCATAGTTCCTGAGAGGTAATCAGCTGTTTCTGTAGGAGAGTAGATATCTGTAGGAAATAAACATGCTTGAATATGACTAGAGGTAGCTACCGGTGTCTGTTCACTTCCAAGGGGTGACTGGAGCTGACCGCTGGAGTGACTGATGACAACCTGGTGTCTCTGACGGTGGAGAAAGTAAAGGAAGTATTTGCATGCATTTAACATTAAATTTGCATGTGCATGCTATAACGTAAGGTGCATGTGGGTGCATGCTGTAGCTTAGCTGCATGTGGAGTACTGGTGGTACAAAAATTCACTAAGAGTTTCAAATGCATGCAACTTACCAGCATCTTCTCTGGATCTGGGCCACGATGTTTGCTGAGGCTGTACAAGCAGCAGCTCAACATTAGCTAGATCTCTGGGCTGGGCCACAACGTTCGCTGGGTGAGCGAGGCTGTACAAGCAGCAGCTCAACATTAGCTAGATCTCTGGCATGTTCGCTGGGTGAGTGAGGCTGTACAAGCTAGTTGTGTAAGGTAAACAGCTTGTGCTTCAAGTTTCCTGTAGTATAAGCTAGCTATAGGGTTGGGGATAAAAATTTCTGTGTCAGTTCGTCACTCACTGTGTGTGTCATGCCGCCATTGTCTGTGTCATCTGTCCTCTTGGTTTGCATTGCTTCATGTATCTTTTTCTCATTTGCCGGCCGGCTTTCTTAATTATTTATTTTTGTAACCCATACCCAATATAGGTAGCTCCATTTAACAAAAATAAATCAAAAACAATGAAACAAAAACAAAAAACTCAAAAAAGTAGCTAGAAATAGATAAATCAAAAAAAGTAGCTAGAAACATTAATTAAATTCGCTATAGCTACAGGTAACCAAAAATTAGCTAACCAAAACAGGTGGCCCTAATTAAGTAGCAGCCCCGCCCATATAGTTTAGGCCAAATGGGCCCCTCCCACTAGTAGGGCCTGAGCCTTAGGACCTGCCCTAGGAAGTAATGGCCCCCACCCATTCAGCTTTAGGACAAGCCCGTAGTTCTAGGGGTGCATGGGGAGGGTGCATGGGTAGGTGGGGGGGGGGGGGGGGGTGCATGGGGAGGGAGTGTGTATGCATTGCCTTCCCAAAGCTGGCTGGCCAGAGAGGGAGGTGCCTGAAGTGGTGGGATCCAGGAAGACAGACGACACTGACAACAGTCGCTCGATCCACACAGCGTATGACATACTGAAGTGAGGTTTTTTTCCTCCAAACCCTGCCCCAACCTGTCTTTAGCAGAGCCTAGCTTTGTGCTTAGCCTAATAGTAGCTATCTAGGTGTAGTGGTATAGCTAGCTACATAGTAGAGAAAAAATAGTGTTTGTAGAGAATTTGTGCCACCAGTTACGGGTAGGGAAAAACTAGTTGGGGGGGGGGGGGGGGAGGAGCGTCTGAGCAGGTGAAGCAAAGGAGAGTGGAAGCAAGGGGTTGGAGGTGGCTTCCATTCTCTTTAGGTTTAGGCAAAACTGTTTTTAGTTAGATTCTAACTGAGCATTTATAGATTCTAGTTTGAGCGTGTAGCTAATTTTCAAATAGGAGGATGGAAAGAGGGAGGATGAGGTGGACCATCCACAAAAAAATTTGAATTCAGGCTATCTTTTAGGAAAGTCGGATACCAAAGCTTTGTCTGTATGATGTAATTAGAGTAACCATGTTTAACATTTTTTCTCCTCTTCCCTGCAGGTGAAACTTAACTTGCATGCAATGGAGAATGGAAGCAAGGGGTTGGAGGTGGCTTCCATTCTCTTTAGGTTTAGGCAAAACTGTTTTTAGTAGTGAGCTTTTATTAGATTCTAACTGAGCATTTATAGTTGTACTCCCAGAGCCTTTAGCTCGTAGATAATTTTCAAATAGGAGGATGGAAAGAGGGAGGAAGAGGTGGACCATCCACAAATTTTTTAACAAGTTCAGGTTATCTTTTAGGCAAATCAGATACTGAAGCTTAGCCTGTAGCTAATGTATGATATGGTTAGAGTACTGACATCTCTCTTCTCTTCCCTGCAGGTGAAGCCTAATTTGCATGCAAAGGAGAGAGGAAGCAAGGGGTTGGAGGTGGCTTCCATTCTCTTTAGGTTTAGGCAAAACTGTTTTTCTAACTGAGCATTTATAGTTGTACTCCCAGAGCCTTGATTCTAGTTTGAGCGTGTAGTTAATTTTCAAATAGGAGGATGGAAAGAGGGAGGAAGAGGTGGACCATCCGCTAAATTTTTTTAATTAGCAAGTCATGATCAGATACTCTAAAGCTTTACCTGTAGCTGAATTGGTTATAGAGTATTAACATTTCTTTCTCTTCCCTGCAGGTGAAGCCTAATTTGCATGCAAAGGAGAATGGAAGCAAGGGGTTGGAGGTGGCTTCCATTCTCTTTAGGTTTAGGCAAAACTGTTTTTAGTAGTGATCGAGCCTTTACATTCTAACTGAGCATTTATAGCTGTACATGTACTCTCAGAGCCCTTAATTCTAGTTTGAGCACATAGTTAATTTTCAAATAGGAGGATGGAAAGAGGGAGGAAGAGGTGGACCATCCGCTAAATTAATTTTAGCAAGTCAGATACTCTGAGGCTTTACCTGTCATGTGGATATATTATCAACATTTCTTCTCTACTATGCAGTTATGATTGTGATGTCTCTTTACTCTTCTCTTACCCGCTTACCTCCTCCACTGAAAGCACCTCACCTGCCCTACAGGCAATACTATTGACAATACTATTTTATTTTTAATTGTTGTACTATAAATTGGCTTATTTAACCTTAATATATTGCTTGTTAAATTGTTTCTCTTTATAGAAATACCTCGACTAGTATATCAGCATACAGTTATTTTTTTCTGAAGTAAATGCACATTCCAGAAATCGTACTGATATACCCCCCCCCCCGGTATAATTTATCCTAGTGCATGCATGTATCACACAGGGGGGGGGGGCTCATGGGAAGCTTTGTCCAATTACTACATTGAGTGGGTGGGGCTAATGTAGGGAAGTGCGTGTACTCTGACCTGTTCAAACTGCTGGGCAAAAATGGACGACAAAAGCAAGCCGTGGCGCACTACCGCTGAATCGCAGGAAGGCAAGGCCAAGAGCATCATTGAAGACGTTAGTGCTGTTGCATTTTTTCTGCACTGCATCATAATATTTCAATAGATGCTTTATAGTATGGCTTTTTGGCGCATACATCATAGATAATATAGCTTCCATAATCTATGCATACATGTACAGTGCTCCAAGCCTAGAGAGTCAACTTTTAGAAAATTCCTTTTCCCCCTGTATCTCAGACTCTAAGCTCTCAAAAGTAGAATACATACGCCTACACATGTCTGCTACAAAAGTGTTAGTAAAGTTACAGAATTCTGTGGCTTCTACAAGACACCTGATTTGAATTGGTTAAACCATAGGGTGGGTATACTATGGTTAAAGTGCTTAAATCTGCAACTTGGTTACAAATGAGCAGTACAGGCAAGGGTCTTAGTATAATATTAATATTGTTATTTGTCTACGATTTCACTCCTCTTCCTGCGTAGGTTTTCCGACGGGCGGACAAGAATGGTAAGCGTTTCCCCACTGTATTGAGTGCTACAACTTAGGCCACTTTAAATTGATTCATGGGGCAATTCACCTTCAAACTATAGAAAGCTATCACAACCCAATGTACTGTACTTTGTCGTGTACTACGTTAGTGTATGTATGTGGCTCTAAAAGTTTCAGACAGGAAGTGCATGGTAAGGGGTGCTGCACTGTGCCAAGGGGACATGTAACTACCTCTCAATGGCCCAGTACACATGGCACTCTAGGCTACATGGTGAACCATTTCTTCTAGTTACTCTCATCTCTTTAGTAAGGTCTTTGCTGCATAATTTGTCGTCCACACCTAGAACTACATCTACATAACCAGGCTTGTCCTCAGGTTATGGTGGAAGCCTGGTAGTGTGTGCTGTTGTTGAGGTATTTAACCCCCCCTCCTAGATGATGGATCTCTCTCTCTGGAAGAGTTTCAGACCTTCTTTGCCGACGGTATTCTCTCCAGCAAGGAACTGGAGGAGCTATTCCGGCAGATTGACACTCACAAGACCAAGTGAGAGACTTGTACACCTGTTTTTCATTCATGTCGATCAGGTTCTCTTAATTTCTACCAACCACAAAAATTGGCTCACAAACATATTGTCAAATGCCAACGTTTCAACTGCTGGGCTGCAGTCTTCGTCAGGGCAGAACATCAACAGAGTAGAGCTCAGAGCAATGAATAGCCTAGTCCAGAGTCTACAAGCGAAGCCTAACAACCATCCTATTACAAACTAAACACACTAATATCTAGTAGGATGTGTGCACGGAAGCTTTTAATTTTGAATCTGAGTGCAGACTTGAAAACAAGCAAACTACCAATGGGGTGGGGGTGGACCCGTACCCCCAACGGTGGGCTCATACTGAGGAGAGTTGCTATGTGTAGTACCTGCATGTACTACTAAAGTGTCCTTTTATTCCTCCAATAGCAACCTGGACACCTCCGAACTCTGTGGTGAGTGGCAATGTTGGTGATGCTGTCATGTTTTATGTGTACTTACAATTCCCTTCTTAGTTGACAATTGGGGGGATGATAGTCTCAGAAGAATTTTCTTGGACTTTCATTTCTTTCTAGCATCCGTCTTAAGCTCATCCTATAAGACCATCAAATCTTGCCTCATTTTAGCTAGCTAGCTACAGTATTTGTGGCCAGACCTAATTAGCCCTTTACATGTACATGTATCTCACAACAACAGTTGGGCTGTGGTTGTGAGATGCCCCACCCCAAAGGAAAAAATCTGACAAGATGGTCATTAGCCTCCTAGTCTTGAACCCAGGCCTTCCTTGCCCAGATTTTATCTCGCAGCCAGGCCAGTGTGTGCTTTAGTGATTTAATTATACATGTACTCTGGTAGGGTTTTGGATTTGAGTACAGCACATTAGTCATGTGACTTTCACAATGCCATATTTAGTCACTATAGAAACACCTGGGTTTTCTAACATAAAGGAGAAAGTGTTTCCCATGAGCACATTGTGAGGTTACTACCAGAAAAGGACCTTGAAACTGCTGGGATATACAAATTAGGTGTATCATGTGATACACATTAGGACTCAGCTTAGCCTCTTTCCCAGGCCATGCAGTTGGCTTCTCTGATTGTGTGGCCTAGGAAGGAGGCTTAATAGAACACTGTGTGCTAAGCAAGATCACCACTCTCCTAGTTTACCTAAGAACAAGCAAACTGAGTAGTCTCATACCCAAGCAGTCTGGAATGAGGACTAGTGACTCACGCAGGCATGATTCCCCCCCCCCCCCTTTTAGAGTATTTCTCAAAGTTTTGGGGTCCATTTGAGCATATCTTTGCTACCCTGGATGACCTTGGCTCTTCCATTACCAATGCCATGACTGTCACGGCACAGGTATGTGTATGTGTGTGTGTGTGTGTGTGTGTGTGCGTGTGTGTGTGTGTGTGCAGGTGAGTTCACATTCCTTCTGTAGATGTTGCAGTGTATGCAATGTCCAATCAAAGTAAATAGAACCCTTTTTCCAAACGTCTCTTCCATAGTAGCTTCTGAATCCATCACCTATACGCATTATGCGTGTGCCACACCCTCAAGAGTGGTATTTCAGTAGAACAGAGGTTGGTAATTAGGCTGTTCTTCCAGTGCAGACAACAGCTAGGAAGTTGTACACCTGAAATGTAGAGGAGAGCTGTAGCTCTATTCCAAGCTACTTCAGGGAACTTCAAATTATGGATTCTCGTAGTCTCATGCCCAGACCTGTCCCCAAAGGATGTTTGACTGGGGTCGAGCAGGGTTCTGGGAGCATGCCAACGTTTTATAGTGAGTAGCAATGAAATCATTCTTCATTAAAGTTGTGTCAGTGTCCACTCCATTTCAGTGTGTACGGTTTTACTCACTTCGATTGGAGCACTGTACATTCCTGCCCTGTGGGATGAACAGCTGTTGGGGCCACTGTAATGCATCAAGTAGCAGAAGTGAGGTTTGTTTCAGCATTTTATGCTTCTCTCTCTTGCAGCAATACAACGGGCAGTCTAGCATGGAGCAGTTTGCCACCAGGTTCCTGCTGAAAGAGGTAATTACACGTCAGACACTAGGTAGTCTGCAGAGGCCCTGGGTGGAGCCAGTATAATGTGTTTCAGACTCTGTCACAATTTTGAGCTTCATAAACTGTGTGAAGCGTACATTCAAGCATCCACACCAAGTTGTTGCCAATCCCCTTCTTTATACCTTCTCCCTCCCTCTTCTCCTCCCCTCCCTCCTTCTTCTTTGCCGCCTCATCCTATCCTTCTTTTCTCCCCCCCCCCCCCCCCCCTCCCCTCCCCTCCCCCCGGCTCCCTCCCCTTCCCTCAGACTCTCAACCACATGCTGCATTTACAGCAGCCTCTTGTGTCAGCCATCGAGTCACTTGAGGAGCAGGCCTCTGAGGGAAAGTGAGTATGATGTCACCATTACATCATCAAGTCATTATCACACAATTTTTGCAATATAACACACACACACACACACCACTCACTATAGGACACCAGAGAAAAGTGATTTGTCCCCCCCACAAGGCGAGGTCAAACAGCCTCGCTGGCAGAAGAGGCTTCTCAAGTCAATATCCTCAGAGCCACGTGGAGAACAAAGTAAGTCAGAAAAATTGGAAGGAGCACGGTTTTTGAATTTTACTACACTGACTAACACACTTGCAAATTCTCTGTGGAATGAGGGTCTGTAAATGAGAGCCTGTGAATGGGAGTCTGAGAATGGAAGTCTGGGAATGAGACGAGTGCAGTACTAATTTGTAGTTTGTTTGTTTTTTATCAGCCCAAGTATAAAGAACCCACGTGTTTAGAGTGCATTAATTATTCTCTACGTTACAGAAATATATGTAAAGACCTGTCCCTATCGGGCCTTTTCATACCAATTTTTGTTAGAAGGTGGGAATTTTGGAGATGTTCCTAACTATTCTGTTCTCCAGTGTCCTATGCCTTGAAGGGGGAAGTGGGACGTCTTGCTGAGCTCATCGACAAGCTTGAGAGCAAGGTACAGTTCAGCCTCACTAACCAGGCTCCATCGTAGGTATGGGGTTAACCGGGCACACTACTAGGTGTGCTCTAATTAGAGTTCAGATTTTGATGTTTTGTGTTTATACTGACTGCTGCTGTAACTGAATAGGCAGCTGTGAGTGTTGGCCAAACCCTATTCTGTTCTGTATATTATAGTAATAGAGCAGCAGGCTTGGCTAGCCGATTGGTGGGCATTTATTTGAGTTGACCCTGTAATAATATCCTTGCATGACCCTGCAGGTGAAGCTGGAGGTGGTTGAAGAAGAGGAAGTGCCCCAGGGCAAAGAGAACACTGTAAGGGTTGGTGTAATTACTACAGCTAATAGTGCAACCGTTTCTACAGAGCTATTTCTTGTCCTCACACATAATTATTTGGTAGTGTGCAGAGATCACAGTTTTGCTCTTTCTAATATCCAAATATGGTCCTAATTATATGTTACCAAGATCTAAATGGGGAGGGGGGAACTTACCCCCCCCCCCCCCCCCCCCTTAGGCCCACCCCATATCTATATAGGTGCTTCTAGGCTGTGTTTCAGTATACTTCGAACGTGCAGGAATTGTGTGTCAAGAGCGTATGAGCAAGACTAATAGTGGAGTGAATATCACCAATAGGTGACAAAATCGATATCTTTTACTCAAGAGATGGAGATGTATTGTGTGTAATCAGACTAATGCAGCTATATGCGCCACCTCTGTGATCATTCATTGCACAGTTGGTGGTGTTTTTGATGGTACTAATGTCCCAATAATGTATGTCCTGCTTGTCACAACTCTGAAAGTAGTACATGTACATGTGCATTTAGTGAAAACAATGCCAGCTGGAGTAGCTTGAAATACTGAGCCCACACAAAGAAAACACAGACATGCAATAGTCACACATGGGCCCACCACACAGACAGCTGTTGTGAGAGTCAGCTGCACATGTATGAGAAAAGGTGAAAGTGCATCATGTAATCATGTGGAGGGTTGCAAAGGTTCAAAGGGTATGTATGCATATAGCTGCAGCTAGCCTTATTTCAAGGCTCCACTACCTAGCCTTCTCATTGAAACAAAGTTGAGTAGAGCCTGGGAATGAGGCCATGAGAGATCCGGTTCAGAGGCTGCTAGTATTCTATCACTAAGGACACTAACATTAGGTGATGCTAGCCGCATTCCCATGCCAACGGAATGGAAGAGCCTGGGAATGAGGGTAAGAGGATGTAAGCTCCACTAGGCTAGAGCAGGAGCCCATGAGCGCGGCTAGAGCTAGCCACATGACTATTGCCAACAAGTGCACTGCTGCTTAATTTTACTGCTTCTCGCTCCCCAGATTGTTGTAGTGTCTCGGAGCGTTGAGGCCACAGAGGAGAGCGACAAGGACTTCCGTCAAACTCTAAGAACCTACACCGAAGGCACCACCAAGCAGCCAGGAAACCTGCAGTACGTTTGTATTGCAGAATACCATAGGCACCATGTTTTGGATTTGAATCAGATCCAAGGGGGCATAGGGGGGCACCCCCCCCCCCCCCTCCCCCTTGGCCCGTACTGATATAAATAGGCAAAGTTACTGCAGCAGTGTTAAGCTTAGACTTACTGTGACTGTGTAGTATTGTACTCTAAAACCAGCTCTTCCCTCCTAGTTAGCTGTCGGATGTCATTTTTACAATAATTATGCATAATATGCTAACAATTGGCTGCTCCACCATATTTAGCTATACGGTTTAGAGTGGAGACTTGACAGCTGAAGGAACGCTGGAGTAACCAGGCCTAGGTAGTAGTCAGTAGTCTTTGTATCTCGGCAGCTGAAAACCAGTCATTGATTTCGAGCTCTTTGGCCAATGGACTTTGTTCAGTGAGTAGGGGATGGAGCTGGCACGATACACACTTAGTCTGTTGCAATCGAAATAGTGCAAGTATAACATGTATCACTCACACACCCAGTGGCAATTTGTAGCTGAAGTGATACTTTCTGGCCACCGAAAAACATTATTTATTGATTAAAATTTCCGCACTTGGCACAGAAAATCAACTGCCTCACAGCCTCTATATACCCCTTGCAATTGTGTACTCCCCCTCTGAATCCGCCCCTTGAAAGCATAAGTAGTAGAGACGGTTCTTCCCTTTCCTGCAGTGTTACTGTTCGTAGCTATGGTGGCACACACCGCTTCACTATCTATGAAGTGTGGCACGAGAGTGGAAGTCTGTGCAGGTAAACTTTGACCTCCTCCAGGGTTTCACTGCATCAGTTATAGTATTGGTTATATCACACTGTAGCCACTATGCTTCGAAGGTCAGCAAGGCATTCAGACGTGCAAGTGTTGACCAGCTTGTTGGTCCTGAGATTACGCAGTCCATCACCCTACCTGGTAGGAGCGTGTGTGTGTGTGTGTGTGTGTGTCTGTGTGTGTGCATGTATGTGTGTGTGTGTGTGTATGGGTGATTCACTTCCTGTTTTACTCTTTCCCCTTAGCATCCTGGTGGCCCTTGGACTAGAAAAAAAAACTGCTTAGTAGCTTTAGAAAATACTGTCTTCTAGTCTGAAGAACCATGTGCATTTTTTAATGAATTTAAGGATGATTAACATGCATATTAAAAATTATGCATTTTACCTTCAGGTGAACGCTATGTATTTTTTATCGCGCTAGGAATGAGTTGCAACTAGCATTAATTTTACCACAATATACATGACTTTAATAATGTAGACTATAGCAATTATTTTTCTCTGAAATTGAGTCTATCTAGTGTATGTACACAACAACAATACTCTACAGAATGACTCCGGTGAGTTGGATCAACTCTTCCATGATTTTCAGTCGGACATTTGATACCAACCATGCATGAGCATGTAGCTCAGTTATCCGTGATTCAACAGACTATAAGTACATTGTCATCGTCCGCAAACGAAAAACGGTACATGAGTCCGGACGTCCGTAGCCTACTACATCTGCGCATGCGCCATGGAACTCTCCGTGCGCGCACGCTCAAATCGCTCCTCCTACTCGCTTCCTCCTTCTGCATCATCAAATCCGGAGAGCCAGAGAGATCAGTCTCGCGGGCCCGCGAGACTACCTGAGAGAGACGCGGTCCCTGTTGTACAGTATCAATGAAGATGAGTTCGCTGAGTGGAAAGCCCGATATATTCAGATGCAACTTCCAGCGAGATTTTGCAGAAAAACTGGACTTGCTGTCCATAGTCCCCCACCTGAGAGCATCCGGTTTGCTCACCAATCAGGAGGTAGAGGCTTTGCTAAACAACCACATCACCGAGTCCGAGCGCATTTTAAAACTACCCACTTTCTTATCGTCAAAGGGTTCCCAGTGTGTTCCACTCTTCCTGGATTGCTTGCGCCAAGAATCAACCCATCTAGGACATGCAGAGTTGCTACAAAAAATCGAGGAATATTTGCGATGTAGCCAGGGGGGCAAAGCTGTAGGGGATCCTGAGCAATTACAGGTAAATGACATGTACAGCTCTTCAATTGAAGAAGATAAAGATGGTTCCGGACAGCAGAGGTTGACTTTGAAAGTATCACAGGAAGCGTGCATTTCTGACCGATTGCAGGACACATACCTTCAGCCATCTAGTACTAGCACTGATGGACAAAACATTGATAGTAGTACTACAGTCACTCACTATAGACTCGGTAAGCATTGTTTTATGTCTGAGTAGTAGAGTTTGTTCCCAGGCTCTACTTCTCAGCTTTCATATTCAATTTTGATTCTTCAAAAAAAATAAATAAACAAAAGAAAACGGGGGGGGGGGGGGGGGGAAAGCCTGGAGGCTAGGAATCATAATTATCTCAGTACTATTACTTGCATGCATAATTTTGTTCTTCAGGTAAGCACCAGCGGAGTTCAGATGGCCCAATTCCTCTGAAGAAAAAAGGTTATTGCATCATAATATACACAAGTGTCCACACCATGGCAAAATTCTATTCGAAAACAATTACTTAGGTAATCTGTTACGTCTGCACATGTGTAGATATATACCATGGGAAAATATCATCTGTTGCGAGGCTCAGTGTGCAGGTGAAAAGTGGCCTTAAGACTCAAGCAGCAGCCTGTCGTACATTATGCAGTGAAACCATTATGAGTAACGAGTGATCACGTGACTATTGTTATTGTTTTTAAGCCTATACCTACTGACCCTACTTGGAAGCTCTTCTGGCCCAGGGAACATAAAATTAAATTATATGGCCTAGCTTATAGTCTCATTAGTAATTCAGTATAGCTAATTTAAAATGGTTGGACAATTTGATGGCAGGTAGGTTGCTACAGAACCATTGTCTACTGAACTGTCATTGGGAATTTGACTAACAATGGTATTAGAAATCAGTGAAAGGCACATCCATCAGTATAGCTAAGTGCTGTGTCATTATAATCAGGGGAAGCCAAAACATTGACCTACTCAATGAAGGTTTAATTGGTTCATTAATTGACTCCAGTAGCCTATAGGGCTTTAAGGTGATTTCCCTACACTCATTATTTTGTGATATGGCTGTTGTCTTCATGTATACTTGATTGCTGCTTTGCAGTTTAAATACATGCTACTAATTGTTAAGAGTATTGAATGGAAAGTGAAAGTAAACTTAGGAATCCTTTGTAATACTATACCAACTGATGCTTTTGTACAAATACAGGATGCAGTGCTTCGCTGAGGCAGCACCAATTCCACCTCTTGGAACTCATTAACTTACACTCACTGATTCCATGTCTGAATCTCCATGGTTTGCTAGCCCGTGAAGAGGAGCAGCAGCTTACGAATGATAAGTATCCTGAGCAACAAAGGATCCAACTGCTAATCCACCTCATTGAGAGAAAAGGCGAGAGTGGATACTGTGGCTTTTTGGCAGCCATTAATGAAGAGACTTCTCACATTGGCCACAGGGAATTGTATAAAATTCTTACACAAGGTAGGTCTATTGCATGGGAAGGAGGGCTTGTGGGATACACTGTGTAATGATACAGGGCAGCTTATGCTGGCTAGGTTAATATGTGAAAAAAGACAGCATGTACAGCTGGGTGTGAGGCTATAGTAATAACATTTAATACCATTATGTATCTTCCCAGAATGGCCAGTTAGCCAAGACTCATTGATAGAGCGAGAGCAGAAAGTCCCATGTAAACTCTCAGCCAAGCACCTACCAGAACCGCACCAAAGAGCAACACCTGGTATTAAAATTACACAATCTCTATTCAAGTGTGACCAATGCAACATACCTGCAGCAATTGCTCCAACTACTGAATACGCCAACTACCTCAAAGCGTACTACACAAGCCAAACCCTACCAAACTATGCCCCAAAGTGGGGTCCTAGATCGTCTAAGAAGTATATCAATCTGGCACTAATCAACAAAGCTGAAGTGAATAGGACAGAAGCAAACACATTTACCAAGCAGACTATTCACGGAAACATTAATGACATCATGAAAGTGAAAACACCTGTTCAGTTAAGTGAAGTAGCATCACGAATGCCAGATGGTTCCCACCCAAGGTGTATTATAGTTGAGGGAGCACCAGGGGTTGGGAAAACAACATTCGCTTGGGAGATCTGCAGGAGATGGGGCAGCGATGAAACACTGAAGCAGTACAATGTTGTTGTGCTTCTCAGGCTGCGTGAGAAGCGTGTGCAGAACATTAAATCTATTCAAGACCTCTTTTTCCACCCTGATCGAAAGCTCAAGAAAGCCGTGGCGAAACAGGTGCAGGCCAGAAATGGTGAGGGATTATTAATAATTCTCGAAGGATATGATGAATGGCCTGAGCGTCACAATGATACTGAGGATTCACTACTTATTCAGCTTATTGAAGGTTGCGTGCTCCCATATGCTACCGTATTGGTTACTACTCGCTCCTCTGCAAGGGAATGTTTGCTACAGCACTGTGAACAGAGAATGGACCAGCATATAGAAATCTTGGGATTTACAACAGAAAACATTGATGCCTACGTGGATAGTGTCTTAGGTGATGATCAGGAACTAGTGTCTGATTTCAGAGAATATCTACAGTGCTATCCTCACATTTACAGTGCTATGTATGTTCCCCTCCACTGTGCCATTGTTGTTGAGGTGTACAAAACCAGTAAGACCAGTAAATCTGGGGAGCACGTCATTCCCAAGACGATGACAGAACTCTACTCCTCACTGACAAGGACTCTGCTACTGCGATACCTGCAACAACACCCAGTACATGAAAAACAGAGATGGAGACTGCGTAGCTTTAGCGATCTGCCAAACGATGTGTTTCAGCAATTACGCAGACTCAGCAAGCTTGCCTATGATGGACTGCTTCGTGACCAAGTGATATTCACAGAAACAGAGCTGCCGCATGGTACAGAGACACTTGGACTGATGCAGTGTGTCGAAGAGTTATACCTTGATGAAGGAGTCGGAACATCATACAATTTCATTCACCTCACTGTACAGGAGTATCTAGCAGCCTACCATATTTCACAGCAACCCAAAAAGATGCAAATTAAAGAGTTTAAGAATTACAGGGCAGACGATACAAAGAGGAGAGTAATGCTGAGATTTCTAGCGGGTATAACTAAATTCAAAGGCATTCGAAAGGACCCCCTCAAGTATTTATTCTTCCGGACCCGTTCAAGTGAACCAGAACGCATTTCGGTTGATGGTCTTCACTGGCTCTTTGAGGCACAGTGCAATGAGGTCATACATCTGGTGCTGGGTCCTTTAGTTACGCTTGATGCCACATGGACAACTGTGAATCCCTTTGACTGCTTCGTTTTAGGATACTGCATTGCTCATAGTAACAGCAGCTGGGTGTTAGATTTAACAGAGTGTGATATTGGAGACGAAGGACTGGAAGTCCTTTCAAAAGGCGTTATGGAGGGCACCAAAAGTCAAGTAAACCCAAACACTGGATCTATTTCATGCATTTATGCTAGAGGGAACGGAATCTCATCCACTGGCATACGGCACCTGCTACAATTACCTGCCCATATCCTCTCCGGAATAAAAGAGTTGGAGCTAGGTAACAACAAAATTGATAAAGATGCGTGTGATCTCCTTGCACAATATACTCCCGTGATGACTAAACTCGAGACGATTAGCCTTAGCGGAAACCCAGTTGGAAGTGGAGGAGGTGTGCAACTACTGAATTCAATCTGTAAACACCAAAAGCACTCTCTTTTGTCACTCTTTAGCACAGGTGTTGGTCTGGAGGAGTGCAAGATCATTGCTAGACTGCTTGAATCCGGGACAAGCCTTCACACGCTTTACATTGGCGGAAACAAATTGACATCAGCGAGTGCCGAGATGATCATCACAGGACTTCACACTAATTCTTCTCTCCAGCACTTATTCATTGGTGGTGCGGCTTTCTCTGCCCACAGCACATCACTACTAGCATCAGCACTGAAACAAAACAAAACTCTAATTGAACTCGACATCCGGTACTGTGGTATTGATTCGGAAGGAGCTCATATGCTTGCGGATGCACTCAGTGAAAACTCTACACTCAAAGACTTGATCATGGATGGGAATCCCATCGAAGACTCGGGAGCTAATTCACTTGCTGAAATGCTTAAAACAAACACGTCACTCGAGTCGCTGTGGATCAATGAGACAGTTGGAAAGCAGGGACTTTATCAAATTATTGAAAGTCTACAGCATAACAGCACACTAAAAGAACTAATTCTAAACTTGTCAGACACCTATAAAGTACATACTATCCATCACGAGCTCGAGAAAGGAGTCCAGAACAGAGTAAAACTGATGAATGACGCATAATTTATTGTCTGACGCACACGCGTATGTGTAATACGCAAAGCCCCACCCACCAAATTGCAAATGCGCATGCGCAGAACAGACGCGCGACGCTCTCTAGCTCTAGCTCTACAAGCAAGCCGAGCGGTCAGTGAACATTCAGCGTGAGCACGAACAGTTGTAGCTGATACGGGTTCACGAAAGACCAGTTTACTCAAGAGTACTTTTTAAGAAGCCCCGAACTCCTCGAAACCTCGAAAAATGGTGTTTCAGCGCTCTCACCCTGCCTTTACACGTACAACTGCATACGCTTGCAGCTATACCTACAAGCCGACGATATCTGGCAGGACAACGAGATTTCGCCACCTTCCCTCCATGGAGGTGAAGCAAAGTCCGAATTTCATCGTTCAAGACCTGCACGTTCCGAAAGGACCCCACAGAAGACTGACTACCGCTGGCCTGTACTCTGAAGCTGTCGCCAGCAACGCGATGAATCTTTCTCTTGACAAACCTATTGTCAGATCTCCTCGTCCGCAAGATTTCAACAGGGAGTTGCTGCATCGCACAGAGAAGATATCTCAAGAACAAACCTTCGCGGCTCAGAACAAGAACAAACGCGCGAAGGAATTTTACTGCGATAAAAAAGTGAATAGAATCTCTGTTCAGCGAAGGTGGACCTCGACAACGAGAGAAGCAACAGAGGAATCGGCCCTCCCGACTCCTAGATACTCCGTGCCACAGAGCACGTTAGAAACGTGCGCAGATCCAGTGAAACCCCGAGCCCAGAAATATCACCCGCACCCGTGCTTCTGGCAGCAGTACGCGCGCGAATGGGACAGTGTACAGTTTAGGAAGCCCATGCCTGCGCTGGGCGAGCAAAAGACAAGTGTCTCTCTGTGAGTTAATCTTTAAGACTAAAATACCCTTTCCCTGTAGTACTATGTAAGCCACTGGGGTTGAGAGTGGGCGGGGCTGGTGTTTTAATGCGCGATAGGATAATTTTGTCAAGTTTTCGTACATGACATTGTATTGCAGTCATTATACTGATACAGCTGCAAATACTATTACCAATATACAGGCCAGCAATCCCTGAGAACTGCTCTGTTGTCATGCAGAATTCTACACAGCCAGCGCTGCAGAAGGCAGCAATAGAGAAGAGGTTAGAAACCATAATTATGATTTATGTATGTAATTATGTGTGTCCCTTCTTTTTGAAACCTGCAGTCAGGAGTGTGAGAGCTTCAAGACTAACAATTTGAGTGCAATAGTTGACTGCCAAGAGGATCTAGTCTTGTAAGTAGTGCATGCGTAGTAATAACAGGTACTGGGAGCACATCTATGAAACTTTATGCAGTCATATTATTGTGCATTCAGAAGTTTACGTACTCAAGCCGCCATTCCATTCCACTCCTAGCCTGGAATGTATTATTCACACTGTCTGTTAACAAAATTATAATCCGTACCAGAGAGGGGAATAGTCACTGTTATTCATGTATTTTGTTTCCAGCACAAGGCCAATGCCAGGCTATGGAGGCTTTGTACCGAGGAATGCAGTTGAGCCAAGGCCCATTACCGATGAAGAGTGCCTAACAGCCAGTATCTGCAGCACCTCAAGAAGAACATACAGGTGCAGGAATAACGTTAACTGTATGCAGTTACATGTTCTATACTGTGGAACCCCATTACGACATCTATGCTACAATGGATACTTATAATTATAAGGCTTTGGCCTTTCGAACCCGGAGGTAAAGATACCTCAAAAAACTAGTCCATTGGTGTCAGAGTTTCCACTTAGTCTCCATAAACAGAATTTATACCAGCAATACCGGTACATACCTAACCTCATTTTCTGCCCCCCCCCCTTGTTTCGGCTACACGAAGGAAAAGCATGCAGATAAAGCAGTGGCCTGGGAATGCTGGGCTAGGCTAGTGCATACCAAGCTAATTCAAAAGCCAATATCATTTCCTTAGGAGCTTCCCATCTGAGGAGTACAGAGAACTACACTTTGCACACAAAGGACCTCTTTCCAAGACAGTCACACTAACCTACCCGTTTAATGCCTTCAACAAAGTGGAGTGAAGAGTGTATGATTCAATTATTAATTTGTATCACTCTAATATACATGTCTAGCCATTGTACAGAACAGTTGCATTAAGTTTCATTTAACTTGCATCACCAGCATCATCAAGGAGAAATTCTTTTATCTCAGCTTTCACTTTGGCCCTGTTGAATATGATATTATTAAGTCTCAAAAACAAGTACTATGATTAATATCGATTTGGCTATTTAGCTATTACTGACACATGGGTATGGGTCCGAATGCTGAGTTATTCCCTAAGCGCTTCTGTATTCTACTATGAGTTTCAAGGGCTCTAAATAACCCCATGCATGCCTTATAATTATAAAAGTCCAAGATAATAACAGAAGTGTATGATTCCAACATGACAATTTTATCTTCACCTCCTTGTTGTCTTCCCAGCTTCAGTGTGGATGTAAGGTGGCAGGGCTGTTATATCACACTTCTGTACACCAGTACAAAGAAGCAGAATTAAGCGTAATGACCATTTACAGTATCATTTTTGTTAATCTTACCATATCTTTGACTGTAAGCTGACAGCCTATAAGTGACAAACAAGCAAAAGAAGCTATTAACTGATGCTACTGCTGTAATAAAAGCCTGCCAATCTTTGACTGAAAACTTCACTTGCCATAACACATGCTCTCCCAGATGCTCTCAGCTGGTTGCGCCACACTCAGGTCGCTATCCACTTCAGAAGTGCCAATACTGGGGAGGCCAGTTTCTGAAAGTTTCAAATGCGCAAATACTGACTTGTCTGCCATTTGGCCACATGGTGCCTGCAAAAGGATTAAAGTAGAGATACTCCAGTAGTGTATAACTAATTATGGTAACTGTGGATCACCAACCTGGCATAAACAACAGGGCTTGGATTGAGCAGTAGTGTCATCACTGACTGCCAGTTTATCACCAATTCTGTGAGTTTCAGACACACAGTCATGCATGCACGGTATACTGATTAGCCTCGTTCCCAATCTCTCCCTCCCTCCAGCTTTTCCATCGCTTGTATTGCAAGCGACAGACAGTACAAGCAATGGAAACGCTGGAGGGGGAGACTGGGAACGAGGCGAAGAAATGATCACTGTAGAACTGTGCACTTCCAGGTATCTGCATGGCTCACCTAAAAACTGTATGAACAGTTGAAGGGAAGCCTGCTTGCAGTCCGTTGATGAAGGACTCGGTAAGACGCTCAATACTTGCCTTCTCAGGGGCCTGAGGTAAATTGCAGGGTAGCACATAATTACTAAGCTACCAAGTTATGCATGGGGTTAGGTTGGCTTACTATGTAAGCTGCCTGGCAAAATACTGCATAAATAATATCTGGTTCTTACACGAGTACTTAAGGTTGGAATCGTCACTGTCTGAAGATTGTGCAGGGCAATGTATGCTGCAATCTCCCGAGAAGGAAACTCCCTGTAGAGAGAAACGATTTACCGGGTATAGATTGCTCCATGTAAAGGCCTCTCACTGGTCTTAATACCAAACTGGCTGTGATATGGTATCAAAACCAGAAGAAGCTATGTACCTCATTGGTCTGACAAACACTACGTCCTTCACCCTATCATCAGCAAAACCCTAGAGAATGACACTCAGTACTGCTTTAACAGTCAACTAGTAAAAGGATTTGATGCTTACCGTGTCAAGAGGCAGGGTTCCTCCCCTGCCTTGGGCTATGTTGCCTAGCAACCTTACAGCCAATCGTGTTGCACTGTCACCAACCAACACCTGAAACAAGAAAGGAAGTGATTGAACTCGATACAGCAGTTTCTTTAGTTCCTGTGGTCTCCTTACCTTTGTGAATCCATACTTTCTTGCAAGCTCCACAAGCAACTGGTGTCTATAAAGATTTAAACAGTTTGTGGTATAATTGAAATGGTTACAGCACATGCATTCATGAGCAAATCACACGTTTTAGCTGCGCAGCACTGATTAGGCCGACCTTAGTGAAAGGAGTAGGTTCTCTTTGGCTGTCATGGATTTCATAGCCTGAAAAAGATCTTTCAGCTGGACTTCAAGACTTTCTTCTCTAGTTGAGCTCATCAGCTTTTGAGCTATCTCAAGAGCAGAAGCAGAAGCTGACAGAGGAATAGATGAACTGGCACCAGCAGGGCTCTGACTTGTCGTTGGTAACCCAGGAAACACTGTTTGTGCATCAGAGGAGATCTTCATGGTGACAGCCATGGCTGATATCTCATCAATTGCAGGACCTTTGTTTAGCTTGCCATTTGAGGTTGGACCACTGGGCGAAGCACCATAACTTGAGGGGCTTGAGGGTAGCCTAGGTTGAGGAGTACTGTCTTGTGATAGCGTTTTTTCTTTTCTGTGAACTTCCACATCAGTGAAGTTATTGGCAGTGCATGAAAATGGTAATTCCTGTTCTTCATTTTTGTCAGCTCTGCTAGGATGGCGGTAGTCAGGTGAGTGAATGCGGTGAGTTTGCTTCGGGTCATCAGCTGAAACCGGATGTTTTGCAGCAGAGTCTCCAACTGTTGCCGAGTTGAAGGATACAGTCCCTCCAACTCCAGCACCACGCTCGCCAGCACTGCAGCTGAAGAGATCCTCCAGATTTTTTGCCTCATAGGAACCGAACAGCTGAAAATGAACGAGCAGAAATGCTGGTTGGCATAAGCCATGCACTTGTGAGTCAGTGGTACAAATGGATTATTAAGAACCAGTGTTATTAAACTACACCACAGCTACCAAAGAAATTTGTATTGAATCAGGTTACGTCATTAAAATTAATTTACCTTTGTTCTTAAAATGAAACATCCATGCTCTATTGAAAGTACTCTTCCATCTAGAAGGACTTTTTGCCTGCTTTGTACTCTCATCTGAGCTGGTCTAACAGGCACAATACACAGGGATCAAGCTATAGTCCCCCCTCGCACTCACCTGCTCCAGCTGGGTGCAGTAGACAGGAAAGCCTGACTGTGCAGCAATGGAGAGCACCTCCGCCTGAGAGTGACATCTCACGGACCAGCTCTGGGACAACACTGCTCCCTCTATAGTGGGAACACCACCTCATTGAGCTACCTGTAGCCTCAGTGGCTCCCAGTCTCCACTGCTGTGAGTGGGACGCATTCTGGGACCCCAATCTCAGTCCTCATTAGACAACATTCTCTACATTATTGCACAAGTGGTAGGGTAGTACAGGAGAGTATTCAGTTCAAGGCCGGTAGTATTGGCTTAACCGAAAGGGGGGCCAATGGAGAAGCTGAGAACTGAATATACTGCCCAACCTGAAGAGTGCAATCAATAATATTAGATGACTTTCAAAAGCTGGACAGATATGGCAAAATATTCGGCTCAGTGATAGGAAATGTGTCCAATGAGATTGCAGTATTCAGGAGGGTAACCGTTCAGTTTTCATTTAGCCATAATTGCAGGTGTCTGGTATTCATAGCTGGGAGCCACAGCTTACCATCGATCACAATGACACTCGGAATGAACCGCAGCTTCTTGTACACACGCTCACTCAGGCCCTGCCAGAACAAAATATTGTGAACTAGTTAGTGCTACAGGTAACAAACATCGCCACGTTCTCATGTGGCCTGGTATAGTAAAAGGGAGGTCAGTGCTGTCTTCAATGGAAAACTGTGTAAGTTTATGATAAGTCAATGCTATAATTTCTTTCTCCCACCTCTTCCACTAGTGCTAGCATCACTCGAGAATTCAGACCTCCTGAAAATGCCAACAGCACCTAGAGCATAATCATGAGATAATTCACGTTGGACAAATCATGCATGCCACAGCTGAAAAATTACAGATTCAAAAATGTCACTATCATAATTATTATGTACGTAAGGCTCACAACTAATGTGGGGTGCAGGCAAACCTTCTCTCCTGCTCGAATGAGTCTGGACTTCCCAAATGTCGCCCGGAAACGGTGTGTGAAGTAGGCATGGAAACAGTCTCTGATAAGGAGAGGAGGGAAGGATCGGGACGAGGATGCTATGCAAACCTGGTCCCGTTCCCATGCACATCCTTCCCCATGTGGGGAGGGGCTGGGAACGAGACCTATACAGTATGACTGCGGTGCTCTTACTTGCAGAAGGGGTCCTTTGTCCTTGCAACGGCTACAGCTCTTGTATCACATTTCATACATTTTCGGCTGATACTGTCATCAGAAGATGTGGAAATACCATGTATATGTTGACTGTACAGGACTATCAAATACCTTGAATAATCGCACAGCCAGTCCCTTAATATTCCCTCACCCCACATGTCCCATAATAGGTCTCATAGTCCAAGCGGGATAATAAAATTCTAACCTGATACTTTCCACTTTAGGAGGTAGCTGTGTCTCTCCTTCGTGTACGTTGCACATGATTTTGTTTAGCAGAGAGCGCTCCAAATAGAAAGCTGTACTTTAATATGAGCTGACTCAGCATTATCGGGCCATAACGCAAGGACGTAGCTTGCCTGCCGATATACTAAGTACGAATGGCAGACTTGCAGAATGGCTATGTCCTGCCTGTGGAGGAGACTGGGTGCAGCTTCCCAATGGAGGCCACTGCTTTTTCCAAGGACCACACACATGACACATATCCCTCAAACCCATGGAGAGAGGTTTGTGTTTGCAAGAAAGAGAAATATTAGTCAACCACTGGCTAACCGGTACTATAACAGCTGGCTATAAGGGTAGTCTCACGTAGCAGACCCTCACTTAGGCGAGGGGCTGCTATGCAAGACTACCATATATATAAGGGTACACCCTCTACGAAAGACACTTAATTATGTCCAGGGAGAGGAATTTGACTACATAGTTTGACCCAGAAATTAGTTCGTCCCAGGTTCCAGGTGCAGAACCACCAAGCTTAGGAGGAATAGTCTTAATCTTCTGAGGGGGGTGGGATATTTGTCCTGGGGGGTTGTAATACTTGATTACGGTACTTCTGTTTTACAACTTGCCAAGGAACGTACTGAATTTATGGGGTTGGAACTGTAGGCTAGTGCTGAGTGGTTTCTACCATTTTAGGCTTGCCTCCAGTGAGGCCAGAGCCAAGGAGCGGCCTGCTCGAGGCCCCACCCTCTCTTCCTCTGAGGCACTCGGAGCACTAAGCCCGTTCTACCTTGCTGTGCACCCTGACCTCTTCGCCAGGTTCCCACAGGAAAAGGTTAAGTACCATATGGCAGGCTTGTTTTGAGGGAGAAATTTTTCGCGAATGCCCTATATCTACCCCCAAATCGAAATTTTGGTGAACGTTTTTTGCAGTGTAGCTGACACTATGCATGCATGCACGGTTGTTGATACTTTCACGCATAACAACCGAATCATGAAGTTTGTGAAACTATTCTCCCACAAAATAATCCCACTATAGCAATTGTCCAAAAAAAAATTTATTCAGGGATATTAGCTTTGTGGGTGTTTTGAAACCAGGCACTTCCCAGTAATGACATTAAATTTAGCAAACAGATTCAGGGCAATTCACTCCTCACTCTGTCACTCCTCACTCTGTCACTCCTCACTCTGTCACTCCTCACTCTGTAGTTGTTGTTGTTTAATGCTGTTTGCATATTATGATCCAAAAAGAATAACTACTAAGCATAGACTATAGGAAGGTGGCCACACTTCGCCCATTTATTCAAATCTAGGGATAAACCAGAGCTAGATGAGTCTAGATAACCGAGTAACACCCAGAAAAGGCCGAAGGTCTGGATCATGTGACTGCTCCCTCTACTTTCTTGTGTCTAGGCCGCTAACGAGGAGTCTCTAAAGCTGCTCAACTCTTATCTTGATGCTCTGGAGAGCAGCCAGAGGCCACAACCTCTCAGCCTTACCTTCTACATCCACCCCACAAGCTCTGGAGGTACATCAAAGGGAGGAATGGGGGGGGATGAGGGAGGGAGGAGGGGAGAAGGGAGGAGGGGAAGGAGAATGGGGAGGGGGGGGGGAGGAGGGACGGGAGGAGGGGAGGGAGAATGGGGAGGGGGGGAGGAGGGACGGGAGGAGGGGAAGGAGAATGGGGAGGGGGGGAGGAGGGACGGGAGGAGGGGAAGGAGAATGGGGAGGGGGGAGGAGGGACGGGAGGAGGGGAAGGAGAATGGGGAGGGGGGGGGGAGGAGGGACGGGAGGAGGGGAGGGGAAGGACAAGGAGGAGGAGGGGGATGAGGAAGGTGGAGGGAAGTGAGGAAATAAGATCTTCAATTGTTAGCCTCCTCGGTTGATAGATTTTGTGTGTTTCCTGTGTCTTAGGGACAGCCTTGAATAGGCTAAGGACAGTGGTTATATCTCTGGACTCGCTGTCAGTTGGATCAGCAGTTTCCGACATCCTGGGATCATGTGACCTCTCCAGCTACCTCACCGAGGACGTGAGAATGAAACTCGTTGAGATTAAGGAGCACGATAAGCTGCAGAGAACTAACTCCAGCGATCAAACTCCCACACAATCAACCTTGGAAAGGAGAGACTGGGAAAAGGAATGGGACAGTGTCTTCCGCAGCAAGTCAAGGGACCGTCGCGGAAGTGCTCCCACTTATTTGGACAAGTGGCTGGCAGAAAACCTTTCTCACGCACGAGAATGCCTTGACGCCAGCCGTCCAATTAGGAAAGAGAACGAGTCAACTGTCCAGGGACTCTGCAGCGAATTCAACCTTCGGAGTATCGCTGCCAATCCAGACTGGATGGCAGCCACCCTCAGGGGCCACCTGCACAACCTCAAGAAGTCACTGGAGTGTCAGAGGAAGTCTCTGACCTTTGACCTTGATCCAGGCGTGGCCCTCGTCTTGGGCTACACCCATGGGGTGGATGCAAGCGGCCGGATCTTCCTCAACTGTGAAGAGACAGTGCAGCAGTGGTTGCAGGTTAGGCTTGCTAGTACAATAGACAATCAATAAGGGGTAAAAGTAGGCACTAAATGGAGAAAATACAAGAAAACATGTATTTTGATGTAGTTTTCTTATATAAAGAACATAAGAACACGTTTGTTTCCTTGTAATTTCGGAATTCCAGCACTTTTACCCATAACGGGTAAAGGTCTGTTATACGTTAAACTTGCATCCAAGAAAATAGCCTCGTCCCCAGGCCACGGGGGGGGGGGGGGGGTGTGGTCTGAGGATGAACCTATCAAGAGGATATTACATAAATCTCTAGCATTGAAAGTTAGGGACTTAATTGTAGTATTGACCATATCGCTATTCCTCCTATTAACAGTTCTTGCCCTTTGCCCTGCACTGTGTGCTGAAGTCTCAGGAAACACTGGACCCAATGGAGAGGGAGCTGTCTGCGTTGATGGGCGGGGTCTCCTTCCTGAGACCAAGCGATGGGGATGTTTCCTTGGACGCATATGCACACTGGTTGGAGTCCTATCTCGGGCAATGCAGGCAGCAGGCCATTGCTGTTGGCTCAGAGGCCTTCAGGGGGTGCTTAGTGGAGCTCTCAAGGTTAGCTGGATAGTGTACAATAACTGTAATTACTTTTAGCAGCATTTCATACCCTAGTTTTATCTCCAGTAGGGAGGCCATTATCATGTATTGTTGTGTGCCCTAACCGTTTTGAGTTCCCCCTCATATCTGTCAGAGCGTTCATCTTTAGAAATGTATTTTTCAGGCCAGACGAGTCTCTTCCGTCCATTGGCAAGACAGGAGCTGTGTGTGTACCCGTGTCTTGCTCACCACGTCACCTGGTGGAATTCTTACAGGAGAGTCGGCACAGATTAGAATACCTGAAGAGGGAGAGTGAACGGTGAGTCATGTAATGCTCCGAGTGACAACCCCACAGGGTACCATTAATAGGAAGGAGAAACATTAAACTCAGGATAGGAAGAATGGTGATCCCTGTTCTTGTACGTTTGACTTGTAGTATGTTTGACTCTAAATCTTTTTTCCGCATCTGCATGAGCAGATTGTGGTTCATTGATCGTACACACACACACACACACACACACACTCTGTGCAGTCTGGGATAGTAAAAAGTTCATGTACATGTACATACCATGAGTTCCGCTATAAATGAATCTCTAACCATAAAATGTAAACAATGACATAGCAGTACATTCCATACCCAGCTACAAAGACCACAAGATGGAGTACAGATTGCTTGATGCCTGCATGCATAAAGGCAGTTACTATCAATAAACTAAAATGGAGAGCTCCAAAATATCATGTGCTGGACTCTCTGCTCTGTGAAGAGAGTGGCCCCACCCTTTTCTGTAGGTCGAGACATTAAAGGGACCAAAACCTGTGGCTACTGACAATCAGATTGTGGTGCTCTCATGATGAACAGCTTCAGTACGCATGAAGAAGTGGCCAAACCTAATTGTTTTGACTCACACTCCCCCCAAACCCTTACAAACACACACACACACACACACACTCACACACATGCACACACACACACACACACACTCACACACACACTAGACAACAAAACATTGCTGCTGAATGTCTTGTGGAGTGCCAAACAGCCCTGAGACTTGGCAGTCTGACCAGAACCCCGTCTGTTTCAGACGCCCAATTCTGCCAGTGCTGCTCCCAGCTATTTCAGAGACTAGCTCGCAGTGATGACAGTGAATACGCTGAACTGAGGGAGGGTCTGGCAGGCCATCACCTCAGTGTAAGCACCTACTTCTCAGCGTCGCCTGACGGGAAGCTGAGAGTGCCTTGGAACTTCGAGCTGCATCCTCGTGATAGTATCACTTAAACAACAATGCATATTATATTCTACTGTGTGTGTATCATTGCAAGATTTTTATTCCTTTATACCCACCACATGTACACACAAGTCCATATCAGAGAGTCTACCAACTCTCTATGTAGGGATGGCACCGACACGCCCATTACATAATACAAAACAAAAGCCTCCAAATCTCGAGCTACTAAAAATAACATGTAAGCTTTTACATGCAGGCACCTAACCTTCATATTCGGGTGTTTCTGCAACACTGACGACTCGACGCTTTTGGTACTTCCAGCCCTACTATTGTACTTGTAATACTAGTACTGGTCCTCAACCTTGTGCTCATTCAACCAGTACAACTGTATATGCATGTACATACACATTAACACAATGCAAAAGTAAATACATTCTCAATTCAATGGGAGTTACTAGAAGACTCCAAAATACGCCTACAGCTAAATCATTATTCTTGCTTGGCTGTCTTTGGTCTGGGGACATGAGCCTTGTTTGAAATGAAGGTTGCTAGGTACCGAACCACTCGAATCAGCCAGTAGACCCACACATTAGCAGTCACGATAAAGAATACAAACACCAAAATCGGCCACCCTGTGTAGATAAGGTTTGCCAATGTCGATGACTCTTCCCTCCCTTCTTCCTGTGTAGGTGCTTCGTCATCTGCGGCGGTGGGATCTAGCACAGAGTAAATCTGATTCCAGATCAGTTTGTCCCGCTGGATGATACTCTCCAGCGTTGGAGGCTGTTTCGTACCGCCTAGGACAATCAGAGAGAGATCAGAGCTGGGCAAGATGTACAATTGAAGGTCAGGGCTAAAGTTGATAATCGTATCTCGTGGTAGCCTAGGAAACAGACATGTAGAGTCCTTTGGACAATTCAGCCACCAGTGGAAGAGGAAACGTTCCCCGTCTAGAGGATAGAGTTTAGATTTCGAAACTTCATCTACCACACTTAGCTCGTGGTCTAACATTAGTAGATATTGTTGGAGTTCTTCGAAAGACCCGGTAAGGGTCGTCGCTGCCTTGTTGAGCCGAGTCATTTCCATTCCCACGGAAAAAGTGGCATCCACCCACGCTTCCCTCAGGCCGGGACCCAGCACTGCGTTCACATAGTAGAGGGCGAGATTTCCGCGCTTAAATAGAGCTCTGAAAAGAGCTGGATCTTGCAAGATGGAAGAATCGGTTTTTGGCAGTTTTGTGAGGAGATCAAAAAGACTCAAAGATTCGTGACCTTTGACGAGAGAGTTCTCAACATCGTCTCCCCTCAAGATATTGCCTATGGGCTCGGTTAGGACGTCTTTCTTGTAGTCTTCCAGGAGAATGGGCAGTGTTATTCCAATCAGAGAGAGGACCGTTGCACGAGGTAATATGATGGATGTGTTCAGCATGACACCTGGTGATAGACTCTTAAACAAGGTTTTACCTTCCTTGGAAAACAGCACACTTACTTCCTTGCCTTTTAGGTGCGTTTGAATGTTTTTTCTCATGGCTGAGACAAGTTTCGTTGTTTCTTTTTCTCTGGCTGAAACAAAGTCTTTCCAGGGCCCACCATTCTCATTACTCCCAACAGCAGACAACAGGTGCGTCTTTAAGTGCTCTGTTGGCTCATGTTCCAACAACAGTCTACTAGCTATGACATACGGGAGAAGTACAGAGAAGAGCAGCAATAGGCCACAGTGGCGTGCTGGTACCATCTTCCAGATCCTTTTAACAAGGCAGACACTACTGTGAGGAGAGATCCATGTATAGCAAACATCAGATGATTACATATAATAGGCCTACCTTATTAGTATAGCTTTTCAGTGACAAATATACTAGAGTTTGGGTAGTAGCGAGCTACATGGAACTTACCAGTATATTCTCACAGCAGAGGATCTAGGATCTGGGAACAGCTGTTCAACGCCCACGCAGACACGTGGGCTAAAACCACTAGAGGGAAGCCCCGGTCATTACCATAGACTTGCCAGCCTGGAGTTCGAGAACTAGACAGCTTCCTCGCACCTGGAATTGGATACTAAAACAACAAGGGGCCAAATTTGTGCTAGTACTGCATGTAGTATGGACAGCCCTTTGCCTGACGAATCAGCTTCGATTATCGGTAAAGACGCAGTTGAACTAAAGAACGTAGCTGAGTACGGAACGCGGGGCGATCCGGACGGTTCAGAGAGCTATTCGACAGAACCAGAAAGCATGGAAAGCGACGCGGAGTACAAAAGGCACGAGGCTGACGGGGACGAGAGCTCTGAGAAGGAAGAGTCGGACGGGGAAGACGGGAAAAAAGGAAAGAAAATGCGCGATGTGTGGGATAATAAGGTAGCCCTGTCGTTTGGTTGTAGTTTGCGTGGCTAGAGGATTGGCAGGAAGTACATACATTCACATACAGCTATATTATGTAGCTAGTTTCGCGCCAGCCTGGCCCGCGAAACTATTAAATATGTAGCCTGCAGCCCTCACCCTTAGCCCTAAGTGGTTGGTCATGTTGATGCTCTAGCCAGTTTGTTTAAAACAACGTCAGTAATTTATCAACTTCCAAGTTGCCTCTCATGCATAAACCTGTTTGCTTGCCTGATAAGTATTATTATTATTAGTGTATTTTAAATACAGGTGCAATTCATTCTGACACTGGTTGGTTATGCTGTTGGCCTCGGCAACGTATGGAGATTTTCCTATCTGTCTGCCAAGAATGGAGGAAGTATGTTGACAAAATATAGTCCTTTCCTTGTGTTTTGTTTATTTTTGAATAACAGTAACGTGTTTGGTAGTATACTTGCTAAGTGCTTACATTGTATCTTCCACCTTCAGCCTATGACTATAGGAAGTGGAGGGAACAGTTGTTAGCGTGTACCTTGTTGGTGGCCTCGTACCCGGGCCCTTCCTAAAATGGGAGAGAGCTTGTCACATGAGTGACGTTCAGGATAGAAAGGACTTACAGGAATTTGCAGAGTCTAATTTGCAGAATCTTTGCAAGCTGCAAGGCTCAGAGCTCAGAGCCTTCCTTATATGGAAGGCACTACTTGCTTTGATCCGGGGGAGGACCACCCATTACTCTAGAGGAAAGCCTCGGTCAATGTTGCAAAGATTCCGCAAATTCCTATAAGTGTGCATAGGCGAGCACAGTTATAGTTCTTTCACTCCGAGGAAAGGTAGCAAATCAATACTTCTTGGAGCTAATCCAATACATGTATGCCTCCCAACCCCCTCAGGTGCCTTCATCTTCCCCTACCTAATCATGCTCTTTGTGCTCGGTATCCCGCTCTTCTACCTGGAGCTCCTCCTCGGGCAGGCCACGCGCAAGGGACCCATCGGGGCGTGGTTCAAACTGGTACCAAACCTGGGTGGCATCGGGTTTGCGTCAATAGTGGTCATCGTGTACCTCTGTCTCTACTACAATGTCATCATTGGTTGGGTCATTTTCTACTTCGTCAACTCCTTCCATTCGCCTCTACCCTGGGCAAAGTGCTTTGGTTTTGGAATTCCCCAAGATGCCAATGAGACTGCAGAGATACTGCGTAAGAACCTTACTGACTCGGAGGTGCTCCAAGCGTGTTGGAATGGATCTACATCGTGAGTGGAGCTGTATTTTATTGTTACAGGAATTTGCAGAATCTTGAGGCCAGGCTTTCCTACACTAGAGTAATGGGTGGGATACTACACTTTCACCAGAAGCAATATGATACCTCTAACCAAGCTGATTTGTTCTAGCTGCAGTTTCATGTAGCTTAGAGTGACCTGTTCAGGGGTTCATTTAGGAAAATCCCCACGGGGGGAGTGCATATAGTGAACAGTATTCAATCCCCCCCCCCCCCCCCCCTAAATTAAGCCCTGCTGAGTAACAGCCTTCGGTTGGATAGTACATGTATATGTAACAAATATTCAGCTGGTTTTTAATCAATCTTGTTTCAGCTACTACTGGTACAACACAGCTGTGAGGGCTAGCGATGACATTGGGACTGCCGACTCCTTCAACTGGCAGATGTTACTCTCCCTGGGAGGGGCATGGCTACTGGTTTACTTATGCCTCTTCAGGGGGATCCAGTCTTCCGGGAAGGTGAGCGTTACTTAGAGTATGGTCACGGTCACTTGGTTGTTTTGCTAAAGAGGGTGTTTATCAAGCCAGAAGCTCCATTAGTGCCTTGTAGCCCTGATAGCCATACAAATTGGAAGCACCATATTATGTGTTTCCAGCGAATACATCCCAAAGCAGTGTGCAGTGTACCAGGAGTCTGTGAGCCCTGTCACCACGCTCATGGGGTCCTGAGTGTACTCATCTAGCTTTTAGAGTACATTGACACAATATCCTGCAATTTGATTGGTTCAAGGAGGGGTTCTAAATCACTTAGAACCCCTGCTTCTGAGGGTTTCTACATATAGGATCCACCCTTGAGGCTATTCTGTCTACAATAATATTATAATTATGCAACACTGAATATTCATATATAGCAAGTCCGTTGCTAATGCTACTCTAAATCAGTTAGACGCCTCGACCAATGGGATCTACGCGATTTAGAAACCCTCAGGCCCTTAGTAGCGCCCTCACTTCGCTCGGGACACTACAGCCTCGGGCCTTCGGGTTTCTAAATCGCGTAGCTCCCTTGGTCTCGGCGTCTAACTATTATTTAGAGGCTAATATGAGGGCATAGTTTAATGGGCGGTTCCACAGTGTGGCTTGGTCCCTCATTGCATTGTTTATTGTTATTTATGCGCTATGCCCTTTGCTGCGCTATGCCCTTTGCTGCGCTATGCCCTTTGCTGCGCTATGCCCTTTGCTGTGTCTATTTACATGTACATATACTTATTCCTGAAGTATTGAGTATTCCTGTACCATGTATCTTGTGAAATTGATCTCTCTCACTCTCACACACACAGATCGTCTATTTCACTGCCACCTTCCCCTACCTGGTTCTGGTCTGCCTATTCTTCAGAGCGGTCACGCTCCCGGGGGCCGGGGAGGGAGTCAAGTACCTCTTCTACCCAGACCCTGAGATAATGGTGAGCTTCTGTAGCTGAGGTACATTAATTAGAATATAACGTATCCATTAACATTACTCTTGCACTATCCACACTTCATGCACACACACTGTCGTCTTGCTCCTGCCCTCCCTCGTTCTCTCTCTCGCTCTCTCTCTCTCTCTCTCTCTGTCCTCCCTCTAGCGTGAAAAAATAGTGTCCCCTCAGGTGTGGCTGGAGGCAGCCACCCAAATCTTCTTCTCTCTGGGCGTGGCCACAGGGGCCCTCATTGCCCTCTCCAGCTACAGCAAGCGGAAGTACAACGCCCTCCAAGACTCTTTTACTGTCTGTATCACCAATTCCGTTACTTCCATCTTCTCTGCCATTGTCATCTTTGCCATTGTTGGCTTCAGGGCTCACAGGACGGGTGCTGATATTAAAGACGTGAGGGCTCTGTCTTATGATGATAATTTTAGGGCATTTTCATACCCTTGAACCCAGGCCTTCCTCGCCCAGATTTTATCTCGCAGCTGTGGAGAAAAACCGACTGTGAGCGTGGAAGGACTGGATTCGAGGCTAGCATTTTCACAGGACATCGCCTAAAGCCTCGTTCCCAGGCCCTTGTTACATGTAATTGTAGACCTGCTCACATGCATGACACGTAGAGTAGAAGGCTGATTTTTTGCGTGGACTAAGGACAGCTGCAGTTCTCAGACAATGAAGGAAGGCAGCGAATATACACTTCTTGTACATGTGGCTAGCCCCAGTGGCGACTATTTCATTCAGCACTTTGGCGACAGTTTGAGGGCGGTGGCGTCTGATCGCAGAAATACAATACTACGTACATTTAAATTCTTTTCCCACACAGATAACAGACAGAAGTGGTCCTGGCCTGGCGTTCGTCCTCTTCACGGAGGCAATCATCCACATGCCGGGCTCCCCCTTCTGGGCCGTCATGTTCTTCATCATGCTGCTCCTCCTTGGGCTGGACAGCCAGTTTGGGACCCTAGAGGCCTTCATTACTGTGCTCACGGACAACAAGCGCATCCGCAAGATCAGAAAGGAATTGGTTGTTGGTGAGTCAGTTGTACTGTAGGACCATGCATTAGATTTTTTTTGTTGGACACAAATACTTTTGTGTATTCAGTGTTTTATGGCACCAGGATTCTCATGTGGAATATCCATTAATTATTACTAGTCCATTACTGGCAGTAATAGCCTCGTTCCCAGGCCACACCCTTCCCCACAAGGAGGGGTGTGGCCTGGGAACGAGGCTACGGCAGTAACTGCTGCTCCCCACTTAATTTCTACTCTCTCTCTCTCTCTCTCTCTAGGTGTCGTGTGCTTTCTGATGTTCATCGTAAGCATTCCTTTCGTCTTTGGTAATGGTCTCTACCTCTTCCAGCTCTTTGATCAGTTCTCGGCCACATTGCCCCTCCTCATCATCGGATTCTTCGAGTTTATAGCCATTGGATGGGTTGTTGGGGTGAAGAGGTACGTGTGTGTGTGTGTGTGTGATAAGGTTTGAAGCTAAGTAACAAAGACCAATGTCTGTACATTGAAAAAAATCGTATCAAGAAAGATTATATTATCAGTTCTTTCTCTGTATTTGATGTCTCTGTTCAGATTTTTCAACGAGGTTTGCGGCAAGACTCCCTCCCGCAACACCCTGAGGTTCTGGACGGTAACTTGGATGTTTGTCAACCCGATTATTATGTTCATTATCTTCTTCGGGAGCCTGATAGCTGAGCTTGTCGACCCACTGGAGTACGACCGCTACCGTGATGTGAGTTGTAAGCCCATACAGTTGCTCTAGCAACAACCTGAATCCATCTTCAACTGTAAAGTATGAGTTCCTCCCAGAAGGCATGCAGCATCCATACATGTTGTGTTGGATGAATTTGCTTGAATGCATACTTCTAGGGACTGGCTTAGTATATCAGGAGCAGTTGCACATCCTTACCTCGCACTCTTCCCTTACGCAGCTTGAAGAAGTCAAGGTCATCTATCCCAGCTGGGCCCAGTTTGTTGGCGCATTAATTGTGCTCACTTCACAGCTCATCATACCCATTGTATTGATTGGCAGGCTGATTATGCTCGAGGAGGCCAGGCAGCAGGCTCGAGATTTCTTCCGGGTAAAGAGCTCATCAAGGCCTTATAAATTAGCAAAACCTTTTTACTTTTCCTCCTCCGTTCCTCTCTCCCTTATCCTTCCCGTCTTCATCCCTCCCTCTCCTTCACTCTTCCCATCCTTCACTTCTTTCTAGGCTAAACTGGACCAGTTTGAGAGGGCCTACAACAGAATGAAGAGCTGCTTTGGGAGTTGCAGGCACGGCTGCAGCCGAGACGGAGCCAGTGAGTGTTGGAGAGGCTTTAAACTGAGGTGCACCCCAAGTGGAATCAAGGACTGTTTCAGAAGTTGCCGAGCCAGGTGTAGCCGGTCATGGAAACCTCAAATCGATGAAGATGAGGAAGTCCTGACTGAGGGCACCATGCACACAACCAGTGGAGTGACAACCTATGAAACTCACAAGGCAGAAATGGAAGCTATTGAAGATATCAAGGACTAATCACAACTGATCTGTAAACATGCAATGTGAATATGTGGCGAAATTTTCAATGTGTACGTAATAAGCAGCAGCTTCAAATACATGTATACGTATCATTTATGATTTTAGCATCCATGATAGTGTTAGGATGAATCATGTGTGCAAAGTTTGGAGTGGCGGCATTGGCTCCCCTTTGCCTATATATACTGACCGTTTTCCTCACTTGGCACTGCAGTTTACCCTCCCTGGAGCATACAAAAGAAGGAAAAAAAGGGCAACCCTCTTCTCCCAACGGAACCCTGACACTGCCACCATAGGTAACGTGCTCTATTATCTATGCTGCCACGTTAAGGGGTGAACGGGTAGGTCTTTCCGGCTGACCGAGCCTTCAGCCTTTCGGGCGCCTGTCCGCTATGGTACAGGGATCGTCATCGGGTCTGTTTAGTGTGCCAGGCTTTGGGAATCAAGGGAGGAACACGGACGGATCCTAGGCCGTACTGTCCGAGACCACCGTGGCAGTTGCCAAACCACGTTACCCTCTATACCTGAACACACATGGTCACAGCCCGGAGCTAACTGCTCCACCCACTATACATAAGTTGTCATATTTATTAAAAGTTTGAAAAAAACCTACGTTTTGCGTATGGGTTTGGTGTGGCCGCAATTACGTGACGTCACAAATGATTGATTATCGCGCGTACTTTCATGTACATGCATAGATACAGGAGCATTAAACTTCTGTATGTATGCGGATTCCACCTATTGTCAAATAGCGCTTGCCCAAAACTCCTTATATGGTAAGTGTAAGCGCTATAATTTCCAGCCATGTATAGCTGCTAAGCATTCCATATATGGAGTTTTCTAGCAGGTGCCATTCGACAACAGGTGGAATCACTAGTTCAATGCTCCTTCCCTTTGGGTTATGGGCTCCTGATAGATAGTATCTCTACTATCTACGGTTCATGCCCTGTTTAATGTTTATTTACCTTACTGTACATGCATTCAAGCTGTACAGGGACATTTATTGCAGAGTCAGATCAAAGCGGTGGAGCACGGCGCTGAAATGTCTGGAATCCCCAGGAGACCCTGCAGAGTTGGTCACTTGGCTGCACTGGTACTGATTTGAAGCAACCAGCACTGCCCCAAAACATCCAGGGAGCAAGTGTGTGCACAATGTCAGGAATGGTACACTGCCACATCATTGTACATCATGTGAAACCTGAAAAATACCTACTATTACACTTAAAAATTCCATGATTCTATTTCTTGTTTGTTTTCCTGTTTCTTGGTGACGGTCTTGGGCTCTTCTCTGTAAAGAGGAAGAAGATGATACAATGGCTGAGTTACCCACTTCACGAGAGAGCAAATACAGAAGCTCAGTGGGTTTGGAGCACAAAGAAACCTGGAGAAACTCCATACAATGTGCTTAGGCTTCCTGTAAAGTGCAACCATTGCTTAGTTAAAGGTAAAGGGTATACAAACAGTAGAGTACCATAAAGGAGGTACAGCAGATGTAGCAGAGCACAATCATACAAACAAATCTGGAACAGAAGTTCCACCTAGCCTTGTGCACATACGTATTCTCTGGAAGGAGGTTAGTTCCACCATAGATACTATACCTTACGTAAGGTATAGTATCTATAGATCCACCACCAGTTCTAGGTTAGACATTGTCTCTGACACAAAAAAAAACTCTACAGAAATCAGACAAGGGTGAGCCTAGTATTGTTCCCAGGCCATCTGGGAATGAAGCTAACACAGGGCAGGGTGTCTACTTACTCGGGGTGGTCGTGGCCCCCTCTGGTATCCACTGGTAGTCAACATCACTCTTTGCCTGTGTACCTGTTTCGACATATTTCCGGGTAGTGGAGCGACCACCCTGAGGGGGACAAAGGTGGACAAAGACTGCGTTAGACAAATACCACACTGTCTTGTGAATGCAGGATGCAAGAAGTATACAATGTTCTAATTCCAAGGCTCTTGCAGCCATAGACACGCAACTACTCTGTGAGGAAATTGTCTAGTAAAGCATAACGCCCTGTACCTTAGCAACACATGCAAGAGAGGGACATGCCCTTCAAATGTAAGAGGTGGAAGGAGTGGACCTACAGAATGAGTGATGGACTAGCCTCATTACCAGGCGCTTCAATTTTACCACTTGGCCTAGGAACAAGGCTATGAACAGACAGTCGCCAGCGGAAACCACTGAACCGCTTACCCTCCTGACTGTAGTATAGACATAGTGGATGATGAACATCAACAGGGAAATTCCTGAGACCATAAATACATACATGAAGAACCTGGGAATGGGAATGAGACACAATATAGTTAGCACCATAGTTAGTCAATAGTGGCCATGATAAACTTAGTGGTGCTGTTTATACAGTATGCAGTATACACAGGATTCTTCACTGGGGTTAAGAAAGATGTTACATGTGGAGCCCCCCTAGGGGAAACTTTTTAAATTTAGATGCTTCTGGGGTCCAAAAAGGTCAAGAGCTGGTAGCTTTAAAATTCAGCTTACGATTCAGCATCAAATCCTTCCTCAACCTCCACAATGTTCACTGTGCTATTGAACACTGCAGTCCTGTAGTCATTAGTCTCCTATTAAGAGAGAAAGAAGAAAATGGTTCAGTTAATCACTTGGTTCTCAGGCCCTTCCATCAGGTTGGTAGGCCCCTGCAATAAACTTAGTGGTGCTGTTTATACAGTATGCAGTATACACAGGATTCTTCACTGGGGTTAAGAAAGATGTTACATGTGGAGCCCCCCTAGGGGAAACTTTTTAAATTTAGATGCTTCTGGGGTCCAAAAAGGTCAAGAGCTGGTAGCTTTAAAATTCAGCTTACGATTCAGCATCAAATCCTTCCTCAACCTCCACAATGTTCACTGTGCTATTGAACACTGCAGTCCTGTAGTCATTAGTCTCCTATTAAGAGAGAAAGAAGAAAATGGTTCAGTTAATCACTTGGTTCTCAGGCCCTTCCATCAGGTTGGTAGGCCCCTGCAATAAAGGCTAATTGTGGTTGGTAGGCCCCTGCAATAAAGGATAATTATGGTTGGTAGGCCCCTGCAAATCAAGGCATAAAATTAACTGCAGTCATTATAACAATAATCTATTGAGGGTAAAAGTAGGCACTAAATGGAGAAAATACAAGCGAACATGCACTTTAATGTATCTTGTATGAAAACATAAGAACATGCTATTTGCTTGTGACTTATTATACTTCCATGCTTTTACCCCCATTACATCACAAGGGACAAAATATCGGAAACAGAGAGCTCCGTAAGTACATGTTTTTGGTCACATACATCAATCAGCCAGGTCAGTCAGACCTGAGAACCGCTACATGTACTTAATATGGCCTATGGTTCATCTCAGAGACCTACCTCATCTCTGTAGTAGATGTTGATGACAAGACCAAAGGGCCGGGCATAGAACGACTCACTCGGGCGGAAGTTGTACACAAAAGACACCTAAATGCATAAGAAACGACCAAACTTCAATTTGTTGGCCCGTACATGTACTAGCTAACAGCTACATTGCTGCAACCACCCCTACTATACTAAACAGCAAGGTATCCTTTTACCTCTGTCTTTGGATGGACGTAAGTTTCGTATGTGATCATGGAAAACTGAGAAAAGAAAAAGAAAGAAAGAGATGCATTCCACTGAGCTTACAAGGCCAATATAGGCAAAAGTAAATACATTCTCAATTCGATGGGAGTTACTAGAAGACTCCAAAACACGCCTACAGCTAAATCATTATTCTTGCTTGGCTGTCTTTGGTCTGGGGACATGAGCCTTGTTTGAAATGAAGGTTGCTAGGTACCGAACCACTCGAATCAGCCAGTAGACCCACACGTTTGCAGACACGATAAAGAATACAAACACCAAAATCGGCCACCCTTTGTAGATAAGGTTTGCCAACGTCGATGACTCTTCCCTCCCTTCTTCCTGTATAGGTGCTTCGTCATCTGCGGCGGTGGGATCTAGCACAGAGTAAATCTGATTCCAGATCAGTTTGTCCCGCTGGATGATACTCTCCAGCGTTGGAGGCTGTTTCGTACCGCCTAGGACAATCAGAGAGAGATCAGAGCTGGGCAAGATGTACAATTGAAGGTCAGGGCTAAAGTTGATAATCGTATCTCGTGGTAGCCTAGGAAACAGACATGTAGAGTCCTTTGGACAATTCAGCCACCAGTGGAAGAGGAAACGTTTCCCGTCTAGAGGATAGAGTTTAGATTTCGAAACTTCATCTACCACACTTAGCTCGTGGTCTAACATTAGTAGATATTGTTGGAGTTCTTCGAAAGACCCGGTAAGGGTCGTCGCTGCCTTGTTGAGCCGAGTCATTTCCATTCCCACGGAAAAAGTGGCATCCACCCACGCTTCCCTCAGGCCGGGACCCAGCACTGCGTTCACATAGTAGAGGGCGAGATTTCCGCGCTTAAATAGAGCTCTGAAAAGAGCTGGATCTTGCAAGATGGAAGAATCGGTTTTTGGCAGTTTTGTGAGGAGATCAAAAAGACTCAAAGATTCGTGACCTTTGACGAGAGAGTTCTCAACATCGTCTCCCCTCAAGATATTGCCTATGGGCTCGGTTAGGACGTCTTTCTTGTAGTCTTCCAGGAGAATGGGCAGTGTTATTCCAATCAGAGAGAGGACCGTTGCACGAGGTAATATGATGGATGTGTTCAGCATGACACCTGGTGATAGACTCTTAAACAAGGTTTTACCTTCCTTGGAAAACAGCACACTTACTTCCTTGCCTTTTAGGTGCGTTTGAATGTTTTTTCTCATGGCTGAGACAAGTTTCGTTGTTTCTTTTTCTCTGGCTGAAACAAAGTCTTTCCAGGGCCCACCATTCTCATTACTCCCAACAGCAGACAACAGGTGCGTCTTTAAGTGCTCTGTTGGCTCATGTTCCAACAACAGTCTACTAGCTATGACATACGGGAGAAGTACAGAGAAGAGCAGCAATAGGCCACAGTGGCGTGCTGGTACCATCTTCCAGATCCTTTTAACAAGGCAGACACTACTGTGAGGAGAGATCCATGTATAGCAAACATCAGATGATTACATATAATAGGCCTACCTTATTAGTATAGCTTTTCAGTGACAAATATACTAGAGTTTGGGTAGTAGCGAGCTACATGGAACTTACCAGTATATTCTCACAGCAGAGGATCTAGGATCTAGGAACAGCTGTTCAACGCCCACGCAGACACGTGGGCTAAAACCACTAGAGGGAAGCCCCGGTCATTACCATAGACTTGCCAGCCTGGAGTTCGAGAACTAGACAGCTTCCTCGCACCTGGAATTGGATACTAAAACAACAAGGGGCCAAATTTGTGCTAGTACTGCATGTAGTATGGACAGCCCTTTGCCTGACGAATCAGCTTCGATTATCGGTAAAGACGCAGTTGAACTAAAGAACGTAGCTGAGTACGGAACGCGGGGCGATCCGGACGGTTCAGAGAGCTATTCGACAGAACCAGAAAGCATGGAAAGCGACGCGGAGTACAAAAGGCACGAGGCTGACGGGGACGAGAGCTCTGAGAAGGAAGAGTCGGACGGGGAAGACGGGAAAAAAGGAAAGAAAATGCGCGATGTGTGGGATAATAAGGTAGCCCTGTCGTTTGGTTGTAGTTTGCAATTGCGTGGCTAGAGGATTGGCAGGAAGTACATACATTCACATACAGATATATTATGTAGCTAGTTTCGCGCCAGCCTGGCCCGCGAAACTATTAAATATGTAGCCTGCAGCCCTCACCCTTAGCCCTAAGTGGTTGGTCATGTTGATGCTCTAGCCAGTTTGTTTAAAACAACGTCAGTAATTTATCAACTTCCAAGTTGCCTCTCATGCATAAACCTGTTTGCTGGGTTCTCATTCCATAGCTTGCCTGATAAGTATTATTATTATTAGTGTATTTTAAATACAGGTGCAATTCATTCTGACACTGGTTGGTTATGCTGTTGGCCTCGGCAACGTATGGAGATTTTCCTATCTGTCTGCCAAGAATGGAGGAAGTATGTTGACAAAATATAGTCCTTTCCTTGTGTTTTGTTTATTTTTGAATAACAGTAACGTGTTTGGTAGTATACTTGCTAAGTGCTTACATTGTATCTTCCACCTTCAGCCTATGACTATAGGAAGTGGAGGGAACAGTTGTTAGCGTGTACCTTGTTGGTGGCCTCGTACCCGGGCCCTTCCTAAAATGGGAGAGAGCTTGTCACATGAGTGACGTTCAGGATAGAAAGGACTTACAGGAATTTGCAGAGTCTAATTTGCAGAATCTTTGCAAGCTGCAAGGCTCAGAGCTCAGAGCCTTCCTTATATGGAAGGCACTACTTGCTTTGATCCGGGGGAGGACCACCCATTACTCTAGAGGAAAGCCTCGGTCAATGTTGCAAAGATTCCGCAAATTCCTATAATTGTGCATAGGCGAGCACAGTTATAGTTCTTTCACTCCGAGGAAAGGTAGCAAATCAATACTTCTTGGAGCTAATCCAATACATGTATGCCTCCCAACCCCCTCAGGTGCCTTCATCTTCCCCTACCTAATCATGCTCTTTGTGCTCGGTATCCCGCTCTTCTACCTGGAGCTCCTCCTCGGGCAGGCCACGCGCAAGGGACCCATCGGGGCGTGGTTCAAACTGGTACCAAACCTGGGTGGCATCGGGTTTGCGTCAATAGTGGTCATCGTGTACATCTGTCTCTACTACAATGTCATCATTGGTTGGGTCATTTTCTACTTCGTCAACTCCTTCCATTCGCCTCTACCCTGGGCAAAGTGCTTTGGTTTTGGAATTCCCCAAGATGCCAATGAGACTGCAGAGATACTGAGTATGAACCTTACTGACTCGGAGGTGCTCCAAGCGTGTTGGAATGGATCTACATCGTGAGTGGAGCTGTATTTTATTGTTACAGGAATTTGCAGAATCTTGAGGCCAGGCTTTCCTACACTAGAGTAATGGGTGGGATACTACACTTTCACCAGAAGCAATATGATACCTCTAACCAAGCTGATTTGTTCTAGCTGCAGTTTCATGTAGCTTAGAGTGACCTGTTCAGGGGTTCATTTAGGAAAATCCCCACGGGGGGAGTGCATATAGTGAACAGTATTCAATCCCCCCCCCCCTGCCCCCCCCCTAAATTAAGCCCTGCTGAGTAACAGCCTTCGGTTGGATAGTACATGTATATGTAACAAATATTCAGCTGGTTTTTAATCAATCTTGTTTCAGCTACTACTGGTACAACACAGCTGTGAGGGCTAGCGATGACATTGGGACTGCCGACTCCTTCAACTGGCAGATGTTACTCTCCCTGGGAGGGGCATGGCTACTGGTTTACTTATGCCTCTTCAGGGGGATCCAGTCTTCCGGGAAGGTGAGCGTTACTTAGAGTATGGTCACGGTCACTTGGTTGTTTTGCTAAAGAGGGTGTTTATCAAGCCAGAAGCTCCATTAGTGCCTTGTAGCCCTGATAGCCATACAAATTGGAAGCACCATATTATGTGTTTCCAGCGAATACATCCCAAAGCAGTGTGCAGTGTACCAGGAGTCTGTGAGCCCTGTCACCACGCTCATGGGGTCCTGAGTGTACTCATCTAGCTTTTAGAGTACATTGACACAATATCCTGCAATTTGATTGGTTCAAGGAGGGGTTCTAAATCACTTAGAACCCCTGCTTCTGAGGGTTTCTACATATAGGATCCACCCTTGAGGCTATTCTGTCTACAATAATATTATAATTATGCAACACTGAATATTCATATATAGCAAGTCCGTTGCTAATGCTACTCTAAATCAGTTAGACGCCTCGACCAATGGGATCTACGCGATTTAGAAACCCTCAGGCCCTTAGTAGCGCCCTCGCTTCGCTCGGGACACTACAGCCTCGGGCCTTCGGGTTTCTAAATCGCGTAGATCCCTTGGTCTCGGCGTCTAACTATTATTTAGAGGCTAATATGAGGGCATAGTTTAATGGGCGGTTCCACAGTGTGGCTTGGTCCCTCATTGCATTGTTTATTGTTATTTATGCGCTATGCCCTTTGCTGCGCTATGCCCTTTGCTGCGCTATGCCCTTTGCTGCGCTATGCCCTTTGCTGTGTCTATTTACATGTACATATACTTATTCCTGAAGTATTGAGTATTCCTGTACCGTGTATCTTGTGAAATTGATCTCTCTCACTCTCACACACACAGATCGTCTATTTCACTGCCACCTTCCCCTACCTGGTTCTGGTCTGCCTATTCTTCAGAGCGGTCACGCTCCCGGGGGCCGGGGAGGGAGTCAAGTACCTCTTCTACCCAGACCCTGAGATAATGGTGAGCTTCTGTAGCTGAGGTGCATTAATTAGAATATAACGTATCCATTAACATTACTCTTGCACTATCCACACTTCATGCACACACACTGTCGTCTTGCACCTCCCTCCTGCCCTCCCTCGTTCTCTCTCTCGCTCTCTCTCTCTCTCGCTCTCTCTCTCTCTGTCCTCCCTCTAGCGTGAAAAAATAGTGTCCCCTCAGGTGTGGCTGGAGGCAGCCACCCAAATCTTCTTCTCTCTGGGCGTGGCCACAGGGGCCCTCATTGCCCTCTCCAGCTACAGCAAGCGGAAGTACAACGCCCTCCAAGACACCTTTACTGTCTGTATCACTAATTCCGTTACTTCCATCTTCTCTGCCATTGTCATCTTTGCCATTGTTGGCTTCAGGGCTCACAGGACGGGTGCTGATATTAAAGACGTGAGGGCTCTGTCTTATGATGATAATTTTAGGGCATTTTCATACCCTTGAACCCAGGCCTTCCTCGCCCAGATTTTATCTCGCAGCTGTGGAGAAAAACCGGCTGCGAGATAAAATCTGGGCGTGGAAGGACTGGATTCGAGGCTAGCATTTTCACAGGACATCGACTAAAGCCTCGTTCCCAGGCCCTTGTTACATGTAATTGTAGACCTGGTACAGTTTCTCACATGCATGACACGTAGAGTAGAAGGCTGATTTTTTTTTTGCGTGGACTAAGGACAGCTGCAGTTCTCAGACAATGAAGGAAGGCAGCGAATATACACTTCTTGTACATGTGGCTAGCCCCAGTGGCGACTATTTCATTCAGCACTTTTGGAAGTGCGGCGACAGTTTGAGGGCGGTGACTAATTGAGGGTGGCGTCTGATCGCAGAAATACAATACTACGTACATTTAAATTCTTTTCCCACACAGATAACAGACAGAAGTGGTCCTGGCCTGGCGTTCGTCCTCTTCACGGAGGCAATCATCCACATGCCGGGCTCCCCCTTCTGGGCCGTCATGTTCTTCATCATGCTGCTCCTCCTTGGGCTGGACAGCCAGTTTGGGACCCTGGAGGCCTTCATTACTGTGCTCACGGACAACAAGCGCATCCGCAAGATCAGAAAGGAATTGGTTGTTGGTGAGTCAGTTGTACTGTAGGACCATGCATTAGATTTTTTTTGTTGGACACAAATACTTTTGTGTATTCAGTGTTTTATGGCACCAGGATTCTCATGTGGAATATCCATTAATTATTACTAGTCTATTACTGGCAGTAATAGCCTCGTTCCCAGGCCACACCCTTCCCCACAAGGAGGGGTGTGGCCTGGGAACGAGGCTACGGCAGTAACTGCTGCTCCCCGCTTAATTTCTACTCTCTCTCTCTCTCTCTAGGTGTCGTGTGCTTTCTGATGTTCATCGTAAGCATTCCTTTCGTCTTTGGTAATGGTCTCTACCTCTTCCAGCTCTTTGATCAGTTCTCGGCCACATTGCCCCTCCTCATCATCGGATTTTTCGAGTTTATAGCCATTGGATGGGTTGTTGGGGTGAAGAGGTACGTGTGTGTGTGATAAGGTTTGAAGCTAAGTAACAAAGACCAATGTCTGTACATTGAAAAAAATCGTATCAAGAAAGATTATATTATCAGTTCTTTCTCTGTATTTGATGTCTCTGTTCAGATTTTTCAACGAGGTTTGCGGCAAGACTCCCTCCCGCAACACCCTGAGGTTCTGGACGGTAACTTGGATGTTTGTCAACCCGATTATTATGTTCATTATCTTCTTCGGGAGCCTGATAGCTGAGCTTGTCGACCCACTGGAGTACGACCGCTACCGTGATGTGAGTTGTAAGCCCATACAGTTGCTCTAGCAACAACCTGAATCCATCTTCAACTGTAAAGTATGAGTTCCTCCCAGAAGGCATGCAGCATCCATACATGTTGTGTTGGATGAATTTGCTTGAATGCATACTTCTAGGGACTGGCTTAGTATGTCAGGAGCAGTTGCACATCCTTACCTCGCACTCTTCCCTTACGCAGTTTGAAGAAGTCAAGGTCATCTATCCCAGCTGGGCCCAGTTTATTGGCGCATTAATTGTGCTCACTTCACAGCTCATCATACCCATTGTATTGATTGGCAGGCTGATTATGCTCGAGGAGGCCAGGCAGCAGGCTCGAGATTTCTTCCGGGTAAAGAGCTCATCAAGGCCTTATAAATTAGCAAAACCTTTTTACTTTTCCTCCTCCGTTCCTCTCTCCCTTATCCTTCCCGTCTTCATCCCTCCCTCTCCTTCACTCTTCCCATCCTTCACTTCTTTCTAGGCTAAACTGGACCAGTTTGAGAGGGCCTACAACAGAATGAAGAGCTGCTTTGGGAGTTGCAGGCACGGCTGCAGCCGAGACGGAGCCAGTGAGTGTTGGAGAGGCTTTAAACTGAGGTGCACCCCAAGTGGAATCAAGGACTGTTTCAGAAGTTGCCGAGCCAGGTGTAGCCGGTCATGGAAACTTCAAATCGATGAAGATGAGGAAGTCCTGACTGAGGGCACCATACACACAACCAGTGGAGTGACAACCTATGGAACTCACAAGGCAGAAATGGAAGCTATTGAAGATATCAAGGACTAATCACAACTGATCTGTAAACATGCAATGTGAATATGTGGCGAAATTTTCGATGTGTACGTAATAAGCAGCAGCTTCAAATACATGTATACGTATCATTTATGATTTTAGCATCCATGATAGTGTTAGGATGAATCATGTGTGCAAAGTTTGGAGTGGCGGCATTGGCTCCCCTTTGCCTATATATACTGACCGTTTTCCTCACTTGGCACTGCAGTTTACCCTCCCTGGAGCATACAAAAGAAGGAAAAAAAGGGCAACCCTCTTCTCCCAACGGAACCCTGACACTGCCACCATAGATAATAGAGCACGTTACGTGCGTTACGTTACGTGCTCTATTATCTATGCTGCCACGTTAAGGGGTGAACGGGTAGGTCTTTCCGGCTGACCGAGCCTTCAGCCTTTCGGGCGCCTGTCCGCTATGGTACAGGGATCGTCATCGGGTCTGTTTAGTGTGCCAGGCTTTGGGAATCAAGGGAGGAACACGGACGGATCCTAGGCCGTACTGTCCGAGACCACCGTGGCAGTTGCCAAACCACGTTACCCTCTATACCTGAACACACATGGTCACAGCCCGGAGCTAACTGCTCCACCCACTATACATAAGTTGTCATATTTATTAACTTTGAAAAAAAAAAACGTTTTGCGTATGGGTTTGGTGTGGCCGCAATTACGTGACGTCACAAATGATTGATTATCGCGCGTACTTTCATGTACGTGCATAGATACAGAAGCATTAAACTTCTGTATGTATGCGGATTCCACCTATTGTCAAATAGCGCTTGCCCAAAACTCCTTATATGGTAAGTGCTATGTAAGCGCTATAATTTCCAGCCATGCATAGCTGCTAAGCATTCCATATATGGAGTTTTCTAGCAGGTGCCATTCGACAACAGGTGGAATCACTAGTTCAATGCTCCTTCCCTTTGGGTTATGGGCTCCTGATAGATAGTATCTCTACTATCTACGGTTCATGCCCTGTTTAATGTTTATTTACCTTACTGTACATGCATTCAAGCTGTACAGGGACATTTATTGCAGTCAGATCAAAGCGGTGGAGCACGGCGCTGAAATGTCTGGAATCCCCAGGAGACCCTGCAGAGTTGGTCACTTGGCTGCACTGGTACTGAGTTGAAGCAACCAGCACTGCCCCAAAACATCCAGGGAGCAAGTGTGTGCACAATGTCAGGAATGGTACACTGCCACATCATTGTACATCATGTGAAACCTGAAAAATACCTACTATTACACTTAAAAATTCCATGATTCTATTTCTTGTTTGTTTTCCTGTTTCTTGGTGACGGTCTTGGGCTCTTCTCTGTAAAGAGGAAGAAGATGATACAATGGCTGAGTTACCCACTTCACGAGAGAGCAAATACAGAAGCTCAGTGGGTTTGGAGCACAAAGAAACCTGGAGAAACTCCATACAATGTGCTTAGGCTTCCTGTAAAGTGCAACCATTGCTTAGTTAAAGGTAAAGGGTATACAAACAGTAGAGTACCATAAAGGAGGTACAGCAGATGTAGCAGAGCACAACCATACAAACAAATCTGGAACAGAAGTCCCACCTAGCCTTGTGCACATACGTATTCTCTGGAAGGAGGTTAGTTCCACCATAGATACTATACCTTACGTAAGGTATAGTATCTATAGATCCACCACCAGTTCTAGGTTAGACATTGTCTCTGACACAAAAAAAACTCTACAGAAATCAGACAAGGGTGAGCCTAGTATTGTTCCCAGGCCATCTGGGAATGAAGCTAACACAGGGCAGGGTGTCTACTTACTCGGGGTGGTTGTGGCCCCCTCTGGTATCCACTGGTAGTCAACATCACTCTTTGCCTGTGTACCTGTTTCGACATATTTCCGGGTAGTGGAGCGACCACCCTGAGGGGGACAAAGGTGGACAAAGACTGCGTTAGACAAATACCACACTGTCTTGTGAATGCAGGATGCAAGAAGAAGTATACAATGTTCTAATTCCAAGGCTCTTGCAGCCATAGACACGCAACTACTCTGTGAGGAAATTGTCTAGTAAAGCATAACGCCCTGTACCTTAGCAACACATGCAAGAGAGAGACATGCCCTTCAAATGTAAGAGAGTGGACCTACAGAATGATTGCTGGACTAGCCTCATTACCAGGCGCTTCAATTTTACCACTTGGCCTAGGAACAAGACTATGAACAGACAGTCACCGGCGGAAACCACTGAACCGCTTACCCTCCTGACTGTAGTATAGACATAGTGGATGATGAACATCAACAGGGAAATTCCTGAGACCATAAATACATACATGAAGAACCTGGGAATGGGAATGAGACACAATATAGTTAGCACCATAGTTAGTCAATAGTGGCCATGATAAACTTAGTGATGCTGTTTATACAGTATGCAGTATACACAGGATTCTTCACTGGGGTTGAGAAAGATGTTACATGTGGAGCCCCCCTAGGGGAAACTTTTTAAATTTAGATGCTTCTGGGGTCCAAAAAGGTCAAGAGCTGGTAGCTTTAAAATTCAGCTTACGATTCAGCATCAAATCCTTCCTCAACCTCCACAATGTTCACTGTGCTATTGAACACTGCAGTCCTGTAGTCATTAGTCTCCTATTAAGAGAGAAAGAAGAAAATGGTTCAGTTAATCACTTGGTTCTCAGGCCCTTCCATCAGGTTGGTAGGCCCCTGCAATAAAGGCTAATTGTGGTTGGTAGGCCCCTGCAATAAAGGATAATTATGGTTGGTAGGCCCCTGCAAATCAAGGCACAAAATTAACTGCAGTCATTATAACAATAATCTATTGAGGGTAAAAGTAGGCACTAAATGGAGAAAATACAAGCGAACATGCACTTTAATGTATCTTGTATGAAAACATAAGAACATGCTATTTGCTTGTGACTTATTATACTTCCATGCTTTTACCCCCATTACATCACAAGGGACAAAATATCGGAAACAGAGAGCTCCGTAAGTACATGTTTTTGGTCACATACATCAATCAGCCAGGTCAGTCAGACCTGAGAACCGCTACATGTACTTAATATGGCCTATGGTTCATCTCAGAGACCTACCTCATCTCTGTAGTAGATGTTGATGACAAGACCAAAGGGCCGGGCATAGAACGACTCACTCGGGCGGAAGTTGTACACAAAAGACACCTAAATGCATAAGAAACGACCAAACTTCAATTTGTTGGCCAGTACATGTACTAGCTAACAGCTACATTGCTGCAACCACCCCTACTATACTAAACAGCAAGGTATCCTTTTACCTCTGTCTTTGGATGGACGTAAGTTTCGTATGTGATCATGGAAAACTGAGAAAAGAAAAAGAGAGAGTTATTTGTAAGAGATGCATTCCACTGAGCTTACAAGGCCAATATAGGCCATCTACAACCACAAGCATGCAGTCGTGCATACATACACACACACAAACACACGAATGAGTTGCATTCCAATTAAAGCCCACTACGGAGATCCCTCATAATAAGGCATCATGAGTCCGTCACACAAGAGGGCGGCTCTGACGCGAGCCACACAGCCTCTCATCAGGTGCCACTTTTTTAATCATCGGGAACTCCAGTGTGGGATAAACAAAAGTACATGCAGATAATTGAGTTCCAACTTACATTCTGAATGAAATAACTGAAGTCTTGAGGGTACCTGCAAAAATAAATCACTAACTCATATTCCTGCATTTCTAACTTGCTAAGACTTCAGTAAGATTCCTTGAATACTAAGGACAGACGAGATCAAGGGTATCTTGTGGTGAATGTCTGACCTGAAAGAGGCCTCGATGCCGAGGATGACGAAGTCTTGCTGTCCGGTGTTGACAAATCCGATCAGGGAGTTGACCAACTCACCAGCAACAAATTCTGGTACAGTGAAGGGTGGGAGGGAAGGAGGGAGGGAGAGAGTAAGGGAGGGAGGAAAGGAGGAGGGAGTAAGGAATTAAGGAAAGGACGTAACAGTGGACTATAACCACACATGACGTCCTACAGAGATTCATACACGCACGACACATTATTAAAAAAAGCAATGTACCATTGGTGGGTCTGTTGGTAAAGATGATGGTGGTATCGGCATCGGGGTGGGCCCCTAGCTCCTCCTCTTCTTCCTCCTCCTCCTCGTCTTCTTCAGACACCGCCGACTCCTGCAGGGAACGCAGCAGCAGCAACACACATAATGAGCAAGTGGCATCTAGCTTCCATCTTTCTCTCATACACGTACATGTATAATGCATGCACACACACACACACACATACATGCAAACATACTACACTCATTCACACACCTCCCTCCCCCTTACCTCGTCCTCATCATCTCCCACGTCCGGCACCGTCACAGGTTCTTCCTCTTCCTCATCGGCAACCTCCAAGTCCTCCCCCTCCACCTCGTCCTCATCCTCCACCTCCACTTCATCCTCCACGTCATCTTCTACTGCTGATACCACAGTTGGACCTACAAAAGAAAATTTCCTATTAACGCACACCTTTCATCTGAGCACTACAAATTATATGTAGATGAAAAGAACCCACATGACAAAGGATACACTGAGAGGCAGACAGACAGACACAACATAATCGTTTCTTGGCCTCAGTGATTTGGGAGCTATCATTTTCCTCCCAGGGAGGCCAACATAGCCGCCCAGAGCCCACACGCACGTGACGCAGCCGCCAGCCCTCCCCAATCAACCGTGAGAACCACAGAGGCTGAGGCGGGAGGCAAGCTGCACGTGTGGCCACGACCTAGCTGGCCTCCTTGAGACAATCAAACCAAATGCCAAGTAACATCACCGGCCAAAAAGAAAAATATCTACTACATGTACATGTATGTTGATGTAAATGATGGCAAAAATTATTTATTAATGCACTCATTAGCTAGCTAGTCGTAAGCTCAAACCTGACTTCAGACTAACAAAAGAAGTACGTGAAACTAAGGATGAATCCAAATGAGCCAAAAGCAGACAATACCCACCACTGAGATATTTATATTCACAAGACATAATAACACTGTAACGTCTGCCATAACACAATAGGCAGTCCTAAGCAGCTAGCCAAGGCTCCAACGATGCCATCAAATATTGGCTAACAGTGAGGTATGTAACGATATACGAAATGAGCAGCGAACCAACCATTACATTGCGTAAAAGTGACACGTGCCGGTAGACATACAATTTAGCAGACAGTGGTTCTCAGCCACAGTCATAGTTATAGCATATACACCATTGTCTTGTGTGCCAGACGAAAAACCAACCAGACGAAAAACGTGTCTGGTCACCATAGCTACGCTTTGGTACACATGTAGATGTTGCAGTAATGTTGGTGGAGCCAATCAGATAGTAGAGCGTTTACCATATTAGCCACATGATCGTATGTCTTAAGAAAGTATTCGTAAGTCGATACTTCTTATGTGGGAGTGACATCATTGAAAGCCTTCCAACTGGGAGCATGAAGTCCCTTGCGTACTTTTGCTGTCACTGATGTCGCAAGTTTGCCAGCAAGCTACAGCAGAAGTGGAAATGCATGTCTCAACAAAGCTGCTGACGTTTCTTCACCTTCACCAATGACTGACACGGGGGGAAAACAACCATTTCTTTACATTCCTTGTGATATTGCCATACATCACATTCTACTCAAATTATGAGAACCTTCAACACAAAAAAATAAAATTATGTATGCACTTTGTTGGGAGAAAATCTTTCCTGACTATTTGGTGCTTGTATTTATTTGGGTGACACTAAAATTATACAGTATGACAATTATCTGTCTGTATGGATATGCATGCATGAACACATGTACATACCGGTAACAGCATTTACCCATGCACGTGGCATACCTGTACAGTGTAACAGAGGGGTCATCAGGAGCCCCACCAGAAATAAGTGCCAAATCTTTAAGGAGAGCTTCGCCATGGTTTCTGACGGTAAAAGGAGCCTCTTTTAGACTCTTCTGCTTGGTTTTTTGAAGGAGAATGGTAATTGATCGACTTGAATTCACAAAGATTGTCCGTCTACCTAGGCTACGCAGTACAAAGGCTTAAGGGTTATTGTTCCGCGATTCTAAAATTTTGTTCTCTTTCTGTTATTTGGAAGAACATTAAAATGATGAGTCAGCGGAATTGTCGTAGGCCTAAGGTTTGCAGCCAACTATGAACATTCTTCCGAAGAAAAGGTGTGTGTTGATTATTAGATACATATATTAGGACAGGATGATCTGCAAAGCCTGAATGAAGTTTTTTTACAGAATGGATTTAACATAACTGCCTTTAAATTCTCATCTTCTCTCCTCTCCTGCAGTTGGCATGTTCTCTCCAGGAAGAATATCGAAAAGGTCCGTAAAGATGAGGCTGAGGCAAAGGCAAGAGAAGAAGAGTTGGCGCAGAGAGCTGCCCTGGCCGTAAGTTTGACTTTTACGGCAATACAAGTGTTAATTGGGTGGTGCCATGATCCTGACCAGTTTGGTCCTTACTTTGGAAGGAAGGTAGCACAGAGCCCCCTCGTAGTGGGGGAAATCCCTCATCACTGCCTGCAGGGCCGTATCAAACAGCGACGACATTGCCATGCTTATTTTCAACAGTGTGGCCTAGCTGGGTACAAGGCTACCATGGTTAGTGAGGGAGGAATGGAATGTTTACCTAGAAGTTAATGTGAAGCATCATGTGCATGTAGTATAAGAAGTTTATCAACATATCTGGAGTCCTTTGCTAATCCGGTCAGAGTTGCTCCCGCATTTTCTCATTTTATAGGAGCAAGAGGCTAGAGTGGGAGTGATGCGTAAGAGGGCTCGACAGAGAGAGGGCTTGGCTGATGATGACAAGGAGGAGGAAGGCAGTCGGGAGCATCGATATGAAGAGGAAGGAGAGAAGAAGGCTGATAGCCACATCAACTTCTTTGCTGACCTAGAGAGTGGAGTGAGTTTTACAAGTAGCAATAAATCCACAGGCAATACTGCCTGGTTTCCAGTCCTATTATAGGCCTGGAAACCAGGCAGTATTGCCTGTGGTTTTATGGCTACTTGTATCCTATAGCTCTGGAAAAAAAAAGTTTTTCTCCACAGCAGCTCTGTAATAAAATTTGCGAGCTAGGATACTCCTACACGTATGTATACGTATGAGGCTAAGTAGCACTAACGTAGTTTCTGTGTGTCTATACAGATCGGTCTGCAGCTGACAAATGCTGAGCACGAGGCTGAGAAGAAGGCAGATCAAGAAAAGTTGGAGAAGAGAATAGGGCTACTCAACTACCTCGTGGACAAAGACAGTTAGTGGCAGTGTTAAAAAGGCAGCTGTAATATCTACAATTATTCATAGGCATGATTATTGTGTGTGTGTGTGTGTGTGTGTGTGTGTGTGTGTGTGTGTAAGAGCCAATAAAGCTATTCCAAATTAATTTGTTGTTTCTTTGGCACTGAGCTAGAGAAGCTAGGAAACAATTTTGCAGCTGAAGTTGATGGGTTTTATATTTTCAAGCCTACCTACATGTACTAACCCTAAATTTCTGACAGGGCAAAAAAAGCTGAGAAACAACAAATCAATTCGGAACGGCCAAGTTATGAACTTCTTCTGTAACTGCAAGCAAGCAGTTTGATAATATTCTCTCATCCTGGAATTAACTTGGATGTTGACATTAAAGAGTTGAAATTGCTTTGTTCAGAAATACGTGAGTGAGAGTCTAAGGCCATGAATGCACTGACTTCTCCGCACAGAATCAGACACTGAGCCATGGTACATGAGTAAGGGAGCTAAGAAAACCAGTGGCCCCGGTGCTAAGGCAGAGCATAGAAAGGAGGTGATGGACCCACTCCACAGCATGAGAGGCTATGTGGCAGCCAAGAAGAAGTGCCTAGAGGCAACAGAAGGAAGAGCCTTGGAGGTAAGAGACCTCCATAGCTGTTTTGCAATGGGCTGCGTTTGTGATTCACATAATATTATGTATAAACGACATTATACCCTCACCATTGCAGACCCACCCTTATGGACACAGAGAGAAACACAGAAAAAAAGAGGGGGATAGCAGAGATCCAAGAGAGAGAGATAGAGATGGCAGGGACATGAGCAAAGACAAAAAGCTCACCGAGAAGAAACACAAACACAAAGAGGACAAGAAGGCAGAGTTGGAGAAGCTGAGGCGGGAGAGACGGAAGAGAGAAGAAGCTGAGAAAGGCCGAGTTGAGGCCCTCCTGAGGCAACACTATGGCATGGAGGCATCAGCAGGCCCTCCCAGTAGTGGACCCCAAGCAGTGGAGGAACTGCCAGGGAGGTGAGAGGATGGCTGAGTCTAGCCTGGGCCATAGGAGCCTCCTTCACTGATTCTATATCATATGAGTGGTAATTCCAGCCTCATACCCAGGCCTCCCCTCATAGTTTAGTCACAAGCATAATTTTTTCCATGGCTGCAAAAAAAGGTTATGAGGGAAGGCTGTAGTTCTGTAGCTAGATTTCTCTCTCTTCCAGTGTGCCGATTCAGCCTTGCACTTACCTTTCCTACCTTGCAGATATAACAGCCAATTCAATCCCCACCTTACCAGACACTGAACTAACAGTCATATGATTATTATGGTGTGGGGCTATGGTTGGCATGCACAGTGCGCATGCATGCAGCTTCATTATGGAGACATGACATTATTTTTATTTTGTCCAAATTGAAGGAGTGTAATGTTGCATGTGATTCATGTTACATGTGATCTTGATTACCCATTCATTCATTCTGTATGGTTCTGATTCTTGATCATGAAACCTAAGTGTATGTTTCCCCTGCCAAAATTTCTTGCATAATAATATATTTCATTCCAGGTTTTCTTGTGAACATTGACCTGTAGTGGATATCTAGAGCCCCTATATAGTACACACCTTTAATTTAGGTGCCGTATTATAGGTATATTATAATTTTACAAGGTCTAAATATAATAATAGACATCTGCTAGCTACGTAATGCAGAGGCTTGATCTATAGCTGGTGTCAACGGGGTTGTATAATGCACTGTATATAGGCAACCACTAGACATTGCCCTTGTATCCACCCCTGCACAGCTGATCACGAGGAGAGCTCCATTATACCCCTTATTGTTATTAACTCTGACCATGAAGGTCTCTCTTAGGAGACTTTTACCTAACTGTACTCCAATTGCATCACCAGTTAGGAGGCTGATTTTGACAAAGCAAACAGACTACTGGCCGATGTTGATTGGGAACAATTGCTGGATACCCCTGAAGCTCTCTAGCATAGACACGTACAGTGGTTATAATTACATGTATAGTAAACTGATAATTATTTGCACAAAACATAAATTGTGATATATAAATGCATACATTAATTACTAGACATCTGTAATAGAGATCACAGTGACATGAATAAGAGCACTCACAGCCGAATAACAAGAGTTACTGCTGCCACCAGCAGGGCAGTCAGCCAGGAGGCGACAGTGGCCATAGTGCTGCCAGTGGCCATAGTGCTGCCAGTGTCCATGGCATTGACACTACCAGCCTCCCGAACGTCCCGCACAGTGATACGCCAGCCAAGATTGAAGTGAACTGCACACTATAGTGAGGTACAGAGACACACTGTTAGCCAACACATCGCAAAGTCGCATGTAAACAAGGCAGTATGTTTAATGTTCTCATGTGGGTCGAGAGGTCGTTAGGTATTTGATCCTCATAAGACAATGCAAAAATTTCTTGTCACCATAATTTAGACATTTATGGTGAAACTGTCCTACGGACTAGATTTAGAGCTTGAAAGTGTTTACTAACCACTTCATTGACCTTATTAGGGAATATTGTGCCTAGAGCAAGCTTTACAGGCCTAGGTGAGTTTCCTGTTGAATTGGAACAGCAAAAATTCATTCCTGTGCCTGAAACCTACCTGATAGTACACGGTATCAGGTGTACTCTCATCGGGAGTCCACTTCATGACTCCAACAGACCCCGACTTGCAGAAAGAGACGAGGGCTGCTGTGTAAGCAGCTTGGGAGCCACAAGCCTTCAGGATGTCACTTGCTTCTGGTAACTCCTGGTACTCACAGTAGCGGCCAACTGAGCAAGAGGCATAAATGGGATTCACCAAAATTTATAGCAGATTGAGTGAGTCCCTTCTAATCAGGACTCTCCGATATAAGAATATCTCGCTGCTATCTCTAACAACTGCACAATATACAATATGTCATGTGTATAATTATTGCCGAACGAGAAGCGAGGCAACGTACTAATCATGTTGCATGGAGACTCCGCGTATGTATGTATGTATGTATGTATGTATGTATGTAACACTACAGGAATGCAATTATTGTAAACATATTTCCCCTGAGCGCGGCATTGCTTCCGTGCACATACAGTGGAGTTTCCTGCAGAGAGGCGCAGCGATTAAGGGAGGCTACGTGCACAGCAATACAGAATTAGTAGTAGCAGGACATTTTTTAATTTCATTCAAACGGTACACACATACGGCAGCCCTTATCCCAGGCCATGTGGTAAACTTTGAATTTTCTGAGCGCCTGGGAACGAGGCACGCCGTGTATCAGACTCACATGCTATTGGCCTCTCCTCCATCTCTCCTGTGGATGGATTCACTGTGAAGTTATAACCAGCAAAAATCCTCTCCTGTGTTTTAAGAAGTGAGGTGAGTATACATACGTCAGTGCTTTAGCCTAAGAGTGAAAGAGTGGTGCTCCCTTTCCTTTGATGTCGTTGTAGGAATGTAATTAAAACCACAACTATGCTTTGATCTTTAAGAAAGCACCACTCTGCTTGTGAGAACAATCGTAAACAGAAATGCACATACGTTCGCTTTCTCCTGTTGATTTAGCAACATCCTTCCACCAGATATTGAGTCAGTGATATAGAAGGGGTGATATTCGGCCAAAATTTCAGGGTCTTCCCCTGTTTCTATAACAAAGGTGTACGTTCTCCCTCTCTCGACTACCAGTTCCGGAATGAGTTCTCCGTCGATGAAGTAGGAGATGCCCCATCCTGCCTCGCCTGCGTAGCAGTGTGTGTGTGTGTGTGTGTGTGTGTGTGTGTGTGTGTGTTTTGTGCACATGTGTATCATGAGTGTATAAAATAGGTTAACCTATAAGCTAGGAGGAGCATAAACCATGATAGATTTTTTTGAGTTCTCATTCTTCACTCTCTTTCGACAGTTATAGCTGGATTTTGGAGGACTGGGTACATAGCTTTATACCCAGGTTTTCCTCGCCCGTGGAGAAAATTTTCTCCATGGTTTGCCTTTTCTCCACGGCTGCAAGAGACAAATCTGGGTGAGGAAAGCCTGGATACGAGGATATGGGAACAAGGCTAGATTGATACTGCAACAGCAAAATGTCGCCAATGGCAGCCAGTCTGAAAGGAAAACTCATTTCACTGGCTTTTTTTTACAAAAGAAAGTCAAAAGAATGTGTTTTTATTTTCCTCTTAGATCTCAACCAAGGACACTACACAAGTTACCAAATAAGTCAAACCAAATCTCTACACTTGTACCTCACCTGTAATAGACTCGTATCCTCTGTCCAAACCAGATGGTCCAATGCGGACACGGAATGTCCGATCCTCCATGGCTTCCATGGTGACTCCGTCAAAGCCTCTGCACCCACGGCACACCAAGGGAGCAGCTGATGAGCACTCGTCCCTTGGGTCCCTCCCCAGGTGGAGAGGGGGGTCATTTCCTGGAGAGGGAATTTTCAGTTAGTTTATACCATATTTTGTAGTACTTTCAATTTGTCAACACCCCTTCACTTTAATAGATACAATAATCTCTTATTCTGGCAAGGGGATCCCAAAATTTAATCGCCATACAATTAATGATTTTTGCCACATCGCATACACGTGGAAGAGCTGTTCAAAAGTGTCCAGTGGGTTAAGGAGTCATTGCCCTACCAAACCCAACACAGAGACGTGCCAAAGGGTGTATACTGATCGTATCACTCCAGCTTCATCGTCATAATAGATTGCCATGGTGTACCTGTCGTATATGTTGCTGCTCTCATGCTGAGCAATGAATGGCTCTCCAACGCGTGGCTCTCGCAGTACTCTGTAAATAATAATTTAATATGGTAGCCACACCACCGTCTGGGAAACCTACTTGTGGCCCTTTCAAAGTGTTTGAATGCCCTCTCCCCCTGGCCTCCGATACCCCATACGATGAACTGTTGTGTGTTGTCTGGGTCAATGGGGATGTCGCATTCTTCGTCATCTGAGGAGGGGAAGAGGGAGGAAAGGAGGGAGGGGAGGGGAGGGAGGGAGAGGGAGGGGAGGGGAGGGAGGGAGGGAGGGAGAGGGAGGGAGGGAGGGAGGGAGGGAGGGAGGGAGGGAGGGAGGGAGGGGAGGGGAGGGGAGGGGAGGGGAGGGGAGGGGAGGGGAGGGAGGGAGGGAGGGAGGGAGAGGGAGGGGGGGAGGGGAGGAGAGGGAGGGGAGGGAGGAAGGGAGGGAGGGAGGGGAGGGAGGGAGAGGGAGGGAGGGGAGGGAGGGAGGAGGGGAGGGAGGGAGGGGGGGAGGGGAGGGGAGGGAGGGAGGGAGGGAGGAGGAAGGAAGGAAGAGGGAGGGAGGGGAGAGGGAGGGAGGGAGGGAGGGGAGGGGAGGGAGAGGGATTGCAATATAGATTAGTAGCATGGTTGATACTCCATATGTGATACCAATATTACATAAGAAAGAGCTGGATATACAGAGAATAGATCTGCTTTAATCTCTAGCTATCAGTATTCATTAAGATACGACTAACTTAACATTACTGTCGGGTTTAGAAATTGATCAACCCTATAAATCCTCTGTTAGAAATTTTTGGTCACAGATATACAGAACCGGTTTGCTTAACCCTGCCACGCCACTATGTGTGAGCTGGGAAACCAACTATCACGTGAGCTGTTCACGACATCATTTGGAGGACGGTCCAGACAGAAAACAGCCTTTTTTTCTTACAAATATGAAGGCTTTACACGAAGACTGAAGGCTCAACAGAGGGCCTTGTCAAGGCAGCAGCTTGCAATACACCTCTAAAAGTAAGCAAAATCCTTAACTGAGAACATAAAAATTCAGGCATGGGCCATTGTAATGCTAGCCTCGTTCACAGGCCTTCCTGCAGGAGTGAGTCTCACTCACCTCATTCCCTCCCTCACACGGGAAGGGCCCAGGAACAAGACTAGTGTTGCACAGTATTGGGCAATTAACAGCCAGTAGGCTGAATGGCTGAGAGGGTGCGGGGGGAGGGGAGGGGAGGGGACTCGGGGGGAAGGAGAGGGGAGGGGGCGAGAGTGAGCGAGGCTACTTGAGGTGTGCACACTAACCAGTCATGAAGTTCTTGGTGTATGTTATGCACTGTAGTCCATTTTCCTTGGTGCCGGAGACAACAGTAACATCATTACTGCAGGAACCAGAGGAGTCCAATTCATCGGGACACGCCCCCTTGCCATCGGGTCCACACTGGAGGGAGAGGGGAAACAAGATGGATGGTACAACCAGCAAGTGACACAGATACAGATGGGATAATGAAAGTATTTTCTGAATTAGCAAATGCCACTCTGAACTGTAATCACAAACGCTTCACGCTCCTATCAAAAACACATGTACCATATACTTAGGTTTATCCATGCATGCAACTAATTGTGGGAGTGTTTTTGAGTTCAGAGTGACATTGCCTGCCTTAAGGTGGCGCCTTAGTTAGTGAAACGAAAAAAACTACTTTTTGCTGTAACTCAGCTATAATGCATGGAAGACACTTCAAACTGTGCATGTAAATATACATCACCAGGGGCTATTTGCAAATATTACATTATCATCGTAGCCACAGGCTATACAACAATAAGCAACAATTAACATCCGCATACAGTTTTCCGGCCAGGTACAACCGAGAAATAGAACAAAAGCTGCATACCATATTGAGAAAAGAAGAATATATACAGCTTGACAAAGCAATTTTTTTTGAAATAAAACGTAAACTTTTTAGAAATGTTACCCAGACAATCTATTTGCGACACGTCGCGGCAGTACAAGTGAATTGAGGCAGCTATAACTCACAAATACGACTGAAATGGCGAAAACGGGCTTTGTCAGGCTGTACACCAATAAACATGCTTTTGAAACAATCCCAGAGCTAGTAAATCTCTTTCACCTGCGTGTCCAAAAACTGTATGCTGCAACAGCTGTCATTTTTACGCGTTTGAGGCTGGCTGGCGGTGTTTCAATATTCACTGTACATTAGCCATCCATGGGCTATATGGTACAGGTAGCGACAGCTGTTTCCTGTGATGAGTTTGTATTGGCACCTACAATAATCCAATAAACTCTGTTCCAGTTCCAATTACATCAAACTCACTTACTATAGACAATATCTGTCATATTTGGAACCTTGGGTTGGCATTAGAGCAATGAAAAGCGAACGTCCATGCTGTGTATACAGATAGCTACCATCTTGAAAACCAATAAAATAGGGTTACTACAGCATGAATCAGCAATAAGGGATGGGCAACTTTAGCATCAGCTCTATGGGGTCTCACTCACTTGCACGTAGTTACTGAGGAAGTAGTCCTCAGCGTGTGCCCCCGTCACATCATCCACCCACGTGATGGTGGCATCGGCTCCGAACATCTGCGTCCCATCAGGACTGCCACTCAGACCAAACCCAAGATACTGATTGTCACTGGAGAGGGGGGGGGGGAGGGAGGGAGGTGTGAGGGGTACGTGGAGAGGGAGTGTGATAGTGAGAGGATGGAGGGTATATAAAGAAAGAGTTAATTGTAGGAACTCTTAAGATTAATTTATGTACACACAAATACATTAATTGTTTGATGTGATAAGAAGAGGATACTGCCCTCCCCCAACATTTCTCCATGTACTGGTTTGTGCAATGTTCACCTGCTTCCAGTGGCAGATACACACCCACACAGCATAAAGGTGCCAACTTTTGCAGATCGGTTGAGTGTCCATGATAATTCCAGTCCTGCGCTGAGCCTCAGGCAATTCATGAAGGGCGTGGGTACAGTCACTGGGGGCTGGGTCACTGTGGGTTGTGTCGTCTCCTGAGGCATCAGCGGAGACATGTATGAAGTGAAAAGAGTTAATTAATTCTGATGCCCTCCCAAGGGGAAAGATTTCCATAACTTTTGATAGTGTGTGTGTGTGTGTGTATGTATGTATGTATGTGTATGTATGTAATATATGTATGTGTGTATGTATGTATGTATGCATGTATGTATGTATGTATGTACGTATGTATGTATGTATGTATGTATGTATGTATGTATGTACATGTATGTATGTATGTCTGTATGTACCTACGTACATGTATGTATGTATGTATGTATGTATATATGTATGTATGTATGTATGTATGTGTATGTATGTAATGATTATGCAAACATAAAGCCATCTTGGCACCAGTGCAGCATGGACAATAGAGTGCTCTATTGTCCATTATACTATACCTAAGTCATTCTAACCAATCAGATTTCAGCATTACAGGTGTATACTGCTTCGTATTCTACCGCGCGAAAAAATATACCCCGATTGCTTACGTAAAGCGGGTACCCGATTCCGTTCCAATCGTTCAAACGTTCAGAAAGCTGTGGTAGGGCTGGTGGCTAGGGTAGCCTAGGCAAGACGTATGGCGTTTTTTGCCCGTAAATCGATGTGGGATAGCACGGTAAGCTATTGGTCTCCGTCTGTAGCTAGTTTTGTTGCGTTTCTGTGTGTTTGTACGTGTGGCCACGCTGCCAGCCTACCGTTTTTGCCAAAATGGCGCTAGGGTCGGGCTAGACGGGTAGCTACCGTGGCTATTAGCTGTTGTTCATGTCTGTTACAATTGCTGGGAGTGTTTCGCCACTTGTAGCTACTATTTTGCGTTGTGAAAGCTTGCTAACTACCTAGTTTATCGCGTCGTGCTGAACGGCACCTTTCGAACCTTCTGGCGAGCAGTAGCTTGCCTTGCAGTTCTTGATGCTTTGACAACTCTTGTCAGAATGACTTAGGCATAGTATAAAATAGATAGACCACTGCGTAGCGGGGTGTATGACCCGTTATCTACCTTGGGAAAAATTATCTCCCTTGGAAGCCTCGGAAGTACCTCGGGCTTCGCCCTCGTACTTCCTTGGCTTCCGCGGGAGATAATTTTTCCCGCGGTAGATAACGGGTCATACACCCCGCTACGCAGTGATCTATCCTATACTAGTACCAGCTTTGTGTGCACCTGGCTGGCAAAAATCTGGCATCCCAGCCTCGTTTGCAGTCATAGTTACCTCTGTTGTGGGTGAGGTCTCTGTTACAGTGGGCGAGGTCTCTGCTACCGTGGGTGTGGTCTCTACCGTGGGTGCTGAGCAGTTTAAAACTGTCTCAGGGATCTCGATTCTGGTAAAGAACTGCCTTGCCCTCCGGCACCAGATGGTGAACCACCCGATGTCACAGACTGTCCTCTGGTGGCTGGCTGGGATCCGGAGAACTATGTTTTCGTTGGAATAGGCACGTGTGAATCGATCTGAGCTGTATGGAGACAATGGATAGGGTAGGTATCAGTATTGTACAACTAGTGTACAATCCACCATATATGGGCTCCTGGTAAGTTGTTGCAATAGTGTGTGTGTGTGTGTGTGTGTGTGTGTGTGTGTGTGTGTGTAAAGGATGCATGCTGGTAAATAACCCAGGTAGAACCCCAAGTAAACAAGATTGATATTTCTATATCGGATGTTTTTTATGCTCAGCAATACGAGCTAAATGCAATTACAGAACAAGACTTCCAGTAAAAAGTGTCGACTCGGCTACATCATTACCTTTTTCAGGGAGTCAGAATTGGGACAGGTATGATACAAGGAAAATAAATTACAATCTCTGCTTGCATGCTCTTGAAAGCACACCCCATGTGATAAAAAGCCTACCCTGGTTGGAGGCTAGCAAACCATGCAAATAAGACATCCCATTTGCAAATAATGAACACACTCACTTAGCTTCAGCAGGAAAAATAACCCCAAATCCATTTCGATTGGGCTCGCTCCCTCGCAGATAGTAGTAGGGAAAAGCCTCTGTACATGTGACACAAGACAGAAAAAACAACATGTGATTAGTACAGTAGACCACACCTCCAGCAGCCAAATCCCCTGAGGCAGGTAGTTAAAATGAGTGTAGCAGCTAGACAGTTATTCTGTAGCAGCTGGACAGTTATTTGCAAGTGTGTGTGGGGCTTCCCTTGTGAGCCTAACATCAAAGGATTCCAGCAGCTGATTGGAAATTGCTTTTCATTCTGCATTCCAGTGTTTTGCTGTGGAGATTAGCTTTAATTAATTACATCCACAAACAGAAGCCCGAAAATAGCGCTCTGGCTACCCCAAACACCACCTCATTTAGTTTGAACATGAAAGGTAACAATGCAGTGATTCAAGTCTTTCAGAGGCTACCAGGAACAGGAAGGGAATGAGGAACTGAAGTACCGAATACCAACCCGTGTGAATAAACATCACTACAGGTTTATAAAGTCTGCTGTCTTCAATGCGACACAGATACACTAACAGATACATAACCGAACAATAAACAGAAAGTTTTTCACATGTACTCTGAGCCACAAGAATCTGGGGAGTTTTTGTGCATGCACAAACAGTGGGATACAAAGCACTCCCCCCCACGATGTAGTCCGGCCCCTGGGTACGTATGAGAACTACATACCCCCATTTCCTCTGCTCCAATTGCTTTGGTATGTGTGTAGCATTAGGGAACAAGTTGGGGTCGTTAGATCAGATCCGAGGCTGAAGATCAAACAGCTCGTAGCCATTACCAGAAGAGAGGTACTTCGAACTCTGTGTCCAGATAGCCATTAGCTGATCAAGAGTGATATTGTCACACCTAAAAACCAGCCAGGCGTATCCATTCAACTGTGAAGGCTATACTAAACAACAAGTCAGTCCAAGCATTTAGGCTACTCCTTATAGTGAAATTTGTGATGCAGTAGTATATGCACAAGGCAATTACCGAAACTTGCAAAATAGAATTATCATCGCTATCTACCTCAGCTTGATATGCCTTTGAGCCTGCAAACTACCAATAGCTTCCACTGTGCTCCACTGTGCTCGTCATAGTAATGCAATGATGTACCTTAGCATAATTATATGATAAGTGTGGACAAACAAACAAATAAACAGAGAAATCTTAATATCAGCTGAGTATGTCCTTTGGTTGATGAAAATTATAGAGCCTTTGAGTATTCTTGACTGGTTAGAAAACAGCTTGTTTACAGGTGATCCTTTCTGTAAATTCTCACATATTTGCTAACAGTGGATAAGTACAGGCACTCTGTTGCATCTGTCACATGTATATAGAGGTTTCAACACACATGCCTCGTGTGAGGGAGGTCTTAGATCAAAGCAATTAGTGCCTCCATATAAGGAACGCTCTGAGCCCTGAAGTCATGAGATTCAACACCCCTGCGTCTGCTATTGTACATATCTCAGCATGCTGAGAAGAATCGTCACACCCAATATACAAGACCTTGCGGCCTGCAAGTTGTGACTTCAGTTGGCATGTCACAAACATTGTGGCTTGAAATATTTGGCTCACGTTATTATAATGGCATTTATGAGTTTGTGATTCAGGGGCATAAAACGATTAGTTACCACACAAGTAATATAGAACTATCCATGTGGGCTGAGTGTAGCCTCGTCCCCAGGCTCCCCTCCCACGCGCATGGGAGGGGAGCCTGGGGACGAGAGTGGCCTCTACTGGAGAGTCTCTAAGTGGTTTATGCCTGTACGCTTTGCTTTTTTACCGCTTGTAGCAAAAAACATTCCTTTTAGGTTCTGTAGAACTCATTGTCCACTTGGCTGGCCATAATGTGTCAGCAACCACACATTGCGTAGGGGCTTTGACATTGCTAGCCCACAGACTGAACTGTGCCAGAGGTCTCCATTTATTGTTTTGCCAACTGCTTTGGCAATGTCCTAGATCCTAATCATTGAGGGTTGACAGGCCAGTGGCAATATGTTTGAAACTAGCATCAGATATTAGTTCATCTGAGCTCCTCTATACAGCTGGTAATCAATACACACACACACACACACACACACAATGCTTACCAGGACCAAATCCATCATAGCTGAAACCATCTATAGAGAATGTGAGGTGATCATCGACATGAAACATGCCCTGTATCCCATGAGCTTCATTTGGTAGATGGCCCAGAAATTCACGAGCTGTAGAAAAAAAAAATCTATTAGTCTCCTTTCCCTACTCTTGTATCAGGTTAACAGAAAAAGATTACGATCTATTGATATGTGAGCAGTAGGAAACATTCTCGAATGTTATATCGGATGCAAACAATATTATGCTATATGCAATGAACTGTACGGATGTACTTACAGATAAAATTAGGCATTGAACCCACTAGTGTGGGGCTTGCTCACGTTCGCCCAATTATATGCTGTGTGTGGAGCTTGGAATGGTCCGTCTAATCTAGAATTGTGTACTCTCTCTATCGAGATACTCCCTGAATTAAAGGGGAATGCCACAATGCTATCATAATTGGATAACGAGTGTAGTGGACATCTTTACTACGGTTTCAAAAGCCTTTAAAGTTTACCACATGTACAACTGGTTTTGTTGTGCAGAAAACATAGTAGAGCAGTCTTGTAGCAGAATGCTATAACATGCTGCTGATAAATTATGTATACCCATGGATATTATAGACTCGAGTCTATAATACCATTCTTAAATCTGATACTTTAGTAGGAATTTATAAGTTGATACGTCTCTAACTAAACTAGTACCAAATGCCTTGCAGAGCCGTGCAAAAGACTTACAGTTTGGTATGATGGCGCGTACGCTTATGTGTACTGCGCTTTGCTCGTGCAGAAGTGGATCTTTAGATAGAGGAATCGATATACAAGTCTGACACACTATCGGTATAAGTTTCCTGCTTACCTATACAAAAGGGTGTAGCAACGGATAAGAACAGAATCACGGTCGCTGGAATCCAGGTAGACATCCTGACAGTTTGGTTTAGCAGCAACAACACACCACCACCATACCGGTATTATAGTATCTGTGCATACTAAGCATAGCTATCCTATAATTGCAACGTGCATTAGCAAATAATTTAGCTGTACGTCATTAATGCATTATGGCCGCACCCACACAAACGTTGGAGCGGAACGATTAATCGATTGTGTTCGCGAGCCGTTCCGAACGAGACCGATACAGTCGACAAGATTTAATATGCAGCAGCGGACGACCAGGATGAAGAAAGAGCTGGAGAGGCTCCAAAAGGACCCCCCTCACGGTGTCTCCTGCTGGCCAAAGGAGGGGAGAGTAGACTGCCTCGAGGCACAGCTGCTGGCTGCCAAAGACACCCCGTACGAGGGGGGGATTTTCAGAGTAGAGATCAAAATCCCCCCAAGGTACCCGTTTGAGCCCCCGCAGGTACATTTCGTTACCCAAATCTACCATCCCAACGTAGACACGGCCGGGAGAATCTGCCTGGACGTACTCAAGTCCCCACCCCAGGGATCTTGGAAGCCGGCACACAATATCTCCACCATACTCACTTCCATTCAACTTTTGATAGCTGAACCCAACCCCGATGATGGTCTCATGGCTGAAATCTCACATGAATACAAGCATAATAGGCCCAGGTTTCTGGAGAAAGCTAAGGAGTGGGTGGAGAAGTACGCAAGGGAGGGAAGCACGATTCGGGACGACATAGCTGAGTTGACATCGTCTGATCGTGAGAAACTCTCCCATGAGAAATCAGCCAATCGTGAGAATTTGGGTGATAGCCGAAAGCGACCTTATGATCCCAGCAGCAGAGATGGGGAACCAGTTGCTAAGCAACAGCGACAAACTGTGGAATCATAGCTAGCATCACTTAACTGCTCTCATTCTCTAAATCAGTGCTTATTCTGACATTAATATATCTGCTGAAATTATGCTCTAATTACCGTGTTTTATCTTGCCATCTAGTAGCATAAGTGACCGCATCATTGTAACTTCAAATTCATTCAAGTATGTACTCTGAGTCAAGGCTGGAGACAGTTCTCTACCCCATGCAGCAGCTTCTAATTATTACTGCATGCACACTAAATTTCATAAAGACAGCCCCACCCACCACGTTCTAATTTTGCGGATTTGATATTCTGCGTTCAGCAATGGAGCTAGAAACTCAGGTACGTTAGATAATAATGGGGCTAGTGACAGGTAAACAGGATGGTTTAGTGTCTAACTGATATTGATGTAACCATGAGCAATACTAGACTGGTATGATCATGACCTGCCTACAGGATGCATTTTTGTATGACTATAGGACGAGGAGGCAGAAACTCTGAAGGCTATCTACGATGCAGACTTCAGGATTGTTAGTGGAAATCCAAGGACGTATTGTATTGTTATACAGCCCAGTAGTGCTGGGATTGAAGGGAGCATTTCTGATGTATTGCATACGGAATTGCAGGTATTTATGTTCTGAATTGATACCTCAACGTTTATTTCACCATACCCATCTCAAATTATTATGCAGCAATTAAATTTATGATACTGTCTGACCAATCAGATTGCAAGTACGTTGCTTTAATATACAGAAAGGGTCTTGGACAGTGACAATGCTTAGTTATAAATAACAGCATTCAATTTTACTAACTTGGATATCTAGCTAAATGTCAACATAAACAGTGCATGCTACACCGTGGAACAGTAGTGCATGTATACCAATGAGCTCTAATTGAAAGCTAATGAATGAGCTATATAAATATCCAACTTATTATGCATTACAATAATATTGCGATATTATGGTGTTTCATGGTTATTGCATGTCAACTTTCCTGCAGGTGATATGTCCAGCGGATTATCCCAGTTCCTCACCACCAGTTTATGAACTCAGGTATATTTATTTATACCTTGCAGTAACATTTTGTAATAACACTTAACGTGCAACCATTTGTTCTTCCAGAGCACCATGGATGAAACCTGTTGATGTTCAACACGTAGCAGAAAATTTGAGCAAGATTTATAGGTGCGCCATTTGTTCATTCGTTGACGCTGTTTTGTTAATGCAAGATTCCTGATACGGTATCCACAGTGATTTTGAAATTGGCTATGTCCTACTGGCAAATGCTACTAGTGGGCTTGCCTACTGCTCCTCTGCTCAGTAGCTAGTGTGTAAGAGCATCTGAGTAATCAGAAGGTCCCGGGTTAAATCCCCATCTGGTCTTCGATTTACTCTCTCAATGTTATTCATAATGAATTCACATATTATGCACAATTAAAGACCTGTACATGTAAATGAGCAGTATTGGATTATATATTTCTCTGCAGTGAAAACCAGGGAGAAGTAGTGGTGTATCAGTGGGTGGAATGGATCAGGGAATATGTTTCTTCAGAACTAATGTCTCAGGGTTGGTATTCTAGTGTGCACTGAAATTATATACTTAGCCTTATCCCAAAGCTGGCGTGCACATTTCACTTCAGCTATAGTTAGCTAGTGAAATGTGCATGAGAGACTGCAACAAGACTACATCTAGCTACTGTTGCTTTATGCAGCCCATTTTATCCGTTCACTTGTTCTATTTCAGTACTTGACCGTTTAAAAGAGCACGATCCTACTGAGACAGCTCATGGTGACCAAGACAGTTCTGTCATCAGTGACAGAACCAGTGATGAGCTTGAAACCATCACGAGCCGTGGTGCGGAACTGTCTCTGGACTTATCCTCTCCTGATAATGAGCAAAACTGTCCTCAGCTTCACTGTCCCACAATTTTGCACGGGGAACCACTCACTGACAGAAAGAGCACTTTCCAAGCCCATGCCGCAGCTGTCACAACAGTACAGGAAGTAAGTCGCATGTATATATATATATATGTATGTAAACACGATTACCATACTAACCTCAAGGCACGACAACATGGTGTTGTGATATTCTCAGGTGAAAGCAGCCCTTTCCGAGCTGAAAACAAATAGAAAGATAGCAACTGCCAGTCACAACATTCTAGCTTATAGGTAGGTTGCGAGAGCCCGGGCCATTGAACGTAGAAAATTTATAATTAATGGTCAAATTATTAATTCTTTAGGTTATACGATGCAACACGGAAGACCTTCATCCAGGATTGTGATGATGATGGAGAACATGCAGCTGGAAGCAGACTACTGCACCTGTTACAGGTAAAAGGAGTGTATTGTTCTGCAATTTGCCGCCCTAGCTCACTTTACTAAAGTGATTGTATTACAGATTATGGATGTACACGATGCTATGGTGGTCGTCACGAGATGGTAAGCTGTGTAAATACTTACAATAGTTAGTGATGTGCGTCTAGTTAGCCCTGCATATATACACACAGGTATGGAGGTATTCTCCTGCATTCAGACAGATTCAAGCACATCAATAACGTTGCCAGGATACTGCTACAGGAGACTGGAATCGGACTAGAGGTGTGGTAATAAGCATGGCACGTCTGTATTAGCCTCGAACCCAGGCATTTCTCGCCCAGATTTTATCTCGCAGCTGTGGCACCTCGCCCAGATTTTATCTCATCGCCCAGATTTTATCTGAGATAAATCTGGCCTGGGTTCGAGGCTACGTCTGTATTGCGCTGTCACTGTACTACAACTGCCTTTGTTCACAATGCAGCATAAGGAGAGCACAGCTGGTCACAGTGCAAAAAGGAAGACTGCAAAGCCAGGAAGACATAAATAGCATTAATATTTACACAAAATCCTTGTGGAGCTTTAGCATGACAATGCTAGATGAAGTGGGAAGGAGCATTTAAACATACGGCATATCATGTTGTGACTATAATTTTATACGTTTTCAGTCCAATAATTTGTACCTACATGTATATACATACTCAGCTGGTCATTGTGAATTAACGAGTTTTCTAGCTAGTATATCTGCTAAAACACTCATTCTTGCAGCAAAGTACACTATAGCCACACCGCATACAACTCCCAACCCCCCAGATCTCCCATTCCATTTCCGTCAGAGGGAAGAAAAAAAATAATGCTGAGCGGAAAGAAAAATTACAACTTAGCACAGTGTGACTGCAGTTCATATTCATCTGATTTCCACTCCCAGGTTCTGCTGCACGTTACTTCTCACTCTCTCCTGAACGGCATTGATCTCATCATTAGTCACGCTCCTGTCCATGGAGCGGTAGGTTATGCGATAGCAGTGGCTGGTCTTCTGCGTCTTTGGGGAGGTAAACTGGTCAATCAGCTCCACTTTCTCCACTAGGTCCTCCCCAATCGACCGCACAATTTCATAGAAGTCGTTCTCGTTGAAGGCGCCGTCTCTCCAGAAGGAGAGGTCTTTGTAACAGGGTGGGTATTTGCTGAAAGGCTGGAACTGGATGTTTGTACTCGGGTCTATTCCTACGGAATGGAACTGGGCCAAAAATCTAGAGTCCTGGCTCCAGAAGAGTCGTATGTCTTGAACCTGAAATAGAAGCATTGCTAGTCGATCTAGCCCCAAGCCAAAGGCCCAACCAATCTTATTGTAGGCTCCCCCATTCTCCAAAATCGGCTGCCTCATGATACCAGAGCCCAATACCTCCAACCACTCTCCCTGAAATTTGATTTCAAGTTCGTACGAGGGGTGGGTAAACGGGAAATAGCAGGGGTTCCACCGCGTCTCAATCTTTTCACCAAAGAGGTTCCTAACGAGGTCACTCAGTGTTTGCTTGAGGTTTATTTCCATCATCTTCACAGCATCGATGCTATGCGTAGCCTGCTTTTCAACCGTTTCAACTCTCAATGCGGGGTCTGCTTCAAAAATATCGTATACATCAGGATCAGGAGTGGGTGCAAACAACTCGTGTTTTTCGAACAACCGCACCCCTTCCATTTGATGGAACGCAGGATAATGGCTTGAATCAATTTCGTCTCTCCTATAGACATCACCAGTGACTAAGAAACGATCAAAGCCCATCTTTATGAAGTCCCTCTGATGTGCCGAAGTGTGTGCTCGTAAGAGAGTCGTACTGTTGATGTAGTAGTTATCGTTTTTACTACGTGAGACATGGTCAGCCGGCACCAACAAGCTATCAAAGTTTTGTTCAGTAGTGACCACAGGGCTGACATTGTCAAAATGGGCATAGATTGCATTGCCAGTCTTGCCGACATACTTCTTATGGAAGTGATGGACAACACGCTGTTTGATGATGTTCACAGGGTGGTTGGGGATGTGGTGCAACTTTCTCCCAACGCGACTGATAATCGCGGGTGTGACGGTTGTCATTTCATCTCGGGTATACGAATGTCCGAGGATTTCAACATTCCCCACACTGTGGTTGGCTGCTGCAGAGCTAGCAACACTGCCGCATGCCCTTCGCAGAGTCATTTGTAGTGTGTATGCGGAAACCATCGGTCTTAGGAGCCAGGTAATGGCTTGAAAGTGCACCATAATTCCGTGAGGGTCCAGTGGTTGCCCTGATGTGAAATTAAACATCTCAATTTATAAACTTACTGGTCTATGCACAGTACATGCAGTATTTATACACCTGATATATGTCATACTTGCAGCATAGACAGTATAGTAGGAGGACTACTACTTTGCTATCTATGCAGGCATTAAAAAATTCGCGTCAGACTTTAATCAAGAATATGCTCATACCTGTGAAGTGTCCTACGATCTGCGCCGGCAGACGTTCTATTTAATGCGCTCTCCTCGTGGTTATGCGCATGCGCAGAAGGCTTGTAGAAGAAGGCTGTGATCGTGCCAGCTTGTCTTTGGTTTTCTGGGGAATCTGGTAGTCTGACGGTTTGTGGGGGACTGTATCAACGACTAATAGGATGCTACATTGGATGCAGTACTGAGTCACTGACTGCTGTATAAATTCTGCACTGTTTCTACCAGGTTTGTAATGTATAAACAAGGCGTGACACCTCATTCAAGTTTGCGAGACTGTCCATGGGGTGACTGACGTTTAGTTAACATTAGACTAGCTAGCTAGCTTGTTAGATGTAATACTAATAGATATGTACATTCGGAGGGGGGCGGGGCGGCATACTGGTATAGACCATATTTGTTTGATGTCACCACTGTACTATTAGTTCTCTTCGTATATTTATATTGAAATAGTTATTAGGTTAGGAATATATAGTGAATCTGTATTCTGAGCATAATCAGGGGTTAGCTTCAAAGGAGTGACATCATCGAATAAGGTCTACTGCAGGTCTTAGGTGCAGCTTCGAAGGCTCAGGTTTTGTGCCAAGGTTTATAAGGTCAAGGTTGTATAGAATGGCTTTGCTGTGGTGCTTGTGGCATTCATACGATTGATATAAGAACTGGAAAGAGAGTTTTAGGGGTTGGTTGAATGGTCATAGCTGCTAAATAAGGATATCTTAAATGATGGAGGTAGCTTCTATACAGGCTAGATTGTTATCTTAACAGTGTTCCCTTTACAGAAGTTGGTGTTGTTATGGCAGACAGTGATTTGCAACCTGCTGGTGTTGGCAAGGGTGTCTTGTTGAAAGGTATCCCCTTTCAGACTACGGTAGATGAAATCAAGAAATTCTTCAAGTCGCTGTTGATTCTTGATGAAAACATCCGTCTCATCAGTTACAAAGACGGTAAGGGTACCGGACTTGCATTTGTGAAGCTAAATGGTCAGGAGGAGATTTCCCGTGCGATCCTAATGGACAAGAATCACATAGGGGCGAGGTATGTTGACGTGGTTCCGTCAGATGAGTCGGAAATGCATCATCTTTTTCTCCAAGCTCGCTCGGGGCTGAGTCCTAGCGACCTTTACAAGCTTAGCAGCAGTAGCAACTCTCGTAGAGAGGTCCGTGACCGCTCCCCGATTCATAAGAGGCTAACGACTCGCTACTGCTATGTCATGGGCATCCCCCCAGGCAACAACTACAAGGAGGTCAGAAGGTTCTTTACCGGGCGACTCATCGGAAGAAACTGTATCCACCTCATTAAGGACTCGCGGGGACAGTTTAGAGGCGATGGGTATGTGGAATTTTCCAATAGTGAGGAGTGTACTAAGGCTCTGCGAATGGACGGGCAGTTGATGGATGGATCGGTGGTTCAGGTGGTACCGTGCCACAAAGATGAGGTTGAGGAGGCGATAGATCGGATCGAGGATTTTGAAAGGGAGAGGGACATGTCAAGAGGGAGAAGAGATGGGTCTCGCCTGGATCGTACACCGTCTCCGGCTAGGAGAAGGAGGGAGGCGTATGCATCGAGGTATGGCCGTGATGCAGCCCACCGAGATCACGAAGAAGAGGATTACTATGCTCATTTCTCCGAGCACGGTGATCTCTACAGGCATTACCCTGATCAGAGCTACGAAAGGGAGATGGCAAATTACGGTCGTGAGCCTGGGAGTCATCAAGATCTATATGACTACACGAGGCAGGTACAGCAGGTAGAGAGGAATGCTGCTCCCAACTACCAGAGGGTCGATCGCAGTGGGCATCCAGATTACCCGACCCGGGGTGGTGGTGGAGGGACCCTCTCCGTGGCCACGGATGGTGGATACACTACGAGTGCCTACTCTGCCAGTCACGGGCAGCCCGGCTTGTCCCGTCACGGGGAGAGGGGGTACAACCGGGGCGGGGCTGGCGGTGGGTACCCTGAGGACGTCTCTCACATGAGACTTGCTCCCTTGCCGCCCATCGCCGCGGAGAGCAGCCATCGTGACCAGAGGATGATCCGGATGGAAGGACTGCCCTATGACATCACCGTGCAGGACATCCTCGCTTTTTATCGTCCGTTCACTCTCAACTACGAAGCAGTCCGGATCCAGTGCCGAGAAGACGGCAGTCCAAGCGGAAAAGCCTTTGTGAACTTCCCTGCAGAGAAATATGCTAAGGCAGCTGTTCAGGAGCTCAACAAGAGGTACCTTGCCGGACGAATGGTTGAACTTTTTCTGGTCTGAGTTATGGTCTTTGGGAGTCAGACAAACACGCAGCTACTTGTCTGTATCTCTACTAACTTCTCTTGGTATACGTAGCACTATATGCCCTGTTTTACAACTTTTCATCTGGTGTTTTAGCTGGTTAATTCTCAAAGCTTGGTACTTGATTAGCTAGTGGTCATATGATGATGTTTTGGTACATGCATAATTATTATGTCATCGTCATGTAACCTTCGAGTTCAGTTTTACTGTACTGTAATGTCATAGCAGGTTTGCTGGCAATTGGCTAAACTGATGAGTCGAAATTTATCCAGGTGGTAAATTGTTGGCGTGTATGAATAATTAGAACAGAGATAGTAGTACCTGTAAATATTATGTATACGATTAGTATAACAGCACGTAACAGAATGCATTGCAAAAGTGATGTTGGTTGCAGGAATTGGGTCAGTAAATAATCCACTGTTCTAGGAAGTCTGTAGATTGGTGTGCGAGGGGGTCTGGGAGGGTGTGTCAGGGGCGTGTTGTGGAGTGCCGCTGTGGCTTGTCGTAGCCTGCTTTCTTGGGTGAAGGTTTTTGCAGAATTGCTGAGGCATGAGCGTGTGTGTGTAGAGAAAGTGAATTAATTCTGTACAGCCACATTACACTAATTCGTTAAGTGAGACTGAAAAATATTGACATGCAGCAATCGTAGCCTCATTCCCAGTCTCCACTCCCAGCTTTTTTTCACATGAAGCTTTTTCACTACATGCGGGGGAAAAAACTGATAGTGGAGACTAAGATCAAGGCTACGGCAATCGTGCTTCTTGTTTAAACAATGCATGTGTCCTGCGTGCCAACATTTGATGGTCCAAAGCAGATGCTCACCTCCACCGCTTCCTCTTCACTGATGACCTGAGTGTGCTGGTAGGCTAGGGTGTAGAGCTCAAGGGCTTTGGCGTGGAAGGCCATCTGGGCGTGGATGAACTCACTGACGATTTCCTGGTGTGTGTGTGTGTGAGAGAGAGAGAGAAAAGTTGTGTAGTATTGCTCACTATTGGCATGTATACAAAAGAGATGAATAGAGTGATGGGGCTTTAATTTAATTGATAAAGCCTTGTAGTTTAGGGGCTGTTTTCTCTGCAGTGAACAGCATCAACTGTCTAAGACAATTACCACGCTCAAAGATCACAACCATGGACAGCTAAGGAGCTGGAGGAAGGGTAATCTCTTGCCCAGATGTGGGCAAAAAGGCTCTGTCAATTTAGAGAGGGAAGATATAGCAAGTGCAGACCCTAAAGTCCTGTGTCTTCTTCCTCTCAAAGGCCTCCATGTACTCCTCCAGGCTCTTGGCAGACCGTAGCCTCTCGATCTTCACTTTTTGCAGATCTGACTCAAACTGGGTAGAGAAAACACACAAGAAGTTATTCGGTCCAAAGGCAAGTGTCTCATAACCAGATCTCAAGAAGCTTCTTGATGTCTTTGTTGTAGTTTACCTGTGACTGTGGTAGTGTCAAGGAGACAACTATACAGCACTATGAACCATGGCAGGATCCCTCTAATGTCTAAGAAATACACCGTACCACAAAAAATACCTTGCATCAAGATTTAGGGCTGTGCAATTATAGCCTCATTCACTCCCCATCTCATTATGTAAAATATACCAGAACACAAAAAAATACCTTGCATCAAGATTTAGGGCTGTACAGTTGTAGCCTCACTCACTCCCCATCTCATGATGTAAAACATACTTAAGCTACAAAGTGGAGCTGGGGAATGAAATGAGGCTAACCGTCTACGTGTGGAGAAATTAGAAAAGCAACGATGTTGAGGATACGATTCTCTTTCTGTTGGCAGGGTCTCTGACTCTCACTCTGTCCAGGTTCCTCTGCTTGTTCACCTCCTTCTCACGCACATTGTGGCTGGTCCGCAGCTCGTCCTAGTTGGGAGGGTGATAGAGTGTACAGTTATCATGGACTAGCTACTGGGGTTGGGAGGGGAGGGGGGTCTGGGATTCCCCCACTTCCCACCAGAATATTCAAATTGGGGGGTATTTTTTGTTGATACTCGAAGCTTATTCAAGAATTTCCACCCTTTTGGGCTCAACCTCAGAGCATCTAAATTTCCTTGGGGGAGGGTGTATGGGGGGAGGGGGCTTGGCTCCACATGCAGTGAAAACCTGACTTGGTACTGGTCCAGTCTGAAGGCCCATTTAGGCTATGGCATGACATGATAATCTCTTCCAATAAAAAAGGCAAAGTGCAGATCTGAGCAAGTAAGGCTGGAAACCCTATGTTGTGTGACTCGAAGAGCTTATATACGGAAACAGTACCACTGGATGCACATACCCTAGCCTTCCTGCAGACTCCGTCGTACTCCAGTAGAGGTTTTACTACCTTTGCCTCCATCCGATCAATCTAAAGCGAAAACAAAAACACGTAAACAACTGCACACTTTTATCAAGGACAGTAATGGAGCCTAGCTACATAAATTTTACCTCACATCCGTACGTAGTCAGAGTCTAAAATATTTGCCATGCAATTCAAACACTACACTTGCAGGTTAACTGCTATAATAATATTGAAGGTGCACGGAGCTGGTGGCCTACATTTTCAGATTATGAGAAGCTTCAAGTTGCTTATTACGGTAAAGGGAAATGTTTTCTGAAAGACAAACGACCACGAGCTACACACCTTGAGCTGTTGGCAGTTCTCCAGGGCCGAGAAGCACTCTGCCAGTCCATCCAGACTCTTTCTCATTGTACCCGTCTCAGTGCTGGCAAAGTCTTGAAGTGTCTTGACGATGCGGTCCCCCTTGTCTCTTAGTTTCGCGGTCCTGCGTACAGTTCCCCCCAAGTCCGCAGCCAGGGCCGAGAAGTTCCTCTCCACGTGAGAGATGCGATCATCCAGGTACCGCTCCTCTGAGACCAGCCTTTGTTTTGATGGTTGTAATATAGGGCAAAATGCACAACAGTGTAAGTAAACATTGCACTCAGGCTTTCCACATCTTGTTTTTAGCTATTGTTAAACTTATTCCCAAGCTCTCCTCCTAACAGAAGCGTATGTAGGCAGAGAGAAGCAACGGTACCTGTATTTTTTTTCTGAAAAAAAAAGAAAGTATTTGGGAGCCAGTCTCAATCCAAGTCCTACATCAATTATTACGGGTCACTGAGGGACTATAGACCTTATTCGTTTGATGTCACGCATTACCACATTATTGCATCATTTTCCAGTTACTTCCTTGTACATTCCATTATACGTGTGCAAAAGAGTGGAAGGTTCTACGGCAATTATAGAAACGAGGGGAGATTGGACTTGAGTTTTTAGTAGATCAGTTATCGGTGCCAAGTAGTTATTAGGCTTTTAGTGACTGCACCTCCTACACAGCTTGAGTGTGACAAAGACACTGACCTCATGCATTGTCGCAATACATTATTGCCACTCAAGACGGTAGCCGCTCTGTATATTCGTCCGAGTCAGTATTACGACATCATTGAATAAGATCTATAAGCGATCCTAAGCCTTGCTGTTGGACTGGCTAGCCTTGTTAATCTCATGCCCAGATAATGTTTGGATACAGAGGGGCGGCAAATATTGTCTCTGCGCACAAGATTATGCAGTGTTACCCAGGCCATGTGTGGGGGTGTGGCCTGGGTATGTGGCTAGAGGTTAAACCACATGGGTCTACCCTCAGTGAACGTGCATCTCCATCTTGGTAAAGTAGGCTAGTGACAAGATCACCATAATTTGTCTACCTGATAATTATTTTACACAATAACACCTGCATGAAGCAGTCTTAGAATAATTTCTTGGTCTGCAACTTAGTCTCAAGTTAATTGTTAATCAAAGGACCTGAAGGCACACTTACTGCACTCTAAGCTCTTCTGCTGACGGACCAAGTGACATCTTGCCGATCTTCCAAACCTGATGATCTGATCTCGACCGTTTGTTGTTGTTGTTTTGAATTTTGGTGGCAACCCTCACGTGCACTGTAAACCATAACCCTTTACTTGCCGGAAAAAGAAAAAACCTAACATCCGGTCAGCTCGGAAGAAGAAAAAAAATTATGGCTACTGCACAGTTGCATCTCTTCAGCAAGAGCGAAGAGCTGCACGCTGAGGTGTGCGACTTCATCATAGTGAATGCAAAGAAGGCGATCGCAGACCACGGCCACTTCTCCGTAGGACTGTCGGGCGGAAGTGTAGCCAAAATCGTCTCGCAAGGGCTGCGTGGGCGGGCTGGCATCGACTGGCCCAAATGGCATCTCTTTTACTGTGATGAGCGCCATGTGCCGTTCACCCATGACGACAGCACGCATGCATTCTTCCAAAAAGAGCTCTTCGACCATGTTCCTGTGTCTGCAGACAACGTCTACACGATCGACCCAGCCCTGGACGTGAGCGGAGCCGCAGAAGACTACATCCGCAAAATACGGAAGCTGTATCCAGGTGACGACCACCCAGCGTTCGACCTCCTTCTCCTAGGAATGGGACCCGATGGCCACACCTGCTCGCTCTTTCCCGGCCACCCTGGCCTACAGGAGACCAAAGTCTTCATTCCGATTTCAGACAGCCCCAAACCGCCTCCTGCGCGGATTACACTCACTCTTCCCGTCATAAACAATGCAAAGTGCGTAGCAGTGATTTCAACCGGTGCCAGCAAGGCTGACGCTGTGAAGGACTGCCTTGAGCCGGAAGCTGGGAAGGACCCCCTACCAGCAGGTCAAGCGAAACCGACCAGTGGAGAATTACACTGGTTTCTGGATGAGGGGGCTGCAGCCAAACTACAAAAGAAGTGACAATTTTTTTTTAGAAACTGGAATAGAATTTTAGCAAGTTCATTGCTGCAAAATAAATAAATACTTGTGTCTGTCGTAGTAACTGTTGTAATCTTACAATTCATCATATAATTTTATACATCACTTGCTGCGAGATCATCCAATAATACCTTGGGTACAAGTCTGCTAGAACTTATAGATGCATGCCTTATACATGTAATCTCAGTGATGCATGAATTAGATAATATATTATCATGCAGAATTAAGAAATTCACTCTGATCCCCATACGCAATGTTCTGCGTATGACCAAACCAATAATAAATTTGTCACGTGCACAGTATAGCTTCAAATTAAAGTTTGAGCCATATGTGTACAAAAAATACTGTAAGCAGTATTCAAGATTTGGTTCTTGTTTCTATATACTGTATGAATCTTGGGAGGTTCAACTTAGCATTCTGAACCAGAGCAATATTTGGCCCAAGAGACTTCTTTTCCACTCTCAACTAAAAGATAGGGGAAAAGATGAGGCTCTTTAATTTTAACTGCATGTATAGTGGCAGGGGAGCCATCTGAATATTGGGGGGGCAAAGTGGGAGTCAAGGGGATTAGCTACAAACAGAACCACAAGCTAGCTTACACAATCACAATTAGCTCCACCTACTTCTGCGATGTTTAATGCAGCGCTAGCCACGCCACGCCACGCCACGCCACAAACATGAAACCAGTTTGGTGTGGCCTAAACTCCAGTCACAGGGGTATAATGTGGTCCCCCCTACTCTCCCTGTTTCACTGCCCCTGTATATTACAGTAGCTATAGACAGATCCCTTGAGAACATATTGACGAGAGGGATTTACAGGATGGTAAACAAATTGAGACTTACCCTCGCTTTGAAGGTTGATGCCATATTCTTGAGTGTCTGCATCAGCCCCAACTCCACAAACAAGGATGGAGGGCAGCCATCATCACCAAACATATCAAACACCGAATCAAGTGCTTGGGAAACTACCCACAGACTACAGTCAGTGGCTACACAGTCTCTCAAGGAAGTACCAATGAGCTAAGAGGGATACAGAATAAGTTGTCAATTATTATGAAATTCATCTTCCCCCCAAAAAACTAAGCATTTTGGCACTTCTCACCACCATTCATGTTATCCATGGGAACACTTACAGCTAACATGTCGACTTCAGACTGTCTGCTTCTCAGCACCATCTTGCCAGCTATCCCCAGCAGTGCCATGGCGTCTGCCCGGGTAGAGGGCTCTCCCACTATTTTTCCTACCTGCGATATCACACCCAGCTGCTCCTGTGTGATGCACTGCATGTTTAGTGGTATGTGCATATAATTAAGCATTAATAAAAATCGGTAGAATGGACATCATACAAAGAATCAACAAAAACACCTATAATAGCAGTCATTACATTTCAAGTTTGTATAATTACTCACATCAATTCCATATCCAAGTAGTTTATCTGCCAGTGTTCTCTGTACACCAATGATGTGTTCACCTGCCACCGGCAAGGCACACAGAGAAACCCAAACAGTGGCCAGGTTATCAGGCCCTCCCCAAGCCTCAGGAGGCAGGGCTGAGATGAGGTTTTGGAGAGCAAGGAAGGAGCGAAGCTGTGTGGTTTCCAGCCTAAATGAAGACTTGTGCATTATAACATATATATACAGTAGGCCAGCTCTTGAAAGATAGATGTTGTTTAATAATAGCCTCATTCCCAGGCTCCACTTCCCAGTTGCAAAAAGAAATGTTTTATAAAGCTGGGGAGTGGACCCTGAGAACAAATTAATTCAACTGTACACAGGATCTATTCAATAGGCAAAAATGTGCATGTATAGCATCTTAATCGAGATATTGTGTGGTCAAATTTCAAAGTACTCTCCTGAGGGTCTACACATAGGGAAGGCTGCCACTTTGAGCTGGCATACTGTTATGTTTGGCTAATGTATAGCTATAGATCATACACCTGTTATAGTTAACGCATTATCCACATAATACATACATCTTGGTTATATTGGTTGCATCAGTACTAGCAGTATGGTTTTTGGATGCAGCAGAAGAATGGGTTCGTACAAGAGTGTCCACACTGCACCACCTCTTCCAAACCTGTAAAAATGAGTAGTATTATTAGGACTTCTCTTAGTACCGTAACTTTCATTTCATTTTTACGTTGATAATATTATTGCACACAGAGACCACTCTGACATGCTACGTACAACAGAGCGATGTTAATATATAACTAACAGGAGTGGGTGGAGCTACATACTCTATAGGTCCAGCTAGTACAATTCTGGCAATTCCACTTTTTGTCATGGTTCTGTTACATGTACATATAAATTGTGCCTCTTATATAGTGGAAATTTGATTTGGTGCCAGAGATGAACATTTAGCCATTAGAACATAATATTGTTGCATATAAAACTTTTGGAGGGATGCAATTTGAGCGAACTGCACTCCCAATGAGAAAGACTACATGCAGGTGGGCACATGAGCAGAGAAACACCTTCTCTGCATTAATATGTATAGTGTGAATGTATACAAGAGTCCATAACCCAGTGGTGTTCATATAGCTCCTGATGTAAATGCATCATGGTTATTAATACACCAACAGTATGACACTTATGCACTAAAGTTGGTAGTCATCCACGGGCTGATTATTGAGCCACAGGTTTCACCCTCTTTTAACCCCTAATTTGGTGCTAGTATCAAGCCCTAGATGATGTATGTTTTGAGTAGATCTTAATTAATAAACTGCCATGTAGGGCCCACGCCCCCAACATCATATACAAACGAAGCCTGCACAGGGAAGCCGTATTATAATTATAATTACATATTATGTTAAATGTTTTCCAACAATCATCACAATCTTGAACCAAAGCCAACCTTTTCTTGCCAACTTGCTGTTGGGTGTGCCTAATTTACCAGGTTGCACATTTCATTCAGTATCACTATGCATGAGAAACCTAATACAAACAAGCAGAAGCTAAGGGCAAAAACTACTGGCTCTGTTACACGATGCATTCCTGGCAGCTGGTTATCATTTTCACTGCTGTACTGTGCTTAGTAAGTTCTGTTCTGTGTAACTTTGCATGATAAATGACATGATCGTATCTACAATTGCAAGGCAGAATAGATGTCTTGTCCACTGCAGAGTGTATGCATGTGGTGTGAACGTTAGTCTAGACTATATGTATGTAATTGCATGTAATATTCTAGGTGGTGCATAACCTAGATGATTAATGAATGCTATGCATATGCAGACATGCTGTGAGTGGGAAATTATAGAGTAGAGAATGGTTACCATACACACAAATTTACTTATACTGTTTTGATTTACAGTGTCAATGTTGTCTCTCTGTAGGATCAAGTAACTTCGGACTTTACTTTTGAGACTCAAGTTCACATCTACCGGAACCCAACAAGTGCTGCTAATGCAGATGGCCGCTGCTGTGACTCCCAGGTTGATAGACCACCAAGCTGCCGTAGCGAATGTGACAACATGTTCATTTTGTGTTTCCGGGAGTTTGGTAATACAAATCGGAACCTTTCATCAGTAGACTGTCCTCAGGGCAGGATTGAAACTGGGCTAATTCGGTCAAATGATGATGACCTTATCTTTACTGCTGGGGCCTCTCTGAGCGGAATTTCAAATCCCCTGATAGCAACTGGAGCAAGATGGCCAGTAAGTTAAATCAAATGAAAAAAACTAGTGACAGGCAGCTACTATGTTTCAAATATAATGTCCTTTATGAGCCCTTAATGTAATAAAGGAGGAGTACAGCCATACTGATACATAGGATCACTGATTGCACATCTTCACAGAATATTGTACTAAAAACACCAAAACACCAAAATTTATGCACATACATATCCACAGGGAAGTATTCAGTTGGCGATTCAAGCATGGGATTATGATATGGAAGATCCAGCAGATATTATTGACATTTTCTTTATTGACGTTGTCATGAGTAATACTAATTCGCCCAGTTTTTCGGATCGTATGACCTTCACCGGAATATACAATAATGGAAATTTTGAAATGAGCTTTCGACTCAGCTGCACCGAGAACTACTATGGCCAAGACTGTACCACCTTCTGTATTGAGAGGGACAGTGACCTGGGACACTACACATGTGGCAGTGATGGAAGGTTTGTATGTCGAGAGGGCTATGAAGAGCCTTCTACCAATTGTACTCGGTGTGTGTCAACTATTTGTGGTTCCAGTGGTGCGATACCACTGACTACTGTGATAGGAGTGGCCGGGGGAGTGGGAGGTCTACTGCTGCTTGTTATAGTCATTCTGATTGGCATCATCGCTGTCATTGTGGGGCGAAAGAAAAAGACGACTATTTATGGTGTGTTAAGTATGCACTGGCAGTAGTCTTACATAATGCATGATCACTAGCTCTCTATGTGACCATGCTCAAAGGATTTCTTAATATCACTGTCCCTATAGCTGTATCAAAAATTCCACAGACCACAATAAAGATATTGTGCACACGCATGTGAAGCAAAACCTGGCACATTCATTTGATATTTGACACTGTGTTTTCCATTCAGTAGCCAGATATTAAGTGTGGGTCCCCATATCGGTTTTATATAGAAACTATCGGCACATCTAGATGCATGATCATGAGCTGGAGTAAGTTAGTTATTGTTTGCCTATTCACATACAGCTGAAGCTGCGAAGAACCAAAGGAGTACAGTATATGCAGTACCTATCCCTACATCACGCAATCTGGCATATGGTAATGGGGAGACGACAGGCATCCAATCACAAATTCATCCCCCGGATGGAGTAAACAATATGGAAGAGGAGGAATATCAGTCTATTATATAAGCACAAACAATAAATGATGTACAATAGAGAAAAGCTTCACGATATTGTATATTGCATACATAAACTTGTATCAGCATTAAAATGTGAACTATCTCTGCTATGACTAAATAATAATGATGCATGTCCTCCACTAGTCTCGTGCCGGGACCTTGGGTGAGGAGCCAATGTCTGGGCTTCTACAAGGTCTGGGCACGAGACGACTAGGCCTCCACTAAATTAAAAAGCCCCATCATTGAGGAACAAGGAGTGCATGCAGGATGTTGCACCATGATGTTAACTCACCATACAGGCACATGCACAAAATATGGTATCTGGCAGAAGACCAAAAAGTGCATGTATAGTACCGTAGACGCTGGTTGTTAAGCGCATATCTTTATTAAGCGCACATTATTTATTAAGCGCATAGTTTATTGAGGGTCGTACCCATTACATGTTAAGCGCATGCGCATAATATTTGATCGACAGCTGAAACAGCGAATGGCAGAAGCTGCTGAACTAGCACTGCAAACTACCCCCAGCAGAAAGCGAAAGAGTTACACCAGAGAAGCGAAACTGAAGATAGTCCGCTACTACTACAAGAATTTGTACCAGACATGTAGAAATTATACAAGGACCGTTCAGCGCTGGCTACAAGCTGGCTACCTTTACCACGCTTTCTTCGACCTGGAACTTCACAGGTGATAGTCCCTCCGTGCCTGAGTAAGTGCTAAAATACCCGCGAAAACTCGAGAGGAACATGGCCAACGACAATAGCATCCTTGAGGAGACTGACGGCGAATCTGTCATGGCTGTTGCCCTCCTCCCGCTCCAAGGTTAGTACCTCCCCAACTAACGGCCGCCAGATCCGTTTGTAGATGTGATGGCCACGAATGACGCTCTCCAAGATACACTCTTCACTCTCTGCCATGCTTGTAAAATCGTACCGGTAATAGCGGAAGTACCACCTAATTTAATTTTACATCATTTATTAAGCGACTACTTCCTATTAAGCGCATATTCGCTGTTAAGCGCATATTTCCTTGTTGTCAGCTGTTATAAGCGCATGCGCTTAACAACCAGCGTCTACGGGTATTCTGGTACAGTAGTTTATGGTTTCTTATGCAATTAGGTAACTTGGACTATAGCCAATTACGCGTGGTACTTGTGTCCAAATACAATTTGCTGGACTGTATACACTGCATTTATGAGTAGCCTCTTATAAAATGGGACTCAGTATTAGTTGAGCCAGTTTACAAGTGCATTGATAAGTGTAAGAGACTGGACCTACTGCAAGATGTACTTCTGGGCTATTCTGACAATCGTACTCTGTTTAGTAAGTCTAGTAATTATAATACAGTACATTACAGTATATGCATGAGTGTACGCGTGCATGTGTGCATATTGTGTGTGTGTGTGTATGTGTGTGTGTGCATGTGTGTGCATGTGTGTGCACATGATGGGAGAATATACCTATTTTTAAAAATGACTGTGCCTCATAATAATATTATTATTTCCTTGTTTGAATCAGGACTGTGTAAGTTCAAATTTCACCTTTGAGGTGCGTATCCACGGCTATAACAATCCGACACACACCATCAGTAATGGCTACTGTTGTGATACTCCAGAGGAATTACCACCGCTCTGTTTCAGTCAATGCGACAACATGTTCATCTTTTGCTTCCGGGATTTTGGAAGAAGAGACAGCGATCTTGATGACTGCCCTCAAGGACAGTTTGAAACCGGACTCATTGATTCGAATAATGACCAGCTTCTCTTCCCAATTGGAGATTTTCCCAGTGGAGTTTCTAACCCTGTCCAGGTGGTTTCTGGTTCAAGATGGCTTGTAAGTTCATGAACTGACTCTCATCCTGTCCACTAAACATTGTCAGATAACATAGACTAAAAAATGGGCTAGTACTACATGTAGTTGGTCAAAAGACCAGGTCGTAAACTAAAATATTGTTTGCCTACATTCATTTATGTTTCTTAACTGTTATGCTTTTGCAATTACACTTGAGTCAAAGTACATGCATGTACTACAGGATTGCAGAAGCCACGTACGATAACAGTGTGATGCCATGCATGTATACTCATCGTACATGTAAAGAGATTGCAGGTTGAGATCCTATAGCTTATGTCAGGAGCACGTGCTTACACGCATCACGTATATCAAACTGAGTATGCTTTCTAAATTGCTATAGGGAAGAATTCAAGTGGCCATCAAGGTTCTTGATTTTGATAACAGCAATCCCGAGGACTGCATTGACATATTTTTCATTGATATAATCACCAATACCACCATTCCTACATTCTCGGATCCCACTACCTTTCCTGGGAAGTATTCTCGCGGAAACATTGAGTTGAGTTATCGGTTGAGCTGCAATGAAAATTACTACGGTCCAGACTGTGCCACCTTCTGCATGGAGAGGGATGATGACCTGGGACACTACATCTGTAGCAGTAATGGAAGTATCGTATGCCGTCCGGATTATGAGGATCCTTCCACTAGCTGTACTAGTTGTGCATCTACTGAATGTACGTCGAATGATGCAGCACGACTGGCTACTATGATACGAGTGGCCGCAGGAGTTGGAGGTCTATTGCTGCTCATCACTGTCATCCTCAGTATGGCAATAATTGCCACCACTGTTGTCATAGTGCGACAGAGAAAAACTATTTACGGTGAGTATGTTACATGTAGGTAACAGGATAATGTCTAACATTATCAGTCTGCCATGCTGTGCAGGTGTTTTCATCTTTGCCATTACGAGTATAGTACTCCCCCAAATCACCATTTAGTACTGAACTCGGGATGGAGATAATTAGATAGAAAAATCCCACACACACATGTAATGAAACCATTGTAGGCAAAACAAAACTTATATAGGTAGTATATGTACAACTGTAATACAGTTATTCTGTGTGGGCTCTGTGTGTTGTATATTGTGCAATGCCAATATCATCCCATACTATAAACCAGTATTCCCAAGGTAAAGTTTATTAACAAAGGTAATAAAGAAAGTGTTAGTGTTATTTACGGCCAAATTGGCATTATTATATATGTATAACAAAACTAGCATGGAAGGACATCCATCAAGAACTTTCCCAGTTGTCAAATGCCCTTCCGGAGTTTATCTCTGTGTTATCTGCTCTGGTTTATTCAGAAATGAATAAGGAGCTTGTGACGAAGCAACGTGCGGCTGAAACAGTGACCAGAGCTAGGATACAAGGGTCAACTGAAGACATTAGCATGACTAGCAACAGGGCCTATTCTCTACCACTCACCAACCTACAACTACCTGGTGAACCAGTGCCAAGAAGTGGAGTGGATTATGATTATGAAGACACATACTATTGGTAATCATCAACAAACATAATACTAGTATTGATATCCTGTACACAGTTCCTCTCCATACATGTTATTATCTCCATCAAACCACATCTCCGCATTAATAATTATGTCTACATTACTACTCGCTTGCATAATATTATGCACTATTCTTCCCTGCCTTTTTATTTATATAATTATTTATACGTATTCAGTATTACCTTACCTTTTCGTGAAGCCCAAGTTCGAGGATAATCTTCAGTATAGGAGGGAGGGGTGTTGGAGGGCCCTAAAGGCAGGAGAGTATGGTCTTGAAACATTGTGTGCAGGTAGACAAACTATTTGAGACTTTTACACATCTTGCACTACACCACTATATTCATATGTACAGGTCAGAGGCATTACATCATTATGACATAATTTCCCTGACACTAACCTGTGCCACATCATCTGCCTGCTCAATCTCCATTTCACCATCACAGTCTCCCACTATCTCCTCCTCCTCTGTATCCTCCCATTCCCCATCTTCGCCCTCTTCATCTGCACATACATACACACATGTCTAACATTTTCATGTGGAGTGCTTGCCTATATACCACATTTAAATCTGGACAGAAAAATTGGCAGACCTGAGGCTCGTGACATAGTGTGTGGTGGTGAACGTGTTGCCTTAGTATAGTTGTACTAGAAGGACAGTACTAAAGTCAGCCTTGCATAATAGTAAGCTACTTACACTGAAGCATACCTTCAACATAGCAAACATTGGCTAGGATCTCCAAAGCCATCTGCTGAGCCTGAAGAGTACTCTGTACGTTCTCTAGCTACAGCAAGAGAAAGATGCATGGAAAATATGAACAGATAATACAGGTGTTCTAGGTAAATTCTATGTGCTTAACTGCCATAGTAAGGCCCAAATAGGCAAAAAAAATAGCTGTCTATGTAATATAATTGCAATAGTATTTGGTCTGTGAACCCAATGTGTTGGCATAACAAGTGAAATATGCATGGAAAATACATCACAGCCATAATGATAACTACCTCTACTACTGTGGCAGTGGGTGCAGGAGAAGTGGGAAGAGCAGTAATCAGGGAATAAGCATCAATATCTAAGACAGCTGCAAGTATGGACAGTACTCCTCTTGCAGTCTGGGAGTAGGTTGGCTCAGACAGACCCGGTAGAAGATTTTGAAATATGCCTGTATAAAGAAGAGGAAACGTATACACTATACCATCTACGTGCATCTCTCTTTAGGCTTGAAAGTCTGAGATAGAAAAGCTGGGGCAACAAGGCTTGCGTAGGAAGGTAGGGGCTAGGATCTAGACTAGAATAGGAGTATTATGTCACCACACCTGCTACTGAAGTTTTTAGCAGTAGTGCTCCTCCAGTGGATGTGTCACCTGGCAACAGCAACCCCTCTAGCTGCTGTAAGGCTCCAGGAGAGGAGCAGAGCGTTCGGATAGCCACCTCGTTGTCCTCTATGACTGTGTGCAGACATTGTGCTAGAGGGAAGGATAAAGGGAAAGAGGCTCTGTTATAGTCATTGTACTAGCTATACCTATTCGAGGAATACAAAAAGGTACACTTTTTAAGCTGCTCTTTCCTTTAAAGGTTATGAGCTGGATTGTATGTGACCTACTCACCTGCTATGAGTACTAGGGAATCAGGGTAGCTGGCTGGTTGTAGGAAGTGCAGTACCACTGGCAGTAGTCCTTCACAGTTGAATACTTCCACTACAATTGAGCTATGCTCACTGTCAGTAAAGGGGTTTGGGTAAGGTGTTATTATGATGTTTTTATTGGTAGGTTGGTCAGTTGTATATATGCGTGTGTGCACACGTAAGTGGTGTGTGTGTGTGTGTGTGTGTGTGTGTGTGTGTGTATGGTTGTATATACCTGAGATTCCATAGCAAGTGCAGTCCCTGTTCTGCAATTCCAATAAATTGCTGTTTTAGATTTTTCTCTGAGTACTCACTCCCACTCTCCCTCCGCTTCCCACCACCAGTGCTCTGCCCTTCCATGGGGGCTGTGGCCGCTTGTGACTGCATCCTTCGTAGCTCCGACATACACTGAAGGATTCCATAGAAATTCCACTTGAGTATATGATATAATAAGCTGTCATGATAGAATGTCAGCCTCATAACTGGATATTTGCGTGAAAAACATAATGTTGCAGCCTTGTGGGTACTCAACAGGGCTTCATATCTTTTTCATTTAGGGGGAATACTTGACAGAGGTGAAGTGTGTAGAAACACACCCCCTAGGGGAGTCAGTAGGTATACTACCCCCTAGTTGTCGTCTAGAGTCCTAAACACTGGCTACTAGCTACCTATTAATTCTGGGGAAGTGGGGGAAGGAGAGTACCAAGATGGCCCTCACCCGTTCAACATGCAGTTTAATGCTGCCGAACAAAGATACAACCGGAATGGTTTTGCAGCATACTTGCAACATCCGATTTACAGTGTCAGTGGTGTTAGCCAATCAGCGAACAGAATATAAACAGTTCTGCAAGATTGTTGCAAACTGCTATAGAACTCCGACTCCAGTCCTCTTTATCTCACCTGCTTAAGTACAGCTGCCAGTGGAGTCATAATGTCCTCCTTCACCATCTGTTCACAGAACTCCCCACCACTGCAGCAGCTCAAGTTCCTACGTATAGAGGACAATTTCCAGGTCAGGCAGCTAACATTTATATAGAGATTTGATTAAGGAGTTGTGACACATTCAGGAGGTAACGTTACGAGCCTGCAATTAGAAAATCTATCCTCATACCCCGGCCTGGATAAAGGCTAGTACACTATGAGAATCACTGTGTGTGTATGCCAAATATTGGTGACTAATGGTTAATGACTAATCTCTGCTGGAGCTAAATTACCAATAGCGTCATATCGATGTCTTATACTGAGTGGTGTTTGGTGATTGATACAATAAACTATGTGGCTCACCTGAGAGCCCCTGCAGCTGCCTCCCTGACACTCGGGGTCTGGTCCACCAGTAGCGGGGCCACCCTCCTCACCAGCCTCAGGCCCAGTAGTTGCTCAACGGAGGGGGGGTCAAAGACCAAGTGCGAGAGAGAGCGACAGGCCAACTCACGGTCACTTGGTAACTGACTAGCCAGCTGGAGAAAGTCGTACATATACACACACACAATAAAAATCTTCTTCATTCAGGCATTTGTGTGTAGTACCTAACAGGCATGTACCGGACCTACACTGTTTCTACACTGCTTTACGAAGGTGTAATGCTGTGTAGTGCAGGGAGAAAATCTTGTGGTTATAATAGTTGTATCAGGAGCACATAATGAGACATGCCAGCCCTGGAGCTTGTGTGCAGTGAGAACTACAGCTTAAGAAAACAAAATTTCCAAATTAATCCTTCTTAGCGTACTTTACTTGACCTTTCAAGAGCAAGTATGTCAGACATCCGTCTATTCTGTTTTGGTACATGGCATTTGCAATCACTGCTTATGACACGTTGCACCCTACACCAGACTGTACACTGACAGGACTGCAATCGTATGTGCTATCACACTTAACTAAAAAACATTCCTGTGCATGGACTTGCATCAAAACCAAATAGACAGGTAGATACAAACATATTTTTTCCTACAGAGGCCGCAAAGTCATCTGGGAACGGGACTATAGCAGGAAGTTATCGAGGAGTCCGTGACTTATTTTTTATCACTGAAAGTGGGTAAGCACAGCCTATTTTAATAATTAAGGTGCACACTGCACAGTTTTATATATACCTTCTCGACCAGAGGAGCTGACGTGGTGTTTAGATCAGAGCCTGTGGGCCCCTCCAGATCCTGTTCCTCCTCTACCTCTCGCACGGAGGGCAACCCGGTGGGCTGCGGGCGGTGATCCCTCCTCTTCTTAGATCTAACCTTCCCCATCGGTCGAACTAACTACACGTGGGTGAGTAACAATTGGAACGTACTTTGAACCCATGCTGACCTTTAGACTTTAAACACATTAATACATGTATGCACATATATAAAGGGTTATGAGTTCTGCTGTTGTTTCTTTTGTCTTCTTTGGTTCATTGCTATGTTCTTAGGCCACTCTCTCTCCTTTATAAACAGCTGTCCATTGTTCTGAAAGAATTCTTGTCCTGCTATAGGAGACTTTTCGATGTCCATCCTAAAAACGACTGGCTGCACTTTAATAAGCTCCTTAACTGATGCCAGCATTCCATTCACAGAAGGAGCATTCTTGTGGATCACAGTTTTGTGGAGTTTTGTGAGGCCAAGCGCCTCAAGTGTTCTCTTCTGCCAGTATGGCCTGCCAATCCCACTTCTTATCAGGGTGACAGCGTGCAGCTTTGAGGGAAGTCTTCTCGATGCCATATCGTATACAACTTTAGAGGGTCACATCGGCCACCTAGAAGGATGAGTAATAAATTGATCACCTGACTCCGTATTGGTCTAGCTGGTGGTGGATTGTTATAAGTTTTAATAATTAGGTAAGGCAGGATAAGTTCAAATTCTGCAACTTCAGCGTGGAGGGAGGAGTACACATTCTCCAAACTTCTAGCGTTGACACTGCACAGCCTCGTGCCCAGGCCTCCCCTTGCAGGGGCCTGTTTCGCAGCTGTGGAAAAAACACAAGGCTGCGAAATAGCTGCGAGGGGAGACCTGGGTACGACGCTAGACTTTGACTACATGCTAACAGTTTACGCATATGTCAGTTTTGAGCAATAAGCACAAAATTACTAGCCTTGTACCCGGGCCTCCTCTCGCAGGTTTTTCACAGCCATGGAAAAAATATAGAAAAAGTTCCCACGGCTGCAAAAAAAAAAACTGCAAGCGGAGGCCCGGGTACGAGGCTACAGAATTACCCGTCATAAAATTGCCTCACCTTTACCTTATGGTATTGGAACATGCAAAGTACTACAAAGTCCATGATTGAGTCTACTCTTGCAAGCCAGACCCCATCCTGCGGTATGGGGTGTGGACCGTGAGACAAGAGGAGTCTATCCTGGCATAGCCAACCTTGGATATGAGGCTAGCTACACCAGGCTAGATCAAGTGATAGGCTTCTTGCATGTAGTCTCAGTACCAGACTATCAATAGTGGCCTAGCACTGTATCTATAATTTATAGCTAGGCTCGATCAAGTACCAGGTAGTACCGAGGAAATGCAATGACAGTCTACAATGAAGACTGCAAAGAAGGCAGCACATATTTAATATGGAAATTTTAGCAATTTGCTAATAGCATATTAAAATATTTAGGAGTCATACATGGAAACAATATATGCAAAGAACTTACCTAGTCTTTAGATGTGCATCAATTAGAAATTACTACACGTCACATGACCTGTAACCAATCAGCTTTCAGTATGATTGTTGGACTCAAAATTAAAACGAGAGGATCCGAGATCGAGAGTGGATTTACTTTGTGAATTTGGTGTGCTACATGTCGGACAACGAGAGTCAGGAGAGCGGCAGAGCCTCGCCCGTACACGGGGGTGGGCGACACGAGAAATCTCTCGGCCTGCTTACCTCCAAGTTTGTGGACCTACTCCAGGGGGCTGAGGGAGGAGTCCTTGATCTAAAGAAGGTGAGGCTAAGTTTAGCTCTGCTGGATCGACCAACCAGCTGAGGACATTTGACATAAATAAACTGGACTATCATGCCCAATATATGATAGACTGGAACATAGGGGTTTCTGGACAGTGGGAGTCGTGGCAAATTTGCATCTTTCTCAGGGACTTTCTGTGTATAGATAATAGAGCACATACTCTATTATCTATGGTATCACAATCTACTTTGCTTTCAAGGAAGAAGATTCTGGTGACTCTGAAAAGGATGCAGTTTTACAATGGAATATAATTACAATTGCGTAGTGAGGCATATGACCTATGCAAGGAAGAGCACTGCATCGACTGCCTCAGGGAGATGCCGATGAAGGAATTTAGGGTCATACATGTAGCTGAAGGACAGTTCAGGCTTTGTGAAGGATACAATAGTATCCCAGCTACTGCCATAACAGTATGGTACTGCTACATCTTCAACAAACTCCATTAAGTGAAGAGATAAGCTAATTTGAAAGTTTCCTTCACTGGGGCCCTCTCCCCCACACTTTCATTTACCCCCCAGGCAGCAGACACACTGGACGTGAAACAGAAACGTCGTATCTACGACATTACTAACGTTCTGGAGGGAATTGGACTGATTGAGAAGGAAACCAAGAACACCATCAGGTGGAAGTAAGTCAATTCATAGTCTCACGATGTGACAGTCTTGTTGTGATGGTTCTGAACGACCTGTTTATTCCCTTCCTGACCCAAGGGGAGCCAGTCAGTCAGGCAACACCACAGATGTGGTCGCACACCTGACCCAACTGCGCCAACGCAAGGAGGAGCTGGAGCAGATGGAGAGGAGCCTCGATGAGCAACAGCAAAAAATGGAGCAGTGCCTCAAGAATATCTCAGAGGACACCACCAGTGCACAATATCCTCTCACTGGTGACAGAAAATATCCTCTTTGGAGTATAAATGTTTGAATTCAAAACCATGTGGAAATATTCCTTTAATTAGAGTCCCATTTACTAGGGCTCCATAGTGATAATTATTCTCCTGCAACATACATGTTGTACATGTGTGTTACAATGGCTATCACGTGTGTTATACCACTTGACCTTCTTTACATCTGCCCTAGCATTTGTGACGCATAGGGACGTCTGTGACTTGTCTCCTTTCAAAGGTATGTATTTAGAGTCTCTGGCAAGGGCGCCCCCTCCCCGCCCCTGGATACATTATTGTACATAACGTGCCCACTTACATGTACTTGCCCCTTCTCCTCCTCCTCAGGTGGCACTGTGATGGCTATCCAGGCACCGCCAGGGACTCAACTCAGTGCAGAACAGGTAAGCAAGGACTGTCTCAAGCTGGCTGGCTATGCCAACTGGAGTACATTGCACTATGACAGCACAAATTGCATTAGAGTACATTGTGTACAGTATTTCACCTGTAACAACAGAGTGTGATTGTGACATCATTCCCGTAAATTTTTCCTCCTCCCCTGTGTTTATTGCTTGCTTGTACTGTAGTACTAATGTACACTGTCACATCCCACAGCTAAGCGGCAACTACCGTATGCATCTAAGGAGTGCCACAGGACCCATCAATGTGTTGGTTCTGAACCAGGATGAGGGTGTAGCAGCAATGGTACCCATGCCCAAGTGCCCGAGAACTAGTGCGAAGCATACACATGCAGGGCAGTCTCAAACAGAGGGCGAAGCAACAACAAGTGTGGATACGAATGATGAATTATCTCTCAGGGAAACAACTGCAGCTTCTAGGACTCAAACTAGCATTAGTGGTGTACCGGGTGAAATGTCGCCTGACGGGATGGAGGGCTCTATTGGCCAATGCCTAAAAACTCAACACAGTGAACAGTCTGAAGATCCATTAAAACAAATATCTGCCAGCAGTGAAGAAAGTGGGAAGAGTGACGTGACTTCTGAATTACCTATGGAAATAGGTACTCCAGCTTCTGATGAGTCTCCAAACAAGGATTGCGATGCTCCACAGCGCTCTGGCTCTCTTGCTGCCATTGTCGAGAGGCTGCACAAGGGAAACGAAGAAAAGAGTCAGGACCAAGATAATCAAGAAGATGGTAAGCCAAGGAACATGCATTGTTACCAAACACCTATACATGCATGTGATGTGCACCCAAATGTGTGAGGAAGGACTCATATCTATAGGCGGTACTTCCTTACCATCCAGTAAGCCTCTACTCAGGTGCATAATTTTGCCGGGTAGGTAGCTGTTAGAAGGTACAATATTGGACTTCTTAGCATATCTACCTGATAGTCTGTTTGTCTCATGCACTAAGATAATTATGTCGTTGTATTTACTTCTTTTTTCAAAGGCCTAGTGACGGGGGCTGAAGACTTCATGTTATCACCAAGTAAGCTAAGAATTTGGTGGTGGTCGTGTATAAAGTCCATTAGCTATAGACTAAGTAATCACAGTAAGAACTTGCATTTTGCTCTTCACCCAGGGCCAATTCCTGTACTGCAACTCTCGCCACCTCCGGGAGAAAAGGACTTCTTCTTCAACTTGGATGAGAAAGAAGGAGTGTCCGACTTGTATGACCTCAAACAGCATTCAGCTTCTGCCAGCTCATGACTGCATTAGTTAACATTAAATTTTGTGTGTGTAATGTATATCTGATCACCTTGTGGAGTATTTCACATGCTTGCCGCAGTCTGCTCTGCTCTTTTCTCTTTGATTCATCCCGGCTTGTTTTGTTTATACATTCCAGTCCTGATTTTTTTTTCTCTCCTGTACAGTAGCTACATTCTCTTGTTTTTAGCAGCAACCTTGTACAGAAGTCTTTTTGGTCATGCAACCAACACTTTTTAATGCTTGAGTGATTGCTTTTGTGATCACAGTGTTGTCATCTATGTGCAGTTTTGATCCATGCAATATCATTACATGACATTGTACAGTCTAGGCAGCTATTGGAATGATTCATACATGTATAGAATGTTGTGCATGTATGCAATGTCATATAAAATCATTGCAGGAGGCCCATTTTAGTGCAGGCAAGTTTGGCAGCCTCCTGTTCAGCTGCTTGCTTGAAGGACTGCCCTCCACTGGTGAAATGTAGCACCTGACCACCAGATGACTGTTGAATTGAGACAGTGCTCACGTATCCCTCCTCTGTCCTTTCTGTTTTATAATGAGGAAGAGCAACTTTTGTTTTCTGGGTATGCTCTTGCAATAGATTCTTGAAAGAGATGAAGCCTGCTCCTATAAGTAGTGTATAAGTAGCACATGGCTGTATGCAGTGAGCATGCATACCAACAATAGAACTGGCTAAAAAAAATCATTAGTGGCTACAGCTACAAATTATTTACCTTCCATGGCCATGTTGCAAGCTAGCTTGTGTTGGAGCCAATTTGCCAACACAAACTGATGTGCCTGATCTGTGACTTGTACAGTCTTTGGATTGCAGCTGTCAATTTTTCAGCCAGGTATTCTCAGTTGCTGCTCACTTGGAGGTGCTGGATTACTCCACTGAATCAAACTTTTATAACTATAGAGAGACTAGCTGGCCCTTTGAACAGCAGTCATTGACTTACTAGCCAGCTATGAAAGGCTGATACTGCTTCATGTACATGTACACACTACTGGTACATACTTCACATTCCAAAGAATATTGTTATGATCAATGTTTGGGTGCATGGGTTACAGATTGAATTATAGTCACAACATCCATCATTAAGTAATTAAGTATGCACAGAATAGATTGTTGACTTCCATTGACCACCACCAGATAAATATACTTAGTTACAGTACATCTTCCATGCAGCTTGCATGCATGTTATATTGTATGAGGTCTGTAATACAATCATGCATTATATTGTTGTTTTCATAAATTTAATGCCCAGGACTAGTGAGGCATGCCTACAGGCATACATTAATGAATAGCAAGAGCAAAATCTAGCCATAATGAAATACAGAAGGTATCACAAAATCTGATTCACAAAGTTTAATCACAGTTCAATTGGTTCACAGTTTGGTTAATGTGAACAAGCATACATAATATGTACATCAAGATGACTTCTGCTGTAGGAGACCCATTTCAGTGCAGGCAATTCTAGCAGCTTCTTGTTCGGCAGCTTTCTTAACAGAGTGTCCCCCGCTGGTGAACCTTCGAGCCTGGCCACTAGAGTGTTGATGAACAGAGACAGTACTCACAAATCCCTCCTCAGCTCTGCTCGTTTCATAGATAGGAAGAATAGCTTTTGTCTTCTGGAGGTGTTCTTGTAGGAGGTTCTTGAAGGAGATGAAGCTTTCAGTACCTATGCAGATAAGTGCAAGAAGAATGTTCAAAATTAAGTGGTTTATCAATTACATGTACGAAATTTTATTTACTGGCTCACTGGTATCTCCTAATATGGTAAAAAACATCATTGCACGGTCCAACATTGCAGTTAGAGTACAGCTATTAGGCTTCATTCCCAGGTGTGTCCACTTCTAACTTACATGGTAAATGAAACAGAGTGTAGACTGGAGACTTACCGGTCTTGCTGGGCTGTGACTCTCCATTAACTGCTTTTGTAGAAGCAACAGGTTTAGATTTAAGTGTCTGCTCTGTCGTACCCTCTCCCTTTTCCTTTTGATGTGTCAAAATTCCTAAAGCCTTTACAGCCTCTGCAGCTGCAAGATTTTCTGCCAGCTTTTTGGAACCAAGTGGAGGGGAAGAAAACCTCTTTCCCGATACAGTCACCGTGGAAATATAGCCCACTGAATCTTCAGGATATTCAACTTCATAGTGAGGCAGAGGAATGCGAGTTTTAGAGCAGTATTCATTGAGGATTTGCTTACAGTTGGCATGAGCTAGACTCTGGTCATCTTTTGGCTGGTGTTCCTGAGGTGTCCTGACATATTGAGCTTGAAGTGGAGGCATTGTATCAACCGTGGATGGTGCTTGCTGCCTGCTAGGACCCGGTTCCAGACTGGGCATTTGCAAATCTGGAGCAGTGGAGGGAGTTCCAGTTGCGTGTGAAGCTGTATCAAGTGTTAGCTGGCCATGGCATGTGCTCTGGGCTGGTGATTTGACCTGCTGGAAGGAACTCTGAAAGTAGGAGGGAGGTTGCAGTCCGGCGTTCATACTCTGTTGAGTGGTTGCCCGGTGTGACTCTGACTTGGATATGGTCGGCTGAGAGGAGGGCTGGAATGAAGAAGCTAGACTTGGGGTTGGCTGTTGCTGACCTGCAGTGGATAAGGAGATCTTGAAAGCCTGTAATATACATGACATTAACAAATCATAGATACCAACCTGTTTCGGCAATTGTTAGATTCCTTACTCCGACACCAGCAATAGCAAGAAGTGTGGCATTATCTTTGGCTTTCTCAAAGCTATCAAACGGATATTCAGTGTGGAATTCCATTTCACCAACAGTTACCACTGCGGTGTATTGATTTGCTTCGTCCTGGCGAATGTTGTATTTAGGTACTGGTAATTCATGGGCCTTGCAGTACTCTTCCAGCATTATTTGGTGCTTGCTTTTTTTGTTAAAGTTCGGAACACTGGTTTTCAATCTTGGAGACGTTGGAGCAGAATTTACAGGAGAGTAGCTTTTAACAATACGAGCACTGGAAGGTTTGCCATGATGTCTGTCCCATGGAGAATCCATTGGAACTGTTGACTGCTGTTGTGGGAGTGCACTTATAGAACTAGAATCAATGGGCCCTTGCATTGTTATCCGTGACTGTGGGAGGTGTGGCCTACTGCTGGCGGGTGCTTGTCTAGGGCCTGGAGGCACTCCTATGGGTGGCTGAATGGAAACTTGTGACTGAAGAGATTGCCGCCCTGGTGTGGTAGCTACCACTTGCTGTGAGCACTGCTGCCGATTGCCGCTGCGCTTCTTTGTGGAGTTAGTAGCCGCCTGGCTTTCAAGCCAAACCAGGATCTCGTCAATACTGGAATAGCCAGGGTGTTTCTGGACTACAGCGTCCACAGCCACTGTTGCGGCATCATTTTCAGCGGCCTTCTTCGTGGTTTGAGGCCTCTGAGACTTGTAGCATTCACTTGTAGCAGGTGTGCCTGAGCCTAAGCCCACAGTCACTGTGCTAATAAAGCCACCCTCGATCCTCTCAGTGGTGTAGCATGGCGTATGTAAGTGGGATTTCTGGCAATATAAATTCAACTTGGATTTGCTGGTCATCTTTAGATACGTATGTATGCAGCCTTGTCCTGAGCACTATATGCACTGATTAATAAGAGATTTAAGGGTTCATATAAACTTATGCCCACTATTAAACTAGTTGCCAGTCAATCATTAGGCCCATGGGCGTTTATATGAGGATATACCGAAATACGAGACTGAGTAGGTGACTACATAACAGTTTTATCACTAGCTGGTTGCAACTAAAGGGGAGCATTAGCTATATTAAACTCACAGTTTATTATATTTGTAGCCAATTTCAGCTAAGCTGCGCGATCAATGATGTAACGCGAAAATGGGATGGGAAGGGGAAATCCCTACACGTGCTCCTATCGGCTTTACAGTTTTGCAGCAGCAGGGGTTGGCAGCTAGGTTTGGAGGGTCTGTCATGGCTAGACAGCTGGAATATGTCGTCCTGTTCACGGCAGCCGGGACTGAACCGGGAGACGAGGGGGGAGAGAGTAACATAGTACTATTGGCGTGGGAAATTCTCAACACGGCAAGCAATCAGGTGCGCATTATTTAGATTCGACCCCCTACTCGTCCTGTCACATGCTTTATCTTCTGTAAGACCATATATAATCTACGGTAGGAAGTAAAGCTACATAATTATAAAACAATCCACATGTAGCTTTGCAATAAATATATGAATCATTGCTACTTATCACAGTGAGCTCTAATTGGGGTGGTGTGCTCTTGCAAATTGAATACCTGGAATACAAAAGAATCGGAGCCAGCTGGGGAGAATCGGAGCCAGCTGGCTCTAACTGCCCAGTGGCAGTTAGAGCCCAGCAGAATGATATGGCGTAGGTTTTCTACTAGGGAATAAAGGATTAGACGGGATTACCATGGTAACATGTACCAAAATCGCTTGTCTTGACAAAAGCCCAGTATTTAATTTTAATTACCAATCTCCCCAGGTGATCAGTAGGGAGCAGCTGTATGTATGCCCCACCACTGAAGTCAACCATGACCTTCCTGCGGGGATCACGGCCGATGCGGTGCAAAGTGCTGCAACTCTGCCTCTTGTACTCAAGCAGGTATATCTATGCACTTATATGCATGTAACTATAGCAACTGCATGGTAGTAATGCTATACACTGCTGTTGCATACAATAGTGTGTGATGCTACCAGATTACTGAAATGAGATACTGGTGGCTGGATTCTATTCCAGTCTGTATGGCTTGTATTGCTCTCATGTCAATCTACATGTACACCTCCATGCTAGGATACATTAACGAGTAAGAATTGGGTTCGTTTCCATTCCATAATCCACTGCAGTAGCTATGAAATAGGGACCGACTAGCCTCATACCCAGGCCTCCCCTCGCAGCTTTTTTAAAGATAGGCCTGAGTACAAGACCAGGGACTGACTGCGTATGTGCTGACTCCAGAGTGCATTGGCATGAAAAAAAAAAACATTCCCGTCTCAATTGCAGCACTACTCTACTGATGAATATGCAAGTAGTGTATAATGACTGCCTTTTTCAAACTTTCAATATGTGAATTGTTAACCTCGTTCCCAGGCTATTGTGCAAGAGCCAGGGAATGGGCTAGTGAATTGTATATACAATGTGACTGCTAACTACGATCGTCATTTCCATACAGTTCCATGCAGTTGTAACCAAACTGGCTGGAGGGTTCTGCCTGCTGACCTGCGGGCCTCAGGCCGTGCGTGAGCTAGTTCATCCCGAGGCTCAGCGCAGTAAGATCCAACTAGAGAACTACTTCTACCACTATCTGGATCTCGCCACGGAGTTCTCTCGAGCCTTTCCCGACGCCCAGCAACCGCCGACCCTGGAGGGCATGGGAGAGTGTATCCTGGCACCATAGCAGTGTAGCCTTTACTGTAAAAATGGCAAACTGCCACTGCTGAGCATGCAATGGCTAACAGAGTGGGCACGTGTTGAGGGTACAGGTTTGATGCTTACGTCCTTACAGTGAGGCAGAAGCCATACATATTCCAACAACACTGCTCTGTCGCGATAATTTTGGTGTCCCCAAGGAAATGCCCCCCCCCCCCCCCCCAGACCAAATTCCGTGAGAGATTTGGGCAAATCTTTTTGAGGAAAATGGTCTGCAGATGCATAATTTGGTCCCCCTCCCTGGGACGACAATCATTCGGTAGCTGTCACGATTTCCCGGTGGCCACAGTCGTCAAGACTGCAGATCCAGAGTTTGAGATTCGATTTGTAGATGTCGACTGTGGATTGTGTGCTATAGCATTTGCTAAGACTCTGTCATGGATGTGAGCCTTTGCAGCTTCCAGGAAGTCAGTCAGGGCCCCTGTTTGAAGCATTGGTGCAGATGGGAATGCATGTGATTCTGTATACTATGTGAATGGGATGGTGCGGCTAAAACCGGACCAGCCTTACCACTTTCTGCAGCCATGCCATTGTAAACAGCATGCAAAATGGCACTAAAGCTGCGAGACTTTGATGTCGTGTGGGGTGGGGCTATGGGTGTGGCTTCCGCTCTGAACGTGAAGCGTGATCCTCTCACATGCACATGGCAGCTGCACAACCATTAGTCTCGCGTGGCCAACTATTATATTATGACAGCTGAGACATGCTGAGATGGCAAGCAAATGTCTCTCATTTCGGTACTGGCTTTTCCGTCCGCTCATCCAAGCTGTCAGAGTTTGTTCAAGTACTGGGGGTAAGCGAAATCGTCAAGGGGGGTCCCAGATACCCAGCCGAGGGGCTGGGTACGGGTACCCGAGACTGTATATAGACTCGATAGTCACAACTGCGACCGCAGTCGGTCAAAGTGTTAATGTTAGCAACGTAGTCTCGCGTTCAGCAAGTCTGACTGCATGCAGTCGACGGTGCGTATCGCCGCGGCGCGCGCAGAATAGTCTCGTGCCCAGACGTACGCCCGGCGCCCCGCCCCCGTCGGCGAAAGAACGTCAGATTGCAGCTTTTAGTCACTCTGTAAAGGTACTGACGTGGGCTTGATAGAACCTTAAGGATGAGGATGGCCTGAGAATTAGGCTATTGCATTTTACCCTATTTTGCATACGTTACTCAGTATGCCCCCGGGAGCCCATGAAGATGGCAAAGTTACCAGGAGCCCGTGAGCGCAGCGAGGCTCCTAATGACTCGTATCCAGTTTGTCCTTAACTCTCGTACCAGTCTTAGGGGTAGATGTGGGCGGCAGTGGGCCACAGTATGGGCTGGAAGAGCTAAAGTTGGTTAGCAGCATGACTCAGAAGCTGATTGCACAAGGTGAACGATAAATACCTATAGGGTCTAAAACTGATTGTCTGGACTGATGTCAAGATCTTGGGGTTCTTTGTTTTCATTCAGGCCACAGGTTTGGGACTCCACTTGAAGTGCAGCAAGACTGCGACCTTACTGTCTCTACTGAGTGAGTATTATTGACTGCTGCTTGACCTCTTTAGTGTTGTGATCTGTATGCACGTCTCAGCTACAACTGTGTAGCCTTACCTGCACTTGTTTAGTGCAGCTGAAAAAAATAGGAGGCTAAGGACGAGACTACCAATGGATGTTATAGACAACATTACGTTTTTCTTTCACACACACACACACACAGCCCCAGCAAAGTGAAAGAGAATTGTGTGGTTCGCTTGAGGGGACTGCCCTTCCAGGCATCGCTCAAAGATGTGCAGGGATTTCTGATCGGACTCAATATTGTCCCGTGAGTGCATGGTATTCTCAGCTTTGGAGGCCTAGCGGCCAATGTACAGTCCTTGTAAATGCAATCATCACTCATACACACACACACACACACACACACACACACACACGCAAACATACACACACATACACATGCACAAAAAACACACACACACACACACACACACACACACACACACACACACACACACACACACACACACACACACACACACACAGAGGAGCCATTACATTTGGCATTAATGCCATGGGTAGGAGGACTGGGGAAGCCACTGTAGTGCTGGAATCCCCCGAGCAGGCAGACCTGGCTCTCAAGCGGCACAAGCATTACCTCAAAGACAGATACATCGAGGTTTGTACCAAGCCCCCTCCAAACACCCCGCCCATTCTAATCAGCCACCAAAACCTATATATACTCAACGCAGCTCGTCGTTAGTGTAGGCCCCTCTGATTGGGGACCACCTAAAGCCATTCCACTTCTCTGGTCTGGTGGCTGGAGGTGTGCTTACCCTGCACCGAATGATTTGGTGCACTATTCATAAGCTATATAAATTATAGGGCTTCACCCTAGCTGGTGTGCCCATACAAATCACATACAAAATATTAACATGAACAGCAGATGATAATTGAGGGCCGCTCTGGTAAGTGTCTGTTACTTTGCATCACTGTTCACTTGGCTGTGGCAACTTGTCACAGTAGCTAGTAGATGGTTGCCATACATACCCTGTGTCAATCAAGATGCCCTGACATAGCCACCCTAACTCTTGCCTTCATAACTCCATTGTTCTCTGACCTATTGAGATGCTTTGAAGGCCTGCTGAAAGCATACTTAGTGCACATTAAGTACAAGATTAGTGCAAAGCCATTGGATGAAAAGGGTACGAGATTCAAATTTGAATTTTAGATGCGATTTACTACAATAATTATGCTGAAAATTCAATTTCTACTCTCAACTACCACATACACGTATGTACCATATACAGACTGGCTGGGAGTTGCTTGAGTCTTGTCTGGCAGTCTTTACTTACAAAGTAAAATTGTGTGGAATCCGAATCCAATTTTCTTTATCATGCCCTCTCCAGGTATATGAAGCAACTCCGAAGGATTTCCAGTCCCTGCAAGTGAGTGCGCAGGTCAGCCAACCCGATCATGCCATCTTCGTCAGAATGCAGGGCCTTCCCTACCGTGCGTCTGAGGCTGACATTGTAAGAGATTATTTACCCATTAGGAAAGCATCGAGTATGGCCGATATGAAGTCCTGGTCGTCCTCTGTCTCCTTCTCTCCCCTCTTTTCCGCCCCCTTTCCAGGTTGAATTCTTTTCCCCTGAGGCTACTACACGCGATGGTGAGAAAGGGGTGTACATCGTACTCTTCCCCGACGGCCGTGCGTCTGGTGACGCCTTTGCCATCTTTCCTTCTGAGAAGGAGGTTGAGAAGGCCATGCTCAAAGACAGATCCAACTTGGGCTCACGCTACGTTGAAATCTACAAGAGCTCTCTCAAGGAGTTTCAGATGGTAAGTAGCTGCCATCACAGACAGAAGGTGATTTGGTTCATGGAGCTATGGCCTCATATCAAGGCTCTTATCTAGAGAAAGAGACCCTAGGCATGATAGCAAGGGATTTGAGTGTCGTTGCAGATCTCATGCGACTACATTATACAGGGGGCAACTGCTAACCTCGTACCCAGTCCTCCCCTCGCAGCTTTTTTCGCAGCCATGGAAAAATGCGCGAACGTGTGTGTGTGTGTGTTTTTCCATGGCTGCAAAAAAAAAAGCTGTGAGGGGAGGCCTGAGTACGAGGCTAGGCAACAGCTCAAACTACTTATCAGGGACCATGTTTCTTGTGCCAGAAAAGACAGAGAACCACAGGCATCCTTTTGATGGCATATGCGAATTTATCTCATGAGAAAAACACGCAAGGCTTGGAGGGAGGAGTGACTCCTCCCTCATTTATTGTAGAAGAGTAAGCCTGGAACCAAGGGTTAGTTAGACGGATATGTCTTTTGTCACGGTACAAAATTATACGTTGACGAAAGGGTTAAATTTATTCATGTGACAACGTAGCATCATTAAACATTGTTGGGGCAAGAAATCACATGATACAGGGTCACGCCTACTCTGACATTCGCCAAACTGGGGTATTCTCTAAGAACAAGAATTAAGGCTAAGCTGTGGTAGAGTACTTTATTCCCTCCTCCCACTTCCTTTCCTGATTAATGGTTATCCATTCTAGTGCCATTCCTTCTTTTAAAAGCTCTCTTTCTCCCCCGTGGTAGGTTCTGGAGCGCTCCGGAACAATGGAGCAGAAGTCACACTTCTCCGAAATGCTTGGGATGAATCTGGACAGTACTGCTTCAGATGTGGAGGGAATGAGGGGCAGGGACAGAAACTGTGTAAAGCTGCGCGGCCTCCCATGGTCGGCCAACGCTGATGCCGTGGTCGACTTTTTTGGAGACCTCCGGGATGATATTGTAACCGGGGGCGTGCACATTGTGCTCAATTCTGTGGTAAGTATCGATAACCTTGAGTGGGGTACTCCACAATAACTGTACGATACAAATATTCAGACTTCACAACAAATTGCTTGTGTGGCAGTAGTGGTGATATTATTGCCTTCAATAATTATGATATTTTGCAATAGTGATTATTGAACTTTAAGTATCACAATAATATTGAAATATTGCCCAGTGCTAGTGTAGATGCTCATGAGTCAAAGTTCTATATCGGTGAACTATTGGACAAGCCTCGTTCCCAGTCTGTTCCTCCAGCTTTTAGTCGCTTGCAATACGAAGCCAGAGTGATGCAAGTGATGAAAAGCTGATTGGGGACATGGCTGCCATTGAACCATTTCTCCAGATGAAAGCATCCCACTTTGCCTCTGCAGAACCGCCCCACTGGTGACTGCTACGTGCGCATGAAGTCGGTGGCAGCTGCTGCAAGAGCCAGCGAACAGCTGCACAAGCAGTACATCGATGAACGCTACATTGAAGTATTCCAGGTGGGCATACATTGAGTAGCACTGTAATAAGACTGGCTGTAAAGCCAGGCGGGGTAATTCTTTATGCCGGGAGTTTGGAGAGTGTAGCCATTCGTCCCTCAAACGCTTCACTCACAGTTTGCGATACACTAGGCCTTTGCCTGCATAACATACTGGATTATATTGCCAAGGCTTCATATGGTTGGGGTGGAAAGACGTGATACACGGATGTGTGGAGAGCCACGCCCCCTAGGCTGCCCGGGACGTTTGCTTCCCATCGATCATCCAAAATTTGTAATTTAAGCAGTCAGAGGTTGCTTGTGGTGCCTTAAGGGGCCCGAAAGGGCTGTTAATATTGTTACAGAGATTTTAGGGGGGAATACCCCCTCCCACTCTCCCTCCCCTATATGAAACCTTTCAAGTGCTGAGCATGGGCCGTTGAAAATTTATCACAAAATTGTCCCGCTTTACATCATGCGAGTTTATTAATAATTATTGCTATCATCTTCACTGCCTGCCTAGTGCTCTGGTGATGAAGTGGGCCAGGCCCTCATGGACCGGGGGGGTGCCCGAGGCTCTGCTCCCTTCCGTAGCGGAACTGGAGGTGGTAGAGGAGGAGGAGGAGGAGGAGGAGGAGGAGGTGGGAGAAGGAGGCGTCCCAGCGGGGGTGCAACTGTGAAGTGCAGAGGTCTTCCATACAGCACCTCAGAAACTGAGGTGGCTGAATTCTTTGAAGACTATGATGTGAGTTGTGCTACAAGATCACACACGTCTGATACATGGCCTTTCTTAGTCTCACTAACCAGACCATCTTTCACAAAGTACAGCCAGACTCGTAAGACAGTTGTTCCTAACTGCATTCTCATGAACATCTCTAGTGTGTTAAGCAGGGCCGTAGCCACCAGATTTGAAGAGGTCCAGTTAGACAACAGTAGCCCTACTTAGATGCATATTAAAGCACACAAAGCCCGTCGACTAGGGGGGTCTGAGGGCATCTAGAGTTGGACGAGCTGCTGCAAACCCTACCCGTATTACTTGCTAGCTGTAACATTATAAACCTTGCCCTTAGCACTCGCCAACTTGAGAAGGCATGGCTCTACAATAAATGCTCGTGTATGGCTGCGCGTAGCTACGTTACCCAACGGTCGAATAGTGCCCTAGAAAGTAAAGTGCTCCAGTCCACAATGATGGCTACGGCCCTGGTTAAGGTTTTACTCTATACATGTAGTTAGTACATTTCTCAATCATCTCTCACTCACACCTTTTCCTCACCCTACTCAGGTGAGAGACAGCGATGTGGAGCTTATATACAACAGTTCCGGCCAATCCACTGGCATTGCCTACGTTAGCTTTCAGTCACGGCACCTTGCCCAACAAGCTGTTCGGCAAAAAGACAGACAGCACATAGGCCGTCGATATGTTGAGCTCTCAATGAATTGATATTCAGATATTACTTTATTACTCTACCCCTGGGGTACGTGCCTACACTGCGGCACGTGCAATGTGTATTTCACTTAAATACCGTTAACTTTTGTTTTCTGTACCTGATTTACTGTATTAGGGATTCTTTGTACAGCCCCAGAACAATCTATAGATTTTGTGCATGAAACTGTTATACTGCACAGTTCATTAACGATGCTGAAACCTTCCTGTTGGGTGGTTTGATGTACCCTACGTTATATGGTAGGTTTTGTCAAAGTGGGTTTGAACTTGAAGGTAGTCTGGTTTTTGTGATGACGTTCTTGTGCTTCTGAATGTTGATAAAGGCGTGTATTTTGAATTTGGGTCTATCCGGATAATTTGGGCCCAAAATAAACGTTAAAAATTTTTTCAAAAGGTGGGCAACCCAATGGAACACTGGGCCATGTGACACTGCCACGTTTTGCTTGTCAGATGAGTGGATTTAGCACTCCCTCTGACCCTCATATCTTAACTGCAAGGATATACCAAACCACAATCTGTGATAATTATGTGGGTGGAGCATACTTAAAGTGACCATTTACTTCCTGTACCCAATAGTAGGCAGTAACTGTACTTGCTTTCTAGGCTGAGTAGTGGTAAGATAAACCACCTGTAATTCATTGGTGCCAAGGGAATTCTGTCCGTGAATTAAGAAGCTTGGCACACTTTGTACTAAGTGGGCCACACTGCTTGTTTACAAAAATACACAGCTATCTTGATTAGAGAATTCATGACAGCACTTAATGCTTTGCATGAGGCATAAACTGTGTGGTGGAGCCTTTAGCTGAATGGCTGGACTAGTCAAAACAATCTATTACTACTGCCAAATGCTTGGTACAGTCTATGTGGGGTCTGCAGTTGTTTGTGCTGGGTGGACACAAACCTGGAAATTAGATTTGCCACATTCCCGCATTGAAATGTGCTTGTTGCTAACTGCTGTGTTCCTACATGTACCCAGTCATTGCAGCAGTTAACAACACAGGTACACATAATATTATGCTACCTCTTCCAGCACCACACCTAACTATCATTCTATAGTTGTGTACTCACCGTTATTGCACCTGATTCAACCCACTTACAGTGCATCACTGCGTGAATCCATCCCGCTCTCTGCACGTTTATCACTCTCACACTCACAGGCTTGTGTGCTTTGGATGTATCAGAAAGGTGTGTTCTTTAACTGTACCCGTGAATCCATCCCGCTCTCTGCACGTTTTTCACTCTCTCTCTCACAGGCTTGTGTGCTTTGGATGTATCAGAAAGGTGTGTTCTTTAAGTGTACCCGTAACGCATGTTGTTGGCCTCATCAGAATCTGATGCTATACTGAGATTAGTGACGTGGTGTTTCCAAGAAGTTTAGCCTTAGAGGTTTCCTGAGCCCGGTGAAGCATGGTGTGTCACACTGCACTCCTTGCAGCACATTCTAGAAGTTGATGGCCAGGGTAACTCCTCCAGCTTGCCTCAAGCAGTCCTCATATGTGGCGCATGCATGCTCTGACCTGGTGGTGGGTGAATGCTCGATCGGCATTATACAGTAGTATCTAAGACATCACTTTTTGTCAATCCTTCAAATTATTCTAGAAAAGAACTTACTTTTACGTTTCTTTACTCTTTTCTTTGCTGTGTGAATATCGCCGTTTGCGCATGCGTAGACAGTTTTGGTCCGCCCACGCACAGTTATCTGCAACGCCTTCTTTGTGTCCACACATCATTGTTTGAGTGTATTGCTTTCTGCATTGCATCCATTGCTTCCTGCATCGATTTTGGTGGAAGGTGCAAAAGAGGTACCGAAGAAGACGAAAGAAGGGTGGGAATAAGGTGAGTTTGCGCCGTGATGACGATTGCCGCCATTATTTTGTGGGTGGGGCTGTTGGCTTCATCTATACAGCACTTTGTGAATCAAAAGCGGGCTAGGTTTGCCGATGAACATAGTTCACACTCAAACGTAATTCTCATGCAAACTGCTGTTATGCTACTGGTAGATGCCGCGACGGTACGTGTGGATTGTCGTTTTTTAAATTTGTGGGCGGGGCCATTTTTTGCAAAGTGCAAGTGAGCGTTAGCGTGGTTCGCGCGTACGTCGCGTAAATGCTGTGCGTAGCAAAATCACATAGGGACAGTGTTGTGCGTAGTAGTGTTCTAAATTGGGCTGCGACCGATGGCGTATATGACCGCGGTACAGCCAATGTGCACTGCACAGGATTCTGAAAGGGGCGGAACCCGCACGCAACTCCTACAGTGCTGCGTGCTATTAAATTATAATATTATCATGAAAAGAAGTTTTTTCAACTCGTGCTAGTATTTACACACCAAATCAGATGTCTGAATCATGCATGGTAGAAAGAATAAAGAATGTGTTTGAACCTTGCACATGCTATTCATCTCACCTCCTAAACACATGCAGGGAGAATGAAACTCCTACTTGCATTCTTGTTGCTATCCACCACGGTTAAAGTGCACACACTGCCGACGGGTGCTCCAATCCAAGCTTGTGCTGACATCACCCCCCAGCCTGGTCACGGTGCGACCTCACAGGATCTCGCCACCATTCCTTATACGCTGGACATATCACAGTTCCTTCTTCCTGATGGATCAGGTGTCTACTCTTATCTGCCTGAACAGATATACACTCGTGAGTAACAACTATATAGCATTGGGCTACCCTAGCTGTCAAAGATGTAGATGCATCAAGAGCTCTTCTTTTATTTGAGTACATCATTTCCTTTATTTGTACCCTTCTCAGAAGTGATGATAATATAGCTATAGAGCCATTATAACTAGTCTTGACTCCCATGCACCTCGTTGGAAATTTTTTTGTTTTTCCTACTTTTCTGACAGCACTACGGTCTGGAGTCGAGACTAATTATATACTGGCCTTGTACCCAGGCCTCCCCTCTGCAGCCATTTTTTTTGTTTTTTCACAGCCATAGGCAAAAAATACTGCAAAAAAACTGCAAGGGGAGGCCTGGGTATGAGTTTAAATTTAAATTAGCTATACCTACTTTCTGTCCCGCCATAAACTCTGAATTGTAGCGACTGTGTCATCGTGTGGTGGGTACACGTAGCCTTCAAAGTTATGTGTACATGTTTCTTATTTCTGTAGTTACTCTGTCAGCAACAGACACAATTTTCAGAGGTCTTCTGGTACAAGGCAGGACAGTAACAGATGGGTCTCCTATTGGAGTGTTCATCGATGATAGGACAAACACAAGACTGAGTAGCTGTACCGTACAGGAGGTACATTAATCTCTAACTATGTAATATTATTGGTGCATGGGGGGAAAAGGTGCATGGTATTGTATGTGTGTAAAACAAGGAGATTATGCTAAGACATGGTAGACCTGGCAGTCTAGTAAGGCAGACTAGCAGTATCTGGGATTAAGGATACCTTTACTACAATTTATAATCCAATGCCCTATCTTTAACCTCCGAGTTGAGAGTGGCTTGTAGCTGTAATGCATGCATATCAAATTCAGCATTTTACTCATTCTTTTTTCTTGTTTCCACTGAAGTCGGCCATCACTCATAGTAACCGTGACAACAAGACTTCCGAAGCCCTCACATGGACTGCCCCTCCTGCAGGAACGGGACCGTTGGTGTTCAGGTCTGTATCCAAGCATGCACAAAATTGTTAGCCAATAAAACTTCATACCAAAGCCACACATGATTATTGTGAGATTAGTGCATGGTAGTATTATTCTCTCTTCTTGCATAGATATGCTGTGGTGCAAGCGTATGACCCCATTGATAATGATCCCAACCTATACTGGGCATCTGTTGAAACTGCAATAATTGAAGAAGGTGAGCTGTTGATCTGTGTGTACGTGAATGAAAAAAACAAGTGCAATGTATATATTATGTATTTTTGTTTGGTTCTGTATGTGAGTATGTTAGTAGCTATGCGTGTATGGCCTTGCATACATTCCCTGGGAAGTAGTTTGTTGTAGTCAGCTGCATTGTATACAGTCTAGAGTTATAGCACCGACCAAAGCTAGGAGGAGTGTATGATGATTGTGGGCATTATCGTCTTGTCTTTTCTAGGTGAACCGTGTGTTCTGCCCTTGTTTCTCCACAATGGGCAGTGTGTGGAGACATGTCCTCAGACCGAGCCTTTTTTCTTTGGGAATGCTACACTGGTTCCACCACAGTGTCAACCATGTAAGTCCACCGCATTTGTGCTAGACTGTGACTAGCTAGTAATCAGGTGTTTTGGATACTGCATGCGTGCACATATGAGCTGAATTCTTGTAGACCTTATGAGTCATAAGGAATTATTTATGCTACAGTTATAGTATGCTGCAATACTCTCATAACTTTCCTCTAATCTTCTTTCAATAACTACAGTCCCAGGCAATTATATGGCTACTTTCAATGCTACACTCTACTCTGCTAACATTTCTGTCGACACCCCATTGCTCACACCGATCATCCGTATATCCCTCTACATTGACAATGTGCTCTTCCAGTCTCCGCAGTTGGTCATTTTGAGCATGATCAGAAATGATTTGATTCAGAATACTTTCAGAATTGATGCTCGTGAAGCAACAGGAGACTTTGTGAACTCTGAAGACATCTTCTTCTTCCCTCCTGTCGATGCGAGTGCAACCCCCACCATTGTTATTGAGCGTGACATTGTGTATTTTGCAGATCCTACACTTAATAATGTTATCCAACTGCCAGTAACCTATGATTTTGATATCACCGCAGTGATTGTCGGTCGCACTGGGACCAATATACCTGGTGGCTTTATAGAACGACAGTCTCTCGGAGTTGTGACCTTAACCATGGCTCCCGGTAAGGCTACTGCTACTACTACTACTACTACTACTACTACTGTGATTGACATGTAAAATTGTACACTTCCGTTTCCATTTCCATTTCTGTTTTTTCCCTGTTTACTACTTCTCCACTCACCTGTAAAAGTCTCTTAATCAGAATACACTCTAAATGGCATACATGTTTATGTAGAAGTGCTTGATACTATTATTTACTGATATGTGTAAATATTTTCAGTTATGATAAGACAGCACCTGTGGATACTTAAATTGTGGAGTATGTTACAAACTCTTTCGTGATTTTTGTTGTTCTTTTTATATACAGATCCCTGTGCAAATGAACCCTGCCGTAATGGTGGTACATGTATGCAAGTCGGTAGTAGTTTCACGTGTATGTGTACAGACGACTACAGCGGCACTAATTGTGATACTCTTATCAATCCCTGCCTCTTCAACCCTTGTGAGAATGGTGGAAGCTGTACTAGTGTGGGAACGAATGACTTCACGTGTGACTGCAGCGTGGAATTCACAGGGCAGACTTGTGACACTCAGATAGACCATTGTATAGAATTGAATGCCTTTTGTGGTAACGGTACTTGCATAGACAGTATTGGCACTTTCATTTGTGATTGTGACCCTGGCTTCACTGGTGATTCTTGCGATGTTGATATTGATGAGTGCGAGGGAGTGGTCTGCGTGAATGGTGAGTGCATTGACCTAGTTAATGACTTCGAATGTGACTGCTATCCTGACTGGACAGGTACTTTCTGCGAAACGAACATTGACCTCTGTTTTCCAAATCCATGCGATCCCAGTAGTTCTGTTAGTTGTGTAGACGGAAATAGTACATACACATGCACCTGCTTCGTTGGTTTCACTGGCATGAACTGTACTGATGACATAGATGAATGCGAGAGTGATCCTTGCTTGAATAATGCTGAATGTGTCAACTTAGAGTTTGGTGTATTTCGATGTATGTGTCCTCCTGGATTTAGTGGCGACATTTGTGAGGAGGATATAACACCATGCGATCCTACTCCTTGTGATAATGGTGCCACCTGCGAGGACCTGGGACCAGGGGCGTACAACTGCCTTTGTGTACCAGGATTCACTGGGACTAACTGTAGCACTGAAATCAACGAATGCATGCCCAATCCATGCCTAAATGGAGGAAACTGTACGGACGTTTTAAATGGTTTTACCTGTGACTGCCCTGCTGGTTACTCTGATTTCAGATGTGAAGAAGACCTGGATTTCTGTCCACAAACCAATTGCAATAATGGGACGTGTATCGAAGGCGATGGCGTTGAAGTATTCTGTAACTGTACGACAGGGTTCACGGGCCCTAGATGTTCCATCGACCTCAACTTCTGCATGCCAGGCATCTGCGAAAATGGTGGAACTTGTCAGGAGGGAGAAGGAGTGATGATCACCTGTATCTGCGTGGAGGGCTTCAGTGGAATGATGTGTGAAGATGACCTTGATTTCTGCCCGACAAATAGCGCATGCATCAATGGCGGTACGTGCGTTGAAGGACGAGGCACTGAAACTACTTGTGACTGCCCAGATGGCTATGATGGTGTGGACTGTGAAATTAATGTCGACTTGTGTCTGACCAATAACACGTGCATGAATGGTGGAAGTTGTGTGGATGGGGAAGGTACAGACATTAGTTGTATGTGCCCTGAGGGCTACGAAGGTGATTCTTGTGAAGTTAACATAGATTTCTGTCTGACAAATGATTCTTGTGTGAATGGCGGGACATGCGTTGACGGGGAAGGCACTGAAATCACATGTAATTGCGTGGAAGGTTACGATGGCCCAACATGTGCAATAAATGTTGACTACTGTCTGATTGAGAACACGTGTATAAATGGTGGAACATGCGTGGATGGTGAAGGAACAAATATCAGTTGTATGTGCCCCGAGGGCTACGAAGGTATTTCTTGTGAAATTAACATAGATTTCTGTCTGATAAATGATTCTTGTGTGAATGGTGGGACATGCGTAGACGGAGAAGGTACTGAAATCACATGTAATTGCGTGGAAGGTTACGATGGCCCAACATGTGTAATAAATGTTGACTACTGTCTGATTGAGAACACATGTATAAATGGTGGAACGTGCGTGGATGGGGAAGGAACAGAAATCAGCTGCCGTTGTCCAGAAGGATACAATGGAACCTCTTGTGAGAATGATCTTGTATTCTGTCCAACAGCTAACCCGTGCTTGAATGGTGGGACTTGCATAGAAGGACCTGGCTCTCAAACCACATGTAATTGCTCAGAAGGATATGAGGGTCCAATATGTCAGATGAATGTCGATTTCTGTCTGACTAACAACCAGTGTCTGAATGGCGGAACATGTGTGGATGGAGAGGGAACAGATACCAGTTGTGACTGCCCTAGTGGCTACACTGGTTCATTCTGCGAGATAGATTTAGATTCTTGTGACTCCAATCCATGCGCTAACAATGCGACGTGCGAAGACGGACCTGGGCTGGAGTTCATTTGCGTCTGTCCTCCTGGTTTTAGTGGCTCAGACTGTGGCATCGATGTTGACACTTGTACGCCTGATTCCTGCCGCAATGGCGGGACCTGTATGGATGAAACTGGAGAAGAGATCAGCTGTATGTGTGCCGATGGGTATGCTGGATCATTCTGTGAAGAAGATGATCCGAACTTTATAGCTTGTCAGGCAGAGTTATGTATGAATGGCGGAACCTGTGAAGAAAGTTTTGGCCCAAACGTTACCTGTGTCTGCCCCCTTGGTTACTCTGGAAGTGCATGTGAAGAAGACGTAAACAACTTCTGTGAGTCAGACCCCTGTCTGAATGGCGGGACATGTTTTGAAAGAGAAGGAGCTGCTATAACTTGTGTGTGTCCCAATGGATATGACGACGATCGCTGTGCAACTGATCTCGATTTTTGCCCTACAAATAACACCTGCATTAATGGCGGAACGTGCATCGAAGGACCTGGAACTGTGACAACTTGCATGTGCCCTGATGGATATGATGGTGATTCCTGTGAGAATAATATCGATTTCTGTCTAATCGACAATCGCTGTGAGAATGGTGGAACTTGCATTGATCAGGAAGGTACAGAAATTAGTTGTAACTGTCCGGTAGGATTCACTGGTAACTTCTGTGAGGAAGACATCAACTCTTGTCTCATATTCAATCCCTGTATCAATGGTGGAACATGCATTGATGGACTTGGGCTGTTGACCACTTGCATGTGCCCTGATGGATACAATGGTACTGAGTGTGAAAATAATATCGACTACTGTTTAATTAACAATACTTGCATGAATGACGGAACATGTGTGGATGGTAACGGAACACAGATTAGCTGTGTATGTCCTCCTGGCTTTGATGGTTCAGACTGCAGTGTGGATCTCGATGTTTGTATGCCTGAGTCTTGTCGCAATGGTGGCACCTGCGTTGATGAAACTGGGACCCAGATAAGTTGCATCTGTGCCGATGGATACGCAGGAATACTATGTGATGCTGATAATGGAACATTCTTAGTTTGTCCAGCAAATCCATGCGCCAATGGTGGAACTTGTGAGGAGTTGTTTGGTCCGTTCTCTAGGTGTGTCTGTCCTGCCGGTTACACTGGAGAATCATGCGAGATTGACATAAACACTTTCTGCGACGTAGATAGCTGCAGGAATGGAGGGACGTGCATCGAGGAAGAAGGTCCGGAAATAAGCTGTAGGTGTCCCAGCGGATATAATGGATCGATCTGCGAGATTAACATTGATTTCTGTCTGATTAACAACACGTGTGTGAACGGCGGAACATGCATAGATGGGGAGGATACAGACTTTAGTTGTATGTGCCCCGAAGGCTACGAAGGTGACTCATGTGAGATTAATGTCGATATCTGTCTGACTGCCGATCCTTGCTTAAATGGTGGGACGTGCATTGATGGTGAAGGCAATCTAACTTCATGTGATTGTGCAGAAGGCTATGAGGGTCCAATATGTCAGGTGAATGTCGATTTCTGTCTGACTAACAACCAGTGTCTGAATGGCGGAACATGTGTGGATGGAGAGGGAACAGATACCAGTTGTGACTGCCCTAGTGGCTACACTGGTTCATTCTGCGACATAGATTTAGATTCTTGTGACTCCAATCCTTGTGCTAACGATGCAACGTGCGAAGACGGCCCTGGGCTGGAGTTCACTTGCGTTTGTCCTCCTGGTTTCAGTGGCTTCAACTGCGGTATAGATGTCGTCATTTGTACACCTAATTCCTGCCGCAATGGCGGGACCTGTATGGATGGAACTGGAGAAGAGATCAGCTGTATGTGTGCCGGTGGGTATGCTGGATCATTCTGTGAAGAAGATGATCCAAACTTTATCGCTTGTCAGACAAACTCATGCATAAATGGCGGAACATGCGAAGAACTGTTTGGTCCAGAGTTTAGCTGTCTCTGTCCTCCTGGCTACACTGGGGATGCTTGTGAAGTGGACATCAATACCTTCTGCGCAGCTGATCCCTGTCAGAATGGTGCTGAGTGCAGAGAGGGACCTGGTGATGCTGTGATTTGTTTATGCTTGGCGGGATTCTCTGGGCCATTCTGTGAGAATGATCTTGATTTTTGCCAGATCGATTCCTGCAGGAATGGGGGAACATGTGTCGAAGGAAACGGTACACTCATTACTTGTACCTGTGTTTTGGGGTATAGTGGCCTCATGTGTGAGCTTGATGGTGATTTCTGTGGTACAGGATTAGCAGTTGTCTGTCAGAATGGTGGAGATTGTATTGAAGGAGAAGGAACAGCAACTTCTTGTGACTGCCAACCGGGCTTCAATGGAACACTGTGTGAAGTAGATCTTGATGATTTCTGCCAAGATGATTTCTGTCTCAATCAGGGAACTTGCGTAGAGGGAATTGGACCTACAGTCTCCTGCATGTGTACCGATGACTTTATTGGTGACAGATGTGAAACTGACAACCCTTGCATGCCCAACCCCTGCGAGAATGGTGGCACCTGTACAATAGATGGTGTAGTGTCCAGTTGTTCCTGCCAGCCTGGGTTTGGTGGAGACACCTGCTCCATGGTGCTTGCAGGCTGTACAGATACCTCTACATGCGAGGAAGGCTTCTTCTGTCAGATTGACTGCATCGCAGACTCTTACCCGAATCACACTTCTCTCATCGACACTAGAACACATCTGGAATTTGATGGAACCTCATTTCTGAGAGTCAATGGGGTGCAATACCCCAATTTCAATGGTGACATTTCCATATTTGCCGTCTTCAGACAGGATGCCGGGAATCGTGGATACCTGATGTTCTACGGCACTTCTGGAGACGACAGAAACCTTGCCATCCTCCTGGACAGTGGAGACTCTCCAGGCATCTGGTTATACTATACTGATCTAATAGGCCAGACCAACTCTGTTAATGTCGCAGCAAATTTCTCCGATGGAGCGATGCACTTTCTGGCCGTGACAATTGATACTGCCGGAAGAGTGGCAAGGTTCTACCTGGATGGGTTCCTGCTGGAAGGAGGCAGGCAGGAGCTGATAAATCCCCCCAACTTCCAGGCTACGGTAACAAAATATTATTTTAATTACTTTATTTTTTGTCCAGCACTCCTTTATTATAATGATTTAATTACTACAGACACTTGATTTTACATGGAAGAAATGCCTTATCTCATAACTTTAATTTTGTACAATCCATCATTGTACGTGTGTGACCCTGACAATTATAAGTGGAGACCAAGCAAGAGGATGTATATCATCATGTTTATGTATTCTCCAACCACAGATTTCCGATACTAACCCGGCAGTACTCTACGTTGGGGCCCGTCCACCCCGTAACTTCCGTCTCAGGGGAGAGATCTGGCTCCTCTTGGTGTTCAGCTCTGAACTTACCCGCGATTTTGTGGTCCAGCTACAGAACAACTACACAATGTTGATTGAGCCAGTGGGGCAGTGTGTGTCCTACTTGCAAAGAAATGACATCTGCCCCACTCCCGCTACTGCTGCTTCATCAGTCTGCACTTCAACCCTGATGCTGTAAGTGTGTGTGTGTGTGTGTGTGTGTGTGTATGTGTGGAGGGAGTGCATCTTATTCATAGTTCTTTTGTGGTGTAAACACATCCAGAAACCAAGAGTACACCTTTGGGTACTAGTTATGTAATTAACCTTCCTCCCTTAAATAGAAACATACCCCTTACCCACTGTTGTGTCTATCTCAGTACAGTCAACAGCCACTCCCCCATTAGGTGCCAGTCCTTGAGTGACCCAGCAACAACAACTATGCACAGCATTGTTATTATTCATGTAATGTGTGAGGTATAGCATATACCTTTTCGAAATCTGATTGGTTTTATGTTTCTGCTTTCTTAGATGTGACCCAATCCTGCGATGCCTACCAGAGATTAGTGGACAGTTCACCTGCCAGCCTGCTCCCGTTGGTAATTATAAGCTTATTTCCTGTACACTCTTTCTTCCTAACTTCGTCCCAGGCCCTCCCCTTGAAAAATCGTAAAATTAGGGAGGGCCTGGGGACGAGGTTACTTTCTTCTAGTAGCACTTTGCTCTGTACACCCCCACAGTGTAATGTATTATGTCTACTTATCCCGCAGTGTGTACTAGCGATGCTGATTGCACCGGTGACTACTTCTGCGGCAGCCCTCTGCCCGCCCCCACCAGAAATTTCTATGACAACGTGGCAAACCTCATTCCCGGAGAAACGCTCTTCCTTCAGGAGTCAATGATGGGATTTAGAGGGGAGTCAGTGGTCTCCCTTCCCGCCAGTTTCCATCCAGCTTTGATGAACGACCTCACGATTTTTGCCACCGTGTGTCAAGAGCCTGAAAACAATGGCTACATAGTTGGGAAAGGAGTCAACGATCGGATACGAGATTTCGGCCTCTACCTCCGCAGCAGCAGAAAAACTGTCTGGCTTGCCTATGGGACAAAGGGCAACGACACCACAGGTTTTAGAGAGATACTGTTCTTCTACAATGTCACACTAGCAGACGGTAACTGCCACTCTATCGCAGCTGTCATTGATAGTGCAGGAAACAGGGCGGTTCTATACAGGGATGGAGAAGCTGTCGGTCTTCGAAGCCCACTTCCGAGTGTGCCAGAGTTTAGACCAGGGGTTAGTTGATATTGAGGGTTGTATCTTACCTAGCAACAACATGCTAATAATACATGCCCGTCCAGCTAGTACAAAAAAGTTTAAAGTATTGCCATTTGAATGTAATACTGGATGATTACTATACAGCACATGTGCATGTCTTCTCATCATCCCCCCTCTATCCTCTATCTAGTTCAATATGTTGTATGTCGGAGGCCGTCCAAGTACTCGCCTTTTCCGGTTCAATGGCACAATCGGTAATCTCTTTGTTGGCACGATGCCGCTCTCTGCTGACGACATTCTAATCCTGCATAATCAGGCCCTCGTGGGAGGGCAGGTCAACCCCATCAATACTGCAGGCACCTCTGTCCGCTACTGCTATCCTTACATCACTGAATATGAGAGCTGTCTCGTGAATAGTTTTGCAGATAATGATTTCAGGTACGGTACGGTAGAAGTCTGAGATTGAACATGTGGGCCATGATGTATACATGTACTTCTTCTCAAAGAATGTTGTGTATGGAAGTTAGCTACATCACACAAGAATTTTTATCATATTATACCAAAATGTCCTTCTGCTCTGACATGTAGACATACAGTTAAGCAGTCTAAACAGTGATGGTCTCCTGCATGAGCTATCAGAGATTAAGGTGAATGATTACTGCTTTCCTCCAGGTGCCTTCCCACTACCGACTGTGTTCCGACCTTCAGCAACTCCAACAGCGTCACTCTTCCTACGGCAGGCTCAGACGACATCAGGATCCAGGGGAGGTGTATTCCTCCAGATCCGTGCAGTGCATGCGAGCTACAGGCTGAGGACCCCCGCTGCGGCCAAGATGGACGAACATACTTCAATTTCTGCTTTATGACTGAGTGTGCCAACGTTAACGTGAGTCATTGTGCAGTGCAGACAGTCTGTCAACTGATTTTATTCCTTAGACGTCGTTTAGTCTGATATCATTACAACCATGCACATGTGCAGTTGACAAGATACACCTGTATTAGTTACTGTTAAACTGAATAAGAATTAAGGAGCCTTAGTGTTGACGTTCTTAGATTGTGAACCTGCTACAAGCTTTAGATTAGATTCTTGTACACGAACAGACATATCATTAAAATTCTCTTATTCCTAACACAGCAACTCCACGAGGGTCCTTGTGAGAACTACCTAGGCCTTTACACTGAATGTAGGCTATAGCCGCCATGTGTTCATCGTCCCTTATGTTTTTAGTTACCCACGATATCATGCATTGCTATTTAGAGTAGCTCCTAATCCTTCCTGTCATTTCTATAGAACAGGGCATTACACTTATTATCGCATGCATGCAGTGCTGTGTATAGAATATTAATACATTATGTAATACTCCAGGAATGTCATAACATATAAAAATTCTTCAGTAATATTTTGGTAAAATTGTTGTGCTACAATAATTATAATAATAAGAATACCATGTGTACAGATACAAGACTAAATAGTGGCTTAGTTACTTTGCTCATTTTATGTGGTGCCTGGCCCTGATAATCAATGCTACTAATATAGTCGATGTATAAAAACAGAACGACTAAATGTATAATTATATATGTTATGCATGTATACATACACATACTGCTGTGTCAGCTGCATCATCTTGGCTCAATCTGTTGAACAAAATTATGTGTAGCCTTTCAATTTTCAATAATATTGAACATGTGTACCCCCCGACTCAGACACATTTGAAGGGCTCAGATCCATAGTGGGCTAACCCGAAATTAAGTACATGAATTTCATAAGAGAACCTGCATACATATAGACAGAATTGTTAAATTTAGAGCTCCTGAAACGCTTACAATTACTCTCAATTTTGAGGGGGCAGGTTAAATATTTGCATGTGAGTTAAACCACACTGGTTGATCCCTTCATTTGTGGCTTAGTCTTTAATAAATGGTTTGCTTGCATGGGGCGGTGAAAGGAATTGTTTGCCTATATGCAGGGAGCAATGTCACTCTCCAAATGGTTTTTAACACTATGCAAAAGAGAGACACGGTAGTCCTGTAAGACTGCATGAATGACTTCATCTCACCTTTGTTCTAGCTTTGCCTAGTACCCCGAATTCTATAGCTATGCATTTGCTGTTGCTCTTGTCTCTGTTGTTGTTCTAGTTGCTGTTCTTCCATTTGCTTCGCATACCTTTCAAAGTTTTCTTCAAGTCCCTGAGTGAAAAAAAAAGATATCCAGTACACCATATATCTACATGTATTTATCGTACACACATGGGGAATTAAGAATCAAACTACGTATGACATTAATGACCATACCTTAGTTGTCTCATCTGGCTCTGGTTGGGAGAGGAAAGGTATTTCATCTTGCCATTGTTGTAGCTGGGGTGTCAAGAACTGTATGTGTGATAGATATACAATGTCTTTTTAACCCACCATTCCTGATTCTCAAGGTCAGGCATCCAGCAGTAACTGGGGTTTATTGTATAGTAAGGGATAGTAGGAGTGGTTGTAGTAATGATTTCAGATAATAATAAAAAGGGAATATGTACCTCCCTCGTTATAATTTGCGATTTATTTTTACGCATGAAACTAACCCTTTCACTTTGAAACTCTATAGTACTGGCTTCGCTGTCTGCAGCAGTTTCCAATTGGTGTTGCACTCCAGGCATGTCAACACTTTTAGGAGTGCTAGGCTCTCCTTCAGATGACTCAGACGGCGTTGCAGTCAGGCTGTCTTCTAACCTCACAAATGACTCTGTGTTTGTCATGCGTGCATCTAAGATGACACTCTCATCATCCATTACGTCTGTTTGCTGGAGTGTATGAGAGCGGGTGTGCGTGTTACATGTGTGCGTGTTACATGTGTGCATGTGTATGTGCATGCAGCATACTACGCAGGCCAGTAAGCATTCCTGATTCTCAAGGCATAATATTGAGGGATATATTATTCATTGTAGTATATTCCAGTGTCACTTATGTGCTATTCTGTATCCAACAAGTCCCTGAGCATTTTACTTGCCATACTAGTCTCAAGCTTCTACCCATCCTGAGTGCTATGCAGAGTGCAATGAGAACCTACCTCGGTATCTACTGCTGGGTTTGTTATCACAAAACCACCGACATCACTCTGCTTTGAAACTGCGCGAGTGATTGTGACACTTGTATACTGTTTTTCAATATCTGGAGAGTCTTCTCCTTCCCTCTTCACTCGTGACACAGCTCCCATGCTGGAGGGGTTATGGTCGTATTCGACAGTGCCATTCTCGAGATCGACATTGGTTGTCTGGTATTCTTGCTCCAGTGTTGTAGGTACATATCCCTTCATTATTGATGCTTCAGTTTCGTCAGCATTCGAATTCACTGCATCAAAATTAAAGAAATACATGCATGATCTTCCAACTCCTATAGACTCTAGATAAGATATTAGCTTTATGAAAGTTGTGTGTGTGTGTGTGTGTAGTCAATGGCATGCGTATTACAGCTGAATTATTGCCTATGGCTTCACAAAGACACACCGTGCACCCAAAACAAAGCAACATTATGTACCTTCCTCTGGTGTAGTGATGGTATACTTGTGTTTTCTGTGTCGACGCCTGTACACTGCTATGGTGATCGCAAAGATGAGGATGACGTTTACTGCAATAACCGCAAGTCCTGCTGCAACGCCAACAACAGTCCAAAGTACATAAGAAGGAAACGACAGCTGAGAGCCTGTGTAAAAAATTGTTGCAGTCATGTATGAAGCAGATGTAAGTAATATTTAAAACAACCACTTTACTATTTTTAAATGTGTACACTCGTCAACTGTAGCTTTAACTCACACGTTGAGCCACTGTAACGAGAGGTACACATACAAGTAGTGGCGGGTCCAATATCCTCGACACATGTTCCTCCATTCTGGCAGCTACTTGGTGTGCAGAAAGTGACATTAGGATCATCAAATTCACAGAAGGTGCCTGTAAAGCCAGCTGAACAATTGCAGGTGGTGGAATTACCAAATCCTTCAACACACAGACCACTATTGTTGCATGTATCTGGCTTGCAGAAATTCAGGTCTTCTTCACATCTTGTGCCATTGAATCCAGCTGCACACATACAAGTAACTTCCGGACCGAACTCTTCTATGCATGTTCCTCCATTCATGCATACAGTTTCATTGCAGAAGGTAACAGCTCTATTGTCATTTTGACAAGAAGGGCCAGTAAATCCATTTACGCAATCACAGCTGAAGAGATTTCCTACTCCTTCAATACATGTTCCACCATTCTGGCATGTTTCTAGTTCACAGAAATCTATATCAGTTTCACACTGCGAGCCACCAAACCCAGCAGCACACTGACAGCTAGTCACAGGGCCAAATTCTTCAACACACAAACCACCATTCTGGCATGTTTCCAGTTCACAGAACTGACAAGAAGGGCCAGTAAATCCATTTACGCAATCACAGCTGAAGAGATTTCCTACTCCTTCAATACATGTTCCACCATTCTGGCATGTTTCCAGTTCACAGAACTGACAAGAAGGGCCAGTAAATCCATTTACGCAATCACAGCTGAAGACATTTCCTACTCCTTCAATACATGTTCCACCATTCTGGCATGTTTCCAGTTCACAGAACTGACAAGAAGGGCCAGTAAATCCATTTACGCAATCACAGCTGAAGAGATTTCCTACTCCTTCAATACATGTTCCACCATTCTGGCATGTTTCTAGTTCACAGAAATCTATATCAGTTTCACACTGCGAGCCACCAAACCCAGCAGCACACTGACAGCTAGTCACAGGGCCAAATTCTTCAACACACAAACCACCATTTTGGCATGAGCCTGGCTCACAAGCTATGAAATTAATATCATCCATTTCACAGACAGTACCTGCAAACCTTCGAGGCATTCACAGGTTGTTTCAGCTCCAGGCCCTTCCAGGCAATGTTCCGCCATTACGACAGGCATCAGCTGTGCAAATAAGAAGGTTTACACCACAGAAGTTACCGTCAAATCCACCCGGACATTCACAGGTAACCTCTGCACCAAGCCCTTCCGTGCATGTTCCTCCATTTTTACAAGTGTCATCCAGGCAAAACTCCAGATCTTGTTCACATGACATGCCAGAAAATCCTTGCAGACAGGCGCAGGCTGTGTCTGCTCCAATTCCATCCATGCACGTTCCACCATTCACACAAGGGTCTAAGTCATCACAGAAGTCATCATCTACTTCACACATGAGACCTGTGTACCCCGCCGGACACTGACAAGTAGTCTCAGTACCAATTCCCTCAAAACATGTTCCTCCATTTATGCAAGACTCACTCAGACAGAAGGTATCTATATCCATTTCACACATAGGACCAGAGAATCCTTCGAGGCATTCACAGGTTGTTTCAGCTCCAGGCCCTTCCAGGCAACTTCCGCCATTTAAGCAGGTATTATTACTTTGACAAAAGTCCACATCTATTTCGCATGTATTGCTAGTGTACCCCACAGGACAGAGGCAACTTGCTCCAGTGACATTAAGTTCTACACATGTCCCCCCGTTAAAGCAAGTGTCATTGCGACAAAATTCAAATTCACAAGCAAGGCCATCAAATCTTTCAGGACAGACACATGCAGTGTTTAAACCATATCCTTCCACACAAGTTCCCCCATTCATGCATGTGTCATCCATGCAAAAATCCAAATCTGTCTCACACAAGACTCCTGTAAACCCTTCCAAACAAGAGCAGGTGGTTTCATTGCCAGGACCATCGATGCAGCTGCCATTGTTGTTACAGGTATCATTCTGGCAGAAATCTATGTCCAACTCACATGTGCTACCATTGTAACCAACACCACAGGTACAAGTGAAATCTAGCCCAGTCTCGTCGGTGCAGTTTCCACCATTCTGGCAAGGAGAGGAATTGCAAGCATCAATAGCGGTTTCACATACAGGACCCGTGAATCCGAGGACACAGAGACAACTAGTTTCAGTTCCGGTCTCTTCAATGCATGTCCCACCATTAGTGCAGCTACTAGGTAAGCAGAACCCAAGATCGTCGTCACACGTTTGTCCACTGTATCCAATGGGACAGTCACAAAAGAAATCTGGGCCAATACCATCTGTGCAGTTACCTCCATTCAGACAGGGAGTGTTATCACACACATCAAGGTCCACTTCGCACGTGGGGCCACCATATCCTGAAGCACAGACACAGCTTGTTTCATTCCCAATTCCTTCGACACAGAGTCCCTCATTCATGCAAATTACGTCTGCACAGAAGGGGAGATCAACTTCACATATTGTCCCTCCAAATCCGGGAGCACACTTGCACGAAAAATCTTCTCCTCCTGCCACACACACTGCTCCATTGAGGCAAGGATTGGGCTGGCAGATACCTGCATATACATCATCAATACAGTCAATAGCATGGCTATAATATAGTGGCCCTGTCATGGTATTTAATATTACAATACTCCATGTAGCTAAAGTAAAGAAATTCCCACATAGAGGATGCTAGCATTCTCTGTTTATAATTACCACCATAATAGATATTATACACAGAAGATTGTATTTATTGGGGCTGACCTCTAACTGACACCATTCCAAGAGCCTCGGTCTCCCCTGACAGAGTGAGGCCGCTAACCACTGCAGTAATAATATCGAAGGTGAATACAGCAGGTAGCTCGACCGTATCTGGCGGGTCACTGAAGTATATAACAGCACACTCAATGTTGATAACAGCAGTGGAAGATGTAAGCCCAGACGTAATGGTTTCTGTATTTTCACCATTCTGCAGCTTGAAGATGGCATCTGTCTGTGGGTTTCTGACGACTGAGATGGTGACCACACTTGGGTTTTGGAACAAGGTGTTGTTGATGGTGACTTTGAACCAGATTACAGGCATTCCCAGTGTGACATTAGCTACAGCATTGCCAGTGAACTCGGTAGCATTGATGACTACATCGTAATTGGAAGGAACTGTTTTATACAGAAGAAGAGACTCGATCAGTGGCACTGACTGATCTTAATAGTAAGAGTAAGCATGCAGTGTACAATGATTACTGCCTACGTACCTTCTACTTCGAGAATCAAATAAAACACATGGCCAGTTTATTTAGTAGCTAGTAGCTTACATGGTTCACATGCTCCACTTGAATGATTCCCGAACTGGAGCTCAGGACATGTTTCCACACACTCCCCACTACTTTCAAAGAATTGGAGATCACACTGTGGGGAACCTGGGTTGTCGGGACAAAGCACCTAACATAATGTAGCTACGTCGCAGCATGCACTTCAATTTGTCACAGTACAGTTACGTTATTATAAAGTCAGGAATCGTACCTTGTGTGTTTACATTTCCTATCAGTAGCAGTAGGATTATTGCCAGTGCTAGCATAGTGTGATGTATGGCTGATGTAAGGAAAAGAGCATCCAATATTGTGAACTGTAGCACGATAAAATTTCCCAAAACAAATCTTACGAAGCAGCCCCACCCCCTTGAAGTATCTCATTTATTACTGCCCCACCACTTTATAAAATCAAAGATGGCGAACGAGAGGTCACTGTTAGCAGCCCTTACCTCTATTAAATCTTCTTTAAATCCTGATATGTACGCATAGACAGCTGTTGTCAACACATTCCATTTGCTGCCACCCCTACGCTGAGCCCCACCCCCTTTTTGCAATCGACCCCCTGGCGTCTCGTCCGGATGCCTAAGATGCCATCTAGCTATAATACGTTATTCATATATGAGCCATACGTCTCGGAGATAATGTATGAAATTGTGCTGTTTCATCAATCTTGCACCAGACGAAATATGTGCACACAGTAGCTTGTATTTAGCTAGCTACCATACCATTTTAGCTAGCTACCATACCACAACTTCATAAGGGTAAGTCTCGAACACACTCATAACTGTGTGCACTGTCAGTTTTCTGGTTCGCTAGGTTGTGTTGTCCATATGCTGGATTGGACTCCATAGAAACACTTTGCTCATCTCCTTCAAAACCCATCAAGGACAACTCACTAGTTTCTTGAGTGTGTTCTGATTAAAAAAGTGCATATACACATCATAATTAGTAGTAGAAAGACAGACAGATAGAGGTTTATACATACCTCTCTCAAGAACATAGGTTCTCATTTTTTGCTTGCGCATGTAGTGCACCACACAAATCAGGAAAATTACAAGGTTGAGTGTGATAATGATTGCTACTCCGGCAACACCAACTATAATCCAGAAAACATAAGTTGGTATTCCAATTATGCCTCTAGAGCTGGGTGTATCAGTTGGTAGATCTGTAGTGGAGAAAGGTTAGTAGCACTACACCCTATGCAATTGTCGATTAATGCTTACCTATTTCACAAAGAGTGCCGTTAAAACCTGGAGGACACAAACACCGAATATTTGGTCCGAATGCTTCCATACATGTTGCTTCATTCATACAGCTGTCAGATGCACATGCAACGTAGCTTTGGTCATCTTCTTCACAAGTTGCTCCTGTGTAGCCTGTGCTACAGTTACATGTTGTTATGTTACCTAGTCTTTCTTGGCATGTTCCGTCATTCTGACAAGTTGCTGATGTGCAGAAGTCAAGGTCGTCTTCACATACGGCTCCACTATATCCTGGAACACAACTGCAGCTAGTACTGGGTCCAAACTCTTCCAAACATGTGGCTCCATTCTGGCACGTATTGTTACAGAAAGTAACATTAGGATCATCAAATTCACAGAAGGTGCCTGTAAAGCCAGCTGAACAATTGCAGGTGGTGGAATTACCAAATCCTTCAACACACAGACCACTATTGTTACATGTATCTGGTTCGCAGAAATTCAGGTCTTCTTCACATCTTGTGCCATTGAATCCAGCTGCACACATACAAGTAACTTCCGGACCAAACTCTTCCATGCATGTTCCTCCATTCATGCATACAGTTTCATTGCAGAAGGTAACAGCTCTATTGTCATTTTGACAAGAAGGGCCAGTAAATCCATTTACGCAATCACAGCTGAAGAGATTTCCTACTCCTTCAATACATGTTCCACCATTCTGGCATGTTTCTAGTTCACAGAAATCTATATCAGTTTCACACTGCGAGCCACCAAACCCAGCAGCACACTGACAGCTAGTCACAGGGCCAAATTCTTCAACACACAAACCACCATTTTGGCATGAGCCTGGCTCACAAGCTATGAAATTAATATCATCCATTTCACAGACAGTACCTGCAAAACCTTGTACACAATCACAGCTTCTCTGCTCGCCAGGCACTTCATTGCATGTTCCGCCATTACGACAGGCACCAGCTGTGCAATTACGAAGGTTTACACCACATGAAGGACCGTCAAATCCACCCGGACATTCACAGGTAACCTCTGCACCAAGCCCTTCCGTGCATGTTCCTCCATTTTCACAAGTGTCATCCAGGCAAAACTCCAGATCTTGTTCACACAATATGCCAGAAAATCCTTGTAGACAGGCGCAGGCTGTGTCCGCTCCAATTCCCTCCACGCACATTCCACCATTCACACAAGGGTCTAAGTCATTACAGAAGTCATCATCTACTTCACACATGAGACCTGTGTACCCCGCCGGACACTGACAAGTAGTCTCAGTACCAGTTCCCTCAAAACATGTTCCTCCGTTTATGCAAGACTCACTCAGACAGAAGGTATCTATATCCATTTCACACACAGGACCAGAGAATCCTTCAAGACATTCACAGGTTGTTTCAGCTCCAGGCCCTTCCAGGCAACTTCCGCCATTTAAGCAGGTATTATTACTTTGACAAAAGTCCACATCTATTTCGCATGTACTGCTAGTGTACCCCACAGGACAGAGGCAACTTGCTCCAGTGACATTAAGTTCTACACATGTCCCCCCGTTAAAGCAAGTGTCATTGCGACAAAATTCAAATTCACAAGCAAGACCATCAAATCTTTCAGGACAGACACATGCAGTGTTTAAACCATATCCTTCCACACAAGTTCCCCCATTCATGCATGTGTCATCCATGCAAAAATCCAAATCTGTCTCACACAAGACTCCTGTAAACCCTTCCAAACAAGAGCAGGTGGTTTCATTGCCAGGACCGTCGATGCAGCTGCCATTGTTGTTACAGGTATCATTCTGGCAGAAATCTATGTCCAACTCACATGTGCTACCGTTATAACCAACACCACAGGTACAAGTGAAATCTAGCCCAGTCCCGTCGGTGCAGTTTCCACCATTCTGGCAAGGAGATGAATTGCAAGCATCAATAGCAGTTTCGCATACAGGACCCGTGAATCCGAGGACACAGAGACAACTAGTTTCAGTTCCAGTCTCTTCAATGCATGTCCCACCATTAGTGCAGCTACTAGATAAGCAGAACCCAAGATCATCGTCACACGTTTGTCCACTGTATCCAATGGGACAGTCACAAAAGAAGTCTGGGCCAATACCATCTGTGCAGTTACCTCCATTTAGACAGGGAGTGTTATCACACACATCAAGGTCCACTTCACACGTGGGGCCACCATATCCTGAAGCACAGACACAGCTTGTTTCATTCCCAATTCCTTCGACACAGAGTCCCTCATTCATGCAAACTACGTCTGCACAGAAGGGGAGATCAACTTCACATATTGTCCCTCCAAATCCGGGAGCACACTCGCACGAGAAATCTTCTCCTCCTGCCACACACACTGCTCCATTGAGGCAGGGATTGGGCTGGCAGATACCTGCATATACATAATCAATCTGTCAATAGCATGGCTATAACATAGTGACCCTGTCATGGTATTCAAGATTACAATGCTCCTAAAGTAAAGAAATTCCCACATAGAGGATGCTAGCATTCTCTGCTTATAATTACCACCATAATAGATATTATACACAGAAGATTGTATTTATTGGGGCTGACCTCTAACTGACACCATTCCAAGAGCCTCGGTCTCCCCTGACAGAGTGAGGCCGCTAACCACTGCAGTAATAATATCGAAGGTGAATACAGCAGGTAGCTCAACCGTATCTGGCGGGTCACTGAAGTATACAACAGCACGTTCAATGTTAATAACAGCAGTGGAAGATGTAAGCCCGGATGTAATGGTTTCTGTATTTTCACCATTCTCCAGCTTGAAGATGGCATCTGTCTGTGGGTTTCTGACGACTGAGATGGTGACCACACTTGGGTTTTGGAACAAGGTGTTGTTGATGGTGACTTTGAACCAGATTACAGGCATTCCCAGTGTGACATTAGCTACAGCATTGCCAGTGAACTCGGTAGCATTGATGACTACATCGTAATTGGAAGGAACTGTTTTATACAGAAGAAGAGACTCGATCAGTGGCACTGACTGATCTTAATAGTAAGAGTAAGCATGCAGTGTACAATGATTACTGCCTACGTACCTTCTACTTCGAGAATCAAATAAAACACATGGCCAATTTATTTAGTAGCTAGTAGCTTACATGGTTCACATGCTCCACTTGAATGATTCCCGAACTGGAGCTCAGGACATGTTTCCACACACTCCCCACTACTTTCAAAGAATTGGAGATCACACGGTGGGGAACCTGGGTTGTCGGGACAAAGATATCCGAACCTAACATAATGTAGCTACGTCGCAGCATGCACTTCAAATTGTCACCGTACAGTTACGTTATTATAAAGTCAGGAATCGTACCTTGTGTGTTTACATTTCCTATCAGTAGCAGTAGGATTATTGCCAGTGCTAGCATAGTGTGATGTATGGCTGATGTAAGGAAAAGAGCATCCAATATTGTGAACTGTAGCACGATAAAATTTCCCAAAACACCGAAGCAGCCCCACCCCCTTGAAGTATCTCATTTATTACTGCCCCACCACTTTATAAAATCAAAGATAGCGAATGAGAGGTCACTGTTAGCAGCCCTTACCTCTATTAAATCTTCTTTAAATCCTGGTATGTACGCATAGACAGCTGTTGTCAACACATTCCATTTGCTGCCACCCCTACGCTGAGCCCCACCCCCCTTTTTGCAATCGACCCCCTGGCGTCTCGTCCGGATGCCTAAGATGCCATCTAGCTATAATGCGTTATTCATATATGAGCCATACGTCTCGGAGATAATGTATGAAATTGTGCTGTTTCATCAATCTTGCACCAGACGAAATATGTGCACAGTAGCTTGTATTTAGCTAGCTACCATACTATTGACCATGGTTAGGCAGTTCATATCATATTATGGTACAACTTCATAAGGGTGTTCCAGTAAGTCTCGAACACACTCATAACTGTGTGCACTGTCAGTTTTCTGGTTCGCTAGGTTGTGTTGTCCATATGCTGGATTGGACTCCATAGGAACACTTTGCTCATCTCCTTCAAAACCCATCAAGGACAACTCATTAGTTTCTTGAGTGTGTTCTGATTGAAAAAGTGCATACACATCATAATTAGTAGTAGAAAGACAGACAGATAGAAGTTTATACATACCTCTCTCAAGAACATAGGTTCTCATTTTTTGCTTGCGCATGTAGTGCACCACACAAATCAGGAAAATTACAAGGTTGAGTGCGATAATGATTACTCCTCCGGCAACACCAACTATAATCCAGAAAACATAAGTTGGTATTCCAATTATGCCTCTAGAGCTGGGTGTATCAGTTGTTAGATCTGCAGTGGAGAAAGGTTAGTAGCACTACACCCTATGCAAGCTTGTCAATTAACGCTTACCTATTTCACAAAGAGTGCCGTTAAAACCTGGAGGACACAAACACCGAATATTTGGTCCGAATGCTTCCATACATGTTGCTTCATTCATACAGCTGTCAGATGCACATGCAACGTAGCTTTGGTCATCTTCTTCACAAGTTGCTCCTGTGTAGCCTGTGCTACAGTTACATGTTGTTATGTTACCTAGTCCTTCTTGGCATGTTCCGTCATTCTGACAAGTTGTTGATGTGCAGAAGTCAAGGTCGTCTTCACATACTGCTCCACTATATCCTGGAGCACAACTGCAGCTAGTACTGGGTCCAAACTCTTCCAAACATGTGGCTCCATTCTGGCATGTATTGTTAACCTCACAAAATAAAATGCTTTCATCGTCTTCGGTGCATGCACTGCCTGAATATCCAAGTGAGCAGTTACAGCTGGTTGCAGGGCCAAATTCTTCCATGCATGATCCTCCATTAAAGCATATTTCTGAAGTGCAAGCCACATGGTCAGGATCATCTGAATCACAAATAGTGCCAGTAAAACCCGGAGCACACGAACAGGTTGTTATCTCTCCAACGTTCTCAATACATGTACCATTATTTAGACATGACTCAGGTGTGCAAAAATCGAGATCAGTGCCACAGTCTAAACCACTATAGCCAGGGAGACAGTCACAAGTGATTGTATCGCCCGGTCCTTCATTACAACTTCCACCATTCCTACACGGGTTTGGCATACAGAATATATCTAAGTCCGTTTCACAAGAGAGTCCACTATATCCCGGGAAACAGTCACAAAATGTTTCAGTCCCAAGACCTTCAGAACAGTTTCCATTTCTGGTACAAGTATCTGTTTCACAGAAATCTAAATCATTTTCACAAAAATTGCCATTAAATCCCTCTGAGCACATGCAGCTGACCTCTGGACCAAAGCCTTCAGTGCAGTTACCGCCATTCATGCAAGTGTCATTCTGACAGAAGTTGTCAAGGTCCACTTCACATTCAAGCCCAGTAAATCCTTCCGTGCAACTGCAGGTAGTCTCTGTTCCATTTCCTTCTATACAACTTCCTCCATTCAAGCAAGTGTCATTCTGACAGAAATCAAGGTCTGTTTCACATGATGCACCACTATATCCGTCTAAGCAAATGCAACTGGTGTTTGCTCCAAGTTCTTCAATGCAAGATCCTCCATTCATGCATATTTCATTCTCACAGAAATCAAGGTCTGTTTCACATGCATCACCAATGACCCCCTCTAAACAGAGGCAGGTTGTGTTTGGACCATATTGCTCTATACACATTCCACCGTTCAAACAAGTATCATTTTGACAAAAATCAAGGTCTGTCTCACATGCGACCCCTGTAAATCCCTCCATACAATCACAGCTAGTTTCAGAACCAGGGCCCTCACGGCAGCTCCCACCATTGTCACAGGTATCACTCTGACAGAAATTCAGGTCTGTTTCACAGGTATCTCCACTGTATCCCATAACACAAGTACAACTGAAAGACAACCCAGCCTCATCTGTACAGTTTCCTTCATTCAGGCAGGGAGCAGAGTCACATACACTGATATCAATTTCACACAGAGGTCCAGAAAATCCAGAGAAACACACACACTCAGTCTGAGGTCCTATTCCTTCCACACAGTGGCCACCATTCATGCAAAACACATTTTGACAGAAGAGGAGGTCAGTCTCACACTCTGTCCCACCAAAACCAGGAATGCACTCACAACTGAAATCCAGTCCTTGTGGTATACATGTTCCATTGTTTTCACAGGGATTTGGGTCACAAACTTCTGTAATTTTAACATAGTCATGAGTGAATCTTGTCAGCATATACATAGCCTAATACAATGCATTCCTGTGATATACCCTTAGTATATAAGTCCCTACTAGTACCAACTTTTCCTAATAACAGAACCGAATACACTCTAAAATGGAATGGAGATGATGAATCTGGTTCCATATATTATAGTGATGCTCAAGAACATTCAACGCTTTACTCCCCATAGCATATATACTGCGACGTGTCTCTAGAGTGAGAGGAATGCTTGGATACTCTACAGTTGCTGATGTGCTCATTAATAACCCCCCACATACATACATACCAGGCGTAGCTGATCGTATTACCTACGATTATATCATATTATTCAAAGTACGGCTCATTATTTTATAGCTATGACAGCCCTTATGATACCATTGGCTAACCTCTGACAACCACCACTCCAAGAGCCTGTGCAGCCTCAATCAGTCCACCTTTAACAACAGCGATATTGATGTCAAAGTCAAAAGTGGCTGGTAGCTCAATTGTTGGGGGTGGAGCATTGGAGTAAATGACGGCACGCTCAAGAGTGATGACTGCAGGCAGCCCAGAAGCTGGGTTCGTAATGCTCTCACTATTGGCACCATTCTCTAATAAACTGAAAATCTCTGCGGTCTGATCACTCCTAACAACACTAATAGTGACAACATCTGGGTCCTGGAAAAATGTATTGTTGATGATGGTCGTGAAAGAGATAACAGGCATTCCAAGTGATGCATTCACTATTGCAGTAGCTCTGAACTGGGTAGCGTTGATAGCCACACGGTAGTCATTAGGTACTGTATAGGAAGGAAAGACAGTCGGTTCATGGCTATTGGCATCGATCAGCACTGTATTTATAGAGATTCGAATTTTACACAATCTTCAATGTTATTAAGAAAACTAGTGTGCACGGGCTTGATCTTACATGGTTCACAAGCTCCACTTGAATGGTTTCCAATCTGGAACTCAGGACACATTGTCACACACACCTCACTGCTTTCAAAGAATGGGAGATCACATGGTGGGGCACCTGGATGGCAAGAGTTGTCTCTTTCTAAAGTGAGTGTCCCACTCCCCCCCCATAATGCAATTAAATTCGCGGTATTTACCCAGCAAAAATTGTAGCTAAGCATATTTGAGAGAAGGCCAAGTACCTTGTGACTTCAGACTTTTTGGTAGAACCAGTAGCACTACTGTAAGTATAATGGGTACAACGTGACAGCAGCTATATCTGGCCATTTCTAGCTTACAGAATAGTATCAGTATCAAGCTCAGAGTTATAATATGATAGCGTTTGACAGGCACTTTAAACTGACTATCTATTGGCAAGTACCTACTAAATAAGTTGCGTCGTAATGAGGGAGCCCCACCTCCTTTTCATCTTTATTACGTCACTGGCGGTATCGCTAGATATACGTGTCAATATATGCAGTGGTGTAAATACAAAAATAACGCAATGCATGGCTATAAAGGAAAAACAGGTGCATCAAAGACGGGAAGTATACCACTGACTCAGTGTACTACATATACAATATGAAACGTAAATAATATAAGCTTACAGGCTAGAGTTTATGGACAAAAAGTAATTGAAAAATCAGTCGTCTGTCATGCCATTTCGCTTGAGTTGTTTCCTACGGACTCGCAGTGCTGCCTTCAATTCACTGTCAGCCCCTGCAGTGAGTGGATCATGCTTTGTATTCTTCTTGTGCTGGTTGGGGGATACGTGTGACCGCTGCAATTAAGAGAAGTTGAGTGATAAAAACTCTCCCTTTGAAACGGACCAGTCCATTACAAAGTCCTAAGGTATCTTGGCAAACGTATTAAAGCCTGGTCAGCCTAGTAGCTATGCTCACCCCAAATTTGACTTTGCTCTCATCAAACTGAGTCGAAGCTATAGACAGAGCAGAATAGTGTGTCAGTCACTTATCAGAGTAGTATTTCATTCGCAAAATTTAGAGAAATCATTACCTGGAACCTCAAGAAGCTTTGGTGCCTTATGCCTGATAAAATGTACATCATCATATTGTTCTACAACTGGAAGCAAAAGAAAAATATCCATGGTAATAATTCAAAATACTAAGAACTGGTAGATACAGGCCCTGTAACCCCCCCCCCCCCCCCACACACACACACATACACACACCTGGTCTGCTTTGTCCAGTCCCAGGAGTAAATTCCTGTGCTGAGCTTTTAGAGGCTGCTTGCTGGTCCTGCTGTGGTGAAGCAGGCAGTAAGGCCTGCTGCAAGGGACCCTGTGATGTATCCACATGACTGGAAACAGAGTTGTGCACGTACTAAAGGAAAAGAACAGCAAGTAATGTAAAAGTGTATCAGTAATGGAGGTCATGATCTGCAAATTCTGCTGAGCCGAATGTTCACCTGCGATGATGGGAACCTGATTTCAGCTTCCTTGTTACCGATGGGGAGTGACCAAGTGCGCTGGAACCGTGAAGGCTCATCTAAAGGAAGAGGCAAATCTTCCAATAAAGTTTGTAACTATACCATTCGTGTAGCTATAGGTTTATTTCTCATTTGTTATAAACACTTACCCTTGCAGCAATCAACAAAACTGAGGAGAGGCTCACTAGCTAGCTACATCCACACTTTTAACCCCTTCCCTCTCTCACACTATCTCCCTTTTAAACCCTACCCTCCCTCACCATCACTCTCTCCCATCTCGTCATCTTCATCTTCTTCATCTACCTCCTGAATTGACTCAAATCTTCGAAGGGGTCCTGAAAATTCACTTGACAAGTTGCGACGGCCTCTCGGACGTTTCTTAATTATAACTGGGAAAAAACAGAGAGATAAATTTACGTGAATGTCCAATAATGATGCTACCTAGCCTACATACTCACTTGTAGGTTGTTGCACAGTGAGTTGTACAGTGGTTCCAGAGCTCTTGATCAGTGCGAGTATGGCTGCATGGTCCATGCTACACACATCTTGCCCGTTCACAGCCAACACCTCGTCCATGATGAACAGCTGTCCACAGCTATATGCCGGACTATCAGGGACCAGACGACCTAGGAGAGAGAGAAAGAAAGAGGGGGGGGGGGGGAGCGAGAGAAAGAGATTGATGTACTGCTTGCCCTGCAAACCATGTATGGCTACTGGCACTCACTAATTACACATCCCTTCCGTTTGGTGTTGGAGAGTACCACAAATCCAAAGCTAGTCTTCAGATCTGGCCTCTCAAGTTTGACATAGCGGATGCCTGCCGGTGGGAGAATCATGGGTTTCTGTCTAAGAGGTGCAGGAATTGTAGGCCTCTGTGGTGATGCAGAAGGACTTAGGGAGCTGACGCGAGGGGGAGGTGGGAGAACTGGAGCTGTGTATGATGTGTGTATTTGTGAATATATGTAATATCATAAACCTGAAGGTTATCATATTATGGTATAATATATAGATATACGTACCAGGAGGCCATGCAGATGACCTGGGTGGGGCTGGCATGGGAGTGTCAGTTGGTGGTGGTGGTGGTGGTGGTGGTGGTGGTGGTGGGCGTGGTGGCACAGAGTCCTGTAATGGAGGTGCAGCTGGTATGAGACTGTCTCTAGATGGTTTTGGTGGAGGGATGCGTTTGGCGGATGTTGTGTCCTTCAAGTGGGGTGGAGTATCCTTTGATGGAGGCGGGGCTGGCAGAGTCTCCTTTGAAGGGAGGGGCGTTGTCAGAGGAGGTGACGGAGGGAGGGGCTGGGTGAGTGGGGTTGCCTTTAAAGGAGGCGGGACCATTACAGCTTCTTCCCTCAAAGGTGGTGATGAAAGGAGGGGTGGGGCAGGTTGGGACTCTTTCAAGGGAGGTGGAGCTGGTACAGAGTGTTCCCTCGGGGGTGGTGATGGCAGGAGGGGTGGGGCTGGTGGGGTCTCCAGTAGGACAGGTGAGAATTGTGCAGTACCTTCTCTCAGAGTCGATGAATCTCTCGGCGGTGATTTAGATGGAATGGTAACCTTTACAGCATTACTGGGGGTCAGAAGCTCTTGTCTTTGGATTTTTGTATTCTTAGTTCCCTGTAGTGAAACAGTTTTGATTGATAATAGAGCATAGTGTATTGATTATGTAAACTATAACTTACCGCTGGTGAGGTTGCAACCTTCCCTGACAGAAACACTTCATCTTCAGATTCACTTGAAATTGGGCTAGTGGGGCTGGTACTCCTGTCAAAGCTTACCAGAGATTGTCGCTGGCTATCCATCATCATCTCCACCCTCTTCTTCTCATGCCTTGCCCAGTCCTCCTAAGAAAAACAAAGTTGTTTAGAGCCATTTGAGAGATGGTCCACCCGAGATGATGTAATGAGTTAATTTGCCACATATAAAAATTTCTACTGTTTTGTTATAAACCTGAAAATGCCTTTCGTAGACTTTGATCAAACCATAACTTGACCATGAAGACTCTATGCACAGTATTAGTTTGATTTGAAATTGGTTTTCGCAACTATTTATCTATAACTTCTTGCGACTAATTGCCAAAGAGAAAGCTCTCACCTCCGCCTTTCTTCTCCTCATGTCCTCTTCCCAATTCTTCTGCTGTTTTGTAAGCTGCTGCTCCAAGCGCAGGGTGTAACGCTCAAAGCTCTCCTGGAGCCCCTAGTTAATTTGAGGGGGTGACATTAAAAATTCAAATCTATGGATTGCATATTTACAGGGAAGCGAGTTGATGAAATTACAATAGGAGCACTAGTATTCCCTGCTTTAGGTCTTCTAGTAGAGTCCATACTTTTAAGCTGATGGCAAACTACCTGAATTAAGGGAGTTGATAATAAACACTGTTCCCTCTAAAATTTGTCACTTCAAAAACTATAAACCTCCTGGATCTTTGATGGTCCTAACCTGTAGCTGCTGCTGTGAATGTTCCTCCAGCTGGTATTGAATTGCCTGCTGTAGAGCCGTCTGAGACTGGACCTCTTGTGAGCCTGGAGACCTCCGTTCTAGGTCAGAGGTCATAGTCGGCTGCTGGGAAACTGGAGACTGTGTGTGTGTTGTTTTCTTTTGATAACTTTCGTACATGCATGATGACAATACAGATTAGCTACAGAGATAATTTTGCAGGAATCACCAAACGTCTTAGTACTGACCCCTTCTCTCCCATATGCAACCACAGGAGGAGGAGGACCACCCGTAACTCCAACAGCTGCTTCATTTGCAAGTACAGTGCTGTCGTCAGACCCAGAGAGGGGCAGGTCAGTAGAAGCAGCCATGGCAAGCAATGCTTTCTTGTTTACATATCCACTGAAATCTTCGGCATCGGCTACTAGAGTTGTAGAGGCAGAAGTTGGGTCCAAGCTCCATGTCGGCTATTGTGCACAAAGGAAAGAGATGAGATGCAATCCATTGGTGGTCATTACTGTACCTTAGCCTCGTCCCCAGGCTCTCTGCACTAAAGTGAAACATGCACGTGGGCCTGGGAACGAGGCTAACTGTACCTAGTGTCTAGACACAATAATTGCATATTAGGATATGTTTATGTTTGGTTCTTGTGAGGTATATCCAAAAGGACCATGGCAACCCTCTATATTCATGATAAATATTCATTGTGTAGCTGAGGAGGGTGAGACTATGAATGCCGAGTAAATGATGAATGCTATAGACATAGTGTAGGATACAGCTGCAAGGTACTTACCCTTCCCGATCCAGTATCAGAAGCGCTTGATGCATCTCCTGTAAATTGTACTGCAATTGGGTTGGTAATGACAGTGCTGTGATCTGGTCGTGCGAGGGTTTGTATCGGAGTGGAGGTGTGCTGGGGACTGAGCAGGCTAGTGGGGCTGGAGGTGTTGCTACCGGTCCTGGAAGTGATGGGAGTGGCTGGACTAGCCGGAGGCTGCAGGGATCGGGGGATGAAGGGTAATCACTTATATTGTAAATCATCTATGAGTTCTTTAGTAGTTGATTTAAGTGTATTGCGTTCACTATATGTTAGCATACACAAGTGCTGAATACACTAAATAAATTGTTATGTATTTCCAGCTGTACGGTATAATATTCATGTGTAGCTATATCATACCAAAAGTATTTGGTACGATAATTATCCTCATGACAGAAGTGTTAAAGGGATGCTCCCACTGGTTGAATCATAGCTAAATACAAAAATAAGTTCAGATCCATACATATAGGTTCTGGCCACAGGCTATTTTACTAATGTAAGAAAACTAGCCCTCAAAATTTACCTCAGGGGTCATAGGTGGGCTTGCCGTCTCAAACATATGAGACGTTCTCTCGGGAATAAGAGGCCCTGCTGGTTCCGTGATGCTCTGAAGAGGATTAGTCTCACCTGGAGCTCCAGTACGCTCAGCCGGCTTAGTAAACGTGACTCTGACCCTCGCATAAGGCTGATTGGCATCCGTTTTATTGGTGTTCTTAACAGTTGCATACGGTGGATCAGGATTTTGAGTGCTTGCAGATGGACGATCAGAGCTTGGTATATGCTTGGGGTTTGGAAGGGCAGCAGTTGTAGCTTGCTTGTTGACATTAGTTGGATTTTGAAGAGTTGCGTATGGGTTGATTGTATTTGTTCCACTTGTAGAAACAGGATCACCGTCAGGATTCCTCAGTGTCGCATAAGGCTGGACTGTATTCATTTCATTAGTGGGATTCTGAGCTGCTCTATTTGGGTGGTTGACATTCGCGGGATTGTGAACCGTAGCATAAGGACGGACAGTGTCCATTGCATCCACAGAGTCATCACCGGAATCGCTGAGATTCGAGGCTAGGCTCCCAGTGGATGCATTCATCTCATTGTTACTGGTTGTCTGCACTCCCTCCCTAACTACATGTTCAAAACCCATCAAAGACAGCTCACTAGTTTCTTGAGTGTTTCCTGATTAAAAAAGTGCATACACATTATAATAATTTCTTCAGTGACTGACAGACAGACAGACAGACAGACAGACAGACAGACAGACAGATAGACAGAAATTTATACATACCTCCTTCAAAAGCATAGGTTCTCGTTTTATGTTTATGCTTGTAGTGAACCACACAAATCAGGCAAACGACAAGGTAGAGTGCGATAACAATTACTCCTCCGGCAACACCAACTAGAATCCAGAAAATATAAGTTGGTATTCCAATTATGCCCCTAGAGCTGGGTGTTAGATCTGCAGTGGAGAAAGGTTAGTAGCACTACATCCTATGCAAGCTTGTCGATTAATGCTTACCTATTTCACAAAGAGTGCCGTTAAAACCTGGAGGACACAAGCACTGAATATTTGGCCCGAATGCTTCCATACATGTTGCTTCATTCATACAGCTGTCAGATGCACATGCAACGTAGCTTTGGTCATCTTCTTCACAAGTTGCTCCTGTGTAGCCTGTGCTACAGTTACACGTTGTTATGTTACCTGGTCCTTCTTGGCATGTTCCATCATTCTGACAAGTTGTTGATGTGCAGAAGTCAAGGTCGTCTTCACATGCTGGTCCACTATATCCTGGAGCACAACTGCAGCTAGTACTGGGTCCAAACTCTTCCAAACATGTGGCTCCATTCTGGCACGTATTGTTAAACTCACAAAATAAAATGCTTTCATCGTCTTCGGTGCATGCACTGCCTGAATGTCCAAGTGAGCAGTTACAGCTGGTTGCAGGGCCAAATTCTTCCATGCATGATCCTCCATTAAGGCATATTTCTGAAGTGCAAGCCACATGGTCAGGATCATCTGAATCACAAGTGGTGCCATTAAAACCAGGAGCACATGAACAGGTTGTTATCTCTCCAAAGTCCTCAATACATGTACCATTATTTAGACATGACTCAGGTGTGCAAAAATCAAGATCAGTGCCACAGTCTAAACCACTATAGCCAGGGAGACAGTCACAAGTGATTGTATCGCCCGGTCCTTCATTACAACTCCCACCATTCCTACACGGGTTTGGCATACAGAATATATCTAAGTCCGTTTCACAAGAGAGTCCACTATATCCCGGGAAACAGTCACAAAATGTTTCAGTCCCAAGACCTTCAGAACAGTTTCCATTTCTGGTACAAGTATCTGTTTCACAGAAATCTAAATCATTTGCACAAAAATTGCCATTAAACCCCTCTGGGCACATGCAGCTGACCTCTGGACCAAAGCCTTCAGTGCAGTTACCACCATTCATGCAAGTGTCATTCTGACAGAAGTTGTCAAGGTCCACTTCACATTCAAGCCCAGTAAACCCTTCCGTACAACTGCAGGTAGTTTCTGTTCCATTTCCTTCTATGCAACTTCCTCCATTCAAGCAAGTGTCATTCTGACAGAAATCAAGGTCTGTTTCACATGATGCACCACCATATCCGTCTAAGCAAATGCAACTGGTGTTTGCTCCAAGTTCTTCAATGCAAGATCCTCCATTCATGCATGTTTCATTCTCGCAGAAATCAAGGTCTGTTTCACATGCATCACCAATGACCCCCTCTAAACAGAGGCAGGTTGTGTTTGGACCATACTGCTCTATACACATTCCACCGTTCAAACAAGTATCATTTTGACAAAAATCAAGGTCTGTCTCACATGCGACCCCTGTAAATCCCTCCATACAATCACAGCTAGTTTCAGAACCAGGGCCCTCACGGCAGCTCCCACCATTGTCACAGGTATCATTCTGACAGAAATCCAGGTCTGTTTCACAGGTATCTCCACTGTATCCCATAACACAAGTACAACTGAAAGACAGCCCAGCCTCATCTGTACAGTTTCCTCCATTCAGGCAGGTGGCAGAGTCACATACGCTGATATCAATTTCACACAGAGGTCCAGAAAATCCAGGGAAACACGCACATTCAGTCTGAGTTCCTAATCCTTCCACACAGACGCCATCATTCATGCAAACCACATTTTGACAGAAGGGGAGGTCAATCTCACACTCTGTCCCCCCATAACCAGGAATGCACTCACAACTGAAATCCAGTCCTTGTGGTATACATGCTCCATTGTTTTCACAGGGATTTGGGTCACAAACCTCTGTAATTTTAAGATAGAATCTTGTCAGCACATACATAGCCTAATACAATGCATTCCTGTGATATACCCTTAGTAAGTCTCTACTAGTACCAACTTGTTCTAATAACAGACCAAATACCGTACATATATGATTATCATGCAGTTAATTTATTGAAGAGCTAGAACAATATTGCTGAGTGAAACTATGATTCACAGTGACCTTATTGTTCAACTATGCAAAGCACAATTCCATGGCAGTCATCTAAGTATTGTTGATGTCCATGCATAGCTAGACTATCGCAATATTATGCCCTGCAGATGATGAATCTGGTTCCGTATACTATTATAGTGATGCTCAAGAACACTCAACGCTTCACTCCCCATAGTATATATACTACAACGTATCTCTAGAGTGAGAGGAATGCTTGGGTACTCTACAGTTGCTGATGTGCTCATTAACAGCCCCCCACATACTTACATACCAGTAGGCATAACTGATCATATTACCTATGATTATATTATATTATTCAAAGTACGGCTCATTATCTTATAGCCATGACAGCCCTTATGATACCATTGGCTAACCTCTGACAACCACCACTCCAAGAGCCTGTGCAGCCTCAATCAGTCCACCTTTAACAACAGCGATATTGATGTCAAAGTCAAAAGTGGCTGGTAGCTCAATTGTTGGGGGTGGAGCATTGGAGTAAATGACGGCACGCTCAAGAGTGATGACTGCAGGCAGCCCAGAAGCTGGGTTCGTAATGCTCTCACTGTTGGCACCATTCTCTAATAAGCTGAAAATCTCTGCGGTCTGATCACTCCTAACAACACTAATAGTGACAACATCTGGGTCCTGGAAGAATGTATTGTTGATGATGGTTGTGAAGGAGATAACAGGCATTCCAAGTGACGCATTCACTATTGCAGTAGCTCTGAACTGGGTAGCGTTGATAGCCACACGGTAGTCATTAGGTACTGTATAGGAAGGAAAGACAGTCGGTTCATGGCTATTACTTATTGGCATCGATCAGCACTGTATTTATAGAGATTCGAATTTTACACAATCTTCAATGTTATTAAGAAAGCTAGTGTGCACGGGCTTGATCTTACATGGTTCACAAGCTCCACTTGAATGGTTTCCAATCTGGAACTCAGGACACATTGTCACACACACCTCACTGCTTTCAAAGAATGGGAGATCACATGGTGGGGCACCTGGATGGCAAGGGTGGAAACTCTCAAACACATGCACACACACACACACACACACACACACACACACACACATACACTCATGCACATATATACACACCCACTTACCTCCACACCATGCGCACATCTACACACACACCCCACCATTCACCCCCCACACACATATACACATCACTGTCCAAGGTAATTCATAACTAGACCTCCTGTGTCCTTACCTTGCATGTACACACTTCTGACGACAAACAGTAGCACTGCTGCCAGCACAGCTTTGTGACTGTGGCCAAGGACTGCCATAACTGGCCTAAGAAAATGAAAAATAATCTTTCATATTGCATTACACGCTAGTATGTACACTTAGGGAGAGCTCAATCTGTGATGAGCTCACTACATTGTACTACACACTGCAATCTGGCCTCCAAGCCCAGCTACTATTCATTTCTTTTCGGCCTATAGGTTTATATATTAATACTTTAAGCAAAGTGATTGATAATGGCTCATAATAAGGTCAAATGAAACTCTCTGTACGAATAGAGCGGTAGCTAAAGCCATGTCTAGCCCCACCCCCTTGAATGTTATTTTTGGGATGGCTGAATAATGCCCGTTAACAGATTTTTACTAAAACTTACCAGCTGCTTAGCCTCTTCTAAACCAGAAGTATTCACTTTTTAAACTAACTCGATGGACTCTTATAACCTTTGGCAGCTTTTAACTTCTTAGCACATTAGCTAGCTGCGTAAACGGCCACTCCTACGCGGTACACTCTGAGCCCCACCCCCTACTTGCAGCAATGAATACGTCGTGATGCAAGCGTTGTGTAAGCATGGCTCAAGATACTGTTGTGCAGGCTTCCATTGCAGCGATAATGTTCCGCGTATGGCTCTGAACTCTATAAATTGCAAGGAAGTGGTTAGCCAGACTCTCGAGGAAAGTGCAAGAGGCCAGCAGGGGAAGCCCCTGTCAATTATTAAGCGCACTAATTACCAAACATGCCGGTCGGTTTTCTTCTCCTCTATGCCCTGGTGCTCTCCTCCACCGCAGCCACTGGGCGATGGACCGAGTCTCTGCCGCCGGTCCCAGTCTGGACCGTCCAGGGAAATCATTACCAAATTGGATTCCAGATCGTAAGCTAGTCAGCCGGCATGATCATGATCTCAAACGCCACTCCCTCTCTGGATTTAGCTGTCTTAGTTGCAGAGGGAATAATTGCATGTTAGTATGTCGGGTTGACAAAATTTAGTGTGATATTACGCCTGTACTTTTCCATTACAGGGATTGTCATTTAGGAGTCGAATACTGACAGCAATGAAGAATAACACTTTCTTCAATAACAAAATGCTTCCCTATAACCGGACCACTGAGGGTTCAGCTCTATATTCAGGATACTTTGATACTGCTATCAGGGTGTACCCGCAGTACATGGCCGAACTGAGAGGAATAGCAGATGGCTCTCAAATACCATTTTCTGAGGTAGGCCCTATAGAGTAATGGTATATTCAGCTGTGTGTATATGAGTGTGTGTGTGTATGATTGTTAATCCGAATTTATCTTCCTCTGATAAGATATTCTTATGGAATCTTAAATTTGAGTGGAAACTATTGCTTGAACCAAGCTCAAAGACTCTTCCAACTCCTTCATGCACTGACATTTTCTTGGCCAATGGAGAAAGCATGGTAAGTTAAATAGCATCCCATGCAGACTGTCAGTTGTTCATGCGTAGTTATGTAATGTGAGGCTGTGCATTTACATCATCTGCATCTAGCAACTGTTGCTAGGGCGCCATTTTGAGAGGCATGTTAATACAGTGCCATATATGCAAGTACCGAAAGCTGTTTTAGGATTCACGCTGTAGATGGCAGATTCACTAAACTCTTCAAGCCTGACAACTGTTTCATAGCGCCAGATGACATACTGAAAGAGTAAGTTCCAAGCTACTCTTGTTTCCAAGATCGCCATAGAACCTACCATTCTAGCTGGCCACACACGAGAGGCAACTATGGCCGAAAACAGAAAGTGACGCAGTTTCAAGCAGGATGTGACGTCAAATGCACAGCCTCTATAGCAGTGCCAATACATCATGAGTATATGCCAGTAGGACACCGCACCATGACAATACTTTCTTACTGCTATATAGATGATCATGGGTCACAATGAAGACGGAGACACCATCGATATCACAACAGGCTATATAATTGATGCTCAGATTACTGAAGAGTCAGGCAACACTAGTACTGAGGCCTTCTATGCATTTTGCTATGCCGGTGATTTGTGTGGCAAGGCGTTTGGCTACAATGGGAAGGGAGTGGTGACTACTGTAAATGCACTGTTTCCAAAGAATGTAAATGCAAGTGCTATGGGTAAGCATGTTAGGATGCTCCTACAGGATCATGTGCACAATAACTATTACTCTGTGTTGAAATAAATTATGTCACCAAAAATTAGATCTTCATACGATAATTTATCCTTTAACAGCAGAGTCTAAGCATCCGTCCAATTACAGCTATATAGCACCACTAGTTGCTCCAGGGCTATATAAACTTTGGGCCTCAGAATGAGCATAATTGGGCTCAAATATGGATTTGTATTATAGCTGCTGCTACTCTGTTTTTCTCTTGCCCTCCTTCCTACCCACTGACAGCAAGAAATTTCATAAACAGAGCCACTCTTACCTCTTCTTATGAGGAGATACAGAACATTTTGCAGGAAGTGCCTTGCTCTTCAGGTTTCAGTCTGAATGTTGGGACTTTCAAGGGAGATATGACCATCACAAACTTCGAAGTGGCTCCCTCTGGAGTTGTGGAAACAAGAATCAAGGGTTATGGCTACCACTTTAACATGTAAGTTCGAAGTATTAACATTACCAGCTAATTAGCCATGCACAGGTATGAGTACAACCTGTGTAGCTATCTTCATTACGCACTTGTCTGAAGAATAAGTACCAACCTGTAGCAATAGTAGGTCTGACTGCCACCACACCAAAAAAATAAAGCAAATAACAACAATAACAGCAACCAAAATGAACAGAGTTTGGGTCTGCACCAGATCTGGATCTAGATCAAACTCCCGTTCTATTGAGCATTCCTTCTATTGCAGGTACCTTCATGGTGACATCCCACAATATGAGAGTGTCAGCTCTGAGCACAGGCTGGCCAGGGTGAAGGAGCTCCCTCCTCCGACTGATGCAAGAGGCATCACCACAATCCTGGGAGATACCAAAGACAAGCAGTATCCCATCTACCGCACTGCCACGCCTCCCGATACTGCTGCAACATTAAGCACTGGTGAGCTTGTCTTAGTATTATTATCATCTCAGATGCTTGTCGTCTCATGCAATCTCGGTCACCCTTCAGGTCTATTCGACATGTCAAAGATGATGTTCTACCTGTACAGAGGAAACCCTGCTGCTACTGACCCAGTTATGATACCTTTGCCTGTAATGCACTGAATATGATTTTCCTCGTATCTGGGGGTGGGGCTGGACATCACGTGGGATGGGCGTGGACTGGATTAGTCATGTTGCGGCTGAGCCTGCTATTAAGCTTACTGTTCTTCTCTGTGAGTACTGTAGCAACTGGACGATGGTTCAGGCGCGACGTTCTTACGCGGATTCGGCCAATCTGGTCTGTTGTTTATGTCGAGGGAACTCACAATGAAGTCGGATTCATGATTGTAAGCCAGCTCTCGTGTAGGTCAGTCTCGTTCCCAACCGACTTGACGCCAAACGTCGTCTGGGAACGAGACTAACTGTAGGTGTGGGTATATGACCAGATACTGACATGAGCATTTGTAAATAAAAAGGCCATGCAAACTTGCCAGTGCTATTAAAATGCATTCCTCTCTAATATGCCAACCAGTCCACGGCCTTACATTACTTTTTACTAGTCTCGTACCCAGACCCTCTGGGGGGAGGGTCTGGGTACGAGACTAACTTTTTATATGGTCAAATTGTAAACATTGATCAAATCCCAATAGTCAACGAGCTTGTCAAAATCTTGACTGCAGTTGTAGTCGTGACTATAATAGAGTTTGTGAAAGTGACCCTCCCTTTACTGAGGGAGTGTATGAATTTGTTTGGGGGTGGATAAACTACAAGTGTGGTTTTCCATCACAGGGGTCGACTTTTAGGAGTCAAATACTGGCAGCAATGAAGAATAACACCTTTTTCAATGACAGAATGTTGCCTTACAACCGGACGACTGAGGGTTCATCTCTATACTCGGTATACTTTAATACAACTAGCAAAGTCTACCCCCAATACATGGACGAACTTAGAGGAATAGCGGACGGCTCTCAAATACCATTTTCAGAGGTATGATAGAATAGATATTCAGGAGTGTGCATACAGTAAGAGAGAGAGGGAGAGCAGTGCCATAATGACGCTCAATCTTCTAGGCTCAGTATTGCTGCTATTAACATAGTGACCTTTTTTCACTTACCATACAGTCTATAACAATTCAGTGTTGTGGCTGCTCTCCTCTATAAGATAGTTGTGCATTATACTTGTTCTCCTCCCACAAATTAAAGATATTTTTATGGAATCTTGTGTTTGAGTGGCAGCTACTGCTTGAGCCATGGACAAGAACTCTTCCAACCTCTTCATGCACTGACCTTTTCCTGGCCAGTGAGGAAAATGTAGTATGTTGCACCATTCCAGTATATTGAGTGTAGCTACTTACCGGGTATATCACTTGGCAGCCTTATTTCCACTCTCTGCTCCATAGCTTTCTGTTTTGGAGTTCCAGTATGTACGTTTTTACTACAATGTACAAATAACAAAGCTGGATAGAGGCCTATATGAACAAGAATGCTGTGCAAGTTTCTAGAAGTACTCTAGTCTAGCATCTGTAAAAGGCAGATAGGGTGAATGTGATGATAAGAGCTACAAAGTTAACTCCTTCCCGGCCAAGTTTTAATACATCCATAAGGCTTATGTGAATTTATAATATTATGAACTTTTATATTAGGCGTTAATACAAAGTACATATTTTATACAAGGCTTGCAAAGAGTTAATGTAGTTGTAATGGTGTGTGTGTATTGTCACTGCCAGACTGCAATGGGCCACAATGAAGACGGAGCCCTGATTGACCTCACAACAGGCTATCTCGTGAAAGCTCAGATCACAGAGGAATCAGGCAGCAGTGAGAACTTCTTTGCATATTGTTATGCTGGCCAATTGTGTGGAAATGCATTTGGATACAACGGGAAAGGAGTAGTGACAACATTAAACTCTTTATTTCCAAAGAATCTGAATACAAATGCTATAGGTAAGCATAACTAGCTCTAAAGTAGCCCATTAAGTTCAGTGCAGCATATAACATTACCATGCATAGTAGTGTTAATCTTTGCGTGATGAGTGATCTTTAAGCTACGATAGACTTTGGCATCTTCTCCCTCTCCTTGACAGCTAGTAACTTTCTGATGAGAGCCACTCTAACCTCTTCTTATGATGAGATACAGAGAATTCTGCAAGAAATACACTGCTCTTCAGGCTTCAGTTTGAATGTCGGCACTTTTAAGCCAGGAAACATGACAATCTCCAACTTCGAAGTGGCACCCTCTGGAGTTGTAGAAACGAGAATAAAGGGTTATGGCTACCACTTCAACATGTAAGCTCCCTATCCAGCAACCAAGTCTGTATGTGCATGTGCAGGCTCTTTTGGTATATGGCATAAGTAATTTTGACCCTAACCCTAACCCTAAGATTGGGATGTCTGCTGTACACATGGCAGGATGACATTGCTAAAGCGTATATTTAAGTAGCTCAAAAGATCTATGACATTGTCTTTCATTATTGAAATCCAGGTATCTGCATAGTGATGCCCCGCAATACGGAGATCCTAGTTCTGAGCACAGGCTGGCCAGGGTGAAGGAGCTCCCACCTCCTACTGATGCGAGAGACATTGCTACAATCCTAGGAGATACCAAAGACAAGAAATACCCCATCTACCGAACCGCTACCCCGCCTGATAGTACTGCAACATTAGCTACAGGTATGATGGTTTAAAACCTACATCAATCGCTTGTCGATGTGTAGTTTTCTATGATCTGGATCATTCCTTTAATAGGTGTGTTTGACTTGTCTGAGAAAATGCTCCACCTGTACAGAGGAAACCCTGCTGACACGGACCCAGTTATGATATCTCTGCAAGAATTGATCTAGCCACACATAGTCTAAGGTCCTATGTTATTCTGTATGCCAGAGGTTCGTACTGGGGCAATTATAACTTTTGTACTAATTATTGTCTTTGCAATCCGCACCACGTACACGTACTCATATTTGAGCAGCTCGATTCAGATTTGGGGGTGGGGCTGCATGCCCCCGCCCACATACACTCACGTGTTGCATGCATGTACCGGTACCCTAGCTATAGCCCTGCAGCATCATGGATAGGGTCGATAGCGCTTCCCTGCCAATACCCTTCTGCTCTGTGGAAGGGACCCACTATGAAGTTGGATCACAAATAGTAGGTGAAAATCGTTTCATTACTGAATATTAGTAGCTACATAAATTAATACACCATGTGTATCTCTTGTCTATTAAAAAAAGGGATCAACATTCAGGAAACAGATACTGAAGGCATTACAAGACAGTACATTCTTCAATGAAAGCATACTTCCTCATAGTCAGACACCCAAAGGCTCTGCCCTTTATTCACTGTACCTCGCCACTGCCACTGCAAGGTACCCTGAGTATATTGAAGAACTTCGAGGCATAGCTGATGGTGCTCAAACACCGTTTTCCAAGGTGATTCCTCCTTGGACTGTGTGTTTATATACATACCGTATAATATATATAAAGTGAGAGATTACGTGTGAATGTATAGTGGGAATCTCACTTTATGATGACTTAATTTAACAGTGCTAGCCAGGTTGTATAGCTACATTTATATATCCATTCTTTCTAACTTTTTTAAGATTTTCCTATGGAATGTGACAACTGAATGGAAGCAACTACTGGAACCTGGAAATATAGATGCCCTATTGCTGGCCTGCAGTACTATCTACTTCACCAATGACAGTGATAACGTGGTATATAACATGCATACTTTCTGTGCAATGCACTCAGTCATTTCCTCTGAAGCTTGAGAGCAAAGCATTGACTTTTTATTTGCAGTATCAGGGTTTTGTTTCATTCAGGGGTGGGTGGGGGGGGGGGGGCTTTCTCCAAAATCAGAGTATCCAAAGCGTCTTGATGGGAGAAGGGAACATGCCCACAGACTCCCTGATAGGTGGGCATACTCGACGGTACAGGTTACCCACAAATCTTGCTTCCTCATCCCCTGAGTGTAGACCATCATGTGCTAACTTAACCATGTATTGCTTCTCAGGCTGTGTTTGGTCACAACGAGGATGGAGTGCCTGACGATCTAGGAACTAGCTACCTGGTGCATGCACGAATCAGGGAGAAGACAGGAGAGATTGATGAGTTTCTATCATTCTGTCGCGGAGCAGACCTCTGTGGAAGGGCATCTGGGTTCAATACTCGAACTGGGATAGTCTTATCGTCTAATGTTTTGTTTCCCAAGAACATAGACACAACTGCCGTGCGTAAGTTAAAATCAAAGTCTCTTAGACTAATAAAAATAAGTTGAGCAAATAATTCCTGTGTTTGATGTGCCCTGAAGAGAGTTGCAGTCTATCAACTGAAATTTTGATATTTTGACGACAACTATTTGGGTTGGAATTAAGGATACAAATGAGTTCTACTAGCCAACCGAGATTTTCTCTTTAGTGCTATTTCATTCCTTATGCTAGTCTTACCAGGCTATAGTGTTATTGTCTTTTCCTCCTTCCTGGAAAATGAAGAATACTTAGAGCTGTGTCCATTTGCATACATGACACTTATCTTTTCTACATGTAGCCATCAGCTTCCTGAACCGTGCTGCCCTCAGCTCTTCTCTGGATGGGATCAGAAAGGCTCTGCAAGAAGTTCCCTCTTCAGCAGGAACCTCTTTGAACGTTGGTGATCTGAACAGCATGAAGATATCTAACTTTGAAGTGGCACCCTATACTGGAGCTGTAGAAACAGAAATTGGGGATACAAACACCACGAGTAGCTTTTACCACTTCAACATGTGAGTTGCAAGTGACATGTCAATGGATATGTGTACAGTGGTTTGACAACACATGCACACCCATGGCTGTAGAATATGACCTGCTTGTGAATTAGGTTTTTATTGATACTAGCTAGTATATGCAAGAGCATGCATTACCTTTTTTTTTACTTAGGTACCTCCATTGTGGCTCTGCTGAGCAGTACGATCATACAAGCTCCCTGCATCGACTAGCAAGAGTAAAGACGCTTCCACCCCCCACCGGCCCTCCAGACATCCTCAGACTCCTAGGTGACACCAAAGATCAGCAGTACCCCGTCTACCGTACCGCCACACCCCCTGATCCAATGTGCACCTTGGCTACTTGTAAGCTTGACAAAAATTAGTCACTATATTCAACTTAGTCTGTGAATGAATCTCTCTATCTCTCCTATGCACTGCAAGTACACTGTAATTAGTGTAATATTATTGTGAGCACCTAACTATATGTACCAAATGAGACCAGACTATTTTTATACGCATCCCCAGGTCTGTTTGACATGCCTGAAAAGAAGTACTATCTCTACCATGGAAATCCAGTGGATGCACAGCCAGTACTAGTACTGCCAATGGTCACTGGCCTCAATTGATTGTCGGAGCTCATATTATTATTAATTTGTGAAACCGAGTCAAAAATATTTCTTATAACTACATCATTTAGCTAATAAAAGAGCGTGGGCCCTAAATGAATGCATGACCTAGCCTCAGGTCAGCTCATAGAGTGTCACCTACTGAGGTTCAGTCGCATAGTTACTAGCTACATATGCAACCACCTCGTGCTAACCGTGGCATGCGTAGGCCGGTTACGGCCTGACACGTGCAGTGTATGACGTCATATAATTGATTTCGAGGTTACGCTAATTAAACCCATAAGCAAAACGCAACTTTTTTTCAAACTTAATAAATATGCCAACATATGTATAGTGGGTGGAGCAGTTAGCTCCGGGCTGTGACCATGTGTGTTCAGGTAGAGGGTAACGTGGTTTGGCAACTGCCACGGTGGTCTCGGACAGTACGGCCTAGGATCCGTCCGTGTTCCTCCCTCGATTCCCAAAGCCTGGCACACTAAACAGACCCGATGACGATCCCTGTACCATAGCGGACAGGCGCCCGAAAGGCTGAAGGCTCGGTCAGCCGGAACGACCTGCCCGTTCACCCCTTAACGTGGCAGTGTCACATGGCCTAGGGTTCCGTTGGGAGAAGAGGGTTGCCCTTTTTTTTCTTTTTCTCTTATACTATTGTAATAACACTACACTACTGTAGAGACAGTACAAGTCTAGTACTGAGGCACTGTGCATTGTACCGTGACATGATTAGTAGGCAATCCATTATCATCCATAATTGAAGGCTCAGGACCATGGTGTCCTATATAGGAATTGCAATATGATCAAAAATTCTGGCTCCTGAAACTTGTATTCTCAAGTTTGGGGAGTCTCATTCTCAGACCCTCCACACGCGCCACAGGGGGTCTGGGAACGAGACTAGGGAGGGGGAGGCAAGTTTGTGGGTTAGACCATTCTGCATGGATGCGCAGATGATTTTGAGCCTTTTTATATTATATTATTGGTTCATTTTTATGGGTTCTTGACTTCATGTACGCCAAACAAAAATTGTCACATGCAAAATTTAATCAAGGAGGGTGTGGAGTCCAGTCACTTCTGTTGGTTCCTGAAAGCCTTCCTCATTACAGCCACAGCAAAGTGGACGTCATCCTCGGTGATGCACATCGGGGGTTTTATGCGAATTACCTGAGTATATAGTGAGTGTGGTGTTCTTGCTTAAGTACACTACGACTGATAGACAATACACAACTAGTATTAATGTTCAGACATTCAATATAACGGCCGTAAGGGAGGCCCATTCCAATAATTAAAGAATGGGAAATGGAGACTGGGAATGCATGAGGTTACTGTATGGTGTACTATTGGATAGCTATCACACTTGCAGGTCTATGTTAATGGTCTGTGCTATTTGTGAGTTATTTTACCTGAAACTCCTACTATTCAGTTGGTGCAAAATGCAGTATTTTTTTTGCAAAAACAGTTGGGGGGAAGCAATGCTGAATGGTAAGCCTGAATCAATACAAAAGACTACAGTGTGTATACTGAGAGTCATTGCTCTCTAGTTGTTGGGCTAATACACTCAGAAGGAACTACAATAATGGCCAGATTCAAACATTATCACTTGATACAGCTGTGACGTCACCAGAGGATGCACAATAATTGTACGACCACGTCGAGCATGCAAGGATCACCTGGTGATGTCAGAACGTTTCATGTAATAACGTTTGAATCTGGCCATTGACTTACCGATCCATATAGTCCTCCCTTGCCTATGAGCAGACCGTTGTCCTTGCAGTTCTCCACGATCTTGTTCACCTCCTCCACAGGCAAAGCCTCTCGAGTTTCCTGTGGTAATGGGAATGTGGCACAATAAAGCAGCTGCTTCTTTAGGATTGCAAATTTAAACAGTTTTAGGTCTCCTTACTTGCTAACGAAACACCTTTCACCTAAAATCCATACTCTTTAATTATACTGCAGTGAGTCCTGGTACCTATAGTATAATAATGGCAGTAGACTGCATCTATGGAAGGGTGACTTAGTAGAGGGACTCTACTATCTTTGTTTAACATCAGCTAAGACTCATAAAAACAACATTGTTGAACACACTACAGGAGGTGCAAAATAAAATTAAAAAGCAAATAAGCTGAAAGAGTTATAACAGGTTTCACCTTATTGTGTGCTCACCCTGTTCCTGACCAGCTCTATTCCAAGCATGAGACCCTTCCCTCGCACATCACCGATCACCTCAAACTCTTGCTGCAGCTTCATCAGCTCTTTGATCAAGACCTCCCCCACCTTTGCGGCATTCTCCTGAATTTTTTCTTCGTCAATCACATCCAGTACAGCTGACCCAACAGTACAGGACATGGGGTTTCCTCCGAATGTGTTAAAGTGGACAGCCTGACCCATTGTCTGGGCAATTTCTACAAATATAGGAGTTCCCGTGAGCAATTAAATACAATTGAGGGAAATTGTACACTGCTCCAACATTGATAGGGAGATAACCATTATCAACTCTCAGTACATGCATGGTATTATCACTAACAGCATGTGAAATTGGAGAACAATTGTGAAAGAAAGCTTTGCCTGCATGAGCAAACAGTTAGAGGGTACAAATAATTACCTGGAGTGGTCACAACTGCTGCCAAAGGAAAGCCATTGCCTATACCCTTTGCCATGGTAACTGGATGGGGAGATGGAGATGTTGATGTGGTCAGGTTCTACTATCCTTCAAAAGCGGAATGTGTTGAATAGCTAAGGATTGAGACTAGATTTGTTTTCAGTCTCTACTCCTCAACTTTTTTTTGCATGTAATAGTGGTTTCTTTGTATACATGCAACAGGGTGTCCATTTTTTAATGCATTGTTCCTACATAACAGACCTATGTCCGGCATAACTCCTTCAGACTCAAATCCCCAGTAGTGACTTCCAAGACGCCCAAAACCTGACTGAACCTAAGTATGAGGTACAAAGGCACATTGAAAAACAGGCACGATTCTCTGCCTAATTTGCATTGGGAAATATGTTAAGGTGGGCAAAAAAGATGCTTCATGTGATCACATGATGATAGCTACTGTCACTATGTATGTTTCCAAGTCCACAGTCCTAGAATGATGCTTCACTTCAGTATGCACAAGTTGTGTATGCAGATCATATGGAAACAATGTACTAGTATGCCGACAGATCTCTAATAGCATACAAATGTGTATAGTGTACACTGACAAATGTGTACGTATAGTGTGCAATAGTGTACAATTGATTTACACTGACCTCATCGGCTACACAGAGGCCTCCGCGCTTGCGTACAATTTCATACGCCTTCTTCAGAAACCCATGGGGGTACTGTGTGGCCCCTCCCACTCCCTACAGAACCAAATTAGAGACCAAATAAGCTAACAACAACATACTGGATATAAAATGATGTTTCAAATACAAACAATAAAAATCTGGGATGGAGAGACTGGGAATGAGGTTGATATATAATATACTATAGGTAATCTGTTCATTTACAAACTTCTGTTACAAATGCATACAACAATTATCATACACATCACTCTTATAAGACATATTCAGAAAGTGCACGAGTACCTCCATAACATCCAAGGCCTCCTGCTAACACCAGACACCTGTTATTACCTGTACTGGCTCGGCATAGAAGGATGCGATCTTCTTCGGGCAGGAATGGCTGAGCACATCCTCCAACTGCTCAGCATATCGGTCGGCAGCATTACAGTAGTCTAAAGAGGTATAAGGAAGACGGCACGTAACAGATTCCCTGTATTGAAACACTTTGTATCATTAGCACTACAGATTAAAGGGGTCCACCTGGAAAGCAGTCACACTTCCTCGTTGTCTGTGAGAGACTGTCTCTGCAATGGGATCCGCCCCATGGTCCACGGTACACATCGGCATTCATTGCCTAGATGCAAGTGATAGCAGATGAAATGAAAATGTGATTGCTTTGACCACTGATGAGGTATCTGTGTGGTCTCCTTGGTAATCTAATGCACAGCAACCAATAGGCTAACAGTTTCTATACCTTCTGGCTATGCCCTTAGACCAATCCCATAATACACTATAGCTTCAATCCCATAATACACTAGCCTCATTCCCATGCTCTCCCTCTGTGTGCTTCATTCTTTTGTGTATTGGGGAGAACCTGGGTGCAATTATCTTTCACCTGCTGCATTCCAAAACCTCCTGGAACCTGATACTTCATTGAGCCAAGGGCAGTCAGGCCAAGAATGTGGGGGCTGCCTCCATGGTAGCCACTCCTAAGGGGAGGGGAGGGGAGGAGAGAAGAGGGGAGGGGAGGGGAGGGAAGGGAAGTAAGGAAGGAAGGAATGAGGAGTATAGGGGTGAGTTTTCGATCCTTGCCATGTGTGCAAGGGGCTGTATTACCTCAGTGATACACAGTCAAAAGCACCAGTATAAAGCCTGGACATGAAGACAGCAAGGTCATTGGCCTCAGAGCCACTGCTGGTGAAGTACACAACCTATTGAGAGAGGGCAGGGTAATGTTTAAACCCTGGTCTTTTGCTCGTGCAAACTCTCTCTCTTTCTTTCTTTCGAGGAATTAAGAAGAAATAACAGTCAGTTTTACATTTTTGAAACTTTTCCTTTTTAAAGTAAGGAACGTGTTTTGCATGTTTACAATTAAATATTAATCAGTGTAGTCTCAGACCACAATTTTCACAGAATTGGGTTTCATCTCTATTGTTGTTGCTGTGTGTGTGTGTGTGTGTTAACCTTGAGGTTTCCAGGCATCTTTGATATGAGTTTCTCAGCAAGCTCGTGGATGGCTGGATGCATGTAGATGTTGGTTGTGTGCCATAGTCTGTCCATCTGCTGCTTTATTCGTGCCGTCACCTTTCTGCATGTGTGTGCGTGTATGTGTGCATGTGTGTGTGTTGTGTGCATGTGTGTATACGTATGTATTATTATGAGTACGTGCATGTGTGTGTGAGTCCTACTGGTTAGATACTGAGGTGGCGGTATCTCAGAAAAATAGATACAAGCAAGGTATGATTGAGACACTGAAAAAGAGGGATCTACCACTAGCGATAGTGATGAGGCATTTAAAGGGGCATTTAGATACCTGCCAATACTTTAATAGGCGGGCATACTTCAAAGATATTATTCATAATCAGGTGCAATCAAGGGTAAAAGCACGTGCCTCTATTGGAGACCCAAACACAGACTTACGGATGGCAGTGGCCCACACTGACGGTGGTCACTCCGCCAAAGAGATCCAAGTAGCGCCTTCCTTCATGATCAAACAGCCATTGCATGTGACCCTAAATGCAAAGATAGGTCATGATTTAATGGTTACATGTATGTTACTATATTCTCAATAAGTTTACCAGCAATTCCTAGCTGACCAGCAGCTAACTACCCTCTGCACCCAGAGTTGATCAGCAACTCCTAAATGTATGATACATGTAGTCACGTGTACCTGATGAATGAGGAGCGGCTTCTTGTAATAGGTGAGTATCCCGGGATTAATGTGCTTCTTACGAACCTCCAGCGTTCGCTCATACGACATGCCCTAGAGAGCAAAGGGAAGGGGAGAGAGAAGTGATGAAAGAAGAGCCATTATGCCATCATTTATATACTTACTCAGTTTCATCCCCAGATCTCCGTTTGACCAAACAGCCTGAAATTTTTTACACAATTCCTTAGTTCTTGCTGCTAATTACTATATAATCAGTGATTGTTATGCAGCTTCTGTGGTAGGTCTATACAGGTGCTTGGTATAGTATACCAGCCACATGGGAACAATTGGATTGCCCACCCACAAGACTGTGGCATCAGCAAGAACTAAAAAAAATCGTGTAAAAGTCACCAGACCGTTCGACTGGAGTGGAACAAGAACTGGGTATGAGACCAATGCTCACTGTGTATGGCTCCGGTTTGAAGTCGCATGGTGGCATCTCTGGTACAGGATCTGCACAAAGGAAGTATGTAACCTCTCACATACTAGGTCTGAGTAGCCTCATACCCAAGCCTCATATCCAAGCCTCCTAAGGAATAGCTATATATCAGCGATCCAGCTAGACCCTCTCACACCCCTACCAGAAAAGCAAGAGCAGATGTCAGTGTTCATAGCACCTACTTACCACATGCTAGGACACATTACATTAGAGTAAAGTAAAGCCATAATGTGCAGGTGCTGCTACCAGCTGAAAGAGCTAGTAAATCTGATTGGTCAACTAGTTAAGAATATTAATGACATCTGCTCTCGCGTATCTGGGAGAGGCATGAGAGGGTCTAACTCTGATAGACTACAATTACATATGAGTATACAAGCTGCCTCTCGAGATGGTGGAAATATGGTAAAGCTGTCAAATGCACACTCTCCAAAGTCTCGTTCTCAGGCCCATGTGCACACTCCATTTTTCCTACCATGGGCCTGGGACATTACTAGGCCTACACTACCGAAGCACATAGGCATGGCACCATAGTTATGATATATGGAACCCTCTAGATTCAATTTTACGCCAATCATCACATAATTGCATCAGTATCTGGTTACATTTCCATCATGAGTGTCCAAAGCGTGGAAGGGTCTATGTAGTCTATTGAGCAAGACTCCCTCGCGCTGTGTGAGGTTAGTCTCGTGACCAGACCGTGGCTCCTCCCCTCACCAGACGGTCTGGCGCACCAAGTCAAAATGTTGGGGCTTATTCCCGGAATGCGGTAAGGTCCAATGGGATTGCAGGATTTGTAATTATTACGTTCTGGAATGCCATTACGGAACGATAAAATGGCGACGTTTGAATTGTTTGTCGAGATTTGGAAGCGGTTTAAGCGAACTGGCTGCTAACATTGTTCTTTGTGTCGCTTAGAAGTTTAAATAACTCCAGTCTTGGTGATACAAGGGCTAGTTGAAGATCAATACAAGGTATTTCCTCGGATTAAGCAAGTTGCCGTATTTTGTACTCGTACTGTACAGTTTTGTAACTTTGTTGCTAAGAGTTGACTTCTGCATGTACGATTATACAAGAAAAACGCTTATTTACGTCAGTGTAGAGACCTCAGTAAGCCTTTATAGAGCATTTCACACCTCGAAGAGTCAATTAACAAGCTGATTGCTCCGCCCATAAACCCCAGAAATTCGACTTCGTGCGCCAGACCGTTCTGCGAGGGGGCGAGCATAGGTCTGGGCACGAGACTAGTGTGAGGTGAGGATGAGGCTCTATCCTATAGACCCATTGCGGTTACGCCTTTTCTGTATAATTCCCTGACCATTTTCCATACACGTCCGTATCATTGCCACCATCTTGGTGTACCAGCATATAAAAATTTTACATTAGCGAACGCTACTAAGAGATCTCTGCACCCAGCTATTGTTGTATACTAGCCAGCACAGCTATACTTCAAAGAGCAATTAGCGGTTTGCAACATACTCTTGCTTCAAGAGAGGTGAGCTGGTAGATTTCCTGCTAAATGGGCACAAACACGCTCCCTGTACATTTGGCCCGTTGTAACGCCCACGAGTGGTACACCAAAATGGCAGATAGGTGGGGTTGTCACGCCTACTGAAACGTCAGCTGCAATGGGTCTATTACAGTGCATGCAGCAAAATGATGCTGGGAATCCTCACCAGTACTACTGCTAGAGTTGTGCCTAGCACTGAGGACGGAGCAAGAGCTGGGAGTCACGTGCCACTGGCTGATCCTCCGAGCAAACACCAGAATACCTCGCTGGACGGCCATGGCTGGCTAGCTTATTACCTGTAGCATACAAATGGAGAAGGTAAATATCTAGCCAGGCCTGCAAAGTGAAAATAATTTAGTTATACAGTCAGCTTTGCATGCATTATACTATGCAGACACCTGAAATGGCCTTGCACCACAGATCGCGAAGAGAAAGCCTCTGTGAATTGACCTTTGGCCAATTTAGCGGACACGTGCACATGTTTAAGCGGACCCCGGGCCCGCCCCTCGCTCCCCCCATTTTTCGCGAGGGGCGGGCTACGGGTGCGGCGAGATGCGCCTTTTTTAGGCGGGGCACTTATGGGCGTGGCGTCCACCGAAATGGCTGAACCTAGCTCAGCAGCTAATCCATTCTCCTTCAAGAATTTTGTGACCAGAAGGAGTGTAGACGTCGAAGGATCCGGAGATGTAGAGGGAAGGGTCCAGAGAGGCGGGAAGAAAGGAGGGAGAAGGAAGACTCATACAGATTTGGGGGGAGGAGATGTACCCTTCCCAGAGCTGGAGGTGGCTGGGAAGGAGGGGGGAGGTGAGGAATGATGACTTGCTACCGTGAAATTATTGCGTTGATCTTAGTCTTGTGAGCCATCCCACTAAGCTATAATTAAGGACATTAATTAATGTTGCCTAGATATTTAGATAGTCTCGGGTACCCAGACCCATCGAAAAATTGTGATTCCGAGGGTCTGGGTACCCGAGACTAATATTTAGATGCATATGTGTATTGCAAATTCTCCTCCACTCAATCCCAGGTGGAACCAAGGAGAACCCATTCTCATTTAAAACATTTGTCACCAGGAAGGAAATCAAACAGGTATGTACTCTCCATTTTTTACTCTTATAATAAGGTACTGTTCCTTGGATAGAGCACTATCAGATATGGAACAAGTCTGGGTACTTGGGTCTGACTAAACGATTAACCATTAAGAATATAATATAGCAATCACTTTCTACCATTGTTGCTCCACCAACCGATATTTTAGTGCCAATGTATTACCTTCAGCATAGATAAATCATTGTCATAGTACATATACACTTCATCCAGCAGTCTGTTTAGGAAGCAGTGGCACTGTGTTTCTTCAGTCATGATCTTGACTTATACTGTTTTTGAAGCCACAATGAAATGTCATATTATTGTCTCTTTAGACGAAACCAAATTTCAGCAGTAAAAATGAAAGTGATGAAGATGACAGCACAGTACATCATCCTCTGGCTACTGATGGTGCGCCAATGGTCTCAACACTCGCGCAAACATCTTCGGCAAGCACGATGACAAAGCTGAACTCAAAGGCAGCAAAACCTCCCAAGAAAGGTGACTCATCCTCAATAGCAGTGGCGAAAACAAACTCGAAACCAAGTGACCGTCGCCACAGAAAAGGAAATAGTGGTCACACTGGAATGATGGAATTGTTCCCAGACTTACAGAGTGAAAGTTCGGAGTCAGATGAAAACTCAGAACTGCCGTTTCCAGTTCTAGTACCTTCTCCTACCGGAACTAAAACCCGGTCTCATCTTCCCGTTGTTTCAGATCTCGTGGATGCTCCTGATTCTCCCAGACTGCTGATGCAGCCTGTAATAGCTGCCAACCGTGACACGGGGTTGGGCGATCAGTTCAAGGGAGCTGGGAGGACGATGCTGAGTGATTCGGAAAGCAGCTCGGAAGGTTTATTGCATGTTGATGGTGGAGTATTGGGTGGAGAGCCGAGGCTCTTGCCTCAGATTTCGCCTCAGATTTCAGCTGGTGATTCACAATTGGAGACTATGCATCTGATGAAGGAGATGGAAAAGGTATGTCAGTACAATTACATCTCACATTCTCAAGCTATTCACTTGGGAATGAGACTATAAGTAAAGATGGAGAAATAGCCCAGTTAAGCACAGTACCTTGGTTACCTAGCCTCGTACCCAGGCCACTTCCCCCTCCCCCCCGAAGAGTGCACTTCTCTGACTGTGTGACCTGGGAACGAGGCTACCTAACCCTACAGTATATAATGTGTGTGTATATGTTTATGTTCCGTTTTCAGTTGAAAGTAGAAAATGAGAAATTAAGAAAAGAGCTCAAAGGATCACAAGAGGAAGCAAAACAAGAAAGAGAACAGTAGGTGTACCTCATTGGTTGTGTTGGACATATGTATGCTTAGTCGCACGGGCCAGCCTCTGTGTGAGTGAGGCCAGCCTGCGAGACTAATGTATGCTGTGCTCTAGGTATAATACTAGTCGTAATCCCATGCAGAAATAACGCTCTCAAAGATGAGATAACGGCTCTAAAGAAGAAAGAGGCAGAAGACACAAAGGCTCTTGAGAATATGGTGCTGAAGGTTGAAGAAAACTTGGTTACAACCACTGTAAGTGTATAATGATGGAATGCATCATTAACCAGCCTCTGCTAGGAACTGTATAGTATAAGGAACAGTGTAATTGATATGCATTATTGCTACTGTACTGTATCCTCTGTTTAGAAAAGAGCTATTTCTGCTGAGGCTACCATTGTGAAGTTGAAACAGGAAATTCAGACGTTGCAGGTGAGATGCAAGTGTGTGGGAGTGGCGGATTTTGTGTCTGTGGTTGCTGACCTGTAATAGGGACTTCCCCTATTCTGTATTTTTTATCTAATGAGCTTCTCTTTCTAAATGGTTTTGATTAGTTTCGTTACTATAAATAGTGTATATGGAAATTCCCTATCGTAAGGGAAAGTCCCACTACTGCATCGATAGGAACATATAATTATGTAGCTCCATAGACAAATATATCCAAGCCTGCTCACAAACTCCACTCCACTCTCAAATTTTTTTCACAAGCGTGAAGTATCCCCTTGCTGCTTTGTTACTTTGAGCGACTAAAGCTGGGGTGTGGAGCTTGAGAATAAGACTATCCTCAATACCCCAAACTCAAGTAATCAAACCTAGCCTCATTCCCAGATCTCCACTCTGGGCCTTTTTTGTGTATTGTAAAAAAAGGGGGTCTAGCAAGTGAAAAAGCTGCTGAGAGGAGATTCGGAACAAGGCTTTGCAAAACATGCATGGAATAATGTTGCAGATATTATATAGTGCATTTATGGGAGAAGGTAGAGGGGAAACTTGTATGTTGTAGCACTCTTGGTTGTAGCCATTTCATTGGTACTTACAATCACTATACTGTTAACATTACCGATCCATCACACACATGTCACACGCAAACTACAGACCCAGCTGGCCCAGTCAAGCCCACAAAGTGTGCACCAGCAATATGAAGAGACTCTGTCTGGTGTAAGGGACAAGGCAGGGTTTGCCTCCCAACAGCTCATTGCCGCTGCCCAAACGGCAGACCAATCCATTAGGTGTGTATGCCAGTGTGTATATCCTTGGTATTATACACATGCGAATAATTATGACATTGAGAGAGTAAAGAAACTCTGAAAAAAAATCAGAGTCTGGCTGGGGATTGAACCCAGGACCTTTTGATTACTAGTCAGATGCTCTTACTCACTGAGCTCTTGAGCAGAGAAGTAGTAGGCAAGATTCATGTACCTGCTGGTAGCACTTGCCAATAGGAACTAGCCAATTCCATGGCAACTGTAATATTCTCATGAGTTGTTATTCTTCACCTTTAATTAAACACAATTGAACATGCTGCATCCAAACTTAGCATCAGACTGCTGTGGTAATAAAACCATCGAAGCAAAGGATGGGACATCAATACAGTGATGCCAGGTAAAAGAACATGCAATTTAGTTACTGGAAAAGTGAGTCCCTTTACATTAGCATAATCAATACCCCAAACTCAATGCATTGTACACAAACCTATAGCTTTGTTTCCAGTCTCCACTCCACACCGTTTTTTTGTAAAGAATAGCTCTGAAGTGGAAGCTATACAGAATAAGAGGAATGGACCAATATGCTATTCATTTGCTCAGCAGACTACGAGGAGCCAGATGTATCTAGTATAGTACTTAGCCATTTCCATGTATTCACTCCCAGTGCAGCAGTATTAACTGCAGGTAGCTGAAACAGGTATCCAGAATATACCTGGAGCCAAAAAATCTGGGTAATGATAATTATTAGCCTCAAAATATGCATTCAGACAATTTCAGTTTCCTTTGAATACCAGCAGTACGGTAGGACTGGTTTTAATTGCGTAGTAAAATTATTGCGTTTCCTTGTTTTGAAAAGTAATTGCATTGTAATAATTGCATCTGTATCAAAGTTTACACAGCTACAAGATGCAGACACACGATAGTTTATTCATTGAGTTTGTAAACTTTGCAACCAGGCTAGGGATTCGTAATTCACAATTATTAGAACCTCACAATTAAAACTGGTCCTACGCTAATATGATGAATACGATTATTCAACCAAAATTGTACATTAAAAGTTGGAAGGAGATAAAAGGAACCTAATTGAGTTAGTTTATTGCAGCAATCTGATGACTACTGAGCAGTGTTTCAAAGTGATGTAAAATTCACTGTAATGGTGATGTATTATTTCACCCATGCCACATGCAGGGACTTATTAAGTGGTGTTGAAACTCTGAAGAACGTGGCAGCGATATTGGAGTTCATTGACACAGTAGCTGAGGTCAAAAAAACGTGAGACACTCTTATTTTATAATATAAATAGGTACTTGTACTGTTTGAAACTTCATCTACAAGAAAAACACAACAATTCAATATCCATGCATGTAATGCATTCAATATCACTTTCATATAATTTATATACAATTTCTATCTACTACGTTTCTGTTCATGTATGGCGGAGGTCCGTAATAATAGCTGATTGAGTTTATTGGTAGGGTGACATGTCTTCTTTGATGTACTTGAGATCCAACTGCAGAAACCAAAGGGCAGTCGATAGCTCTTGGAGATTCTCATACTGGAGAGTTGATGGGTCACTTGGTCCATTGCAGTAGTCATACATCTCAAGCTATAGCAGGAGAGTGGGAGATGCTAAGACTGACTGGTGTATAGCATTTAATAGCTTAGCTGTATATATAATTGAAGGACTCAGAACCAGAGTGGTCTAATCTACAAATATTGAACTTGCTCCCCTCCCAAACCTCAGAATACTCTTAAAATGTGTTTCAGGAGCTGCTGAAATCTTAATAATTTTGGTCATATGCTCATAGGGATACTATGCATGTGCAATTCATGCCCTTTCCAGCACTCGATTTTGTGTAAGTCCACTATATGGTTCTAATCCCTTCTAATATCATAAATAGCTATCAATCATACCGCATACTCTTCATCTGCATACTGATCAGTGGCATAATCCTGTGGGAGATAGATTTAGCCATAAATGCTTTATTAATTGACAGATATATTATTGTGTATAGTGGAAAGTAATCTTACTGGATCAGAAAATGAATTTGGAGATAGAGTTGTCATGGGAGAGCCTTGGACATCTGCAGAAGTGAAGCTCATGGCCACCCCTGATGGAAGTAGTACACCAGTGATGTTTGATAAGCCTTTCAGGATGCTTATGTATCGCTCTTGAATATCAATCATTTCTGCTGTAAAGTGTGCGTTGTTTTCATTATTCTCATAGTCAATATCCCACTGGAGTGGCTCGCTGAAGTTTGCCATCATGTGTAGATCTTCCGTTAGTCGCTCTCCAAACTGAATGTAGATTTGTAATGCGTATGAAAATCAATGAGCTAGCTAGGCATGCGTGCGTAAAGTTTAGACTCACTTCAAACCCCGTGAGACTGCTTGCATCTCTCTCCTGATAGAAGCAGGGGGGGTGGGGGAGTGGTACGTGCTGTATCCTCTCTTCCTGCACATTTTGATCCGGGATATACAAGTTTTAAATCGTAAATGGCCTTGTATATATGCCTACACTCCTGGCATAAAAACTACTTTTTTCAGTTTCTCTGACACAAATTTTAAGACAAAGAACATGCAAAAACAGTAGCACACGTTAAATTCTGTAATAGCAGTAGTGATATCTTACCATTGACTGAAGCAACCACACAAGTGACTGCTTCTCCTCCAAAACGCTGGTATACAGCTCGCTGACATTTGGATGGCTTAAGTTCCTGACGTTCCTTAGTCGGAGAAAGCTGATATGCTGAGCAAGTGGTGGTTTCTCGACGGCCGGTGTGATAGGGGCTGGTGCACCATTGCATAGTGCTAGAGCTGTATAGGTCACTGTCAACAGAGTTGCAAGCTGTACGAGGAAAGCCATTCTAATTCCAATAGTAGCTATAATTCTGCAGATTGGCAATGTTTGTGTTACTCCAAAATGAACTGGTATAATGTGGCAAACTGATAGCGGTGGCTTTTTATACCTGTAATTCTGGAACTTAATCGTTGCTGAGTTTGTCACGTAATGGATTCAGTACTAGTACTGAAATGGGTTTATAATTTAAAATATCCATTGCAAGCTGCATGAGTTGCAAGACAGAATTGCAGAATTTCTCGGACAGGAAAACAAATGAACAACAGGATATACTAGGGTATATCCCTACTTAATGAGATTTTATTATAAGGTACATGCTTCTTTTGTCTCAAGGCTCCCCCCTTGTATTCCATCAAAGCTTGCCTGGAAGACCCAAACTGTCTGACTCAAAAAAAGCATAATCCTATATTAAAATGGGCATATCCCATGATGGTATCAGCATGCATGCTTCAGTAGTTTATCAGCGTTGCAAATGCATGCGTGGTGCAAGTCTGTCCTCGTGTTATGTGTGTGCTGAGGTACGTGCGTAGGGCCTAGGGCTGGACTATACTAGCACGTGAGTAGCCCCACCCTTTTATGACGATCCAGAAGGTGAAAATGATGGCGACACGGTACGAGCGGCCTTCTTCAGCGAAGTTGGCGGGAATGAAGCATGGACTCTATCACCCTCGCTTGCCCACGCTGCGTCGGATGAGCATGGATACCGCTACACACAAGTTATCCACTGACCTGTAATAGGGACTTCCCCTATTCTGTATTTTTATCTAATGAGCTTCTCTTTCTAAATGGTTTTGATTAGTTTCGTTACTATAAATAGTGTATATGGAAATTCCCTATCGTAAGGGAAAGTCCCACTACTGCATCGATAGGAACATATAATTATGTAGCTCCATAGACAAATATATCCAAGCCTGCTCACAAACTCCACTCCACTCTCAAAATTTTTTCACAAGCATGAAGTATCCCCTTGCTGCTTTGTTACTTTGAGCGACTAAAGCTGGGGTGTGGAGCTTGAGAATAAGACTATCCTCAATACCCCAAACTCAAGTAATCAAACCTAGCCTCATTCCCAGATCTCCACTCTGGGCCTTTTTTGTGTATTGTAAAAAAAGGGGGTCTAGCAAGTGAAAAAAGCTGCTGAGAGGAGATTCGGAACAAGGCTTTGCAAAACATGCATGGAATAATGTTGCAGATATTATATAGTGCATTTATGGGAGAAGGTAGAGGGGAAACTTGTATGTTGTAGCACTCTTGGTTGTAGCCATTTCATTGGTACTTACAATCACTGTACTATTAACATTACCGATCCATCACACACATGTCACACGCAAACTACAGACCCAGCTGGCCCAGTCAAGCCCACAAAGTGTGCACCAGCAATATGAAGAGACTCTGTCTGGTGTAAGGGACAAGGCAGGGTTTGCCTCCCAACAGCTCATTGCCGCTGCCCAAACGGCGGACCAATCCATTAGGTGTGTATGCCAGTGTGTATATCCTTGGTATTATACACATGCGAATATGACATTGAGAGAGTAAAGAAACATTAGAGCCGGCTGGGGATTGAACCCAGGACCTTTTGATTACTAGTCAGATGCTCTTACTCTTGAGCAGAGGAGCAGTAGGCAAGATTCATGTACCTGCTAGTAGCGCTTGCCAGTAGCTATAGGAACTAGCCAATTCCATGGCAACTGTAATATTCTCATGAGTTGTTATTCTTCACCTTTAATTAAACACGATTGAACATGCTGCCCAAACTTACCATTAGACTGCTGTGGTAATAAAACCATCAAAGCAAAGGATGGGACATCAATATAGTGATGCCAGGTAAAAGAACATACAATTTAGTTACTGGAAAAGTGAGTCCCTTTACATTAGCATAATAAATACCCCAAACTCAATGCATTGTACACAAACCTATAGCTTTGTTTCCAGTCTCCACTCCACACCTTTTTTTGTAAAGAACAGCTCTGAAGTGGAAGCTATAGAATAAGCCTTGCAGGTGTTATATAAGAGAGAGGAATGGACCAATATACTATTTCTTTGCTCAGGGCATTTGGCAGACTACGAGGAGCCAGTACTTAGCCATTTCCATGTATTCACTCCCATATAACACCAGTGCAGCAGTATTAACTGCAGGTAGCTAAAACAGGTATCCAGAATATACCTGGTGCCAAAAATCTGTGTAATAATTATTAGCCTCAAAATATGCATTCAGACAATTTCAATTTCCTTTGAACACCAGCAGTATACCGTACTGCCGTAGGACTGGTCTTAATTGCATAGTAAAATCATTGCGTTTCCTTGTTTTGAAAAGTAATTGCATTGCATTTATATCAAGGTTTACACAGCTACAAGATGCACACACGATAGTTTATTCATTGCGTTTTTAAACTTTGCAACCAGGCTAGGGATTCGCAATTCACAATTATTAGAACCTCACAATTAAAACTGGTCCTACGCTAATGTGATGAATACGATTATTCAACCAAAATTGTATGTGATACATTAAAAGTTGGAAGGAGATAAAAGGAACCTAATTGAGTTAGGTTACTGCAGCAATCTGATGACTACTGAACAGCGTTCAAAGTGATGTAAAGTTCACTGTAATGGTGATGTATTATTTCACCCATGCCACATGCAGGGACTTATTAAGTGGTGTTGAAACTCTGAAGAACGTGGCAGCGATATTGGAGTTCATTGACACAATAGCTGAGGTCAAACAAACGTGAGACAACTCATATTTTATAATATAAATAGGTACTTGTACTGTTTGAAACTTCATCTACAAGAAAAACACAACAATTCAATATCCATGCATGTAATGCATTCAATATCACTTTCATATAATTGATATACAATTTCTATCTACTACGTTTCTGTTCATGTATGGCGGAGGTCCGTAATAATAGCTGATTGAAATTATTGGTAGGGTGACATGTCTTCTTTGATGTACTTGAGATCCAACTGCAGAAACCAAAAGGCAGTCGATAGCTCTTGGAGATTCTCATACTGGAGAGTTGATGGGTCACTTGGTCCATTGCAGTAGTCATACATCTCAAGCTATAGCAGGAGAGTGGGAGATGCTAAGACTGACTGGTGTATAGCATTTAATAGCTTAGCTGTATATATAATTGAAGGACTCAGAACCAGAGTGGTCTAATCTACAAATATTGAACTTGCTCCCCTCCCAAACCTCAGAATACTCTTAGAGTGTGTTTCAAGAACTGCTGAAATCTTAATAATTTCAAATTTTGGTCATATGCTCTTAGGGATACTATGCATGTGCAATTCATGCCCTTTCCAGCACTCGATTTTGTGTAAATCCACTGTGGTTCTGAGCCCTTCTGATATCATAAATAGCTATCAATCATACCGCATACTCTTCATCTGCATACTGATCAGTGGCATAATCCTGTGGGAGATAGATTTAGCCATAAATGCTTTGATTAATTGACAGATATAGTATTGTGTATAGCTAGTGGAAAGTAATCTTACTGGATCAGAAAATGAATTTGGAGATAGAGTTGTCATCGGAGAGCCTTGGGCATCTGCAGAAGTGAAGCTCATGGCCACCCCTGATGGAAGTAGTACACCAGTGATGTTTGATAAGCCTTCCAGGATGCTTATGTATCGCTCTTGAATATCAATCATTTCTGCTGTAAAGTGTGCGTTGTTTTCATTATTCTCATAGTCAATATCCCACTGGAGTGGCTCGCTGAAGTTTGCCATCATGTGTAGATCTTCCGTTAGTCGCTCTCCAAACTGAATGTAGATTTGTAATGGCATAGTAAACGTATGAAGATCAATGAGCTAACTAGGCATGCGTGCGTAAAGTTTAGACTCACTTCAAACCCCGTGAGACTGCTTGCATCTCTCTCCTGATAGAAGCAGGGGGGGTGGGGGAGTGGTACGTGCTGTATCCTCTCTTCCTGCACATTTTGATCCGGGATATACAAGTTTTAAATCGTAAATGGCCTTGTATGCCTACACTCCTGGCATAAAAACTACTTTTTTCAGTTTCTCTGACACAAATTTTAAGACAAAGAACATGCAAAAACAGTAGCACACATTAAATTCTGTAATAGCAGTAGTGATATCTTACCATTGACTGAAGCAACCACACAAGTGACTGCTTCTCCTCCAAGACGCTGGTATACAGCTCGCTGACATCTGGATGGCTTAAGTTCCTGACGTTCCTTAGTCGGAGAAAGCTGATATGCTGAGCAAGTGGTGGTTTCTCGACGGCCGGTGTGATAGGGGCTGGTGCACCATTGCATAGTGCTAGAGCTGTATAGGTCACTGTCAACAGAGTTGCAAGCTGTACGAGGAAAGCCATTCTAATTCCAATAGTAGCTATAATTCTGCAGATTGGCAATGTTTGTGTTACTCCAAAATGAACTGGTATAATGTGGCAAACTGATAGCGATGGCTTTTTATACCTGTAATTCTGGAACTTAATCGTTGCTGAGTTTGTCACGTAATGGATTCAGTACTAGTACTGAAATGGGTTTATAATTTAAAATATCCATTGCAAGCTGCATGAGTTGCAAGACAGAATTGCAGAATTTCTCGGACAGGAAAACAAATGAACAACAGGATATACTAGGGTATATCCCTACTTAATGAGATTTTATTATAAGGTACATGCTTCTTTTGTCTCAAGGCTCCCCCCTTGTATTCCATCAAAGCTTGCCTGGAAGACCCAAAACTGTCTGACTCAAAAAAAAGCATAATCCTATATTAAAATGGGCATATCCCATGATGGTATCAGCATGCATGCTTCAGTAGTTTATCAGCGTTGCAAATGCATGCGTGGTGCAAGTCTGTCCTCGTGTTATGTGTGTGCTGAGGTACGTGCGTAGGGCCTAGGGCCGGACTATACTAGCACGTGAGTAGCCCCACCCTTTTATGACGATCCAGAAGGTGAAAATGATGGCGACACGGTACGAGCGGCCTTCTTCAGCGAAGTTGGCGGGAATGAAGCATGGACTCTATCACCCTCGCTTGCCCACGCTGCGTCGGATGAGCATGGATACCGCTACACACAAGTTATCCACTGAACACAGTAGAACGACCACCTTCTGTTCGAGAGGTGAGCGTAGCAACTAGGCATACTTTTTAAATTTTTGTGATTCATCTACGATAGAACTAGCTACAATAAAGAGAAATAATTACTGTGGTGTCTCTAAACTGCAGTATTTAATTTTGATTACGGTTGAAGTGGTAGCAATAATTATTGTCTTTAATTAATTGTACAGAGGATTTCATCAAAGCGAAAAGCTCTCTGTCAACCAAGAGGGAACCTCTACACTGCAGGGTTAGCCACGCATGCACACTTTGCATAAGTTGGCGTGTAGCATAGATAAAAAGATACCTCATGTTAAAGTTTGTCTATATAGTTGAAGAATACTCAATAGAGACAGCTGATAAACATTATTAGCATGCATTGCGGTATGAATCTCAACATGGCATGGGTAAGCAGGGTGATGAATCCATTGTCTCGATTGTTTATTGGGTATCTGCATTCACAGACATTCCATTGCTATTTACTGTGTGTAGGTTGTCCTCGACAAGCGAACTGATGCTGCAGTAAAGTCCTATGAACCTATGAATGCCACTACTGGGTATGTTTATCACACTCATATAATTATAGAGAATGCAAGCAATGCAGGTGATAATGATACAACAATTCATTGTCTTGATGGGATAGTTTCTTTCCACAACTACCCATACAGTGATTACATAGAAACATGGAAGAAAATACTCGGAATGCTGAGTACCAGATCCAGCGCTAGCCAGACAAGTCCAGGCAAGCATTCTGTTGTGTACCTAACTTCATACTCTTTGATATTAGCCCACACATATCATGAGCACCATCACAATGCTATGCATGAAAATTATTTCCTGCAAAGCCCCATAAAATTTTAATATACCTGTTACCCTTGGATAATATTTTACTGCACTGTTTATAGAACTTGAAATCAGAGGTTTTGCCATGAGGTGTAAACAGCCCAGCATCTTGTCATCTTGGCAGGTGAGCTATTATTGAAGGGAGTGGAACTTGCCCTACTAGACCTGATAATGCTCCTAAGATGTGTTTCAGGAGCTGCTAATTAAATTTTACAAATTTTGGACGTAGCTATGCTCATCACGTTTTTTTTCTCAAGCACTTGATTTTGGGTTAGCCCACTATGGTTCTGAGCCCTCAATTACACAATGGTGATCATACCATTAGCTAGTACACATCACTAGCTAGCGGTTCAAAATCTCTGCCATTAATTAACCCGACACTATGGTCTCTTGTACAATAGTACCATCCAGAAAGTAGAAGCCGTTCCAGACCAACCACACCAAACCCAATGCCAGCAACAATGTAGTAAGTTATGATCTAAATGTATAGGGGTGGAGTAGACCTACTAAGAATTAGACTGATAGCTATAGTAATGAGTATTCATACAGGCCTGAAATTAACCCACCCTAGCTTATGACCAGCTCCAGCTGGTGTCCTGGTTATCGCATGAGACATCTTTAGTTCAGGCTAATTCTGATAATACACACAATGTCATTAAGCTCTAAAGTAATGTCTAGGTCTCCTTAGATTTTAGAGAGTCCTGGATCCATGTCACTGTATTGGGTATACTATAAATTTGACAAAGCTACTCTTTCCCAGCCAAGTTTTAATACACCCATAAGGCTTATGTGAATTTATATGGGCTTTTTATATTAGACGTTAATATAAAATACAGTTTTCTCTATTTTATATAGGCACATAAATGTGCCCGTAGCATGCAAAGAGTTAATGACATTGTATTGTTCATCTTATTGCAGCAGCCGGTACCGAAGTGGATCAAGGTATAATAATAGAGGATATAATCTGGCATGCATTAATTATTGCCACAACCCATTACTATTACTGCTGTTCATCTCTTCTGCAGACCACATACAGTAAATCCCTGGAAGTGAAGCCACTACCACACTCCCATGCATGCATGGCACTACGTATAAGTAGCCAATTCTTTCTTGTATCATAGCACAGGTATACGGAGTTTATGTGTTCCCAATGTATAATTATTATTACACTATGTACAATGTTAAGAGAGAACTTTCACAACATTAATTGTACAATGTACAGTAACCTATAGCTATACACATCATTCTATTACACAAAATAACATGCGCTGTCATGGCAATGCATGCAGTTTGCTAATGTCGCTACCAATCCTCCTTCCTCTCAAAGTTCATCAGCAAACTTTTGAAGAACGTTGCGCTTCTTCGTCAGTTCGTCACTCTTTTTGGCACCAACATCACCAGCTGCATGTGGGAGTAAGGGAGAGGATAGCACCTGGATTATTGCGGCAAACCTTAAGCATGAAAACTTCAAAAACATACATACCTTGGTTTCTAATCTGGTATGTAGTTCCTACAGTCCCGTATAATTCGACGGTTGTGGGCCTTAGCCTATAATACATATTATATAGTTGAAGCTAGAGGTGCTTCTTTAAATCTCCTTTGAATAGAGCTGGGGACAGTCCGCATGAGACTACCTAAAATACTTGTAAATAAATAACAGGATTAGACTACCCACTGTCTCTCTCTCTCCACTCTGTGGCCAACTGAAGCTATTTACAAATCTCAAGGATTTAGTCTGGAGGGACAGTCCAACATGCACCCCAGATCAGGCCTGAGGCTATATACATGTACGTATACTACCCATTTACTATATAGCTCACCCAGGATTCGCCCGAGCCTCTCGTGTTCCTTTGTCACATACTCTTCTCCTTTGTCCTGGATCTTCTTCATCACCTTAACGTAGTACTCAGCACTGCATTGAGAGGAAGACAACAACCCCAGTGAATGTATTAGCAATTTACCAGTTTGCTGCTATTAGGTATACACACTATTAGGGGTAGTATGTATAATAATAGGATTACCTTTAGTACGATCCTTTCCTTTTTGGATAAAATTCATTTCAATTCAATACATGCATGCTAAGTTTCTCAAGCCAAACTCCCAGTTCTATTACTTAGAGTTTGCTGGGAATAAAGGTTATAGTTCAGACTATGTCTGACTATGGCTGGCCGATTACCTGACCCAAACTAAAGAACACCACTGTTTGAGAACTATGTAGCATACAGTCATCACTTCAGGTACACGTACACGTATATGAGCAAACAGGGTAGTGTCTTACCTCGTTGTGATGTAATTTAAGGGGATTTCCCCTCCCCTCCACTAACACAAAGTTCCCCTAAGGTAATCCAAAAAAATTCCCCTCATTCTTCAGGAGAATCCCATGGGAATTTCACAGCTCCCATGGGAATTTTCCAGTGGGTGTAAAATTCCCCCAGGGAGTTTCCATACGAGGTAATGCAACTTCTACAAAGGACCAATAATCCCCCCCCCCCCCCCCCCAAGTCTTGTGGCCAGTCCTTTCCATTGGTGATAATGAGCAACCCTTTCAAACAGTTCTGTCTATGATTGTGGTAAAGTACTAGACAACTCAACTTCTGATGCTTTGCAAGTAGGGCCAAAGGAATTGGTTTCCAAGGACGAGAAGGGTAATTTTATAGGTGAGGAGGGGTAAAGGGGTAAACGATAATCACGAAATGGTTGATTTTCGCATTTAAAAAATAATACATGGGATGACGAAAATCAGCTAGGTAAAATATGTCTGCTCAATCATTTGAGTTCTGCTCCAGCCAGTACGTGTTTCAACACTGAAATGGGAGCTTAGGTCTTCTGTTGTTATTGTGAGTAAGTGATGGTCGTTTTTAGGGGGAATTTTTATGACCTTCATATCCGATTTAAAACTCTGTATGGAAATGAGTGGCTCTCCCAACGTGCAAATATGCTGAGCAACTGTTGCACAATTCGTAGCTGATAGTCCTGATGGAAATATGCGAAGAGAACTGTGAAATTTGGACATAATTATGCACTTTTCCCAAGCACAGTAAGTAAGAAATAGTGCTATAGAGTGGAGGATAAATCTACACTGTGACAAACCACTAGACATCATCCTGAACCATTACACGTACGCTGTCCCTACTTCTAGAGTTTCTCAGAAGTATATTGAAGGTGCACTTGTGTTTCCACACAATGACATCTCTTGTTTGTGGCCACTTATCGTTCGTTCTTGGAATGAAAGAGTTATTGAAACGGATATGCCTAACTGAGGTACATAAAAGTGAACTGTGAGATTTCAAAATGAGACGAAATCGCAACTTCCGTCACAGCCAATCCCCTCTCTAGAACCAAGGCCGTAAGGGGAGCTACATGTACTGTAACGATGACATAGTTATGGAGCCATATCCAACCACACTACCTATATCATGATCAACAAGCAATTATAAGTTACAAATAAAATAACGTAATCACCAAACTTGACTTTTTACACATCAAGTGTACATTCACTAGTACATTCTAGTCTGCTTGGCATGTTGCTTAGCAACAGTCCAGCGTCTGCTAAGACATATATTATGAGTATGAGATAAATAGCTAACTGTGTGCCTTTAATCCTGTTAAAATAATCCCCTCCCCACCCCCCTCCCCCTCCCCCCCTCACCTTGGGTCTTGGTGGCCCTCGGCTGTGGAAGCCGCCTCTGACAGGATCTCCTCTCGGGACTCTTGTTCGGACAGGAACCGTGAGACCAGGTCATGAAGGTCTTCTACCACACCTGCCTGTGTGTGTGAGTGTGTGAGTATGTGAGTGTGTGTGTGTGTGTGTGTGTGTGTGTGTGTGTTTCTGACTCTTTCTATGTACCATGTACGTACCTCTGGGCTTAGCTTCCCGCCTGGCAACCTGCTGGTACCACATTTGTCATTCAGGAACTTTACAAAGTCTGTAGTGCTACGTCCTCGTTCATACTGCAGTGGCAGGGGGAAGGGAAGGAGTGGGGGAGCGAGGGAGGGAAGGGGAGGAGAGGGAGTGGGGGAGGGAGGGAGGAGGAAGGGAAGGAGAGAGTGGGGAGGGAGGGAGGGGAGGGGAGGGGAGGGGAGGGGAGGGAGGGAAGGGTAAGGGAAGGGGAGGGAGGGAAGTAGGGAGTGGGGAGAGAGGGAGGGGTAGGGAAGGGGAGGGAGGGAGGGAGGGAGGGAGGGAAGAAGGGAGGGCAGAAGGGAGTGGGGTGAGGAAGGAAAGGAGGGAAGGGGAGGAGAGGGAGGGAAGGGGAGGAGGGAAGGGGAGTGAGGGTGAGATGGAGGAAAGAGGAAGGGGATGAGAGAAGCTGCTGTAACCCATGCAGTAATAGCTCTGTGCTTCACTTCTACGCACACTTTCTGCCGTCTTCTCTTCAGATGCTGGAAAGAACTTGAGGGTAGGGAACCCAGTGATGCCATACCTGGGTTTAGAGGGAAAAAGGGCCAGTAGCAGAATACCAAAACACATGTTCTCTTATAATTCTCCATTTTAGCCTTCTCCCCCCCCCCCCCCCCACCACGTCATAATGGTAAACGGCCGTTACTTCTTACCCTGAGACCAGGTCACGGTGCCCATCCGCATCCAGCTTGGCCACGACACACTGCACAGGAGGGAAAGACGTTCCCACCCTGAGTGTACTGAGTACAGCCCCACCCCCTCTTCTGCTGACTAGGTATGAGCCTGCATGTACTCCATGTACCACCACTCTAAATAAAGCCCACCCCTGAGTGTACTGAGTACAGCCCCACCCCCTGACTAGGTACGAGCCTGCATGTACTCCATGTACCACCACTCTAAATAAAGCCCACCCCTGAGCACAAGCCTATGCCCACTCAATACAACCTACCCCTGAGTATCACATACACGTTACATATACACCCGCCTTATTTAAATACTAGGCATACGCATTGCGCAGATAGCCTCGCGCAGAGGTATGACGTAAGTTAGTCAGCACAAAACCACACCCACTAGAAGCTGCATCGCCCACGCAACTGCCGGAGAAGCTACTCTACACGAATGGGCCTTCAGGAGACAAATGTCTCTGTATACAACACAGTTCCAAGGACAGTTATGGCTGCTACACGAGAGCAGAGTTGCTTGAAACTCACGTTCGTATCGCTGGCGATCGATCCGCGTACCATCTGTCTCCAGCGGTCAGATCTCTACTGAAACAGAGGCTACACAAACTCTAATCTCGTTGGAGCTGTAGTAAGCCTACCTGGGTAAAAAGAAGTGATCGATTTATCCCGATCTCTAATCCTTCGGGCGTCAGAAGTACAAAGGCGGCATCCTCGTCAGGACGCCATCTTGAACACGTGCTTGCCCCCCGGGGGCACCGGAAGCGTTTCGTTACAGCTGTAGTAACAACACGTATACGGAACGTACAGACATAGTAATAACACGTATAAGGAACGTAACCGGAGATTTAATTGCATTCCTAAGCGTGACGGAAGTTGCGCACATATATATATATATACCGTATTTCCGCGATCAGATGCCGCCCTCCATTAGTCGCCGCCCTCGAATTATAGCCGCACCTCTGGACGTGCTGAACGAAATAGACGCCGCCCTCCAATACTGGCCGCGGCTAGTATTCGAGTAGCACGTGAACGAACCAGACTTGATACAGTACACAGTGTACAGTTTGACATATAGGTAGTTAACAGTCCTCGAGGAGAACTTTGTTCGCCTCCAGCTCGTCTTCGTCGTCTTCTATCCCTTCAAAGGGGTCCATCGGTATCGGTACCGGCAGTGTCAAGGCTGGCAGTGTCCCTTCTGATGGAATCACGAGCGTCTGCAGCCACTCCATCTTCTTTGAGGCAGTGGATTTCTTCGCGTCTTCTGTTGCATCAACTAAAAGCCCTCAGTTTTACAAAAGATTTTACCCGATTCATGCTGAGTTTAATAAACGCCGCCCTCCATTAGTCGCCGCCCTCGAATAGTAGCCGCACAAATTTGCGTGCTGAAATAAATAGTAGCCGCGGCGTCTGATCGCGGAAATACGGTATATACGCTAGCTGAGATTTCAGCCCACACTGCACGATTAGTTGCCTCGCGCTAAGGCGCTCGGCAAAAGTACAAGTCATATCCCTGAATCTCAATAGGCAGTAGGCTGTAGTCTCATGCCCAGACCCTCTACCTGCCCCCCGCAAAAAAAGTAGGGGAGAAGTTTCGTGTTTTGCAGGGGTTGGTGGAGGGTCTGTGCAAGCAGATACATGTAAATGAACAGATTGTTATAAATGCCAAGTTACTATAATTGTCTTACGTACATTCTCGTCATTTTTGAAGGTGGTACCCACTTCTTCGTACGTGGGTACCAGAGCCTTGCAGTGGCCACACCCTTGAGGAGGAGGAGGGGAGAGGAGGGAAAGGGAAGAGGCGTAAGGAGGGATAAATGTCGCTCCACATGTAGCGCTGTTTCAGCAGGGGGTTCCCCAGGCTAAATTTCATGGAGGAACACCCTCTCATTTGTTTGGAGTGCCATCTACGGCTCTTTGAAGCCCCCACCCCCTCCCAAATAAAATACAAAACTGAGTTGATTCACCATGCCACTTTCATTAAACCTCTCTGGATAAAAATCCTGGAGAGAACAGTTTCCATAGCAACCTGTAAAGACCCAGTATTGTAATGGGCTGGATGTGCATGTGTACCACATGTATAATGACTTACACGGGGCGTAGAACTCTACGAGGACATTTTTAGTAGGGTCCATGACGATATCGTTGAAGTTGCTGGGGTTGAGCTCTACGACACTGCTTGGGGTCTTCTTCACCTTACTCCGGGAGCCTGGGTGAGGATGGTGTGTGTGTGTGTGTGAGAGAGAGAGAGAGATAAGCGTGTGTATATGAGATATGTATGGGTGCACCTGAAACAATATTAGATATCCTCTTAACCTGCTTTAGAATCAATGAAGCTGATGATGTCATCAGCAGTACGGCCTCCATTATAGCTGCATGTAAAAGAATAAACAGTAATTAAATTAATCCGGTTACATTGTGGTAGGATTGAGGAAAAAGTGCCCCTGCATATGGCACCCACTTACTCTTCAGGCTCTGTGCTTCCTTTGGGAAAGAACTTCAGTGTCGGGAACCCCCTGACCCCAAACCGACTCCCGAGAGTCTTCTCTGCGTCTGCATCCACCTTCGCTATGACAACATCATCAGAGTTGTCGTAGGCCTTCCCGACATCCTCGTAGGCTGGGGCCAGCCGCTTGCAGTGACCACACCCTAGGAGCCATTTGTGCATGTGTGTGACCATGCATTCTACAATGAATTTTAGTACTGTCGGTCCCAAGGGCTAACTTGGGGTCTGGCATGTGAGGGTACTGTACAGTCTTGGTACCAGCCCAATAGAAAGGTAAATGCTGTTCACTAGCCTTAAACCGAGGCCTTCTGCCCAGATTGTTCTCGCAGCCGTGGCTGCGAAAAAAAGCTGCGAGGGAAGGCCTGGGTACGAGGCTTGTTGTTCACTACATGCTATACAGGTACTCAGTGCCTTGTGGTGGGCTGGTACCAAGACTAAGGCCACTCCATAGTCCAAATAATTTTCCTGCTTCCTGTCCACCGCCTGTTCATTACTTGCTACGTAACAGAACCAAGTTTTCAGTCTTGTTGTTGCTGCATGTTGGTGTGCTGCTAGTCAACAGCAGCATTTCGACAACATTGTAAATGCTGTGGTAAGTCCCTTCTCTGGTGGACGATCTTTACGAGGCTGAATATGGCTGAAACCGTCAGGGAAAATGTATCACCATGTTGGTAATGGATGATGGTACTCGATCACCCGCCTGCATGTACAAGAAGCCTTCTCAGGGTAGGAAACAGGAAATTTATTCGGAGAGGCCTAAGGACTTGACAACCTAATACTTAGGTAAATGGGGCTAACTCCAGCCATGTGGATGCCTTTGGATGGACATTAGGGAATGATGTAAAGTACTACTGTACATCGTTTCCTAGCGAGTGCCTGAAGTTTAATACCCACTATATATATATCCAGGGTCACCCCACATACGGCACACAAATATGACCTAGACTAGTACCAATGGACAGACTTACACGGTGCGTAGAATTCAACGAAAGCGTGCTTGTCACCGTTCACGTACTAGAAGAATAAAAAATTCAGATAAAGTGGAAGTGGGTGGAGGGTCATGCTTTGACCGACAAATTATGGCGCACCTGGTCAAAATTTCCATTGTCCAGTTGCACCACGACACTGGTGGCAGGCCAGAGCAGGCTCAGAACACCCAGCAAAGTCAGGTAAAGCGGCGCCATTCTGTGTTCTGTGCCAACAGTTGAAAGACACGTGTATGTCGGATGGGCGACAATTAGAGCTGACACTACTAATTAGCGAGCAATCATTAGACCGGAAGTAGTTACATTTTGCGAAACCCATAAGCAAGTGCGAGCCTCCGTGGAGGGTATAAAAGAGGGCCCTTCCGCGCTGCACTTCAGGTCACCTCGCAGAGTTCATCGCTGCGAGCGCATGCAATGTTTGGGAAGACACTAGAGTACGGCTTCGGCTTCTCTGGTTCAGTCAAGTTCGCTTGACTGTCAGCCAGTGGCCAGACCCAGTGCCCTCTCGGGGGCATGCTAAAGGTCTTGGTCGAGTGCTGGTCGCTTCTTTCGGGAAGCCCGGTTGAGGATGGTAAGAGTGGAAGGAAAACTTCCACCGTGGTCTCGGACGATAGCCTAGGATCTGTCCGGGTTCCTCCCTTGATCCTTCCTCAAATAACCGGAGCCCTTCCTGATAGGAGACCAAGCAAGGGCATGTAGCCTCTGTTCCCATAGGCCTTCGGGGGAAATCCTGGTCAGTTGGCTGGCAGAGTGATGATCTGCCCAACCCTCTGGCAGTATGGCCTTTGTGCCTTTTTACTGTCAGGGGGGGGGAATGCCTTAGGCTAGGTGGGAAGCACAGGGGTGTGGCCCCCCTTTTTTCTCATTCATATTTTCATTGAACACTTTAGTAACACTTAAAGGACTATCTGTGACATAGAAACTGTCAAGACTTTATTTAGTTGGACTATCTGGCCCTTCCCCTATGGGATAATCATTAAGACTGGTCAGTTTAAATAAATCTTTCCCAGTTGAGCTACGTTAGTGACACTTAAAGGACTCTCTGTGACAAAGAAACTGTCAAGACTTTATTTAAACTGACCAGTTGAACTATCTGGCCAGTCCCCTAAGGGATTAAACACATGCATGACACGCCTTAGCAGCAGGGGCTGGACTGCATTGAGGTTCAGCACCTCATAGTAGTGTGCATGCATTGAGGTTCAGCACCCCATAGCCGCTAGACTAGTGTGCATGCTTTGAGATTCAGTACCCCATAGCCGCTAGACTAGTGTGCATGCTTTGAGATTCAGCACCCCATAGCCGCTAGACTAGTGTGCATGCATTGAGGTTCAATAGTGTGCATGTTTTGAGATTCAGTACGTGCTGAACCTCAATCGGCTAAAGTGTGCACCGTTAGCCTATTGACTTCCAGTATTATGTATTCTATTGAGGTTCAGAACATTTGCTGAACCTCAACAGGTTACATATTGTGTGCTGTGTTTGTCTGCCAATCATTGCACTTTATTCACTCCTGAGGAGGTCATGCTGAGAGGCCACACAAGGAAAAAATCTAGCTATTCTTGACTGCATGTAACGCTACTCAATGCAGTCCATACATGGGACACAAATACAAGTATAATAGTAAATGGTAGGGACCACCCCAAAAGATATTGGCAGAATCTCGTTGGCTTTATAATGAAATGAGTAGCTACATGGACTTGGAAACCTTATTATGGAGGAAATTTTGGCTTGATCACGGTGGTGCTGATTTCCGACAGCGAGGTGAAGTTTTAAAGCTCTGCCTTAATAGCTGGTTGCATGGTGTTAGTGCTCACCAGCGAGGTGAAGTTTTCCACCTCGCTAATAAGGTGTACTATTACACAGCTGTTATGAAGCCAATAAGATTATGCAACGTCTTTTGGGGCAGTCCCTACCAATCACACGAGAAGATCCACAGTAGTAAGGTGCACATGAACTGTAACTTCTGACATGAGCAGAAGAACGACTCACCCTTACAAACAGTTCATATATCTCTTGGAAGAAGCTCTTCAGGTTCTCTGCGGTACGAATGCTGTCATGGACCAGTAAAAATCTCATCTCTAATAAACTGAGATTAAGGATTTAGATCTAAAAAGCAATTAGTTATTCTACTAGCGACACAGATAATACATCGGGGCAGACAAGCCTCCCTGCCGTGGATTACAGTGTACATGTAAGTAGCTGCAGCTGAAATCTGACTCAGTAGTCTCTGATCCCCGGGCTTCTGCTTGATGTTCGGCCCTGGCACAAGGCTAGGACAGAGGATATGGTGCTAGTAAAGGATATGACTTGCTGTGACGAATCTAGTGACTGTGAGGTCATATTGAACCTGTCGACGGTCTCCATGCCAGATACCTGCCCATGTGGTGTGAAACAATGCTCTAAATCATCAGTCTCATCTTTTCAGCTTGTAAGACTGCATACTGTATCATTCCCACCCCCACTCAGCTTTTTTTTGTTTTTGCTTGTACCAGTAGTACAAAAGCGGCATTTTACTACATGTGAAGAAAGCCGGGAGTGGAGATTGGGTGTATCCTTCTACCCTAGCCCTGCACTTCATGTATGTGAGAAAACATACCATGCCAAAGTGAGACATGCATGTGCTAGATACCATCTAGCCTTGTTCCCAGGCTCTAGTGCATACCAGGAGAACTCATTGTGGCAACGAAAAAAGATCAATCAAACTGGAGTATAGTCTCACTTCACTCGGAAGAATTGTCTCAATAGTGGGCTACATTTAGAGTCAATAGGCACTTTCGAGCGCCTGGAAAGGAGGCTATCGTGTACCTGTCTGCACGCAGTTCTGCGGTGTAACAACTCATAAACATGATAGAAACTGTGACTGAGTACCTATATACGTGCTATTACATTAATTTTACATAGAAGCTAAATATAGCAGAGACGTGGTCTTTGAAAATACCCAAATAAGAGAAATCAAGAGTCTGTAGCAATAACTTAATGTGTATAATAAATGCATATACACTTACCCCACTTACAAAAAGGAACAAACACCTACTGCACACATATCTGAGAAGGAGAAAGCGATTCTCCGGGTACAAGTACATACATGTACAGTAAAGCAGAACAAAGCTAGGTAATGGTACGTATGTGTCAGAGCCAGCGGCCTACTAAATATCCCAGGATTAGGGCAACTAAAATGAGCATGATGGCTACTATATTGAGTGGTGAGGAGGTGGGGATGGCAGAGGCTCCCACCGATGGTTTCAGGGGACCGGTGGCTGCCGTGGGCTGGGAGGTGATCCTCTGCCTTAGCTTGTTGCTGTCACTCTGTGTGTGTGTGTGTGTGTGTGTGAGAGTGTGTGCATGTTTTAAAAATACATTATAGCTCTAGACTTCCCACTCCCAAAACGCAAGGAATCCCATGACTCTATTGCCTTAACCAGTGCCACAGACCGATGTTGAAATGATGTTGAAGGTGAAAGCTATAGCTGTGCAGCCTTCTTTGAATCGGTCCCCACCCACATAATAGTTAAATCACGTGGGATAAGATATCAGGCTTTCCTGAGGATGAGGCTAATTAGCCTCTTCTATTCTATGGGTGGAGGTGCAAAGGCTTTCTCACTGCTTCAGCGCTCTCTGCTGTGTGTTCTTGTTACCTATAACCGGTCCCGTCCACTCGTTCTCCACCCCTCTTGCCCCGCCCATTTCCACCCCTCCCTTTGACATCATTGGCATGTGAAAGAATTATCAGGCTCTGGTGGGCGTACCTTCAAGTGGTTATTCTCGGCAGTAAGCGCGTCCACCTTGTCTTGAAGCATCCTCACGTTCGCCTCATTCTGTGCCTTTTCAAGCTCACTCTAGACAGATAAGGAACGACGAAGAGCGTTCAATCACAGGTGGTCGTACCAAAGCAGTAGATGTAGCTAGAGGTCAGGCCATAGTGGAGCCTCTAATCATATAAGACTCTCTGAAATGCAGACACCTCGCTAATAAGGATGTTAAGCTTTGATTCCAGGGTAGAGTAACATCTCTTATCTCTTGGAGGAAATAAAGCAATAGACCATATTTGGTTAACATGAATTTGGGCATTTTTGCCGCCATGGCAACAATAGTTCCTTGCATGTAATGTTTATCACACAGAAATGTCATCTTTCAAATTTGAAGTAAATTGGACATTGAATGGTGTAGATATGACCTCACAAACTTACACACATTTTATACATATGCTGATTTGCACTGGAGGCACCTCCAGTGCAAATCCCTCATATGGCCCCATATAAAATGTGTATAGGTTTGTGAGGTCATATCAATTTCATTGAATATCCAATTTACTTCAAATTTGAAAGATGACATTTTCAGTGTGATAAACACTACATACAAAGAACCATTGTTGCCATGGCAGCAAAATTGCCCGTAACCGAATATGGACTATTAGCGTCGTCACCCCCCTCCCATTGCTAATGGTCTAGTCTAATCCAATAGCTGGGACTTGTATGAAATCATCAATGTGCACTACTATACATACCTTTGATGCCCCTGCAGTGTTGCCAGGGGTGTGACCAGCTGTGGATTGAGGAGAGGCCATAGACTCCTAGAGAGAGCGAGAGAGATGGCCATACATGTACAAACGTACTAAACACGAGATTGCCTCAAGACCAAGAGGCCCTCCTTGAAAAACAGTTGTAGGCTCATAGGCCATAATCCCAGCTATGTAAAAGAAAATCAGCCTAATCCCCAAGACATCTGTCAGAGAAGTCCCAAATGAATCAGAGAACTTCCACTTCTTGTGTAGGGAAAGTATTCACCTCCATCCTGAAGCAGAGATAGCTCTCTAGCCAATGGGTACACCAAGGTGCAGACGTTAGCCTTTATGACAGGGTTTCCAGGATGCACAAACTGTCCAGTAAAGGCTATCTATATAGCTGCAGCCCTCCAAGAAACCCACACTAAACACTGCTCATCATGATGGATGGACCTTGCCAATACATATATACATGTAGCAGCATCTACCACAATGTGATCAGTTTTCCCTGCAAGTCATCTGTCTCTGGTTGTTATACTCAATGTACATGTATATGTATCTGAGCTACAGCAACTAAGGCACCACTGTTTCCAGGTTTTTACTAACCCCGAAGAACCACTCGTTCTCAGTCTCAACTCTACAGCTTTTTACAAGCCACACGCGCTCGACTGGATTGCTTTATGTTCTCGCGTCGCCAGAGAATTAAATTTGCCGATTTGACAGAATCACCAAATTAAAGTTTCGCCAATATTTAGCTGTGACCTTTCACCCCATAGTAACACATGACTACTGAAATGGTGATAACACAGATGAAAGTGTTACACATGGCTCTAGAACAGCTGGCAGAGACTTACCAGATGGCTGGAGAACTCTTTTTCTGTTTTATTAGTCCTAGGTAAGCTGTAAATCAGTTGTAGTTTAGCTAGCCACCTCTAGCCAGGATGATAGCAAGGCACACTAGAATGGCACAGTCAAGGCAACTAGACACTTGTGCAACTACTAAACTAGCCCCAAACTTTAAACTTGCTTGGACAACAAACTCGGGAAAATTATTGAGCGACGACGTCACGCACATGTACATGTACAATATGTATGTGGATGATGTAATGCACTTTCTGACTAGCGTTTCGCCAAATTTAAATTCCACCAATACTTTTACACAGTCATTTTGGGCTATTCTGCCAAATATAATTCCCGCCAAATTTTCTGGCTATATGGTAAGTGCACGGCCAGAGAGGCGGATAATGGCTACGTGTGTTTTTCTGCCGGACTCAGGGTCAGGCTCTGGAAACAGATATGCCCTCCCCCTCCCCCCTGCTACAAGGGTTTGTCTGCTGTCACTTGTTAAGAATTGCAACTTTTGACGAATCATACACACTTGAGAAAATAAAGCAGGCCCTTAGCATGTAAGAATAGCACACACAAAAACTAGAGGCGAGACTACTTGAACTCCTCACCTCAGCTGGCTTGGACTTTTCCTGTGTTGGAGTAGGTAGCATACTCTTAAAACTATCTCCCTCACCCTTAGAACTGGTCATGCTGCTGAGTGCCAACTCATTGTCCTGAGAGAGAAATGGGAGAGGGGGGGGGGGGGGGGAGGGGGAAAGAGAGAAGAGAAACGGAAGGGAGGGGGGAGAAATTGGTAACTTTGAGAAAAAGTGGAAAGGTGGTGTAGAGTCAACTTCATTGTAACTAGCTGGAGTCTCAGCTTATAGAATGTTGATTACAATCCACAAGAAAGGCTTCTCAACATACTTCCACTATGAGTGATGTTTGGAATGTGATAACCTGCTACTAAGTTAAAGGTCACCTCTATATAGCCTGTATTCTAAAACAAAACACTTGGTCCCAGGGGTGACAGTTACCACGGTATGCACCAAAACCCTAAATATACATTCAGTATGATACACACACACACACACACACACACACACACACATAAACATACGCACACGCATACCGGTGCTAGTACAGGTACTGGTGCTGCTGTCGTTGGTGAGGCCTGAGCCTCACCCTGGGTCTGCTGGCCGGCCTCTCCCTCAACAAACATACACCTCAGCTTTGAGTCCATCAACTGACTCTTGGGGGCACTCTTCCACTGAAGGGGGTGGAGAGAGGGAGGGTGCATGTACGACTTTGCAATTGACAAATGGCTTTACACTAAGAAATCTAAATTTAGAAAATTTCACTACACACGACTTTGAAAAGGTTAGCTAAACACGTAGATCAGCCAACACAGAGTCCTAGAGAACAGTATTAAACACCAGGAAGTTGTCTAGCTTCAACCAGCTGTTAAGCTTTACCTGCCAGCAAGCTATTAGCTTCAACCGCCAGCAATTTAAGCTGTTAATTAGCTTCCTGTTATATAGCTTCAACCACCAGCAAACTGTTAGCTTCAAACAGCAGCAAGCCATTAGATTCCTGTTAGCTTCAACCACCAGCAAGTCGTTAGCTTCAACTGCCAGCATTTACCTGCTAAACTACATGTGTAGCTAGGAACACACATACTGCACACAATATAGCATCAACACATAAAGTGTACAACAAAAAGCATTGTTGTTGTAAACCAGTAGACACATACCTACATGTATTTAGTTACATGCAACATGTATTTGCATAGACAACACTAGCAGTAGCTAGTCCTTCAACTACAAGTATAGTGACGGAGGGACCCTGTGTCACCCTAGAGTTTTGCTGATTTGATAGTCAGCAGTTTATTAGTAGCTAATTTTCAGCCTTCTTGGGGCCCTAGAAGCGACCAGGAACAACCTCAGAGGATAAAATGATGTGCACAGAGCTGTGCTCCCTACAGGGGTGGTGTAGGAGTATGCTCCCCCTAGGAAATTTTTTGATACTTTATATCCCACCCCCACCAAAAAATCCTGCATGCAACCCTGACGGTGGACAGCTCAGTAGGAACTTTAAAAAACACACACGTGAAAAGGTCACTAAGGTCATTGTTTATAATCGTATACAAAGGGCTTACCACTACATCTAGCTGCTCTGGATTGAAATCTTGAGGAGCAAACATGCTCTGGACCATGAACTTATGCTTGTTCTTGTCTGAGGAAGCAGTGTCCAGCGGCTGCAACATCACTGTAAGGGAGTGCGAAGAACAGTGATAAGCTAGAGAATTTTTACACAGATGCATGTAGAATTTCTCATGCACAATATAAGAAAACATCAGTCGTAACCCCTCCCCACTGGGAGTAGCCTCCAGACCCCCTCAGAATTCCCCAAAACATGATACGGGCCTTCACTTCCTACAACCTCAGTGGTCTGCAATGTGGTGGAGGCGGGTGCAGTTATTTGTTGTTTATTCCATGGGAATATCAAAGGAACTGCTACTGTTACCATCTTCGACTTTGTTAGCTGTAGCCCCTCCCCCCATAGTACATACATACATGCACATAGTGTAACAATTTGTGGCAGTTCATTCAGTATGCATTATTGAATATACGTACATGTAGGCTTGTTTTTTTTAATTTGTTGGAGCCTGGTACATGTATTTCTTCTTCATTAATGTCGAGCAGGAAGTGAGGTAACTAATTATCATGTTGCATGGAAACTGCATTTGTATGTCAATGTATGAGCAACGCTGCAGGAATGCAATTATTGCAAACAAATTTCCTGTGGGTGCAGCAGTGCTCGTAAGTTTAGTGGAGCCAAAGAAAGGAGAGCATGCTCTATGGTGGAGTCGCCTGCAGAGAGGTGGTGGCGATTAGGGGGGCTACATGCGCAGCGACACAGAAGTAGTGATAGCAAGGAGAGGAGGGAACATCAGCGGGAGTTTCATCAATAGCGGGTAAGGCTGATCTGGCAGCAGGAAAGCGATGACCGCTGTTCTCAAAACCTCGGACTACATGTAGCTGAACGGTCAGCTGAGCAGTGTAATGCAACTCCTTTCCTGCGAAGCCTTCTATACTAAATGTAATGTATGCACTAGTTAGGCTCTTAGTAAAGATAGAACATGGGAATTATAGCTCTCTGATAAAAAAAAGAGGTGGACAGTCCATTCATAATTTACTCATGTCCATATATCTGTGACTAGGAAGACACTTCACCCATAAACGAGTGTCTACATAGCAGCAGTAGAGTGAATGTGGAGTAAGATAGACATATGCCTATAGCAAAAATTAAACAGGTATTTCGATCATCATTCCTCGCTATCATAAAAAGGAGCTTCTTTTGGATGATAGAAGGAGATTAGCTAACCTGAAAAACCATGCTAGATGGGTGGAAAGAGCGGGGCATGCCAAAAAAAAGCTTTATTAACCCACTATTCTGATTTCTCAAGGCATTCAGCAGTACATGTGCCTAAGGTTTGAGTTTAATATACATTAAGGGCTTTATGGAAGAGGTGGTTGCTATAGCAAAAATACAGCCCTTCCGTTGTTCTCACCGGCAATCTCCTGCTCGGAGTTGGGGTCGAGGACACCGCTGTTGGGCCTCACGCAGTACTGCTTGGGGGCCGTAGTCTTCACTTTGAACACCACAGTGTTGTTTGTGGGGTTCCTCAGGCGAAGGTGGGAGGTTACCACGTCTGTGAAGGGACCTAGAAACAAGAGATGAAGTGGACCAAAAAAATTATTTCATGTGTAAGTCCTGACATGAATGTCACTTCCTTTTGGCCAGATGTTAGATGCTGGATACGCATGCACACACGTGTAAGATATCCTTATATGGGTGCAACCATTTCTATTTTCACATGACTGTACATGTAACTCACTTGTACATGTACACACACGTACAGGGGTGTCTCACGAAGTCAAACAAGACATACCAACTGCTTTTACATGTTTTTATGTACATGTACATGCAAATAGAGTGATAGCTCCTTCCCAGGCACTCCACGCCTGCTTTTTTTTCCTTGCAGTTGAATTTTTTCCCACAGAGCAACAAAAAAACAGATTGAGAAGTAATTACCCCAATAGCGATGATCTACTCTAGACTTAATTGCTGGTGGGTGTGACAGTGGGAGAAGCCCAAATGGTGAAATACGATGAGGTACATCAAGTTGAAATGCTGGAATAAGACGACATAGTCACTGGTTTGGTGCAATGGCTGTGTCAAGCAGAGTAAGTGACTCAAATAAAATATAGGCCAGCTCTTGAGTTTTCCAGTAATTCACCAGTGATCTCATTGTTAAAGCCCTCCACATTGAGTGTTTTGGCAAGTGTAGGATATGACGCACAGAGAAGTGGAGTAGCTGTGCACGTGCATGAATTGGAATGTTTGGCACAATATTATTAAGGCAAATTTATGAGAACAGCTACAATTCCGAGAATCTGTTCCAGGCATATTCCACCCCAGCCTAGACCAATTATAGCTACATCATTTCCACATAACTTATTTTCCTGCATTGTGGTCGGCATCTTGGGAGGAAAGTTTACGGAAGATTGCATGGTGAGTTCTCCAGTTGATGAGGACAGCCTACTACTCTAGCACGCTTTTAATCAACATACTGTGACAATTAAGAAAGTTTGTAGTTAGATTTGCAAACATGTATATTGTACTCATTGCCACGCCCACCATTTGTTCCCAAATTGTGGCATGGGTGGTGCTACCACGCCTACTGTGACATCAGCAAAAATGGCACGATACATACCAGTTTCAAGTACCAAACCCCTGCTTATGTACACATGGGTAGTTTGTTCTTCTCAGAACATCAACAGTAGAAATGTAGCCTACCCCAACCCTACCCTCCCGCCTCCCAAAATATTAATTTTCAGCGACAGGAGCTGTCGGAGCGAATTAATGCCCACCTGTGAAAACTAATTCAGTACTGGGGTCCAGGTCTAAAACCTGGGATCTTTTTTCGCCGGACATCTTTTCAAAGTGCAGCAAACAGCACCGCCACTCTCTTTTCTTCCGGTCCAAATACTCTTGCTGCAGTTGCTTCCAGTAGCTTCGGCCAAAGTGACAAATTTAAAATTTTTACACAATGCACTATTGTAGGGTCACGAACGGCACTCTCGCAGTAAAATACAGCTGCACGGTTGTTTCTTGCACGAAGGAAGCCAAAATTGTCTGCAGATTTCCTCGTTTTCGATGAGTCTTCTTTGCAGCAAACAGCAAAATCCCAAAACCGACAGGAACAAACACGTGACAGGTCACGAGACAAAGAGATAATGGCTACGCGCATGGACTGTCTTGGTAGCGTACAACATTCGACAGTCGACGAGGGGCGAGGCTCTGTGCTGAAGATCTAAGGCCAATCGACATGCTTCTAGACACCGATACAGCACACCGACAGTGAAGGCAGTGGGAAAGGAAGAGGAGTTTTTGCTAGTGGATAAACACAGTGCATAGGATACAACTCTTCAGGCGTACAAGAGGGGCTCTATTTGAATTGAAGCCAATGAAGGTACTGCTGCTGCCCCAGCCATTGCAAATTATGTTATATTTGAAAGACCACATGTACTCAACAGTATTTCTAAGACTGCACTGCCACTAGGCAGGTAGTAGACGACATATTACTGGTGTCTCAAACTGTTTGAATTTTGCTTGCTACAGGCCCGAATGACTTGTTGATACAGTAGCGATGGCCCAGTCACTGCAAAGCATAGAGTCGCTTATTAAAAGTGCATTTGCTCTGCAAGTCGCCGTTCAGTGTGCAGAAGACGTAGAAGTGATATGCAAGAAAAACAGCCTGACGTTTGCAGAACTCCTGAGACCGTTCAGCCAGCTCAACACACAGGGTGAGTCTGCCGGCCTCTGAACCTCTTTAATATTAATAGATAGTAGGGAGACCACATTTAATAAATGCCCATAGTTTGCCCATAGTTACAGATGAAGTAGCAACCGATTATTTTCTTCAGTCTAGGCAGGCATTTTTTCCTGTCGAGTAATTAATGTTTGGGTGTCTAGCTTAACTACATCACGTACGATGGTCTGCATCCACGGTAGGCTACCCTGAGGGTAATGTTAAGGAGGGGCGGGGCTGCTTCGATTCCTGAGTGAATATTGGAATACGTGTACGTAGAGTGGTACTTGATTAGAAAGCAAAATCTGCGTTGTGCATCTTTTAGAAATATTACACACAGTAGTTATTGTGCATTGAAGTCTCATTCCCACTCTCCAGTTTCCAATCTCCACTCCACTCTCTTTTAGTTCCTCCACAATTTAATGAATAAAGACAACAGATGCAGGTCCTCAGGCAAAGACTAACATTGTCCTTGGCTGATGGCCTACTCCTGTCTTTGTAGCTTTATGTGTAGCAAGGTTGACAGGGTTTCATATAGAGGAAGGGGGGGAGGGGGGACTTGGGATTCCCCCCCCCCCCAGAATTTTTGAACTAGATTTTTTTTTTGATACTCAATAGTTTTATTCCTAGCTGATCTTTAGCATTTTTGGGCCCCCAGAAGCAACCTCAGAGCATGAAAATGTCCTGGGGGTGCATGCCCCCATACCCCCCTAGGGGGGCTGACTTCACGCACATCATTTTCCCCACCCCCATCGAAAAATCCTGGTTGATATTTTATATCTAAAAAACAGCCGACTATTTTCACATGAACTATACAACTGCAGGTCAGTCCAAGCTATGTAAATGCAGCCGTGGAACAGGTTATCTCATCTCATGCACCTACCACTTTTTCGCCGTCTAGGCAACACAAAACTAATCTAGCTTGATGTACCTTGGCCTATTTGACCTGCTAACTTCCAGTAGCTTCCACTGCGCTCATGGCTATAGTGGCAGTATAATGTATGACATGAATTGGCGCACATGAGAAGTGCGGCTGGACAAACGAACAGACAGACGTGGGAACGTAAAGCAATCTTAGTATCAGCTGAGTGTGCGCTTTGAGGCTGGTAAAAAGTTGATGTGGTGACAGCGGTGACTCATATGCAGGTTCCTTCCCTCCCTCTACCCCTAGTCCAACTAAAGGATGTTCAGGGACACCCGTACACTCTACGGAATGTGAAAGTGAGGTTTTCGGAGCCCCAGCCAGAGCCCACACCTGACAGCAAGCTGAGAATTATGCTGAGTAACGCGGTACAGAACACGACCGCGGGGAAGGACAGGAAACTCGGACCCATCATACAGATCGGAAGTGTATCCACCCTCGGTGAGCTTGATTTTGTCACTTTGTACTTATTGTAGCGGTACTATATATTTGCAAGCCATGTGTACACTGTGTGCGAGTGGAGCCGAACAGTGATTACAAGCCACTGGGCAGAATCAACTGCTTTAGCATTATGTAGCATAGCAACTGTTTTTGTATTGCCTCAGGCCTTCTAGTTGTAGACTCCGCCCATTTTTGGCACTCTGTCCATGTACATGATGCACAACATCGTATGTATTGGTCATGTGCTGTGTCTCTGTCACTCACCTAGTTTGATGTGTTTGGCTGCAGGCTTGCGATATGCACTGTAACATAATTTGCGGAGTGTTCATGTGATCTGCTTGAAAGCAACAGCTACAGTTGCTTGTACAATCCAGGTCTAGGCTGTTGCCTGGTTGGTGACCTTTCGGGCCTTTTGCTATTCAGACTGTAGCCTTGTTTCATTCCAGGTGCCTGTGAGTGAGACTAATGAGAAGGCTACCATAGTCTTAGCAAGAGACCAGCCTTGTTTTGTATTGTGGGCTCTCAGTCTTAGACAAAACTGATCGTAATTATATAGTAAAAATCCATCGGCAGTTTCTTCTGAGTATAAGATTCCCATATCATATTGGTCATCTTCGCCTTCAGGCTTAGTTCTGTATTCTGATTCACTCTACAGTACTCGACAGAGTAGCAATGAGACGATGGCACATCTGTAGCTAGGTCCAGCAGTTGTGGCCTCCTAATGCTTGGTGCCATGACCTTTGCTCTTAACCTCATGTCTTAGTATTCATAAATTAATGTTTATCAAAACATGGGACTGTCAGTGAACTGTTTCAGTTTGTCTTTCCCATAATACCAGGCAATGACTGGTGAGTGGTTGGCCTTGCCACCACTCACTGGTTCACATGCATCCAGACATGGCTGAGTTTTAGCCCTAGGCTTTCTTTAGCACATGTTCTACACAATCAGATTGGTGCAATAAAGAAGGAAACCCCCAACCCCCACATTTCTCAACATTTCAAGTGATTAATCAGGTATGCAAGGAAATAGTACCAAAATGGTCTCGCATTCAAACTTAGAGAATTCTAGTGTGCACCCCCCCCTCTGCTACGAAAAAGTGACTTTTGTGGGGGGTGTGGCCTGGGAACAAGGCTAGCACCGGCCTAACTTCCTTCATTGTGCATGTGTTTGTTTCCCCACTCCTAAAGCTAAACCTTGACAGTGTATTATATGTTGTCAAGACATCCTCAGATGGGGTAACCTTACTCCCAGATGCTTCCTTCCCTTCCTGACCCAGCTTCCACTCCCTGGTTCGACCAGTACAGACTCACCTTTCTAGAAAATCTGAAGCATTCGGACCATGAGTGCATCAGACACTACGTGTCAGGTACGTACTTGTATGCACCTACCATTCCCGGTTCTTGAGGTCTGGTATGCTGCTCCTAGGGTTTTGAAAAACTTATAAATTTTACAGCCTTGTGTTACAGCAGTAATGGTTCCTTTAGGAGGTATGTGGCCAAGTGGTTAGAGCATTTTGACTGTGGACCAAAAGCCTCAGGTTCGAATGCCACCAGTTGCCTTCCAAATAAAGTGTTTCTTTTCCCCTCCTTCCCTTGGGAGACCAGCCTTTGGCTGAAAGGGCCTGGAGGTAAAACGTATTTTGCCTAAATTTAGATTGTAATGCAGCCAAACGTAATTGTATCAACTCTCCACACATACCCACGCTGCACCCTGCGCGGCAATCTTTTGGGGTGTGGCAAGGGTACGCCATCGGTTTCACCAAAATATGAAATTAGTGAAGGGCAATAAGGAAATTTGAAAAATGCAATTTTTGACTACATCAGTTACTCACTGGACGTGCTTCCAGGGGCTCTGGCTAGACTTTTTATCCTTAAGGCTCATTGCTATATGAGATATCTGGTAGCTTGGGTATCGAATTAAGGTGGTATTCAGTCTGTGGACATGGACCTTCATTACCTGAACTAACGTACCTTTGCTACCTTCTTCTCTGCAGTCCTCCTGGTGGTGTCCAGTGATCACCCCGCCCCCTTGGAGGCCTTCTCCCAGCTCTACACCAGGCAGAAGGAGTCGGAGCAGGCCAAGTACCCCAAGTGGCTCACCCCGCATCTCTTCTACTACCACGTGCTGCTGCACGACGTCGTGGAGGGAACCACTGCCCTGTGAGTTGGAACTGCATGGCGTCTCTCTTTCTGTGGGAGCCTGAGGGACTGCGGTCTTGGCAGATGAGCTCATCGAGGCACTGTGGTCAAATCTTGGTGTGGGCGGAGCATACGTGTTTCGAGCCCAATACTGCCTTTATGACATGTAATCTCGGTATGAGACTGCCAGTAGTATGGTGTGGAGACTGACATAATCCCACTCTGCAGGATCGCATACTGAGGACTAGCTTCAATTATAAGCTCATTAGTATAGGTAACAGCATGGGTTACTATGGAATTTAGGATTAATAGCATGAGTAATGCATTCGTGAAATAGCACGAGGTGAAACTGAGTGCTCTTTCATTTCTGAGTCCATTACGAGTGCTACTAATTCTAAATACCACAGCAGCCCATGCTAATCCTATAAGCTTTTCTATTATGGAAGTATCCGTGTTTTATATAGAATAATACCTGTATAGTCTCGCGGGCCAGACTGTAAAAAGCAATGACATTCCCTACTATTCAAGGAGTATAGTCTTCATCACTCAAAAAAGGGAGTGGACTTACTTATTGGTATACTATAAGGATTGTCATATATGTCACGGTTACTTTTGTGTGAAAAGAGACGGTTCTCAGCAGTTCCCGATACATGCTACGCTTTCTTCCTTCCCTTCTAAATAGAGCTCATGACAACTTTGAGAAGATCAAGGGTGTGTATGGTGCTGGCAGCTGCTACCTGTTGCAGGTCAACTCCCGAGCACCCGGAACCCCCTCCCAGGGGACCCCCGACCCCTGGAGCCAATTTTCCAGCCTCGGGGATGTGGCTGACCATGAAGTGGTGGGTGTGACAGTGGGTGGGGGTGGGGCAGATCCTTAGAAACACAATTTTAGCCTGAGGGAAAATGATGGGGTAACAACCTTAACTTAAAGTGATGAGGGGGCTTTGAGTGTCCATACTGAATTAACTTATGGGTTGGAGTAGGGGGAAGATGTGTTGTGTGTAGAGGTGAGGGGAATGTGGCTATGTTCTATCAGACTTAAACATACCCCTACCCATTTGAGGGCATATTAGATAACTTAGTATTCATTCCTTTCAGGAGGAGACTGACGGCCGGTTTGGTGTGAAGTTCAGGATTGGTAGATTCAAGAAGGACAAACAGAAGAAAGAGAAGCCCCCCATCATCGAGGAGGAAGAGTCGGCAGTCCCCTCCGGCCAGGAGTCTCCACCGCAGATACTAAAGCCGAATGCTCGTGAAGAGGCAGTGCTCATCGATAGTGATGCCTCGAACGACTCGCTCCAGGACCTGAACCAGGCTCCGCCCCCACCTCCCTCGGAAGTGGCACTGGGCAGTGACCCGCTGACCCAACTAGCCTCCCAGTCAGAGGGCCAGGAGAATGCCTTCTCGCCGAAGCCCTTGCTGAGCTCTGTGGGGCGTTCTAGTGATTCGTTCAAGTTTGGTAGGTCCTCCAGTGTGGGGCAATGTCTGACTCTACAGGACCACAACACACTGAGGAGCTTCATACAGGCAAGAGCTGTAGAGTGTGTGTGGCAGAATGGATATGGAATTTCTCCAATTAGCTTATGCCAAATTGAATACCATCAGTTTGATAGTCTCTTCCAGACGAGGTAAATGTAATGAGCCAATTTTTTGGAATGACCTTTTGAAGAAACTCTTTATAATGCTTAGAGTTCAGGCTTCATCCTAGTGATGTTACATGTATAATACTGTTCTAAAAAGCATGGATACTTGTAGCCTTGTCTCCAGGCCACACTTCCTTACAAGGCTAGGATACTTGAAGTCAATAAAATATACTTTCCCTAAAAAAATGGGTAGTCTTGGGAACCCTGATCCTCAGAAAATCGGAAGGAGCGTGTTGGCAATAGACTGAGGTGGAAGTGTACCGTGCGCCTCTGGAAGTCTGGGTACCCAAGGGCTGGTATGGTAAGACTGTGATTTGAGCTAGTATGGTGATGCTGTGTGTGCTTTCTCTATCCAGGAGTTTGTCGGTCAGCGGCTCCTCCCCCACCTGGAGGCTGTGCTGAAGAACCTCAATGAGTGGGTGAGTCAGCCAGCACCTGGACTGTGTACTTTGCCATGGTTTGAGGTGGCACAGAGGACCCTTGGTGTAGGCAGTGGTCGCCTCAGACAAAGTCAGCCATATCTGGTTCATTCTTGTAGCTAATAACTTCTTGGTTTTCGGAATGAGGAGCGATATTTTTTTGTGTAGTCAAAGACAATAAGTACATGTAGGTCTTTGCCTGACCTGAAAACTCAATTATCAATTTTAGTGCTAGTGTGGGTTCATTGAGTGTTTTGTTTGCTATATATTTTATACCAGTGGAGGTCTGTGGATTGAAACATAAAACAGTTATCAAATTGCTGTGGTGTAACAACTCAACACAACTATTTCGTGATTTAGAGATACAGAATAATTCAGTGGTCTTATGGACTCTTTTAATTTGATTTGGTGCTACCGGTGTGTGTGTGTGTGTCTGTCTGTCTGTCTATCTGTCGTGGCCTGAAGTTTAAAGGCGTTGCTTTTCTACTCATGGTTGCTGACTCTCTCTCTCTCTCTCTCTCTGTAGGTGGTGAGTCGGCGCTCAGTTCGTCGCAGTATCACTTCCATGGGTAACCGGTTTCTGAAGATGTTCGGTGGAGGAGGACAGGTTAACAGCACTGTTGGTGATGAGTCAAGGTAGGTGTGTGTGTGTGTGTGTGTGTACATGTGCATGTGTGTGTGTGTAATACTGTGTGTGTTAGTGCTGCGTTTGCATGCATATAAAATGGATGGTATGAAGTATCGGGAAGTTGTAATAAGTATGATCTTCCCCTGACCACTGTACATGTACTTTATGCAAATCCTATTTCAGTGACTTTTAGTGCCGAATTCACTTCCTCCTCCCTTCGCCCTCTACAGCTATGCATACAGCTCTCTGGAGCTACAGACGCGACAGTTGGGAGACCTGGCCTTCCTCCTCCAGAGCTATGATCTCGCCTTCCAAACCTACCACTCCATCAAGAAGGAGTTCCAGAGCTCAGGGGCCTGGATGCACTACGCTGGGGCAGTGGTGAGTGCAGTGCAGTGGCTGTAGTAATGTTTCACCATTGGTGGTTTTGCAGTCCTGTTGCAAGTTGTATAGGAATGGCATCAACTACAGGGGATAAACTTGACACAATGTACACTGTTCACTTTCTAGTCCCTATGAGGTTTTGAAGATTGAATTTTTTATCCCTTCATGATCCACCCATATTTCACGGTGGAGTTATTTTGGCGGAGCGTGCATTCACAGATATTACACACTCACATGCACACACACACACACACATGCACACACACACACACACACTTAAACGTACATAACCGTGAGTATGTTTCTCCTCTTCAGGAAATGTGTGCTCTGTCCACCTACATGATGTCGTCCGTCAGAAGAGAAGTCATCTCGTACCTCGAGGAGGCCATCAGTGTTTACAACATCACCGTCAAGTATGTGTGTGTGTGTGAGAGTGTGTGTCTGCATGTGTGTGTGTGGTGTGTGTTTGTGTGTGTGTATGTGTGTGCATGTGTACATGTCTCCCCACCCCCCACCTGACCACCTGCCGTTCTTCCTCACCCCTCCCAGGGCTTACAATTTCGGTCACCGTGCCTCCCTCTTCCTCGCTGAGGTACTCAAGGAGAGGGCCAGCTACCGCGACCTCACACAGCTCTTCATCATAAGAATGACGGCAGAGGTCAGCTTTACACGGTCACATTGCCAAGACGTGGAAGATATGTGTTTATTACTTACGTTCTTATCTTGGTAATAAAACCGGCTACGGTTTCCAAAGTTGGATGTTTTCTTATCATGTTATCTTTAAGTGTATCAAATAATCAAAAATTTAGTGCTAGGGGCTGTGGTTTTTTTTGTGGTGGGCTCTAATTAGATATAGACACACCTGCCATTCAAGTTTGCCTGCACTCCCTGTTGAGTACAGTACTAGTGTTCTATAGGAATGCAGAATTGGAGTAATTAACTCAAGAATGCAAACAATGTCCTCAGAGAATTAACTCAATACTGTCCTTACTATTCAAGGAATACAACCCAATATTATATACCGACGTGTACATGTTTTGGCACTGCACTGCTCTCATCTTGCAATGAGTCTCCGTGGCAAAGGTAGGGGGTCTGGGGGTATGCCCCCCCCTCTCCTATATTTAGATGCTCCGGCTGGTAGCTACTAATAAACTATTGAGTACCAAAAAAAAAAAATCATCAACTCTGGAGGAGGAGAAACTCTTTCTTGGGGGGGGGGGGAAGGAAACTCAGTGTGTCCCTTCCCCCCCCCGTATGAAACTGTGGTCTCTTACCCTTCTCGCTCCTAGCGTAATGTTTGAGACTGCATCCAGAAGTACGTATACTTATATTATAGCGCCCAGTTAATGGTGGGAGCCTCTTCTTCTAACCTTGGGCCTGGTATCCTACTCCCTAGGATGCCGACCTCCGCAGTGCCATCTGTCTGGAGCAGGCGGCCCACGCCTTCCTCCGAGTCAACCCTCCCATGACTCGCAAGTATGCCCTCCACCTTATCCTGGCGGGACACAGATATGCCAAGGCTACTCAGGTGTGTGTGTGTGTGTGTGTGCATGTGTGTGTGCGTGTGTGTGTGTGTGTATGTGTGCATGTACTTTCATCAATAGACGCTGTGTTAGCATCTGGAGTAGCACTCATGGGGATGTCCCTAGCTAACCAATTATTTTTGTCCCCTCTCTCCAGAGGATGCACAGCACTCGGGTGTACAGACAAGCCCTGGAAGTGTATCAACGGAAAGGCTGGACACTGGCCGAGGTAGGCTTGGGCCAAGTACTGCATGCAGCTGACAGTATTACAGTAGATAAAACACCCTCTCCTCCCTCCCTCCTCCCCTCTCTCCCTCCCTCCCTCAGGACTACATCCACTTCAGTCTGGCCCGGCACTCGTTTGCTCTCCACCGTCTCAGTGACGCCAAGCAAGCCTTCGAGGACCTCCTCTCTCACGAGAGTGCCCAGAGCCCCAACCAGCAACTGCTCAATCTCAAGGAGTACATCTACGTGCACAGGGTATGTACATGTTCACGTATAGAGATACCCCTGAGTATAGCACCAAATTTTTTGAGGGACAATTTTTGTAATTTTTGCATGCTGAAACATTTGATTTCGTGGCCCAAGGATTCTCGCTGCTTTCAGAGATTGTTTCAGTAGTAGCAGATAGCTGTAGCTGCATGTACGCCTTGCTCTGCTTCTTGCTTCCCTATCTCAGCTTTCTATTCCGGTGTGCATGAACTTTGTGTATGGACGTCTTTCGACAAATGGGTTGAAAGAGCACCTACTTTAACACACTATGCATGTGTAATACATGTAACTATCGCCAAAGCTATATCATTCTAATTTACCAATGCCGATATTGTAGAAAATTAGCCAACTTTCCGATAGCCGATTTGACTATCGGTACATCTGGCCTTGTCCTTCCTATAGCAACTACTGAGCTCGGGTGAGGCTTCTGTTGGCGAGCAGCTGTCTCTAGAGCAAAATAGAACCACGCAGACTTGCTCCGAACGGATCCAGAACGTGCCCGTGCTGCCGCTGCCCTTCGCAAACCCCTGGCTCACTCTGGTGACGTTCGCCACTGGAATCAGTCTACAGTCACTGGAATCGGAATCAGACCCACAACTCACAAAGTCACGACAGGAAAATGTTAATATTTATCGACATCGCAGCCACTCCTCTCCCACCAAAGATGGAATCTTGTCACCGGGGATTCAAGGTAACCGAGACTCTAACATTATAGCAGAGAGTAGAAACCACCACGAATGTGATCCCAGATCCATTAGCTCCGAAGAATGGTTGAAACGGGTCAAACAGAGCAAAGACGACTCGTCAAAGCAGATAATTATAGGGGTGAGCGACTACGACCCTGCGAAACTAAACACCTTAAAAGAGGAGCAGTGGGAATTTCTGGAGATGAAGGCGGCCGCGGGACTGAGGGGCGTACCCAGGGAGAACTTCAAGCCCTCAGTGCTGGCCATGGACCAGGAGACAGACAACGCCCGCACACCCTTCTGTGTGCTCAATGGTGGGTGGGGTCACAGCTGTATTGAACCGTGTATTGTATATTACTCAGTGTCACAAAAAGTGCAAATCTGATCGGCGCACTCTGGGTGGTTTCATGTAATAAGATTCATTACTGTGATGTCCCATTTTCCATATACATTTTACATAGTACACTTGCTTGAAACCCTAAATAAAAGGGAGGTGTTAACATTAGATTACGCATAAACGTGTAATGTGGTTTCTTTGTGATCTCAGTGCCTCTTTCTCTCCCCCCTCAGAGCCGATTGCAGTGGGCTTGGTGATAAAGAATCCGCTACAAGTTCCCTTGCACATGAGGCAGGTGGCGCTGACTTGGCAGTTCACGCCACGCTCCAATGAGGACTCCCGGTGTCCTGGGGCCGTCAGCGAGGTGCTGCGTGAGACTGTACTGCGACCTGAGGAGCAGAGGATGGTGAGAGGGTGGTGTGTGTGTGTTTGTGTGTGTGTGTGTGTGTGTGTCTGTCTGTCTGTCTGTCTAGGTGTGGATTCAACTTGGCAATAGGAAGAAGTCCTTAAGCTCCTACCGTCTACTCTCCTCTACACTGACATAAAATGTTGTCGTGGAAAATCGAAATGCCTTATGTTATGTAACTGAGCACAACAGAGACCCTCCGGATCCACACGTAGTTCATGTGTGGACATACATGTACTGTTCCTCAGATTTTGCTGTGTTTTTTCTCCCCCTCCTCTCCCTTTTCTAGCTGACATTACACATCACCCCGCTAAAGGAGGGAGATCTGGAGGTCCTTGGTTTCATCTACAACCTCTGCGTGGACGCTGCCCAACAGAAGGGCTCGGATTCCCCCGTCCAGTCGGGATCACGCAATCTTCCCAGTCTCACCGTCTCCAGCCGAGACTCACTGTACCAGAAGCACCAAGGGGTGGGGATCCAGGCGATTTTAGCGGAAGGAGTCCAGGGTAGGGTGGAAATCAGCATCCAGGGACCCCGACTGAACAACACAAAGGAGGAGAAGGCGTCAGTGAAGCACGGGCACGACTACAGACTGCGGTGGATCGTGACTTCACCCATGCCCAAAGCAGTGGTAGGTATACATGTATACCGTTTTACTGGGGGAGGGGGGAAGGGGCATTCCCAGTAAAATTGGAGAGAAGTGCTCTTTTCAGTTTTTCCAAGCACTTGAAAATTCCCTCTAAATACATGTACATGTAGGTTACTTTCTGTTGGGTGCATGGGCCCCTAAAACTCAATGCCTCATTTCCAGTCTCAGCTTTTAAATACTGTGTGGAAAAAAACCCAGAGATTGGGAGTAATGTAAGTAGGTTTTCCTATACCCCTTTCCCCTCCTCACTGCCTCCCTCCCTCCCTCCCCCTCCTCACTGCTCACTGTCTCCTTCCCTTCCCCCCCCCAGGCCAGCCTCTCCCCCATCCCCTCCTCTCTGTTTTCCGGTGAGGTGTGCCGTGTGGGAGTAGAGGTGGTCAACTGCGGGCAGGTGGCGCTCAACAGCCTCAGGCTATCGTCTGACCTTGGACAGCAGTTGCTCTTAGAAGAGGTCAGTCAATGTGTAAATCTTTCAAGCTAAACTATGCTTCTTGAGGTAGCACCATCTACTGCGAAAGCACTTACCATAATATAATATTGAAGTACATTGTATATGTGACTAGTCTTGAACCAGCATCTGCAGATCTTATCTTACAGACATTTCTCCAGAACTGGGAGATAAAATCTGCACATGGGAGGCCTGACCTGTGCATGTAGTAAGTGTGTCGTCCTTCTACTTTAGAAATCTGTGAGTGAGGGTTCCATCTACCCCTCCACCGTCACCTCTCCCGCCCACACCCTCACCCCCTCCCACCTGCACCCCCGCTCTCCCTCTCCCTGCATCGAGCTCCCGCTGCCCCGAGGGCGTCTGGAGCCCGGTGAGGGTGTGAGGGGTACGCTGTTGCTACAGGGGACAGAGTCAGGAGAAGTGCCACTAAACCTGGTGTTATATTATGAGCCAGCCCTCATCATGGCTAGCTCAAGAATAAGGTACATGTACATGCATGTAACATGTAGCTTAATAGTGTGTGTACACTCAGTCCCTGTTTATCATTCAAGGACTACACCATGTGCCTGTATGGGCGTGGCTTCGTATATTATGCTGGAAAGTATACGATGTCCACATACTTGTCGCCATTTTGTAGGGCACTGGAATAGCAGTAGTGTACGTGTAGACTCTTGTTGGCTCCCTACCAGCAGTACTGACAGCTGGATCGCTTAGTGGCTCACGTATGACATTACATCCCATGACATTACTCCCACTTGTAACCATGCCCATTTAGGCACATGGTCTGTAGGCAATGTGTCCTTACTATTCAAGGAATTTACAGTAGACTCGCGTGTGAATACTAAGTGAGCACGTTTGCTGTGCCCTATCCTATCCTTAGCTGATGAAGCACGTGTACTGTACGTATATATTTAGGAAGAGGGCTAATGACTGTCCTCCTCCTCCTCCACTCTCTAGCCATCGTGTGGTGCGCCACAGCTGCTGTCTGAAGGTGAGAGAGTCTCTGCATGTGAGGGCGTCGGCCACTCATGGACAGCTACCTTCCAACGTCAGTCACGTGGACAGTGGCAGGTCAGTGGACGATAGAGCCAACGCCTTATTACCCCGTCTGGATCACATGGGCCGGGGGTAGCCTCTGTCACGGGCCCACTCCCAGGGGGAGGATTTGGGACAAGATTAGGGGAAGAGCGATGTGCTAGTGACTACAAGATTTTTTTTACTGCTATTTAGGGTTTCATGCAGGTTACAGTGAACTGTTTCTCTTTTCCTGCAGCTTTGATATTAACCAACTGGTGATTACACTGGAGGTTGAGAACCGATGCCAGGTCAGTATAGGAATTGTGTATTTGTTGGCTCCATATACCATACACAGGAATTCATGCTTAAGGCTGGCTGATCAATGGTGAAAGAATGCTACATTGTAGTGGAGGACTAATATTGCTGCTTGTATCTCTGTGGTTTGGTATAATTTGCTGTGTCCCCTCCCTCCCTCCCTCTTTTTCAGATCGTGGGGTCCGCAGCAGCTGAGCTAAGAGTGTTACAAATCTCTTGTGTCAGCAGACAGTGGGCCATTAGCAAGCTGGACAGGAAGCAAGGTACTGGGACAGACTGAGTATTCTGTCTCACATAGCTAATACCGAACCTGGCATTAGAGTGAGTCATGTGATTAGAGTAGCCAGGGTGGGAAATTAAGGTGGGCGGGTCTCAGAGAAGGACGTCTTGTACCTGTTTTGAGGGCCAACGTGTTGTGTTTACTCTCCCTACATCTTTTCATACACATTTACTCACACACACACACGCACATGCACACACACACACACGCACACACACCACCTAGGGGTGCTGCCTCTCCTCCCAGGTGAGGGTGAGATGGTGCTGCTAAAGGCCTCGAGGACGCAAGAATCGGCAGAGCCTAACCAGCTGTGTTTCTCTGATGTGCCCCTAGGGTTGACAACAGTATGTTCCTACCTCAGTTCTGCCAGAATAGCTGAACATGAAATACATAGAGCAATGAGAAATTTTGAAAAATAAAAATTTACTTAACTACATCAGTTTTGCTATATATAGCCTGCCGTTGAAATTCCATATTCAAAAGTGATGACGTTCAAGGCCAAGAATAATAAGTTAGCTATACTAGAGCAGCTATGCAGATAAGCATTGATTAACCAGCTAGGTGTGTGGGGCCTTGTGGGCAGTATAATTAGTATTTGCTAACGTAGTCATGTGGGGATCATATAAACTACTGAGACTCTCGACCTACGTGAGAACCTTTTGGTGAAACTGACCTATACTCCATTTTCCTATTTCCCCGACCAAGAATAGTACATCGTTTAAATAGTCAATGCTTTACTCTGCTAGCTATGTTAGAGTGTGACTCTTCTCTCTTCTGTTTGTAGGTTTCGAGCAGCCAGTTCCCATCAGCTAGCCTTTTCTTTGACAGCAGCGCCTGCAGGGCGCTCTGTCCCAAGCTGACGGTGAGGGCGGGACAGCCTAAGCAGAGGAGAACTTCCTCGACCCCACGAGAGGAGATTGCGCTCATGGTGTTCTGGCAGGTCAGTTTGTGTCCGAGGAGGGCAAATTTCAGACTTTAAGTCTTCATACAGATGAGCTGGGAGGTTAAGCCTGGGAACAAGGTTGCCATGTATTGTAAATTTGAATGGCACAATAAGTAGGTATATACAATAAAGCAAAAACTGGACTCAGAGTACTCCTCCTGTTGTTTTTTTGTACTGCAAGAGATAGGAGGGTGGGCCTGAGAACAATGCTAATACTAGAACTCAGCCTGAGTAGAACACCAGATATTTACTGGATAAGTATTTGCTGTTCTCATGGCTCAACAGTACTGGTCCTGACTTGTGTATGTGGCCTCACTTCTCCTGTCTCCCCACCCCTCCCCCAGGCTCTGGTCCCTAGCGGTGTGGAAAGTATCATATCCTACGGCCACCATTCCCTCACTGTGCCTCTGCCACAGTCTCTGGCGGCTCTCTCAGAGGTGAGCTCTAATGCTCTTGTATGTAGTGTAGGGAGCAGTAATTCTCAGAGTTTGTCTGCTTACTATATTAGTCTATGGTTTCCAGAAACCCTCCTCGATCCCATGTACAGTGGATCCTCTATAATGTGGTCACCCTATAGCAGCCAACCTCTCTATTAAGGCCGCCTTGTTGGGTCCCAATGTACATATTGCTAATGTACATGTATTATAGACCTCTATAATATAGCGACCCTCCATAATGCAGCCATAAAATTAATGTTGGCCCGAGGGTGACCACAATACAGAGGTTCCCCGTATAGAGGTTTAGTCTAGCCTGACTGATGAATCATGAAGTTGTCCTGGCTGCTCCCTCCAGCCTCACACTGTCCATCCCCCATCACCCTACGACCTGGTGAAGTACTACCTGGACCACCCAGCGTCTTACCACCATGACTTTACCACCAACAGTCTCTGTCAGATCCCGCTTCGTATCACACTGCAGAATTGCTGCAACACTAATGTAAAGGTAATGTGCGGGTATATATACAAAATGAGGCTATTTCTCCTCATTACCTACCTGTATGTAGTGTAATGCATGCAGGTAATGATGATAATGCTAGCCGTTTTGCCAGTCCTCTCCACCCTATAGCTAGTAACTTACATCACTGGTTAAGTAATGTGACAGTTACAGCTATGGGCAGACCACTACTATAGCTATATAGCTAGTAGATACTGGAGTGTAACAAAGAAATAGCGGTCACAAATAGCATATTTATTTTAACTGGTCCAGTTTCAAGATTTACTACTAAGTGTTAAAATGATCTAGCAGTATTCTTTTATTATTACTGCAGGTTGTGTTGGAACTGCTGCAACCGAAAGAAGGAACTCAAGACGCAACCAAAAGGTAGTTCTAGCCTATCATGTGTTGCTTACATTGGCAACATTTTCACTTTACGTTACTGGCGGTTATGGGCTCCTGGTATCCACCCACTATGGTGTCTTCACATTATTATCAACTCCTAGGCCTGTTCTAAACTAGCTGCATACACTGTCATCTGTCTGAAATGTAGATTTCTGAGATAGTGGTGTTTCGTTACTTGGAGATGATGAAGACTTTCAAGACTTCCATTAACCATGCTATCCTTTGCTTTCTCCCCCTCAGTTTAAAGCATTCCTCTAGCCACGACCATGGCTTCCTGTGGGGCAGTGGGACTTGCAGAAGACATATGGCTCTGGGGGCTAACGTGACAAAGACTCTGACTGTCGTTGCTCACTTCAGCCAGGGTGGGGTTTACAATTTGAACTGTCTCAGAGTTCTTGTATCCTTGGGAGATGGCTCTACCTACCATAGTCAGCGGTGGCAAAGAACTAGCTACATCATCATTGATTAGCTAGTTTAAAAGTCTGGTTAATGCCTGATGCATGTGTGACCCAAATATTTATTATTGTTTTGATACTGGTGGCAGTTGTTCATGCATGTGATGACTGTGTTCAGTGTTCAGCATTAGTATTGTTCAATAATCTTTTTCATGTGCCATTAAATAATGAATCAAATACGTGCGTTTATGGCTTAGTATATATAGGTGCAATTACATGGATTCAAGTGCAATATACATATTATAAAGTCTAGTTCTTCTCCAGGCCACACTATAAGGATTGCTTACAGCAGGGTATACTGTAACTAAATTAGTACTTAGTGTTAACGGTGGGCTGGGGATGGGAATAACCTTAATTAATTACCTATCGTGATTACCAAGTGGCACAAGAATCGCTGTTGCATACAGTAATTACACTTCATGCAGCTGTATAATATAGAAAGGCTGCAAAATAGACATTAATGTATAGGAGTGAATTTACTGATTACTGAAAAGTGCGATTGCAATGTATACACTGAGCGAGATCATTACTGTAACATAGTCTATCAAGTACTGTGGCCAGATTAGTACTGCTGTATAGTCTATTAAGTACTGTGAGATGCTGAGACTGAGGCAATTTCCTTTTGCTCGCTAGCTTTGAGCTGAAGCCAGGGCTTGTCTGTGTAGAATATCTCGATGTTTGAGATTCTAAAGAAAAGACAATCGTCTTTCAGGTACTGGCAGATATGGTGATCGAAACCTAATTTGCCATGCGGTAGAAACTGTTGTAAGATCAGAGAGGAATGGTACTTCTGCAGAGGCTGGATATTGCAGTTTGCATTCATCTTTGCGATAATCTCATGGTGCTTTTCGTTGCTCAGCTGGTTGAGTAGCTCAATGCTGAGCTTTGCCCACACTGGCTACACCAATTGGGCATCTTGTGCTGTTTTCATTAGGTACAATGAAATCGACAAGTGCGTCCCAGAACCAGTTAGTATTCCGGAGGGATATGCTCTGAGCAGGAAAGCGTGCCCAGAAGAGGCGTAAAACATTGGACTGTCCCAGAAACTTCCTTTTAGCGTGGTAAAGTTTGCTAACTTGCAGACACCCACGATATTTCTTGTTTCGCTTTTAAGAACTGATATTGCTTTGGTGGCGATTGCAAGGTGGAGATCGGTAGAGTGTTGTTCGTGATTTTTCATGGTTTTGCGAGGAAGTCTTGTAGTACAACCGATTTCACTCCAATTGCAAGGAATGACTTCATTCGGACAGTTTGACAGATGTTCTGGCAGTTTTTTTCGACGAATGTTCTGTACGCCACACGAATGTGGGCACTGAATCTTTACCCCAGGGCATTTCCGAAGGTGGGTGGTGGTTATGTCGGTATATATGCCAGCTTCTTTACAGTGAGGACATGTGAACAATCTCTTGGGGCATTTTGACTGCAGATGAGTTTGGACCTGACGCCTCTGAATCTTCATTTGACATTCATTTGGACAGCCGACAATCATGAATTCACATTTATCGCCGTGGTTGTCTATCTCTCTCAACTGGCCTTTCCACTCGCAGCCGTTGTTTTGGCAGCTCACTTTGAGAGCCTTGATCTGTCTCTCACTTCGCCTGTCGGGAAAACTTCTGCCATCTTTACGACAGTTGGGACATTTATTACTGTACTGCCGGCTCTCCGTTAAGCAGGACAGACAGTAGAGTTTGCCACAGCAGTCCATCTGTTGAGGGGTCCGAGCTACAGTTGTGCAGATTAGGCAGATAACATCATCTGGGGGCTCTTCGAGGAAAGAGCAATCATACCCTCCAAAGGCAAAAATTTCATCCAACTTGCGCTTGGTAGGCTTGCGATCATGTAGCTGTTGTAGCTCTTCAGTGCTGCTACCAGAATTCGTGCTCAACAGCACTGGAAGGGGTTGTGTGTTTACCTCAGACTCCATCTAACATGCCACACATCAAAATAATGACTGCAGTCTGCACGCTTCTATTAAAATTATGTTTTTTATCTGCAGCTATTACAACTGCTGTTACATACATCAAATTCTCATACGCTAGTTATCTTTGATCTGGAAAGCTGTAGCCTATAGGGACAAATAGTATGGCCTATAGGGAGAAATAAAAGAGTGTACATGATTATCATGATGTATGAGCTCAGGCCTGGCATAACTGGCTAATGAATGCAATGGAATGCAAATCAAATATCAGTGGAGCATTCTCCCAGCGGTCACATGAACAGTTGCTTTGATATGTAAAGCCAGATCAGCAGAGTATAAATGCCTATATGGTGCCAAGTTTATGGGTATCATTTATGGTTTGTTTATAGAAAACTATTGAGCACTGTTCGGTTCCTGACAGTTATAGACCCCTATTCGCTTGCAGCTTTACATTTGAAAGATGATTACTTAATAATAAGACCTTACACTCCACACAGTAAGCTACAGTATGTAGCTCAGTGCCGGAATATCATGTGACCATCCATGCATGCTGGCATGTGGCACTGTGTATAGTTCAGAGCTGAAGTGATTGTAGGAGCGTATTGTTGGACGTTCCATATGGCATGCAGCATACACAAAACTTGGCTTTTTTTTTTGATTGGTCCAGCACTCACTAATATTCAAGTACTAGTACCATAGATATTATAGTTACGGAGCTAGCTATGAGTATACGTAACTAGCCCTGTTCCGCTCAGCTTTTGTCGCTTACATTGGAGAGAGCCTGGGAACAAGAAGACAAAACCGAACGTACATAAGGGCGTAGTCTCGCGCCCCGGCTATACCCGTGGTGGTCTTATCTTTAATAGACGCATAAATGCCCGAGAGCCTTTTCGTTGGCAACAGTAGTTAAATAAGTTACATGTAGTAACGAAGCAGTCCAGCCTAAATAAAATTATGGAAATATAGTATAATTTACCTGTTCTATAAAGCCTCGACCCATCTAACTCCTGCAGCGGTTTACTCGCCCAAAATCCCTGTGCACTTGAACCTTGGTGCCCAAAATAAATTTTTAATATCATACGTAATTATACTGAAAGACAAACACAAATTATGTCATGTGATAATATAGACGATCAGATAGCGCAGCAGGGTTGCTTTCAAAACACTGGGGGTGAGGTATGTTCTTTAAGAGGCCCAGGCAGCCAGCTCCCGTAAGTCATCGTCTTCATCTTTCTTCTGCACAGGCCTTGTTGTTGCTGTATAGGGTGGGTAGATGCATGACATCCGTTAGATGATGTAATACCATAATCTAGAAATCACATCACCGGTTTACCGCTGATACAGCAACAATCTCGCTTTCTGTCGGTAGTTGCCAGACCACTCCTTACGGGAGGGAAGTCTGGGCATGAGACTAAATGGGGGATGGCTGAGATCAGGCAGCAGAAGCTAGGAGCGCATGGCTCTGATTCTTTCGGAGTGTACCTAATCACCAACATATTGTATCACCCTGAGTAGCTGTCTCTAAAGGCCCTCGGCTTACTACAGCAGTCATCAGTGGTACTTACGGACTGAAGGCAGCTCCCCTATGCCTATGGAGTCTTCCACGACGCGGTCGGCAGGAGTCTCCACCTCCAGCAAGTCCTTCTCCAGTTCCTCTTGTTCCAGGTCCTCTAGTTCTTGCAGAAGGTCATCCTAAGGGGAAGGGGGAGGGGGGAGGGGGAGGAGGGGGGGAGGGGGAGAGCAACATAGAGGACAGCGAAGTAACGTGTTGCAGTTTTCTCTTACAGAAACGTTACACAGCAACGTTTGTCTTTTGACACCAGTATATTTACTGCTCATAGTAGGATATTAGCTACCCATAGACCAAACCAGACTTCTCTGACCACACCCATAATAAACCACAGGGAATGCTTTCCAAAAGTGCCACTCCCACTTATCACAAAGTTGTCCAGTGAGACTGGGAATGACATTCATGTGCGTTTTGCTAGGCAAGTGATTAGTGCTGATTCACTGACAGTGACTCAGTATCCTACACAGGATATCCGCATCACTAGACCCAACATATATAGCTCAGACTAAGCTCCTTGAAAAGGTAATGATCAGATGTAAATGATCAGGTGTAAGGAAGTGATGCAATAGTGAGCAGAGCTCAGCATAAATTAGGTAATAAAATATTTCGCTGTACCCAAAGTGGAAATTCTGTGTATGCTGTGGATGGGGCGAAATTAAATTACAGAATGTTTAAATTTTAGTGTAAACCTCTTTTGTAGCCTCGTTCCCAGGCTCCACTCCCCAGCTTTTCTTGCGTACAGTGCGAGAAAAGCTGGGGAGTGGAACCTGGGAACGAGGCTACCCTTTTGTGCATGCAAGGAGCAGCTACAAATGCTAAACAGGTGGGAAGACAAGAGACAGAGAAAGCATGAAGAAATCGAGAGGAAATGTTGTTTTGAGATACCTACAATATTTGGAAAGCCACTATTGATGAAGCTGGTCCCTCACGTGAGGGTCTGGCTACGTAAACTAGACCACCGACAGGAGCCAACCAAACAATGCTGTCAACTTAAATGCTGTGGTGGCTGTGAAAAGTATGTTATGCAAATTTTCAGAGCAGAGTGTACACAGAGTACATAACCATTTTTCAACTCCACAGGGTAACTTACACTGATGTGAAAAACATTAAGAGAATCGAAAAAAGTTGGAGCCCAGCTGGGGGATCGAACCCACAACCTAGTGACCTAAGCTACCAAACCCACTAGTAACACTTACCAATAGGACCTAGCCCATCCCAACTGTAGTTATTCTCTTAAGATATCAAACACGACGTACACAATGCTACGATCGGATGCCTTACATCATCAATCTCCTGGTTGAATCCGATGGGTGTGGAGAGAGCATTTGAGATCTCCTCTGCGATCTCGTTCTGCTCCTGGACGTCGTCCATCATGTCATGGACATCGTCCACGTCGCTGGAGGAGGAGAGAGGCAGGAGAGCAATCAGGCATAGGTCATCTTACCCGGTAAGGAGCCCTGGAATACATGAGTTCTGTCGTTGCCTTGTAGCTATTCACTGTTAGTCTAGTGCGTAGCATACGTACAATAAACCTCGTGAGAAGGCAGTATATTACTTCAGTCATGTGATCGCTAATTGGTAGCCTCCTCCCCAGGCCCCCCGCTATTTTTGGCTAAGGAAAGGAAACGCCTATTGTGCAACCAAATAAAGCAAAGCTGCAAAGCAGGCCTGGGAACAAGGGTAACTAACTGGCACCCACCAAAGTGAGACTATCACCTTTTTAGGTGAGACTTAACCTCGTACCCAGACCTTCCACACTCAGATTTTATTTCGCAGCCGTGGAGAAAAATTTTAATTTTTCTTTCTCCAAGGCTGCTAGATATAAATCTGGGAATGGAAGGTCTGGGTACGAGATTAGGTAAGTGACATGCAGCCAGGCCTTTCCTAAGTCCTAAGGCCTGTATGAGACTAGGCTCTATCCTGAGAATATACCAAACCCTACGTATGCCATCATTATTTCCAGAAGGCCTGCCCGTCACAAGGGCTAATCTCACTCACAGGTGTTGGTGGGCGGCCTTGAGGGCCTTGGCCGCATAGCTCATGTTCTTGAGCACCTCGGTGTTGGTCTGTGCATTCTCCAGGGCCTCCCTTTGGAATTCGATTGTGGAGAGCGTGCCATCGATCTGTTGAAGCTGCTTCTCCAAACGTTTCTTTCTTCGCAGGGCGTTTAGCGCCGCTAGATTAGAGTACAGAGGATATTAAATTGAAATACTTCAGGCTTTAAACACAGTATAGAAGCTTACAACAATCTCTGCAAGGATCCTTTTTGTGTGGTCAAACTACATCTTGCACACCCAAGACTAAGGTTAAAATCGACAGAGAGCCACGCCTACGACACAGACTGAGGACTACCACAGGGTGGTATCAAGCCCAGGATAGAGGGTAGAGACGCTTCCAGTGGTTGTCCAGACATACAGACGGCCTCCCTAGTCTTGTGGGCCACACACGTGTACGGAAAGAAGGATAGTGATCATCTGGACTACTAGATTAGTCTCGACTCCAGACCCTGCCCACAAGCTCCGTTGGAAGAGCACAGCATCCCTGCTTCCTCTGTACAAAGATAGATCACTGACTACCACAATCGTAGAGCTCTATACAGTGATACCACAAGGCCCCTGCTACCAGTGCTAGCGACGAATTTATCCACTCACTTTGACGGGGCGTGTGGGGAGGGTCTCGATTCGAGACTACTATTACATATGGTGAGACTAAAGGTCTTCTTTTTCTGAGCAATGGTAGCTCATGATGTGCAATAAAAGAAAGTCCTTGACAAAAAGGATTTCCTTACTCCCTCAACTTCCTACTGCCATAGATCCAGGGGTGTTTCATGCTTTCACGACTAACCCTTAGACCCCATAACGTATTCATATACCTCTTTTATTCTTCATGCCCGCTTTCTTGGCCGCCACAAGTTCTTTGTCAATCCTCTTCTCCAGAAATTCAGACTTTTTACTCAGCATCTCCTCCGTCTCTCTCAGTCTCTGGATGGCATTCTGTGGGGAAGGCGTTTCGCCCTTCTTGCCAGATCCGCCGAAGAATCGTGCCAGAGCTGCTGCTGCCATTTTTTATTAGCTACTTTTGGAGGTCTCAAGCGCGTCTCTGTCGTTATTTGTTGTCAGTACTGCTTCCATTCGACATTAAAAATTTTAATTATGGGCATGGACAGTGTTTGTCACGTGACGCCTACTTTATTATATATAGTAACAAATATATTATTACGTCATAAGCGTATGATAGGGAAATCCCCTCAACTAATCTCGGGCCTAGGGTATTGATATGGCTTCAAACGATAGAGACGCACCATCGAGTGACCTGATGGTTTTCCGGGAAATATTTGCTAAGGCTCGGAACATAGTGGTTTTGTCTGGTGCTGGAATCAGTGCAGAAAGTGGGGTTCCCACTTTTAGGTTAGTGTGATCATAGATAGTGGTGTGATCGAAATAATATAAGGACATTTACTGGAGTAGCCTATTTAGCTGATTGATTGTATTAGGGGTGCGGGTGGCTACTGGCGCACCTACCAGGCCCAGCAGCTGGCGACACCAGAGTCCTTTATCGCCAACCCCTCCCTGGTATGGGAGTTCTACAGCTACAGGAGAGAAGTCATGCACTCCAAGAGCCCCAATGCTGCACATAAGGTGACGATAAATGACATTGATTAATTAACACACACACACCTACACACCTCTGTCTCTCTTTCGTGGTACAGGCCATTGCGGAGCTGGAGGCTCGCCTAAAGCCCCAGGGCAGAAATGTAACTGTGATCACTCAGAACATTGACTGCCTCCATGCCCGAGCTGGGTCAAAGAACATCATCGAGCTGCACGGTTCGTAAATCCTACTCACACACCTACCCGGATACAAGATACCCAGTAGAATTCATAGGGCTTGTCCCTGTTATTCAGCAATAATTCAAGAAATCTATGACAGTATACCTGTCCAAAAAATGAGCAAATCGCATTCAGTCCAGTTAAAATTTCATTTTCTGAGACGTAATTGGTTTGTCCTTATTATTCAAGGAGTCTACGATAGCACACCCTGTATGGTATCCCTATTCCTCCAAAAAATGAATGTGTTTTTGCCATGCAGTTAAATTTCATTTTCTGGAGACTATATCTCTTCTCATTGCTGTACGAGGTTTATACTAGACACTACAGTAATTTTGTGGCGTAACACAATATTGCCACTAGTAGCTTTTATCTTATCTCCTCACTCTCCACACAGGATCTTTGTTCCACACTCGCTGCATAAAGTGTGGTGATCTGGAGGAGAATAATGACAGCCCGATCTGTCCAGCTCTCAAGGACAAAGGGTTAGGGAATGCAGATCCCCATAACCAGCCAGTACAGAGTGTACGACCATTATTCCAATGGGTATTGACCTCATAATAAAGATATCCATCCTATAAGTACTCTTTGTACGACTCATTTATCTCTATAAGCAAATACACTCACCTTTTAGCAGCTCAGAATCTGAGCTGCTAACTTGGAATAGACAATGTAGCTACTGCTATTTACTGAGTGACCTCTTGCTTTAATCTACAGGGCTCCTGACCCAAACGCTGAAGATGCCAAGATACCGATTTCAGAGCTTCCAAGGTATTTACAAGTTTGATTGATAGTGAACAGCAGTGTATTGGGATGGGAATGAGGGTAGACTTACTGGTACGATGGGCTACCTTTGAAAATGTGGCCTCTAATAATTTATACGAATTGAAGTGCAAGCCATGGCTGAGTGGGGATTCACCATGGAAAGGTCAGCCAGATAGAGACTGCCTCTTCCTCCGTGCAGCTGCAAGAAGTGTGGCGGCCTCCTGCGGCCTCACGTGGTGTGGTTTGGGGAGTCCCTGGAGCAGAAGGTCCTGCAAGACACGGACACTGCCCTGGCAGAGTGCGATCTCTGTCTCCTGGTGAGTTGTGAGTGAAGAGAGCCCAAAATGTAGTGGACCTTACGCAGACTGTATTGAGTGCCCAGGAACCCTGATGTTGACTGGAAAGTTTATCGTCCCTATACACGTAGTAGCTGTGTAATATCTACGTATTAGCTGCAGAACGTTTTTGCAGAAGTGACACTGTTAAAGAACAGTGTAGAGTTAGCCTTGTTCCCAGGCTCCACTCCCCCAACTTTTATTGCACCCCTTTTCAATAAGAGCTGGGGAGCAGAGTCTGTGAACTGTGTAGAATTAATGGGATACTATCTGGGTAGATCATGTTACAGTGTTTCAGAGTTAGTATACAGGTCAGGCTCAAAAGCTGGGGACTGGAGCCAGGGGAAAAGTTTACATTGCAGCTAGGTGTGTTTAGACTCCGGGGTCTAACCTCCCCTACAGGTTGGGACGTCCTCGGTGGTATATCCCGCAGCGGGGTTTGCTCCGATGCTGGCTGCAAGGGGAGTGCCAGTAGCCGAGTTTAACCTGGAGGAGACACCGGTGACTGGAGCACTGCGCTTCCACTTTCAGGTTCCGTGCTCTCTCTTTCTCTGCTTGCCGAATCAGATAGGACACCTCGAAAGCGTGGACTGTGTGCTGCACTTAGTCTCTCCCTTGGGATATAGGGGTGGGCTCAGGAGTGCATGTAGTCCTTTGTAGGGGATTGTTTTCAGTGTGCTATATTATGCAATTTCATCGGGGGGGGGGGGAAGAAAACAAACTCCAATTGAACCCAGATTACTAAGTCAGATGTTCTTACTCAGAGCCCTTGAGCAGAGGAGCAGTAGGCAAGCTAAACCTGCTAGTAGCACTAGTAGCACTTGCCAGTACCGTTCCAACTGTAATAATTATTCTCTCAACAAGGCTATGGCAGCCACTCTGGTGCTGAACCTCAGCAGGTTACACATGCATCCGGATCACTGTTCCAAAGCAGCCTGACGTTTACTGCAGTCAGTAAAACCGTTTTGCACTGGGGTGTCACATTTAATTGCACTGCATACTAGTCTCATGCCCAGACCATGCCCCCCCCCCGTTGGGTCGAGGTCTGGGGACGAGACTGCTGTGTCCTGGTTTATGCGATACCATCTGGCCCATCCAGGGAAAGTGTGGCGAGACCTTACCACCAGCCGTGACCCGACATCCCTCTGAACCAGAGTCATGATGCAGAGCTAGACTACTAGTATACGAACATATATGTGACTATGTTTGGCTGCCTGCTATAATTAGTGAATATTTTTTTGGCCAGTTTTTTTTATACATAATTGCCACAGTATCATAACTGTCACATTGTGTTGCTGGTACAAGCACTACTATCAGTGATATAACCTCCCAACTGGAAGCTCTGCATGGATTAATCAGAAGGTAAAATATTGAATACCGTTACAGGGAGCAAAGATTCACCATAAAATATGATTGCATAAATAATAAGAAACACTACCAGTATATTTTAACAAAACATTTGTCATAGGGATGTAGAACTCATTATAATGTGCACACATTAAAAAAATGCATAAATAGTGATTCATGCATCAGCAATTGCAGTTCTGTTTTCCAGTCTTTTCAACGGGTTTGGCGACTCGTGCCTCAGGCTTGATCTTCAATGCAACAGCATCCAGCATTTCCTGAATACCTGTGCCTTCCTTCGCTGATACTTCGAAGATCATGTCCGGCTCGATATCATTGTTCTCTGCATACTGGGATATGGTGGGTAGGAGAACCAAAGGTGAGACGTCCATACTCGGTAACGCATACTCTAGGTCAGACTGGACTACTGCAAATCTGGAATGGAAATTGGGTTTGAGGTTGGTCTATGCCTTGCTCTTAGGGTTGTGTTAGTACTGATCATAAGCGTCGGAACTGGAGGGGCTGGGGTATTAGCGCCCACACTGTCAAGCAGAGGTGAGAGATTGGTTTTACGATGCTTCTCGTTCCAGTTAGTCTCATGCCTAGACCTACGTTCCAGTGTGGATCCAGGCCAATTGAATGGGTGTGGTTCTCAGCTACGCATTGATCATTCGACGCAGCAAAGTAGACAATCACATGGTAAGACTGCGTCTGTAACATTTTAGTAGCATTCCTATAGCCTCTAACCAGCGTCGAGCGTTTGTTTTTTTAGACGTCGGGTATGATACTAGTAGTTCTAACCTTCAGAGATGCCACAAGAGCACTTCCTGAGAGCTAAGGAGATAATAGTCTTCGCACAGATACTCGGCTGCTTCACAGCCTCTGCGGAGGCATACAGTAAGCACCCCCACCTTCCTACGCTATTGATGCAATAGTGGGCATATACTACCACAGCTCAGATAACATGTAGCTTCCCAGGCTTCAAGGTAGACCCTAGACAGAGACAGTAGCAGTTTTCAAGCAAAAAACGTAGGCAATTTATAATGGCTACTCTTTGGGTGTCTTATGTACAGAGTGACGGCTAGCGTACAGGTAGTAGTCCAGAGAAAGGAAACACCATTCTTTTGTGCTCTCTACCCGTACAAGTTAATCCCACTGGAATCCGTGGGCAACCAGGCTCTCCACGGTAACCGAGAACCGTGGTGAGCCCGGGAAAGAGACTATTACTCACCTGTTGCGCTCTTGTTTTCGAGACTCTCCTCTCGTCATCCAAATCTACCTTATTGCCCACTAGAACTGTGATGATCTCCGACTGCGCCCGACCTGCTCTTGCGGAAATGGCATTGTCTGCCCAGTTGGTGAGAGAGTCGAATGTGTCTGAGTCGTCGATGCTGTAGACCAGCATGATCACCTTGGACCAGCGGAAGTATGTCTGTGGGATGGTGCTCATGTGACGCTCAATCCCAGCCGTGTCATACACCGTCATCTGAAGCAAAATAATTCAATATGATTATTTAGCGCCCAGCCCTCAGCAAAGCCAACCACAGTGAGTACACAGTGCACATGTATATAGCCCTCCGGGGGGGTGACAGGTACAGAAAGAATGATCCTGGAAATATGTCCTGTCTCTTGCGACTTTGTCCGTCTTAATTTAGTTTTTTCTTAATTCAGTTCCTTACGCTTTACTGCAGTTCCTTCTTAATTCAGTTATCTGCTATTTTGTCATCTTATTTTTCTATCACTTCTTATGTGTGAACAGCTCTAGGGCGGTTTTAGGAGTACACATATGGAGCACTTTAGGGCTTTTTGCATAGGAATAGGTGAGGGTTAGTCTTTCAACTCCTACTTCTATCTCACAATCGCCCTAATCACGGTTGTGAGATAAGAGCTGGGTTGGAAGGCCTGGTATGAGGGTAGGGTCAAGACACTATGGCTAACCTCATACCCAGACCTCATGCCCAGATTTTATCTTACAGTTCTACACTTTCAAAAAACAATCAGTTGGAGACAATGTATCCTCTTCCTTTAGGATGTATATAATTGTAGGCACTAAATGTTATACGAAACAATGTTTTTGTGCTTTCGTGTATAAAAGTTAAGTGAGAGTACAAAACATTTGCGTTTTGTCTACATGTATGCCTTTGTAGATCATCTAGGGAATATAAGGCTATTCCCCCCCCCCCCCCCCCATGTTACTCTGGGTGTATATCACTCTGCATCACTTAGTAGCACACTGATAGGAGTTCAGGTTAGTGATGTTCCCACGGAAGCAATGTGCAATCTGATATACATGTGAGGAGCAAGACCATCAACATCATTCCATTCATAACCTCACTACAAGCACTACGTGACTCGCCCAAATACCAATATTTCTACTGGAGCAGGAGATACGGCTAGTGTCTGGTTATAAGCAACAGTAGTGTTTTAGCCAAGCTGCAAGAACGGTGATTGACCCCACCCCCCTCTCTTGCATAGTCTTACGAGCCAGGAAACATTTTGTGATGATAACTACATTCCTGGCCATCGGAGCTACACTCAATCCCTCCTCCACCATACCATTCCGGGCAATGTTTACAAAAAATACACAGGCACTGAGCTGTATAAACAGGCCTGCAGGAAACTAACGATCAATGATAGCAGTGAAATAGTTGATTTATCGATATTTCTGACTTCGTAGGCCTAGGAAATACAGATTTGCACCCTAGTATAGGAGAGGTAGTTACACACAGTTTCTCCACGGCTGCGAGATAAAATCTGGGCGCGGAAGGCCTGGGTACAAGGTTATGTTTTGGTCAGCAGAAGTTAAGAATCTATTGTTTATAAGGCATATGATAGGTTTTCTTGTGTGTGTGTGTGTGTGTGTGTATGCCATTTTTTGTGCCTGCCTGCATATGTTTTGGAGCATGAGAAACAGTAACTCACTGTGGCCTTGAAGCCATAGGAATCCTTACATTCTGTAGTTATAGCTTCCACTTTGATAGCATCACTAACATCTCTTCGTATCCTGGCCTTTCACTCAGATCTATCTCAGGGCCGTAGGAAGCTACCGCCAACCAAACTTCCAATTTGCGGATGATCATTATAATGGGTGTGTTTAATATGTATTAGACCATACTGCACTGATTTATGCAAATCTCATTGGTCAACTGGAGGGCACTAAATCACTTAGTGCCCTTATCCTCTGGGCATAATCTGTTTATAGTCCATGTCGGCTATCGACTACTCAGGTAAGTGAACTAAATAATAGTTAGACACCGAGACCAAGGGATCTATGCGATTTAGAAACCCGAAGGCCCGGGGCTGTAGCGTCCCGAGCGAAGCGAGGGTGCTACTAAGGGCCTGAGGGTTTCTAAATCGCGTAGATCCCATTGGTCGAGGCGTCTAACTGATTTAGACCATAGCAACAGGCTCTACGTAGCAACACAAGTTAGTTCACTTACCTGAGTAGTCGGTAGCCGACATGGACTATAAACAGATTATGCCCAGAGGATAAGGGCACTAAGTTGACAAGCCGGGCACAAAGTGATTTAGTGCCCTCCAGTTGACCAATGAGATTTGCATAAATCAGTGAAGTATGGTCTAACTTGTGTTGCTACGTAGAGCCTGTTGCTATGGTCTAAATCAGTTAGACGCCTCGACCAATGGGATCTACGCGATTTAGAAACCCTCAGGCCCTTAGTAGCACCCTCGCTTCGCTCGGGACGCTATAGCCCCGGGCCTTCGGGTTTCTAAATCGCGTAGATCCCTTGGTCTCGGTATCTAACTATTATTTAATAGCCAGTCTACATCGTATACTCACCGAAACTTCCTTCCCGTTTATGGTCCACATTTTATGGTATTCGCCCTCTCGAGGGTTGTGCGAAGTTCCCTCCACAAACTGCCCCGTCTTGAACCTCATAAATAGGGAGGTCTTCCCCACTCCGACGTCTCCCACCAATACCACCTTGTCGGGAGGGGACTCCATCAAGTTGACGTCGGATTCATGCTGCCCAGACATCGTGGAAGCAGTTGGATCTCGTACAGCGAGAATATAATGGCCTGCAGTTCACTTCGTCTCTGCTCCCTCTACATAAATTATAATAGTAGTCTCGTGCCCAGACTCCGCCCGCAACAGAATGCATGCGCATGCGCATGCGCGTAGAGTGATGCATACCGCTACTCACCATGGGGCAAGCACCGTTATACAACCCTAGTTGATGAGTTGTATAGGTCATGGACCTGGAGAACTAGTTCTTGATGTGTTCAGAACATATTGTTGATTCTCTTACCATATCACTGAGGAGCCCATGGGGTTCATGGGCTCCTGGCCATACATAGCTATATATATAGCTACTACTATATAGCAGTAGGAAAACTTGAATCACTTGTGCCCTCACACTGTAAAGAGTAAATTTAACCCAGGGTGGTTGTCACATACACTGTTGCAAGGATCATAATCTATTTCAGGACAACCCCATGCAAACAACTAAGCAAAAAAACCAAAAAACTCCCAGTATGAGCGGGCTTGAAAGAAACCAATGTGGTAACCTGCAGACAACTGGTATGCTATGTGGCATGTACATGTACATACTGGTTTTGTATCCCATGCATGTACCTAGCTCATGTAGCTATTGTAGCTAGTATTAGTGGGGAATATCGATATCTGATTGCATGTACAATGTAGGTAGCTAATAATAATCGTTTCAGCTAGTAAAGGTTGCCTGTATAGCACGTATAGGGGCATGTAATGGTCATGTACCCCGTGGACATACTTGTTGCTGTGGACGGATGATTATTGTTTCCAAGGATGGTATGATTTTAGGACAGCTCCATGTAGCTAAACATTTCGTGGTAACTTGTAGCTATGCATGTAGATAATGAATCTGGTACCATGTGGCATGTACTGGTCATGTACCCCTTGAACCAACCTGTGGGGAGTGGAGCCTGCAATGAGGCTATCCTATACTATGGTAGATTACAGGACAGCTCGTCATGCAACTGTAGCTACCACCCAAGGGTTAAAGTTACTACGGCTACCATTCATTTTTGCATATTGGAAAACATCATCTGATCCTCTATATTCTGAAGTCTCAGGTTACTGTAGCTATATGTAGCTACAATCAGTCTCCCATGGGTCGAGCCTCAAAAATCATTTTACTGCATACAGCGGCTCTTATGCCTACTGGTCCTGTTCCGAATCCGAGTCCGAGTGATCTGAGTCCGAGTCCGAATGGCCCGAGTATGGTCTGGACTTTGTTCACAGTTTGTATTTCTAGTTCTGCTTCTCGTCCTCCCAGTCTTCTTCTTTTTTGTCTTGCTACCTCTGGACCCTCTTGTTCGAGTTCTGCTCCTTGTTCGAGTTCTGCTCCTTGATCGGGTTCTGCTCCTTGTAGACGAACTCGAGTTTTCTTCAGGGTTGGTCACATCAGTGGTTGTAGTAGTGCTTGGTGTTGTGGCTGTGGTTGCTACAGTCACAGTGGCAGCTGGGGTGCTACCTGGTGCGTCTGTAGTAACTGTTCCTGGTGGCGGGCTGGTGACCGATGGCTGTGTTGCAGGGTTGGTAGGAGGCTGTGTTGTTATGGTGGGTCCATTGGTGGGTGTTGTAGTGTCAACAGCTGTGAAGGGAAATGCTACAGATTAGAGTTTATTATGTGGTTTGGCATTACATGGCCATGCAGGGCTGGGAGGAATTTTACTGGCTGTACTTCTAGCTGTTCAAACTTAGATGACTAGCTATTACAAAACCACCTATACTCTCAGTCTTCCAGAGAAGTCGATGCTGTCTTTGTCAACATCTACCTCGCAGGAGGGAGAGTGAAGGATTAATATAGCTAGCTAGTTAGCTTTATAGCCACTGCCGATTCTCTGTTGAGCAGGCTATCTAGTTACCTGCAGACTATAGTTAAATAGCCGCTAATAATAGTCATCCATCTACAGGACCAATATAGCTTTTGATGTCTATGGTAAAAATAATCGGGAAAGTTAACTTACAACTAGTGTTCTACCAATATAATATAGCTACTTGGTATCGGACTTGTCCCTGATTCATTGCATTATCTGCATGGTGTCAGCAGTGGATATTAACTAAAATTATAGCAGTCGTATGATAACTAGCTATCTCATGTGTAGTATTATGCCAGTGCAATTAAATAATAGCTAGCAAGATAATATCAATGGTATCATTATTATGGCCGTGATATCGATATTGTATACATTAACAATTTAAACAGTGAAACACTAGCTACTGACTTACAACAAAGGTTCTCTACACATACATCTCTGTCAGTTGGACAGTTCATACATTGTCGTCCAGTTTCATATGGCCGTTCTCCATCCACATTACCACTGCATACAAAACAAACATGCACTTGCAACCGTCAATGGTATATACTGGTATAATTGCTACAACTACAATTACTAGCTTATAGACTCTAGATCACTGACTGGAGTACGTAAGCTTACGCTGGCCCATAGTGGCACACCAGGATCAGAGAGTCGGGCGCTGAGAAGCCATCAAGAGTGGCACACCTGGCAACACCACATCCCACCATATCAGATGTGGCCCACACCAGCTATACGGGTTGCAAAGGGGAAGATCCTTATATATGCGCGGTTAATTGCCCAGTTTCATTTGGCCGTTTCTTATCCACATTAATTCAATACTGTAGCTACTGCATAAAAAAACTATGAGACATGCATCTGAAATCATCACTCCTACTATCCCTTACTATACATGAGCCTCAAACACCTTAGTTACTGCTGGACGCCTGACCTTGAGAATGCTATAGGCTCTAGAATCACTGACTACAGTATGTAAGCTTGCGCTGGCCCATATATAATTGCACTTGCCATCTTCAATGGTATAATTATTATATTAGCTATGTGTGACTCAGTTGAGATCGACTGAAAATAATGGCAGTCTCGTGGTTACCTAGCTACAGCGACAGGCTCACTATACAGGACTAGCTAACTGTACAGTATACTCTGTTCAAAAGAAGTTCAACCGGCATTCTTCATAATTAGCTATATACCTACATGTACACTATATGTACCACCCAAGTGCATGCATGTACACATGCATATACGCCTAGCTACTTCCAGTCTGCGCTACAATGTCAACTATATTAATTCCTTTACAAGGGTGTGTGAGATGTAAGCACTAATAGAAAACCTATTGAAAATTATTGCCACACCCTAAATTTCACTTATAGCTATGTGTACACAGAATACCTGAGTGTAGTGTTCACACACACGAGAGCAGGTATTCGATGCATAATTGTAGAACTGCTCCTCACTGTTCCACTCTCGAACATAAGAAGTGTAATCAACTGTACTGTTGCTTGTTGCAAGGAGGTTTTCCCCTACAGTAGCAAAGGATGGCGCCTGATCAGCCCGATTGTCATTGTGCTCAAAGACGCACATATCCGCGTAGATTTGGGAAACTTCTGCCAGTTCTTCATTCCATTGCTATATTAGAAATAAAATAAAAACAACGTCTGTGTGATTATGGGGGTATGGGCAGAAAGGAAAGTGTAAGCACTACAATGACAGCTCCTAACTTCGTACCCAGGCCTTCCACGCCCAGATTTTTATCTTGTAACCATGGAGAAAAATCAGGGAGTAATCTCCTGATTTTTCTCCACAGTTGCAAGATAAAATCTGGGCGTGGAAGGCCTGGGTAAGAGGTTAGACGGCTCCTAGGTGGTATACATAGGGGGAGCAGTATATAGAAGGAATTGTTATAGCAGTATACATGCACCTGTCAATGATGAATGTATCGTCTGTTAGATATGCAGCCTTGTGCACAGGACTAACCTATTAGAGTATAATTGAATTTGATAGCATATTATTTATTTGCTAAACTAATCACTTATTATGCTACATAAGATATTGCAGTAAGGTACAGCTGAGGGTATAGGCTCCAACGCACGGCAAAGCACAAAGTACACATCCATATTGACACATGCACACATGTCCCAACTTACAATTCTCAGCATATTACTTGCAGGAGGGTCCACCATACTTCTGAACATGTTGTGGGCATCCACAAGCTCTTGTATGTCTGCTTCCGATAGGCCATTTTGTGCTGAAACCAACTGACTGAAAGTACTTGCTATTAATATCAGAGTAAGCACCATCTTAGCTTCTGCAGACTATAACTAACACTATGACTGTATTCCTGTCTTCATCTGGTAAATGAGTGAATGTAGCGTACCTGACATACTATAGTTGGAGATGTGCATGGCTGCAGGTGTTCAGTTTAAATTGCTAGCGGTAGTACTATAGTGCAGCTGCTTGCAAATTGCTATATAGAGGTATACATTATGCAATTAAGGGAGTGTCCTTTTAGTATTCCCTAAATGTCTAATGGGTGCTGTAGTGCCTAGCAACATGTAATGAGATAGTCTTCAGTGAATCAGCGATCGATCAATTGAATTGTAAACACATTTTTAAAGTATACACTTTGCCTCTATGTCTATATATAGCTAGTACATTACTTTGTCAATGAGTATAAATGTCATTATGTAATACATGGTGCTGCTATCAACTCTATTTTGCAAAACATGAAAACACATGTACATGTACAAAAGGAGTGTGCATGTAGCTATGGTAACATGACCATATAAAATAATACCACCGTGACAATAAAAATTACGCAAGTACATTCATACACTAGTTTCGTACGTATAACAGTGGATAAAGATCAGAATTAATGTGATGGCTGTTTTGGCTATATAGGACTCAATCTGTGTTCTGATTACTTCTAGCCCTTCCCCTTCTTCTTGCCAGTTTTTGCTGCAGATCTGCCGGATTCAGATAGTAATTCTCTACTCCTTGTCCTCATTCGAGACTGTTTTCTTTTTCTTGTTCTTGTTCTTGTTCTTGTTCTTGTTCTTGTTCTTGTTCTTGTTCTTGTTCTTGTTCTTGCTCTTGTTCGTGACCGCGTTCTAGATCTATTAGACTCCTCAGCTTCTTCAACGTCTACAGGAGCAGTGGGTGAGGTTTCTACAGGAGCAGTAGGTTCAGTGGGTGAGGTTTCTACAGGAGCAGTAGGTGAGGTTGCCGTGTCATCGTCATTATTAACTGTGGGAGCACTTGTCGTTTGTACTGGCTGAGGTGTGGGTTGAACTGTGCGTTGTGTTGTAGGTAGAGATGGCGTCGTTGTCCCGCTTGTTGGAGGGGTTGGGATATCATCAACCTCTGCAGGCATATGTTATTATGTATATGACGACTGTGAGTAGCTAGTTAACCCAGTAGATATTAATTAACATGAGGAACCGATATAATAATTCAGTCTCAAGCTCCTGAAATGGATACTGCATGTAATTATTGATGGCTTTGAATAGAGAGGGATAAGTCCATTCATGCAGAAGCTCTAGTAGCAATGTATACGTATAGAATGCACATAAATGCATGCTGTATGTGTATAGAAATATGGTGCATACTTACCGCAAAGGTTATTCCTGCAGAAGTCGGTGTTTGCAGGACACTGGGAACACGGAGTGCCAGCTCTGTAAGGACGCTCATTATCAATATTTCCTCTGTAAAAATGAATGTATTGTCAACATAAATCCAACTGAGGCATTCATTAATGTAACTAAAGCCTAGCTATACAATTAAGACCTATACTATATACCAAAGTTAAATGGCTTCTAAGAATCAAACACGCATTGGAAAGCTGGCAATTACCTTGCTAACTTTAAATGGTGGTGAATCAAATACCGTAATTTCAAAATCTACTCCCCTTTAACTTATACAAAAAATAAATATGGTAATGAATCCGTGCAGGAAATTTAAAGACACCTGCCATGCCTTTGAATTCCTGCTTTATAACACTTAAGTGTACATGCAGTCTGGTGTAGTCACATGGCTCCAGCTAGCTACATTACAATAGCCACAACATGTAACATTCATATACTATACAATGTATACACTCATACTTATATAATCTACTATACTTACTCTGGTCCGTAGTTACACACCAGCAGAAAAGAATCAGGTGCAGGAAAATTTTGCACTCTAGCACACAGAGCCACTCCACAGCCAATCATGTTAGTGTGTGCCCACACCACCTACACAATCATGTATAATAATTGCTCATACATATCACCCACACACCTAATCCTATACATGTTTACGAGCCCATACTATTTACCTATACTGAAATGATCTGCATGCTATAGGCTTTTACTTTAATGTGCTCAATTACTATATATGTTCTGGTTACTGGGTGGACCTGTATGCAGGATCCGCCCATGCATGCAGTTACCGTTTATTGAGTATATTAATAATCATGTGACTATATAGCCAGTGTAGCCATGTATATAGTGATATACTGATTGCTATAGATACCTGACCCTGAGGACTAGCTGGCACAGGTACAGTAGAAATGTGTGGATGATAGGCTGCATGCACTATCATTGACTGGCTAGCTAGCTATATTATTATATGCTCACCTGAGTGTACTGGCCGCACTCAACTGAACAACTGTTTAAGTCATAGTCATAGTAAACCACTTCATTATACCAGGCCTTAACAGCTGCAGTGTAGTTCACAGTTTGAGCACTAGTCACAAATAGGTTTTCGCCAACAGTAGCAAAGGATGGGGCTTGACTGGCACGATTTTGGTTGAACTCAAAGACGCACCTATTTGCATGGTTCTGAGCCACTCTTGCAAGTTCATCATTCCATAGCTAATGAAAGACATTCAGGTAGGTAAACATGCATGCTAGCTACCTGCAATTCTCTAAGTACTATTATGACATTGTATATGGCATTGTATAGTATGTAGTCATGTTAGTGTTCTAAAACCATGACAAGGAGATCCACTTACTGACCAATCTCAACATGTCAGTGGCTGATGGATCCACTGTGCTCCTGAATAGGTTGTGAGTATCACGTATTTCTCGCCTCTGGCTCTGTGAGAGAGCATTTTGGGCAAGCACACAAGCATCCAGAGACAATAGAGTCACCAGAAAGAAACTCCATAATAGATTCATGAACAAAGTCATCGTATATCTATGTAGCTATAGCTATAGTACAGTCCTGACTCCGTGTTTAGCTATATTGTAGACTTGTATATGCTGTAGGTCCTTATAAGTAGACAACATGCATGCGTGGGTGTGCCCTTAATTGCCTCAATAACTTTTAACTCTATGATGTAACTATATATATATGGAACCCACATCAGGCCTAGGTACTTCACCCTCTTCAGCTAGGGAATGCCTGGAACTTGGCAGCTTCCATGCACTATACAGGAAATGTCTGTAATTGGTATGCTTTGTTCAGATTGACATGCATCAGTAAAGAGCCACAAGCAGTACTCAGAGCGTAAACAAATTCCTACTATAACATGATTGGTCAGTCTGTGCAACAGCTGGTAAATGCACCCCAAGTTATAAGCTATTTGTCATATTACAGTCAGTAAAACAAAGATACACACACAATAAGTGTATACACACTAGAATGAACATTATGCACGTACGCTATACAAAACAACAAATGTAGCACATGCAAATCAAATTAAATATGCATAGCTATACTCGCTAAAAAAAATAAAATCCGAGGGAGTTATTTAAAATCCTCAGATCAGTGAAGTGGCAGCTCCCAGTACAAGAAGTAGGCCAAGAAGTGATAGTGGGGAAACTACAGGAGGTGCCCCAGATTCAGCTGTAGGTGGTGGAGAGAGCAAGCACAATATTTCGATGTTGGATACTATAATTAGAGATACTGGCTACACTATATATAGTATACTGCTATACACTTCATGTATTATATAGTTATACCCCTGCCAGGAATTTACAAACCATTTTGCTAGCTCGTATAACTATAGTTATAGCTATATATAGGCCCAGGCCTATAGCTAGCTAGCTCAATAGTGCTGTAGCCTAGCTGCATGAGCTGTAGCTAAACTTACAGCAGAGGTTTCCAACGCAGAAAGGCTTTTCTGTAGGGCAGGCCGTACAAACCTCAGCACCAGTCTGGTAGGGCGATTCACCATAGAAATTTCCACTGAATCATATAGCCAGAGGGGGTAAAAAACAAATTATTGTCACATGAAGACACGCATGTATATTTACAGCATGCATACAATAGCTATTACACAATTAAATTTTTACCCTGGGCCGTAGTAACAGACAACAAAGAGTGCGTTCTCTCCATCCTCAGCACCTCCCACTTCCTCACATCTGTATGCACCACAGCCCACAGCTGCAGATCTTGCCCACACAAGCTATATATAACAGAGTGACATGAAATAACAAACAACTCCACACAAATCTGATAGCCTATCATAGTGCCTCTTTCTAGATCTGAGCCATAGTATTTCAAGGCATACAGATCTCACATTTTAATATGATAACGTGCACCCTTTGTAATCAGCGTACCATAGTACCAGGGACGGAAAAAAGTCCTCTTGATGCTATACATTTTCCATGCATGTGGAGAGTGGATTCTTTATGCCTAATATACATCTAACCTGCTTATAGCGTTGACAGCTTTCTCCGTCCTCGTCCTCGTCGCCATCTGCATCTGTACAGATAGTGGTGAAGTAGTCGTAGTACCGACCCTCCTGAAACCACTTCTGGGCTATAATGGTGTAGTTGACCGTGTAGGAAAGAGTAGTGTCCATGACTTCTCCCACGTAGTCAAAAGAGCTTGACTGAGAGTTGCGGTCTTCGTTCTCCATCAGTTCGCATCCCGACGCCCAAAATTGAGCCAGAGCCGCCAGTTCATCGTGCCACTCCTGTAGAATAGAGATCACTACCATGGTGTGGGTGGGGCTGGCTGCATTTTATTATGCCTATGTAATTACCATTCTCTCCATGTTGGTCGAAATGGGGTTGACCATTCCGCGGAAGTGGTTATGCGCTCTGAGTATTTCTGCCTTATCATCATCGGACAGAGAAGACCTCTTGACGCGAGCTGCCTCTGCCTCCTGGAGTATGCACCCGCAAATTAGTACCACTACTGCGGCGAACACAAGGATCGATCGCGATGCCATCTTTTTTCAGGTTGGATTATATATACCTTTATTCGTATCGACTATCAGTTCTGCACCGTTACTCTGAATGCTGCGGTCTTGCAGACCCGTCAGTTATATAGCTGCAGTGCGGTCAATTATAGCAGGTGGTCACATATTACCGTGTCTTGTACAATTTTAAGTTCTCGCTTTTAGGCAGCACGAAACTGCAGCTGCTCAATGGCACATGATGTATATGTAGCTGTAACCAGTGGTCCTTTATTGGTCATGTGATGCACTATTGTCTTGTGCACCGAGTACTGCTGTCAATGTTGGACGTGTTCATATGCATGTTGCAGTGCATTAGCATTAATGCTTTTAGCAGTGTTTGCAAGTTAATGGGCTATAATAACGAACTGAAAGTATGCAGACCGCAAACAATTGTGAGAAAGCTGAGAAAACATTAATCTGTAGCAGGCACTATGGGCACTGAGACATATATAGGCAGACACTGCATGGAGACGCCACATGTACATGCAGGCACTGAACATACCGAAGATGCACACATTGCAGACACTTGAAATAAAAACTCATTCATGCAGACCAGTACCATGCATGGACAGACTAGGAACACCACAGGCATTATATAGGCACACTGATTATACAATGTACCACACGCACTCCATGAAGACACTACATGGGGACACTATAATACCGATACAAGCATACGATTGCACACACCACAGATAATGCAAAGGACACCGGGCACTGAAGACACTGGGGATGCCTCAGACAATGCAAGTGGAGACGTATTATAAACACCACACAGATGCCTTATATATAGATACTTACAACCATTAATACTCAGTTACTAAGAATCGGTGATAATATACAGATAAATTATACAGTATAAATCAGTCCAGCTGCAGCAAAACCTGATGTTATTATATAGCTCAAGCTCAGTTGAGGTTCAAGATGATACTTCCTACAATTACTGACACAATGAGGACTGCAAATGTCGCCTCAGCAGTTACTGGAGCAGTACTTCGGCCTGCGTGAAAAACCATGCATGACAGTTAATAAAGAAAAGTGTATGTTAGCATGTAACTCTGATATTCAAACCTCTTAACGGGGGTATATTAAAAAGGTGGGTGCTTGAATAATTAGAGGAATCAATAATATACATGTATACTGCTATAGCTATATAATTATAACAAAGTTATTGGTATGGGTGTAAATTTTCATGAATGCCCTTGATGACAATCTAAATACTTTTTCCACTGAAAAGTTAATCTCATCGTAATGCGTAGCTATGAGTGAAATTTCACTGCAATAACATCTGGCATTTCTGTTATTAACAATTTCCGAAGAGATCTGAGAAATAGCTACTAGTTGTGTGTTGCTATATCCTATTTACCACTATTTATAGCTATATAGTCTTATCCCCTGAGCTGACAACCTCACAGATCTCTGAACAGAGGTCTATAGAGCCCAAGAATGAGACAAGACTTGAGCATCCATGTGATTCTTGTACTGTATGCCATCTGAATGTTCATGCACTTAAATTTAGGGTATGTCTCTCGCTAGCCAGGCATATATATACAGATTAATTACTATATAAGCTAACAGGACTTGTGTAGGTACCTATGCCACCTGTCTGAACGGGCCCAGGTAGTGAAGCGAGTTCCAGTTGTGTGGTAGCTCCAGTCTGAGGTCCCAGCGTTGGCTGCATTGTTATGGGTTCTCATGGAAGAAAGCAATAACATCTTATGACTGTCCACTCTTAATGCACCCACTTAATTAACACTTTGAGTCAAGCCACTTGGGACTTTGTATATATCTACCGGTATACAATCTTTTACTCCTCAAGGCAATGATAGAGGTTTCAGCTGTTGTTCACATGATAGAGGTTTCATGCGTGCAGTGTACAGAATAGGTAGCTAAACTGCCTTAATTATTTTGCCATAGAGATATTACATAATGTGCATGCCCCCTTCAATTATTAATAGGACCCTTCAATTATTAATAGGACATTACTTCTAAAGAACAGTATATTATAATATTATATATACCTGGTATTACCCTGACGATGACAGTGGGACTGTCAAGGCGCCGGACCCCAATGCTCGTACGTATACGTGCTCTGCACACATATTCACCGCTGTCTTCAATCCTAGCATTGAATAATTGCAGAGCTGCGGATGAAGTGTCTTGCAAGTAGAGAAGGTAGGGGGTAATTATATTTCCGTTCTGAAGCCATAAATGCTCGCCATCTACATTTTTCTCGATGTGGCAACCAATGGTTCGTGTTTCCCCGATAGTCATGTTAATTTCTGCTGGCACTACTTCCACGCTGCACAAGAACCGACCTGAAAGCACACCTCCCAAAGGATCAATGGCGTAATCTTGCTCTAAGCATGCAGATTCAAAGGAGACCCTCACTGTGTGGTTGGAGGATAATTGAGCTACTCCAAGTCCAGATCGAACTTGACCGAAATCTGTTACTGTAATTAGCAGTTCAGTTGCCATATCTCCAGGTAAGTGGGTCACCTCTGCTAGAGTGAAGATGAACTCTCCATTAAGTCCAGTGTCTGCATCTGTTGCCTCCAGAGTGACAAGCTCCGTCACGTACCCCAAGATTCTTGCAGTAGTGAGTAGTACTTCTGGAGGTGGGCTGAGGAACATCGGGGCATTGTCATTCACATCTGTTATGGTAATTCTGATCTGTATCGAAGTGTTCAATCCAGCATCATCTGTTGCTGTGACAGTAAGCTGATAAAAGTCTGTTGCTTCTCTGTCGAGCTCTCTCTGTGTTTCTATACTTCCCATGCCTACTTCCGATAGCTTAAACGCTTCTTCAGTATTTCCACCTGTGATTTGGTATGTCAGTGAAGTGTTTGTCGTGGAATTTGTCGCATCACTGAAGTCCATTGCAACACACCGTGTGACTAGAGTTCCGACCGGCACAGTCTCAAACACAGCAGCATCACAGGGCCCAAGGAACTCTGGAGGAGTCACATCTTGTGTGGACGGTTGTGTCAATGATAGCCTGAAAACAAGGCCACACCACAGGAGGATCTGAAGCAAACTCATTGGAACAGCTACACTATAATAACCTGGTCTCTATAGCTTGCACCTGCTCCTGTCTCTCTGTACCACCTACTTTTTCGTTCCAGCAGAATCACAACCAACTGTTGGTACTAAATTAGCTACTGCACCACTGTATAGCTGTAGTGAACTGAGAGGTGGCAATAATACCCTGGTTCCAGATGTGACTAGAATGTTGCATTCAACAAATTCCAATATTTAACACTGTGAGGTGTCATTGCCACTTATGGAGAACAAAATGTAATAGACCGTTTTCAGTCTGATGTCATCACAATGACATCACTGAACCTACGGTTGGGGGGGGGGGGGGGGTATAATCTCTGCCTAGCTTGAACCATACCTCTAATTAATTATGCACCACTGAAATTTACCCTTTTTCCACAGGGACTGTACTGGGTTGGGGAGCAACTTCTGCCCTCCCCCCAACACAGTTTCCATGGAAAATTGACCATGCCCTCATGTCCCTTCATCCTAACTCCGTCAACGTGGACAGCATTGTCATCAGTGGCTCATTTACATAATAGACAAAGCAATAGTGATACAGCAGGGATGATGTAATTATTGTTACATCACTTAGCTAGTAAATTCGAAGATGGTAGCTGAACAGCTGCCAAAGTGTTTGGTAAAAACTTACTCAATACGAGCCACTAGCTCTTGCAGTGGGAGGGGGAAGCTCCTCCCATGTAAGAGCCTGGGAACAAGTCCATGCAGCCACTACTATAGCTCAGTGGCATAGCTACACTCGGGCATACCTGGGCTGGTGCCTGGGTAAAGTTTGTGTGTGCCCGGGTAAAAATGGCGTGTGCCCGAGTCATGTCATTGTATATATGTATTGTTGTATAATATCAAATGGTGAGAGAACTGTGTGGTGGTCCAATATTTTAAGCATTCGATGCAGCTAAAATCAGTGATTAGAATGGTGGCTTTAATTCAACGTGCATGTTAGTACATACATACTGTAGCTGAGAGGCCCATTCATTTTGATATTCAACTTACACATTAGTACATGCATACATGTGTACATAATATGTAACGAATTGTTGCTTGGAGAATTAATTTCAATGTACATGTTAGTACATAATTATGTAATATATCAGTTGTTCAGGGAGGCAACAATATCAACATACATGTTAGAACATGCAATTAACTGTCGCTGGGAGGCCTATTATTAGCACCTTAGTGAGTTTTCACAATTTCACACGTGAATCATAGGATTGCGCAGTAGAATGCCTTGTGCAATCCTAGGAATGCTCAGCAGAATATTCGCAATCCTAGGATTGCGCAGCAGAATATTTTGTGCAACTCTAGGATTGCGCAGCAGAATATTTTGCACAATCCTAGAATATTTTGCACAATCCTAGGATTGCGCAGCAGAATATTTTGAACAATCCTGAGTGTTTTGCACAATCCTAGGATTGCGCAGCAGAGTATTTTGGATCAATCATTAAAATATGTTGTGCTGAGTATACAAGAAATCCAGGAAACGAAACACAAAAATAAACAAGCACACATGCACACACACTGACAGACACGCCCAAAAAGAAGTAAACACAACAACAATAACAATAGCAAGATAAACTACCTTGGCTTTGTTGACATAATGTGTGGGTGATTCAATCCGATAACCAACAGTGCAACGACAAAATGCTAAGTTAATTAATAAGGTATTAATTATGAATTATATAGTACATGTAGTTGAGAGAGTTATTGATTTACAAATGACTTGTTTAAAGGAGTACAAAGTGTGATAGAGGAACTGCCGGAGATCGACTTCCTTTATTGTCGTCCTCCCTCTCTCCTAACATAATTATACAGATATGATGTAATGAATAATATCTGTAAAAATATTATAGTTTGCCTCTAGTTGCTGAAATTAAGGTATCATATGCAAATGTACAGGCTGCAATGTATTGCATAGACCTATATATAGCCTTGCTCCCAGGCCCACATTAACTGATAGAGTAAGAGTAGTAAAGAGTTTGGTAAACTTTTTTTTTTAAATCAATGACTGTAGAATTTACCTGTGACACTTTGTGTAGAAGCTGTGTGTGCAGAAAAGAAACAAAGTATCATTCATTGTGTATAGAAAGTCATATGACCCACAGTGCCAGTAGGGTTTACACAACAAAAAGTATAGTTCGTAATTTCCTACGGTACTAGACACTAATTACTCTAATTATTCGAATGACCAAACAAAATGAAAGCTATGAGTTCAAAGAAGATTTTCAAAAAACACCAATAACAACAACAACAACAACATACAGCTGCAGGGGGATTGCATGTGAGCAACAAAAGCCATTGTTACCTGGTGAACACTTTGTGATTGCCAAATGGCAATTATTTATTTAGTGAATAGTTAAAATTGGTATGAATCAGTCTGTAAATGGCTATAGTGTACGCTTAGTTTGGTTAGTATTAGCTCTGCTCACTCGGAATACTTGTTTGGTTGACATGTCATGCTATGAGAACATTTCGTTTAGTCGATGAACCTGAGTTGATAATCAGTTCATACTTGTCAGTTTCACCAAAATGTCTTCACGTGACCCGAGAGTCTCGGGTAAAACGTGAACCTCACATGACTACGTTAGCAACTACTAATTAATAATTACATACCGACTCCGCCCCTAGCTGATTAAACGACGCTTATCCATGTAGCTACTGTAGTAGCATCCTTAGGCATCCTTCTTCCCGACCTAAGCCTTGAACGTCATCGCTTTCGAGTATTGAATTCGACGGCAGACTGCGTACAGCGAAACGGATGAACCTCTTAATAATTGCATTTTTCTAAAATTTCTCGTTGCTATGCGTAGCTGATGTTCGGATATTTTGGAGAAACTGTTGTATGCAAAAGAGTGGTTGTGTTCAGGCTATTAGACTACTCAAACAATAAGCCCAAATATGGTAGGTACCACATAGAAGCTTCAGCCTCATTCCTAGTCTCCACTCCCAGCTGTTTTTCGTATGTAGGATAAAAAAATAAAAAAGCGGGAGGGAGCCTGGATGTTTTACTCACGTGAAGGCTTCATATCCACAGGAAGTTTTGTGGAATGCTCTGATCTAACCACTTCACATGATATAGTACACTGAACCAGCAAAAGAGAACGAGAAACGTGAAGTGGTCGTGAGTAAGCTTCTCTCTGAGTACAAACACTGTCCTGGCTGAAAGACCAAACCAGCAGGTGAGTACTAAACGTGGCCCTTAGTCGAAAGCTAGCTAGCTAGCGGGTTAGCTTAGCTATCAGTACCGGTAAGCTACCTAGCTTGGCCTAGCCCACTATATACAGTACTCAGCGGGCTAGTCATTTTAGTTTAGCTAGCGGTACGGGCAAACTACTTTAGAGGTTGTGGTGCATGAAGCAACAGTGTTGGCACAGAGTTAGACTGTAGATCATACCTTAGTATCCAGCCTATGGCTTACATTCAAACCACAATGTAGCAAGCCTTCAAAGGAAGCCCCCACGTTATTAGTCACCCTCTGGTTTTGTCTTTTAGCTTCTGCATTGCGCGGCAAGATCACAGCATTCCACAAAACCACCTACACTCTGTATGGGTAATCACATTGATTCGAGTGCAATTTGGGAATAATTGAATGGGGTACTTGCACGAGTGAAGTGAGTGCAGTTTTGCCTATTGCAAGTGCAATTATTCCCAAATGGCACGAGAATCCATGCGATTCCCTAAAAAGGTGTGTGATTACAAAAAGAGTGTGATTGTGGAAATAATTGGGCTCTTATCCATAGTGGCAAATGTTGCCTACTTTCACGTGAGTAAATCGCCCAGGCTTCCTCTCGCCTTTTTTACTGCATGCGAAAAAAACTGGGAGTGGAGACTGGGAACGAGGCTTAGAATGCTACCCAACAGTGGCATCATTTCTGCTTCCCACCGTTACTGGCTACAGAGGATAACTGCTGAGGCTTAGACATAAATTCATACTGCGACTCTTTCTACAAGCATCACTGACCCGAAACAGCCATAGGTCTTACGGGTGCATAGCCTCGTTACCAGACCTCCCTGATCCGTGCATGTTACCTAATGCGAGCGAGCGATGCGGGCAAGAGGAAAAGCGGGGAAGGCCTGGTATCATTTATCATGTGCCGTGATGTAGGGTAGACTTAGGGCAGACTCAATTAACCGTTTGAATGCACAGCTTAGCACACACATTCCGTCCCCTCCAAGATCTTCTTAAGAGTCAGGATCTTGGAGGGGACGGATGGACAATACCTTTTACAAAATGCAACTGGGCAAGACTTTTGGAGGGAAAGCTGGAGTGTTTGGGGGGGGGGGGGGGAAGCTCTCTCCCCCCCCCCCCCCTCTCAGAGCGCTAAAACCTTTAGGTACCAGTTGGCAGTGTACTATGGGGCTAGTTAGTGCGCTCTAACTAAACCCTGTAATGCACTGCCAACTGGAATCTAAATATTACATGATGCACAGTTCACACTCATGACACAGTGAGAGCATACCAGTTTCACCAAATGTTCTCACATGATCCTACGTTAACAATAACTAATTAATAATTATATACTGACCCTGCCCCTGGCTAATTAAATGACGGTCATAGTTCTCATATATTGCCATGTTCGGACATTTTGATGATACAGGTTAACGATATTAACTTACAGCAGAGGTTGTTCACACAGTGGGATTTGTCGTTTGGGCACATTGAACAAGAGGAGGGGCCTGTCATGTATGGAAATTGTCCTCTAAAGTTACCCCTTTAGAAAAAGGAAGACAACTGGTTCACTCACAGCCTTTGTCAGCATAAATAGCTATTCTGTCATTGTGCTCTGAAAGGTGATCACACCTTATTGGGACACACCTTTGAGTATTATACAGTGTTTTGTTTGCTTAGGCAGTGCTCTTCCATAAGGGGTGGGATCTGATTATAGCATCCTTCCCCCACACTGCCCTGTAAGTGCTGTTGATCAAAGAAGCTGAAGCTACCTTAATTACAGTTGCAGACATGCATATATATGGGCCCCACAGCAGGCCTGAATGAGAGACAAAGTAATTATAATGTAGGAGTTGTGTCACCTGATTTGCAGCCCAAATGGGCCGGCTATTACAACTCATGAAACCATTTCCATGTAATGTCACTACGACAATGACATCATGCACTGCTCACTAATTTTGTTGGATTGACTTCTGCGCTGAACTTCAACCGTATCTCAAATTCGCAAAAAAAAAATCACCCACCCTCACACACACACAATGGTCAACTTCCAAATTTGTCCAATCGAGCTACTATAGCAAACCCTAATGACATCGGCAGTAAACTGCAAATATACTGAGTCAGCTGTAAGATATCATAGGTGTAGGTACTGTGGGGGTTGGGGGAGCCATGGTGAGCGGGAAGATTGTAAGTTTAAAATGAAGCCAATTGTCTAGTTTTCCAGCTGTTAACAATCCTGCAGCTAAAGACTGAAGTACAAATTTTCGTGAAAGTTGCCGAAGATGTAGCTGCGATGATTATGACAGATCTGTTTAGATATGACACGATATTCCAACTGGAGGCATTTGCTACTGGGTCGTGGCTTCCAGTCACTAAATACAAATACTGCTGCTAGTTAGTGTCCCATAAATCACCAGAATCAGCTTCAGTATATCAAATTTTCAGGAAGGGTATGCCCCCAGAATCCCCTAGTTGGTTTTGTCAGTGCCCCCCCCAAATCAAAATCATTTGTTCATATGCCTATGGATATACTAAAATTTCCCCCCGGTGAAGAGTGCAGCACGAGTACTGAAATTACCACTATGACGTCATAATCATAAAGGCACCCACTTCCCAATATACCCACAAACATCTTCATTGTAATCAAAGGCTTACGCAGGTCCGTAGTTGCATACGAGGTTGAGTGCATCGGAATACTCAAAATTCCTTGTCTGTGCACATCTGTAGGCGCCACATCCTAGGCTGTCTGATTCCGCCCACACCACCTGTACAAGTAAACATGTTACTCGCTAAATATGTATATAAGCCGGCCGATACAACCTAGCACGTACCCGGGCCTCCCACTATCTTACAGTCATGGAGAGAGAGAAATTGGGGAGTAACCCAAGAATTAGAGAGTCACACGCTCACGATAAATTGATTTTAGAATGAAGTACAGGGACTATACTTGTCACACAGAGTAGGCTAGCCAGTGTGGCTAGGATGGCTGGATACACTAGTTATTTAATTAGAAACCTCATGTAGTGTTCCCCCCCTCCCGGAATTTGCAGAATCTTTTGCAACACTCAGGCCAGTAAGTAAACGTGCTAGAGTAATGGGTGGGCGAATGATTAATTAGGCTTTGAAGTCCATCCTAGATCAAAGTGAATAGTGCCTTCCATATAAGGAATGCTCCGCTCTCTGAGCCTTGAAGAGATTCTGTATATGGATAGGTTCATCTATTAGCATTGCCATAATACTGCTCCCAGCTGTTCATATACGCTACCTGAGTGTAGTGCCCACAGACTTGGCTGGCAGCGCAAGTATTTGAGGTATAGTCGTAGTGCTGTACTTCTGTATACCATGCTTGGACCAGATCGGTGTAGTTGAGGAATGCCCCTGGGGCTGTAGTGATGGCCATGTTCTCTCCAACAAAGACGAAAGAGTCGGACTGACTGGCAGCAGTAGGATTGTGATCAAAAATGCACAATTTAGCGTAATTTTGAGCAATGCTAGCAAGTTCACCATTCCAAACCTACATAGGGGTTGCGATAGCAAAAAAGTGATAATAAGGTACATGTATGTAACTCTGTCTGCCAACTGCATGAGTAACACAGGGACACAGGGAGAAAAGCTAATTTCCCAATCAGATTTGTAAATTTGCTGATAAGGCAAATTTGTATTTCTGCAAACCTCCCTTGTCAGCAAATTCACAAATCTGCAAATCTAGATTGATCTGTGATGATATGGCAAGGACACCGGAAGTGTACGTGTGTGTCTGTGTGTGGGGGGACTACTACATAGGGTTATTGCACTACTGTACTACTACTACACCCAGGGTAGTAAGTCTGTGAGGGCATAAATTTGTTAATCTCCTGGGGGGGGGGATACTCTGCTCTTAGACGACAGATTTGTTTAGTGTATAGCTAGAAGTTTTGTGTCTTGCTCACAATGTAGGTACTCTGGCCCAACAACTACTTGATAACAACAGTTGATAGCTAGCTACACAAAAATCAGTTAGATCCTACACTGCAAAAAGCATGTGGTTATTCTGACCAGCTACTAATTAGTGGTTACTTTCATCAGATGTCCAAGTAGGAAGGTAGGAGTTAGGCCTCAAAGTGGGTAATTTGTTCTTCACTATGAATTTGGAATGTCAAGTTCCACATGCAGGAAGGAACAAATTACCCACTATACTCAGACATCTGAAATTCAGGCAACCACTTAGTGATCAAAACAACTACATATTATTTGCAGTGACTCGCTCTTGTTCATAAGATCCCTGGAGAACCTACCACTCTTTTGCTACTCATGAAACAAGATTAAATGGGTCGTGATATCAGCTGATAAACCTCTGTCTCATGCACCTGAGAGAACAATGTTTTTGCACGGAGCTGGTATTATATTATCACAAATCCCAAGCTCTCTGGCCTCAATGAAACAGAATGAAACTTCTGCTTCATTGAGTTGGGAGAACTTAGGAATGAGGCTATGGAAATGTTAGCATTCTTTTACAATTGGGGTAGCTGCTTGGATTTTAATTTACTTATAACATGCCTAAATTTGTTTCTCAGTGCACTGTGTACGTGACTGCCTGCCAAATAGTATATAAACATTGCTGCATCACATTATATCACTTCACATAATGCACCATTCAATCTCACAGTCCAACTGCTACGTGCATGTTTGCTCTAGTTCATGAGATGTTTAAGAATGAAACCTATAACTTTTATATGTTATAAAATTCAATGCCATATGCATGTCCAAAACCATCATGCTGATCCAATTGAGTAGTACACATATTATAAAGAAGTGTTTGCAAGCTTTCAAGAACTGCTGCTGTTCTGGACCCATAATGCCCATGTACTGTATCATATTACCAGCACCTACCCTGTACATTTTTTTTGCACAATAGTAACCAGTCATTAGCAACAAATACCATTCTTTCCATGTTGATGGCGATTGGGTTCACCCTGCTTCTGAAGTGGTTGTGAGCATTCAATAGCTCCTGTTCGTCCGCCTCGGAGAGTTCTGTCTGTGCATGAATGCAGCTACACGCATACACGACCGCAGCAGCAATAAGGGCTACTTTCGGGGACATATTTAACAGCTACACACGCCCGTCAGATCGGCAGACGGGTGTTAAATACGCACTAGCTGCACGCCGCGCCGCACTCCGACACTCTAGTGGGATTTTTTCTAATTTCGCGGCTTTGTGACTGTGCATGTGCGCGAAAATATTCTTCGTGAAATTTTTAATTATCGGCACGTGACCTGTAAGCGCTGCATATCGCATGTACCAATAAGTTAACACACTGAAGTACATGACATCACATGTATTGTAGGGCAGTGCAGTATGAAAAGAAGTGATGAAAGTGTGCACTTGGATCACACTGAAAAATACAGCATTTCCGTAGTAACATACATGTAAACGACACACAAACAACAACATAAAAGCATGTATAACATACAGAGTGTGGTTACCAGTTACATTACAAAAGTGACATAGCACAAGTACAGTCGGCCCTGTTCCTTGGTGCAAGGGAATGAGGCTAAGAACAGCACTAGTACCTAGCCACAGCAGCGAGGTTTCTCTGCTCGGGTACTGGATAATGTTGCAGTCCCTCTCTTTTCCTGCTCTCCAGGTCCCTTTATTCTTCTTGCAATGGCAGCAAACATTTCATCCACTCCCTCACCAGTCTTTGCCGAGACCTCGAAAAACATGTCTTCGCTTATCTCGCAAGTTTCAGCCGTGTTTTTACCACGAGTTTTCTGCACCTGTCTCGGTTCTAAGTCATCCAGGTCTAACTTGTTTGCAACGAGTGCTCGTACCAGGGACTGACTCGTGTTGCCCAGCCGCTGGAAGGACATGCTCTCCGCCCAGTGAATTATGTTGTCAATTGACTCCGTATTGTTAATTGCGTACACTAGTATGACAGCTTTGGCGTTGCGAAAATATGTTGGAGGTACTGTTGCTTCATACCGCTCCATCCCTGCTGTGTCATAAAGAGTAATCTGCAGAGTGTTGAATGCAATAAATCATAAATGACTTACATGTAGAGAAGATTTGCATAATGCGGCTATTCATAGGTCGTGCACATGCAACTTCACCTGAAAACACGCCAATCAGAGGGTCTAAAATTCAAAATTTTCCTGTGGATCAAAACAATGGGAATGACAAATTTTTTCAGATCATAAGCCTAGGATGCTGGGGTGTCAGTGAATTTTGCACATGAGCAATTTCTAACTAATAATTTTACGCTAAGTACTGCCAGTTTGCAAGTGATTTCCACGAGGTGGACGACAGACTGCAAATCAATTTGGAGTGACCTTCTGGCCCTGCATGCAGAAGCCTGGCAAGAGCTTACACCCCACTATGTATGGAAATCAACATTTCAAGTTAGTTATTCCATAGATTATAGAGTACTCTATAATCTATGGTTATTCACCCACTCCTTTCGTTCTTGTGGGCGGGGCAAGGGTCTGGGCACTGCGACTTACACAAAGTTCCTCTCCATTCTGAGTCCATTTCTTCATGTGTTCAGCTTCTTTCCGTGTCTGTGACGGCACTTGCACGAACCGTCCTGTTTTGAAGCGCGTAAATAGACTGGTTTTGCCTACCATGTGGTCTCCAATTAGAACCACCTTATGTTCTAGGCATACATCTTCAGTTTGTTGTGCCATCTCTAGTACAGTAATGAGATGATCCTCTAACTCAGATTACAGGGTACCTTCTGGGTGGATCACTGGACACTGAACTTCACCTTGTGAACTTTGTACCATGAAATGCAAAGCGCAGCAGGCTTGAGGGGGTTTTCCCTTTCCACCACTTCCGCTGTACGCATGCGCATATGCGTCCAAGCTTCATTTTCGCGGGAATTCGAGCGGGAAATCGGCTGGTGAGGGCAAGTTAGAGTCGGCTGTTGTCCCTGCTGAAGAGACGCCCCTTCTTCCTTTTTCTAGCGCTGAAGAGAACACATACCGTTCAAAGAACAAGAACAGAACGCAAAAGTCAGCGGCTTCTAGCTAGCTAGCTGGTAAATTTGAACCACAGAGTACTGTAAGCTATTAAATACCCCACTCGACGCCTCTAGTTCTGGACGGAAAACTTCACTCACAGTTTCGCAGGTACTACTGGCATGTGCTGCTGTAGCTTTACAAAGATAAACGGTTCTTCCTATGGTAATACTAAATTGTCAACTGTCACTGACTCTTTCACTCCAGTATGGGCAGCTCCTCGTCTGCTGTGCCGATAGAAACTGAGAGAGCAATGGCTGCAGAAAGAGTGGAACGTGCTGGATCTCAACTTCAAGTTCCTTCACCAATGGATGTCGGGCCTGCTGACCAAGCACCTAGTGATGGTGTGCAGCAAATGGAGCAACAGGTGGCTACAAATAGCAAGATGGAAGGACAACTACAAGCAGTCGAAAATGAAATGGCTGTCTGCGTCTCTAAGCAGTGTGAACTAACCGACACAAAGAAGAGCACAGAACTGCAATCAGAGCCAGAAGTTCAAGAAGCTTCTGTGGTACTAATGGAAGAAAGAACAGTGTCTCCTTTAGATGGTAGTAAGGAGTCTGCAGAAAGGAAACCTGAAGTTCAGGTTCTAGTGGAGGAACAAACGGCGTCTCCTTTGGACGGAAGTAAAGAGTCTACAGAAAGTGGTGTATCTTGCTTACAGAAGAGTCAAAGTACTTTGCATGACCCGGAAAGGACAGGTGAAGTACCTACTTGTGACAAACATGTTCTGGCTACTTCAAAAGACCGAGTCCAAGACAGCGTGTCGGAGATGCAGGCTGAAGTCATGGAAGCTGCGGAAGAAGCACCAGAAGAGACATCAAACAGTGAGCAAGACAGCCCACAAGGTAGAGAGTCCAAAATGGAGGTCGAAGTCCCAGCTGCCTCCTCAGCTACGAAGACCTTAAAAGACCACAGCGGGCAGAAGACTTTGAAAGGAGAGGAAGAAGCGTCTGAGGTGGCAGAGAAGGGAACAGACGCAGCTGTGTCTATGTCAGAAGATATGCCAAAGCGGGAAAAGGAGGAGTCGTGTTCCCGTGACCCCTCTCCTGAGGTGGGAGGCGTGCTCACGAAGGCCATGGTGGACGAGGAAAGGCGGTTGAGAGATGGAGAGTCGCCAGGGAGCACAAGCAGTGTGGATGATGAGGTGTGCCTGCATGTTGGTGTCCTTAATTACCTGTGAGTGGTAAAATTTAGCAGTTTCCACTTGAGGGGGAAGTGATAATGATCATGAAATTAGTTAACCAGTGCCGTTATCAGCTGGCATACTAGTGGCATATATTGCACCATGCCAAGTGTTTTATTCGGCTGCTCAAACTATCCTGATTCTCACACACTCTTTCTGCTGATCAGGTTCAGGAGCTGTCTCGGATGAAAGAGGCCCAGCGCTTCACACGGCTACAGCACCTCCTGGAGAAGTCCAGCATCTACTCCAAATTTCTGCTAAAGCGCATGGAGAACCAGAAAGAACAGGAGCAGCAACAAGTGGGGAGGAAGAAGAAGATTGTTGGTCAGACCACGTCAACCTCAGTGGGTGATCTCGAGAAGCAGGTACAGTTTCTGTGTCTCTTATCTTAATTGAAAGAGTCAACCTCTTTTTCAGCCTTCGCTTTTTGCACTGTGTATAAGTATTTGCGGCTGAGATTGTGACACTAGGATCAGGACTTAGGCTCAGTTAAGAGGGGTCTTCTCAGTTGGCATAACAAAGAAAGGCTCTCTGAATACCAACTTTAATTCATAAAAAAACTGTCAATGTTTTGACTGGATGCTCTAGGTCGAAAGCTAATGTGAGAACACCTGCTACTTTATAGCCTCGCACGTCATGGGAAGTCAGGGGTCGACCCAAACTAGCTCCACCCTATAGTCACGTCAGAGTCACTATCCAGTAATTCAGGAAGCTTGTAAAACCTTGATATTGTCCCCTATAGCTGGAAAGCAAACGTTTCTTGAGATTACAGCTATTTCTGTACCCTCTCGACCCAGGCTGGAGAAAGCTCCACCACTCTTGAGACCACGTCTGCGTCACAGGAATCCGATTCCAGACCAGACTCTCAAGAGTCCAGTTCTAAGCCTGAGTCCCAGGAGTCTGGATCTCCGGAATCTGGTTCTTCCAACGACTCGAAAGCCAAGAAGCCCGGGAAGAGAAGGGGCAGGAAGCGCAAGGCCGAGTGCGAGTCATACAAGCTCTCTGACTACATGGACAGCCAGGTACTGTACTTCTCAGTGTGCTCATTAGAAATCTGTATGTTGTGGCCATCTATGATTTGACTGCATTCCAGAGGCTCTACTGCCCTTCAAAGGGCCTATTAAAGAGCTCATACATTAAATGATTCTAAGATCGTTCGGTAACACTGGCACCTGTTTAAAGGTGTCATGCCTTGAGAAAATATAATTACACACCAGAAGAAAGGGCACTGATAGAGAAGTTCATTGTATGCTGCTGCTAGGTACTTGTCTAAGCTTCTTAATTGAAAGATTACAGCAAAAATCGGCAAATATATATTATGTGAAGCATATGATTATACGGTTGGTATCGCCCTCGGACCATGTACATGTATTTTTAATTAATATAGGTGACATTAAATTTTTGATTGATTGATATATTACATATCTGATTCAGGGTCAGCTCAAGAAGAGAAAGCTGGAAAAGGGGGAGTCAGCCCCACCTATAGCCACACCCACAACCACACCCACAGCTGCTAGCAACTCTGTAGAGGAAGAAATCAAGCAAGAACGTAAGTCCTGACCCGCCATACTATTAGACTAGTACAGTGTATATGAGTGGCTTTTATGGAGGATGGAATATGTGTCACTCTGTCAGGGTACTACAACGGTCAGCCAATCCCAGCCAGGCAGCCAAAGTTGATGACGGGCGGGATCATGAGGTCCTACCAGCTGGACGGCATGGAGTGGGTCAAGGTACATGTAGGGTAATTAATGATGGGGTAACTCTGATCTCCTTTTGTCAGAATTCCACCGAGGGTTGCCTGGGAGAGAACTTACATGCACTTGGTACATTCACACTTAGGTTCTGTATGAGAATGGAGTGAACGGTATCCTAGCCGACGAGATGGGCCTCGGCAAGACTATCCAGTGCATCGGGGTGGTGGCACACCTGATCGAGATGGGCGTGAAGGGGCCGTTCCTGGTGGCCGCACCCCTCTCCACCGTGCCCAACTGGGTGGAGGAGTTCCGAAAGTTCACACCCTCAGTAAGTGGGCGGGAGGGAATGGTCGATGACAGGACATTAAATTCTTGAATAATAAGGACATCTTTTTAAGCCAAAGGCCCTTGTCAGATTCCTAGCTAGCACAGGTACTATCACCAAAGTTGTAAATCATTTCCTAGTATGAATGATTGGCCGCAAGCTTTCAATTTGTACAAATTTTTTCTCTCGTTTCCCTTACCACCACAGATTCCTGTGGTACTATACCACGGTACGATTCAGGAACGTGAGCAGCTGAGACGAAAGAACTTTTATAGTGAAGCCGCCTCCTCCAAAAAGGGCAAAGGGAAATCCCCCTCAGAAGAGCCACTGCAGCCTGTGTTTGTGACATCGTATGAGATCTGCATGAAGGACCAGCGCTTCTTGATGGGCAGGAGCTGGAAGTTTCTGGTCGTAGACGAGGGACATCGAATCAAGAACCTCAACTGTAAGCTTATCAGGTATGTTCATAAACCTCATTTTACATGTGTGTGTTTAAGTACATGATGTGGCTTCCATCTGGTAGTAGATTTGCGTTCCTGAAGAACGTGAGTCATTATAAGCACATGGTATCCCATTTCATATAATAGTGTTGGGTGATGTTTAGAAAGTATGCTGATGCTAGAATAACATACTACACTAAATTCAGGTAATGTAATTGGTTATTTTATAAGACTGCCAAGGTGAAGGTTGATAATGATATTATTATCATTGCCTTCATGATATTTTGATAATTGATTATCGTGACCTTTAAGGACCATAATATCACAATTTTCTTCTCTCAGAGCAGGTCAGATGGGCTTGTAAGTGCACTGTTGGTTTGATTTTTCCTTCCTCCTCCACCAGAGCCCTGAAGTCATATGATGCTGCCAATCGTCTCCTGCTGACGGGAACCCCCCTCCAGAACAACCTGGCAGAGCTGTGGTCTCTGCTCAACTTCCTCCTGCCAGACATTTTTGACGACCTCAACAGGTGAGGCAATCACCAATCCATCTATCACAGGATCTGCTTTTGAAAATGAAATCACTATAAAAATCAACTCTGCCTAAACTTGAGAATCAGAAATGGCATACACACATTATCATATCAAGTACATGTACACGTTTCTATGGTCTTTGGTTTGGGAGATGCCCATAGTTAATAAGGCTGTGAAAAGTAGACGAAGAGATAACATGATTTTAATAGTTTCTACTCTACATTGTGTTTCTATAGAATACAGCTGTTATGGTGTCAGGGTTTCATAAGGAGGGGGGGGGGTTGATGTTGCTTTTTTTAAGTTTATTAGTGATTACTTTCCAGCCTTTTTAGGGCCCCAGGACCAACCGCGAAGCACATCAATTTCAAGAATTTCCTGTGGGGGGGGGTTATGGCTCCACATACATCATTTTCCCCACACCCAACAATAATCCTTTGTGAACCCCACAATTATTGGTGTGGTATAATCAATTTTCCAGTACATACATGCTCAGGACATCTCCCCCTTCCTTGCCCACAGCTTCCAGTCCTGGTTTGACTTCGGTGGGAGTGGTGAGGACGAGGTGAGGGAGAGGATCATCGCCCAGGAGAGGGAGCAGAACGTGCTCAGCACCCTCCACCAGGTCAGACAAACGGTTCCATTGACATGCGTCATGTGACCATACTGTCATGGGTTAAAAATTATGTATAGGCCTTTGCTCCATGTTTATGTACTCACAATACAATGTACTTAAGAAAATACAGTGTGCCCTTAAAAGAGGGAGTGGGGGGTGTACATGAAGGCTAAAAAAAAACCCGGAAAACTTGCTAATGCAATTGCACAAACTACAGACAGCTGTTTTGGGTTATTTGGGCCTTGTTAGTGTAGTGTATGTACATGTAGCACCTGGAGTTTACCAGCAACTCCTAGCTGACCACAAACCAACCACCCTAGGTATCCTGGAGTTTACCAGCTGACTAGCAGCTACAGCTTTAAACAAGGCAGGCTGCAAGTCTTATATGCATGTACATATATACAAAATGCTTATGCATTTTGTCGTAAATCAGTAATACTGATGGCGAGTGGGAAATGCACAGTTTCTGCCACCCTCCCCTTGCAGATCCTGACTCCCTTTCTCCTCCGAAGACTGAAGATGGACGTGGAGTTCTCTTTGCCTCCCAAGAAGGAGGTGTTGGTCTACGCTCCCCTCACCACCACCCAACAGAGGTCTGTACACTGGTGACACAGAATTTTGCATTTGTTCTCCATAAACTGTATATTATACATGTAGTATAGTAGCTGTATACTATAGTATACTAGCTGTATACTATAGTATACTAGTTTTTATGACTCCTTATTAGGAAATTAAACTTGTTGTCTTAGGTACTACAAGAGCCTGCTAGACAATACCATTATGGAGATGGTCGAGACAGATCGAATGAAGAAGCTGGAGGAGCTCGGCAAGGAGAACACACCCTCGGGGGAGGGGCCCCAGGGGGAGGGGGAAGGAAGGAGGTTCTCTGCTAGGAAGAGGAGGAATAGGAACCGGTGAGTTTGCTTTGCTGGGTGATGTCATTGGGTAAAGTATGTATGTGGTGTCTATGGAAGTGATGATGTAATGTGTGGGTGTGGTTTTGTATTGCTATGACAACATACAATAAGTACATTCATGAAAAAGTCGTGGAACAGAGCATGGACAGTGATGAGAAACTTGGCCTAGAGTGCACCAGGATACTCGCTACCTCATGTGATTGCCACAGCGCATGAAAAATAATTCTTCAGCTCCAAACGTTTATTGAGGAGCAACTATAAATATTTTTTGCTTTGCCTTACCAGACAGCTCCACCCTTTACAGCCTTTCTCCCCTTTTCCGTCCTCTTCCTGCCTCTCTCTCTCACCCAGGTACAGCCAGCTGAGCGACACGGACTTTGAGTCCCTCCTACAGGGAGAGGTGGAGCTGGAGGAGATCACCAAGCCAGAGCAGAAGGAAGAGGAGAAGAAGTAAGTCTTCAATGTATGTGTGGACTCTACACTCACTGCTGTGTTGGTATTAATAACCCGTGGCAAGCAGCCGTATCGCTGAGATTCTAGGTGTCTCACTTGCCCTAGACATAAACTGGAAATTTAAACTAGTTGCTCTGAGGTAGCAGGTCTTATATTCTTTCCAGTAATTACTAAACCACAGCAGCGCCAGAAGGCAGAATGCCCAGTACATGTAGCTACATGTATGCTATACTAGGTACATGTACAGCAAGGAGATGAAAAAAAACTGATACACTATCCTTGCTTAATGACACTAGGGCAATAGTAGCCACTGGCACCTCTACCCACCCCCCAGGGTGTTTACCTCGGCAATCAACATCAAGATGACCAACGTCTTCATGATGCTGCGCAAGTGCTGCAACCATCCCTACCTGCTGGAGTTCCCGATGACCCCCGAGGGACAGTTTCAAATTGACGAAGAGCTGATTCACGGCTGTGGGAAGATCATGCTGCTGGACCGACTCGTACCGGCCCTCATCAAGGACGGTCACAAGGTGGCTTTACCTTCTTAGCTAACCTCCTTCCTAAGTTCTTACGTCTTTTTCATAACCATTTGTGGATCATGTCACAATGAAGAGTAGGCCATTGCCAATGGGTCTGCAGTGATATATTACCCCCCCCCCCCTCCTGCATCTTGTCAGATGCTGGTGTTCTCCCAGTTCACCATGATGCTGGACATTTTGGAGGACTTTCTGGAGCTGCGAGGACTGAGCTACAGTAGGCTGGATGGAACCATGGCCTTTACAGAGAGACAGAGACAGGTAGCTTACATTCTATGTTGCTTAGGAGTGCATCGAGCCAGCCAGCCTGAGCCAGATGTACATGCTTGTAATTTCTTGTGCTTCAAGCACTTTTACCCCCATTACATCATAACTGATAATGGTCTACCATCATGGAGTACGGTAGTACTCCATATATAGGGATGGCTCCAAAAAAAATGGCTGCCCCATTGTATGTGTACAAAGTGATATGTTCAACACTCTGCCCTAGACTTAGTCATAAGCTTTTATGGACCATACCTGTCATTCTCGAGTGTTTTCAACAGTAACCAGACTGTTAACGCTGACAGAGAGCATCGCTGAAGTGCCAAATCGGCAAGTCGCTAAATCGGCAAATCGTTTTCAGTCTTCTTTCGTCTTCTTCTTTGTCAGCCATAGCACAACAATGACTCAAGCGATTACAATAATTCAAACGCGAAGAAGCGCTACTGGATTTGGGCTAGTGCACCCACACCATAGCGTTCTCAAACAACTCAAACCGTTCAGCAGTGATTCTCAAGCGCTCGAGGCAAGTACTTGCCGCTATACGCCGTTCTGTTCCGTTCCGTTCTGCGCATTAAGCGATGGTAACGCCTACACCGGAAACGCAGCCTCGAGCATGCCGCATGGACGAGCTGTTCTGCTTAGACGCTTATAATATTTGGAGTACGCTTTATGACGGACCCAAAGTGAGTTGCTGTAGTTACGCTATAATAGTAAGAACACTGATACAACTGCTAGAACCATTACAGACCATACTAACCTCCATGATGTGCATTAAATGGAGGCGGCAAACTGCTGTAGACAGCCGTCTGCCATTACAATGTTACATACAGGTGTACAGTGGCATTCTCAAGTCGGTAGGCGCTTAGCTACAATTCACATTAGCTGTATTTTGCTACTCTGCTCTATCTTTAAGCCCCACTGAAAGCTTTGCAGTGCAAAGTGCGTTCTGTGTCTGTTACATTATAGGTGCTGTTAGTTTATCATAAATGGGAGCATATGTGGAGACAGCTAATAATGCTCATCTACCCCACACAACCACATGCACCATCTAAACACCATTCATACCTTTCTCCTCCCCACAAAAAACAACAGAAACAAGTAACAAAAAAAACATTTAAAAAAATGAAAGAACATAATTATAGGGATGGAATCCCCAAAAAGCAACCAAACAAGGTAGGAATGGTACCACAATACCCTTACGGATTGTCATCCCTATATCTTTTGCCATTTTTCCAACCTCAACACACACACACACACACACACGCACACAGACCAATCCCTGCCATGCCACACCAGCCATATCCACAGCCAATTAATAGAATGTGCATGGCAATTGCAGCACTTCACAATGCAACACACATCACCCCCTCACACTACAACTTATCCTCCACATGCAGCAATACACACTCGTAGGCTAGACTACATACATGTACCACTTACCCCACATTCTACACCACAATCCACACCTACAATGACAACTACACTCTTCCACCTGCAACAACACCCTTTCACCTCACCAACAGTTAGCACGGAACACATTTGCAAAAACATTATTCAAAGTACGTTCAAAAAAACCTAATCATCTACACCACGATCTAACATCCTGTCGTCCCATGTAACTAGCACTTACGTAAACTAGTGATACACAATGTGCAGGGATGTCCTCGCTTCACGAGAATTACTGGGTGTGGCACATGGTATGCAGGTGGCACGCCCATAGCACCCACCCACAAATGAAAAAGGTCAAACAAACACCCACAAAACAAAATGGCTACTTGCTATTATGTGCTTAGAAGACCAGAGGCCGAATCAAGCTTACTGTGATAGTGATCGCTTCCAAGTCTCTCCGTTAGGAGTCACAGTTGATAGCGAAGGTAAGTGTTCGCTGTGTGTTTGATAGGCTATACCAGGAGAACTGGCTGGAACAGGTTACGACGAAAAAAGGTCAATCGAACTGGAGTATAGCTTCGCTTTGCTCGGAACTAGTTGCAAAAATGGCAAAAGATATAGGGATGAGAATCCGTAAGGGTATTGTGGTACCATTCCTACCTTGTTTGGTTGCTTTTTGGGGATTCCATCCCTATATGTTCTTTCATTTTTTTAAATGTTTTTTTTGTTACTTTGAATATTAGTCTCAGGCATTGGATTTGGATGATACTTGCTCTAGGAGTCCATAACCCAAAGGGAAGGAGCATTAAACTAGTGATTCCACATGGCACCTACAAGAAATATGGAATGCCTAGTGGTTATGCATGGCTGGTTTACTACACTACTAGTGGGTTCCGTGCAATTTTACGCTATTTGACCTTTCACTCCCACCACACAGGGGAGAAAGAGCGTAGGGGGTACGCTCTTTGTTCCCAGTGTACAGTACCAATGGGGACAAAGAGCGTAGGGGTACGCTCTTTCTCCCCTGTATAACACAGGAATCCAATAGTGTGGGGTATACGCTCTTTATCCCCTGTATAACACAGGAGTGACATAGTGCAGGGGCACACTGTACACAGGGGCACACTGTACGTTTCCAGTGTATACACTGGGTGAAAATGGTGTACCTTTCAAACATTAAAATATAAGGTCATGACAAAGTGTTGTAGCAGTGTATACAGAGACTGAAAAGAATTCCAGTTAGTGATGAGGTGAGCCTCGTCCAAGGCAATTAGGCTGATCTTTTTCTGTTGGGCCATTTCCAAGAAGATTGGAAGTGGTTGGCCCCCACTGGTGAAAAAGCTTTCGGGGGTGGTGAAAAGAAGCCGAAGTTTTCCTGCTCTCAGTTTGTCCACAAAATCTTTCTTTTTATCTTTGGGTTGGCCGGCTCCAAAGTACGCAGCTTCGATTCCTTTCGTCTGCATTGCCTTGGCCTGGTCAAGCTCAGATGTAGGGTTCTCTAACACATAGTCAGACTCCTGGTCAGACTCCATTACTCATTATACTTGACACTGAAGCTAACAATTCACTGTAAGAAAAGAATTGTCATCTTGACTATAGTTGTCTGTTATTTAGTTGCAGATGATAACACATTACATGCATGGACACAGCTAATTGTCAAGATATACATGGAGGGAGTTGGTCAAGATTGCAGAAAAAACATTAGAAAAGTCGTCACTCCTAGCCAGCCATCAGCTATGCTGACTCATCTGCATTAGAACTAATAACCATAACCATTGCTAGGCTACCATTTTAATGCATGAGTAAGCTAATGTACTGTTAATGTCTGTTCCTCATTCTTGACCAACTCCCTCCAGATACTCTTACAATCTCGGCAATCGTCTGTGTCCATGTGTGTAATGTGTTCACTCATTTGCAACTCAAATAACAAAAGACTGGTCAGATTTGTATGGTATGAGACTTAGTTGGCCTGGGATGCTTGTCCCACCAGCTAATTCAATTTCCTGTCAATTTCTGAGGGGCACACTGTACATTTCTGGAAAGTACAGTGTGCCCTTGCACATTCTACACACAATTTCCAGTGTATACACTGGAAAGGTACAGTGTGCCCCTGCACTATGTCACTCCTGTGTTATACAGGGGATAAAGAGCGTATACCCCACACTATTGGATTCCTGTGTTACACAGGGGAGAAAGAGCGTACCCCTACGCTCTTTGTCCCCATTGGTACTGTACACTGGGAACAAAGAGCGTACCCCCTACGCTCTTTCTCCCCAGTGTGGTGGGAGTGAAAGGTCAAATAGCGTAAGTTTATCCTCATCCCTACTAGTGCTACATGAATTATGGCACTTATGTAGTACTTACCATATAAGGAGTTTTGTACAAGTGCCATTCGACAACAGGTGGAATCGGCATACATACACAAGTTTAACGCTTCTTCCCTTTGGGTTATGGGCTCCTGATAAAACTTTCCTGCTTTTCCCAGATGACAATCTTTCGTGAAGACCCTGACTGTCACGTCTTCCTACTGAGCACCCGGGCCGGGGGTCTGGGAATCAACCTCACTGCCGCTGACACCGTCATCATCTATGATTCGGATTGGGTAAGACCTGGCCGTTACAGCGCTACCATGTACATGTAACATTTCTCCATGATTCAGAATTCTGAAATAGCGGTACTCACAGGGTTTTATACCGGATTTGGTTGGGGTGGGAAAGACGTGCGATACACATACATGTATATAGAGGGCCACGCCCCCTAGGGTGCTGGAACTTTGCTACCCCCCAAATTTTATAGTTTAAGCAGTCAGAGGGGCCCAAAGGAGTTGCTAATGAATTACTTAGTACCAAGAAACAAGAAATTATTACCGAGATTTTGGGACAGGGGGAAGGGAATATACTCCCCCCCTCCCCCCATAAAACCCTGACTCACGAGTGCATGCACAGATTTGATTTTTGTGAATATTTTTATTCTAAAGGGCGTGATTAAACTTCAACTTGATTGAACCACTAACAGCTGATTTTGTAATAACTGCATTGTCAAATATGTAGTCATTGTGCTAGCTACATGTACATGTAATTCTGGTTCCTCCCTTCTTCTCCACCCCCAGAACCCTCAAGCAGACCTGCAGGCCCAGGATCGCTGCCACCGCATCGGCCAGACCAAGCCGGTGATGGTGTATCGGCTGGTGACAGCCAACACCATTGACCAGCGCATCGTAGAGAGGGCCGCCAGGAAGAGAAGACTCGAAAAGATGGTAATTCACAAAGGTGTGTGAAACTCTATCTTTTAACATTGTTGAAGGTCGTTAAGTATGCTGATTTGCTCATTTTTGGTTCTGGAAGCAATCTTTTTTTTGATTCCTTGAGGAATAAGGACATTGCAAGACAATGGAGCCTAGGCCTGGGCAGAATAATTATAGGAAGTGGAAAGGACTGGGAATTAATTTGGGGAATAATACATGTTATAGTTAAGTAGGTGTGGAACTGTGGCTATAATTATATTTATTTATCATAAATGCACAGTGAAGAGGCTGAACACATAGTACATGTAGTAGGTCCAGTTACTGCAGTCCACTAGCATGCGTATGGTATTAGGTAGATCTACAGATACAGACACGCTGCCATTGACTGTGGACCGTGTGGAGTTGGATACTGCAGACAGCGGGGTTTAAATTGAGGGTAATTGAGACTAACAGGTGGCTAAATTATGGGACCAATGGGAAGTTCCAGGGGAATGAAATAATCTTAATCAGGAGCCCATTGGGTTATGGGCTCTTGGCTTAATGGAGCCGCACTTTAATATGTACATGTACATACCAATCCTTATAGGCAAGTTCAAGGGCTACAGTGCAGAGGAGCAGCAGCTATCACTTGAAGACCTCATGGATCTCTTGCACTCGGTGGACCACGAGAGAGTGGTCGGTGGCAGCGATGCCGTCATCTCAGATGGGGCCTTGGCAGCCCTCCTCGATCGATCCTTCACGAGTAAGAAAGTTGTAGCGGCAGCGACCCGGGCAGAGGCGAAGACGAATAGACATGAAGAGGTGTTCAAAGTGCTGGAGGAGAGGGATATCCATGGGAACATCCTCCGCAGTGTGGACACTGAGTGTTAGAGTACTGACACTATCAGGGTTGTTACACATAGATCTAGATCTAAGCATGCTTTGTGCTACATTGTCAGTGTGGTTGCTCTTCAAAGGTTATAGCTATTACTATGCACAAAAATCAGTTCTAGATCATTATTTTGTCACTATGCTAGACAGGAATGTGTCATCAGTACATTATGTTATCGTCAGGTCATATGGAACACTTGATTTATGCTCTGCTCATCAGATCATCACATGATACAGTCATATAATTCACTGCCAAAATGCGATGCTTTTATGATTACATCGTGACCATGGCATGTCATTAGACGTCCCTAGCTACAATACAAAGTGAAATTAACAAATCTTTGTCACAGTACTGTGGCATGCAGGTTGTCTTCTCAAGTGTACAATTTATTACTCACTACATTATGCCTGAAACTAGAGCAATCACCATGCAGTCACAACAGAGTATATAGTTGTTTTGGCTGCTTGGTAGTTGTTTTAGCTCATATCCAAGCCTCCCCTTGCATTTTTGTTTGTTTTGTTTTTTCCCGCAGCAGATACAGGAATTTATAACCAAAAAATATGGCTGGCTAGCTCACATGTAAATACCCAGATTACAAAAGCTTAATAAGGACATTCAGGCTTAATACTTAAACCATTCACCCATCCAATGCCGTGCAAGCATGGACAAACTGAATAACAGCGCGCTTTGGGATCAGTTTCATGAGAGTATTTATGAATAAACTTCTTCCTGATGCTGTCCTGAAAACTTCCACACCCAAGGGTGATGAAAACATCACCTCGTAATAGAGCATCTGCTTCGACCAGTGACACAAATCCTGCATTTTCAGGTGCATGAAATGCATCAGGATTAAACTCAGCTACAGGGATACCCAACCGCTTGATGGCTGTGTCTGATCGGTTATTACAAAATTCACTAGGCAGCCATTTTTTGCCATACAGGCATGTTTCAGTTCCATAATTTGTCCCATAATCTCTCACCACAAGCACACTCTTTAACTTGTGTGAACTGTTGCATTTATCATAGAGTGAAGCCTTTCAGTACAGCAGTCTAGCTAAGTACCCTGGATGGGCTGGTTCATGTTGAAGTACTTTTTCCGTTCGCATGTGGACAGACAGGAATGGCTGCTCTAAAGATAAGGACTGAATAAATTGCTCTGAGGCTTTAAAGACTTCATCACTATGTGGCATCAAGTCCAAGGGACACTTCCACAGCATCTTTTCTTCCTTAAATTTATAATATACTGTTCTTGGTCCTTGCCAGTTGAGAAATACTACACTTTCATTTCGAATCTGAGAGGGAAATAGCACTTCTTTCAAATCAACAAGCGAGACGATGCCGTGACAAGTCACACAAATCATACGATTTACTGCATGAAATGCAGCAGGATTAAACTCAGCTACAGGCGCTTGATGGCTATGTCTGATCGGTTATTACAAAATTCACTAGGCAGCCATTTTTTGCCCTCTAGGCATGTGCAGTTCTGCAATCTTGTCCCATAATCTCTCACCACAAGCACACTTGTTGAACTTGTGTTGCTATCAGAATTCAATTTTGATTGAAACATTTTGTTCTTTGCATCCTTCAAATCGAGATCGTATTTTAAAGTCGAGAGAGATTTGTCATACACAAAGTGTACCAATGTAATGCTCCGATAAGAATTGAGGAGAAAGTCATGAATAGGCAAGATGATGCTGGAACTGCTTGCGTTGTGATGAGTTGTTCCCAACAGGCAATCACTCAGTTTCTTGCTTGCCAGAGTTAAATTGAACAACCTCCCATACCAATAACTTGGGTCTTGCTGCCAACTCATCGACAAACCATGAAATCCGAACAATCTGGATTTCTTAACCAGGGGTTCCACTGCTAACATATTCCACTGAACTGCTAAATTAACAAAATTAACAAAGTGCCTAGAAGCCGCAGTTAGTTGCTCTCTATAAAGGAATGACAACATACATGGAAGTCCGGATCCCCTATCTCTTAACCTGCTTGTAATATTTGGTACCCAGCTTGTACTGGTACTTTCTATATACTCAAACTCTCCAGTGATATTTGCATCCTGACCTTTGTACAACACTGCAATTCTCCTCTCCTGAGTGTGCTCTGAATTTAAAGACACATTATGCGTGTCTGAACTCTTAATCCAGACTGGTGTTTGACCCATGAAGAAGTGGATAGTCAGTAAAATGGGCCATGCTGCCAAGAAGAACAGTATATAAGCGGATCTTCGCAGACAAACCATTGCAGCAGTACAAATCTCCTCAACAAACTCACTAGAGGGGTAGCGCTAGCTATATAGACCCTCCACACGCGCTCCGTAGGTGTAGCGATCACGGTGCTAGGTTGATTAGGGCTGGCTTGTGTACACAACACTATCAGTATAGTATTATATTTTAAATTATGTGGAAGCATCAGTGGCGTAGCCGGGGGGGGGGGGGGGGGGCTAGGGGGCCATATTCCACTGAACTGCTAAATTAACAAAGTGCCTAGAGGCTGCAGTTAGTTGCTCTCTATAAAGGAATGACAACATACATGGAAGTCCGGATCCCCTATCGCTTAACCGGCTTGTACTGGTACTTTCCGTATACTCAAACTCTCCAGTGATATTTGCATTTGTACAACACTGCAATTCTCCTCTCCTGAGTGTGCTCTGAATTTAAAGGCACATTATGTGTGTCTGAACTCTTAATCCAAACTGGTGTCTGACCCATGAAGAAGTGGATAGTCAGTAAAATGGGCCATGCTGTCAAGAAGAACAGTATATAAGCAGATCTTCGCAGACAAACCATTGCAGCAGTACAAATCTCCTCAACAAACCCTAGGGCTAGCGCTAGCTATAGACCCTCCACACGCGCTCCGTCGGTGTATTCAAAGCGATCACGGTGCTAGGTTGATTAGGGCTGGCTTGTGTACGCAACACTATCAGTATAACGTTATTAAAATACCTGGCTACGCCACTGAGCATAGGGTGGAAGTCAAAATCTAGTTTGTAGGCGCGTACGCCCTCTTATAATTACGTCAAGCGCGTAGAAAATTGGGGGCCCCCGGGGTGGGGGTGGATCAATTTCTGCAATTAGCGTATGATTTTGTGGGTGTTGCCTATTGCGACTGTTTATCCAGGATTCGATGAAGGTACAATGTACATGCATATGTATTCACAACCAAGGAGGGGCGCCCGGGCTGGGCGGATTTGTAGCGTGAGGCATGATGCTTTTCTACATTCTGCACGGCTTCTATATATAGTTAGTCTCTCTTCCTCTGTTCGATGTGTTAGGTGCATGGCTGGCCGGTCAGCGAGCAGCACCATCAGAGTGGCCGTTTGCGGCCTCACCTCCTCTACCTTTGCTGGGCTTTCGGGCCAGGGAGCAGGAAAGTCCTGCCTCTGCAACCGGTTCATCCGGCCCAACAAGGATGACCTTCGCCTGGAGCAGACCAGCGTTCTCAGCCACTCAGAGTTTGGCAGCAATATCATTAACAACACCCATTTCTTATACTGGGGGGAGAAAGTTCTGGGGTTGCAGGACGGACAAGATGTAGTCTTCCAGGTGGGTGAAAGTATAGATTATAGAGTACTACTCTATAATCTATGGTGAAAGGAAGACGGCAGGGATCTCGATCATATTATTTTATTCGCTGCTTAGTGAACAGTAAATGAGGCTTAGAGAGCAATAGTTTTGTTTTTTATAAGAAGCGTCTATCAGCTGGTCTGCAGGAAGTATTGTGTACATAGCTATAAACACACCCTAGAGCTTAACTTTATACAAGAGACTCCAACCTTGCAGTCAAGCAAATGTTTACTGAGACTTGTGTTGACAATCCATGCCAGCCCTGGCTGTAAATATAGGGTCGTGTAGATAACCTCCGTTCTGATGTCGTTAACATGGGTATCCCACACACTGCTGCAGCTGCATACCTTGCATGTTTGTTAAAACTAATATCTCATTTTCATTGTGGCCGCTCAGTAGCCCATCCTACTGTACTTTCATTGTTTCATATGAACTCACTGAACTCTGCCTTTGGTACATGTATTACCTTGTGCACTTCATTCCACTTTCCTTCTCTGTTCATTTGTTTATAAATACTCTGTACTGTAATTTTAGTAGAACTTGCAACAAGAAGCAGAGTCTGAAGTGAAAAGTGTCAAGCGTGCAGGCATAAACCACTTAGGATATCATAGTCTGGTAGACCCCACTAGGACTACTGTGGATAAATTATTTGTCACTTGGGTATGCTTTTTGCTGAGCTGTTGCAAGTTCGTCAATACTGAGGTCACGTGACATACTCTTTGTTTGTGTGGAAAATATCACACTATACCTGAAACCCTATCTAATTTAGCTCTGCAGTCTCTAACTCTCGGTATGTTCCATTTCCCTCCATTCCACCTCCTCCCTCATCCCCCTCCACTCTCACCCCCTACACCCTCACCCCTCCACCCTTACCCCCTCCTCCCTCATCCCCCTCCACCCACACCCCCTCCACCCTCACCCCCCTCCTCCAGATCATTGAACACACAGAGTTTATAGAGTCATCCAGACTAGAGCCCTTTCCCTCCTCAAAACCCTACCACAAACGTTGCATTCAGCTCAGGGTGCAGAGTGGTGGCAAGATAACTTACATTGAGCCAGATCAACTGGTCCTACCCGAACAGTACAACGACGTGGGAAATTTCCCCGACAAGTTCCTGGTAGATGGTTTCATCCTCTGCGTGGATGTCTCTTCCAGTTTTACCGAACCAGGAAGGCACCAGAATAAATTCTTTGAGCTTCTCCTAAAAAACCTCTTGCCTACCAAGAAGCCCATGGTGGTGGCGCTCACAAAGTTTGACCAAGCAAAGGACTCATCTGTTGCCATCGTGAACAGGGTGCTTGCCCGCTGCAAGAAGCAGCTACCAGTGGTCGAGGTGTCAGCACTGCAGGGTGTCAACGTGGACCTGTGCTTCCTGGTACTAGCCCACTTGGTTGATCCCAAGAAACCCAAAACTCGAATAAGCTCCTATGCAGCAGGCAGGGCTATCCTTGGCGACCGTATACGCAAGAATGAGGTGTCCTTCCAACAGGTATGGCCATCTCCTTAATCTTTATTCAGTAACTGTTACTTTAGGTTGTTGTTTTTCTCATGGGAGCCATCAGCATATGCTAAATATGGAATAGCTAATACTAAATTAGACCTCTTTAAGTCTGTGTGATGTGTCTGCAATTGCTTATGCATCATAAACTTTTGCTGTTGGAATCTTCCTAATACAAGTACATAGATATAATATTATGTTTATGTATTCAGCGAACCGCCGCCAACTATGAGGGTTTATGTGGGTAATTGTCTGTCATAGGGGATTTCAGAACACTTTTACCGACAAACATGTATATACGTAGCAGTGCTGGGTAATTACTGTGCTTCACAAAGAGCTATATATATATAAAGTCACAAAAAAAAAACATTATAAGGATGAAATCCCAAAAAAGCAGCCGAACAAACTGTGGCAGTAGCATCTGTAGCCACCTTCTTTGGCGATAAGCTCTGCTTCAAAACTTGATGGTGAGATTACCACTTGCTGTGGGCATGACCCATTGCCGTTTTGAAATGGTGGAAGACACTGACAATAAGAAAGAGCTAGAAATGCAGAGAACATACCACTCTTGTGCCTATCATGGACACATATTAAGCTAAGGTATAGCGAATCTTATTGTTATTACTGTGCATGAAAGTTGCTAGATCTCCTAAATCTCCCATTGAAAGATTTTTGCTGACGGATAGACATTTTTACTGATAGACAAACCGATTACTTCACCCCGCCTTTGCATACGTGGCATGGGGTAAAATGTGGCGATGGGGTAAAATGTTGTGGAGTGCAGACTGGAACCAGGCTCACAGCGAATGCATATGGTATCCATGTCTGTTTTATCAGGTACTAGACCAGAAGATCACTGATTTTGTTATGAGCGTCACCGCAGCCTGCGAAGTTATGAGCGACCAGGTGGAGTTCCAGCTGCTGCAAGAGCTGTGTGGTATCGAGCGGGTGCAAAGGCTGGTGAGAGGCAAACTCAGCTACCTGAAGCGGGAAAGAGTGGAGGTATGGCAGGCCAGGTACCTCGAGGCTCTTCCTGGGATGCTGGCCGTCCTTCTTCCGGAGCTCCCCCTGACCACAGACGAAGAGAGCTCCCGGCAGCTCATCAAGGAGAACCCGAAAATGGGAGATTGTATGGTAGAGGTATCAAACTGGAGAGAGGATATAGGATTTCTCAAGAACGCAGATGGGCATGTACCCTTCTCACTGTTGAGCGAAGATGCGGGGGAGGAAATACTGCGCCTGCATATTGATCAGGTGAGTGGTGTGACGGGGTTGCTAAGCAACCTACATGTATGGGAGCATAGAGTAGTGTGTGTGTATGTGAGTGTGTTTTAGTGAGTGTGAGATTTGGTATATTAGATCCCCTTCCCTTTGTGGGCTGTTCCTGAAAGGAACAAACAGTGTATACCCCTATGCTACATTGTAGTTACCTCTAAAACCTTTCTCCAAAACTTCATCTCTGTATTGAGCGTGTCTCACCCCCTCCTATATTTATTTGGGAGGCCATGTACATGTGTTAGTGAGTGTGCCCCGTCCCCTCCCCCTTTCGATCCCTTCCCTCTCACAGGTACTGAAATCAGCAAGGGAAAATGCTGCCTGCCAGAAAATCCACGATGCACCTCAGAATGCCTCGGAGCTCACTCCTGGTAAGGGTGTAAGGGTGGTAGATGTGAGGGTGTGAGGGTGGTAGATGTGAGGGTGTGTGGATCGATGTATAGATTTAGGTTGGTGATTTGTATGTAGTGAAGCATTGGATTGTCAAGCACACAGAGAGCTGGCTGTACAGTGCATATAATCTGGTAGTATGGCTCCCTTTTCTGGTATACCTTTCTCTTGGCCTCGTACCCAGGCCACACCCTTCTGGGGGGTGTGGCCTGGGTACGAGGCTAACCTTTCTCCAAACTCATTCAGCCATAGGTACATATATGTGCTTAGCCGCTGCAAATCTTCCAACCTCCCTGCATGTTGCAACAATTTCCAGCTGATCTGCATGTTTATCTGTACTTCCAGCAGGGTGGCACTACTGTCAGTATATTGTAGATGGCTGCATGACTGGCTCACATGAATGTAAGCACACACAGGATACAATTTACTTCTCACAAGCACAGGTTCCAATACAGCTTCGGCTTTGTACTACAATATATCTAAGTAAGAAGATTATGGGGGAGGTATGCCTGTAGTAGTATTTAAAGGGCTATATAATTGGTAAGACTGCCAAGGAGGGTACAAAATTTCTGAAAGGAGAACGCCACTCCTTCCAGTGAGGACTGCATGCATGTCTTACTCTCAGTGCATGGAGACTTGTGTATGCTATCATTTTTTGGAGTGTAAGACTTGCATAAGGTTCACAAGACTAGATCATCTGGGCCTGGTTATGGCATCAGTACACAGGAACAGTGTGCCATTAAGAGAAGTATAATCACAAGACCTGCCGAATGTATGTAGTGGTATTTTGTAATGAACTCTTTTAATGATATGCATTAGCACATGTGCTTCATATTATAATGACGTTGTGTTATAGGTGCAGACGTGGACGGGAAAGAGGAGTCTGGATTGACTGAAATGACTCAGAATGCTGCATACATCGTCACCACACATCCCAATGAGGCGTATGGCCAGGGACAGTTGGCAATCAATTCCACACTAGATATGGACAGTGTTGATGAGGAAGGATATCAGATTATACCAGTGAGTGTGCCCCACCCCCTGCTGTGCTTATGTGGGAGTGTGCCCTGCCCCCTCCTGTATATATGTGGGGGGCACTGTGTCAGTAGGTGTGCCCGCCCCTCTTGTGTTTATGTCGGAGGCACATGTGTCAATGAGTGCATGTGCCCGTTCCCTCCTGCATGTGTTAGTGAGTGTCCCCCTTTCGATCCCTCCCCTCTCACAGGTACTGAAGTCAGCAAGGGAGAATGCTGCCTGCCGGAAAATCCACGATGCACCTCAGAATGCCTCGGGGCTCACTCCTGGTAAGGGTGTGAGGGTGTGTGGGTGTCTAGTGTGTATAGATTCAGGTTGGTGATTTGTATGTAGTGAAGCATTGGATTGGCAAGCACACAGAGAGCTGGCTGTACAGTACATAAAATCTGATGGTGAATTCTCCAAACACGTTCAGCTATATGGCTAATTTGGCTTTGTATTACTACCTAAGTAAGAAAATTGTGGGGGAGGTATTCCTATAGTAGCAGTTAAGGGGATAAGATTCCCAAGGAGGGAGAATTCTCATGCCACCCCTTCCAGTGAGGACTGCATGCATGTGTTGCTCTCAGTGCATGGAGACTTGTCATTTTGGAGTGTAAGGCTTAATTGAGGCTCATAAGACTAGGTCACCTGGGTCTGGTTATGGTATCAGTATACAAAACAGTGTGTCGCTAAAGGTACAGCTACATATATCTATAGTATAATCACAAGGCCTATGTATGTAGTGGCATTTTGTAATGCATTCTTTTTGGGCTACTGCAATGGTATGCATTAGTACATGTGCTTCGTATTATAATGTTGTGTTATAGGTGCAGACGTGGACGGGAAAGAAGAGTCTGGATTGACTGAAATGACCCAGAACGCTGCATACATCATCACCACACATCCCAATGATGCATATGACCAGGGACGGTCGGAAAGCAATCACTTAACTTCCTTATTAAGTACTCAGAATGTGGCTATCAATCATCCTCATGCTCAATCCACTCTAGAGATGGACAGTGTTGATGAGGAAGGATATGAATTTATACAATAATGCAGCAAAGTGTCCGCAACATGAATGACATCACACATGTGATGGTGGAAAGTGTATGCACGCTGGCATTGTGCCAAACAAATTCTGAAATACGTGTAGTGGTTATGTGTACATATAGTGGTAGTCTTGTCCATATGCAGCCCACAATAAGGCTATGCAGTGGCGGGATATCGTAAGCAATCCTTAGCTGTAGCGTATGTAGGTTAAGGATGAGGATATACAGTAGCAAGTAATTAAGTATCCTTAGTGTTGTAAGAATGTTTTGTTCTGTAGTAGGATCACGTGCCTGTCATAAACAATTTGACTTTCGCCAGATGTTTTTTATGTTGTACGTAGTTGTGAGTAATGAAGTGGTCTCTTCTGAAGTACCTTTTCATAACAATATATTATGTTATAGTTATACTACCAGCTGCTGTGGTTTATCAGGAATACACGAGGCAGTTATTCCATTAGAGGCCGAGGCTTCTAATTGCATAACTGCCGAGTGTTTCCTGATAAACCACAGCACCTGATAGTACAACTGGTTTGTACTACAGTGGTTTCCTAGTAACGTTCACACAGCACGCTTACTAAAACAGACTATTGCAAGCTGCATAGGTAGCAGTATAGCCTGTATACGCCTGCAAAAGGGTCAGTGTATTTTTCGGCCAATCAGCTTTCAGGTTTCATTGATGACTGTAAGGTGAAATTTAAATGTTACGGTTCAGCTTTCAGGTTAGAGCCCTCACCTGAAACCTGAAATTCCATTCAGCTTTAGTCATCAATGAAAGCGGAAAGCAGATTGACCGAAAAGTACACTATCATTGTCAGAGTTTTTGGAGTGCTGGTGGGGAGATGAAAATACTGCATAGTCAAACAAGTATAATTTCTACTTGAACGCGCATGATATTCCATTATACACAAGAACATTCTATCTAATTATCACCATCAAACTCAGCAAGCAGGTAGTCTGTTATGAATGACTGTACTGTTCCTGCATTTTCATTTCTAGGGGCCTAGCTACTTAAATTAATTTTGTGACTCGGTCTCAGGTGTGTTCAATTAATATTGTGACGCGGTCTCATACCAGAGTTCTCATGTAAGTATTCTGGGTACGAGATCAGGCACAAGCCTGCTTTATGTCTCCATCTTTCCTAGTACCTCCTCAACTGAACTAAAAACGTACATCAGTAGCTAATATCTTCCTAATCAGACTATCTCCTTTGGGCAGTTCTGGCGCATGAAGAAGGTTGGTCAGCCCCACACCTCTTTCACCATTGACTGTGGCCGGCTGGACAGCTCCCGTACGGTCACTCTCAGGATCCAGCAGGCGGGAGCAAGAATTATACATGAGACCAATTTTGTCATACCCTAGCCTATTCTTGACTGTGTAAGTCATGATCATTTCTTTCTGTTGTAGTAACATACAATCTTGAATGCACCATATTATACACAATTATGTGTGCTGTGCGCACGTCATAAAATAACGAAGAGCTCAGAGTTAGAGTGGTCTAACCAACTTGCCCCTCCCCCTCCCATATAATCTAATACTTTTTAGGAGCTGGTTATTTGTTTACAGAGTATGCATGTTTTTACTCAATGTTTGTACATTTCATAGGTACTAGGTTTTAGGGTTACCCCACTATGGCTTTTCTTCATGAGCCTTAAGTGCCTCCCCTTAGACCCCCACCCCTCTCCGCAGACCAAGTTATTCTGACATTATGCTAGATATTTTACTGACTGTAGCTATTTATGTTTACCAAGCTAGACTACTAGCTGTACTGTGGCTGCATATCCAGAGGTCTGGCTATATACTTGAATAATAAATTAATATTGTGACACGGTCTCAGGTGTGTATACTATTAATATTTAACACTACTGCTTACAGTTACATGTAGCTAATTCTAACTTACTGTGATCTGGCAGGCTTTGGATTTCAACCTGCAATTTTTTTGTCCACCCCAAACAAAAGCTGATCAAGCATGGAGTCACACATAAAAGGTCAGCTACCTGTCTGTCAGCCTATATAGTGCTATCAAGTAACAATGCTAAAAAATATACTGAGATACTCAATTTGTCATACAGAGTGCTTTAGATGCCACCATATTGCCACTCAGGGTACTCAGAATAAAGGATGCCATGTCTTAGATATCATTAGCTATTGCATTACGCAGGCAAGTTTCATTATTATGAGGTACAATGTACTAGCCTCATTCACCCCAATTTAGTACTGCATGGGATGAATGGTAGCAGGTGCATATATAGCTAGCAATACAGGACTGAAGGATGAACTTCGAGGGGAAGAGCCAAAACAGGTAGCATGACAACAAAGCTGTAGAGTGGAGCCTGGGAATGGTATTGTAATAGCCCACTAATAATTGGTACTTGTAATTATTATTAATGGTAATATAATTGAGGCAGTACTATAGTTTGTATGCTGCATGTATTATATTATTTTGACTCCTGACTCTCGATATACCAACAAAAGAAAGTAAGTCTGATAATGATGTGTGAACCTATTGAGGTTCAACTCTTGAGGTTCAACGCTTTATAGGTATAACCTATTGAGATTCAACTCTCAGACGGTTGGGATTTATAATACTGAATTTGACACACATCTGACGGATTGTCGAAATGGTGCGCTCGTTTGCAGACTGGGGTTCGGAGCGTTATCTCCCCAAGGTGATCAAGTCGGGGATCGGGCCCCCTGTACACATATTGATCTTCGACTTTCTACGTCCTAGTAGCAAGAACGCCGGTAACTTTCTTCTCCCGCGAGGGCTGAAGGATTCCGAAGCCGAATGGACGACTGGGCACGTTGCGGTGCCCACCGTGATTCCCAGTCTCGCCTATCCAACGCTTCTGGGGCAGCCATACCTCTACAAGTATGTCTGACCCTGCAGGAGGGATGGGAAGCTCACTAGGCGTTTTTTTTTCTTCTCCAACTAGGCCTGGGAAGAATTAGTTTGGCTATCCAGGAGGGAGGGAGGCTAATTTTTTTTCCAACTAGGCCTGGGAAGAATTGTTTATAAGTTTGACTATCCAGGAGGGAGGGATGCTAGTTGTTTTTTTCTTTCTCCAACTTAAGTGGTTTCTCTTTAGAGAAATACCACGAATAGTCATCTCTCTATCAGTACTGAGCCTGGGAAGAATTATTTGACCGTCTAGGAGCTAGCTACAGGCTTCTTTTCCCCCCTCCAAGTGAAGTTGTTTCTCTTTATTGAAATACCACAGATATAGTAATCAATATTAAGCCTGGGAAAATTGTTTAGAAGTTTGGCCGTCCAGGAGGAATCAGAGCCAGGCTAATTTTTCCCCCTCCAACTTAAGTTGTTTCTCTTTATAGAAATACCACAAATAGTCATAAGCCTGGGAAGAATTGTTTGCCTGTCAAGGGGCTATAGCTATAGGCTTCTTTTTTTCTCTCCAATTCAGTTAAGTTGTTTCGAAATACCACAAAATTTAATAGCCATCTATCTATCACTATAAGTCTTGGGAAATTTTTTCAAGTCTGACAGGCTGATTATTCATTAGCTACAACCCGCTATACACACTGAATACTAATAAAATAGCTGGAATGGCAAGTTATTAGGAAAAGCACATGTCACTAGCAGTATAAGCCCTAGCTTGTGGTGGATTTGATGAGCTCATTTTTTATGTTAAAGCTGAAACAGGCAAAACATGTACAGCAGGGTCATAATGGTTGCTAGTGTTAAGGAACCACAAAAAAATTAAAGAGCAAAACAAATAAAAACAGAAACAAAGAAATCTTTATGTACACAAAACAATACAATTTACAGCAGTAATTTAAAAAGTAGTTTAAAAAACAGTTTGTTTTTGTTTTTTCTTATCACTTGGCACTGTAACTATAGAAATTTATGCAAAATGCAAAAGACACACAATATCACTATTTTGTATGTATGCCCAAAAACTAGTTTTAAATAGCGATACAGAAAACAAGCCAAGAGAACATGTGAAGAAAACGTATTCCAGTTACGAATAGTACAAGGTACAAAGGAATTACAGAAGTTACTTGTTGACTGGTTAAACAGCTTAGTGACTGCAGTATCAATGCTTGCAGCGGTGAACTTCAACATCCTACCAGAAATTTGGTCCAGGCCACTTGCTTTAAAACATCTATTGATTGTAGTAGACATATAACCTCCTCTGTACATAACAGACTTTCTGGGGCCATTCCAGGTGTTCAGCAGACTCAAAGGAGCCATATAGGAGTGGCAATGATGTAGTGAAGCATTTAGAGCAGTAATTGTTCAACATATTTGCTTTGTCCAGCTCATTGTCTGCACATGTACCATTAGATTGATGCAATGATGGTATTGTGGCTGAATCTTTCCTGGAGAGCTTCATTGTTTCCAAAACCGTTTTTTTGTTTGCAGTATTAATCAAGGTTCCTTGAAAGGAATGACTGTTTTGAGTTTCTCAATGTTGATGTCACTTTATTACGTATGCCTTTATATTTTTTCCAGAAATACCAGTCGACCCTGATGACTTTGCCCTTCGGAATAAAATATTTCCACTTTTGCATAGGTAGAATACCCTTTGAGATACAAGTTTCCATGGTAGTCTTGAAAATATTTCACCAGCTTTGTAGAGCTTGTTTTACATCAGGGGTATCCATCAATGAAAGCTGAAAGCAGACTGGCCGAAAAGTACACTGACCCTGCTAGATCACTGTAAGTTAGTATTAGCTAAGCAGTAGTGTTTAATATTATAATAGCAGACACACCTGAAACCGAGTCACAATATTAATTTATTATTCAAGCAGCTAGGGCGGAAATGCAGCCACAGTACATTTATAATAGACTATCTGCTTGCTGAAATTGATGGTGATAATTAAAATTATATCTTGTGTATAATGGAATATCATGCACCTTCAAGTAGAAATCATACTCTTTTGACTATGCAGTATTTCCATCTCCCCCCCCCAGCACTTTACTATGTATCTCAGCACACTAAGACTTCTGATGTCATGGCAACAATGCACGTGGCTTCTGATATGGAACCAATAACTATACTTCAAAGTATAGCTATTTCCTGTATTTATGCCATAGCCTCTTACACTAACTTTTCCAGACTAGTATATATTATATTTATTTTCATACAAGAGCTGGCACTGTGCCCCGATGTCTATTACCGGTACTGAATGATAATAGCGATATGTACATAATGCATGCCAATCCAGGTCATGCATATTAGATTAAGGACTGCACACAGTTACTCCTCCACATGGTATGAAAGATAACAATTGGTAGCTATGACTCAGTACAGCTAGTTGGTATAATGTCATGCAAAATCTCCAGTGTACAGTACCAGTTTAGGCGAGCAAGTGAATCCACCATGTTAACAGCAACTCAGATTGCGATTGTGGCTGTGGCATGTCTGGTGAGTACAAGACTATTCTTTACTGTTTTAGTTCTGTCAGGACTACATACAATCATTGTTAAGATAATTATATGGGCAGTAGATTCATGCATGCCTTCACATTAAATTTTACAGAGCCAAGTTAATGCAGAATTCATTCTTGAAGTTGAAGTACATTCCTACCGCAACCAATTGAGCACTCTAGCTAATGGGAACTGCTGTGATCCTAGCAACAGGAGACCACCAGCCTGCAGCAGTGGATGTGATACCAACTTCATCTTCTGCTTCCGGGAGTTTGGAAGAACAGATGGAGACACTTTGCAAGAGAATTGTCCATATGGTAGACACATTAGTGGAGTCCTGGAAAATGCTGACGACATCATGTTCACCATTGGAGAAAACTTTCCCAGTGGACTGTCTAACCCTGTGGTGGGCACTGGAGCAAACTATCCTGTACGGTTGGACTTAGCGCTAATGCCTATGATCATATGTTAATAGCGATGATGAAGTGTGTGCCATGCTATGCGCATGCAATTTACTCTTCCTTTCTATACAGGGAAGTATTCAGTTAGCATTGAGTGTTAGTGATGTTGATGACTCTAGTTCTGATGATGCAATAGATTTATTCCTCATTGACATCAACATCCCTGTGGGTACCATATTCTCTCTCGCCCCCGAGACTCACTTTGGAACATTTAGTAACGAGCACATTGTCGAGCTGAATTTTCAACTGAGTTGCGCCGAAAACTTTTTTGGACCAGACTGTGCCACCTTCTGCATGGAAAGGGATGATGACCTGGGGCACTACACATGTGGCAGTGATGGGAGCTTTGTGTGTCTACAGGGCTACCAGGATCCTGCAACAAACTGTATAGAGTGCCTACCAGCAGATGGCTGTTGTAAGTAGCTGACTGCTGTGACATTTGCAATCATTGCCTTACATGAATTTACTAGAAATTCTTCAACGTGCCAATCAATACAGCTCCCATAGGCGGATTCTGCAATGAGCCTGGTGAATGCATATGCTTGGAGGGGTATGATGGAGAAAGCTGCTTGATTGGTACGTAGTAATTCATTGAATGGATGGAGTACTAGTATACACACACAATATTGTAATTACATGTATGACGTTAGCATGACAGATAGTTACAACACTATCATTACAAACTGACTGAGATAGTAAATTCTTGATAATAACACAACAGAGAATTTTACTATTTAGTTATTATAAACAACTGCACAACTTAGAAAAACATTATTATATTACTGCTATTCAGATTTGGACCCTTGTGGTCATACTGTACCCTGCCGGAATGGTTCTACATGTATAAACACCGGATCCAGTGATACTGATTACGTATGCATATGCCCAGAGGGATTTTCTGGAAGGGATTGTGAGCAAGATGAAGGTAAGCAAACACCAGGGTCTAAACAATGCTATATTGGTAGCTATAGCTATATCTTTTGATTGTAAACCGCATGGTGCTTGTGCTATAGATCTCTTGGCCCGGGAGCCAGATCCTGACTCGGGTGTGCCGGCTAGTGATTTGGCAGGTGGAATAGTTGGTGGAGTGATCGGAGGATTGCTGCTATTGGGTGTCATCTTGCTGAGTGTGGTGCTGGTGAAGGGTGCAGTTGCGAGGAGGCACTGGAAGACTTACAGTATGTATCAAACATTACTCTAAATGATCATGTACATGCGCACAGGGTGGTAAACAGTGTGTAGTAAAAATATCCATTCCAAAGGAGTTGTACATTTCCTCAAAAGGAAACAATTAGTATTAATTGTTTCCTTTTGAGGAAATGTACAACTCCTTAGGGAGTACTTAATGGATATGTTTACTACACACTGTTTCTGTGGTTGCATTGTCAGTGGTGTAAGTATTATAGCAGCCGCATAATTTTGTCTATAGCTAATGTTCAAGAACTGAAAATGAAGCACCAACTGAAATAGCTATAGACAATATTATGCGGCTGCTATAATACTTACACCACTGACCATGCAACAAACATGCTTAAGGCATATGCATGCATAATTATACCTATGAGTAGCTACATGTATATCACTCTGTCATAAGAGTCTGTCTGTACAATCATTGATGTTTGTGGCATATACAAAGTACACACGCAATATTATTTAGTATAGCTGCATGCAGTAACTCTGCTGTTGAGGATTAATATCACTATTGTAATTACATACACAGCACTCCGTGAAGTCAATGGGTCTGGGAAGACTGCTGCACTAACCGTGGCGCCACTCCCCGGTGACAATGTGACCTATGCGGGAGTGATCGGATATCATGTGCCCGTGGAGAAGACCCTAACTCCAGTCAATAACACTGATACAAGCACGGGCATTGCAGAGGAACACGAGTTTGACAATCCACTCTACGCTGACTCTGCCTCGCTCTCATTGGATTTAGAGGGGCAAGGATCGACAGAGGAGGCTGTCTATGCAGCTCCCGGTAGTTGCAAGGGACGTAATTGTGAAATTAGTGACAACATTAATCAGAACTTGAGCAGTAATAAATCATCTTCAGAGAATCAAACTGATGGAGATTAGCTATGACTATACAGAGAGCCCAGTCACTCATATATTATACATATAATCGTGCATTGTCATCATGCAACTATGGCTCAGAAACTATCTTTTTATCACTCTTAGCTATAGCCATACCCCAATGTATCCCTTAATAACAAATATATACAGGAGTTCTTGATAAACCAGTGCTATAGTAATTAAGCAATTATGATCAAATTATGCTGCCCATGCGGTCTACACCCCTTCCGTGCATGCACTTATGCATGTTTTCCTGTTGATGCTCTGGTAAAACCCATGCAGTTTCAGTCACACTTACTTATACGTGCAATGGCTTCGCATGTTGCCAAACCATAGCCAAACATGGTATGCTGAAGCAGTCTACATGACCAGACTACCGCTATATAATCGCATTATGTGAGTGGGCGTCCACAGGGTGGGTACTTGAAATTAAATTCCAATATTTCCGCCGGCCGCAACTTATAGTAAAACCGTAGTGTAGGCTGTAGAGTTGCGCGTATGTAAACAGTTTAGGTAGTCAGCTGATCACTAACGCTCTAGATTTAATAAGAGAAGAGTCAATTTTAGAGTATGGATACCGTTGCGTTTGCCATATTGATTACTGCAGCATGCTTGGTGAGTAAAGCAACAGTGATTCTCGAATAAATATGCATAATAATGTGTTTTAAGAAATTGATAATTATTATAGGGCTCAGTACTGGCACATGAATATGGCATCTATTTTAATGCTGTCCTAATGTGTCCTATTAGATGTTGTGCTTTTTAGCAAACTAATACAACAGACACAGAAAGTCGGTTATAAACTTAATCCTTGTATACTATTTGCCTTCAGAGTCATGTGACTGGAGATTTTGTCCTTGAAGTTCAAGTTCATGCATACAGCAATCCAACACATGCTGCAAGTGCATTCACCGACACAAATGCATTTAATAGAGACTGCTGTGACCGCCAGCCCGATGATCTTATCAATGATCCCTGTGTTTCCATTTGCGAGAATATTTTCATCTTCTGTTTCCGAGAGGCTGGGAGAAGAGATACAAACACTATTGGAGATGATGACAGCAACTGTCCATATGGTCGAAGCATTACTGAGGTCATTGAAGATGATAACCTAACATTCACTGTAGGAGAAAACTTCCCTGGTGGAGTCCCTAATCCTGTGGTAGCAGTTGGACAAACGTGGCCAGTAAGTCAACAAAACAGCTAGGGTGAACTGTATATACAGTGAAGTTGAAAGGTGCTCATATGGTGGGTTATATTAGTTAGTATATAATTCAGCCAAGCAAGAACATCCATTAATAATTATTGCTGCTCATAATTATAAGCTCCTAGCTGATATATATAGTCACATCATGCGTGATAACCAGCTATTATAAACTACAAATCTATACCCACCCCCTCCCTTGGCTTACAGCCTGCAAAGGGTAAACTTTTAGACATTCATTGAGCTATTGTATAATATTACTTGTATATAGCTATATTCTCAATGGGAGTCTCGTGCAGTCTTACAATATAAGTACGGGACTGAGAGCTAGACATAAAATTTCATACCAATTTCTGTAGGGAAGCTTCCAGTTGGCCATACAGATACTTGATCATGACATTGATAACTCGGATGATGAGGTTGACATATTCGTTATTGACACAAATTTGACCAGTGGCATTGACTTCTCTACCCCAATAACCTATATGGGGGTGAATGGATTTGGACAAATTCAACTAAGCTTTCGGCTGAACTGTACAGAAAACTACTACGGTCCAGACTGTACCACCTTCTGCATGGAGAGGGATGATGACCAGGGGCACTACACATGTGGTAGTGATGGGAGCATTGTGTGTCGACAGGGCTACCAGGATCTTTCTTCATTCTGCACTGAATGCATACCAGCGGAACAATGCTGTAAGACTGCTTTTAAGTTATACCCTGACCATGCATTTATTATAATGTATGTTTGTGTGTGTAATAGACTCTATAGAATGTAATGTTTCAGTAGCAGTGTTATAATTATGTACAGGGTTGTTCCCCATTAAACAGATTAATACATCACACTGTACTAGAAGTACTCTAGGTCTGCGTTAGCTATAAACTCCTATGTGATAGCTAAGGGGTGTGGAAAATTCTGAATTCAAGGTCTTGCTTATCCTTCTGTATATGCAGCACCTGATGGTGGATTCTGTAATGTCCCTGATGAGTGCATCTGCTTTGACGGTTTTGAGGGAGACAATTGCTCAGTTGGTAAGTTAGTAAGCTTGTTAGTCGAATGCATAGCATGCAGCCATTGCCTTTCTGCAACTGTATTTGAGTATCTGAATGCTAGAGAGCGTGGATTCTCCTGTCACTGCATGCCCTTTATTTTGGCTGTACAATATATTATTAACATTTTAGCCCCTTTAATCTCATTCATTCATCCATTTGGAAAGTTGGTAAACTGCATGTGTTCAGATATAATGCTAGCATTAATAATTAGACCCTTGAAAGAGCCAGTTGGTACTAATAATTTAAGTTATAGTATAATTATGTGTTAATATTTATATAGATACTGGCAGCTCAGGTGTGGCCATAGGAATTGTGGTGGGTGGAGTGACTACCGGGCTCTTGGTGGTGACTATCGTCATCCTGATTATTATAATCATCAGATTCTATTCAAGATCCAGAAAACCTACCAACACTCACAGTATGTCAGGCATGCAGCAACGATGCAAGATTGTATACATGACAAGAATGCACCCTTAGATGCTGACTCGTTGGGATATTTAGTTGGGGTGCATGTGATCTAGCAGCCATATTCTGGTATGATCGCAAGATATGTTCTGCTCTCAAACCTTACAGTACCAGACAAAGTGAACAGTTGTCATCATAACACTGCTACCGCTGACGACACCAATCCAATTCCCGGTGACAATCTGACTTACTCTGGAGAAGTGGGATTCCATGTTTCTCCTCCCGGAGAGAAGACGAACGCTGGGTTGGCAGAAGAGCATGAATTCGTTAACCCACTATATTTATCAACCACTCCAGACCACTCTGCATACTCAGAGTGTACTCCAGAGAATCTGTATGTACACCCTTACCTGATGACCGATACGCCTCACCCTAACCCAACAGATCCTTTTGACAATGCTTTCTATGCAACACCAGACAAGCCCAGTTTTCAGGAATATGACTATGCTGATATACGTTCAGATGCAGCTCACACAGAGAGAATTTGATGGACACAATTAAATTCTGCATTCTGCTACAGAAGCAAATCTGCAACTAGTTACGTTAATTAGCTAAGCCATTCTGTAAGTGACTGCTATGTATATCCCCAATTAGTTACGTATGGATCACTGTCTTGATTTCTATGATATTGTGCACCGCCATGCATGCCTAGGTACAGTAAAATATTACCTGAAAGGGCTTTATATTATAAAAAAATTCTCTGTAATAAAATTACTGTCATGCATGTTTAATTAATTAATTTACCCCTGATAAAAATAATTATTTATGGTGTGATTTTTAGTTATTATACTCTGTAAATATTTGGACTTGGATGGTGAGCTATCTTTATTGCAATGTTTTGACAGCACTTTGAATGGCACAAAATATTCTGTATTAAATTTTACTGTTATTACGTATAGTAATAATTAGGAGGTATATGTACTACATATGTATTGAAATCAGACAATTACACAAATGAGTTCCATACCATAATATTCCTCATGAAGAAAGCCAAAATACTGTCAATAAGGTTTGTCAATATCACCCAAGAGTATAGTTTGCTGGTACCGTAATATATGACCCTCAACTTGATCATCAAGTGTATCTGACTGATAAAAAAACTCTGAGTTTGCATGCCTCTTACCCACCAGTCGTCCTCAATTGCAAGGTGATGATAGATCTATAAGGTAGAGCGGGGTAATTTCGGTCACATGCGCAATTCCGGTCAGCGTAGCTCAAAAGCTAAATGCATAGAGCAACGCGGAAATAATTGCAGTTCTAGTACAAAGAGTAGTTAGTGATACTGCAGCATGAGTGAAACTTGCAAATAATACAGTTGTTGGTCACTTTTGTATAGACTGACCGAAATTATACCGTGACCGAAATTACCCCGCTCTACCTTTAATATATTGTGCGAGTGCCATGACATGTAGCGCCAAGGATACTTACTAACGTTAACACCATGTTTTGCCTACTAAAGTTGCATAAAAACCGCTTGAGCATACCGTATAGCCGGTTATATTCGCGGGATTCTAATTTTCGTTAGCTCATAAGTTAATAGTGTGCGCGATAAAATCAATGCTAGTCGTCCACGCTCGAACCGCGAAATTAAAAACCGAGAATATTCCAGCTGACCAATTGCACCCGCGAAAATAATCGGCTATACGGTACATGTATGTCAGTTTTGAGCACGGAATTACCCCATTGAAAATTTGTCACGAAATTACCCCGCCTTACACCTGGGCATGCACGCTCGTACGAGACTAACCGGACGTCGTACACCAGAGACTCGTCAGACGTTAAAATCAGGAGCATGGATTTTCGTCTTCTGCTGCTTATTGTTGCAATATCTTCGGTGAGTGCACAAATTTATATTTAATAACCGCACCGGGCTGCTAAGAGACAATTATTAGCTAAGATAAACAGTGCGACCTGCTAAGTTTCTGATGGCGTGTCCACTGTATATGAAGGGCTTCAGAACCAAATTAAAGTGCATGGGCTAATCCCTAAATTAAAATTATACAGCCCTTTGAGCATATAACATGTAGCTAGACACAATTTTGAAATTCTTAGTCACAAGTTGCTCCTAATAACTAGGTTGCAATATGAAGTTTTATGCACAGTGATTATGCATAATACACTTGGGTACAAAATTTAATCAAAGGTAGCCAACAAGTATATATGAGCTCGACTGCATGAGTAAGAGGTTGCAACAGCCTATATGTATGTGCAGATAAGAGTGAGGAGACTGAAAATGTATGCTTGATTGCTATCTCTAACTCCTGCTCAGGCTTTTAGTATGTATTATTGGCTGTTGTCTTTTGGGTTAGCCCACTCTGGTTCTGAATTCATATATCCGTTGTGCCTGTAGTGTCCCTAGTGTCGTAGTAATACGTTGTGGGCTATCAGAGTTGGGTATCTGCACTTCACATGTGCAATGGTGGATCCAGGTGCCCCCTATGTATACAGTGGAGGTAGTCTCGTTCCCAGACGAAGGGCGAAAAGTCGTCTGGGAACAAGACTAGAGCACTGGCATAAGCTGCCAAAGATGGTGGCTCATGCATTCCTGTTAGTACAAGCTCTATATATGATGCCTTTGTAGCTCCATCACATAAACAAGTAAAACAATTTCTATGTATATGAAATGCACACGAATTTATCCATCTTACGCCTCGTGTCTATAATACTCCGTAATTTGCCTTAAGTTGGCAGTATCCCTTTGCGCCTGTGTACTATCAGACAGTCCCTAGTATTCATTATACCTGCAGTGTCTATAGTCACAGTGCATGGCTGCTATGTATGTTCCTGGCCCTGTGTCCCAATTAAGTTTTGAAGTGACGGCAGTGTCTGGTGTGGTCACAGACTACCACAGCGTGTTCAATTGACTACATACTGTGTGTACATGATAGTATTAAAGGTGTCTGCTATAGCATACCTTAGCCGTATTTACTCTACTACAGCTTTCATTGTGCCGGAGATGACATTATAATATGGGTGGTATTTCTTGACACTGAAACCAGACTAAATATTTCTGACATGTTCATACATGGTAATTGTAGTTCCTACCTTGATGACTGTATAGTAGCTTATTTATCATATCATGGCCAAGGCCATAGAGTCCAAACATAGTTTGGGCCTCTATATGCAGTCATATTTTGATACGTATGAAGATTACTATTACATTCGGGTGTGTCATAATGAACAATTTAGGCTTCACCTCCCTACCTGTTTAGCATGAGTTAAAGTGATAGCTATATAGGTATATAGGGTATGTTATAATAGACTCCAGAATAAGTATCAGTGTGAGGGGAGCCTTTGCGAATGAACAGAACAAAATATGGTGATCCAATGCGACCCATTCTGCCTCTGTTCTATAGTCTCCAAGGTTGCATCTTCCCTTACATTTTCTATCATCTGGCATGTAACTTCACTAACTTGCAAAGCCCTCACTGTGGGAATCACACAGTGATACAGCTCTCCTTGCCCTGTGCTGCTCACTTTGACATTTCATCTTTCTCACTTTTTCATTTTAATAAGCTTTGGGGTTAGCTATGCGCTCCTGGTGCTCTCTTTGAATAATCATGTAGCCGCAGAAGTATAGCTATCGTTAATATAAAGTGAAGGGAAAGAAATCCATTATACTGTAGACCTCTGTATCTTAGGGGTAGGGATAATTCCAGGCTTGCACCCACAATGATATACCATTTCCTAGTTAGCAATAGCTGCCACATATACTTCCTGTTCGCTGAATTAATACTGAGTACAAGGCCACATTTGTCTATGACTATGTATCGCTCCTCTGCTCAAAAGCTCAATTAAGGCACCTACTGAGTAGTATTAATGAGGAAAGTGTTGCACCATTTCATTCCTTGCGAGTTTAGCCGCGTATATACAATGACTATCAGCTCTTTAAACCTTGATCCATGGGGTACCCACACGGGCCATATATGATGATATGACATCTGCCCACCGGTATAGGTATACCCAGTACCAGAATGTGCTATATGGCTCCCCTAATTAACATTCGGAGGCTAGGGGTGGATGGAAGGTAGCCTAGAGATGAGTGTCATGTTGATATACCTAACAATTTCAAGGTTTCAAATACTTGGTGCTCTTGTATAATATGCCTTCAGAGTCATGTGACTGGAGATTTTATCCTTGAAGTTCAAGTTCATGCATACAGCAATCCAACACATGGCGCAAGTGCATTCACCAACGCAGAGATATTTGTTATAGACTGCTGTGATGGCCAGCCCATTAATCGTATCAATGATCCCTGTGTTTCCATTTGCGACAACATTTTCATCTTCTGTTTCCGAGAGGCTGGGAGAAGAGATACAAACACTACTGGAGATGATGGCAGCAACTGTCCATATGGTCGAAGCATCACTGAGGTCATTCAAAATAATGATAACCTAACATTCACTGTAGGAGAAAACTTCCCTGGTGGAGTCCCTAATCCTGTGGTAGCAGTTGGACAAATGTGGCCAGTAAGTCAAGCAAACAGCTATATATAGGGTCAGCTGTATACATAGAAGTTGAAAGCTGCTCATATATTACACACAGAAAGTTTAAAATTGCACTGTTAATATGGTAGATAGGGCAGTTTATAAGTTCAGCCAAGCAAGAGTGTATCAATCAATACTTTTTTTATATAGCTACAGTTAATAACAGTGAAGACTTATGATACCTGGTCTTTGTGCCACAATCTCAGGAACCCCGCTGTACGTAAAGAGGAGTTGCCTCCCAAGCATCGCAAGCCCTCCAGCTTATATAGCTAAACAACCTACAAAGGCTAAATTTTCAGACACATTAAATTTGCTACAATACATTCTACCTTTGTATACTCCAGTCTCTGTCTCAGATTGAAGATAAGTTTGGGACTGAGGCTATAAACATATATGATAATTTCATGCCAATTTCTGTAGGGAAGCATCCAGTTGGCCATACAGATACTTGATCTTGACTTTGGTAATACAGAAGATGATGAGGTTGACATATTCTTTATTGACACATATTTGACCAGTGGCATTGACTTCTCTACCCCAATAACCTATATGGGGGTGAATGGATTTGGACAAATTCAACTAAGCTTTCGGTTGAACTGTACAGAAAACTACTATGGTCCAGACTGTGCCACCTTCTGTATGGAGAGGGATGATGACCTGGGACACTACACATGTGGCAGTGATGGGAGCTTTGTGTGCCTACAGGGTTACCAAGATCCTTCTTCATTGTGCACTGGATGCATACCAGCGGAAGAATGCTGTAAGACTGCTTTTAAAATTATGACCTGGCCATGCATTTAATATAATGTATGTCACGGTGTGTGAGGTATAGCTACAAAATGGCAGATTCTATAGAATGGAATGTTGCAGTAGCAATGTACATAAGGGCTTATATACAGGGTTGTTCCCACATATACATCACACTGTACTAGATGTGTATGTATTCAGTACTCTAGTTCTGCATCAGCTTGGTGAAGGTAACCTCCTATGTGATAGCTAAGGGGTGTGGAAAATTCTGAATTCAAGGTCTTGCTTATCCTTCTGTATATGCAGCACCTGTTGGTGGATTCTGCAATGTCCCTGGCGAGTGCATCTGCTTTGATGGTTTTGATGGAGACAATTGCTCAGTTGGTAAGTTAGGATAAGCTTGTTAGTTGAATGCACGGGCATGCAGCCATTGCCTTTCTGCAACTGTATTTTAGTATCTGAATGCTAGAGAGCATGGATTCTCCTGTCACTGCATGCCCTTGTATTTTGGCTGTAAAATGTATAAATCCCTTATTAACATTTTAGCCCCTTTAACCTCATTCGTTCGTTTCATCTATTAAAGTGGTTAAACTGCATCTGTTCAGATATAATGCTAACATTAATAATTATACCCGTGAATGAGCCAGTGAGTACTAATAATTAAAGCTATATATATATAGCTATAGTATGTGTGTTGATATTTATACAGATACTGGCAGCTCAGGTGTGGCCGTAGGAGCTGTGGTGGGTGGAGTGATTACCGGGCTTTTGGTGGTGACTATCGTCATGCTGACTATTATAATCATCAGATTCTATTCAAGATCCAGAAAACCTACCAACACTCACAGTATGTCAGGCATGCAGCAATGATGCAATGGTTGTACAATACAGAGGATGCACTTATTAGATAGCTAACAACACAAGAAGCATATGCTTCCAACACAGAAATGTAGGCGTAGTATTACATTTTTGGGATAAGCTTGAAATAGTCCTATGGCTTTGGACAGGGATCAGACATTACTAGTACTGGAGAATCACCATGTGCAAAACACGTACAATATGTCCATGAATGGCTATGATACTTGTAGAGACTAGCTACTTAAGAATTTCTGTGCACACAAACAGATTTATCAATATTCATGTTGCTTCTGTAGCACCTACACCGTTGATATACAGCAATAGGCGCAGGATTAAGTAATTCAATACAGCTGTGTTTTACTGTTAGGTTAACACATTTCACTGTCCTATGTACAGGTGCGGCAGCAGATGGGAATGAAGAGCCTGGATTGACTGAAATGACCCAGAATGCAGCATACATCATCACCACACATCCCAATGAGGCGTATGGCCAGGGACTGGTGGTGAACATTCACCAAGTTTTGTTGTCAAGTGCTCAGAATGTGGCTATCAATCACACTCGTATTCACTCCACAGTGGAGCCGGACGGTGTTGATGAAGAGGGATATGAATTTTTACCGTGACACACAAAGCCTCTCAGGCACAAAGAACTACTTCTTGAATTTACTAGTCTATACCACTTTTTCAGCTAGTGTTGGGTGATATATTTTCACATACTGTGTAAACCTAATCCATGCAGATCTAATAGCCTTGTTTATAGCCAGACGACTATTAGAGCCAACAGTTATATTGTGCTTAGAAGTTTAAACAATCAATTGTAAAGAAGATGTTACATAATCATTGAAGGGCTCAGAACCATCTAGTCTATGATATCCATTGTTCCCAGGCTGCACTGTAAAACATTGCTGCTGCAGTTTTTTGTTTTGCTAATCTTATATCCAGGCTTCTCTTGCCTATCTTGTAGCTGTGAGGGAAAAATCATCTATATACGAGATATGAAGTGAAGTTTAACAAAATGTTCACTAATATGATTATGTGAATACTTGAATTAGAAATGCTCTTTGGATTGACCAATGCATGTGATTATATCACATCATCTTCATTGTCAACTTCTGCTGCTGTCCCATCAATGGATCGTACAGTGATAATGTTGATACACATAGCATTAGTTAAATTTTTTCATTTGATTATTCAAGTTAGGTGAATGTAGCTATAGCCACAACACACAACAAAAGATTTTACTACTTTGAAGCAGTGACAGAAACTCAAGAAAGCTAATGCAGTGTGTGTAGGCAGTACGCTATAGTAGTACAGGATGCATGTATATATATGGTTTATTAAAGAAAATCTCAGAGTCCTCCCCTGAGGGCTAGCACTAAATGGAGTACAGAACCGCCCTGTATCTTGTAGTCTGCAGCAGTTTTTTCATCGTTCCTGAGATAAAATGAAACAAACTAATCAAGAGTGACCTAAAACTTCTAAGACAAATTTTAGAGATGATGTCCAAGACATTTTCATGTTCTAGCTAGCTAACAATAATTATTGTTAACTTACATTTGCTTGCCACTGAAAATTAACCTAAAAGATTAAAGAAAAGAGATCAGAACTTTAACAGAGTAGGTGTAGACCTTGGAGTGTTTCTCCATTATGGGCAGCTACAGCCCTTTCTTATTTTGGACACAGGTTTAGATCATGCTGTCTTTATACTATTTTATGTGCCATAATAGAAATGCATCAGAACTGCTATAGCCCTCTAACAATGTGGGTAGCCTAGTTAACGTTACCATGCGAACCTTCTTTACCTGTACACCAGTGAATGTTACATCTGCTCACTTGGAGTGAGAAATGAGGCTAGGAAAGCTGTACCGAGTGCTATAGTGAACACCCGCCTTTCAATGATTGTAAAGTGGTCATGAGTAAGAGATTAGCAGCTGGCATACCTCTGCTGTGGTGGGGGAATTCCTTCCTTCTCCTCGACCCTCTCCTTGATCCGTTCCACCTGGAGGTAGAAGAAGGGGAAGCATCAGAGGAGGTTGGACACGGGCCGTGTGACAGGTCGTATAGTTGTGCAGTTCTATGGATTCTCTATGCCGCTACTCATAGCCTAGTTCAGTTTTCGTCATCAATGTTGGAATCCGTTTATGAAGCATTTTCAAGAAAGGAGTCAACACCGTTCAACTCCTAGGTCTTCATGGCGCTACGGGCCTTGAGCTGTTGGCAAGGCTCGGCACCTATACACTTGGACTTTGATTGATAAAATACCCTTTATATCTCTCTCCCTCCTCCCACCCCGAGATGAAGACAAATTACATAGATGATACTCAGTTAACTAGAGAAGGAGAGGAGGTACATAAATCCATATTTTAGAAGTGTGTGACTGTGAATATGTAGAGTACTAGTCTCATCCTATAATAATTACTCCTTACCTTGTCTGTAGGCTCAATGTCAATGTCAATCTGAGAAAAAGAATTACAGAAAAGTAATGGAATTTGTCACGGCATAACTTTTACAGCTCTATAGGTAAGTAGTTAAATTGGCTGAGGGATGATGGGCAAGAGCATTTGCATCACAATGACATCACCCACACAAACAAATCCATATTTTGAGGACAGTTGGAGAATGGTAAATTTCCATTCCGCCCATTCCCCAAGCCTGGCATGATGTAACAATGTTACTGACTATGAGGCTTATTTTCACTCACATTTGCAACTTATTTGGGGCCCCAAAAATTAGCTACAAATAAACTACTGAATATCAAAAAAATTACTTTAATCTTTTTGGGGGGGGATCCCAGGCCCTCCTGACACATCTGTATGAAACCCTGTTGTACTACTCCTTGCCGAGTTAATTCGCAGACACATTTACTTGCCCTGTTCAGTACATTCTTACTTTCTAGATTATGCCTAGAAGCAGGAAATGTAGGGGGAGGATATATAGTGGGCTTTAAATAGATAATATAATTCACTAAACAGCCATAAATTGCTTGACCACCACACCATACTCTACAGCATAAATTTCAAACTCACCTCTTTCCCTGTAAGAGTCTGGAGGAGGAGGGACAAAAGAACAGTATAAAGCACCGGCTCATTAGACCAACAGTATTAAAAGATCGACCGCCTACCTTCTAGCTACGATATCTAGACCAACTGCGTACATAATATATGGACACATGCACTGGTACAGCCATGCAGAAGCAGCTTTACCTTCACTTTGATCAACATCTTGAATCGATTTTATTAGGGCAGCAGAGAAGATCGTGAGTAACTAGTCTCCGTTTATGACTAGTGGACCTAACATGACTATGCATAATCGCAGCATGACTATGCATATCGCAAACGTGTCACGGAGTTTCTATGAAAAACGGAGTATGTATGATCTATGGTACAGCATGTACAGGCTCTTCCTTGTTGAAGGGGTCAAAACCAGCGGTCTAACCCACAGCTAGGCCGGGTTCCGTTGGGAGAAGAGGGTTGCCCACCCCCCCCCCCCTTTTTTCTACAATATATGCACTCTGGCCAACTCTGTAAGAAGTTATCTTTCATCAGATTCATCGGGGGGGGGGGGGGGATTCAATATCTGTGGGTTAGACCACTCTGGTTCTGAGACCTTCATTTGTTAGCTAGGGCCTGGGGACGTACGAGGCTAATGTACTCTGCAGCTGTATGACAAATGATACGCTAAAAAACTATCATGACTACCCTGCATGAAGCATGAAAATAGGACTGAAAAACATAACAGAAAGAGCTCTGTAATAGTTGCTGCTATCTCGAGCTTCCAACCAGCTGTTGCAAGATGCTCAGTGCCTCCACGGATACAGTGAGGTAGCCGGCAACTTCTGGGTCATTGTCCAAGGTGACCACTGCAGTGGGGCAGGTGGAGTGTGCAGGTTTGATACACAATAGATAGGAGCTATGAGCTTGCTAGTTACCATGCGACAGCATCCGTGAATAGGTAGACCCTAAATTCATTAGGCTACAAGAGAGATTTCTGTAGCTATGGCAACGGATTCTCTTTGCATTTCATATCCAATAGGCATGGAGGTACTATTCAAATTTAAAGCCTTAACGGAGTAGATGACCTCCCAAACGTATACACAACTTATATAGGCCCATATCCACTTCCACTGGAGGCGCCTCCAGACCAAATCTCCGAAAGGAGCCATCCATGCCTGTAGGGCATGAAATACAAGGAATATTGTTGCCATAGCTACTGAAATCGGTAATGGAATTTTTCGCGGAAAGGGTCTATTACTATGCACCCCTACTGTCAACAACCACTAAACAGGCTATACATAATATTCGACTTCAAGGATCACAACTGTTTGTGTTAATGTTAGGTGAACTGACTGTCAATTTTCTCCTCTATCAAGTCTTCTCCTCTTTGCAGTATCTGGAGGGGGATGGAGTAACCTTTTATTGGGGCGAGAGCATGGGAAAAAATCAGCCATCATATTAGTATATATATAATGCTGACAAGATGTTAGAACATTCATGGAAATGGAAGAGGGATGGAGGCTATGACCTAATAGCCATAGTCTCATGCCCAGACCTCAGTCGAGCAGAGGTCTGGGAACGAGCCAGAGAAATGCTGGCTTATGTGACACACCATGTGGAGGTCGACTTCAGCAGTACTGATCTCAGCACAGTCCCTGTTTTGGTCTTCAGGGTCACTCACAATCGTGAAGGTAACTCTACAGAGGGGGGAGGGGTAAGGTGAATGTAAGGCCTATAGAAGGAGGGGGGAGGGGAATGGTGAAGGCAATGCTACAGAGGGAGGGATATGGAGGTACCTCTATAGAGGGGTGCAAGACTGTTATAACAATTTATTATAGTACTCACCTTCCCTCTGAAGGGTCTCCAGGCTTCAGCATGGCTGCCAGCAGAGCCCTCTGCTCAGCATCCAGGGAGAATACTGCAAGCACACATGGGCAGCAAAGGACAATGAAACATGTAGGTCTCCAACCACATGCTCATGCAGACAGTACACACACACACACACACATACACACACACACACACACACACACACACAAGTGAAACATACATGACTTTGCATGCTTGGGGTAAATGTACTTACTTTTCTTGAAGTTAAACACAGCAATCTCCCCAGGGCGGGGCTTGGACAGTGACTCTGGTGTCTCCAGCTCTCCATAGCCGATGTTGAGGAACTGGTACTCCACGAACAGTTTGCTGATGGCCGGATCCCGCGCCAGGGGACCGTCCGGTTCCAGAGAGAGGCCCACAATCATGATGGACATGGTGGTGTCTGCATCAGTAGTCTAAAGGATTAAGTAATGGAGTCACAATGTGACAGTGGAGATAATACATGCATGGTGAAATAATGGCCGGTATGTTAGCCATGAGTCTCACCCCGGGTGTAGCCTCAGCTCCAGGCTGGGAGGTAGGGGCAGGTATCAAAGTGACTGGGTTGCTGTCTTCAGCTTCTGAGGGAGTGAGTTCCGGTGACTCACTGCTTTCCCCCTCCACCAGGATCACGCTGGGCCGTACCGGGGTGGGGGTGAGGAGGGGGGAGGGAGGGGGGGAGGGGGAGAGCGAGCTCAGGTTGTCCAAGTCAGAGGCTATGTGTATGTGCATGTGGGGAGGGGGTTATATGTGTGTGGGTGGGGGAATGCATGTGGCACCAAAGGGGTAAGTGTGTCCCTATTATTCAAGGAATCTGCATAGCGCAGCAGACTCTAGTAGTGTCCTTACTATTCAAGGAATTAAATCTAAAGTACAGTTCTTGCATACACCTACTCTTCACGATAATACAGTGCTACCACTGAGCCCTAATAATAAGACACTACACAAGAATTCTAGTGGGACATGGCTTCTTAAACACTATATGCCTCAAATTGGCAACGTATAAGTACAAGACGATAACGTGCATGTGCCTTATGTTCCTCACTTACCAGCAGTCCCTTGCATTTGCGGCAGTGTCTCCTCAAACATGGTGTCCTCTTCCTCCGATAAACTCTCCTCTATTTCCTCTTCCACCCCCTCACTCCCTCCCTCCCCCACACCCACACCTTCATCACTGTATTCCGTCACCGTCACACTCACACTATCAGTGTAGTCCTCCTGTTCACTAGTTATGGGGGTCACCCCCTCCAAATTTTCACCAGCCCCCTGACCCCCACTTGAAACATGGAGCAGGGTTTGGTTTCCTACGCCCACGGGGTTATTTGCAGATTTTCGTAACTGTGGCTCTAAGTTTGCAAATTTGAGATCCGTATCAGAGGTGTCCATTGGCAAATCCAAAGCTGTACTAACTTCGGAAAGTTCTGAGTCAGTATCGTGCATGTCTGACAGCAGTCTTTCTGTGGCGGTGCTGGTAGACAGTGGTGGCACTGGATGTTTTCTCAGACTGGGCAGAGTCCTACCTTCCGGTAACTTCAGCTGTCCTCCTTTGATTTCCGGTGGCCTTCCTTCTGCCACTTTTGGGCCTCTCCTCTCCACTCTAGCGGCTACTGATGATGATGATTCAGAGTCTGACCGGTCACCTGGTGGAGGTACTTGCATCTTGACCTTTACTGGGGCAACACCTTCAGTTTGTGTCACTGTAGGGGATGCCGTTTTGCTCTGTGTGGCATCTCTGCTTTTGAATTGGCCACTTGGTGGTGGGGGGATATATTTTTCTCGTTCTTGTTTCTGCTTGTTTGTCTGGTGAGGAGTTTCCGAGGTATCTGATAGCGATTTTACCTCTTGCGTTTCGGGATGATCCTTTTCCAACAGATGAACACTCTTTTGAACTGATTCTTGGGAGTTTATAGCCTGAGGCATTTTCTCCTCTTTGTGCGGGTGTGGGTGTGAGGCAGGAGAGGACGGGGATGCGCTGTGGGTGATGTAGGGAAGTGTCCACTTGAGTGCGAGTTCTATTGTTCCTGCATCACTGCCTGAAGGCTGGTGTGTGTGTGTGTGTGTGTGTGCATGTACGTGTGCATGCACGTTTGTGTAAACCAAAATGGGGTACTATGCAAGGCTAAGTGTATGTGATCTGAATGCTTCACATTCAGATCACACGTTTCGATACACGCACACACACACACCTCTGTTAGTTGGAACCTCCCACTGATAGCGGCACCCTCGGACAGGGTCAACAGAGGGACCTGGGCCACACCCAGGTAGCTAGTCTCCACTGGATCCAGATTGTCAAACACATATACCTCAAGCGACTGAACAGAGAGCAATAAAAAGAAAACAGCGTCATAGCAATTCTAGAAAGTCAGTTTTAGATCCCCACAAGTTTTATATACCGACCTGGTTGGTGAGGTAGTGGCGTAGGTGTTGGTCCATTGAGACAGGAAAGAGCTTGGCATCATTGAAAGAGGGCTGGGCGGAGTGAGGCACGATGGGCGTGTCATGGTCGGGGAACGTGTAGAGCTTGTACATTACATAGGGGCTGGGAGGGTGTGCTGTGGTGTGTGTGTATGTGTGTGTGTGTGCTCATGGTGAACAGAGGGGACCAGAAATGAACTTTATCATCACAACGATAAGATAAGATCAACGGAATAAGTATTCATTTCATCGACTAGGACTGTTATGAGGGTATACTTTTTCACATACATACGGCCAACTAAAACAGCTGTAAAATTAATATTGAAGCCACAGCATTCTATCCTGCACTCATTCCCCACTCTTTTAGACTACTCCTGACAACATGCACGGATAAAATACTACCAAGCACTCCACCAACAGGATACATTAGCTTGAAAGGAGGCCACACGCTTTAGCTACTTCTCAAAAAGGAGGTGGCCCGATGCATGCAGCATACATGGGCAAACTACTGTACACACATAATTTTATACTGTTACCAAGAAAGGGGTGGGGTTATACCATTGCAGGTACCATGCAGCAAAAAGCGTACCTGAGTCCCTCGTTCTCAGCCCACTGCAGCCTACCACGATGACCTCCAGCTCATTGTAGTCAGGCCCCCGGGACCCCAGTAGAGGCGGTGGTAGTGGTGGGGGTAGTGAGGAGCCGGACTCTAGGGTGCCTGTAGTGGTAGACGTGGGACCATCGGCCGGGTCAATCAGGGAGAGGGCCTGGCTGCGCTCCTGTGAGGAGGAGGGGAATGATTTAGGGTCCTTGATAGTAGTGTATAAAAATACTAGTTGTACTGGGAGAGCATGGCATCTAATATAACCTACCGTCTATGCAGTTGATTATAGCTACATGTAGTCTACATCTGCATAATGTTTCCTAGCTAATGTGTTGGACCTGATATAGTCGGGCGGCTTGGGTCATGGGAAGCTTGAGCCTCATCCAGTACTCCAGGCTTCCTGCACTCACACACTGCTGCAGACCCTCCACTCCTGTAGACAGTCAGACAGACAGACAGACAGAGTTGAATTATGCACCAAGCAACTACTGTCACGTTGACTGCAATGGCAACGTCACGTACCTGTGAGCACGACCTTCCCATGCACCTTCTCCCCAGCACTGCTGAGGAGCTCCCTACACCTGATGCAGCCCACTGCCAGAGCCTGGTGCTTCATCCCAAGGGCTTGGTGCAGCTCAACACTGATGGAACCCTGGAGAGGGAGGGAGGGAGGAAAAGAGGGAGGTGAGAGAGGGAGGTGCCGTAGAGACGGAGTGACTGGGCGCCTGTGTATTACCTTTTGCAGGTGGTGCATGAAAGTGTCATCTGCTGTGACTACAAAGTTGGAAGTGAAATTGAACAGAGGCCTAATTGTGTGGAGAGGGGAAAGGGGAAGGAGAGGGGAGAGGGGAGAGGGGAGAGGGGAGAGGGGAGAGGGGAGAGGGGAGAGGGGAGAGGGGAGAGGGGACAGGGAAGAGGGGAGAGGGGAGAGGGCAGAGGGCAGAGGGGGAGAGGGGAGAGGGGAGAGGGGAGAGGGCAGAGGGGAGAGGGGAGAGGGCAGAGGGGAGAGGGGAGAGGGCAGAGGGGAGAGGGGAGAGGGGAGGAAGAGGGGAGAGGGGAGAGGGGAGAGGGTAGAAGGAGAAGGAGAGCGGAGAGGGCAGAGGGGAAACAGAGAGATATGTCAGAGATAGTCATTGTATTTAACAAATGTGCAAGATTAAGAACAGACAAACAGCCTACGATTCGAGTGTCGTCTATCCTATTACACAATGCACTATTAGAAGCTTACTTTGGTAAATGTATACACATGTAGACAAAATATATGCATGTTTGCCACCCACCTGGCCCCCTGCAGGACAGGTGTGACTTGGGCCTCAAAGTCCCAGAAGCCGAGAGTAAGGAAGAGGGCGGGGCGAGATGTGCTAAGGGCAGAGAGGGCAGAGGACGACAGCAGCACCTGTAAAGGGAGAGAGGGGAAGGAGGGGAGGAAACAGAGGGGGAAAGCAGGATCACAGAGAGAGAGAGAGAGAGAGAGAGAGAGAGATACCTGTAACTATCGTTTCCATCTTTCATAAGAAATGTCACATCCTGAAAGACACATCTACATCAAAGCATTGAGCAAACACACACCTGGGTGACGTGAAGCTGTAGGAGGTTCTGCCCCCTCTCCAGCTCCACGCTCTCCTCCAGCTCGGGCTGTGGGCCAGCATACTGTGAGAAAGGGGAGTGGAAATCACAGCAGTCTACAGCCTACATAATACATGTGACCAAAGGGGTAAGGGACCCATACTCTAATTAAAGGGGCATGCACCATGGACTATTACTCAGAGCTACCCACATGCTTATAAGCTCTCCACTTGCCCTGCCCAAAATGAAGCAAGGAGAACAGCACTGTGGAGGTACATACACGTGCGAGGCCCATACCAACAAAACACCCACCTCAAATTTGGATGTGTCGATCTTGTAGGGTCTGGTGCCGTAGGCGATATCCCTGAGTTGTCCCTCCAGCTTCCTGATCCTGGCTGCCTTGATGTCCAGCAGCTGAGCGTACTCCTGTAGCCGAGCCTGGTCCTGGCTGCGGAGCTCCTCTGCTTGGGACTTCAGGGACTCCACCTAATGACGGAGGAGGCCGCTGTTCAGTACCAGATCCTTGTACTACTGCAGCTACTAGTGCCCTGGGCTGGTGAGCCAGGCAAGGGAACACATACATGTACATGGACTAGCAAAAATATTATGGACTAACAGACTAGCATATTATGGACTAACACGTGATTCTCACCCATGAAGATAAAGCTCCTCACCTCCTTCTTGTAGCTGCCGTTGATGGTGTGCTGCAGTGAGAGCAGCCTCCTGGTCTTATCCAGCTCACTGATGGTGTCAGCATGGGCCGATCGCAGCTCCTGAAGCTCACGGTGGGATGCTGTGTGTGTGTGTGTGCGAGCGATCATTACTTCCTTATCCACCATGGGAAAAACTAGCTAAATAGGGAGAATTCCCCCCCCCCCCCCCCCCCCCCCCCTCCCAGATTATACCCTAGCAGTGGGCAGCTAAGGCTATGGGTGGAGAAGAACAGAGGAAGTGAACTGGACTAGAAATTCTAGGCAAGAACCAAAATACAATACAACACAAAATTGGAACAGGTGGACATCATCTTCACCCACCGGAAGTAAAAAGTCTATACATCACTACATGTACACCATACATACTTATACTAATAGTTAACTCCACCCACTGACCTTTGTCCTCATCATCCACCTTCTGTAGAAACGAGAGTGGCTCGTCCTCCTTTCCCGCCCCCTTCCCTGCCCTCACCAGGACCAGGGCCTCCTCCACCTCTCCCCAGTCCACGGAACTCTCCTGTGTGACACAACACAGAGGAAGAAAGTGTTTACGACAACTGAGAATATCTTGTAGGCTATGACAGGCAAAGCAACACCACTACAATAGTAAAACCACTACAAAACTTGCAGTATGCTTTCAGCGAGCATTAATACAGATCATTGCATTACTATGCAACTTAACTACCAACACAACGGAAGTTTGAAGGCTCTCTCACCTTTGAGAAGAACTTCATCTTGTCTTGCAGCTGCTGGTGCTCCTCCTTCAGTCTCTGCTGAGAGGCCCTCAGCTCTCGTAGTTCTTCATCCAGGTGCTGGCTCACCTCTGGGGGGGGACAAGATTGTGAGTATGCAAAAAGGAAGTTCAGGCCGAAATCACTAATTGTTACACAGTGTGTATAAATAGCATACAACGTATCATGTCCAGTCCCTCACCTCTCTCGCTAGAGAGCTTGTCGACTAGCCTCGTCTTCTCCGTGAGGCTGGCCCGAGCCTCGGCCTCCAGCTGTCTTACTCGGTCTTGCAGCACCCTCTGCTGAGAGAGGTGGTCTTGATGTCTCTCCTGGTCCACCTCCAGGGCACTGTAGGCACAGCAGAGAAGAGGGGGCATGTGTGTAGGGTATACAAATGGTATCTGAATAGTATACAGGTACTATAGATAGTATATGAGTAGTATACAAAATTTATTTATGATTGTGTGTATGATTTCCCACCTTTTGGTGAGCCTCTCATTGGCTTCTTTGAGTAGCTCTTTCTCAGCCCGTAAGTCTGCCACCATCTCCTGCAGCTCCGAGAGTGCCCGCTGCGAGACCACACCCATTTGTAGCTCTGATTGAAGCCTTGAGGCCCGGCTACGTTCCTGGAAGGAAGACACGATCAGGAAGATAGGCAAGGATGTTCGTTGGGTCATACTGAAGCTTTAAAACACTTATCTCTCCGGTACACACTGTAAGAGCTGAAATCCCATACAAAGTCTACTGCACCCTTTCAACGTTTACAGTGATGCCAACATAGTCACTACCTGTTGTTGCCATTGAGTGTATTATACACATACTGGAGTCTATACAGTAATTTGGGTCCTCAGAACCCTCTCACCTCCTTCAGTTGACTGTTGAGAGCCTCCATCTCCTGCAGGACTTTAGAGTGGCTGGCCTTTGTCGTCTCAAGTGTCTGGAATAACAAAAGACACAAACAACAAAGTCAGATACTGCAAAAGATTTGTTTTGAGATGGTAATAACAGTATTATAATAATATTAAAGAGAGGAAGAGAAATGGCATTTGTGAACCAAAGCCAGGGAATATACACGTACATGAAAACTAAAGGCATTTTAACTGTCATATCATTAATGCACTTGTTGACATGGGAAGTTGAGCCAGAATGGTGTGTTTTATGACAGAAGTAACGAAAGGAATAAGAAGAACCATAAGTTACATTTGTACATAAGAGGAATACACTCTTTCTGATACCAGATAATGACTGAACGCCTATATGCCAAACTCCACGCCAGAAAAGTCTCCCCTAGGCCATACAGCAAAGGAGTAAAAGAGTTTGCTGCAGCATTGCCAACATCCTTGCACATGCCACATGCCGTGGATCCAAAGCTGCAGTGCAGTCTGCAATGGGCTCTACAAGTAGCCTTGTTCCCAACTAGCTGGCTACACACTGCAAACAGTTTTTGACTGGAAACCAGAAGGTACCAAGTTTGTGCAACTGATGTTTGATCAATGTACCAACCCAAAGGTTGTAGAGAGAGCAGTACAAAAGAAAAGCCAGTCAGTTTTGCTATGAGTGCTAGCTAGTACGCATATACAACCACATATACATGTACATATTCCATATACAGTACAGCCAAAGCAGCTCTTTTTTTTCCACATGGGTAAGAAATGCAGGACACATATTCAACAGCGACTGTGACACGGTACTACACAATACTATGCATGATCTTCACCAAGATCTGTCCTGAAAGCAGCAATGAATGATTTGCAGCTCATAGTGTCACCAAAACGTGATGTCCACGTACCCATCCTGGATCCAAACAAGCCGGTCTACAATTATAACATATGGAGCCTGTGTCCACCTCCACAAGGTGCTATATATTATGCACATATTTGACTGAAGACCAGAAAGCACCAATTGAGTGCACAAAGTCAAGAGTGGCAGAGAGAAAAGGAAGTCATGCAGCTTTTCAGCACCAACCACATATTCACTGAGGTTCCAACTGTACTGTAGGGGCCTCTACTTTCCCAGGAGTACAAGCTGGGGATCTGGGCATACAGTACACAATACAATGCTTGCTCCATAGCTGAGCTTTATGCAACCAGGAGCAGCAATTTGTAGAAATCTTTTATATAAGACAACATGGTTGTATATGACTTTAAATGGCTCTGCTATGAGAAGTGCTGAGCCTCTAAGTCCAAAACTCACACTATATAAGAGCATATGAAGGGTACAAATGTACAATGAAAATTGTCATACCATTGAAAAACATAATTTTATAAGCCTTCATATAATATCCCCCAAGATTGGTCCTGGGAGAAAATTTATGTTACCACGCAGCAAAAAGAGAAATCCACGCAAGAGAGGACCAATAACCCCCAAAGCAGTTTGTAGTTTCATCAGAGACTAGAGAAGGGACCAAATCTGTTTTGCAAACAAGTTCCAGAATCTAAGAACTATGAATAAAGCAGTACACACAGAAAAGGCAGCCAGTTTACTAATGACTGTCCAACAGCATTGCATAGTAGCAATCAAGAGGATCAGCCATATATTCAGCTTGAAAATCCAGCTGGATAGCTGTACATACACACACACATGTGATTCAAACATTTGACTGGAGACCAGCATAGGCTGCATAGTTCAAGAAGTAATCTCTTCCAGAATTAATACATTATAACATTATACTGAATTGAATGAACGCCTCTAAGTCAGTATCAACGACCTGGAAGATAAAATTCCATTCAACAAATTTTTCAAAAGGGACCAGATATGTATAGCTTTCCTATACACTGTTACTCTCCAAGCTTCATCCTGGAAGCAGAACCCAGAAGAAAAGCCAGCAATGACCTACAGTAATACCCACATTAAAGATAGCAGTACACTACGAAAAAGGCAGCCAGCTTCCGTGGGTTTAATGGATTTTCTGCATAGGAGACAGAGCTATGCTGGGCCAGAAGGGAGTCCCTCGAGTAGCACGGGGGAGGGCAGCCGTGAAAGGTGCGAATGGTGTCATCAAAACCAGATGTCCACGTAAGTTTTCCTTGATTCAAATGACTGTCCACTGCCAGAGCCAGACGTACAGTGTACATGTAAAAGATCTGTAACAGTTACAATAAATTATGAACTCTCCAACATTCACCCTGGAAGCAGCATTCAGTGGAAAAATCAGTCATTTGCAGAATCTGGTTAGTGCTCAACACTAACCTTCTCTAGTAGGTTGTACTGCGCCTGTAGGCTCTGGAGGCGAGTAGACTTCTCCCTCAACTCTCGTTGGAGCTTGATCAGCTCTACATCATCATGAATGCTGTTCCTGGATGTGCGTGTGTGTGTGTCATACAGTAAATCCTAGGTCTTTGTAGCTGTGCTGATATCATGCATATCCATTGGGCCAATGGTCTACTGCGAAAAAAGTTGCAAGCAAAGGGCTGGGTGGGATATGAGGCTAAAGCACCTTCAGGTACATACATGTAGTTCTCAAGTAGCTGCTAAACCAAAGGGCAAGTTTTAGTTTTTGGGTCAGATCTAAAGGGCACATTACACGCCCCAAACGGCACAGTGCCTTTGGTATAGCTAACCACATACATGTATACACAACACTTATGTCTATAGCCAACACTCTGGAGACCCTTGCACTGCAACATGGCATCTTCCCTAAGGAAGCTTACTTTTGCACGGCAGTGAGCTGTGCTTGTAGCTGCTCCTGTAAGGACAGTCTCTCCTCCTCATGGTGTAGCTCCCTCAGTCTCAGCTGCAGATACAGGATCCATACACATGTAACTAACAGTGGTGAGACATTTTGTCGCTTAGTCCTGGCCTAGTCCTGTAGTTTTTGACTGTAGATCAACAACAGAGTAACTTATATACACATTACTTGTCAGGTGACAGGGGTTGATAAATGTCCATATTTAGCCTGCCCCTGGGCCAGGTAAACCCCCTTGGAAAATCCCTACATGCGCAGGAGAAAATCCCTGGGGAGTCCCCTGCAACATCCACCACCTTGGAAAACTGCTACAGGCACAGGGGAAATCCCTGGGAAATCCCTTTCCACATCCCCACAGGTATAAATGTAGTACCTACCTGCTGTTCTTTTCTCTCTGCCTCAGCTGTCAGAAGAGCGACCTCTTGTTTCAGGTGGAGCACCAGCTCCTCCCTGGAGAATTACATACAAATGTGTACTCAGAGGTGCATGGGTAGGTGTGAGCTTGTACTCACAACACTCAGAGATTGGCTTATGTGTATATACACTGAATCCCTGAGTATCCTACCTCCCCTGATTATGAACTCACGACGGCTGAGAATAAACTCAGTAACCCCGCCCTTCCACCCAATTAGCCCAGAGCTGCACAAGAACTTTTGAAGTTAATGTGTCGTCCAGAGAGATACTAATAGAGGACAAAAAAGGCCCTAACAGAATAAACAAGGGCCCAGCTTGGGATTGAGTTACTGGTAAGTTGGTACTGGAGCCACTGAACAGAAGAGCAGTATAAGCAAGCTTTATGTAGCTGTGTGCATGTACATGAAGAACCCCTTGAATTACAAGGGTCCTGGGTTCCTTTTCTGCCATAAACACTCACAGCTCTTGGTTATCCCTCCTAGCCTCTTCAAGCAGGCTGTGACCGTATCTACAGAGACATAGGAAGCAAAAAAAAATCACAGCTACTGATTCTTATATCATTCCACAAACTCTTTACATTTTGGGATTGTACAGTTACTGTTTGAGCTTTGTATTACCTTGACACCAGGTCTCCCTCCCCCTTGAGTACAACCAGCTCTTATCTCACAATGGGACCTACATGTACTACTTACCTGGGCTGAGGGCCAACTGACTGAGTGGATCCGGAAGAGCTCCTCCTGCAGTGAGTTAGGTTTGAACAAAACAACAACTGAAGGTAAAGCCAATACTTCTACTACATATGTAAGGCAAGTGAAAATGAAAGTGAAAGGAAAAGTACACTGTTAACCTTTTTATAGAGACATCTTCAGTTGATAAGGACCTTTGTTGGCTCTTCCGGCTTAAACCCTGAGTATACATGTACATACAATAGGGATAATGCACATACTATAGGGATAATGATGCTACATACATTAGACAGGTGCACTTCAGTCTGACCACTACACAGTGGACCTGTGAAGCATTAGTTGGGCTTGGGCAAACAAGTGTATAACCTCAAGCCCTTGTATAGTACAAAAACACCACAGGAAACCCACTTATAATTTGTGGCAGGGACATACAGTATATGTCATGTATCTTGGTGGAGCAGTACGCAGAAAGTTCTGCCTGGTGATATTTTGAGGGGTTCTTTACACTCTCAATGCCACCCCCACCCCTTGCTTACCGTGCTGATCCTGGGCTGCACACTGCCATAAGGGGTGTGTCTCTTCCCCCTGGTCTCCAACTGCTGTTTAAGCACCACCACCTATACACATAAGAATTAATACATGCATGTAGCCTCTTCTCTCATTATGACGTGCCAAACTTTAATTTCTTATTCCCTCTCTCCCTCTCTCCATTCCATAAGAAAAGGACACACCACTATAGTAGCCAAAAAGCTAGGTCCCATTGGTGTGCACTGAAATATCAAACCTTGGAGAGAGAGAGCCCTACTGGAAATGTCTTGCAAGGTTTAGAGAGATTATGTAAGAAACGTCTTGCAAGTATTTTCTTATAAGAATCTTGTCATGAATCCTGCAAGATCCTTGCATGATCTGACAAAGATTCTGTAAGAATTCTCTTAGCAATTCTTGAAAAAATCTTGTCTGGAATCTTGCAAAGATTCTTGCATATTGTGACAAAGATTCTGTAAGAATTCTCTTGGCAATTCTTGAAATTTTTTTGTCTTGAATCTTGCAAGAATCCTGAAAGATTCTTGCATGTTGTGACAAAGATTCTGTACGAATTATCTTAGCAATTCTTGAAGGCATCTTGTCTTGAATCTTGCAAGAATCCTGAAAGATTCTTGCATGATCTGACAAAGATTATGTAAGAATTTTCTTGGCAATTCTTGCAGAGATGTTGTGTTGAATTTATGTAAGCTAGAAGCTTAGATATTCTTTACAGGATCCAATGAACAATCTAGAAAATTTCCTTGACAACTAGTGTTTGAATTATGTACAAATTCTTTAAAGGATTCATGCAGGATTCTGACATACATTACGGAACTCTTTATCATTCGTGCAGACATAATATTGTGCACTAGCTTGGATCCCAGTATATAGCAGTTTCTGTTTCACTTGGCACAAGAACTTGCAATTAGTTACTTAGTATAGTCAGGCATCATGAATTCTGTTGAGTCACTTTTGGGTATTTTGAAACTTTACAGTCTGAAATAATAACTGTAAATGAAACATTAACTCCAGTACATATTGTGGTTGGTGAAGTGATGAGAAGTGGATGCTTAGAGGAGTTTGCGTCTAGTTGTGCTCAAAGGCATTAGGCTGCTTGAGGACATAATCAAATGTAGAATTGTTTAGCTGTATGTAGATGGCCTTCCCTGTGATGTTACTCAATGGGACTACTTCCAGGTGACTATGTGCTTCAGGACACTTGATTTCATGCACAAAACTGCTGAGAAAGTCTAGGTCCTTGTATTCCTCAAGGGTATGGCGACATGGATGACCAGCTCGTTGTAAAAATGTGGAACCTGAATGCTCGAACACTTTCATGATTGCCACAGGGCCAGGAGTGAGTGCAAATGAATGAATTTGCCCAAAGCTGCATCCCCCCTCACTTGTGAAGCGGCACACCTGGTTGTTTCTCTTGCCCTGTGCCTTGACAAATAAGGAAGAATGATAAAGTGTTCCGTTATGAAATACTCGTGAAAATGTCTGGACATGGCCGAGAGGGGTACCAAGGAGTTCACACTCCTCTGCTGAAAGCTGCTTCTGTGTTATACGCCCCAAAATATAAGTGTGCGCTTCCACCTCTTGCATGCCTCGTCTTGGAGTAGTACCACTCATGGCCATCAAAAACTTCCACTGACTCTTTTTGTTGCAGCATAGGATGTAGTAGTTGAATGGTTTGTTGTATGTCAATATTAAAAACAAGCTGGTCAACAATGTTAGAACGAGAGTGGAAGAGATGCTTCAAATGTCCATTCTTACTCTCAAACCCAAATGCTGAGTGCGTCCAGAGTGGTCCCCAAAGTCGGACATACTTTGGCAAGTGGGTCAGCAAGTGAGAGTTAGCCGTACAGCTCCTTTCCCCATATAGCAGGGCCACAAAGTCGAACAACATTTCTTCTGCAGCATCAATTTGTGCAGTAGATAAACAATCCTGCAGGAGGATGTGGAGGGCGCAGACAAAAAGAGAGTAGTGGTGGAGAAACAAAGATGGAAGAAAATCCATCAAAAGAGGTAGGGAATAGTAAAGTAGCCAGCTGTGCAACTCTGAAGCCTTCCAATACTTAAGGTGTTTTCGAATAGATCTAAGGGGCCGGCTAAATTCTGATGGAGGACGCTGCTTTAGCAGCAGATCATCAATTTGGCGTGCACTTCGACCTAGATAGAAAGCTTCTCTGTGGTTCTCAGAATTGAACCAAGCATGAAGCAACCAACGAGTTACTCCCTCAAGAACCGCGTGCATGTAATCTACCGGGATGCCATCAACAAGGTCAAGCGAATAAGCCAATACAGAAATACCTTTGATCCCATCAACTGTGTAACCAGAAGCCTCAGCTTCCTCAGCTGCTAGCATGATACTTTCATGTGTTCGGGCTAAAGGTGGTGGTTCAATGCTAGGGAGATAAACACGAGTACCACGTGAAAGAGAAACTCCTGGATGAGTGCATGTAGAGCACCCATGCTCACCATTGAATTGTTTCATGTTCAGAATGGGTGCTTTGGCAATTAGGTCGAAAATGCCATTCAACAGTATTGCTCGTACGGTCTTGATTCCGGAAGGTACAGTCATGGTTATGCCTATGGTGTGACCGAAGCATTTCTACCACTGGCTGAAGTAGCACTCTGGCTGCAGGCTTTTGGGGACCAAACCACAGACCACAGAGAAGTGTGTTCTCACTTTTTGTTCTAATATTTGGTGGGAGGTTGTTAATCAGCAATATCGTCATTGCCATAACCATCACCACTGCCATCACCACTGCCATCACCATCGTCATTGCCATCACCATCGCCAAGCCATATCTAGGATCATCACTTGTCTGGTGATCGGTGTGGTTGCTAGTTTAATTCAGAAAAGTGAGATTGGTAATAAAAACATATAGGGATTGTTGTAGCTGCTGCAGCTGTGCACTAATCAATTACATGTGCATGAGGCTTATGTACACAAACACTTACAATACCACATTGGTATTATAATTGCCTTCCTTTCCTTTGAAGCCACAGTGTTGTTCTTGGGATAGGTGCAGTTGGGTCTCTCAAGTACTGTTCCCTCCTACGAATTGGTCCACCTGCCAGTGTAGTTTCCTTGAAGATGAAGGCTCAGCCATGACAGCTAGCTAGCTAGTTCTTTCAAAACTGCACACCTCTGCATATAGTGAGGGGATTTTCCTACACTAATCAGCTCAAATTAAAGTCTTGGAATGCTTCCTCAATTAACACCTACTATATGACTCAACAGAGTCAACACCTTACTTTTTTGACAAGTTACTATTCTCAATTCTTTGAGCTTCTAAGAGATTGTAGAGTTTGAGAGGACCTTGGAAGGATGGCTCACTTTGTTACCAGCAGCTGCAGTGAAGAGTCTTTAGGCAGTGAATCAGGAGAGGTATATTTGAGGGACTCACCAAAAAAGGTGTCTACAGGAAGAGCCCAGAGAATCAGAAAACTACCTGCCAAGTTCAGGGAGGACTATATTCCTTCTACATCCAAGGATGAAGAGAGACTTCAGAAAAGTATGTAAACCTATAATGTCCTTGCATAGATACAACTTCCTACAGGGCTACAGTTCAGTATGAATAATATTATCATTCATATAAGTGGCTAGACTAATTTGCCCTCAGGCCTGGGAAGATACACTGCACCCACACTAACTGCTAGCTGTTGTTATAATAAGAATAACATGCAACAATTTTTTTTGCTCCACCTTTAAGCTATTACAGTGGAGGTGTGGTTGAGGTGCTCCCAGACTAACCGCAAGATTGAGGCAAAAGTTGGTGACTTGTCAAAGGAGGATATGGGGGCATTATCTGAGAAGGATCTGGTAAAGGGCTCCAGTCTGATAGCTGACATAGATGGTACCTCCTATCCAGTCAACTTCACTGAGTTTACAGGTATGTCTATCTACAGTAAGAAAGTCTCTTCTACATGTAATAATGACTGTTCCCACTCTTTTCGGCATGGCATTACTCCTTGAAAGGTCGATCTCTATTCATACTATTTGGTTTTTTATGTTCAGAATATTTTTTGCTATGTATTGCAGACAAAAGTGCAAGTAAAGGGAAAACAGGAGAGAGAGTTCCTCTGAAACCAAAAGAAAACTCAAAGAAGCGTTCTGTTCTGGAGATGGCCAAGAAAGAGGTATGTATACAACACACGTTTTGGGCCTTACGTATGCAAATATGGTGGGCATATTACAAGCAAGTTCACATGGTGTACATGTACTCCCATATATATTTTAGCTCGACACACAGAACAATGGTCCTCCTCCAAAAGTTCAGAAGACTATGGCAGGCGTTTCTGAGGTAATGAAAAATTAATTTTTCTATGTGTACCTACAGTCTACTTTACTTTCTGATTCTCACACAGACTGAAAATATGGACCCTGAAAAAAAGTGTAAAGCACCTGGTGACACCAAGGGACCCTCCCTCTATCAGAACACAGACAGGGTAAGATGCTATATATATGTGTGAACGTAAGTAACTAGCCTCGTTCCCAGGCTTTCCCTCTAATTAAATGGGCGGCAGCCTGATATCTTTTCTCACATGAGTAATGTTTAAGGTTGAAAGGGGGTAGAAAAGACTTACTTGGGCTTGGGCGACAGTTGTAGTTCTTAGACATTGTGGAAGACAGCGAATAAGACACGACGACCATCATAGTTAAAACTGTGTTTTGAAGTCGTTAAACACGCTAAATCTCATGTTAGAAAGAGATTTCAATTTTTTTATAAGAGACGACGCCGGACAGAACCAATTGCTTAACCCCGCCACATACACACGGGGTAAAGATGCCAGCGTTTTAGTGAGAGCCTGGGAACGAGGCTACTGGGTAGTTATGTAAGCTGGCATAACAAAATTTATGTTTTAGAGAGACAGTAGTATATGGTCCTGCGTGAACTTACTTAGCAAATACTTACTATCTGCACACTTTTCTACCAACAGAATCTGCTTATGGTCATAGACAAAAAGCTAGATACTCTACTCGATCGCATTATGAAGGTGGAAGATAGGTTGGAACAAGCCATCTCATCTGGTCTACAACAAAAGGTGCATAATAATTATGTGCATGGAAACCTTAATTTAATTAAAGTTTACATACCTGTAGCACTACATCTACAGTGCTTGTTACTTAGTAACTGCTTCACTTTGTAGGCTGCATCATGCTCAGGAGTGCAAGTGGAGAGAGAAGAGGAGGATAGCCAGTTTATTGTAAGTCCATAGCTCTAAACAGTTAGTGTATGGGACTAGGTGTATGATTCTGCCCCTTGTAGGTATTGATATGCGATCAAGGACATATCAAGCTGCAGACATGTAACCCTGTAAATGGCTTCATAGAAAGCCACCTACTTTATTAGTGATTCCAGAGCTGCGCTTATAATGTAAACAGTGGAATAGCCCAAGCCAGCAGGGTTTTCTGAAATAGCATATTCAGTCACCATGTTGGAATTCTTCTATCAACAATGCGAGTTACACACTCATCCTTTATACAGTATAGACTATACAGCTTACCTAAACCTAACCTCTGACATGACAATCTATATAACTGAACACCACTATTTTCTTTTCTTAAGGTGAACGGGACCAACCTACTCCGACTGCATGCCAACAATGCAACAGCGTATGGTCGGAAGCTACTGGATATCCTATTCACTAGGCAGGAATTGAAAGATTCCCTTCTATTCGCCTCAAAAAAAAGTGACAAGCCTGCCCTGGAGCCAGCTAAAGTTGATTTGTTGTTTGGTATGTGGATAGTACATATACTAAACTAGTAGCTACAGCTAAGTCCACCTGCTAGTTATGTACGGTTTACAAAAGTACAGTGTACAGACTCACTGGTCACTAATTGAAGTGATAGCGTAATTATAATTCTTGTTGTCTATTGGTGTTAGACACCGCGAGCAATTTAGAAACCCTCACAGCTAATGCCTTCCCTTTAGAGCTGCTGCAGCCTCAGTCCTTCAGGTTAATAAATTGCTTAGTTTTGGCATCTAACCTCTATAAATGTAGTCATGACCCACAGAGGTTTAATTGGCTGGCTCTAGCATGCCAACATGTGGTCAAATGCAAAACGTACGTAGTCCTAAACACTCTTATTCAATATCCAAATACTTCTTTTATCCCATGTAGAATGCATCAACAGACACTTCCCTGGGTATAATCGGCAAGAAGTTATTCGCAACCTCAATCAGAAGTGTCGAGATTCGGGGAAGATAACTAAACCAATCGTTTTACATTAAACTCAGGAGGACACATGAAGTTACCCCATTGCTATTGTAACTTTTTTATTTGCTACTGCGGTATTCTTATCACAGTATTATATTTGCCATTCTATCATCTTTACATAACATGCATGATTCTTACGAGCACATTCATGGTCTTTGCAAGACTAACTTACAAGAATCTTGCATGTTTTAACAAGACTCTTGCATAAAACATTCAAGAGTCTTGCAAGGTCTTACATTTAATGTTCAAGAATCTTGCATGTTTTTAGCAAGACTTGCATGAAACATTCAAGAGTCTTGCAAGGTCTTACATTTAATGTTCAAGAATCTCTCATGGTCTTGCATGTTTTTTAGCAAGATTCTTGCATGGAACGTTCAAAAAGATTGCAAGTAATTGTCAAGATTCTTGTAAGAGTCTTGCAGGAATCTTGTCATGATTTCACTGCAATTCTTGCATGTTCTTGCAAGACTGTCCCAATCTCACCTACCCACCTTGTTCCTGAGGGCAGAGTTCTGTTTCTCGAGTTCTCTGCCTCTGGCCTGCAGCTCATCTACCATCTCCTCAACTTCCAGATCTCGCTGCCGCAGCTGCACAGCTAGAGGGAGAGGAAGGGGGGAGGGGGGAGAAAGAAAAGTTGCTTCATATTGCAGCAACCACGTGTCATGTACGAGCCCCACCCCTACCGGAAATTCTGAGATTCAGCACTTCGAATGTAGCAACACAATTGAATAATATTGGACTGCCACACATGCAGATCTGTTACTATGTACATGTAGCTCTTTGAATAATAATTATAGCATAAAGCGCCTAAAGTGCACATATCAGATGTACGTATGTAGTTAATTGGCTTAGGACCAGTGAATCCACCATGTGAGGCAAGCTCCCAGCTAGAGCTTACCACTGAGAGATTGTCCACCTCTCTTGGCCTCCTTCTTCTCATCAGAGGTGAGGCGGATCAGCTTGGTGGCCATTCTGGCAAGAGAGATGGTAAAATTTGTCAAAATTAGTTGTTGCATTGGGTCGCTGGGAGCCTGTCTGCATTCTCATAGGCCTACATCTATCAAACACGATCATGATATGAACTACATAAAATTTAAAGTACCTCGATAAGAAAGTCTTTGTCTCGAGAGTGACGTGACAGTTAGTTGTACTAGTTGTACAGCATTGTAGCCAGCCATGGCTAGATAATCATTTTAATAGAGCAGCACTGAGCCACAGGCATTTCACCACCTTCCCAAGAGTAAGCTACTCACTTTGGTACGAATACTGCATGTAACTGCATACAACTATGGGGATAAATGCACCTTAACTCTCCATTCATGTATGCAATATGCCAATTAAGTAACCACGGTTTCATTTGTGAATGTACTAATCAGATGTCATGTCCCCTATCTGTATGCAATTATAGTAGGTATCCTATTCCCAGATGAGTTCAGACAAAGTTGACCTTTATTTCCCAGCTAGTAGCCTAGTAGTCAGCTCAGCATGGCATAGTCTCATTGCCATGTTCCACTGCCCAGTGTTTTCGCACATTGAAAAAATACGGGCCTTCACTACCCACACACGGCTCGTGTTTTTTCAACATGACCGAGCAGTGGAGCCTGGGAACGAGGCTAACATCGGTAAGAAAGAATACTCGACCCTACTCCACTCACTTTTTCATTTTATCCTCCTGGTTTCTGGCATGCTTCTTCAGGAGCTGAAGTAGAAAATCGGAGTTGTATGTATACTAGTACACAATCATGTGAGGTATTAGCCTCGTACCCAGGCCACGCGGAAAAAAAAAAGAGTGGCCTGGGTACGAGGCTAGTGAGGTATAGCCTCGTTCCCAGGCTCTTGCGGGGGAGGAGTCTTTTCTCTGCAAGAGCCTGGGAACGAGGCTCATACAGAGGGTAAATCGTTTGCGTTTGGTGATGGTTGTTAGGGCGCCATGTTGAGAGGCAATATTATTTGCCAATGGGCCATAAGCCCAGGAAGTTGTTTTAGAAGTCATGCTGCAGATGAAAGATTTGCAAGCCTGAAAACTGCTTCACAGTATATACTGAAAGTGTAACCAGCTGCTTTCATTTCTGAGATCACTGTAGGACCTACCATTCTAGCCGCCTATGCAGAGGAGGCAACCACAGACATTATAGACTTTGTAACCTTATATATGAGGTGACTGTGGGTGAAAAAAGAAACCGCCACAGCTGCAAGCAGGATGTGACGTCAAACGCACCCCCACTATTGCTGCCTCAAGGAGGAGAGTCTTGACCCCAAGCAGGGCCTTGGAATAGGACTCGGGCTCTCACCAGGCTCTCCTCCATGAGTCTGAGGTGCTTGTCCTCTAACTCTGTTCTGTCCATGAGTGACACTGCCCTCCGAGAGTGTGTGTCCCGAATGTCCCCCTCTGTGAGTGCGTGTGTGTTATGAAGATTATGATGGATCAAGTACAAGGGGGCGGACAGATGTAACAAAGAAATCGTACTGTATAATGGGCCACTCACCAGCCATATTTGATTGTATAAATCAGGATACCAGCTACAGTGCAGAAACCAGCAGAAATCTCGCACACTTTCAGAGCTCGCGCATGTCGTGTTGCCTCTGTCTGTTGGAACCCTTGTCAGCTTAGTCTGTCTGTAGGCAGCCTGTTGCCAAGTGTGCGTTATTTAAAGTGACCTTTGACCCCAATGTGCTCGATCGAGCGGGCAGCCGATAATGATCGAGCCTGCCTGAAGCTTCGAAGGCCGACGATTGCTCGATGAATTGCAGCACTTAATCATGGATTCCAGTAAAGCTGAGAGAGGAAGAGGCCCTGCGTCGGATCAGACCCCAGGCAGCAACCCTGAGCCGGAGGAGGTTAGCTAGCCCGCTTGTACCGTCACGTATATGGGTATACGTATCCCTAGGCCCTGTAGTGTGACTGATGACATTAAACATTGCCCCCAGGCCTCGAGCACAGCAGGCCTCTTCGCTCCTAGTCTCGCGGTAGGGGTCCAAACAGCGAGGCTGTAGCCCATGCTGCATGAGCACTGGGTGTGTGTGTGTATGCAGAACCTGACATCTGGGTAGCCAGCCATTGGTGTCTAGATGGAGATCACTCGCAAGTTGCTGCTACTTCTAGTACCTGAGTACTAAGTATACACAATCTGCATTGCTACATATTTGTAGCCCGCCACGAGGCCACCAATATGCGTGATGAGTTAAACTGCTACACAATTTGGGGATATAAATTTTTTATTATATGCATATGCCGAAAGCATTGTGAATACCCGGCAGATCTATAGCTACAGCCAAGCAATTAAGTGTAGTCCCGAATGCCAGTTTCTGATGATGCAGCATTCATTTGGAAATGTTTGGGTATTCATCCATGTTCTTCCATCCACTGAAAGATTTTCATAACTGCTTGCGAGAGATGGATGCGTAGATTTGCTTGGGGGGTTAATCTCACAGACCAGCCCCCATCCCACAAGCAAGCCCATGCAGGATGCACAGATGTATGCTAGGGGGTTAACCCTGCAAGCCAGCCCCTATTCGTAACGGGTGTTTGTGAAACTAGCTTGGCGGTAGAATTCAGTGGCCTTACAACACACTCTTGATCAATTCTGTAGCCCCAGCGAACTCCCGTGAGGCCCTCGAGGGGCACCAAGAGGAAGGCGCCTGTCACCACCCCAACCAGCAGCAAGACCGATGGTGAGTCACTCTCTGGCAGGTACTTTGAGAACAAGCAAGACAGTACACCTGAGCTACCGTACTCACGCGTTGTCAAGCGCATGCGCTTGTATTTCCACAGGAAGCAAATGAGCGCCTAATAGTGAGGTGCACCTAACAATAGGGTGCGCTTATTTACGAATATTAAATTGGAGTGTGCTTTATTTGAAGTACGTACGGTCCTTGCGCCAGAGATCAGCCAGAACAAGAGTTTTCTTTTCGATTCGAGAGTATCGTTCGAGGGCACCATGTCTATAAACGTGCGCTTAATAAAAAATATTTTTGATAACAGAATCAAACCAGCGCCTAACAGCGAATATGCGCTTATAAGCGAAGTGCGCTTAACAACGCATGAGTACGGGTATCCTCATACACAGGCCTCCCCTCACAGCTTTTTTTGCAGCTGTACATGTGGAAAAATCGTTCACAGCTATGGAAGAAGCTGCGAGGGGAGGCCTGGGTACAAGGCTACACCTGAGCAACGGCATGTGTATTATAGCTGTTTTAACATCGCTGAAAATTGCAGATAATTTTACGATTGCGAGCCACTCATGTTCTTGTTGCTGTATCTCAGAGGTATTTTCTCTCTCCTAGATCTAGAGAGGCCGGGTTCTTCGAAGAAACATCGCAAGAGCACCTCCGGCCAGCCCCTGACGAGGATAGGCTCTCCCGGCTCCCTGTTCAAGCCAGCGATGACCGAACGGCAGCAGATGGCACTCCTGAAGCAGATGACATCAACAGAGATACCAAAATCGCCAGGTTTGCGTACGTAGTGATAACCAGGGGGTCTCAATGTTTTTTTTAGAGGGGCACTGTACCCCCCACCCATTGTGATAATGTATCCCCCTATAGGGTCTAAATGTACCTACTGCACTCCCCCCCCCCCCCCCCCTCCCTATTGTGGTAATGTACCCCTGTATAGGGTCTAAATGCACCTACTGTACCCCCCCCATTGTGATAATGCACCCTGGTATAGGGTCTAAATACATCTACTATACCCCCCCCCCCCTCCCCTATTGTGATAATGTACCCGGTATAGGGTCTAAATGTACCCACTTTATATAATGCTAGGTGAGGTGGGGTACAATGATGAGACACTGATGTGGTGGTATTTAGAATGACTTAATAATGATGTCATAGCGAGGTAATTAGTCTGTGTAGTAGGCGTGTACCCGGGTTCTGGTGAGATAACCCTAGCTTGTATACACCTTTACCCCTTCCTCCCTCATGGTGTCCCCCCCCTGTCATGCAGCCTCTGATCCCATTGAGGAGACCCCTCCTCGTTTGGAGGTGACCCCAAAGAGCCGCCTCCAGCGGAGGAACGAGAGGGGGGAGACTCCCCTGCACGTTGCTTGCATTCGGGGTGACATTGGAACCGCTTTCACACTGATAACACAAGGTGCAGAGGTCAACGCCACAGATCATGCCGGTGAGACGAATAGCTCAATACTTTGCTGCTGTGCAACACTATGTTTATGATACTTCAAAGCACTATACTCTCCTGTAAACATTATACTTACCGTGAATCAAAAGGTACCAATAAGGGTACGTGGATAAAAGGTGGCCTCCTTCCCAGGCTCTGTCCTGACGTGAAAAACCGTACCTATTTCATTTTTTTGTGGGGGGGGGTAGCCTGGGAACAAGGCTAGATAACGGTATTCACTAGAGTCCTTTGTAGAAATCCAAGCGCATTGGATATGCACTTGAGCAATACCACACAGAGGGACTTACACTCTGTGGTGGCCCTGACGTGTGGGTTACACGCTCCACTTTCGTACATATACATGTATAAGACACTGACCTTGACTCTGTAGGTTGGACCCCATTGCACGAGGCCTGTAACCATGGCTACGTCAAGGTGGTGGTGCTCTTGCTGAAGAACGGGGCTGCCAAGAACATCCGGGGGATGGATGGAGACACTCCCCTGCATGACGCAGCAGTAAATAACCATCTTGAGGTACCAGTTGTGTGTAGTAGGACGTTCTTGGATGGTTAATTGTCAGCGTATTCATTTGTGAATATTCATTCCATCACTAAGCCACCATTATAGATGGTTGCAAAAGATGCAACGTAAGCAAAATTCCTCTAAACAATTAACCACACAGTATGTACCAGTGAGGGCCAGTTTCTCCAAGCCAACAGCGCCTAAAATGTAACTGATATTGCGAGCTACATAGTCATTTTCTGTGTACATGGGTATAAAAACTCTGTCGTGTATTGTATGATTCGGTGTATCTGATGAAGACCCAACTAGTGTTGAAAATATTTGTTCAACAGAAGTTCGAGAAATTATCAGGGAGGCCTGGGATCACAGATAGTGGTTGCTGAATACTGCTGTAACCATAGCCTCATACTCAAGCCTTCCCTGCACTAGGAACTGGGGTGGAGGCCTGGAAGTGCGGCTACTGCAATCGAAGAATTACACACACACACACACACACACACACTTGCATACATTTAGTCTTGCGTGGTCAGGCCCTTCCAGCGAAGAACGGGGAAAAGTGACAATACCCCCCCACACACACATACACACACACACACACACACACAGGTGGTGAAGACTCTCCTGGAGCATGGAGCTGACCCAACTGTGCCGAATGACAAGGGGCACACTCCGATAGACGTCTGCAAGGACATCGAGATACTGAGGCTTCTGAAGGGAGAAGTGGAGAAGAAAGAGAAGGGGGAGGGGGGAGTTAGGACTGGGAATGGGACTGAAACTGCCATGGAAACTGGAACTCTAAGTGATGCCAAGGACCAGAAAGTGCAGGCGGAAAAGAGATTTGGAGAGAAAGGCCATGATAGCATGGAATCCAAATCAGAGAGACATAAGATTATGGAAACCATGCCTGTATCTTCTAAACATACCGGAACTGATGTTAACAATGTAGACCAGACTGCCTATAGAACGGAATCTGAATCTGAACCACTTCCACTGTCTCATTCTGAATCCAGCAGCCTCGAGAATCTATCCGAATCAGCCAAGAAAACAACCACTGGAAAACCCTCAAGGGGCACAGCTAAGGTGAGGACCGGCTTCTACAGTGACATATCGTCGTCTGAGAGCGACTCTGATTACTATGAGCTGGCTTCAAGAAAGTCTCGTAGAAAGGGTAAGCCGATGCACTTTGTGAGAAAGCTGGAGGAGGTGAGGGAGAACCAGGAGACGGGAGAAGAGACGTCGGTAGCTCCCGAAGGAAGAGTGGAGGGAGACGAGGGACTGGATCGAAGTAAGGAACATCAGCCACAAGTGAGTGAGAGGTCAAAAGGAGAGGGTGGACCTGAAGGCACGTTGGATGAGTCTGGTACCAAAAACAAGGCAAGGGACGATAAAAGCACCGAGCAGAAGAGGGACCCAGGTGATAGTGTCCGCCTGCAGTCTTCTCCCAAGGCCCCAGCCCAAATCAGCGACCGGTCTCTGGAAAAAAATGACTCTGAGAAAACGCCGATGTCTGTTGCCGATGGGATGCAGGTTGCCGCGAGCGTAGAAGGTGTGCCCGCCCAACAGCACTCAGTGGATGCTCCACTACCAAAGCTCCCAGTAAAGTTTCCCGAAAAAGAAGACAGTGATGCTGAGATAGATGTCGATACCACGTCGTCGACCCCCACAACCGATGGAGAGGTGTTTACCTTGGCCATGAGCCCTATGTCTGGCTCAGTTGAGAGTGCCGGCTTTGTTGTCTCTGTGCCTCTCTCCCTTGTCAAGCTGTCCACCTCTAAGCAAGATGCAAAAGCAGGTAAAGTCTCTGGACACAATAATATCCTGTTTGCTTGTGGTCCCCAGCAAATGCCCATAGTTGTGAGTTTTTGACTCATTTTTTTCTTGGTGGCATGAGCACCAATGGGCAGGTACTAAGTTCAGCGAAAAGTGGTATGCAAATAACACCTAAATTCATTTACTACAGGGCTGGTTTTAAATGTGTAGTAAAAAGTTTTGAAAGATAATTGTGTTTGTAATACTTGCGATAGGACAGCCCATGTTTACACAACTACAGATGCACGGCGCATAATAGTTTATTCCTTGCGATTTTAATCTTTGCAACCTGGTTCGCAATTCACAATTATTATTAGAACGTCACAATTAAAACCGATCCTACGGTACGGCAAATGCAACTACATATCCATATACAGTGCTGCTTTACTACAGAACTAGGGTCCCTACTAAATGTGGGCACTTACCAGTGGACTTAGCGATTAAGGTCCTATCTAAGACTAGATGAGCAGACCCAAGTGTGCCATGTTCCCTGTCTGCTCTTATCACTGCAGCAAAGGCTGACCAGGGAACAGAGAAGGGAAGGGACCTGGAAACTCAGATGGATGTGGGCCAAACTCCAGGTAAAGGGTTGCACACAATAGGCTGCAGTACAACTACGCCTTGCCCTGAGCCACTCAGAATCAAGATTTCATCTGTGTATGGAACCTGGGCATGACTCTAATCTCATTCCCAGTCCCCTAGCCATGGAGACCTAGGTGGTTTCCTGTATCATTCAGACTCGGGCCTCAACTCAGACTTAGCTGAACAAAATACAAGAGGATGGGTAGTCTCATTCCAAGTTTTCCATGCCACAGCTTTTTTTGCATGTTGCAAAAGAATGCATAACATGTGAAAAAAGCTGCAGAGTGGAGACTGGGAATGAGACTAGGGAGTATGTGTTTCCCACCTATGACAACACACGGCTCATTCCCACGCTGCTCCCTTTAACAAGACATACAGTATCCTCACCATGATACTCTATATCTTCATATCCTCTTACAGAGATTCGGGTTCCAGATGATGCAACTGGTTCCTCACAATCAAAGCCGAAGCCCTCCAAGGAGGAAACAGCCTCAGGCCTGTATTATGAGAGACTGTCACACGGAATAACTGATACTTCTGAAGTGTTTAAAGAGGTGGCTACAGCTGGAAAAGCGGCAGTATCGGACGAACCACTTTCAGTCCCGGATTCTCACTTGCCTCCAACTGCTGGCAGGCAGAGCAAAGATGCCACCTCTACTCCCTCCGCTGTCACCAGCACCCCAATTGAAAGGGAAAAACATACCAGACATGGCAGAAAACCGCAGCACGTCGTCTCCGGCAAGAAACTCTTCAGGGAGGTGAAGAGGGAGAGCGAAGCGCCATCGCAGCTGGAGTGTGGGGAGACTTTACAGTCTCTTTCCGAAAAAGCCCGAGACGCTTCCAGTTTCAGCTGGGGTGGACTTATCGTGCAGTCCCACCCTCCAAAGGGGAGTGATTGGAGACAAGGCGCCAGTGGTAGGGACGGCGATACGAACTCAGCAACGCTAGTCGGAGGAAGGAGAGGGGGGGATGTAAAGGACGCCGTTCAAGTACGGAGGGTGAAAGAGGAAGATATGAGTGGGCAGATTCCGAAACAGAGATCGAGTGATTACGATCTGGAATTTGACGATGACGAAGATTCCGATTACTCCAAATCAGCGATAGTCTCCCTCTCGACTTCTCTGCCAATTGTCTTCTCGAGACACGCTGCCGGCCTACAACAGCAGCAGCAACCGCAGCAGAAGTCGCCTCCTACCGTGCTGACCATGAAGCAGGAGATGGCGCCCAGCATCCCCAAGGACGTCCTCACCACTCCCCCCAACTTCAAGCCCCATACTCTACCAATTCTGCTCGAGGCTATGAAGTCACTGTCTACTTCACAGAAGAAAAGTGGACAGTCTGGTACCGCTACTGGAACTGGGAGAGGTACCTAGTGTACGATATGGGTATTACTAGAAGTAGCTTCCCAGGCTCCACCCCACGCACTGTGTAGATTTCTACACAGTGCCAGAAAAGCTGGGAAATCTACACAGTGTGGGAAAAGCTGGGGAGTGGAGCCTGAGAACGAGGCTAGAGTGGAAGTCTGAAAGCTAGACAGTGTTGTGCATTATTAGAGGCAACTTTACTGTGTGTCTTCATTCCCAGTCTAACATGGGAATGAAGCTTATGCATGACATGTGATTTCAGAGTATGTCCACACATGCAGGCTTAAGTATTCCTTTTCTTCCAAGGACATCATGCTCCAATCCTCATTGCATGGTGTAAAAATGTGGCATGCCATGTGAGGGAGTGAGGAGCATGGTGCCTGCATATTGCCACTAACCTGTTTATGGGTGCATGGGCAAGAGATGACATTGCTACTTTGTTGTTGTTTTTTTGATTGTAGAAATATCTCAGGAGGCTGAGGACATTCATATACGCCTGTCACTGGTGAGTCGAGTGGGTGCTCTCATGGCTATACAGTTTCACCAAAATGTCTGCACGTGACACGAGAGACTCGGGTCAAAACGTGATCCTCACATGACTACGTCAGCAATAACTGTTAATAATTACATACCGTCCCCGCCCCTAGCTGTTTAAATGCTGATTATCTGTGCAGCTATGTATTGTAGCTACATGTAGCTTAGGCATCCTTTCTGTCAGCCTAGGCCTTGAACATGATTGCTTTTGTTTATCAAATTTTGATGGCGGGCTCCATGTAGCAAAACTAAATAACTATTAATAATTGTGTCTTTTTGATTTCTTCAAGCTATGTGTATCTCCCGTTCGGATATTTTGGTGAAACTGTATTATAGCACTGTTGTAGCCTCATCTTTAGGTTCCCCCCCCTCCCCTCTCTCCCCCCCCCTCCTCGGGAATGAGGCTTACACTGCTACTAAAGTATTTGTTTCTGCATAGCTACAGAAGAAACAGGGACCATTAAATGTCTACCTTGGCCAGAATGTTTTTTCCTCTTGGAAAACATACACATACTTACTGCCACTTTCTCCCTAAGCCTCCCAAGAAGCGCTACCGAGGGATACAACGATCAGCCGTGGTACAACAGAGGAGAGAGAGGCGGGGTCCTCCCCCCACCCTGCCCTCCCAGTTCAACTCCTTCCTGATGTGCACTCGAGACTATCAGTCCAAGAAACCCCTGCAGCCCACTAGTCCAAAGGTTTGCCACAGAGCATCTCCAATGCTGCCAACTGTCTGTATGTTGCTAACCCTTCTTTAGGAGTGCAGGCTGTTGCTAATGGTTAAGCTTTGCCTCTTTTCAACCGTCTACTAGAACCCCTGTAGACTAATTCAAGTTCCATACATATCAGCTATAATAGTAATAGTCCACCTTAAAGAAAATACTGTTTTGCAACACAGTATTGATGCACTCGAGTCTCCATTTTACACATTTTTTTTCACATTGTGCAAAACTCACACAAAAAAAAACAGGGATCGAGGCTGCTTCTGTTACAAGGCTGCTTCTGTTCCAAAACCACAGTGTTACAATTGCTGTTACATGTTGTGTAGGTCTTTGAACTTTACATCATCTTTCCCTCCCCTCTTTGTCTTCCAGTCGGTGTACCCTCCCATCCACATTAGCCTCTACAAGCTCTTCTCTGAACAAGAGGGAGAGAGGGTGAGACTGACTGCTGCACACCTGGCAGAACAGGTACATCTTTGGGCTATCTATCACAGAAGGACTGTACCATACTGGCATACTAGTATACTACTACACTATTTTAGGAGAGTGCAGTATGGTTTGGTGGGTGGGTGAAGTTTTGGGGGGAGGTGGAGCCATGTCATAGCTCCATTGTGGGCCAGCTTGGTCATGGAATATGTCCTTGCTCCTCCCCCCCCACCCCCCCCCCACCCCCCAGAATACCCCCAAGAGAGTGGGGTGTGGCTTGGTGGGGTGGGGGGGTGGGCTGTGGTAGCAACCAGGCTTTAGCTTATTACTATAAAAGACCTGGAAATGAGGCTACTGCATTGTGTATAAATTATTCTCCAGGTTCAATCTAGCTTCTTCTGCCACCATTTTATTACTCTGTATATACTTCTTGTATTCACTCGTACTGTGAGTCTGATACCTTATGGCATACAGGCGGCATGGCAGGTTGAATTAGGGAAATGTGATTCATTGGCTGTTCATACGTATGCTCTCAATAGTCTACTGGACAACTCTGTTATGACCTGCCATACTACATGCTCACATGCACACACACACACACACACACACGAAGGACCGCCTGCTACTCTCCATGGAGCAAGAGCTGTTGAGGGCCCACCAGAGGGCAACCAAGTACCACACACCCATCAGCGTCTGCTCCGTGCTGCTGGAGCGACTCCTACCAACACCCTTAGAGCAGGTAGAGGTGACTAGAGGAGAGAAAATGGCAGATACAGGAAAAACAGATGCCCCAAAGTGAGTGCTTATAGTGTATATAGCCATTCTTCTGCTTAATACTTGATCTTAAGAATCAGAAATGTGACATTATATTAGTGATCAAACGGAATTATCTGGCCCCAGCATGCCAATTGAATTGGTAGGCTAGGAATATTCTGGACTGGTATCTAATTTCAGGCATTTCCATAGTCCATGATCGCATGATTTCATTGTACAGCACCACCACTAGATCAAAAGGGAGTTCCCCCACCTACTCCCTTGATGAACGGCTACTGTCTGCTCTAGTTCAGGACGTGTGGGATAAATTCCACGAGCTACATAGCTCACTTTTCTCAAGACAGCGGCACGAGGCGGAAGCACTCTGGCTGCTGCAGCGGGACCAGTGGACAGACAGACTGATAGACCTCGGTTAGGATCCCAGGAATTAGTAATCAGTGTGTGGAAATAAGCTAAGCAGCTTTAGACAGTAGCCCAAGTCCTGTTCAGACTGATACTGTGCTTCCCTTCTCTACAGGTCTACCCAAGGCTCCTACCTCCAGGCATGACCTCCCCAATGCACATGTTCCTCTGGTTACCTCACTCACAAGACAACTCTCATAGCTCATTTGGATGCATTACTCATAATCATGAATTGTATGGTTAACAACAACATAATCTCTTACATAGCTTAATAGTAAGACCTAACTGCCATGGCACCCTTGTATGTACATGTGGAGATGACCCTAGTCTCGTGCCCAGACACTCAGGAGGACCGCCCTCCTTGGTGTCTGGGCATGAAACTAGAGATGATCATGGCCCAGATATACAGCTGTACGACCGTACGGCTGCTATAGTGAACCTTTATTAGGTTGGTGTGCCGCGCTTAAGCCCCGTTAATTGATTCTGACGTCACGTAATTACGTTCCGTACTAGACCCATAAGCAAAACGTAACTTTTTTTCAAACTTAATAAATATGCTAACTTATGTATAGTGGGTGGAGCAGTTAGCTCCGGGCTGTGACCATGTGTGTTCAGGTAGAGGGTAACGTGGTTTGGCAACTGCCACGGTGGTCTCGGACAGTACGGCCTAGGATCCGTCCGTGTTCCTCCCTTGATTCCCAAAGCCTGGCACACACTAAACAGACCCGATGACGATCCCTGTACCATAGCGGACAGGCGCCCGAAAGGCTGAAGGCTCGGTCAGCCGGAACGACCTGCCCGTTCACCCCTTAACGTGGCAGTGTCACATGGCCTAGGGTTCCGTTGGGAGAAGAGGGTTGCCCATTTTTTTCTTCTTTTTCTACAAGTGCAATAATATTATGCACTCCAGCCAACTCTGTGATCATAAGAAGTTTTCTTTCAGGAAATAGTAGTAGGCAATCACATGCACTTTCATTGGGAGAAGAGGGTTGCCCATTTTTTTGATTCGCACGGGAATTTTGAACACTGGCTAGCTTGAACCACAAACTGATGCGAAGCAGCATGGGGTAGCTAGGAAACCTGCATGGCATTACAACAGGGATTAGACCCATATACATAACCCATTGAGGTTCAGAAGTTGTGCTTTCTCAACTCCAGATACACCAGCTAGTACATCTAGTATTGTGTGAGCAGCTGTGGACGTGTTGTACCCACCCAACTGGATCAGGCACCCATAAATGACGTTTCCAGGGAAACAAATACCAATATGACAAACAGAGACAGAGCAGCAGAAAAAGAATAGACTTTTCAGTAGAAGATGTGCTATGTACAGGAATGCATGAAACTGGTGCATCTTTGGAATGGTACCCAGTACCACCATCTGTGCAATCTGGTACCTGGTTCCACCGTCTTGACAATCTAAAAACAAAAAAACAAAATAGAAACCTATGCAATGGTATAGCAAACTAGTCTGAATCTGAACTGGAGGGAACATTCCCCCCCAAGAGAGCAGCAAGCTCGTCGTCACCTGACGCATCTGTTTCGCTACTGCTACCTTCACTTTGTTCAGCATTCTCGATGGAGTTAGGACTGGGAGAGTTTGAGGCACTGGAATTCTCCATGTCAGCGCGTTTCCTCTTCCGACTGGTTACCAGAGGAGGTTCTTCAACGAACACATCTCCCGCAAATTGCTCATACGATTGTTCGTTCTCATCTCCTCGCTGGTCCTGGATAAAACTCCCCAGTCGCTCCTTGTTATCATCTTCACTGCTACTGCTGCTGTCACTGCCCAGTTCCGCATCAACCTCAGCTTGCATCTTCTCGAGTTCCTCGTCCGAAACAGACAGTCGACTCTCCAGAGACATCTTCCTCTCAAACTCTCGTATTTTTTTACTATCAGACTCAATTCTTTCCTTATTAGTACTCTCTTGTCTATTTGAGAGCCCAGGAACGCGGACAGAATCAGTCTCTCTTTCACTCTCAGTTGGCTCCTTTTTCGATTCCCCACCATCAATTTTTGATATCTTTCTCTGAGGCCCTTCGTCCTCCTCACGTCTCTTCTGAGATGTTCTCTCCTCTCCACTAGCCTCGGGCACTTTAGCAAATTCCACTGGAAAGAGTCGCTCGTCTAGCCACTGCCATCTCTCTGCGCAGTTCCAGAGCCACCTGGGATTGACTATCTTCAAGCCTGGGGTCTTCTTAGCGTCCTTGAGTTTTGATGTCCCCGGTTTGCCTGCCACGACGTGGGTTGTTGCTCTCACCACCAGCTTGGGGTTTGGGCTACTCAGACCCGCAACTATGGTGCTGTGGACAGTGGCTCCAAAGGCACGGGCCGTGTTCCATTCAGCACTACGTTCTGGGGGCATGTTCGTTGGAATGACACCAGTGAAGATGATTTTTGCTCCCTTAAGGACAGACTGTCGCATCTTAGGGATGATCTTCTTGAGGTCTGGAGTGGGGATGTTGGTTGCCGTGGAAAGATCTACCCCCTTGCTCATTTCGTCAAACTGGGCAAAGAACGTGGTGTGTATTCGCTGCAGAATATTACCCAGGTGAAGCAGGAAGTCGTCAGGGTCATGAATCTCCGGGACTTTCTTTCTCGTTCCCTGCTTGTCTTCTGATGCTCTTCTCTCTGTCCGTTTACTGGCACCAGCGCTGTCTGCTTTCTGCTCACTCGGCTCCTTAGTTTGTTCTGCATGCGACTCTGCCAAATCAGTGTCCATCTTCTCTTCTGTACAGGAGAGATCGATTCCTCTGAGTAGACGATAGTCAATACACACTACTAGCTTCATGGTCTGTGCTGAGTTAACTATAATCAATACACACTACTAGCTTCATGGTCTGTACTGAGTTAACTATAATCAATACACACTACTAGCTTCATGGTCTGTACTGAGTTAACTATAATCAATACACACTACTAGCTTCATGGTCTGTACTGAGTTAACTATAATCAATACACACAACTATAATCAATACACACGCCTAGCTTCATGGTCTGTACTGAGTTAACTATAATCAATACACACTCCTAGCTTCATGGTCTGTACTGAGTTAACTATAATCAATACACACTCCTAGCTTCATGGTCTGTACTGAGTTAACTATAATCAATACACACGCCTAGCTTCATGGTTCAATACACACGCCTAGCTTCATGGTCTGTACTGAGTTAACTATAATCAATACACACTCCTAGCTTCATGGTCTGTCTATAGGCTGTGCTCAGGACTACGTAATAAACCTTTTACCTTTATGATGCGGGGGTAAAAAGTGAGTCATAACTGTACACCTAAAGTTCAGAACATGTGCTTGATGTAGTCTCCTGCGAAAACATACTTGTTTGCTTGTAACTTCTTGTGTTCCCATGCCCAGCACTTTCAGCCCCCCTTACATCCGGATCCAGGTTGTACATCTACATACTGGAGCATTTCCCATAGCAGGTGATTTGAAACTTCTATCAAAACATTTCGGCCCATCGACCTTCTTCAGCCGACACAACGGTTAGCACCGACCAACATGATGTTAAGTTTCCAATCACCTGCTATGAGATGCTCATTAGTTCCAGTACGTAGATAAATCTATCCCCGAACATAGTAATGACTCTTTACGACACAATTATGGAGATGGCAATCACACCATTTAAGTCCAGGTGTGGGGGACTGCATGGCCAGATTTGAATACTGACCCAAAGCGTAACATTTTTGTACCTGTTTCACAGCTCTCTTCTTTCTGCTGTTCAGCAGTAGAATCCCAATCTACTGCTTGCCGCTTCTGTTGTCGAAGCTCCTCCCCTTCTCCCTCCCCCTGCCCCTCCCCTTCCCCCAGCTGTTCAAACAAGCTATCGTCGATCCCACTGCTGCCACTACTGCTGCTGTCCTCGTTGTCGCTATCAGAGCTACTGCTGCTACTGGAGGAGCTCGACCCACTCTCCTTTTCTTGGCCGGCCTTCGACCCACTGCCATCCGGCTTGCCGGTAGTGTCATTATTATTGGCGTTGGTATTACCACCGGTGTCAATATTGGCGGTTTCGAGGGTGACAGTTTTCGTAGAACCCTCAGTGTCTCGGCCTCCTGATTGAGACTGTAATCCTACTTCCATGTGTTCCGAACTACTAATGTCTTTGTCGTGACTTTCCGCACTCTCCGCTGGAGCAGCCAATAGCAGAGACTCGAGTGGTGTCAACCTCCCACTGTGTCTGGGTCCTCCTCTCTGGCCGATAGCAGCACTCGTGTCCGATTCCATTCTCTCGCTCTCGTTGGTGGTGGGAGTGGCCGCTGCTTCTGAGATATTACCGCTGCTAATAGTCCTCTGAAGGCGGTTATGGATGGGCGGATGGTTTCTAAAATCTCTCTCGTTGGATCTCAAGAGCTGTCTGGTCTTCATTGGTGCATGTTCGGAGGGAAGAGGTGCAAAAGCATATCTCTGTTGTGTGTGTGAAGGGGGGAAGGGGTGTCCGTGGGGAGAGGAGGGAGTGTGGGGAGTCGTGGGTGTGGTGTGAGTTGGAGGGGGAGGGGCATTGATATCAGTCGTGCCTGCAAAGAAGACGTAGGGCTTGACGTGGACAAGGTTCGGGCACCTTCCCCAGACATCCTCGCGGTCGTCAATGATGGCCACCATAGAGTCTCCACAGGGGAATACCGACCTGGAGCAGGTGGAAAGAGATGGGTTACCGTAACTAACTTGGAATAATTTGTATATGTGTGTATATTATGCTGACAGTGATAGTCTTTTTGCACACTCGGTGCTTTCTCTACGTGCACCTCTGCGGGAGCGAAGCTGTTTCTGGCCAAAGAGTATGGTTCGCTGGAAATCAGAGGCACAAAGAAGCAGTGTTTGGTGGGTTCTGGTCATGTCTGTGTAGGGCCATTTTTCAATTTGATATGGAGCAGTTTTCAAGGCCCCCGAGAGTGTACCTCACAGCTGTCATGGTATAGACTTCCTTTCATTCACAGACATGACAACTATGATAATCTGGGGGGAGGCCTGGAAACAAGCAGTATTCTACCTAGGAGACTTTGAGCGGTGATCATAAAGAGATCTTTGATTCTTATTTTGGCCAAAATGACTTCCTCCCTGTGTTGATAATACTGCAAGCGGTGGTAAAAATAGCTGAGAGGCAGTCAAAACAGCTGAGGGGTGGTCAGATCTGATCACTGCCGGACTAGTGTGAGCAGACTACTACTATATAAGGTTAGTGTGAGACTCACATGTAGACTAAGTCAAGTCATGTACACATCATGTACATGTATGTGTTCATTCTTAAAACATGGTAAATACAACAGGAGTGGCTGTTGTGCGGCTAGCCTACAGAAGAAGTTTGTAACCCCTCCCTGGCTACGTTTCCAGTCCTTCTAACTCACATTTTATCCACTGGCTACAGATTTAGCTGGGGTGCAGAGGCCTCAGCCACCTGAGAATGAGGCTGGCTCCTCCCCCCCCCCCCTCCCTCTCGTTCTCTCCAGTAAGCCGTGCATGCAGAAGTGGGCGAGACTAACTCGTGTTCTCAGTATTGATACAACCATGCATCATATATCTATGACATCAACCATGAATTTAGGGGGGTTATACCCCCTCAGCCTTTCTGCCACCTAGGCACATAGCTATTATTGGTAACCCTGCCATGCATTACTTTGCGGTATACGCCTAACTCGGTAGAGGCAATGGAAATTCAAGGCAGACTCACTTTAGCCTAAGGGCTTTGGAGTGAGGATCAAAGCACTCGTCACGGGAGATGATGCGGTCGCAGAAAAGCTTCTTCTCGGGGTCCAGGATATGAGTGACGCTAGCGGCATAGGACTTGGTACCCATGGTGAACACATGCAACTCGTAGAGCAGGGAGAGTTTCTGTAGGAACTGGTGGGCATAGGGGCGGAGCCGGCAGTGGTAGATCATCGGGTGGCCGGGCAGGTTGAAACCATACACATCCTACAGGGGCCAGAGGAGGAGAAAAAGAAGCATGCATGAAAATTGGATCAGCTGGACTCTGTACTGTTGCTTTACTGTCTCATTATTCTCTATCTAGTCAGACACTCTTACCTATACAATGTATATACTGGAGCTCCTGGCCAGAGTAGCAGTAGGCAAGCTTTATGTAGCCATTAAATGCCTTGCCGTTGCGATCGCAATGAATCACCAGTGCATGCACAAGGGCACCCAAACTTAAGGCAAGAGACTACTGCACGGCAAGTAGCATGTACATCTCGTGCACACCGTATACAACCTCGTCCCTAGGCCCTCCCAAAAACGGGGAGAGCCAGGCATCTTTTCTCGCGCGAGTGATATTCAGGCTAGAAACGAGGTGGAAAGGACTTACTTAATTATGCATGGGTGAGCAGAGTAGTAGTTCTCAGACACTGAGGAAAGGCAGCGAATCGCTAATTCTGGGGACGAGGCTACAGTGTATAGCTGCTGAAACAGCTTACGGGCAGTCCTGGCTGGATGTTGTGGTCCACAGAGGTGTGTATGAGGGTTTGGTCCAGATCCACGACCAGCGCTAGCTTGCGGCTACCCAGTAGGCGCAGCTTGTCCTTCCGACCCAGTAGTTCCGCCTCCTGGGGACCAAAATTATGTCATTGAGTACAAGGAAGCATACTGGGCTTACTAAGCCCACAATGGGGCATTACTACATAGAGAAACACTGTCATTACACATGCTATTGTTATTAGTTTTTGTACTGCCTTCCATTGGGTAATTGCCTTACATCTTAGCGTGGCATCCATATTTTACAACTTTGAGCTCACAGGATCCCTCAACCCTCAGTCTTGCATATACATACACACATGCATGCACACACACACATGCGCGCGCACACACACACACACACACACACATACATGCACAGACCTTCTGGCTGACGCGGATCTCTGGGATGCCATGGATCATGCTGACACTGGCGGCCACAGGCTGGGAGAGGACACCTCGAGTGTTGGGGTGCCTGATAAAAGAAACCGACACAAGAAACTTCTGTCCATCCATCGCTGCCTCAGTACAATAGGGGATCAAGTAGCTATGGATAGTTCTTGACCTCGAAGTCTTCTAACACAGCAATCCTCAATCAAGTTGGAGTATGCACAAAGGCATACACTTTAGCCTATTACTATAGCAGCTACTTAATTACTATGTACGTGTAGTAAACCCATACTCATACTCAAACCCATACTCACTCACATATACTCATACACATACTCATTACTCATATCATAATCATATTCATACTCACTCGTACTCCTACTCAAACCCATACTCATTGCACTACTGAGTGGTTGTGGGCTGAAGCTCCATACCCAGCTCTTATCCCACAGCCGTGAAACAAAATCTGTGTGGGGGAGGCCTGGCTACTGGAATGTCTCACCTCCTGAGGTTCATCCCACAGTCGGCACACATGTCAAAGACAACAATGCTGTGGTCACAGTTCTCCTCTAGCACTATCACCGGGGTCCTGTGTGTGTGTGTGTGTGTGTGTGGATTAGTGGTGGAGTGGGAAGGAGAAAGAGAGCAGAGCCTAGTACGGGTTAGTAGTATGTACACTAGTACTACATTGACCTATTTGTGGTTATGGGAAATTGTAAGCAATGTACATGTAGTACAAACTTCATGCTCTCTCAAAATGGGTTAGCATAACTTGTGTTGCTTTTCACTGGATATGACAAACCACCAAGGTTGTACAATATATCCACCAGGCTGTATAACATCCCCAGGCTGCACAACATACCCAGGTTGTACAACGTCCCCAGGCTGTACAACATACCCAGGCTGTACCATGTCCCCAGGCTGTACAACATGCCCAGGTTGTACAACCTTCCCAGGCTGTACAACTTCCCCAGGCTGTACCATGTCCCCAGGCTGTACAACATACCCATGTTGTACCATGTCCCCAGGCTGTACAACTTCCCCAGGCTGTACCATGTCCTCAGGCTGTACAACATACCCATGTTGTACCATGTCCCCAGGCTGTACAACATACCCAGGCTGTACAACGTCCCCAGGCTGTACAAGACACTCCTTCACCAGTCCAACTATGCTTGACTTGAGTTGTAGCTGACTTTCCATTGACACCACACTAGACTCATGGCTGTAGGAGCCCAGGATGCTGGCCTGGAGGCCGGAAGAGAGAGAAACAGAGAGAGAGGAACGAAAGTCATTAGGTATTATCTTCTGACTGAAAGCTCCACCTACGTCTATGGGTGCAAGGTCAAAGGCAGCAACATGAATAATGCAAGCATTAAATATTTTATGATTTTAGTAATACTAAACTATAGGGGGAAAACGTGTAGCTATAAGATGTTTGCCATGCACACATTCAATCACGTAATACTGCACTGCTGCAAAATTTCAATTGAAGCAACGTCCTGCCTGCAAATTTACATGAACTGTAAGATTGCCAATAAAGGCACTGCAAGATGAAGGAGTGCTGTGAAATGAGCACTGTACCTTGTGCACTCTGTCTCCTGGGGCAACGTTCCAGCAGACGAGCCGGCAGGGGGAGGAGGAGGGGAGGGAGACGGGGTGCAAAGGGGTAGTGACAGATGGCTCCATTGCACGGGCAGGGTGAGGAGAATTCACGAGTTGCAATAAAACCAGAGACCAGTTCGGACTTGATTCAAATTGCTAATTCAACCTGTGAAAGACATCATTAATGAGTGCACTATACAGATGCTCTCTATTCGCCTTCTTGGTAGATATGTAATGGTTTTGCTGGAGGTGTGTCTGAGTAGTTAATTAAGGTTTGTCAGTTTGCACATCACAGCATCATTGCAAGTCTACTCTTACCCAAGCCAAAAATTGATATTGATAAAACAAAGGATGGCGGTCCGACCTTTCAATAGTTAGCTATTATGCGTCAAACCTTCAGCTATGTTCTCCAGAAAAAAATAGATGCATGCATCCTGCAGCTGAGTCATCTGCAAGCTTTTAAAGCTTTTCATAATCGCCTACCGAATTCGTACTTGCTGCTTTATTGTCTTCTTCCTCTTAGCTGCACCATAGAAAAGGAGTTTTGCTCGGCCTCATCTTGCCGTGACCCAAAACCGCCATTTTTTTCATTCGCAAGACAGTGCACGTGCGCTCGGGACTTTCGCATTCTGTACACACAAGCACCAAATGGCGACTCGTCTGCCTGGACTCTGTAGACATTTGCGGTGTCTCTCCATCCCAGCAGTGAGCAGGAGTAGCGTGGGAGGCAATAGAAAAGGTTAGGACTGCAGTTACTTTTCCAGACGCCTCTGCAGGGCAAGAACTTTAGATGGTGGTAGCTAATTGGAATTGTTTTGGGGCACTGGATTAGCTACATAATCCTATTATTATCATTTTTGTATGGATAAAGACTCTCCTGTTATTAGACAGCATGGACAAGAGGCTCTTTTCTAATTAAAGCTCTTCATAATAGGGTCATTTGGGGGGCATCCGGACAGTGGATTGTTTGAACACACGACAAATTTACCTCGTTCTCGAGGCCTTTCTGCATGTCTGTGTTCTGCATTGTGAGCTACTATTGCTCACTCATGATATATACAAATATGGGCAGGAATAGTTTCGCGAGCCAGACCATGGTCCGGCTTAGTCTCGCAAGCCAGCCCACTTCCTTCCGCAGCACGCACCGATCGCTTTCAGTATCGGCACGCGGAAGAATGCACTCTTCCGCGTGCCGATACTGAAAGCGATCGGTGCTGCGGAATAAAGTGGGCTGGCTCGCGAGACTAGGTCTGGCTTGAGAGACTAGGGCAGCTTGGGAACGAGTCAAATTTGCCGCATGTCCGAACAACCCACAGACACTGACAGTCACAACTTTATGGATTAGAGTAAGCGGTATACTTTGCTACAGTGGGTCCTCTTTGTGACAACCACCTCCCTATAGAGCCTTATTATGGGTCCCAACGTACATATTGCTAATCTCTGTCGTACAACCACTTTTTAATATTGCAGCCATGAAATGTTGGCCTGAGAGTTAGAGATTCCACTATAACCGCTACTTTGTAGCAGCAAAAAACCTCCAAAAAATTATTCCTCCAAGGAATCACGTGAAAGTGACTGGACTGTCCAATGAGACTTAGGCAAAGATTTGGGCACAGGGCTAGTCTCATAGCCATCCTGCCTGTACAATGATCGATCTCTATTAAATACTTGTAAAAGGCATTTGTCATTTAAGTGTGGACTCGAATCCATTCACTAGTGCTTAGTTAAAAGAAGTGAGTAGTACTGATAGCTACAATTGTGTTGGTACCCAAAGAGAAACCATTTGAGAATGCATTTTTGGAGTAGTTGTAGAATATAGTAGCCAACACTAGCAATGTAATCACTAGTAGTGTTTATTTACTAGATTATTAGCCTCACTCACTCATCTACTTCTAATCCTGCAGCCGCTGTATGGAGAAGGCCATTGCAACAGTCTGTCAGGCTCACGAGCACTGATACTGCCACTACCCCTGCAGAAGGTTAGTTCATCATGGGTATGGTATAGAATTCTGTACACCAAGAACTCGGGAGAGCTTCTAGCTGTTGTAAGCACAAGTTGCTACTTTGGTTGCTCTGGTAGTAGAGCAATGAAACTTCTTTCTGCATAATTTTGGCGTTGCTTGATCACCATAGATGCTAAACCTCCCAACTGCAGTAGCAAAAGTCAGTAGCCTAGAATGGGATGATGCCAGTGATTCGGATAGCATATTCCGTGTGGCCTATAGCCAATCAGGTGTTAGTCTGGCTCACTAGACCCTCCGTCTCCCGCGAGCTAGACTAAGCAGCTGTATAATGGCATCTGTAACCAAGAATCGAAAGCTTGTTATTGACTAAATCATCCTCTGTTACTCTTGCTCAGAATCAACTCCAGTGGAGGAGAAGCGGTTGATGCTGACGGAGTACGGCCGCTACCTTCAGGAGCTACTGCCCAAGTACATCCAGCAGGCTCAACTAACACATGGGTATGGGGACTCCTTATCTTTGAACATCAGTTTACAGTTACTTATTGGAGGGAGGAAGGAGAAAACATGGATACAGGGCTAGTTTGTAATATCTGCTTTCTAATATCCATGGGCTTATAGGAGAGAGGAGTCGTTTTGAGAGTCATCAGTTCCCTCTCTTGTATACTCCATGCATGTACCAGTACATGTACATTTTGCCTCTGTTCTAACTGGATGCACAGTCCGCACCATAGCTCCCCCTTCTGACTCCGCCCTCCCGCTGCCTCATCACTCACTCTCCCCTCCCCCCTCAGTAACGAGCTGGAACTCTTGATCCACCCCGAGGGGGTCGTCCCAGTGCTCACCTTCCTCCGAGACCACCAGAACGCCCAGTTCCGACAGCTGGTGGAGCTGACAGCCATCGACGTCCCCAAGAGGGTCTACCGCTTTGAGGTACATGTACAGCCATGCAGTGTACTGTTAGCCCTGGTCATAAGCCCTAACCTCGCATCCAGGCCTTCCCACCCCTGTAACTAACAGTCATGGAGTTGTGAGATATAAGCCGGGTCCACGGTTGTACGTGGGGTAGGAATGCCTGGGTGTGAAACTAGGTAGATTTATTGCAGGCAGCTACAGCTATAAAAACTGAAAGATTCAAGATCTGGATAGTAAGAAAATCACTATGGTTTCAACAACCATCGATGTGTGTTTAATCATGTGATCCCAGAGGTAGCAATACAGCTACATGTACACGGGGCGTTACCACCCTGTAAATTTCATTTCATCCGCAGTTGATTTACAACTTGCTGAGCGTGGTCTACAACTCCAGGATCCGAGTCAAGACCTATGCAGACGAGCTGACTCCAGTGGATTCGGCTACAGCTGTGTTTAGCTCAGCCAACTGGCCAGAGAGAGAGGTTTGTGTGATTCATACCTGAGGATAGGCCCACATTTTTAACCCTCGCCGCGTAGGCGTGAGGGTTATTGCAATCACCTGCGTCTGTCTGTTTGTTTGTTTGTTTGTCTGTTCCACGCATATTTCAAAAAGTTCAACTGCAACGATGCTGATACTTGGAATGCTGGACGACAGCAGTACGTCCTAGTGCAGTGTTAGCAAACTTCGGTAAACAGAGGTGGCTGTGTATGCAGGCTTACCGCCTCCCAACTTTCGAGTGGACCCTCCCTCAATCGTGACGCACATGTACATATGAACAGAGCTGGCAATGTATAGTACTAGCATTTCTGGCGAGGGTTATGCACTTTCAAAGTGCCTTTCATTTACAATGTATTTGTGGTGCACAAATTATGAGTGAACATTCACTTGTTCATGTGTATGCATTTCATCTTATGAAAGCCACATTATTCTCACATGCACATTTCAGGCTAGCCTCATTCCCAGGCCCTGCGTTCGAAAAATCAAAAAATGGGGGAAAGCCTGCTTATATGATTCAACTTACTTCGGTGGGATCCCCATGTGAGAAAATGTACGAGGCCCACAAGTAGCTGAAGTGGAACAGTCATGCGTGTGGTCAAGGCAACCGCCTGTAACGATAGCTTCTCTCCCACCCCAGGTGTGGGACATGTATGGTGTGTTCTTCTCCAACCACCCCGACCTGCGGCGGATCCTCACCGACTACGGCTTTGAAGGCCATCCCTTTAGAAAGGACTTCCCTCTTAGTGGATATGTGGAGGTATAATATACTGCACAGAGCCTAACACTTGTGGCCTTTACTGCAGAAAGGAACTGCATTTCAGAATCAATAACTTGGGAAAAGCCTTACAACCAACTCAGGACCCAGGGATTATTTTCCGGGTTTCATACAGAGGGAGGGGGGGGGGGGGGAGCTAGGATTTCAATTTTGAAGTTGATAACTTTTGATACTCAGTAGTAATTTTCAGCATTTTTGGGGCCCCAGAAGCAACCTCAGAGCATGTAAAATTTTCAGTACCCCCATGCCTCCCTAGGGGGCACGGCTCTGCACCCATCATTTTTCCCTGGGGTCACTCACTAGCTATGAAAAATAAGAGGTTTTCTGATATGTATCGAGGGGAACTTGTAAGCAGTAGAGACACAGCAGGCTATCTACGTAAGACATTTCCAGATTTTCGTCAAAGGAAACCTGCAAGGAAACATGACAAAATCTTTAATAGGAAACATAAAGGGCTGGGGTCCAAGGCTATTAATCCCATTCTATATCCTATGTGTAGGTACATGTATATTGTCAGGTCAAAGTGCTAAGGGGGAGAAAAATGGTCCTTATTTACCCTCCATCCTGCTCATAAAACACCATCTCACCGTGCCTACCATTCTCCTTGCCTCCTTCCCCCCCCCCCCCCAGGTGAGATACGACGATGAACTAAAGCGAGTGGTGTGTGAGCCGATTGAGATGACCCAAGAGTTCAGAAAGTTTGACCTCTCAACTCCATGGGAGCAGTTTCCAGCCCACAGACAGGTGGAGGCCATCCCTCCCCCCAACACCTCCGAGAGTTTGGAGAGTGGTAGCCTAAAGGAAGGAACAAAGTGACACTCTTCCTAGCTTGGTTTATGCCATCATTCTGATGTATGTACAGTACTAGTTATTATGTGTATATCCTTTTCATCACAGCAGCCGATGCATGCATGCATTCCTGGGCACGACTGAAATGTTTTCTAGTTCTCCCATAGTCTTGCGGCCATGCCACCCTTGCACTAGCAAAGACAGTACTAGCTGGCGTATCTGGAGTTTAGAAAGTGCAACTTCTGAACCTCAATGGGTTATTATATGGGCCTACTCCATGCTGTAATGCCCATGCAGACTTCCTGCATGTAGCTACCCCATGCTGCTTCGCATCAGATAGTATAGCTTCCCCATATGCTGCAGCTGAGCAGGGTGATGGTTCGAGGACAGTAGCTGTGTGAGATCTTGGAGCAGCAGAGCCTAAGCCAAGAGATGCATATTACATGTAGTTGCAATGGGTGAATGCAGGGCTGATTTTGGCAAGCTAATGCTAAGGTTTTATCAACCACATGTATATTTGTATAAGCTGATTGCTTACTGTAACTCAAAAGAAAATTCTTCCCACTTGCTATTCCTGTCAAAAGGCGCATTTGAATCCGCTTTTTTTTAGCTTCTCTGACAATACCTATGGCCTAAATCCCTCCCCCTTGTCAGCCAGTGGCCAGACCCAGTGCCCTTCGGGGCATGTCAAAGATCTTTTCGAGTGCTGGTTGCTTCTTTTGGGAAGCCTGGTTGAGGTTTGTAAGAGTGGAAGGAAAACTTCCACCGTGGTCTCGGATGATATGGCCTAGGATCTGTCCGGATTCCTCCCTCAATCATTCAAGCAGGGCATGCAGCCTCTGTTCCACATAGGCTTTCGGGGGGAAATCCTGGTCAGTTGGCTAGCAGAGTGATGATCTGCCCAACCCTCTGGCAGTATGTGCTGAACCTCAATCGGTTAATGTACCGTGGGGGGTAGCACAGGGAGGTGACCCTCATTTCATATTGTCATTGCTGCTATATAGACGGTAGACTCTAACCTATTGAGGTTCAGCACCCAGGGTCCAGTATGTGCTGAACATCTAATGTTAATGTTAATATACCGTGGGGGGAAGCACAGGGAGGTGACCCTCATTTCATATTTTCACTTGACATGCCTTAGCAGGAGCTGGACTGCGGTTTAGCCCCCATAGCTGCTACATAGACGGTAGACTCTAACCTATTGAGGTTCAGTACCCAGGAGCCTGTATGTGCTGAACCTCAATCGGTTAATGTACCGTGGGGGAACATGCCTAGGTCTTAAACTAGGTGGGAAGCACAGGGAGGTGTCCCCCTTTTTTCCTCATTTCATATTTTCACTTGATATGTCTTAGCAGCAGTGTGGTTTAGCAGCCATAGCTGCTATATAGACGGTAGACTCTAACCTATTGAGGTTCAGCACCCAGGGGCCAGTATGTGCTGAACCTCAATCGGTTAATGTACTGGCCCTCATTTCATGTTTTCAACCTTAGCTGTGGCTGGACTGCGGTTTAACGCCCATAGCTGCTATATAGACGGTAGACTCTAACCTATCGAGGTTCAGTACCCAGGAGCCAGTATGTGCTGAACCTCAATCGGTTAATGTACCGTGGGGGGAACATGCCTAGGTCTTAAACTAGGTGGGAAGCACAGAGAAGTGCCCCCCTTTTTTCCTCATTTCATATTTACATCTGATATGTCTTAGCAGCAGGATCTGGATTGCGGTTTAGCATCCATAGCTGCTATGTAGACGGTAGACTCTAACCTATTGAGGTTCAGTACCCAGGAGCCCAGTATGTGCTGAACCTCAATCGGTTAATGTACCGTTAATGTACCGTGGGGGGGAACATGCCCAGGTCTTAAGCTAGGTGGAAAGCACAGAGAAGTGGCCCCCTTTTTTCCTCATTTCATATTTACATCTGATATGTCTTAGCAGCAGGATCTGGATTGCGGTTTAGCATCCATAGCTGCTATGTAGACGGTCGACTCTAACCTATTGAGGTTCAGTACCCAGGAGCCAGTATGTGCTGAACCTCAATCGGTTAATGTACCGTGGGGGGAACACAGGGACTCATTTCATATTTGCACTTGACATGTCTTAGCATCTTGCAACAGCTGGTTGGAAGCTCGAGATAGCAGCAACTATTGCAGAGCTCTTTCTGTTATGTTTTCAGTCCTATTTTCATGCTTCATGCAGGGTAGAGTCATGATAGTTTGTTACACACTTCTCTACTGTATCATTTGTCATACAACTACAGAGTACATTAGCGTCGTACGTCCCCAGGCCCTAGCTAACAAATGAAGGTCTCAGAACCGGAGTGGTCTAACCCACAGATATTGAATCCCCCCTCCGATGAAAGATAACTTCTTACTGACTGCTACTGATAACTTCTTACTGAGTTGGCCAGAGTGCATATATTGTAGAAAAAGAAAAAAAAAGGGCAACCCTCTTCTCCCAACGGAACCCTAGGCCATGTGACACTGCCACGTTAAGGGGTGAACGGGCAGGTCGTTCCGGCTGACCGAGCCTTCAACCTTTCGGGCGCCTGTCCGCTATGGTACAGGGATCGTCATCGGGTCTGTTTAGTGTGCCAGGCTTTGGGAATCAAGGGAGGAACACGGACGGATCCTAGGCCGTACTGTCCGAGACCACCGTGGCAGTTGCCAAACCACGTTACCCTCTACCTGAACACACATGGTCACAGCCCGGAGCTAACTGCTCCACCCACTATACATAAGTTAGCATATTTATTAAGTTTGAAAAAAAGTTACGTTTTGCTTATGGGTTTAATTAACGTAACACCGAAATCAATTACGTGACGTCATACAGTCCTGAGCGTTCAACGCAAGTATTTATCAAGCCTGGGGAGTGGAGAAGTATGGGTTAGACCACTCTAGTTCTGAGCCCATTAATTATACAAAGTCATTGTATCAGCGGCCTCAAAGTCATGTGCTAATTAGCCAGCTGAGCTAAGGAGTTCCAGACTCAAAATGATTAACTCATGGTACATGTACAAAAATGAACTATGTATGCATTAACATTCTAAGCGATAGGGTCCTGGCTTGCTGTATCAGCGGCCTCATCTTCACTGCTCTGGTTCTCACCATCGCTGATGCCCTGTACGTCCTCACTGGCTTCCTCCAGAGGAGGGGGTGCTACAGCTAGACGAGGGAGAGAGCTTCAGGTGAGGGATAGCCTCAAATTGGGAACGTAAAGGCGACTGGGGGAATGCAAATACCTCATTCCAAATCACATTCCCATACAATGGAGCAACAGAGGTTCATTCCCATACCTCCACCCCCAGTTTTGTTGTTTGCAGTACAAAAAGCGTGATTTTTCTTTTACACAGTGCAAAAACAAAAAGCTTCAGAATTGGAACCTGGGAACGAGACTACCATAGTTGCTCTAATTATCCAAATGTTCTAATGCAATATTTAAAATATTTTATTCGCTCTAATTCTCCAAACAAATGATTTTAATAGCCATTCTAAAATAAGTACAGGTAGCTGCATGTTAGTCAGTTTTCTTGCTACAATAACGCCTTGTTTTTATACTACAGTCTTATTACTTTGATGCCACAGACGGCGGAAGAGCTAGCTAACAGGCACCAATCCGTAGCTATGCGTAAATAGCCGAGTTTAGGGTCTGTTGACCATTCAGATAATCAGAGCTACTACTCTATGATGCAGCAGCTACATGTATAGAAAGAACTATACAAGACGGCATGCCAAGAAGTCTACAAAACCCTAGTCCTAGGGTCAACTTTACCTTCACAGTCACTTGCCTCCTCCTCCTCCTCCTCCCTCTTCCTCCCACTAACAGTCTCCAGAGACTGGTTCTCCGGCGGATCGTAGCCCAGCATCGCTAGGAAGTGATAGCGATACTTTCTGTCCACGTATAGCCGTACCGATTTAGCTGCCACCCATCCAGACAAGTAGATTGGACAGTAGAAGGTTATCCTGTGTAATCAAGATAGACAATCTCCGCAATGAGATTTTTTTTTTTGTGTTGTCTGACACAAACACGGTGGACAGAGTAGTATCCACTGGATAACAACTTAGTCTTCAGGCTGGACAATATTAATATGCTACACTTTTGCATTGCCTTTGTGGTGTGGTTGATAAGCCTAAATGTACTAGTCTTGGATATTGCACTGGAAGTAAGTGTGGTATCAAAAATGTATACACACAAAACGTGACCCACTAGAGCTTGCAGAAGACAATATTCTGATGCATTGAAAATACCAATCGAATGGAGAAGATGCTCACTAAATCTTTCAGCCAAACTATTGACGCTCTTTAAATTTTGGAATAGCTCGGCTTTCTATTGTCAAAAATATCAGTCCGCTATGCTTACTCTGAGGCAAGGTTATACTTATACTCAGGGGTTTGGAGTTGACATTATTACATGTGAAGTAAGGTACTACTCATACCTCTGTGTTGCTCTGTCTTCCACATCTATAGTTTCCTGGTCCGGGATGTACTTGAAGAGCACTGGCCCCATACCTACAAACCACCCAGAGAGAAAACAAACGCTATTCCTCGTTCTTATCAACACTTCCCCTCACATTAATGCTAAAAAACAGGTATAGTCACTCAAAATAATTGCCGAGCGGAAGCGAAGCGTGTTGCATGGAGACTGTGTGTTTGTATGTATGTGTGTATGTATGTATGTATGTATGTATGTATGTATGTATGTAACCCTACAGGAGTGCAATTATTGTAAACATACTTGCTGTGGGTGTGGCATTGCTTCCATGCACGTGCAGTGCACTGTGCAGTAGAGCCAAAGAGCATGCAGGCGGTGATTAGGGAGGCTACGTGCGCAACAATACAAAAAGCAGTGGCAGTGAGGAGAGGAGGGAACACCAATGGGAGGTTCATTGACGGGAGGTTCATCGACAGCGGGTAAGGCTGATTCAGCAGCAGGAAAGTAACGACCGCCATTCTCAAAGCCTCAACAGTCAGCTGAGCAGCGTAATGCAACTCAATTCCCATGAGGCCCTCTGCATGGACTACCATCTATGCACTAGTTATAGAGATAGATGGATCTGCGGAATGTCATATTATAATAATGTACTGCCAGAGCCAGTGGCATACCTCTAAACCTTTCTACCATTATTTTTTTTGCATTTTACCATCCTACATGCATAGCATATGGACACAAGCCTCATACCTCTTATGAGGCTACATGGCACAAGACAGCTACTAGCCACCTACCAAGTGGTTGAAGGGCCTCCTGTGCCTTCTGCGAGAGAGACGAAGTGAGGGGATTGGCTTCCTTCAGCAGACACGCCAGGTCCTCTACACTGACACACGCACAGTGGGAGGAGACAAAGGGAGCGATGGCCTCAATGCCCTTGGTGGGTGGAGAATGGCGGGGAGGGGAGAGGGAGGAGAGAGAGCGAGAGAGAGAGAGAGAGGGAGAGAGAGAGAGAGAGAGAGGGAGAAGGGAATGGGAGGGTAATATTGACATTCACAGCTCAGCCCAACTTGATAAGACTAGCCTCATTCCCAGACTCCACTCCCTTGCCGAGGAGTGGAGTATGGGAATGAGGCTAACCAAGACAGATAGCCAGTAGCTAACCTCTTGAGCCAGTCTGAAGCCACAGTTTGTAACACGGTGCTCACATCTCGCCAGCACTTTCACACCAATGTTGATGATCTGTAGAGAGGAATATCACTAGGCACATTACACTTGTTGCTACATGTATGTAATCCATAAATACAGTGATTGGCTGTGCCAAAGACTGCACTGAAGAAACATCCTGGTAAAACCAGTCCAAATGGTATTGCTTCTGACCCTCCCCCACTGCTATGGCCCCTCCCATCCCACCTTGATGGACCTCTCGTTCCTCTTGGTGATCTCTCTCACCAGCTGGGAGGCAAGGTAGATGTTCCTCTTCTTCCCGATGAAGGTGCGTGTCAGCAGCTGTTCCGAGGGGAAGTCCTCAGGAAGACCAAAATGGGGCCTACAGGGGAGTGGGGGTGGGGGAGAAGGGGGTTAAAAGGGGGTACAATGTGCCCGTGTGTCTGGCTTGGCCCATACCTGACCATCTGGAACACATCACTGTCCTTCTGTAGGAACACGTAAGGGTCCTCCTTGAACCCACTTCTCTTGCCTCGCCTCTGAAAGCCAGGCCTGTGGGGAAGGATAAAAAATATTGTGATGCGTCTATTCATCTGCAACACATACACTAAATACTGCAGGCAAGGTTCAGTGCATAAACTCTCCATTATACAAGCGAGTGTGCGTGTATATTGACTTTCCGTTATCCATGTCAGCGTTTAACTACATTCTTACAACCACAGGCTAGAACACTGCATGTGCCCTCTCTCGATAAGAGCATGGCCCGCAGCAACTCACTTTCCCAAGATGGAAACTGAAGGTCTCTGCACAGTTCCCTTGCTGCCCTCACCACTGCACACTGCCTCCTTCTCCTCCATCCCCACACCCACACCAGCAGCACCGGGAACACCCTCACCAGTACCAGCCGCACTGGACTCCGCCTCTCTTGTCCTCACTTCAGATTCACCGACTGAGGCAGAGTCACCACCGCTCGGCTCCAAAGGAGGTCTTGTTTGCTCCTCGGTGGTAGCAGTCTGCTTGGAGGCTGGCTCACTACCTGCTGTGACACTGGGTGTGGTGTCTTCCTCCCCAGGCTCCATCTCCATGGGAACACCCCGGTCGTCACATGACTCTGTAGTATCCTGACGAGTAGTTCTCTGAGGTTCCGTAATAGCACTATCCTGAGCTTTACTACCAGTATCCTGACCTTGAATACCAGTATCCTGACCTTGACTACCAGTATCCTGACTTTGACTATCAGTATACTCCAAAGATGCAGCACTAAGAGACTCTGTCTCAGAAACTGTCACATCCGTACAAGGCTGTTCTTGGACACTAGTTCTCTGTACACTGGTGAGATCTGCTTCCTGTTTCATGGAGGTCTGCTCTGTGGTGCGTGGTGCTGCTGATTTGGACTCCTTCTGCCATGGCAGCCATTCCTTCTTGTGAAGCACTGCTACAAAAAAGCCTCCACTGTCTTGGTGGTGAGGGAAGATTCTAATGCTTTAAAAGTGTGCATGTGTACACATGTGAGAATGTGCATGTGTGTGTGCATGCATGTGCATATGGTGAAGATAAAAAGTTGTCATCAACCCTCCTCAGATACAGAACCTAGCTCACGTTAGTGAGTACTAGTACAATGTAAGTGAGTGAGACATGACAGTGTGGTCCTGCTGTTGCTCAACGGGGAACTGAACTACCACTTGTTGACTGACCATCGCTCCAGGTGCATCTCTTGGGCCTGCTCCGGTGCTGGAGGGAACATGGTAGGGGAGAGGAGGCGGTCTGACGATCCCAGGGCGTCAGCAGTGACCCAGACTCCATCCTTAGACATCACCTGCACAGAGGGAGAAACAGCCCTCCTGGATTAGGGGCAACGAACAACATCACCCTGTATGGTGAGCAACTGTCTTTTAATTAGTCCCTTACTGACGCGTAATTATTCCCATCACAAAATGCACCAGGCCCTAAACCAGTAACAGAGCCAAAAACCTATAGACATTCCTCTAAAAAAAAAAGGCTTGGAACACTCTCTTTCTTCTCCTTTTTTTTTCTTTTGTAAAACCCTCTAGAAGAGGGCAAACAACAAATTCAGAGCAAACTCATCATGTGTCCTCCCCCACGGAAATCTTTAGTAAAAGGCGAAAGATTTATTCGCTCTGAGGGAAGACCAGAGTAATGACTTCATGCAGCCAACTGCTGCTCTTATATACCCAGACTACACTCACTTTGCTTATGGGTTTTTGCGTATAACGATATTCACATACATAACGAGGCAATTACACAGCAATGAATACAATAATCGATACTGTCACAGCGCACAAACCTTCCAAGAGGAGACCCCAGGCACCCTCTTAAGTCCCAGGAGTCTATCAGAACAGTCTACCAGCTCTACTGCCCCTGAGTGTGGACGGAGGACAGCAGCAACAGACACAGCCTCACTTTTATACTTCCATCCCTCCCTCCCTCCCTCACCCCTGCACAGTCCCAGCTGCCCCGCTATCACAGCCTCATCCTCCACTGGGTTGAGGGAGCAGGTGGAGTAGACCAGTCGGCCTCCGGGGGAGAGCACCTCCAGCCCACGGTTCAGGATACGCAGCTGTAGCCTAAGGCAAGATGGAGATAGACTCAGTCTTTCTAGTACTAGTGCCTTACAACCCTCGCCAACCAGGCGCTCCCCTTGAAGAATCAAAGAACAGAAGAGAGCCTGGTATACTTTCTTACGTGATCCAACTTACTTAACTATGTGTCGGCAGGGACTGATCAAAAGACAGCTGCATTTCTTTACCTTTTGCTGGCGACACTACTTCAGTGCTCAGTCTTGGTAAAGATTAGCTACAAATATTATTGATTCGTTGTCTTTCCTCACTGTCTGAGAAGTACAACTGTGCTTGCCTACGCACAATTACATCCTCTCTACCCTGAGTGTCCCTGAGATATCGGGCTTTCTCCCATTCTTGAGAGGGTCTGGAAATGAGGCTAACCAAATGGTACGATAGATCCCTGTCTCAGGTTTTGTTGCTTGCAAGTGATGAGAGAGGAGAGAGACCGGGAACGAGGCCACCTTAGCCCAGCTGACCTAACACACGCCTCCTACAACAACTTACGTGATTCAGTAAACTAACTTGTGCAGTGCTGGTCCCTGGCCCGGGTTCCACTGCCTCCAAATGATGGGGTTCTTCCTCAGAGTGCCATCACCACTGGGGGTGGCACAGAGAGAAGACTGTTTGCATGGCTGGCTTTATACTACTGCTTTTCTATCCAATATTACAGTTAAAATAATATTATACTACTTATACTAGGGTTCAGAGGTCTATGCTGGTCTGGCAGGATTCTCCATGATGAGGCTACAGCTACTCAGAAACAGCATGAATATGGCTGTAATACTTTTAGATTTTATTGGACTCGTACCCAGGTGTTCAAAGGCTGGGACGTGATCTCTCTATGAGGAGGGTGGCTCTTAGTTTTGCTATTTCTCTCTACTTGTTACTATGCATACCATATATGTATGCATACCTACCTGCATGGGACATCACATAGCACTCTGTCGTAGTAGAGAGGATGACGAACATCAGCAAGCTGGGGAAGTGGAGGGAAGGGGGAGGGGGAGGTAGGGGGGAAGGGGAGAGGGGAGGAGGGGAAGGGGGAGGGGAGCAGAGGTGGAGGGGAGGTAGAAGGGGAGGGGAGGGGAAGAAAATATAAAATCCAATCAGTTGCATAATTGTCAAACAGAGGGCACCCTGTAAATTTGTGTATAGACCAGAACAGGATAGTTAATACCCCTCCTCTAATACAGCCAAACATAGAGGAGCTTACACCTGTTACCACTGCACTTGGTGCCACATGCCACTCACATCGTGGTAGTAAAGGACGGGGAAGACAGAGGCATCGTGGTTGGTGACCATGAAGGAGGGGCTGTTGAGTCTCTTGGCCTGGTGCACCAACATGTAGCAGCGACGGTTGTCAGCATCATTCGCCACCACCACACCACCTGCACACAGGGTTGGGCCAGTAATTCAAGTCTGGTGGGTTTGTTGACTACCATAAACTCTGCCCTACTCTTGCTTTTTCCAGGTTCCACTCTCCAGCTTTTTTTTTTGTTTTTTTACAAAATGTGAAGTGGACCCTGGGAACAAGGCTACTGCCCCATATCTTCACCCTCAGGCTGGTGTGATTTATTACAGCTAAAGCTACAATTCTTTAAAAATCCCTCACATTTCACATTCATCGGTATAGTATTGTAGAATGTTTAACTACACATTCAAGGATACTCTGAGATAGGCAGTCGGTCACATGTCTCATGTCATAACGGTATGATGTAATGCCTACTTGGGATGCTGGAGGTGGGTACGGGTGTGTCCTCAGCGTGTAGGGACTCGATGAGCTGGGCAGTCTTGGAGCCCGGGGCTGCACACATGTCCAACACCTGCAGATGTTTATGTACTGAAAGCATGTACACACACACACACACACACAGTCACACACACACACACACGCAAACATGCACACACACACACACATGTACACAGTTTAGTAGGAAGGATGGGAAATGTTACCACTGTGACGACATCCTGTGATATTAAACCTCACCAGACAAATATTAAATGTGCAATTGACAGGAAATAAAATTCACAAGTTAGCCAACCTTGTGCTGTGGCTGCACATCCAGCAGGAGTGGGGGGATCATGCTCACCGCCTCCTGGCGGCTGATGTTGCCCTACGGGGGAAGGCAAAAGTAAATTCATCAGCTTAATTTACAGCAGTAGGAAAGGAAAATGGCACAGACCCAGGAGGAGAGCTAGTACACACATGCATACACTATTCCAACTACATACCACTGATAAATATTGGGGTGCACCCACAGAAGATTTAAAGCACCAGCACACACTAACCTGTTCATTTTCCCTGACCAGGAAGGCGTGGAATTTTGAGAGGAGGGGAGACTTGCGGATGACTTTTCGAGTGAGCTGCAGCTGCCATGCCAACCGGGTTGGGTACCTGCAGTGCAAAGGTCGGAATCACAATCACATAATACACTGGGATAGTCGATCCTTTAATTCCCCTTTCCAAGCTCCCTCCATGCGACATACATCAGAAAGAAACTAAAGGAACACAGCTAGTAGCTGGATGCTATTCAATGTCTATTATGAGAAGTGCACATATTCTTAATAAACCTACATTGTAGCCTTGTCCCCAGGCTACCTTTCATCACTGGCAGTATGGGGGAGCCTGGGGATGAGGCTACCTACACCCAGCTTCTTATACATGTACACTATAGAGTATGAATGGAAAGTAGGATATAGGTACGTATTAGACACCAGAGCCATTTGCTAATTTCCAGCTGTATGTAACCATTACAGCACAACTGAATAGCCATAAGCATCATCCCAAGGCTCTCTGTCACAGAGAAAGTATTCTGTACGTATGTGTGTGTTTGTGTGTGCGTATAACACTACACTCTTTCAAATAGGGACGAAAAGATGCACCCCCATGTCCTTTCTTCCCTACTATGATGGGACCAAATACGTGGTCTTTCTTTCATACACAGTAGAAGGGAAAAGAACACGATTCTGTACAGAGCCGCAGTGTGACTGTAATATCCTCACCATAACCACAACAGGTCTATAGTACTTTATTTTACACAATATCTTTCTGCACTCATACTTGAAAGGGAATCAATTGTTGCTAGGGTCCATAGAACACACCCAAGTACAAAAACTAGTCTAAATTGTGGTAGAATGGATACAAGCATTGGGGTATACAATACTGTGATACAGAGTAGGGGACTCAAAATTTGCAGGGAGAAACACACTAATGTATGGTACAGCAAATGAGACATTGGGTGGTTACAATAACATGTACACCTGTGTTTGTAACTACTCAGTGATACATGACTTGGAGCGAATCTTCATCTCAACATTGGGATAGTATGTGCGATCTCGAGGGCTAATACTGTCAATCCAGAATAATCTGGCATACTGATCAGCACCAGCTGGAGTCACATGTGGACCGGTGAGGAGTGCTCGATAGCAACTTACATACCACCACCCAGAAAAATCAGTGAGAGCACAGTTTCCACTACTTCCATCATTGTCTGCATCACGTGTGCTGAACTGGCTGTTATTAGAGAATACCATGGCATCAGTCCCAGGCCCCTCCCCCTCTCCAATATGCAGACGGTACTTGTCCATTGTGTCCAGCAACTCTGAATGTTTTGTACACCCAGGTCCTGCCCTCCCCACTGGCTTCTCGCAAGTCAATTCGCAGTTCCACCTCCGCTCGAGTAGTCAGACAGTGCATGTTCTTAAGTCCATACCAAAACTCGCCATTTAAATCTCCAAATCCATCTTCATAGTCTTCCCACTCACGATTGAAGTCTACCGTACCACCAGCAACACGTCTCAGGATCACTGTCCACCCCCCTCCGTCTGTGTCCACATCACACCTGGCATACATCTTGGAGACCTCAAAAGGCTCACTGCTGTCTTCACACACATCACTGATCTCGTGAATACCAGACTGGAACGAAACTCTCCCTGCCTACAGGAAAAAAAACACAGCACATGTTTGACTGCTCCATACTTAGTCCACAGGTGTTTGGAATGGAATGGAGCAGTGGAAGCCTGTGTATGAGATTACTGAAAGACCAGCCTACCTGGCAGCAATCTTGAAAGGCAGCATTCTCACACGTCTCCCTTATTTTCAGGGCCTTTGTCAGAGCCTCTTGGTAGTGGTGTCTGCAGCTCTGGGAATCAGTGGGAGCAGCATTCCCACTGCTGGTGAGCAGCTGAAAAACAGTTGTCAGAGCTAGGACTACAAGAGCAGCTTTTCCTACCATGTTTAAGCCCATGTAACTGAAACTTTAGCACTGTATAGTGTATGCACTTTGTTCATTATCCTTCCTGACATGATATTCATTGTGTTTACAGCTGACCTACTATAGTAGGTAGTATGACATAATGAAAGTGTTTTCTGTACCATTTTCTCATGGAGCTCATGACCTTTAGGCATTGAATAACAAGTGGATCTTTATTCCCAGCGACCCAACACACACACACACACACACACACACACACACACGATTTAAACCCCTACAGTGGCCCGTAGGTGTATTTCCGCAAATGCAATTCGTTTTGTCATTTCGTTTGAATTAGATATACAATATTTCGCTATTCAATATACGGTGTAGTATCAGCATCACAGTTTAATCTAGGCAAAGTAACTGCAGCTAGCAATAGGGGGTATCTTCAGTATAGGTAAATTTTCATATATTAACTACAACTCTTAGCCTTGTTCCCAGGCTCCACTCTATGTGAAAAAAAGCTGGGGAGTGGAGCCCAGGAACGAGGCTATACAACTCTTAATTTTTGATGTATGTAGACTTGGGACAGTATTCCAATTAAAAATTGTGCATTTGAGCAGTATCAATTGCATGGGTACTTATAATCATGGGATACTTTCTGACGAGGTCTATGAAATATCACCATATGTAACTTAAAGCAACAACCAAACATCTCAGACGCAAGAGGATCTTTGGTGAGATTTTCAAATAGCACATGGAGACTACATAGCTACCTTAGTAATCACGCACTCTGTACAACAGCATGAGGGGATAGGATACTCTTACAGTTAATGGCCAGTACAAGTGTTACTAGTGGGTTTATAGCTTGTCTACTGCCCCTCAGGCTAGGAGCTCCAGGGGAAGGAGCATTTGACTGGTAAAGAGAAGGTTAGATCCCCAACTGGGTTACGATTTGTTTTTGAGTTTCTTTACTCTCTTAATGTTTTGTTTTTCCATCTTGATGATTCACATAATAGTAGCCCATGGTAAATCTGTATTCACACTTGAAAGGGATCATAACGGGTATGAAAAAATGTACAATAACATAAAATATTGTGTTTAAGCCCACGTAACCGAAACTCTTAGAATACATTAAGGCACAAAAACTGGTCTGATTTGTACACTGGTGCAGTAGAGTAGACAGGTATACAAAACAAACAACTGTCTTACAGTACCTTATTACCAGGTTCTTCCCCACAGGAAAATTGGGAGGGAGAAAATAACAAAAACTGGTAACATACACAGTCACAATATATGGTGCAGCAGATGAGACATCCAGGTGGTGTAGTAATGTAACGCTGTGTTGTAACTACTTACGTACATGACTCGGGGCGAACCTTCATTTCAACATTGGGGTAATATGTGCGGTCTATAGTGGATATATTATCTATCCAGTACAATTTTGCATACTGGTCAGTCGAATGAGCAGGTACTACATGTGGACCAGTAAGGAGTGCTCGATAGCAGCTATTGTGCCACCACCCAGCAAACAGAAGAACAGCACAATTCACACTGCTCCAATTATCATTGTCTTGATCACGTGTGCTGAACTGATAGCTGTTAGAGTATGCCATGGCATCAGTCCCAGGCCCCTCCCCCTCTCCAATATGCAGACGGTACTTGTCCACTGGTCCAGCAACTCTGAATGTTTTGTACACCCAGGTCCTGCCCTCCCCACTGGCTTCTCGCAAGTCAATTCGCAGTTCCACCTCCGCTCGAGTAGTCAGACAGTGCATGTTCTTAAGTCCGTACCAGAACTCGCCATTTAAATCTCCAAATCCATCTTCATAGTCTTCCCACTCACGATTGAAGTCTACCGTACCACCAGCAACACGTCTCAGGATCACTGTCCACCCTCCTCCGTCTGTGTCCACATCACACCTGGCATACATCTTGGAGACCTCAAAAGGCTCACTGCTGTCTTCACACACATCATTGATCTCGTGAATACCAGACTGAAACGAAACTCTCCCTGCCTACAAGAAAAAAAAACACAGCACATGTTTGACTGCTTTATACTTAGTCTACAGGTGTTTGGAATGGAATGGAGCATGCAGTGAAAGCCTGGGTATGAGATTACTGAAAGACCAGCCTACCTGGCAGCAGTCTTGAAAGGCAGCATTCTCACACGTCTCCCTTATCTTCAGGGCCTCTGTCAGAGCCTCTTGGTAGTGGTGTCTGCAGCTCTGGGAATCAGTGGGAGCACCATTCCCACTGCTGGTGAGCAGCTGAAAGACAGCTGTCAGAACTATAAGAGCAGCTTTTCCTACCATGTTTAACAGTCTGAAACTTGTGTACTAGAGTGTACACATAAAGATACATAGCCTTGTTATATGCATCTTGACTTATACGTATAGTGATATTCATTGTTGTGAATGTGTTTACAGCTAACCTCTCTATTCAAGTATGAAGTAATGAAAATGTTTAAAGTTGCAAAGTTCTTTACTACAAAACTGTTGTTCTTCCTGGAGGTCAATCCGCAGAGTTATACAACAACAAGTGAACGTCAAGTTTTAAATATACATTGATTACACACACGTCAAGTTTTATAAATATACATTGATTACACACACACACACACACACACACACACACACACACACACACATACATACATGCCTACACTTATCCAAACAACCCTCCTCCGCTCCATCTACCCCATTTATACATTCTCACCAGGGAATAGGTTGGGGTGGGGGAACCCTCTCTCCTTCGACCTCCAGCCCCGAGAGCTCAGCAAAGAACCTCTGCTCCAGACACCCACGCACACTCTCTGCTAGACTCCTCGTACCAGTGATACGGAATGTGACTGGCAAGTCCTCCCGGATCATGGACATGAACTGGTCCCATTCTCCTGATGGAATTAGGCCCTGGCCCTAGAAGGCAGGCCAGAATGTGTAACTATGTGCCACTGCAGACCACATTAACAGGTAGCTCACTAATTGAATTCAGAGACAATTTCATGCATGTACAACAGCGCAATCTGCAGTTTCTAGCAGCTTACAAGAGGCCCATTCCCAGGCTCTGTTTACACTGTACATTGAGCCTGGGAGTGTGATTAGTCCAGGGGTACATGCACATGAACTCAATCATACATGTAGAACCATTTCATGACACATACTTCAATTATAAATTCGCAAAAATGGTAAATACATGTACCCTAAGGTACGTACATACGTAGAAGCATTATCATCATTTACAGACCTCCATTACACATTTTTACCACTTGTGTGCACATGCCCAGCTGGTCCTAAATTGCTTCTACTTTTTTGTATTTGTTGTGCATCCACACTTATCACATGGGCGGCTCACGTGATCTGAACAGGTAACACATAATGTAACTTTTTTGGCGGCTCATGCGCTCCTGACCCATCTATATTCTACTAGCACAACAGAAACTACTCAGCTGCTGGCTGATTTTTGGATACAATCTTGTTTTGAATGGTGCAAAAAAAAAAACATGTAGAAGACTGAGATAAAGGCTACAGCAATGTGTGCCCCCTCCCCCCTCCCATAGGAGTGACCCCATAATTTACCTGGTAGTATTTCTCAAAGAGTGCATTCTCCTTGAGGATGGTCCTATACCTGCCCTCCTTTTCAGGGTCCTTCTCCTTCCTGTTCCTCTGGCGTCTAGCCTTCTGGGGAAATTGGAAAGAGGATATCGATCATTTACATGTATCTTGTAGCTGGGCGCAGCCCATTTAGTAGCCTTCCTCGCCCAGAATTTTATCTCATACACCATTTGATGGGAATGTGTGACTTGTTTGGTATTTGTGTTTGTATGATATAATCATTAAACAGTTCATTTAGTAGCCTCGCACCCAGGCCTTCCTTGAAGCCTTTTCTCCACAGCTTCATACTATAGCAGTACTAGTAGTTTTATCTTCTTTTGCTCTGGCAATGGTACACACAGCTGCAATTACAAAATTACTGCCTTATAGCTCTAAATATGTCTGTACTGACATAGAATTGTCAGCTAGCTGTACTCCTGCATTTTAGCAAAGGTACATGCAAGTCAGCCATTACTGAACCAGAGTATATTAATACTGAGATTCACAGCCAATCAGCTGGCTAGTAGGCATGCATCTATTATGCTCTTTTCACTACCCAACTAACCTGTAGCCTCGACCCAAGCACACACACCCCCTAAAGAGTCTGCACTGGGAAAGAACCAGGCTAAGCTACCCATTACACTCATGACCTCCTGCATTCATGAATGGCTTACACTAGCCTTGTTCTCAGTCCTTCCCGCCCCCAGCTTTTATCTCACAGCTATACAGATGGAGAAAAAGCGCGTTTTCTCCACAGCTGTGAGATAAAAGCTGGGGTGGGAACGAGGCTCAGATCATGGTACAAATTGTGTCTGTAGGTTAGGTGGGGCCGCCCACGTGCACTTAAAAATTTAGGTGTGCTTTCATTGGAAGAGCACGTGGACTGCGTGAGATTACGCGGAAATTTTAGCTGCATCATGCATGCCTCCGGACTACCATACCTTGCCCCTCCGCTCGTCTTTGTTCCCCTCAAAGTGTCTTTTTCTTCGCGGCATCCCAAGACACGAGAGCCCTCGTCGCGTCAGTCTATAAGATCTATAGATCTAGTGCACATGCAGATATAACGTCACGCATGCACGCAAAAGACACGCCCCCTGGCCCCGAAAGAAAATTCAAGACCCCTACGGGCCTCCCTCCAAGAGGGGAGACTGGGTAGAGTCTAACGCATGCAAAAAGACACGCCCCCTGGCCCCGGAAGAAAATTCAAGACCCTGGGCCTCCCTCCAAGAGGGAAGACTGGGTAGAGACTAGGCTCACATCCTCTTACTGCTAGAATCAAATCTTTGTATGAGGGCAACTCTAACCATGAGAATGATTAGAATGTGCATATTTCGTGAGTCACTTTATAATCCATTCGTGATAAATTATAAAAAAATACCTGATTCATACTCCTCTTCAGAGATAGCAATACTACTTAATCCTGGTCCTGAAGAGAACCAAGAGTAATAACAACGCAAATGTGCAGCACTAGTGGTGGTAGTACACTGTCCTTAAAATGGTGTCCTAAATAATCCACTTCGTCCTAGGACGTCTTCTTGTGCACCAGCTTTGGGGAGTCAGTAAATTCCTGCCCACGGCTGTACACGTATGCCACGGTGGCCAGAACGGTCGCCCCCCAGAACAAAATGTACACTAGCTGTAGAATTGGGTTGGCTGAAAAGGAAAGGAGATTCACTTTAATTTTTAGCTCCAGTACATGTACTATATACGTCTAGCCTCGTTTCTAGGCAACGAGCTTTGGTAGGGAGGCCTGGGAATAAGGCTACAGTCAGTCATAACACTTGGCAATAAGATATGCAGAACAGTCTACCCCTATATCCCATGTTACTGGGAGCAAGGGTAGATCTACCTTCCTACATACGGCTAGATAGAGAAGACTAAAAATACAAGCTTAGCCTACATGTACAGCCTGAGGCAAAATAATAACAATGTGACAATGATGATATCTGTCCAGCCGTCTGCCCACCCATACAAGCCAGAATGTGCTGTACATGTATGTCTACGTGGGGCTCCCTTGGGCTCACTCCAGTAATTATTGGCATTAAGTCACGACAGCACTAACACACAGCAGACTCACTGCTTGGCAGGATGAGACTCATAAATAGCATGGAGATGGCAATCAGCATCACAATGGGGAGCTGGGGGGGGGGGGGGGGGGGGGGGGGGGGGGATAACAGGTTAGGAGAAGACAGCTATCAAGATCGCTGAAGTGGAATACACCTCATGTTGCAAACGGTTAGTGGGCTCACCAGTCTAAACTGCCACGTTCTCTCCAGTCTCAGGGGCGAGGGGACAGTGACCCCCTCCCAACGGTCCACAATGTAGTTACCCAGGAACAGGTCGATCGCATCCTGAATGGGAGATGGAATGAGCAGAAGCGACTATCACGTATGACGAACTGCCCACGCTCGTCCATTCAGAGAAGAAAGCCCAATTTGTAGACGTTTGGTAGTGCATGTGATATGGCTTGGGTACAGTCCTTGAATAATAAGGACATTCTGCAGCTTTTATTAGGTGTTTTAAACAAAAGGAAAAGTCATGGTTCTCCCTCAGCTTCAAACACATGCTCAGCTTCATTCCCAGGCCCTGCACCCAGCTTTTGTCGCTTTAAAACCTGTTCGTACTGCAATCAACAAAACAAAAGGAAAAGTCATGGTTCTCCCTCAGCTTCAAACACATGCTCAGCTTCATTCCCAGGCCCTGCACCCAGCTTTTGTCGCTTTAAAACCTGTTCGTACTGCAATCAACAAAAGCTGGGATACAGGCCTAATAGTGAGGCTAACATATGCTATAAAAGACGCCATTTGTTTTACTTACCGGTATATGTATAAGTTCAACAGGTAATGCAATTACAATAATTAAGGCATTACTTTATGGCTGTGACCCTCACATGCAATACCTGTACCTGCCTAAATCCATCACTGAAGTTGTTGTAGTAATAGCGAACAACGGCGTTGTAGCCGTCCTTCAGCAGACCCATGTGCGTCCTCTTACCAGTTCTGGGGAAAGGAGAGAAGCAGCAAATAAATAAGGCAGTGCTTGAATAACAAGATTACAGTTTGAATGTGTCTATCCCCGTACCCAGGCTTCACTCCTGGCACAGTGTGAAAACACAGGGTAGAGGCATTTATTGGCAAACAGACTGCAAACAATCCCATTAATTTTAAAGTTTCGTACAGGATTGCTTGTAAGGAATGGAAAAAGAAGTCTGGGCCATGCCTCCCCCCCCCCCAGCAGCTAATTTTGTAGTTTTGTAACACAACATAGTGTGTTTTCCAAACACTACTGCAATCCTTCACTACGTGTAGGCTTTTCTCTGCACCTCACGAATCTGATCAGCAGCTACTACATGCAGCAGAGTATCTGTAGTACCAGGAGTGCATTCACTGCCATCGGTGGCTCATGGTTCTGCTGCAAGTACATGCAGGGATAAGCACACCTTGTAAAGTCTGTCTTCAGTGCGCCTGTTCCTGCATACTGCTTGGCACAACAGTCAGCATTGTCGGCCCACGCTGCAAAGGAAAAGAGTATTAATGTGTTGATCGCTTTGGCTACGGGCAACACCAGGGTCCGTAGGAGTGTTACCATTCTTGAAGGTATTTTCAAATTCTGTCTTATCTTCAATCCGTTCTCCAACACTTAGGATTTGCAATCTCTGTGAGCAGGGGTATATCACAACTTATAAAGCTGACGTGCAATATGGCACAATGTTCATGATTGTACAACTAGTTACACCAGGCAGGCCTGTAAAAATCATACCGAAAAAGTGGACTTAAGATGCACCTAAAACTCATGTGTGTTACACACACCCCAATTTTACATAAACCCAGTCCCCATACCCATACTTCAAGTATACAGGTAAGTCAATCCCCCAGACAGACGTCCCCACCTGTAGCTGGGCGATGAGGCTCCGTCTGGCCAGCATGCTCTGAACAACATTGGTCCTGTCCAGACAGTCGATGCAGTTGGAGCGGAAGATCCCTCGCTGGACGGACACTACTGCACCGTGCGTGGGGTCCATCATGAAATAGCTACATGCAGAAGGCAGGCTACGGATGACTTCATATCCTAAAGAGCTACTTTTCAGGTAAGACCTGCACCACTCACCCAAACTCAGCCTGCTTGGCAGACAGTCGGTCGATGAGGATGGAGAGCCGGTCCCAGCGCATCTTGCTGCACTCCTTGTGGAAGTCAAAGGCATCATACCTGCAACAGCAGCAAAGTAAACACACGATGTGTAAGGAGCCAACTTGGACTGTCTTAAAGACAGTCCTACTCTCTCCAAGTCTGAAGTCAAGAAATAATTAAAGGGGGGGGGGAAGAGGGAGGGGCAGCACCTTGGTACCCTCCTTTGGGAGAACACTGCTCTAAATATACAGGCCTACAGTTTTTGGTAACTCACCCCACGAGACAGCTTGCCAGGTTGTGGACGTAGTACTGGAAGGAGTCTCCCAAGCCCTTCTCTGGACCCTTCTGGTCGATCTGTAAAGGGATGGGGCAAGGAAGACTTCATATCAGTCTGGCCTACTGGGCCATCTGACCTATTCTACTTCTGTATTGCTTAAGTATAGGTATAGGCATTAGGGTATAGACAATGACTCAGTTGTCAAAATATGGTCATTAAGCTTTAGTGTTCTGAGTCAAATCCTATAATTATGTAGGCTTTGAAAGTCAATTCAAACTGAAGTGCCCAATACATACATGTGTGTGTGAGTCCAAGAGCACATGAAATATTATTGCTTTTAATTTATGGGCTCCTTATAATTAAGAGCACGTAATTAGGCAGGTCCTTCATGCTTTCCTTCCTTGCTTCTGCACTACCTACACTACTCTGGGCCTATATGTCTACTCTCTAAAGGTGAAACTGCATATGGTATACATACACATACGTGTATGTTCAAACTCGAGAAAGACTGGAGGGTCTGTGTAGTTTAGCTACTAACTGACCAAGTTGACAATGACTTGCTGACCATAGTAGACAATCTGCTCATCAAAGTGACGTTGGATACCAACTGCCTGGGAAAGTGGAAGTAAAGAAATGAGGATTCAGGTAGGAGTTACAAACTGTATAGTGGTAAATTTTTGGCAGGTAAATTTTATCAAAGTCAATAGTGTAGTATTGCAGAAAAGATACATTTTCACGCACACATGCTGATTGGGTGAAAATAATTGTTAAATTTTAGCTTAGCCCTATAGATGCGCTCATCTTTGAGAGGGAGTGTTGTTTTTGTGACAGCTGTACATTAAAATTTGAAAAGCTACAATTGTTGATGCTGTTGACCGATATATACATGTACTGTGGCAGTTAAAGTGGTACAGTGTTTGGTCACTTACCATAGAAGTTGTCACGCATTTGTATAAAAATTTCAATCAACAGAATTTTTGCCAGTTAAACTTTTGCCACTTGCCAAAATTGGTGAAGTCTTCTCCTGATAAATATACGGTATTCAGCTAGACTCGTTTCCAAGCAGCCAGGGGATGAAGCTATCTAATTAAGTAAAATATCACACATAATATTATAGCAATATATGGCCTACAGGTCAACAAGACTTTGAGACTAACAGTTCGGTTGTTATTCTCTGATTCACCTGGTTTTCCCGCTGACTGATGACAGGAGTTGGCTTGTACTTCAGGGTGGGTCTCTGGGACCAGTAGAGGGGAATGGAACCACGGGTCTGGGGAGGAGGGGGAGGGGAGGGAGGAGGGGAGGGGGGAGGGGGGGGGGGGGGAGGGGTGAGGATCAGTGTCAACCTACCACTGATAGGGAGGGCCATGCTCAGACTACCACCCCTGATAGCCTAGTGGGGATTTCATAACTGAGTGAATGGAGCTTTAGCAATGGAGCACACTATTAACTGCTGTCTCAGCTGCTCCACTGGCTGAGGTCTAAAACTGCACATTATACCAGGAGCGTGTAATGATGTAATTATGAGCTGCTGATTATACATTGTACATGTAGATCCACATGTATTTGGTGATACTTGAGAAGTGTAGGGTACAATATACGTACCTGCACAAATGAGGCCTTGAAGCCGTTGTATACGACAATCTGCTCCGTCTCAACATAGTTGGCCACGTGACCCTTGTCATTCACCCCTCGCATGTAGTAACGGACACCTCGAAGGAAGTAGGGGAGGGAGGGAGGGAGTAAAACATCATGTCGGTGATTAAGATGGCTACAGCTTGATCTAAATATCCACCTACCAGCCCTATGCGCACTCCTTCTGGATATGAGCACAAACCCGAACCGCTTGCCGTTGACTGTACCCTCCCTCACGGCAATGAAGCCATGCATGATGGGCACAATGAAGCGTCGCAGCTCTGGCTGCACCACCAGGTCCCGGATGAGGTGGGAGTTCCACACAAAGCGTTCGTCGGCTCTCTCGTGGAGTGGAAGCTGAGAGAAATTGGGCTTCGTCTGCGGAAGGAAGGGAAGAAGGGAGTTAGATAGGACTACTGTATGATGTGAAAGATGTAATGCACTAAGCTGTAGAAAAGGGACTCATTTGAAAAGCATGCACAAAAATAATGTAAACCTCCTAAACTTGAAGGAAAAAGCATTTGGGATAACGTGTGTGTGTGTATGTGTGTGTGTGTGTATGTGAATGTGTGTGTGTGTATATATATACATGTACATGTCTGTGTAAGCTATAATGAGCCACCTGAGTGAGGTGGTGCCTCCTCTGCAGAGAGTGGGTGAGGTCGTAGCTGTAGGAGAAGTAGAAGCCCGGAGTGGCTAGCACCCGCCGTACCATGGTCAGGTACTGCTGGTTGTCCTGTTGCTAGGGGAGAGGGGAGGGAGGGAGAGGAGAGGGAGAGAGAGAACGGTCTGAGAGCCTCAGACCCAGGCCCATGTGTGTGCTTCACTTAAAGTACTTGTGGGGGTCTGTTACATTTCCTACTAGCCCTGCTAGCTATCTTGCTGCTAAAAAGTGTGTCACAACTACATGTAGCTGTCTTATAAATGCACATGAGTTTCACAGGAACATGTAGTGGTCTTATACTGCTAAATGCATGAGTGTCACAGCCACACTTAGCTGCCTCATACTGCTAAAGGCACACAAGCGCCACAGTCACAATTAGCTGTCTTTGCACTGACCTGCACCGCTGAGAGGTGGATGGTGGACTTGGAGAAAGGAAGGACATCGAAGCCGGTGATCTCAAAGATGCTGTGCCCGTCCAGCTGCCCAATCTTGCTCCTGCTGGTCGCCACAACCAGATAGGGACCTGCCAGTATACAAGAGATGTAGCTGCTTAGATACTGAAAGTTACAATGCACAATTTAGGCTACTACAAATAAATTTCCCGTTTCCTGATATGACCCGCTCGTTTCTGAAAGGACCGCATACTTGTAAATTAATTGGCACGTGATAGAACCGAGTTGCTCTGTCCTGTTATTGCTGCTGCATGTTGGCATGCTGCTAGTCTACAGCAGCATTTCGACAACTTCGTAAATATTGTGGTAGTCCCTACTCTGGTGGACAATCCGGGGACAAACAATACATGTGCTATGCTCAGCTAAGAGCTACTCTCAGCTCATATCACAACCTGGTAATCCCGTGTGATATACGCATATCACATAGCTAGGCATGCACAAAAACTGAACTACAGTTTTGACACATGCACAAAAACTAAAGTACAGCTTGAAACTGCCTGACACATGCACGACTTACATCGATTTACCCATAGCAAGGATTATAGAGTACTCTATAATCTATGCCCACAGTGACTCTTAGCAACTATCAGCTGCCATGAGACAAACCAGTTAGACCATGCCTACTGGCAGGCTTTATGACAAATACACTCAGTGATACCCAATAATCCTAAGGGCGGAGGATATCACTTCGTGCATTTATGATAACGTCCGCCAGTAGGCATGGTTTAGCTAATACATATTTCATTGTGCATGTATGTGGGATCAGTATTCGCATTGCTTTATGGTAACAAATTCAGGCCTTTTGTTAGCAACAGCACAAAATGTGTTAGCTACAGTGGACGGCAATATCCGTGCAAATGTAGCTAGAGGTTTAGTCTACATATACTGACCTGCTAGCAAGTGAATGATTCCAATTAGAGCACATATCTCCCTGTGCTCGCCTCCACTGGGAACATTGTTCCTGTCTGTACAGAATGTGTATTGTGTAATGCAAGAAATTTATACACATGTATACTTATTGAGCCCAGGAGCCTCTGCATAGCTGTCTCATGGGCCAATACTGTAGCAGCTGTACACGTCTTCCGCTATCACACTGTATGTCTAAAGAATGTATAAAATCGCCTTACCAATAACTGTCAGCTCGAAGTTTAGCCTGTCTATTTCAAGTACCTCCTTTGCGGAAGTGGTGGGTACTAAATAGAACTTCTCATCTGTAGTTACCCTAAAAAGTACAAAAATATATATTAAATCAGCATAAAAAATATGCCTCTATTCCAAAGTGCAGCTTCGAGGTTTAGAGACCACTGAGACCATTACAGTTGGCTAATTCTTCGAGCAGAAACAATGAGTTTATTTTTGTGATTCATCAAAGCAATAGCAAAACTATACTATAGAACCCGTTCCTATGACTCCTGCAGTAAACCTACAACTGTAACTCCACTTACAGTGACAGCCCCTCGTGTGTGAGCACGTCCATTGCCCTCTCGACTTGGTACTGAAACTTTGGAATGGAATCGAAATAGTAATCACGTCTCGATCCCATACTTTAACGTGAAAAGATGTCTGCAGTCAGGTGTCTCCTATGCTGCCGGCTCGTGGCCGCTCATGCAAGCTGCTTGACACCCAAAACCTTTCCTGGTAGGTTGGGTAGCTAGCACTTGCTATAATTTCTCTTAACCGTCAAAGCATAGTTACTATAAACCTGCGTTTATAGTATCTATATATGATCATGCAAAGTAATTATACTCCATCTGTCAAGTTGAAGCCAGTACTGCTGCAAGGAAGATTAAAGCTAGCAGAATATTTGAACCACTTACTGGCGAAGGGGAGTCACCCCAGGTCTTAAGGCTCAAACAAATTGGGTAACTAACTGCTCATTATGTCACACAGTCTCATGTGCTCATGCACAGTCATCAGAATAGGAAGAAAAAAAATTGAGAGGTTGGTATTACGGTCTCCCATGTCTCAATCTGCAATCGTATATACTTCAAAGAATGTTCTTATTAATACTGTAAATGTCCACCTCGAGTAACAGTTGAATACAGTTTGTTTCCCTGTCGAGCTCAAAATGTTTCTGCCCTCAGGTGCCAATCAGCGAGTACTACAGATATCCCAGCTGCACAGCAGCGTCCCAGTTACAGCAGGAGAGAAGTGGAGGCTACAGTAAGTGACTTCAGCAGCTATAGTCTCATTAGCCATGGGCACTGTTTAATTATAGCTTTAGAGGAATCATTGAACTTGGCTTGTAACTCAGTGTTTGGGGGTCACTTGAGTATAGTTTGGGTACATGTACACACCACCAGATATCACCAGCTGTTATTTTTTTTCTCCTTTAATCATCACACATAGGCATGGGATGTCTCGTAGCGGTACTGAGTATGGGCCTCTGACTGACCTGCCAGATTGGTCCTTTGTTGGTAAGTACAGTGTTGTACTCAAAATAATTTTAGTCTGTGCATGTGAACCTACCTCCAAAATCCATTCCAATCCCCTAAACCTCCACACCAAGGTAACCTCGTATGCAGACCTTCCTCACCCAAATTTCATCTTGCAGCTGTGGAGAAACACAGCTGCAAGATGAAATCTGGGTGAGGGAGCCCTGGGTACGTGGCTATAGGCAGAAAGTACAGCAATGGCACGGAGATAGAAGAAAGGCAGACAGATACGTCAGTGGTAGAAGAGAAAAAGAGTTGTAGGTGCCAAAAGCCACCTAGTCTGCAACTTATAAAAATTGAAGGGGAACTTTAAAAATTGTGTTAAAGATGGTTAGAGTCCCAGTTCAACGATCAGATCTTGCTGAAACCGGTCTTCGTGTGGATGTAAAGCTGAGTGCTACTGACCTAAAATTAAAATGTACTGAGTGTACCATAGCAACCTGCTAAAGTCTCTGACCCCATACAAAAGAGGGCGGTACATTCAGGCATGGACGTATTTCACATAATATTATTTCATGCATAGTTCTGAATGTATTATGAGTGCGTATGCTTGCTCTATAAGAGTGTGGAGTTTGGTGTACTTTCTCCCTCTTAGATGGCAGGACAGCTCCAATTTCAAAGAGACAGCAGATCAGAAACAGAAGACAACATGCCATAAATGTAAGACTACTCATCTCAATTCCAGCCAGCAGCGTTGCCTTATAAGCTAGCACCCAGTTGGTGGCAAACCACCGAGCTCACTGCTGATACATACATACATACTCATACATGCAAATGCCAATTCATAGAGCCTTGAGCCAGTGTAGTGTAAGTATTTAATACTCCCTCTCCTGCAGACTCGTATTAGAAGGTTGATGGGAGAATTGGATGAGGCAAAAGTAAAGGCCGAAGCACTAGAGACTGATACAGAAGATAACAACAGCCATGCCACAGCCGATCGCGATACCAGCAGAACATGAAACTGCAATCTCATGTATAGGATGCTGAATAGTATTGCCTTGTAACCATTTCCAGCCGATGTCATGATCATTTTCTCATAATATTATGCTATAGTTGATATGAAGGGCAGCTAGAGTGGTCTAACCCACAGACATATGCATTGAATTTGCCCCCCGCCCCCCCCCCCCCCCCCAACTTGAGAATGTGTTTTTAGGAGTTAGCTGCTGAGGGAATTTTGGCCACAATAATTATAATGAGATATGATTGTGAGTTATAGCCCACACCCCTTTGCTTCCCACCTAGCCTAAGGCATCCCCCCCCCCCCCCCCCCGACACTAGCTATGAGGTGCTGAACCTCAATGCATGCCGCTAAGACATGTCATGCATGTGTTTAATAAAGTGTTCAATGAAAATATGAATGAAAAAAGGGGGGGCACACCCCTTTGCTTCCCACCTAGCCCAAGGCATTCCCCCCCTGATAGTAAAAAGGCGCAAAGGCCATACTGCCAGAGGGTTGGGCAGATCATCACTCTACCAGCCAACTGACCAGGATTTCCCCCGAAGGCCTATGGGAACAGAGGCTACATGCCCTTGCTTGGTCTCCTATCAGAAAGGGCTCCGGGTTTATGAGGCAGGATCAAGGGAGGAACCCAGACAGATCCTAGAGGCCAAAAGGCGGCATCCATGTAACTGGTAGGACACCATCTTGAACACGTGCTTGCCCCCCGGGGCCGAAAGCAATGCAGGATTAGTTGCCTCGTGCCAAGGCGCTCGGCAATAATTATTACTTTTAATTATAACGCCTAATATTAAAAAGCCTTATAATATCATTTTATAAGCCTTTAGAAGCAGAAGATTTAACCCAACAATTCCATGCATGCCATCAGTAAAAATTTAAAGACCTGAACTTACTTAACAACACGTATTCAGCAGCCAATCCTAACACACAATATACATAATAACAATTTTGTTTATTCTTGCTTCAACTTAGTACCCTCAGTCAGGCTGACCAGTCTCTCTGGTGATCTAAAGATGAAGAATAGCTTCCCCACTAGAATTTCCTCAAGTTTGAAGTCCTTACTCTCTCTGACAAGGAATATATCATTACATAGCTTCAGCAAGGGGTCAGGGTTCCAGATTTCATCCACGATTAGCTGGCTCGGGAGTCCTGCAATGAACCCACGGATTGCTCGACCAACCACTAGCACCACAGATACATACAGTCCAATGATCCTGGGAAAAGAAGAGTAAAAGTCAGTACACAGACCTTAATTAATTAATGATGATACTAAATTGGAGTTACAGGGGGAAATGATGTATTTACAGGTAGTTGTTTACTGTACCATCCATCATTAAAAACAAGGATATTTTGCACTCACCCAAGTGCAGCAACGGAGTTAAAGAGGGGAAGAGCAATTCTCTCACTATAAATGATGAGCTCAAGATCAGTGGGAGACTGTCCTGATTGGTTGAAGTTGATCGCGTGCGAACTGCTTTGAGAGAGAGACCACCATTCTGTACTTGTGATATTCGACAACGATTCTTCAGGAATGCTCAGGCTAGCATCACAAGAGACATTGGCCGTCAGATTTCGGTCTCTGCATACAGAATTGTTTGTTGTACATGTGTACTCTGCACAGGAAAACAGAACAGTGGGTGAGATAGATCACAAAAAGCCTGTGGTAGCTAACAGAGTGCTTTATTTCTAGTGCAGTAAGATCTGCAGTTTAATAGCTCTTTTGATAGCTCTTTTGTATTATGCGTTCTCTTAGGGCTGTAATTATTACAGTGAGTCTGTTAAACAATCAATGCTCATTTTGCCACCAAACAACAAACAAACTATGCAAGCATAGCTTGGGATCTAGCAGGTTGACTCACGGTTGAGCAATGTAAAATTTTGAGATCCTCCAGTTGCTGGTGCCAAGATGATGAGTGGATAGAGGTTGGGTAGGCTCCTAGAGAGAGAGATAACCACTAATAATATGGCAATTATTGCTTGCCACCTTAGTGTAGATTATATACTTACACAGTCCGGCTTGATTCAGGGTTTTCGAGCACGTCAATAAATTCGCTTATTGTTATATTGTCTGTGATGTTTCTGGGGGTTGAACCTGAGACAGTCTCTGCTGCTAAACCAGTTGATGGCATTCTGATGTGAGTGTGGTGTGCATGTGTGTATGTGTTTTATGTGTGCATGTGTGTGTGTGTGTGCGCACGAGAGAGCATGACATTATTTATGATGGGTAACATCACCTGCATATAACCCATGCATCTCCCAATCATGTAAGTATTTACTGCATGCTTCTTTCACTAAAAATACCAAATTCTGGTCATGCAGTGTGCTATATATCATGATACACTTTTGTTTCATGGTACTTTAGCTAAACATTTTGGTTTGGTAGGTCGGTTAGACAGTGGCATACTCGACATTTGATCTGGTTGCATACAATGTGATGTTAAACATATATCTACTGACCTGGTAATGGACCAAGAGAACTCTAGAAAGATGTTATTGCTATTGAGCTCCTTAAGGAGGGATTCCCTTGCTGGTGGGCTGATGGTCCAGAGGGAAGTGGACTGTCCTTGTAATAGCACCCGCCGAAAGTTCTCTCTGTTGAATTGGCTGCTAAACACAGGAAATACCTATTGTCGTGAGGTACAGAGATTATATATAGCTGAAACATGTGCCTCTTGTAACAAACATTAGCTTAGTAAAAAGTAACCTATATTCGAAATCATTACTACAACCACTTCTACTATCCCTTACTATACAATAAACCCCAGATACTGCTGGATGCCTGACCTTGAGAATCAGGAATACATAAAATTAGCACTTCAACACCATTCATAGTCCATTATCATCAGGAGAGCTCTTTAACTTTATTTATGGGTGTATTAAAATTAGTATGTTCCTACTAAGCACAGCACTCACTGGTGTTCCTTCAAACAAATCCCTCAAGTCGTTATACTCATTAGAGTTCAGAGGCATAATGGATTGCTGCTGGACAGTCATTTCTACCAGAGGCTATGGTATGTAGGTGAGGGAGAAGAAGTGGGTAAGAGCATCAGACTAGTATTCAAAAAGTCTTGCGTTCAATGCAGCTCAGCTGGGCCTTTTTCCTACCATTACATTTTATAGTACAATGCGTACCTGATAGCCATTCAATTGAAGGCTGATACTAACCCCCACAGGGGGGTTTGACCTGCTGGAGCTACCGATGATGCTAAATAGCAGAAGTGGTCCCCAGATCAACAATACCAGCAAACCCAACAGTAGTCCTCCCAGTAGGATCTTGAGCCACCAAGGCTGTGGATCGCCGAGGTCTCGCTTGTCATTCTAAAGTGCGAGAAGGGGATGGTGGTCGATTTGTAATTAATGACCGTTGTGGAAAGCTTTCATGATCGAATAATAGTCATGTACAGTATGCATTGAGTTAGAGGCATGCCTCGTAGGGCTACACAAATAATATGGTTAAAATCATTAAGATATAGCCCCTTTATAACATTGATCCTAAAAAATCTGAGAGTGTATGGAAGTATGTAAAACATCATCTTGTAACTAATAACGATAGATGACTGGTATCCATGCATCTCATCAGGCTTACCTCCTCCCACTTCCTCCGCACTTTGACAAGGTAGACCTGGGCATAGATCTCCTGCACACGCAACCAGTGCAGGAGAGTGAGGGTGGTGTCCGTAAACATCCAGTCCATCACTTCCCTCAGCTCAGGAAGCAAGGGGATGGCTCGATAGACTGCATGGAGAGGGGGGGAGGCGGGAAGGAGATTGTATGCAGTCAGTTGTGATGACTAAAACCAATAGATTATTTTGTAACAAGGAGCAGTCATCAGAACTTTAAGCTGTTAATTAATCCTTTATTACTAAGTTCCCATTTGGCAACATTTTTTTGCGCTACCAAGTGCACAAAAAAAAAGAAAAAAGAAAGGGAAACCATAGCCCTATAGTTTAGCCTACACAATCTGTCCTTGAATTCAGTATTGTGACTTATAAATGCATATTAGTTAGCACGGAACAAAGTTGCCATAAGGATCTATCAGGGTTAATAGGTTAAATTAACTAGCATACGCAAGAATTTATGTCTCTTCTGTCAGGAAGGGATGAGGAGGTTAGGTAATTACAGAAATAGGATATTGTAAGTACACAACAGTTATTAGTAGCTGAGTCAGAGCGTGTGTATGTGTGCATAATATGTATACACACCCTGAAAAGACAACCCAGAAGCCATGGTATACTTGCTGCCCAGGAAGTAGCCCAGTACTCGTGTGGGATAGCCAGCTACAATCTGCAGAGCTGATATGATGAAGTAGCAGCACTTGAAGAAATAAATGCACTGGGCTGCTGTATTGGACGTGAAGGGCCTTCAGGAATGTGTGTGAGTGTGTGTGTGTGTGTGTGTATACAGTGGAAGAGAAGTTCATGTCAAAACTTACACTGGTGTATTAGGATGCTACTTCAACTGACCTTCGAGTGACGTTGTCAGAAGGGAGCACAAAGAAGAGCAAAGTGTGCCACAGTACCAGCAAGATTATGTGGAATACAAATTTCCCCCACAGTGAATGACGTAGGTAGATGGCTCTGTGGGACCAACCAGAAGCACGATAAGGTTAGCACTGCTACTGTTACAGTATAGAGTCAGTTATTACTAAAATAAGACTGATATTTCATATCTAAAAACCAGCCGGGTGTTGTTTTTTTTACATAAATCACTCAACTGAAGGTTGTGCTCAGCAACAGGTCAGTCCGAGCTTAATGCAGCTATAGAATGGATCAACTTGGCTAGACAGTCTCATCATGTACAGCTTCCAGTGAAAATGCTGACACAGCAATTTCACTGGGCGAGGACAGCTGCAGTTCTCAGATAATGACAGAAGGCAGCGAATCTATACTTCTAGTAGTTACTCTACTAAGCCCGTTTGTACTATAGACTATAGGTGCTAAAACAATGTCATCAGCAGAAGGTAGAGAAAGTGCAACCGTCTTTCGAGTGGTCCCTGCCCATGCGCAATTAAGTAAGTCAAATCACATGAGAAAATGTACCAGGCTCTCCAGCAACGTGCATGAGAGCCTGGGGACGAGGCTACCTTGACCTATTGAGCCTGCAAACTTCCAGTAGCTTCCACTGCGCTCGTGGCTATAGTCGCATAGTAACGGAATGATTGATGTAACTTAGCACACGTGATAATTGTGGATAAACACACACATATCCACACACACAGACAGACACAGAACGTAAAGCAATCTTAGTACCAGCTGGGTAGCGTGCACCCGGCTGGTAAAAAAAAACAAGGATTTTTTCCATTAAGAAATTTAGACTAAAGATGAGGCTAAGCGTACATAGCAGCAACATTAATATGACTATATTTCAATCCATTGTCTCACCTATCAATTAGCATTGAGATAAACTGCAGCAAGAGCATAATGACAAAGGACAAAGGGATGGAATTGGTCTGGATAAAGTTTGCCACATCCTGTACATCTTGTCCCTCAATGCCAACCTGGTGAGAAGTTGAGTAGCTACATCAACTTCACAATAATTATACATGCAGTTACAAATCAAAGAAGTGGAAGTAGAACTCACCCCAAATGAAGAAAACCCGAAGATAATGGTGAGGAGGCAAAGAGTGTCAAATAAAAGCATGAGGACGTAATAGTCCGCTGCTCCAAGAGTAATTTCCGGGTTCACTAGTCGGCTTACAAATCTCTTCACATCATACCAGATCTGCTTGCTACACGTGATGAAAAGAGTATTTACAGGCAAAAATTTAATACAATCTATCCAAGCGTGAAGATTTGGTAACTTACAGAAAGTTGGATGTCTGTTGTTCACTTTCTGTATCCCTCCACAGACCAGATTCCTGCACACGATATGCAGAAATAAAATAATTTTTAGTAATACTCAATGCACAAACGCAAACAGACGAAGCATGTACATGCGTTTGCGTATAGCAGTTTTGTATATACAATTATGTATGATCGTGCATACAACACTGTTTGTCAAAAGTTTTCCTTCAGCATGCTAGGCCAGCAAAATATACTACATGGAGCAGGCTATGCAAAACTGACACATTTTAAAAATGGAGGAGGTTCAAGAGCAAACACACACCTTTAGTAGACCTCTATGGAAGAGCAATGTGATTAGGAGAAGAAGGTCCCATACAACGTTAGAGAAGAAGTTTGACCTATAGAGGATACCAATGAGGCGAGGGGGATAGAGACCAGAATCTTCTTGGAAATTATCTCTCCAGTACGATATGTCGTAAAACTGGAAAGAATATTTTATAACCACTACAAGCATCGTGAAAAAGATCATTGTGAGCCAGAACTTCTTCGAGGGCCACGGGATGGAGAGCAGCCCCCACGTAAAGAGAAGGAAGGCATAAACAAGAGAGAGAATGCTTCCATTCAGAATGACATTGAGAATCACAAAGAAGTAGGCGATGTACTCTGAGTGAGCTAGGAAGGCAAAATAGAGGGCAGTTAGTAGCCGCTTTGGTCTCCTGCCATACTGCTTGGTTTTTTCCTCGATTTCAGCTTCAAATTCATCCAGCTCTTGTTGTTGTTTGTCGCTAGGGGCAAGGTGAAGGGCATCAATTAGAGCATCTCCCCTCTCGTCAAAGAGAACATTCCTTCGGTCTTTGGCCCTACGGTCTCGTGGTGAGGCAACTCCAACTTCTTCTATCGGTGAGAGAGGAGTAGCTTCTCCCAATTCTGGATGTTGGTCAGCGTTAGCTGTGTCATCTTCTTTCAGTAGATTCTCATCCTGCATGGCGGCCTTATAGGAATTGAGGCTTGTCCTCTCACTCTCCGTGTATACCTCCACTGGGACCTCTTTGGTCACATGATCACCTCCAGTTGTCACATGACCACTGTCCAAATGAGGAGTGTGTTTTTTCTTCAGACTGTCTTTGCGCTCAGCAGTGCTACCATACGACTCAGTGTCCCCAGCAAATGGCTGCTGTTCAATTCCAGTAGGAGAAGCGCTGGTCTCCGGCTGGTTGTGTAAATCACCTACCACATCACGGTAAAGAGCACTAGTGCTTTCTAGCCAATCAACTGTAGTATCGAAAGCCTCAAGAATAACTCTTCCAAATTTGGCGCATGTACCTTCCTCTTCACTGCTCTCAAGTGACTCAGTGTCTTGGGGTTTAGGTTTGGGGTCATCGGAATGGATCGAGATAGTTTCCGAGAGTTCCAGACCAGGATCAATTTGGCCCTCTGCTTTAGATTTCACTGAACTCTTTTGACGTGGTTGCCTTACTTGAATGTCTGGAGGAATTTTCACTGTGTTTGGTATGCCAAACAGAAGAGAATAGAAATAAGAAGTAACTACTGCATGACGCCAGGCAAAGTTCTATAGCTACATGATATACTGGTAACACTCATTACTCACCCCCTGCATAGAGCAGATGGTCTATCCTGTTCTCAGTTAACGTTAACTCATCCGCTCTAGAAAGAAAAAAAAAGATACTTATGTACATATGCATTGCTAATATACCCACAAGATTAGCAGCTAAAAATCACTGGACCAGGTACTTAAGTTTCATACATATAATATCTAACTATTTGCTTACCCCCAGCTGTACTAAGTAAATGTTTGGAGGAAGTAGTTATCACATCTAGAAGTCACACTCCCTGAGAGACAAAATGCACCTACTTTACTCTTAAATTACCTCTCCTGGATTTCTTGCACTTCATATTTCCTCTTCTCCTGAGCCTCCTCCTGTTTTACCGCAACTTTCGTATCAAATACATCTGCAAAGCTAGGAGTAGAGAAAATATGTAAATCATGAAAAGATCGAAAAAGAAACGTTAAGAGAGTAAAGAAACTCTGAAACAAAACCAGAGCCCAACTGGGGATCGAACACAGCATCTTCTGATTCTCTTACCCACTAAGCAACTGGAGCTCCTGAGCAGAGGGGCAGTAGGCAAGCTTTATACAGCTACTAAACCCACTTATAGCACTTGCCAGTAGGACCAAGCCAATTCCAACTCTAAGTACTCTCTCGAGATGCTATTCATCACCCTTTAAACACAATTAAACGTGATACACCCAACATAGGTAAATGAGAGTCCCCTTGCTACACACTAGATCTGCTACCACTCTGAGGAAGCATTGGAGAATACTCTGGTACCTGAAAGCTAAAGGTCATGGGCATATGTCTGGGAGACTACAACAATACACTATACATATTATTTGCCTGAAATTATAGCAAAGAGTATGCCAAGTACATATAAGCTATACCAAATAAGGACTATACAAAGAGGGAGTGTAGTTTAACAAGTTAGATGTCTTACAAGTTAGCATTCAGCTCTCGCTCTCTCAGCTCTTGTCTGATGCTCTCACTGTACTTGGAGTCGAAAATGATGATCTGTAGGGTAATGATAGCAAAGTTGAGGGCGTCCACCCACAGTCCCACATTTTCAGGGCTGGAGGAACAGCCAGCGTTGGGATCAGCTGGGGAAAGGAAAAAGTTTGCAAGCATGTAAACTTGTGTATTTTCATTCCAAAAGAATTATAAAATGCAGTTTGTAATATACTCTGCCAAGTGTAAAGATAAGAAGGATAAGGTATAAAGGTATAAGTTATTTAGCTACATACGTGAGCCATAGTAGTTCCTACGGTTGCAACCAGCATTGAACAGGGAGATGAGAATACACCTTTTACTCCCTTCGGTTTTGTCAGAATACACACAGTCTATAATCTGTGTGAATGTGTGTTGCATTATGTGTGTGACATTGTACGTGTATATGTGTACGAATAGTATGTATAAAGTGAGCAAGAAAAGGACCAATATTAACCGTCATGGGCCTATTGACATTCACTCACCTGCAATGATACCCGCACTAGCAGTACCATCCACGTCACCACTCGAATGAAGGCCCAACTAAAGAGGGATCATAACGAGCACTGTAGAATATGACCCTTTCAGAGAACACTCCCATAATATAGTGACTATCTTCCACTTTGGAAACAGCTAAACGTTATTTCATGCCAGACATTACCATTCCCCTGCAGTTACATAATAAAGGTGATGTGCGGACTGTAGAATGCGGCTATACAGTACCCACCTCCTATGCTTGAAAGTTCTCGAGTCTTTGAGCATCTCTTGGCCACGATAGAGAAACAGGAAACAGAGGAGCAGGTACACAAAGCCAAACAGGCTAATGCGGATTGCGGCCGTGAAGAAAAGCAGAAACAGGGACACCCAGAAGGAGTATTGGAACACAAGGATCTGGAGGTGGGGTACAATAATCATCGTAAAAACTATCAGCCCTGAGGCAAACGTCAGTCATTTCTATTGTATAAGAGGATGCATGGTGTAGGTCAACTGTTTCTATTTTTCCCCATTGTGAAGCCTACATTTTCATTAACATCTCTAGAGGGGAAAATAATACACCTGTTACATAGGGAATGCCCAGGTCGGTGCATGGGTGGCAGTGGTTGGGTCCGCCCACCACTCAGCTGTCTTGCAACCACTTATGGTAGGCAGTCAGAAGATTATACAACTGACTGCTACTTCCTATATGCTTCATTATTAAGATAGCTGAATTCTCTTTTACATTAATAACACCATACACTGACACGGTTCTGCCTGAGAGATAGTCAAAAAGCGACCTCAATGGTGGGTGAGGCAATACTTTGTTCTGAAACTTCTGTCTCTTGTATTGCTACTTGGATATCTACACAAAACCTTAGTAAAATGCACACAGAAGTTTCCAAAACCTTAGGGGGTATTATAATCATGCCTAGCTGGTACAATATTAAATATACAATAGCATGACAATGTAACATGTCACCTTGATGTAGTCCAGCAAGAACCGTGGCTTGAGGAATTTAGCCAGCAGTCCATCTGTAGTATCTTCCCCTGCCTTCTTGAGTGGGTTGTCGTGGAAGTAGTATATTTGAAGGCACACCAGTATATACACCAGAAAGTCAGCTAGGATGTGACGTGCAAGAGATCATGAATTGGAATGGTATTGTACAATAGTAAAAGTGGTCTAGTGTTGTTTAGTGAAAGCCTATAGAGAGCACAACCATTCAAGAATATACAAATTGGCTACTAACACTTTAGTTGATTGCCATAAATGCATATGTGGCAGTCCTGGGTAGAAAACGAACATTATTCTGTCACGTATTCCGATCGCATCTGCATGTTCAAAGCGCTGTATCCCCGAACTTCCGTTAAGGGCGGGGCTCATACGTGCTGCGTAGTAGCGTCAATGTGAGGCTTCTATGCAGTGTGTATGAGCTCCGCCCTTAACAGAAGTTCAAAGATATAGCGCTTTGAACGCGTGATGCAATAAAGTTCATTTTCTACTCGGGACTGCTACATATATACTCTGACAGAATTACAACAGCCTGCATTCCACTGTGACAGTGTTGTGACTAAGTTGCCTGATGGTTTATTTTTGTAAAAAGCATTTTGTGGTGTTCTAATTTTCCAGCTTCGCAGTGATCAAAACCTGCTCTATGTGTGCAGTCAGTAATTTTTGTCTTGTGTCTTGATTGTATCTCTCTGGATACATATTAATTGTCCACTACAATGATGATGTAATCAGAAACAAATAGCCTTAGTGTTTTTTTTATGCACTAATCATACATAGCTGACATTAATTTATTAACTGCAATGCCACCTTAAACCCTGAGAGATGACTTTAATAGATTTTACAATAGGTTCATCTGAAAGCCTGCATTAGATCTTATGTACATATGTGTGGGACCCACTCCTTACCATACAAGAGATTCTTGTCCAAAATTTGTTGATACTCAGTGAGGAACAGCCATCTCCTGAGAGAGGTTCGATCGATGTCCTCCCAGGGGTAGTCTGGATGGGATATGAGTATTTGCATCTAAGGATCACTTAAGGCATAACAGTTTTGAATGAGAGTTCTCATTACATATATGTACAATACTCAGAGCACCAAGTTAGCTTATTTCCAATTTATCTGCAGCATGAGAGACTTGAAACACTCCTAACAACACATACACAGCTACTGTAGGTCTGGTTTAATGGTATGTCTTGCACCCTCTAAATGTAAGCACTCCTACTAGTTCCTTTATGATTTTGATTAGATTCAATAGCCCAGCTTCTCTACTGCTACAATATCATTCTCAGAGCGTCGTGACGTGCGAGGCTATTAAATAGCAGGTGTTCTCACGTTAACTTCACTTTCGCCCTGACGAAGACTAGAGCATCTAGTCAAAACTTTGGCAAAGTTTCTTTCCAAATTAAGCTGGTATTTAGAGAGCCTTTCTTTCTTAAGCATCCAATCGCAGAAAGAGACATTAGTACTGTCAATACAATGTAAGTTACCTCTCTTTCCACCCGGCCCAACACAAGCTCCATAAGGTGCCCCCAGTAGCATGGAGTACTGCACCAGCAGGAGCAGTCCATGGATAAGCAGGTAGCAGAACCAGATGGGAGCCAGGACCCTCCTCGGGGTGAACAGCAGCAAGCCCAAAATCAGGGCATAGAATATTCCATAGACGTCGATTCGCACTGCTACTGTGATGGCCAGCATAGTCCAGCAGATCTAAACATATACAGCAAGTAGAGAGGAATACAAAAAGAAGATGAAGGGTAGCAGGTATGGTCAGTGTGCTTTATGCATTTTTAGCCCATAATACAGAGGGGGAAAAAATTACATACCTCTATGCCATACATCTCATAGAAATGGTTGATGAGGTACTTTGCGGCTGCCAAAATAGAGCACTCCGCCTCCTGCCTGGGCACCTTGAGGAAGAGGGACCCTCGTTCCCACGGACGAATAGTGATCTTCTCTGTGTGGTAGTAGTGAGCCTACGTATGTGTATGCGTATGTGTATGTGTATGTGTATGTGTATGTGTATGTGTATGTGTATGTGTATGTGTATGTGTATGTGTATGTGTATGTGTATGTGTATGTGTATGTGTATGTGTATGTGTATGTGTATGTGTATGTGTATGTGTATGTGTATGTGTATGTGTATGTGTATGTGTATGTGTATGTGTATGTGCATGTGTATGTGTGTTTGAATACTCCATCAGAGATCAAAATTAACTCTAAGAGTAATACTTAAGTTACTATACCCACCTGATGCCTTCTTGAAGAGAACCACAATGATAAGAGGAGTACTGCAATGATAGGGCCCTGTGGATGAGTGTGTGTGTGTATATTTGTTGCATAATCACTATATAAACCTAGACAGGTACGTACACATAGTATGTATGCTACAATACTCACAGCCACATAATTGGCAAAGTCGTCTGTTTTGTGGAAGCCAAACCATGCACCGTCCCCACCACGTGGAGAGTAGCTGTCATTGAATACCTCTCCCTCGATCCCAGTCTCATTTATCTGAAGTAAGAATTCATGAAATAACAAAATATCTTTGCATCATCTTATCCAAATGATTGTGCGTAGCATACATGCACACTTCATGACACCATGAGATGTCACGTTTGTCAAAGGCCGTGTAAAAATTCAAACGACAATTTCCTGCAAACTGTCTTAATTATAACAAACCAGGCAGCAAAAAGCACATTGCTAGTTCATCATACAGACAATTGTTACCAAAAGAAATAGTTGATACTGGTTATGGACAGAGATTATAAATTGACTTGTGGCATTGCACGCTGGCTATTACCATGCATAGTGCAGTGGTACACTATTGTTCAGCCTGTTGCTGAGCCTTATAAAGTAGCCTTTCATACTTTGGATGCCATTTGCTCATGTAGAGTCTTGAATAACAATGCCCCAAAAAGCTTAAATGACTGGGCAGCAAAGTTAAATGCTATTTGACTACAGATGTCAGAGAAATATATCTAGCACTGACTAATTAAAACTCTAACCGTTGTGATAATAGAGCAATTGCTGGACAGGTCAAAGTACTTCGTCTTGAAGATGGGTAGCTGGTAGATCATGCGGAGGGTGGTGAACACTCCCAGGTAGATGGTCATCAACGGGAAGGTCAGGGGGTTCAAATAGGGCAGGGGGACCACGACAAGGAGCGTGGCCAGCAGTATCCAGTAGGCAGCACTGATCTGAGACAGAACCACGACAAAGAGTATCAGTGATACGATCTTGTGTGAATGCAGCTCAAGGAACCTCCACATGAGGTAGAATAGGTCCACTAGGACCTGTCGAATCTTGAGCAGAATGTAGGAGAGCACTCTGTGTTAGGGTGGGGAAGAGAGTGGACAGTTTCATCAAAATATTTCTACGCGGGCCAAGAGGCTTGGTAGTAAATATGACCCTCACATGACTATGTTAAATTAGCAATTACTAATAATATTAATAATTACACACCGACCCCATCCCTGGGTGGTTAACGACAATCATCCATGTGAATACTGTAGTAGCTAACTTAGACAACCTTTTTGTTGTAATTTGTCGGCCTAGGCATTGAAAGTGATTGAATGTGAAATTTTGGTAGCGGATAGATCTGCAACTTTGCCCCATAGCATGACAGCCATGAATAAATACTCAATCTCAGATCATGCTTAATTGCTTACACAAAAGTATGAAAGGTAGTTTGAGTCGCAAAACAGGGTTATGAATAAATTCGTGAGCAAAAAATCTTGGCAGAGTATAGTACAGCATAAGCACCTGTAGACCTTGTACACTTTTGACGTAGGCTGGATACTGGAGACAGTAGAGCTGGTCCTTTGACGCTTGAGACTTGGCTCCCGGGGGAAGACAGATTCCAGTGCCTCTTCACCAGCTAGACAGGGAGGGGGAGGGCATAAACGGAGACAGAGAGAGGAATGAGGTCCGGGGGAGGTAAGAGAGGAGAGGAGATGAAAGAGAAAGTTCATAAATCCTACTACCACACACACACACACACACCTTCCTCCTCCGCCTCCTCCCCATCTGGCCCTTCCTCCACCTCTTCAGCCTCCCCCTCGACACTCTGTGCCTGCCGGATGGCTGACTGAATGAATTTGGGTAGCAGAGAGGTCAGGTCCAGGGCAGAGCCAGAGTCTCCTTCGTACTGCAGTGCTATCTTCTTCGACACTGGCTTGAAATACCTGGGTGTGCGGGAGGAAGAACCATGGCTAACTCAGCCAGCACAGGAGGAATAACATCAATACTTAAATCTGTCTGTCACGGATGTGACGTCGCCTAATCATGCATGATTGCACGAGAATATGCAAGAAGCCCATTACATCATCTGATGGACCTCTACTTATGACCCTGACTTCGACCTACAGCCTGACAGATGCCACGGAGAGTTGTGAGCGAAACAAGTAGCTGAAACAAGCGACTTCGACCGTGGATATATTATCTATGCTTCGACCTACAGCCTGACAGACGCTTCCAAGGGTTGTGTGTAAAGCAAGCAGGTAGCTGAAGTAAGCAAAGCGAGCCTGAAGTGAGCACAGCGAGCGAAACAATTAGCTATAGTGAACAAAGCGAGCACAGCTACTTGCATACAACAAGAGCGCATAAAATAATTCGCCCTGGCGGGACGAATGATTTTATGCGCTCTTGGCATACAATTATAGCTAATAATGAATCATTGTGCTACTGTGATTGCTACCTATACTCCTGATTAAGTAGGAGATATTGCCTTTCCATCAGTAATTACCTAAAACATACAATTCTAAATCAAGAGTCCACTGCAGCATATGCTCTTGACCTTACCAAAAAATCAAGTATGTACACGCCATTGGCTTCCTACCTCAGCTGCACAGCCACCACGGCTATGAAGATAGCTGGTGGCACAAGGACTTTGATCAGCGAGCTCAAAGCGTCAACCTCAGATTTGATTAGCCCAATGCTCTCAAACCTGTAGGGAATGAAACCCAGCACTATTATGCATCTAGTCTTATCCCCAGGCCCTCCCAAAAATGGGTGGGGAGGGGGGGGGGGGGGAGCCTGGTATCTTTCTTATGTTTGTGACATCAGGGTAGAAAGGGGATAGAAAGGACTTAATTGTCCATAGACGAGTAGTTATCAGACATTGAGGAAAGGCAGTGAATCTACACTTCTTGTAGCTTTCAATCGTGCTAGAAAAGATACCAGGCTCTCCTCCATTTTCGGAGAGAGTCTGGGGATGAGGCTATATGTATCTATTTCTGGTCAAATAATATACAAAAGCTGGAAAAGAGCCAATAAATTATCATAGTCATATTTTCCTACATAAGACTACTGTCCCGAAAAAATACAACAAAGCCATTATAACAGGCTCCATGCATGAACACCATGAACCTTTACTCACAGTTGGTCAAAAGTGGGATCAGTCCCATTGTAGCGTTTTTCCCAGGCATCACTGACAACATCAAACTGGTATGTGTAGACCAGGACAAGGTCCACAATGGCATACACTACCAGACACCACCAGACTGGGACACTCAGGCAGTACCAGTAGCGACGGGATACCTGGTATTTGCATTATGTTGCATGTAAGAAATGTGTGTGTGTGTGTGTGTGTGCGTGTGTGCGTGTGTGTGTGTGTGTGTGTGCGTGTGTGTGAGCATGTGTGTGTGAGCATGAGTGGATCATAAAATGCATGAATCATGGAGTGTGTGCAGCCATTGTAGTTAAAGGGTCCCCATATGCCATAGAATTCCTGGTCTTCTATAATTTAACCCCATTCTCTTCTACAATTTAACCTCTTCTCTTCTACAATTTTTAACCTCACCTGGTAGGTGACTAGGAAGACAAAGAAAAATATCAGGTAGATGGTCTTGAGCAGGCTGGGGGTTCCCGTGAGGAAGACGAGGAGGAAGGCGCCTATCACCACTAGCACCCAGTAGGTGGAGAACAGCTGCTTGAGAGAGGAGTAGATTTTGCTGCGGGCCAGCTCAGACTGGGAGACATAGCTATCAGTCGGGTCTGCCTCCTCATGATCTGTGGGAGGAGCCACTCTGAAATACAATTCCCACTTATAGGTCTGAGCCTAATATGCCGGTATAATTTTGAGACTTTTCCATACAGAGAATAACGCGGGAATAGTCGGATATAAAATGGGATTATGCTGATCCATGGCCCGGGCCTCACGTACATGTGGGAAGGCCTATATATACAAGACCATATAACAGTATGGAAGCAAATACTGGCTACGCAGCCTAAAATGGGCTCAGCCTTACATTACTGTACTAAGCAGTTGCTTGAATACACTAAAGTTCTTGGCTATGATGTTCCATTCAGACTCTGGAGTCCTGCTATCCCCAAGTAGTGTTTGCTTCCAGTTTAGCAAACAAGAATATTCCAATTAATTTACGACAGTTACACACGTCAAAATGTAGCCCAAATGTAGATAATAGCAGTGTCAATTATTGAGCAGTCCAACATTTGCATTTGTGCGTGCCATTTATTGAGTAGACATAGGCACATGGTACCTGTGTGTACAGCAGTGAGGGGCACCTCACCATCTGGGCTGTCGCCACGGATACCACTGTAGCGTCTTCTATTCCTCCACTTTCTTTTCATAATCTTGATAAACTCATGAAATGAAGCAAAGAAGACACAAGCAAAGGCCGTCTTGTGTGTATGTGTGAGAGTAGGTGTGTTGCGTGTACGTGTGTGTGTGTGTGTGTGTGTGTGTGTGTGTGTGTGTGTGTGTGTGTGTGTGTGATGTAATAAATCACATCTGTCATGCATTAAACAGGAATGTACCAGCTGATTTTAGGTTGGAATTGGTCTGCATACAGCATTACAGCTGATAAACCTCATACCCAGGCCTCCCACAGCCAGATTTTATCCCGCATCCGTGGAGAAAAAATCAGGGAGTTTTCCACGGCTGTGAGATAAAATCTAGGTGTGGGAGGCCTGGGTACGCGGTTAAAACACACATACCTTGACCGCAATGACCAAACTCCTGCAGCCATCCACAGTGCTTTTGGTACACTCCAGCCCGAGGGACTGGTGGCGTGGGAGCTCAGATCTGGTGAGATTGAGACTGTAGATGTACTGCAGACACACCAGCGCCAGTGCGTAGAGCACCAGAAAGGGGGAGGTGTAGTAGAGGGACTGCGCAGGGTTCACCCTTTGGGAGAGGTCAGAAGGTGAGGTTCCATTAAGAAGGTCTATTGAACATAACTAAACCAAAATTTCCTTGTTGTCATAAGCTTTCCTATTTTCTTCTCCCACCTTTCCCTCCTCCATCATCTCTTCTCCCTATTAACCTTAGCCCTAACTTATACCCTACTAAAGGTAAACTTTATGTACAATGTACTTGGGAATGAGCCAGATGCCACAGGCCCAAAGGAGGAGGACCAGGGCAGGCCAGGAGGGGTAGAGCACACTCCAGAGCTGTGGGAGGAGTGTGTGTGTGTGTGTGTGTGTGTGTGTGTGCATATGTGTGTATGTGTGTTTGCATGTGTATAGCATTTTTCAAGACTTCTGCATAACTTATACTCAAGTCTAATATATGCTGTTTATGTCATGTATGGCCAACTTTTTTGCTATTCTATACTTATATGCAAATGCCCTTAGTGCTACGTACATGTATAGCTAAATGCATGTACGTATGTATGTATGAATGTATTTATGCATGTACGTAGCCATACATTCATCTTTCCATTCAGAAGGATATGAATACAAATCAGTTGAAATCAGTTGTGAATAGACTAATGATTGTAGTAAGCATAAAAAGAGGCACGTAAACAACAGGTCCTATGTGCATGTGGTATATAGATCTACATACGTACATGCATTACACCGCTCAAAGTTTACTTTATGCCCCCTTTCCTAGGACTAGCCCTCCGGGTTCCAATCAGTATTGACAGACTGAAACGTATAACCCATCAGCACAAACAGGGACTACTAGGGGAACATTTAAATACAGGTTGGGAACTCCCTTTCCATTCACAATCTAAAAAAGGCACTTTAGGTGAACCTTTTCTGAGCTCATAGTGTAATACTGGCTCAGGGGCTACTTTGTTGGACTCCCCCTCAGAGTTTGTTCTCCCCCCCATCTAGAAGGGTGTTTCCTAAAGGGTAAAGGGGGTTTTCAGGGAACATTTTACAGCCAATGGTGCAATACACTGGCATAAGAGGGACTTGAGCTACACAAACTGTCAGTGCTGACACTGGTACTACCGACAGTTTGTTAGAGTGTATTCATTCGTAGTAGCCTGCTCAAGAGATTGGTAGATGTAGTACTATTATTGTCATGAACGCTAATGACCTCCTGTGGACTGCAGCGGTGCATATGGTAGGAGACAATGGGAACTGCCATTCTGTGAGAGTTTACTGGTCTTGAGCTTTTTTTATATTCGTGTAAAAAATATTGGCATGTTGGTATGCAGGTTAAAAGGTATCTTGGAAGCAGATTAAGCTTTTCAATTCTTATACATGGCTCTAACTAAGAAAAAATTCAAGCTACAGGACTCTAAGTTCAGAAGGAAGATGTGCAAAATGGTAAATCCATCACTGGCTTACGAAAAATTTACAAATTCATCTAGACAGAGAGCCAGCTGGGGATTGAACCCAAGACCCTCTGAATACTAATTAGACGTACACTCTTACCTACTGAGCTACTGTAGCCCCAGGCAAATGACTATGCAATTACAAATATTATTCACTTGTACAGTTCTTTATTGCACATTCTTTACTATACCCCACCCACTCTTCAACTGCTACTTCATAATTTGATGTACAACACCAAAATCTCACCATCATGACCACGATGGAGAAGATGAAGTTGACACTCATGAAGAGGTTCCAAGAAGTGACCGTGAAACTGACCACCTTCTCCCACACGTCCTTCTCTGTCATCTTCCGCTTCCCTTTTCCCTTCTTCTTTTCTTTGCCGGAGTGGAGCGGCTCCTCGAGTCCGAGGGTGTCAATGGGAGTCTCCTTGTACTGCATGTAGCTGATGTCCTTACGATCACCTGAGTTTGTGGTATCCAACAGAGGGCCTGCACTGGCACTACGGCCTCCAGTCTAGTGGAAGACAACTATAGGTAAACAAAGACTCCATTTGCTATCGTAAGTGCATATATTCACATGTAATATATAGTATGAATTGTAGCCCATAAAAGTCACTATACAGAGTACTATAAAGAGTGATACACAAATACTGAAAGCTTTTCCTTCAGGATATATAGTATTCATGACTGTAGTGCTATAAGATATTGCATTACACCATATTATGTACCTGTGTACTTTCGCCACCAATGTTGTATGTCCCATACTGTGTCAAGATGGTCTTGTAAGTGGAGAATGAAAGATTTGATTGGCATAAATTATCTTTGAACGCATTCAAGAACACATGCACGTAACAGTAAATACTAATAGTATAAGTATGATTGTATTCCTGCCCATAGGTAGTCCAAATTCAAACCTACATGTATGTATATTCCATATTCACATATACTGTCCACAGGCCTACCTGTTCTCTGCTTCCTTCTCTCCTGACCACACAGCTAACTCGAGAGGAGGGAGGCTGGTCCAGCACTGGCAGGCTGTAGGTACCATGCAGGGTCCACAGGGATCGCTGCACATGAGAGATGGTCGGATATCCAGTTTGACCATACTGGAACAGTGTAGGTGCCCGTGTTACTTATAGTTGCACAAAAGCATGTTTGGCTCTGAAGTCTTAAACAGATGGTATACCAATCGGTACTTGCAAGCTACCAGGGTACATGTCTAGGCATCTATGTGGATGTATGTATATATGCAGGGATGAAAGGTCCACAACATTACATACTCCATGCAATACTGGGGTAGCTATTCATAAAGTAGTAAAAAGTCCTAGACATTAAATGCTACAACGTGTACATGACTAGGTAGCTAAACAAAGATAGCCTAGCTCCTAGATCCCTGCCAGGTAAATCTGATTATCAGAATTATGAGAATACGTATAGTTATTCAAAACTGGTAGTAAGACACAGTTTGTAATTCCTCAGTACTACATACCATAATGTAGATACCGGTAATGATGATGCTAAAACGTATATTTTTCTAGAACAGGATAAAGCAACAATGACACACTTGCTGAACAGGATTTCAGATGAGACCTGAAACATGTTTGACCAGCAGTGCCACGCATGCAAGGAGAATTTCTACACACACGTAATACCAATGTATTTTACTTAATAGCAATATGGCTAAAAATGGCAACAGAATAGTAACAGAATTATGACTAAAGGACCATACACATTTGTCAAACAGGATTTTGTATAAGACCCCAAATGTTTGATTTGCATTTAGAGCAAGATTTTCACAGAACAGCTATCTAAAAATAGCATCATTAAAGTTATAAACAGCCAATAATTATGACAACATTTTTCAGTATGCAACCAACAACGTCAGAACTATAGCAATGAAACCAATTAAAATGTACTATGAATAAAATTTGAGCAATTGACTGGAACAACAACATACAGAAATTCAATACCCATATGAGTCATTTAGCTATGCCAATCTGTAGAGCATGAATGGATACAAACAGGATTTCAAAATATGTTCAAACTAGAATGGCAAAATGTCATATGGCATGGCTGCATCAACATATTTTGGAAACCAGTTTGAATGGGTATGCTAACTATACAGGAGCTATCAATTTGCAAAATTCTGGTGCACAGTAAAAACTTAATGACATAACAATCAAAGCTAAACATAGCTACTGCACCAACACCTGTTCACTGAGTGATATAGTGTGGGAGGGGTTCAACCATAGCGGTACAGATACTGCCTTGCGAAAGGGGAATTTGTCAAGAGAATAGATCATGGGCGATTCCCCTATAGTTACAGCATATGACAAGGTTCAGTTATCCGCAAGAATCTGCATACAACATGCTGGTATTATTTATTACCTGCTGTATACAGTATTGTAAAAAGGGGTGAACTATGTACATCCACATACATAAGTGTATTATACATCAATACCAAAAAAAAATCATTGATACGCAATGTTTACTTGCTGTAGATTTTGAATATCCACAACAGCCGGAAATGATTACAGCCGTTCAGAACCACAGTTCAGAACCACTGGTGTATATTCATGCATACAGGTAGTTTAGACTCCAGAATGCAGATTTCAGTTCACCTTCATGCATTGCCACTTCCAGTATGTTTTTTTCAGGGCAGTGCAAGGCCATCATAGCATGCATGCAACTACAACTTCTCTCTGGATGGGAGCTTCCCTCTGGGATTCTCCCCTACACACCTTTCCAAACAGGAGGTCTAAAGGTGATGCAGCAATACACGGTGTGTGTATAAAAGGCTGCAACTTTGAAGTAAGTCACAAGAAAAAGCAATCGCATCCTCTCAAAAGTAAAGAATTCTCATCCTAAGGCATTTGACTATTTATCATATACAAGTGGTGTATCCAATACCTGCAGCATCCAAGATGAAGCTACTAAGTCTACTTGCTCTGACCCTCCTTGTGTCTCAGTGTTTCTCTCACCCCATCAATACAACATCACTACAAATGGAAGCCAGCAGAGACAAAATCCACAAACGTGATACCGGCAACCAAGAATCCAATGAACTCTCTTCGGATGCAAGTACAGAACACAGTGATAAAATTTCAAGAGCTCTCCAACCCACTCCAGAAAATAGCACAACTGCCACCAGTACCCCTAATCCCAACGAACCGCAATCCAATGACTCCACTCCCACGGCCAGTGATGTGGTCACTTGCCTTCCTCCTGTCCAGCTAGGTACAGCTCTATCAGACACAAACACGTCTGCACACCATACCAGCCAGGCAGCTTGGCAACTTCGCCAATACATCAAATCTTACATTCTTGATGGACAAGAGCCGGGTCCACAGCCACCCTGCTTTCTCATTGAAAGGCAAGTGAGCGATGGACGCACTCATCCCAGAATCAATTACAAGCAGAGGTTTGTGGAAGATTTTAATAGCGTCAAGGGTTTCTACAGCTATATTATGCTGGTACAAAGGTCTCTAATGCAGAACATGACTTCAGATGGATACAGAATTCGTTTTACCGACCTCATAACCACCCTAGTCCAGCTCAAAAACAACATGTCACTTGTGCTTCAAAGTATCAACCCAGAGGAATATGGTGAGGAAGAAGGCTCTGCTCTCCAAGACTACTGCTATGATACTGGCTATGAACAGCAGCTCAGAAGGTACAGCCACTTGTCTGCCCTGTCTGGGAGCGCATACATTCAAATGGACATTAAGGGGCTACTGGACACAGTTAAGAAGTGAAGGAGAATGCATCAACTGTGATAATAGACTCATGAAATCTTTGTACAAATAGTAGTGTATTTGACACAGGTGATATAATTATATATATATATATATGAGATGATGATTTTGTATTACTTGGCATGGCACAATTATACATGTATGTAAACATGGAATGAATGAAGTTTTATTACAATAAAATATGACATTACTCGCAGATTCCACCAAAAAATGATGTTTCAACCCTTCATTATTAACAGTTCTAGTGAATGTAAGGTTATAGTAGTGAGTTCATCTCATCTCCAAGTATCAAAAAGCTGCAATAGTATAGCTAGAATGCATGTTTTAATCTGTATTTTATACTCTTCATCCCAAAGTGCTTATGTGCACTATATGTACTTCTATCAGATTAACGTCACATCATCATATATACCTCAGTCTAATCGTCTTGAGTATCACAATTGCAATCATTGCCATCATAAATTCATTGACTTTGAATACACTTCCAAGATCAGTATAACTGTACACATTCAAAACAGGAGCGCATAATGACTATGCGCTCCCGATTCAAACAAGATAGCACCAACATACTTGATAATTCAACCAAGGTCCATTCCAAGTCATTAATTACTATAGACACTTACTTCATCCTATATTCTTTTGGTAAAAATGGGGATTTCTTGATTGCACCTGGGGGAATTCCTATAAGGTGGATTTTCCCTCATGTGTACAGGGGGGATTCCCTTCCTTTCCCTGCTTGTGGTACTCCTACACTATTTTTTTCCCCCTAGAACATGACCCCCCACCCCTTGATAGAAAAAAAAGGCTAATAGACACCAATGTAGTTTCAAATCGATGATATAAAAGAGCTGCTCTCAGAGATATAGGTCAAAAAGTGAGTGATTTCAGAAGACTAACACTTGTGAAGACTTTGCATCTTTATTATCACAATTACAACTTGGACCAGAAAAAAATGAAGCTGCTCTGCCTGTTGACTCTGATCCTCCTCGTGACCCACTGCCTCTCCCTCCCCATCAACAAGAGATCACAAACTAAATTGGACGTTGACAGAGATGAAGCTGATGCGGCTTCAGACTCTCCTGACACAAACAGTGAGGGAAGCTGTGAAACGTCCATCTCCCCTACAGAGTCTGCTGATACGAGTAACAATGACACTGCTACTGAATCGGTCTCAACTGCTACTCCCCTCCCATCCACTCCTGCAAGCAGCCGCACTCCTGCAAACACCACTGCTGTTTCAACCAGCAATATCAGCAGCACTACCACTACTATTCCCACTGTAGAGCCCTCGAGTCATCCTCCAACAGAAGCCAATATCAATCTGGACTTGGAAACAGTTGCAATGGACACGAGTGAGTCTGCAAGGTATGTCTGGCAGGCAGCTATAGGTTTTGCTCGATACATCCTAACTGAGTTCCTTGCTGGACAGAGGCCACGACCCAGAGCATCGTGCTTCCTCACTGAGAGAGAACCTACCGATCGCCGCACACATCACGACATTGATTATGTACAGCGGTTTATTGAAGACTACAACAGTCTTGAGGGTTACTACAGCTACACTGAGCAAGTGGAGAGCACAGCGAATAGCACTACGGACATGAACGTCCAATACAACATCCAATTTACAGACCTCAAAGATTCACTTACTGAGCTCAAAGAAAATATGGCATCCCTGTTTAGTGTCCTCGACCGATGCGGTCTAACAGACACACCAAGCACGGAGCTGCAGCCAGACCTCCCCGAATTCTGCTCTGACACCAGCTATGAGCAGCAGTATAGGGTGTACCTTCGTTGCGATGTCCTGGCCAGGCTCTACATTCCCTCAGACATCAATGGACTGCAAGAGTCCATCAAGAACTGTGCAACTACCAACTAACGTGGCTTATTAAAAAATTGTGTATAGAAGTCAGTTATAAACTTACTCTTATGGCATAAATCACTTATACTGAATTATAAAATAGCATGCTCTTCTATTAGTGTTTTTATATTCTTGTCATTTCTTGCATGTTCATTTGTAAATACACTGGAAAATATTATAATCTTGTTAATGCAACTATTTAGTATCCCTTAATTTGCAAGCCACAGGTAACATAACATGGCTGGTGCAGTATTCACATATTAATAACTATATACTCAAAGTAAAAAGCTAACTGATCCCACCCAATATTAGTAGTAAACCTACGTGTATACCTGAACTTCTTTCACCAGAAGCTCACAGGTGCATGCACTGCTGGAAAGTGCTACTATAAAGCTTGCCTACTGCTCCCCTGCTCAGGAGCTTTAGTAGTTCAGCGGGTAAGAGCACCCGGCTATAATTAGAAGGTCCTAGACTCAATCCCCAGCTGCATGGGCTCTAATACTTTTTCAGAGTTTCATTATGAATATTCTCTCAATATTTTTCCATCTCACATATGGATATACCTCGGTCAAGGTCAAGTTACGACCATTAGCAAACAACAAATTCACTGTGCTTAGTGGCACACATAGATTATAAATTAACAGACAGAGCAACCCCAAAAAAGTATGTTTCAATCTCAGATATTGGCACCTACATTGTAGCATACTTCATCTTATAATTTTGGCACAAACGGGAAGTTGGGAAATTCCTATTATGGGAATTTCCCTCAGGAGGGACTCCGTTCCTCTCCCCTTGTGGTAGCTTGGAAATTATTGGGGAAAGAGGAGAGAATAAACTTACTGGTGTGAAGAGCCACATTCGAAGGTCAGTGGCCAGAATCCAGAACAGACCCAGAATGAGAATGGGACTGAGTATTTCGGTGTAGATCACACCAGATCTTACAAGCAACTCAGTCGGGTGATTACAGTCCGTGAGGATTACCGGAGTGAGACCAAACAACCTGATGTGTGTGTGTGTGTGTGTGTGTGTGTGTGTGTGTGTGCATGCGTGTGCGTGCGTGTGTAAGTGTCTAGATTCATTCTAAAGGACTACCAACTCCCAATTAATAAAGCAGTGTTCCACTAGCCTTATCCCTAGTCTTCTAGCTTGCAGGGAGCCTGGGAACAAAGCTAGTGTTTCCATCACAATTGGAAAGCATGGCACAAACAGGTACTATCATGGCAAATTTAAAGTTAGAGGCCAGTTTGTTTACATCAAAGTTAAGGATTTGCATCACATTAATGCTCAAAAATCCACTAATTCCAGCATCTTTTGATAATGCATGTGTACATACATGTATGCTAATGTCATTAGCATCCAACCTGGCGAGGAGGCTTTTTGTAGTGTCCTTGGGTTCAACTGGAATGCGATCCTGGACAGTCTGAAACTGGTACAGGTGTAGCAGTAGCAAGTGGAGGGCGGAGTAGAGCATGGTGAGTGCCCGGAGAACCCTCACAAAGCCCTTCAACTTGGAGCGGAGATGGAGGCTCCACAAAGTCAGAAGAAGGAAAAAGAAAAAGTAATAGGCAAAGGAAGTCAGTGAGGGGACAGTTACACCTAGAGGGTGGGAGGGAGGGAGGGAGGGTGGGGGAGTGGGAGGGAGGGTGGGGGAGTGGGAGGGAGGAGTAAGGGTTGGATGGAGGGAGGAGTAAGGGTTGGATGGAGGGAGGAGGGAGGGAGGAAGGTATGCAATTATTAATCATACGAGGATCATGTCCGCTCTCGGCCCACGTGAGAATATTTTGGTGATGGATGTTAATATTTCAAAATTAAACATTGTTTGTGGGTGTTTAAATAATTGGAGGTTCAAATAATTAGACAAACATCCATTTACTGCAGAGAACAGAAAAAGGGCTACTGCTACCATGGACTGTACTACCAAGACAACTACCTACACATAAATACGTACGTGTCCATTACAAATTTAGATAAATAACCACAGAGTTCATGTTATGCGTAGACGTGTAGATTACTCAGCCAGTACAAAGTGATTAGCTCACCTGACACTCCAAGCAGGAAGAATATACCCCCATCCAGGAAATATACCACGACTTTAGGCACACGCCAGTAGCTCTGAGCATTGGGAGGGAATGGGGGGTGGAGACTCCCACTGGAGAGGTCCGCCATCTCATCGTTCTCTTCCACATCGGCCTCTTTTGCTCCTATAGTGATTAAACAACTTAATTACTGTCTTAGTTTGTATGCATGTACACGCATCAGACTACACACCAAATGCCAGGATCAAGTTAACTACTGCATGCATAGTTTAGGGAAACCAAATGCTTTGTTAGCCTGTTCCCAGTCTCCACTCAACAGCTTCCTTTTCGCATGTTATAAAGGAAGCGTGGAGCCCGACATGCAAAAAAACAGCTGCGGAAATGGAGACTGGCAACGAGGCTAATACTCTGTAACACAGTTGACAGCCATAAATTATGCACTGTACGTAACACATGTACTACTCCATGTACATGTGGCTCTGACGGTTTTTAGGTTGGGTAACAGTGAGTGAACAAAGATGCGGGTTCGCGTGAGCATGAATTAAGGACTAACTTACCCTGAGGCTCCTTCAGAGACGACCTTCCACCCCCGCTACCCTGTTCCTCCAGCTGTATACGCCCACTGCCACTCCTCTCCTGCTCTCCTTCTCTTCTCCCCTCACGCCCCTCCCCCTCCCCTCTACCATTGCTGCTATGCATTCTCATGACTACGACATTAAAGCAGAGCGTCACCAAGGTAACCAGGAAGACTACCACATCGGGGAGGAGGTGGCGAACGATATCTATGGCTGGGAGGTTCTCGTACCTGTGTGTCAGCGTGTGAGGGAGAGGAAGGGTAAGTGTTTTGAATGTAGCAAGGATTCTTTGGGTGGTAGGACGTAATCAATAGCAGGATGTTCACTAATTACACACCCAGTCGACCCTAACAGTGACCATCTGTTCAAGCTGAGATATGATAGCTGAAGTGGCATGATGGAGCAATGCATATGAGTTTCAGGCAGTACAGGACATCTCTTTCTGCCATGTTTCCACCCTACGTGTCACACATGTAAATATATGGCAGGCCCATGCTGTAGGTATATAGCTCAAGTGCAAACTGCATGAAATATAAAGGGAATTCTACCATCTTCTTTTGATGATAAAGAGGTTGGCTAAATTGATATAAATACTGGATGGGTGGGGAGAGTTGGCATGCCATCAAAAAGCTTTTTAACCCACCATTCCTGATTCTCAAGGTCAGGCACCCAACAGTAACCAATCATTGAGGTTTAACATACAGCAAGGGATACATAGTAGAGATGATTTTAATCAAATGTAGGCTGGGGAGGAGGCTGAACACCAGTGTGATAGCAGGATTGTTACATACCCAGGCAGACCAGACACCCCAATAGGTTGGCCTTTCATCCCGTCTTTCTAACGCGGCAGCAGGACTCATCAGTTATAGCATGCTTACAACAGTGGTTGGCAGTCCCAAGCTACACTAATTCTACTCATCTTGGAGCTCAGATTGAATGTTACACTTGGCAATCAGGCTTGAAAGTGGTATTATGGACTTCTGGCAAACAGCCAAAGCTCAAACAGAGGTCCTCCATTCATGACACAGGGAGTAACATGAATAACCATAGCAACAGATGGACTCACTGGATGAATCCACACTGCCTCCATGCTGGCTCAGGACTTTTACCTGCATGGAAATAAGAGTTGCCATGATAACACTGCACCTTTCTACGCAGCCAGAGATGAATCATCCAAGCAGGTGAGGTCAAGATACTACAGAATCTGTCTTGTCTCATCTTGCACAACTGACTGATTTATAGGAATAGTGCTGACTCAGTAATTTTGTATTTCGCAGTGTGCTTCCAGTCCACAGCCATATCTAACTTGTTAGATCTGGATTATCATCACTATCTACCACTTTTTTTTTTGCAAATCTAGGCAACACATACATATAATTATGTAGCTTGATCTGCAAACTTGCGGTAGTTTCCGCACAGAAATATTGTGAGGGTATAACTCACATTTATCAAGGGTGTAGTCGGTTTCCAGGGAGATCTGGAAGAGAGCCTGTGCTATGGCAGCCAACAGTGAGAATACAAGGAGCACTATGTGGAGAAGAAGGCTAATGACTGTGTGTGTGTGTGTGCGTGTGTGTGTGTAGGGAAGGGGGGAGGGTATGAAAAAATAAGTGACACATACATCAGAGAAAGGCACGCAGAGAGGTTGTGCTACCCCTGCCCACACTCGCTAACTCACATGAGAGTATCTGTTCACATACAAGAGCCTGGGATCAACGATAAGCTTTTCTAGCTTTCATTATAAATACGCATTAACTTGGGAATTACAGGAAAAGTGAAAGCTCTTTCACTGTATACAAAACTACTTATGGTGGCTCATCCATGCGCGCTCTTGTACAGATATCTAGCTTCGTTCGCAGGCTCCACTGCCCAGTGTTTTTTGAATGCAAAAAATGTCCCCAGGAGCCTCAGAATGAGACTAAAGAGGTCTAGACTTTCCGTTCCAGACGTACAATGCAGTAACTTTCTTGGTCCCGCCAATATTAGGCAATACTGGGCAATGGAACCTAGTTGTGAGGACTGCCTGTTGTAAGATATAGGTATGGGATTTGGGAATGAAACTACGAAAGGATCTGAGTTTAAGGCCATTCCACCTTAACAGTGAGAGGTGGTAGGCAAGGGAGGCCACGGTACGGAATTGGTTGCCTTGATTAGGAATGAGACTTGATAAAGGGTCCAGCCGGAGCCGTACCTTTTTGATGCTTGAGCCTGGGTGCAGGCAGTAGCACGGAGACCAGGAGGATGAGCAGGTAGAGGAAGGAGAACAGGTTGTACCGGAAGATGACAGCTGCAGGTGTGTGTGTGTGTGTATGTGTGCATACATGTAGGTATGTGTGTGTGAGTGTGCATGCGTGTAAATGAGCATGTGCATGCGTGTATGCATGTATGTATGTATATGTGTAATGTCATAAGCTTGCATGAAGTATTGTGCAAGTGCATATGTGAGCACAAAGCATGTGAGCAGTTCATACTAAGAGGCCTATCAGTCCACATGGTCCCACTTGACAAGATTGGCATGGAGCAAGACTCTGTGCTGATCAGGAAACGTAAAACCGGATTATTGGCAAGGTCACCCTTGCAGGTGCCCTCCAACTTTGTGTTGGGGTCAAGAGGTTGGTTGAGCTGGTCAGGAAGCCAGTACCGTTCAGGTCCTGTTTACCATGACAACAAATTAGAAACCATATTACTGCAAGCTGCCAGGGAGGACATACAACTGTTCACTGATGGTGAACTGTTCCTCTGCTGTGAAGGAACAACACAAGGAGATTCCCTAGCTAACCAGCTCAACTACAAAACAACTGCAACTGTGGTTTGCTGATAACGGGATGGGTTGTAACCCAATAGAACAGCTGCACTAGTGGCTGTGGTGGGTAAAGCCAGACAATCTTGGCCCCACCAAAAATACCTACTCATAGCAACAGAAAGATTCTGCTAATACTAGTCTCATGCCGAGACCTCTGCTCGCTCGCCGCCGAAGAACGGGCTGGGGACAATAGAACATTCCGCTCAACCCTATGACGTGGATGTCTGGTATGCGGGATGACCAATCAGAGCGAAGCTAGAATAATAATTACCTCACAGTACTACAAGCAATAAGACTGATGCCAATGATTGCTGGCTAGCAGCGACTGAATAGTCATTTTCAAGAAGTTCAATCGACGGATTGGTTATAGAAGCGGTGCAGAGCCTCCGCCACAACAGAAAACCACTGTAGCCATCCACGTGGTCTACTGCACTACATCACCTTGGTCACGCCCCTCAAAGTTTGGGAAGCGTGTTCTATAGTCCCCAGACCGTTCTTTGGTGGCAGGCAAATAGAGGTCTGGGCACGAGACTATACAAAATATCAGAGTGAGCATTACAACTGATAGGAAAAAAGATATTTTTGGAGCTGCCCTTGGCTCAAGGTCCAGGACATGGTCAAGGAATGGATGCCATATTGGAATTTTTACTGATAAATATTGTGTGGACTTTTTTTATATTTAGGAGTGGGTTCATACTCAGGATGACGTTGCACTCTGGAGTGGGCCTACATAAATTATGTCACACACAACATCAGGAGCCACAATACCTACCTGCAATGAGCACCAGGGGCAGAGCCAGTCTCCGCATGAAGGTATCAGTCAGGGTGCATGCGGTGGCCCCACTGCCCATTGTCTCCAGCTGGTACACTCACTTGATCAACGGCCTATAGGACAAAACCATTATTAAGTCTAGAACAGAATGCATGTTACCTATTATCTTTCCTCTGCTACAGCTTGAAAGGCTAAAATTAGTTTGTCACTAGCTTGCTTCTGAGTACAGAGGCTGCCGACTAGTTTTATCACAAGCCGGATGCCCTCCATCCCACAACACCGATCACTATCACTACGTACACGACACATGCCATATACGGAAAGCGATTGCTGCCGTAAAATGGAAGGGGTCTGCAGCTTGTCTTATGCAATAAACTATTACCTTACCACTTTCCTAACTTCATACCATTAAAATAGGCAAGAGCGCATAAATAAGTTTTCGGTGAAAGCTTTTTTTTTATGTGCTCCTGAAATAGGTCATGCTATACACTCAGCAACCCTTCAATTATATACTTGCTATTCACAATCATATTTAGCTAGGCCTCGGGTAGGACAATGGCTAGCAAGCAATAACCCATATGTGCTTACAAACGATCCTACAGCTCCGCTTCTCAAAGGTCATAGAACATCATAAAACATAAACCACGATCGGCTTTGTATATTACGGTACGTCGGACTGGTCACATGAACGGAATATGCCACGCCTACTTTAGCAGTACGGGGTATAGAATCTCAATACCTTGGAACGAGACTAAAGATGGCGGTAACTCAGGGGGGGAGAGCTGGAGGCGCCCTGTGCATCAGTGAGAAATGGATCAGGAAGCGGCTGAACCTGCAGCTGGACTCTTTGGGTGCGTATGCAGTGTTATGCAAGGATGGGGAGTGTATGCGGGCGTGAGCGGGGGGAGTGATGACATTAAATACCTCTGTCTGCACAATCTCCATGCCCCAGACCATGCTATATACATATCTGATGATCTGGGGCATGCAGACGGCTAGTCTCACGGGCCAGACTGCAGAAGAGAAGGAGAAGAAGTCTAACGACTCATGTCAGCTATTTTAACATGCATGTGATGTAGTCTCGGGTTCCAATTTTGTTAAACAAATAAGGTGCTCGGAGCCCTAATTGAGAGATTCCTTGGTACCTCATGTGGACTCGTTCTCACAGAGGACGTCAGGTCTCTGGCCCTGCCCGGGTCCTACCAGGAGAAGGTCACCCACCTCGGCAGGGCTCTGCTGGGGTTCACCAGACTCAAGCACCTCGACCTCTCCAGGAATGCCATCGAGTCTCTGGAGGTGGGTGTGGCACACTCATTGGGACGACTGATTAGGTCAAACAAAAGCATTTATTAGTTCTCACCATCTGATTGCAAAATTGGAGCGAGAAAAGGAATGTCTTTTTTTTGCGCTGCTGTCATATCAGTAGCATAATACGTGGGTGCGGCTTAGTGCAAAAGACTACATCACTGTTTGGTACCTTTCTAGCAGCTTGAACAAGAATTCCAGTGCTGTACTCCGCACACACTTGGGAAACTGGCTGTTCTAGACACTGACACAGGCCAACCAGGATTCCAGTGACAGCAGGACGATGAGTATTTGCTATGATGTCATACAATTACAGATGGAGGCTACAAGAACAGCACACAGATAATCATGAGAAACTAATATTGATTTTAGTTGGCATAAATATCAATATTATAGCCAGTACGTTGATGGGTACTCAGGTTGGCCTGGTTCCTACCATCTTGGCAGAATAGGGGATGAGGCTAGGGCACAGTTTTTATATTCCTGCTTTCAGTCCATTTTTGGTCTTTATCTTGCAGGGACTAGAACATCTAAAGCACTTGGAATCTCTCAACCTGTATCCTAAATCCTCAATCCTAGTTGTGTGGTACCTGTGTAAGACCCAAACGGTGCAACCTAGTGCAGACAGTTTATAGGCTGTGTCCTTGACTGCTGTGAGTTACTACAACAATGTGGCAACCTTGAAGGAGCTGTTCAGACTGAGGCACAATAAGAAGCTCAAGGTAAGGAGGAGAGGTACCCAGTTTAGGGTGTTTAATGAAGTAGTAGCGATATGTTTAGTGTGTGGTGGTTGTTTGAGCAGTAACCACCTGATTGCTATTCAGCAAGGATTAGATTTTCTGTACTACAGGTATGTTCTAAGCATATTATAATGGTATAGCGATAGTATACTTGCTGTCTTTACTATCAAGAACACTACTTTAGCACAAGGCTTAGCACTGCAGAGTAACAACAGGCTGGCTACAGGGGTGTTATACCCTCCATGAAGACAGTCCACACACTGCTGTTTCCTTTCTCTTGCCAGGAACTGGACCTGAGGCTGAACCCTGTTACAAAGAACGAACTGGACTATCGTCTCTTTGTGGTGCACATGTTGGTCAACCTCAGGAAGCTAGGTAGCTAACTGTTCTCCATTGGGCAGGTGTACCGTGTGCAGCTGTTGTTATTATCATCTCCTGCTCTCTTTCTTTACAGATGACCGTGGGGTGAGGGACGGTGAGAGGAAGGCAGCCTTGATGCACTTTGATACTGACCAGGTCTATAAACTTTAGTGTAAAAACCTGTGTATAAAGGATACTCTTTGTGCTGTACTACATGTACTACCTAGACATGTAAGTACATAGCAATCGTTTTCTAAAATTGCATGTATCAGAGACCTTTTCTACTACTCATTCGTATTTATGGCCAACCTTAGCCTAGCACTAATGTGCTTACTGAGGGGAGGAGTTCTCACTTTGGTGCTTGAGTACAAGGCAGTGAGTCCGTTAGTGCTGAACCTCCATAGGGAATGGGTGCCACCTTGAAATGATAGTCACTCCAATCTTTAGCATTACACCTCGGACATATCAGCTGCTTTCCTCTCTACACTGCCTGTGTAGGCTTACAAGGTAGCAGAGGGGGTACTATCCGACCACGAATTATGATCAACTGCTCTCCTCACTACACTAGGCTCACGAGTTTGCAGAGGGGGTACAATCTGACCTCACCCCTCCAAAGAAGCCAGACTCCCACCATCACCACCACCACCACCAGCAGCCAGAAGTATCAAGGCAGTAAGAACTGTGTAGGAGCATGCAACCTTCTGACGAAGCCTGTGGGCTCCTGGAGGGACCATTGACCACTCGCACTGATGTCACAAAACCACACATGACTATGCGCTTCTGTGTGGCAGAAGAATGTTGTGTTCAATGGCAGCTGGCAACAGAAGTTGTCATACTCATAGTTGGTAGTTCATTGAATGTATCCTGCGTGATAACTGCACCGCAGTCACAGTTGACACACTAGTTCCACGCTCCTCTTATTTCTGAATTCACTGTAGAACCTACCACTCTTTTGCCACACAAGTGCTCTATGGAGGTTACCCTACAAATATGTACTTTAATTGTGCTGTGCTCCAGATGATTAGTGCTAGGCTGGTAGCTGCAATGTACTAGATGTAGATTTGACATTAGTGTGTGAAAAAATAATGCTGTCCTTGCTCTCTCTCAGCATCAAGGCTCGGACACAGCTGGTCCAGTCGCTAGCACCCAGACCCACTGGTGAGGCTCCTAAGCAGCTCAGAGCATGAATCACATGATGACTAAGAGTACAAAGGGGATAGAGAAAGAGGAGTAACTTAATCAACCACTGTGGGATGAGCTCCACGCTTCAAAGCCTGTGTGCATGCACAAATTCACATGAGTATCACATGATAAGTTCCACAGCTGCAAGATGGTATTTGGGCAACGAAGGCCTGGGTACGAGGCATGGAGGCCTGGCCAATATGTAATATAATGATTGGATTTGGAAATTATTATGTGGTATCACCAGAGGACGCACAACTGCTGAAATCCTTGCATGCTTGGTGCGATTGTCCTCCAAATCTGGCCATTACCATAATTATAAGAAGTTTGCTGTGCGAGGAATAAAATCATGCAAATTTGCAGAAGCACACAATTACACAATCTGCACAACTACTTCTGGCTTGCAATTTTTGCACAATTAAATAAAACCAACTGTACCAGAAATTCACACATTATGGTCTCGTACAAATGCATTCTCATGCGGTAGTCTCTAATCATTCTTCCCGTACATAGGTCTGGATGATGACACAGATGAGCTTCTTGACCTCATCTCAAGGAACGACGACATGCTCACCCCTGTAAAGAATCCGCACTCCCTACCCAGCGGTGTTCTACTTCACAAATCAGCAGGGCCGTCCCCCAAATATGCCTCACTGTCCTCCCTAGCACAGCAAACACCTCCAAGCAGCAGCCAGAGACAGGGAAACGGAGGCGTTGGCCACAAGATGGGTACCGGTCCAGCAGATGTGATGTTGAATGAAAGCGTGGACCACAATCTAGAATTTGTTGATGAATATCAGGCATACACCGATCATAAAGTGAAGGGCAACTTCACCCCAGCTCCCCCGACCGTTGAGGGAGGTGGGCACGCCATGATGAGTGGAGGCGGGGAGAGGACTACGGAACAGCCTTCCTCTTCGGCTGTTGCCAATGGAAGCCTATATATCGGAGCTTCCTCTGACTCACTCGCTGTCGGCCAACTATTGCAGCTGCTGCAAGAGTAAGTGTCACTGCACTGACAGTGAAGATCGTAACACATGACCATGTTGGTTTTATCCTGTAAGATAGCCTCGTCCCCAGGACACACCTCTGTGCTGGGTGCCAGGCTCTAAGGGTGCCAATTTCAACTTTTATATACTGCAAATTAGAGCTCTGTTCTCTAATATCTCTGCAGGCATATTCCAAGAGATGTTGGTGCTCTCAAAATGGATGCCACTTTCAGGGGTACCTGTTTGTTAAAAATGTGGTGATTCATCAAGACCTGGTCTCTTGACTAAATTTTTTTGTTTTTTTTGTTGTAGACAAAGTGTCCCGGTGGCTGCAGTCGCACTTGGCCCCACCCAGTGGTCTAGAGACAGAGGTCAGAGGTCAGCTGCAGAGGCTGCAGGGGGAGGTGGAGTCCCTGCAACAGCATCTGGAGCACAAAGACTCCATCCTACAGCAGAAGGTGGGCAGCAGTTAGTGTCGAGTGTAGACCCAGCTTTGAGTAGGTAGAGCCCGGGTTTATGGAACTCTGACTGACTTGGATTATACTACATGTTGGCCATAATTCCACCATCATTCATCACGCGGATACTAACTGAAATCATCGCCCTGTAATCCAGTGTTCATGCAGCTAAAGTATAATCTGCACGTAAGTCTGCCTGTACGTGAGGAGCTACATTGATTGTAGTATGTGTGTTGTGTAGCGTTTCACGCGGCTCAGCTATAGGCTTTTAGTGCTTTAAAATGGCTTTAACCTTCTGCACTAAACTCCAGTGGTTCTGTAGACCCCTATTGCAGCGATAGCCACACACATAGTGTCGTACCCACTTCCTCACCACTTAGTTCTCTATTTCTGGTGAGAGCCTCGAGAGAGAGAGAGAGATCAACTTCTTGTTGCTCCTCCCATAGGAGTCTGAGCTGACAACCCTTCAGAGCCAGGTGAGGCAGCGCGAGTCAGAGGCTGCGGTGCTGGGTCAGCAGTTACAGCGACAGACTGCCGAGCTGGAGGAGGCGTGGCAGGGGGCAGGGTCTCGGGATGAAACGCAGCGACTGCTGCAGCAAGCCAACACTGATGTGGTAAGAAGACAAGCACCTGTTTGTTGTCTTCTAACTTGGAGTAGTACACTTTGTGAAATGCATATCTTGCGTGTGAATGACGTTTTTCCTAGTAGACTATAGTCGCTGTACACATAGCCTCGTCCCCAGGCCCTCTCAGCTCTAGGCTAGCACACACAATCAGCCAAACTCTCGACAGGATTCTCTCCCTCTCTCCTTCTCTCCTGTCCCTCCTCCAGTCCTCTCTCAGGGAGCACGTGCAGTCCCTGCAGGAGGAGAGCTCTCAGCTCAAGGCCAGGCTAGGGCAGGCCCCCTCGGCCACACAGCTCACCAAGATGCAGAAACACAGATCAGTGAGTTGGCTGTTACACTACCCCCCCCCACCACAGCACATTCTCTATGGAAAATTTCACTGTTACACTGAGAATGGTGTATTGTAGTGGCTGGATATGAGGCTGTTTCTTTGCTCCTGTAGCTAACTAGTGGCTAAACCAACTAATGTGAGCCATGTGGGAAGTAACGCAACATATTTCTGCTTCCGAATCATCCTGGAGCTCTCGCTTTTTTTGCTTACTGTATGTATCACTGCTTCTAGTCGTATGTGGTCGTATGTGTGTAATCTTAGCCTTGTTCCCAGTCTTCATTCCAAGCTTTTTTTTGCATGTCTGGACACGAGGCTATGTAAGCTTCCTAATCTCTGGCAACTCCATTGTTGCTTAGCTAGACCCAAATGCCAAACATCCATAGGACAGTTGACTAGTACACACAGCCACTCTCAGCCGCCTGGACAGTCATGGTGGTGTCCGCCATGAAATTCAACCGTCCACTCTTCTCCTTCCCCCCACAGCCCAGCTGAGGGGCGAGAACAGCTCCCTGAGGGTGGAGCTGGAGGCTGCCTTGGAGAGGCACCAACAGGATCTGCAGGGTACCTCCCAGGTGCAGGAGCTGGCGGCCATGCTGCAGGAGAGCCACCGGTAAGCAGGGCCGTGGCAAGCACTATTGAAGTGGTACGGCCAGGGGCCGTGGTCAGACTCCACCTCCACATTTGGCATTTGGCAGACTTCTAGGGAGGTCTGGGGACTTGCCCCCCCCCCCCCCAAAAATGTAGGTGCTCTGAGGTATTTTCTGAGGCATCATTTCCTAAGACGGACTGGCACACAAGACTACCGTGCGTGCATACAGTTTAACATACCAGTTTCTGATATTTCATAGCTATGAAATAGCTGGGTTTTTGCAATAAATTATCCAACTGAAGGTTATACTCAGCAACAGGGTCGGTCCAAACTAAATGCAGCTGTGGAATGGATCAGTGAAAGTGTTGACTTTGCAAATTTGTAGTGCGCTTCCGGTTAGCTTGCCAAAACACAAGTATCACTGCTATCTACCACTTTTTTGCCGTCTAGGCAACATGAAACTAAGCTAGCTTGACGTACCTTGGTCTGATGGGCCTGCAAACTTCCAGTAGCTTCCACTGCACCATTGGCACAGTATTATGATGATAATATTAATGGTTGGTTATTAATACTTCTGTGCATGCACAATTTTGAAAACTATTGCAAAAAAATCCGGTGAAAACTGGTCCTGCCAAAACCAGACCACTTGTGACAATATTCTGTCTTCAACAATTTTGATTGGCAGAGCATGTGTAGTCTATGCTAGTCCATAATATAAACAAATTTTCACGTTGGGATGTAAGACTGGCTCCATCTTCCCTGTAGCTCACTAGTCGCCACCAACGATCACCTACTGAGAGAGCTTGAGGAGACCAAGCAGAGACACACACAGGAAGTCATGCAGATGAGCCTCAACTACGAGCACCTCAGGAGAACTGTGGACTTCATTCAGTCTACTAGCTAGGGACATACCATATACTCTGTAGTACAAATACCAGTGCTTCTATTCGAAAATTGTGCATTTTCGCGGTACCGACTGCACGGGGTACTTATAATCATGGGGTACTTTTTATCGAGGTTAAAAATACAGTAGTAGGGCTGTTCTTATGGATGAGCGCTCTTTCTTCTGATGATGAATCTCCGAGTGCTTGAGCATGACTATAATTATCATGCCTATATCACTCACACTTGCACTATTACACATCCTAGTTTACTTGATTTGTTGTTTGATGGGTACTTATATTCATTAGGAACTTATGTTGGTGTGGATACGACTATTCAGTAGTAACTGCTTCGATAGGTACTTATATTCGTGGGGTACTTGTAAATGATGGGTACTTATGCTCCAGAGTACACGGTATTGTTCTTATTATGTGTAAAGAATGCATTAAAAAATATTGAAACTTGTAGGCACGCTGCCATACCAGATGCATGCCTCGACGTCTCACGGCCTCTGTTGCCTAGATATGATGTACTGGTATTAAACGGTTTACAGTGTCTTCTCACGTTATAATCTCAAGTTGCTGGAGACAGTAAAGTGTATAGGAGGTAAGGATGAGTAACTTCACCGGTTGATGTAAACATTCTAGCTATATCTATAACGGCAGCTTGTCAAATTATTATGGGCTATTACAGTTAATGTCCGTACACCCCACAGATGAGCAGATTTGTTAGAGTGGTATTGCAGCCTTGTCTAGGGGTAGTTTTAATAAACCTTTGTCCAGGGATAAATGTAGTCTTGCATGACAGCCCCCCTCCGCAAAAAAAAATGGGAACGGGGGCTGTCACGCGAGACTAGGATCTTTATCCAGGGGCAAATTTTATAAATTGCTGTCCAGGGGTTTACTCATCAAGAGGTCAGCCGCAGTTGACCTTTCATAGCAGGTCTCATTAAAATCACATGAAATGCATCTAGAGGCAATACTGTATGTGATTGACAGTTGTTAAATATTGCAAACGCCATTGGGAAAGAATTAAAGATTTAGCCTGTTTTTTCCCTGGCCAATTACTTCGAAAACGGACTTGCAAGGAAGAAAAAGTCTTGCTGGTATTTTTCCGAGTTTTCCCCTCACAACTATGAGGCCTTTGATGTTAGAAAGTCCGCTGTCTCTGTGGAGCTCCGCATGGCAGAAAGGAGCGACCCTGTGTGGGCTTGCAACTAGCAGTTTACTGATGGAGGTGTTTGTATTAGCCATTTCGAAGGCCTTTCACTGCTAACTATCTATACTAGGCAAATGCAGGGCATTGTGGGGCGAGCCTGAGCGAGTGCACAGTATACATGCATGATGGAGTTATTGCAATGACATGACCTTAGATTGTGATCACTAATGGAGATGGCCATACATGGACATATGAAAAAAACCCGCTGATCACAAATGGGATGAGGGTCCCCAAGACAAGTGTCATTCCAGATGAGGAGTGGCAGCCAAATGATTCTGTGAGTAGGGGACACCTCCAGTGCAGCCATTTGTGCATGGAATTTTTGCATCTTGGCTTGTACAGCATGCTGTTGAATAGCCTCATTCCCAGGCTCTTGCGTGGGTGCACTCGCCGCTCCCTGTGGATGTTGTAGCCTAATCTCCCTCTCTTCCGCATTCCAAGCAGCTAGTCTCTCCCTCTGAGAACTACTCATCTGCTGCAGCCTCATCTCCATCCCTTCAACACTCTTAGCAGCTAGTCTGTCCCTCATTTGCTGCAGCCTCGACTCTCTCTCATCCACAGTCTCAGCAGCTAGTCTCTCTGCTTGGCAGCTTCTCATCTGCTACAGCCTGGCCTCTCTCTCTTTGGCAGTTTCATCGACTAGACGCTGCCTCCTTTGCTGTAGTATAGCGTCTCATTTCTCAGCAGCCTGAGTGCAACGCCCATCTCTTTGTCTTCTTAACTAGATATTAGACAGAAATAATATTTTAGCAGGGGATCATACTACCAGAATGCTGGTCTTCCTACCAACCTTGCTTCGGGTTTCTCGGAAGCGCGACGTTCCCCTTTCACGATCTCGCTGTCTGCGAAGCCTCTCCTCTCTCGCTGCACTGGTAAGCTAATTGTTGTACTTGAGATCTCTCCTCTCTTTCCCGAAGCATCTTATGGAACTGGCAGCAACGAAGTATCCATAGTAGGCTTGAAATCTGGCACTCTGCTAAGCTAGCCTCTTTCAGTTTTTACACAGCAAACGTAGCCTCGTTCCCAGGCTGCGACAAAAGCTGGGTGGAGGCCTGGGAACGAGGCTACAGCAAACGCACGCGATTAACATTGCTTACGTAATACGTATACGCAAAAATAGAATTTTGTACACATATTCGGTAAGACGTACGTACCAAACATACATATATATATACAGACGCGGGGGCAGAATCCGACTCGCTAGTGTGGGGCTCGCTCAGGCTCGCCCCAAAAAGAAGCTACTGAAGCCATACTATTTGCAGTCTAAGGCAGCTACTGCCTCTTCCTTACCTGAGACTGCTCATATCTCCATCGCACCGCGGGGGTAATCGGTTCATTCAGGTTATGTTTGTCCTTCTCGTCAGAAGCATAGTTAATCTAGCAGCCAAGCCCTTCAAAAACTATAGAGAAACCTTCATTTTGGCCCTCTACGTGTCACGTGACATTATTAAGCGACGTCGACCTTGGCTGACCTCCTCTGTTACCCATCTGTGGGGGTGTACGGATAAACTGGAATTGCCCAATTTTACCCCTGCGGGCAGAGAAATAATTTAGAGTCAGTAGCTATGTATAAGAAACTAATCTAATCTAGAGGCTGAATACTGTGTAAGTGATCTCTGCCTTGGGGTTGGGCTGGTACTGAGAGTAGAGTGTGTGCTTATAAGGTAAGGGTGGAGTATCCTTTCATGAAGCTTTCTGCTGTGGTTGATCAAAGATTTTATGCCAAAGGTTATTGGCAGCACCGAGGCATGCAACTCTTATGCATGAAGTGGTTGAACCACTGTGGAAAGAATTGGTATGAATGGCTAGTATCTGGAATCAGGCACTGCCCGAAATTAGATGCCCTTACCTCACATTCATTAGCTATGTTAGTCTTGTCCCTCAGCCGTGGGCTGCAGGCAAGACCACCATATGTATTAGGTTGCCACATGAAAATAATTTCACCTTTCTAGTGGCACCAGCTAGATTTCAGCATGTCTAGCTTACATATAGGTGGCAGCCACAATACTTCCTCTTATGTCTTTACTATAGAAGAAAAATGCTGTGGCTGCTTCGTTGTCGGACGATCCGCAAACCAGCTACCTTGTTGGGGGCTGCCTGCACTGGTGCGTTTGTTGGCTTCTTCATCTTAGACAGGTATTTGCTGAACGGAGTTTCGTGCTTAGCTCACTGTACAGCAAGCCAGTTCTTGGCATATGAAAGGCTGCAGAGATACGAGGCAGAAAGGGTGGTTCGACATCCAGTGGTCAAGAGCTTTGATGTAAACTTCCTTGCTTCAAACTCTCCAATTGAAGACCGCTTTGTAGTTGGTGTCAGTCGAAGCCTCGGAGTTGCACTGTTTTCGATTATTGATGGACACAAAGGCTATCGTTGTTCCCACTTTTTGCAGAAACACATTTTGCAGTATGTGATTTCAAAGCTTCACAGTGAAGCTAAGCTCACAGGTACCAACGATCTCGAACTCCTACTCGACATGAACATGACGTTACAACAGACACAGGTGGATGGTGTAAAAGAAGAGGAAGAGATTGTACACGTACCCCTCCTCTCTGAATCAGTAATTGAAAAATGTTTGCAGGAGTCTTTTGTCTCTCTCGACCAAGACATCAGTAACGAGGCCATAGCTGACATCAAACTGGTCCTCCAAGGTCACTCCTATACAGCTGACATGAAAGAGCGGGTAATGAGGGCTGTGGAAGGCGCGTGTGCCCTAGTTAGTTTTGTAAACCAGGAGAGAATATCAGTGGCCAGCACGGGAGACTGCAGGGTTGTTCTTGGACACAAACTCCCGGATAACACCTGGGCTGCTGTCCCACTGACGGTAGACCAGAACGCACAACATCCAGGTGAAGTCGAGAGACTCAAGAAGGCACATCCTGGGGAGGAAAACACGGTCATTTTTGCTGACAGAGTGCTTGGAAGTCTGATGCCATTCAGGACGTTTGGTGACGTCGATTTCAAGTGGGAAAAGAAGTACCTGGAGGGAATTGTGCCAGTCTGGCCGGATTATAGAACGCCACCTTACATTACAGCAGAGCCAGTAATATCCCAGCACAAACTACAAAAGGGAGACGGATTCATCATCCTGGCATCAGATGGGCTATGGGAGAGAATAAGCAACGAAAATGCTGTGAAGATCGTAGCTGAAACACTCGAGGAAGCTAAAGCGTGGTCCCTGACCTCACTGTTTAGAAAAACAACTAACCAGTGTTGTAGACAGAATACAGCAACTAAGCTACTGTGGAGTTCACTTGGGGGAACAGAAGAGACGGTGACAAATCTTCTTAATTTGAATCCAGGGTACAGTAGGATGTTTAGAGATGATATTACTGTCATTGTGGTTTTCTTTAAGGAAATCGATGAAAAGTGATTATTATAATTTCAGTTGCTATAATTATAATATTATTGTCATCTTTAAATTTATGATCATAATTTGTATTATAGTAGGGTTAGCCACTAGCCTAGTGTATATGGTAGTAGAGCACTTGCAGGTTTTACTTTGGGGCTAATTATTGTGTATTGGATCGGAGAAATGTATCGATTTATAATTACTTATGCAATTGCAAGCAGGTTTGATTTTTGTGCTAGTAACGGTTATAGGCAAGTTTAATTGCTCATGATGAATTTGCAAAAAAGTTTTGAATGTGGTGGTAATTTATAAAGTGATCTCAAAATATATAATTGCATATTCTGGCTGGAGCTACATTACATAGCTACCAGTATTAGAGTAGATCACGTGCAATTTGACTCCACTCCAGAAATGCTACTGCCTGTAGAAAGCAATCACTTAAGTCATCGTTCTTTCTTTGCTCTTCGAAGTACTCTCTCATTTTGCTTGAAACACGGACCACATTCCCCATTGGAGTTTTCTCAACATTAGAATCACAAACATCTAAGAGTTTCCTTGTCACTGCAATGAAGGCCTTCTTTTTCATTAAAGGTTTGCCTCTGGTAACAATCCCAAAGTACTGAGAAGTCATGTGGGGAAGAATGGAATAAACAGGCGCTTGCCTCGTCTCCTTCATCACTGCAAAGATCATGGCTTCCAGGGCACGTAACTGCACACTAATGTGTAGGAACCCCTTGGCAGGGAAGCTTCTGTGACTCTGTGCCTCCAGTAGATACACTTCAGCACTTGGCAGTTCTTCAAGGCATGCTCTCACCTGCAACATACATGTTTTTGTATTATAATTTCTACATATACTGTAGAACCTACTGTAATATTAAGCAAGCAGCAGGGCATCACATGTTTAGTGAACGAACCAAAACTGGGGAGGGGGGGGGGGGACAGACAGACATGCTTAGCATCAAGATCCACCATTAGATTTATCAAAAAAAAAAATTATACCGGTTCAATAGAATCAGATTTGCTCAGTTTCTGAACACTCCCTTATAATGTTATGTCATCTAGCAACACTCAATCCTCTTCTTGAAATCATGTGAAGGAATAACTTATACCCAGCTAGCCTACATATGGATCCAGGAGTACTCAGTGATAGAGGATAGTATAGTATAACTACATACTATTAGGAGAAATACCTGGTCATAGCATTTTTCAGGGGAATAAGGTGTTGGTGATCCTAAGGAGAGCCTCCCCCATTCCTTCAAGCACAAATTGTTATCCACGTGAGCATATGCCATGTTGTGCCAGCCCAGATCCACTGATACAATATCTCCAGGACACTGCAGCAAGGAGCTGCAGGCTTAATGAACAGTAATTATTGTCGTGTTATGCTAGCTGTGCTCTCACTCCTAGTCTCCACTCCTAGTGCATGTTTACTACATGCGAAAGAAAAGCTGGGAGTGGAGACTGGGGAACGAGGCTACAGCTAGGCGCTGCAACTACATATAATGGCTACTTGTACTTCAGTGAAAACAACATGCCATTACATTAACACATGATCTAGAGATGATGTAATATGGGTGATCAACATGTAACTAACACCACAACAAAGAAGTGGTAACACATGCAAAGTTGTGAGTGACTAGTATCCTTCCCAGACGACTACTGGGGGGCGAAAAGTCGGCTGGGAACAAGACTAGAAGGTAGCCTCATTTCAAACTTTAATTCTTCCTTGTATTGGGGAAACCTCCAGCTGGGCACATACAGGGTTTCTGTGCGGCTAAACCCATCTCTATGTTAGTCTTTTGCTGGTCTGACTTGTAAGACCAGGTAGATGTCTGGGATTGAGTATGGCACAACTAGCCCTGCATGATCTTTTTTTTTGTCAGCAGTAGACCTGCAAAATTTGAGTAATCAAAATCAGACAATGATTGGCACAGATGAAACCAAGGAGTCTGATGTAAGCACGCAAAGCGTATGAAATTTCAAAAGTAGACTGATGCTGCTGATTTCTGCACTGATTTCTAGTGGCAAATGTAGTGTACAGATCATATAATAATTTATGGAATTTGAGAGGACAATCGGACAAATATGGATGTTTTCTGATTTCATTTCAGCTGTAATTTCAGAACAAGGCATACGAGATTTCTTCTGTGTCAGAAATCTTGCATAAAAACATACATGGCTGGACTACTTACCAGTACGGATGCATCAGTGACATCTCTGTAATACATAGCAAACTTGAGCAGGAACACTGCTGTCGGGTCCTCTATGATTTTTGCCAGCAGATTAGAGCTTATCCCAGGCACACCCAGCAGATCTCCCACCCCAATGGGCTTCCCTCTCAAGTCTGCTGCCTTCTGGAGGTCCAGAAGCCTGGCCACGCGGGTGCGCCCCAGCCCGGGAATAGAAAGCAGGGCTTCTGGAGTAGACAACGAGCCGTTGTTTAAGTTACGAAGGAGTACTTTCAACTTAGAACATGCTACACTCAGTGACATATTCGCGTAAGAGCAGCTAGGGGGAATCCCAGGTCCTGCATGGGATTCCCCCCTCGGCCTCCTATACCTTACTATACTGTACTCCTCATGTTTCAGGAGCTCGGAGCTGAACGACGATCTCGTGCTCTGGAGATCTGGACCGCGTACGCGGCGGACCGCTGAGTTGTGTGACGTCACGTAATTGATTTCGATGTTACGTTAATTAAACCCATAAGCAAAACAGTACTTTTTTTCAAACCAAATAAATATACTAACTTATGTATAGTGGGTGGAGCAGTTAGCTCCGGGCTGTGATCATGTGTGTTCAGGTAGAGGGTAACGTGGTTTGGCAACTGCCACGGTGGTCTCGGACAGTACGGCCTAGGATCCGTCCGTGTTCCTCCCTTGATTCCCAAAGCCTGGCACACTAAACAGACCCGATGACGATCCCTGTACCATAGCGGACAGGCGCCCGAAAGGCTGAAGGCTCGGTCAGCCGGAACGACCTGCCCGTTCACCCCTTAACGTGGCAGGTCACATGGCCTAGGGTTCCGTTGGGAGAAGAGGGTTGCCCTTTTTTTTTCTTTTTTCTAAAAGTTCTACAAAATTTAATATTATGCACTCCGGCCATGCAACTCTGTGATTGTAAGAAGTTCTTTCATCAGAACAGAAAAGGATAGGATTAGTAGGCAATCGCATGCACTCTCATCCAATTTGGTTATTGTACTAAACTGCTATAATAATCAAAGGGCTCAGGACCATAGTAGCTAGCTACTAAAAATGGCACAAAAATTATGCATACTCTGTTTGCAAATGGGGGGAGGGGCAAGTACAATACCTGTGGGTTAAAACCACTCTAGGTTCTGACATAGATAGTAGAGTATGGTTCTGAGACCTTCAATTATTACTGGGACTGCCAACGAAAACAATACACAAAATTGAGAAGTACTGAACACTGAACAGGCACAAGGTAAAGTAGATACGAAGAGTTTAGAAGTGATAAATAGCCAAGGTTCTGAATGAAGTGGACCTCGACACTGAACAGGCACAAGGTAAAGTAGATACGAAGGGTTCAGAAGTGCCAAGGTTCTGAATGAAGTGGACCGGATCAGCCCTCGAAAAGGTCGTGCTCCCACTTGTCCTCTTGCGACCTGCAGACAAGACAGTAATATTAACAAGCAATAAACATGCAGCATGAGACCCCCATAATCTTCAAAAATGACTCAGAAAAAAGAACAGGCCACTCCCAGTGTTTCCCCTAATGCCTTACCTAACTTTGTTTCCTTTGATGTGGTCATCGGAATGTTTAAGCTAATGAAAAGTTATATCTTTCCCCCCAATTTGCTAGGTAAAGAGGGGGGTGGGCGGATAATATATAGTTTATATAATCGCGATGTAGTATCTGCCCACTTGAGCGCATTGTAAGTTAGCTGTATTGCCTGCAAGGATCAGACGGCTATGGAGTTGCCCGAGTTTAGCAACACTACGCATGCAACAACATAGAAGCAGTGATAGTGAGTAAAGATTGTAGGATCACTTTCAAATTTTAAAGACAGTTGCTGCCATTAATTACCTTGCCCATCACAAGCAAGGTTACCCATATGGTGTAGGCACTTTTAAATATTTCACCTTACTTTTTCTTCCATGTCTGATCATCATCAGGCAGCACAGACTCTGGCCTGAGGAAAAGAGGCACTTATTTTTACAGGTGGGCCAGCACTTACAGTACCACAAAGTACATATAACTAGGTGAACGCGGAGCACTGTGGGGTGAGCATGAGCGAGGTAACCGGCGGTATGAAGCAGCTCTCGTAGCTCTATATCCCTCTCCTGCAGTAGTGTGGCTTGTTGGTGATCTGGAGATATGGTAACTCTCCGCTCTCGGCATTACTGAAGCCTCATTTGTGCTGCAAGTTTTATGGCAAAGAGGTAACTCTAGACTGACGCCACCAAGATTGCAGTATGTTAAATTAGAGGAATGATATACAGAATGACAGAGAAATTAGAATATACAGAATGATGTACATAACATAATACAGAGAAAATGCGCTCTAGTGTGAGGTTCGCTCACGCTCACCCCAAGGTGAGAGAAACAAATTAAATTTCTAAACAGAAATTTACCATAGATTTGTCATGATCACTGTGCATGTTCCTTAGTGCATACCAACTAGAAGGGCACGTTACAGTTAGATTCAAACCTACATGCATCTGTCATCATTCCACAGCTTAGCATGGTTCCAGGAAATGGTCGAGGAGGAGTTTCCTTTACTGGTAGGGCTCCTTGCCTGCAGAGAGGGGTGTGATTATCAGGAATTAATGCGTTCAATATTGCCGTTAGTTGGGGGAGGAGTCAGACTGAGGCTCCTCCCCTATTGGATGCTGGTACTCTACTACACTACAAAGGGTCGAAAGCTTGCCTACATACTATAAATGCCAGATGGGTTACGAGGAATGCTTGGATGGAGTATCGTTCAATGATTCTTCAGAAAGTGTTGTTGACATTAGCACTGTACAAAAGTTCCACCCCTTCGAAACTTCCCTCGCAGCAGCAGGTGTTCCCGGCTATCTGCTATGAATGAGGCAGACGGTTTTTATTTTTATTTTCAGGATGTAACGTCCCTTTATAAGCAGCTTTTATGTTCAACAAAAAAAGATAGATGTTGGTCTTGTACTGATACAATACACTGCCATTATAAGGAACTTATGTTCAACAAAAAAAGATAGATGTTGGTCTTGTACTGATACAATACACTGCCATTACAAGGAACTTACACCAGAAAGGATCTCAAGCTCTTCAGTCCCGGGCAAAAATTCCAGATCCAACTCTGCCCCACCACAGAAGGACTTCAGCTGGTCCCGAGTGTACTGTATTCGGCGCTTCTGAGCTGCCGCTGCAACAGCACGATGTAATGGCACTCATGAAAGGCAATAATAAGAACAAATCTAATAAGTTCTTGCATGGCATGTGTGTACAAGACTCATATGCCATACAGTCTTGTTGATAGGCTCGTGTGTGTTTCACTTTAGCTACATGTAGCTACATGTATGGGCCTAGTACTTTTTCACGTGCGTAACACATAGGGGTAAAAGGGTAGTAGAAAGGTAAATATTTGCATGGGTAAAAGAGGTGAATTTTTGCATGGGCGAGGACTGTTACAGCTGTAGTTTCAGACAACGAAGGAAGGCAGTGAATCTATACTTCTTGAAGGCTAGCTCCTCTTCAGGGCCCATTTGTACCACAGACTGAACACTGTCACCAGCAAAAGGTAGAGACGCGCGATTAAGCAAATTAAATCACGTGAGAAAAAGTATGAGGCTCTTCAGCAGCAAAGTGAAACACACGAGACTGACAGCCCGGGGACAAGGCTACTCCATACATGTACATGGATTCTACTAGGACAGCTTGCTATTTGTACTTCGACACTCACGCCTTGAAGAACTGCAGGGGTCGACCCGTTTTTTTTTGGAACTACAGGGGTCGACCCGGGGATTTCTGAAACTGCAGGGGTCGACCCGGGGATTTCTGGAACTGAAGGGTTCAGCCTGGGGACTTCTGGTCTGCATGAACTAAAGGGAGATGTTAGAGAAAAGGTAGAGGTAAAAGACTCACTGTACTTCTGAGAGAGTATACTAGTAGTGGCGGCCTTACCTCTTTCGCCCACTTTTCAAGAGCAATATGGCAGCATTCGATGTCGCTCCTCAAGGAGCCACAGATGAACACAAAGTTCCTGCGATCGTAAGCACCTGTAGGATGGAAGAGAAGGGCTGTGATGACCCATTCTAATTTCTAAATGTGAATGCATGTGTGTTTTCCCATCTTCCCATACACCTCATCAAGACCAGGGTTTCGTGCAGTGGGGAAGGGGAGGGGGGTGTGTGGAGGTGGATACTGGGACCCCCCTCCCCCAAAAATAAAACCAAATTAGGGTTAACAATTCCAATTTTAGTAATGTTCTGTGGTTTTGGACACAGACCCCCCCCCCCCCCCACAAAATACCCTGTATACAACCCAGACAATCAATGAGGTACTACAGTAGGGGTCAATAACAGGTTTGTTCCGTTTTTGAACTTCCGTATAGCCCTTATTTTTTACGGATGCAAATTCTTCGTAATTTTCTCATATTGACTGTCAGCAGAATTATATTCGTGGTTTTTGATTTTGCGGTTCAAGCATGGAACTTTAATTATTGAATTGATTCTATTGCACATTAACTTGATCAAGTAAAGGCCATTCAACGTGCTTTGTTTCATAATCGCACACACGTATTACCAGGGTGTCATACACAGGGGGAAGGGGGGTCTGGGATTCCCCCCCCCCCCTAGAATTTTGAAATAGATTTTTTTATTTTATTTCTTTGTAGCTAATTTTCAGCATTTTTGGGCCTCAGAAGCAACACCAGGGGGAGCATGTTCCCATAACCTTCTAGGGGGGCGCAGTTCCACACACATCATTTTTCCAATCCCCACCGAAAAATCCTGTATGAAAACCCTGATTACTATTAGCGGGTACTAAATTTTGTAATTTCAACTCGAAAGATTCACAAAAAATTTGTACCTGCAAATAATTAGTCTATCGAGCTGGACCCTCTCTGCGCCCACCGCCAGAAAGGCTTTCCAGCGGTGGGCACAGGGAGGGTCTAGACTAGCAAATAATAGGAACGGTCTACCTACTGAGACTAGCAAATAATAGGAACTGTCTACCTACTGAGGTTCAGCACATGTGGGCCACCAAGGTCTACTCACCCACGAGTGGTTCTATTTTGCAGCTGTTCTGGACAGCAATATCCTCCAGCCGACTGTCGATCCAGATGCTGCGCTGGCTGAAGAAGTCGTAAGGCAGATGGCATAGTATACCCTGGATAAGATGTACAGCGAAGCCACAATCAAATAAATTATACGACAATAACCACATACCACGTTTTAGAGCTATTCTAGATTCGTTGACAACCCCTCCAGCAAATCACTACTTACCTGAAGATGGTCCACCTCATTAACAAGCTGCTGGGCCAGTATTTGTGCTTCCTGCAATATTAAGAGGAAACAGTAACATCTTAGTGTGCACATGCATGCATGCATACATACACACACACACACACACACACACAACGCCATACTAAGGGTACAGAAGCACAGACTGCCTCACACAGTAAGCTATCATCATGTGTGTGAAGAAGCCTATCTACGAGGTACGTCCTTTAAAAAACAAACATTGGTATTCGAAGACAGAAGGTTAACTTTTTTTTCCAAACACATTGAAAATTGGCCATGGCTGCTAATGGAGAGCAGAGAGACAGGTAAATACTGCTTGCAATACTATGTGCCTTACCACTAGAGATTGCATGACTGACCATTACACACCAACACACACACACACACACACGAAGATCCCAGCCACCACTGCTAAATTACTGCCTCACGTTCGGCAGTTATGATGTTACAGCAACCTATTGAAGTTTGAGCCAGTAGATCAAGAGGGACTTACAAGCTAAAGCACACACACATTCCTTAAAAAAAACAGGCCTTGAAAACTGCTCCATATCAAATTGAAAAATGGCCCTACACAGACATGACCAGAACCCACCAAACACTGCTTCTTTGTGCCTCTGATTTCCAGCGAACCATACTCTTTGGCCAGAAACAGCTTCGCTCCCGTCAAGGCCTGGATAATGGCAGAGGTGCATGTAGAGAAAGCACCGAGTGTGCAAAAAGACTATCATTGTCAGCATAATATACACATATACAAGTTAGTTACCATGACAGAAATAGTTACATGTATTTAAAAACCTGGTAACAGAAAACTCAATACTGCCCACTGACCTGTATCCGCTTGACATTGGTACCACCAGTGCCTGCGAGGGTACAGAACACTGATAACATAACAGCAAGGAGATTGAGATTGATAACTTCATACTCACAAACTTTCTCTTACCCAGAAGCTTCCCATACTTGTACTCGGGAACATGCATCTCGATCATGATGCTGCAGCTAGAGGAGCTGCTCGATGGGGACAAGTCTGGGGTCGTGGGTAGAGCCGCCATTTCAGAGCCGTCCTTCCTCTCAGATGTAGAGGTACAAGCCAAGGACGATGCCTTCTCAGGAGACAGAGGAGGGGTCATGGGCACAGACTCCTGACTGACGTTGCTACCATTGCTGAAAGGAGGGGTCACGGGCACAGACTCCTGACTGACGTTGCTACCATTGTTGAAAGGAGGGGTCATGGGCACAGACTCCTGACTGACGTTGCTACCATTGTCGACAGGTGGTATTACAGGTCTAATGAATTCTGAAGGCATATCAGGGACCTGCAGGGGCATGATACGTATAGGGATACAAAGGATACAGTATGCACATTTGCTGCTTGTTGTAAGTTATGTTTTCTTTTTCATTAGCAGTCCAGTGTCCTCATGTAAAAAAAAAAAAGGCATAGGTGTGTATGAAGCTTCTGCTAACTTTAAAACATGTGCCCTGCAGGCAGAAGCCTCTCCCAAGATGTGGCTACATAGCACATTAGAAAACCATAGCTATCTATACATTCCCTCCCACTGCCAAAAAGGGGCAGAGTTTAGGTTAGAGACAGCAGGTACCTCTGCCTCTGAACTGTTAGTAAAGGAGTCAGGAGTCACAGGGAGATCAGAGCTGTCTCTGCTGGACCAGGGCTTATCAGGAGAAGGAGTTCTCGTTGCTGGCTCCTGGTGGTCACCCCTCTCCTGGTCTACCTCTCTAATAGGTGCGCTGTCCGGTGTCACTGGCCTGAATAAGGCATCCGTTTCTGAAGGAGTCTTGAGCACCTGTGGATGTATGGATACACCCACCACCTAGTTTTAGCAAAGGGTCTACTAGAAAACCATAGCTATCTATACAGAGTTTAAGTCAGGTACCTCTGCCTCTGAACTGTTAGTAAATGAGTCAGGAGTGACAGGGAGAACAGGGGAAGGAGTCCTTGCTGCTGGCTCCTGGTGGTCACCCCTCTCCTGGTCTACTCCTCTAAAGGGTGTGCTGTCCGGTGTCACTGGCCTGAATGAGGCATCCGTTTCTGAAGGAGTCTTGAGCACCTGTGGATGTATGGATATATGCAGCCACTCAGGTTTAGCAAAGGGTCTACTAGCCAGTGTGCAGTGAGTGCTAAAAGGCTCTAATTTACAGCTTATTAGAGCAGCAGTTTACACCTATTGTTCTCCAGATCAGCTTCTAATCAGCCACAACATTAAGGTGCCAACTATAGTTCTACAGACTTGCAATAGGTAGGTATATAACTGCCTTGTTGGAGTTAATTATATCATAATGACACAGTCATGTAATACACACTGCCTTGTTGGAGTAAATTATATCACAATGACATGGTCATGCAATACATGCTGATTATCCATGTAATACACTGATTATGGGTTCACTCCTAAATAGATTTACAGTAGACATATATTGAGTTAATTACATCACAATGTTATCACCCTGTAGGAGTCTCTGAAGACAATGAAGAAACCCTTTAGTGGGACTACAGTTTAGAAGTCTGAAGGTCAAATATATATCTGGCCAAATATTACGTTTCTGATTCCATATGTACATACACTTGGTGTCAATGAAATAGTGTTCTTACTAACTATGTGTGACCAGACCTGAGAAAAGGGACCTTAATAATATTAACTAGCATTCTTTTGACAATTTTCAACAGTCATATCTCAACAACCAGTAGAGAGATTCTTGGCACAATACAAGTTCTAGTCTTCAACTAATACCAACCAACACTAGAACTCTGCAGCTCGTTTCATTACAAATACATGTACGCCTTCACACAATGGATGCAGACAGAATTACGCAATAACTTTGCACAGGAATAAACCAGCATGTAATGCATAATTTCTGCACAGTGCAGCAGGGTCATCTACCTTGGGGCTGGAGAGAGCTGGTGACAGGGCTGTAGGAGAAGCAGCTTTGGCAGCCCTCTCACAGAGGATGCTCAGCTGACGGGCCAGGCCTATGACCTCAGCCACAGTGGACACCTGAAGGCGTTGGTGTTGAAAATTATGAAGCCTTTGTGAGTGTTAATTAGTCAGCGGTCAGATAGCAGCCAAGTGAGACAGCAGTACTTACAAACATCGCAACCACATTTGGCAATCACTGCAGCTATTCAATACACAAATTTGCACTTACGGATGCATGGACTTCCTTCGGCTCACTGCACGACGCCATCTCTTCTGTTGTTACCAGTCCGACTTCGAACTTGGACAGTGCCTCTATCGCTGCGAGTATTTGGGAGCGGCTCGCTCGGCTGAGGCCTCGGCTCAAAAACGCCTTCCGTAGCATCTCCACCAGTTTTCTTATGTCGGGTGGAAGCGAGTGCCGTAGCACCGGCAGGGATGCAAACAACGTTCCCACAAGAGCCTTCTCATCCATCGCCAGCTCCAGCTGTTTTCTTCGCCGCTTAGTGCACCGTACGTGCACGTGGGTGATTGTGAGTACGCATGCGCACAGCAAACGTGTACATTTGCGCCGTGCGGTAAATCAAAACTTAATTTGAGCAAGAATAAACAAAGACTATATTTCCCGTACACTACATAAATTGTTACTCCTTCTTGCCACACTTCGCCATGGCAACAACAAAGGCCGGACCAATGGAGAGACACGCCCCCTGGACTGCCCCAACCACCCTCGCCTGAGGCATCAACATCAGTCCAATAAGTCCCCCACCCAGAGCACCACCATATGTCAGTTTGTCTGACAGCACCTGAGACTTGTTATAGCGAAGCCTAAGAAAGAGGAAGAGAAATGCACAAGGTTACGCACAGTCTCGTGCCCAGACCCTCCGATGAAACCACGCCTCATCACCGAGGCATGGTTAGGGTGTGGTTAGGGTCTGGGTACAATACTTAATTATGCATCCATCTTGATAATTATTGATGCTACCAGAAGTGCATAATGACATGAAAACATCATTACACGCTCCTATTGCAGTAGTTGCAAAGATAATTAGACCTCAATTCGAGGTTAGGTACATAATGGGTGGAGTTAACAAACATACAGCTAGCTATCTAACTCTAAGTTGCCATATTTTATTTCAGCAGTATCTTTGTCAAGAGCAGCGGATCCCTAGATGAATATCACTTGTTACCTCACCACTATTCCCATCGCGATCGAGCAAGACCTTACAATCAGCAACGGCAAAGCAAACAAGAGTGCCAAACGCGTTTTGGGGAAAGCATAGAGCCAGTGGAACCGTCACTCGATGCTCTACACAAGCTCAAGTCTCTCGACCTCTACTAAAGCCAGTGAGTCTTGGGAGGCCAACTAATCTTGTTCCTAGACTCTCCACCTTCATATGCAATTGGCAGAGGATCTGGAGATGAGATGGCTGTTCGTGGAAGGAGAACTCACCGATAGGCTCGGTCAAAAACTTGCTCTTCTGTCTGATCGTGCAGTCTGCCGTAAGTCATCAGACCCAGTAAACCTGCTCCAGCAGCCTGCAAAACAAGTTACGTAGGAGGAGAGTTCAGGAGAATCCATAGGCCGTACCTGACAGGGGGCTACATAATGGCATGTCTGAGCGGTTGTAGATACATGTAGTGCCATTACACACACCAGAAACAGTGCAACCAATCCCATGAACTATTTGAGTAACAAGAATAATTTGCAATGGATAGCCCAGCACTGAGAAACTCATTTAGAAAAACTAGTATGTAGTACTAGTGGGGGGGGGGGGGGAGTGACCCATGCAATACAAATCACTAGAAGTAGTAGTAGTAGTGCCTTTGAAGAGAAAAGTAACATACTATTATGTTGCCAAGATTTTAGGTGGGGGAGAGGGGAATTGGCCTTTGGGGAGGATTTCCCAGGGCTTCTGGTATGAAACATTGATTAGTGTAGTTAGCTTTGGGAGGGGGACTGGAATGGGGGTGAGTTGATTATAAAAGAGCAATGAAAAACTATTTTTATGATTCATTAGCTTGGTTTTCTGTTTCCTGGGCTAGGGTGGGTCAGTCAGCAAAAAAAAATATTTAAAATTGCATACTTCACTTGGTACCAAGCTAAAATCTGTGTTTTTTTATCCATACATGAAAACTGAAAGTATCTTAATCAGTACATCTACATAATATGCATTCAATACAAATTAAAAAGTTGTCAACTCTAGGGATGCATGCTCAGTAGCTAAATGGGTAAAAGGTTCTGGAGGAATTTGCATGCGTGGGAGGGTTGGTGTGCGTGTGCCAAGTACAGTGGGATGAGGGGAGGGTCGTCTGGGTACACACTCTACTTACCACTGCTTTGGGGCTGGCTGCAGCAAGCCGCCTAACCATCTCTGTCGGTCTGCGCACGCCGCGAAAGAGTAGCACCACTGGACCGAACATGAGGACGGCAAGTGAGGCCACGTTGGCTCCCCTTAATATGGTGTGGCGGTAGAGCTCAAAAGTATAGTGAGGGATCTTTTCGTCATCGTCAGCTAAGGCAGTCTTTGTTGGCTGCTGTACTTGCGTCTGCTCGGGAGGAGAAGGTTTAGATTCCTCTGGGGTTGCCATAACTCGGTACCGGTGTCGGAGGATGGTTGGACCCCCTGGATGGTTGGACCCCCCGGTCCAAATATCCTAGGATAAACGGACCGGGGGTCCAATCATACGTGCGAAATTTTGGACCGCCCCCTGGATGAGTGGACCCCTTGCGTGTCTGGAAGTGGCACTTTCTTTGGCGTGTACGTTATGAAGCTATGGAGGTTTTCTATACTCCCATTAGCTTCTAGTTCCTAGCGCCTTGCTCCTAGCCCCTAGCTCCTAGCCTAGCTCCTATAGCTTTAATAATGTCATTTCGTTATTATCCCTAGTATAGCATGCTTACGCCGTTTTGTATAGTCACAGCAGCCTATTTAATTCGGCAGAGCTCAGCGAATCAGGGGTAATGCAATACGTATCGCCATAGATATAGATATGGTATCACCGAGCGCGTAGTCGCGTACTCTCGAGTTGCCTATTAATTTGGCGGAGCTACTGTGGCTCCTTCACAGCTCTTAACATTACATTTTACATCTTAGCGTTATTATATAAAATTATGCATTAGGCATTTATGGAAAATAATTTAGTGCAGAGATATTACACCTTTCAAAGCTTCGTATAATCCGCTTAAGTGGGGGTACATGATCGATTGATTGATTGTACATGCACGACAAAAGACCGGTGTCGCAGGATGGTTGGACCCCCCCGAAATGGACCCCGGGGTCCATTCCCATCCTAGGATAGATGGACCCCCGGTCCTACTATCCTAGGATGAATGGACCCCGGGAGTCCATTCATCCTAGATTCAGTGGACCCCCCCCTGGATGAATGGACCCCCTCCCCCCCCAGCATTCTCTGGTGAGGTGTCCGTCTGTCCCATCATGCGCATAATAAACTAAAGTGGCATAATCAGTTTCAGGTTAGTCTCTCCTGCTTTTAGAGGAGCACAGTAATTGTACTAATAAATTGGTGATGTTATTCTAGCTATAAGCTCATATAATTTTTATAAGAATTTGACTTTCTACTTGCAGGTCTTTGTCATGCACGTCCCCCCACTTAAGCGGATTACACGAAGCAATTATACCAATCTATGCACTAAATTTTTTCCATAATGCATAATATTATATAATTATAACACTAAGATAACTGTAGTAGATTAGCTATGTGCAAGCTGTGCAGAACCACTGCTGCCTATGAGTGTTCAGTTTAAATATAGCTGTCGGTATGCTTTCACAGGATTCGTGAAACCATTCACCACACTTGCTGCACATAGCCATGCGTTCTTCTCCATCATCTGGCCGTACGATTGGACCCTAGTCTCGTACCCAGACCCTCCCCCCGCGCGAAAAGTAAAAAGCGAAAGAGGGTCTGGGAGATAGCCTTACCTGTTCACAACTCCCCGCAGGAATGTGTGGGGAAAGTTGTGAAATGCTAATTATTAGCAATAATTGAATTTTGGTGACGGCAGTGTCAACTGTGAAAGCGTGAATCTGCACAAACAGAACGAACTTTGGTAGAGCGAACATGGAAGCTTCGAGAATTACCAGGAGTAGGTTCAAAACTTTGACTGGGAGTCCGCTTTCCAAGCTGCACGCAGCTAGTCTCGTACCCCGGCAGAGCCCTCGCAGCTGCTGGTTGGTTGAGCAAGTGTCTGTGAAGGGTAACCTAAAATGTTAGTTCGAAGCTACAACACGTCTTTCTTCAGCTCCTGCAACCTTTGTAACCTGGTTGTCTGCAGATGTAGGCCTCAGTGTTGGCGGGTATAACTAGCTGCTCAGTTTCTTCTGTCAAATTATAGCGCTCTTGCAAAAGCCGTACCAACGCCGGAACGACGCCGGGCTACTCCAGCTTGGCTTGACAGCTTCTGCGTTCTCTAGAATCTAGTATACAGTTGCCAGAACAGTGACACAAAACACCAGTTGCCATTGCACTGTAGAAGCCACGTGGCCACAAATTATAGCACTTTTAAATACGCCCTGTGGTTAATCAACCGGATGTATAATTACGTTCCATAAATTCCCCCGCTACGCGTAGTGGTAAGGCTATCTCCCAGACCCTCTTTCGCTTTTTACTTTTCGCGCGGGGGGAGGGTCTGGGTACGAGACTAATTGGACCCCCGGTCCGTTTATCCTAGGATATTTGGACCGGGGGGTCCAACCATCCAGGGGGTCCAACCGTCCTCCGACACCGGCGTTCGTCAAAATATGCCCTTTGAACTTTGATAAGGTTGCACAAAGGGGACTTTCCCATACAACTGCACTCCACGGCAGCAAACTGTAAACATGCTTTAGAGTACTACGATGGGTGCTGCATCTTTGTGTGGAGCTAGAAGAGACGCCGTGCAATCGCTCAGTCCGAAGTTAGCGCCCAGCGCCGACGAGAACAGATCGAGACCAGGCAGCAACTCGAAGCCGGATCGCATTAAAGTCAGATCTTCTACCGGAAGGAAAGTTGTTTGGGAGAAACAGAATGAAATTTCTCGTGCCCAGCTGACGTGTAGGAGTAGCGCTAGTAGCAGCTCCTTTAGAACCCAGACCCACGACGTCACTGGACATACAGTCTCACTAAGCATTGGTGGACAAGTGCTAAAGAAATATGATGTGAAAGCGCTTATAGGAAAGGGTTCCTTCTCTCAAGTTCTACGAGTGGAAAATCGGACTACTAGAGAGTTATATGCTCTCAAAGTGATTGAGAAAAAGGCTGCCGAGGAGAACAGATATGATGTTGAGCTCAGGGTCCTTGGAAAGGTCAGACACCCAAACGTTGTCAGCCTCCATGAGGTTTTCCACTCCACCAACAAAGTGTATCTGGTACTCGAATTGGCCACTGGAGGAGACTTGTTTGATAGAATCAAGGTTAGGGGATACTGTCGGGAAAAGCAAGGCAAAGCAATTGTCAAGATGGTGCTCGGTGGGATAGATTACTTGCACAGTGTCGGGATAACACATCGAGACTTGAAACCAGAAAATCTCCTCTACAAGTATCCGGGAGACGACTCGAGAATTTTGATCTCAGATTTTGGATTGGCACACCTGAGGGGCTGCAGCAATGGCGCCAGTGCTGAAGTGTTTGAAGAAGATGTGATGTCAACCACTTGTGGCACAGCAGAGTACCTGGCTCCTGAAATACTGGAAGGAGAAGAGTACACAAACCTAATAGACATGTGGGCCATTGGGGTCAGCACTTTCATTATCCTGTGTGGAGCTATGCCGTTTGTGGATGAGAACAGAGCAAGGCTGTACCGGAAAATAAGGAATGGCCAGTACTGTTTTTCAAGAGAGGTACAGGAAAAAATACATAGCATTCAGTGTGGGTGTGATGGGATGTGGTTAATAGCCTATGCGTATCGTAGTAGCCTATGAAAGTATGTCACATGCCTTATTAACTTACCTGTTACTGGAAATCTCTGAAATATTGAGACTACTGTATACTCAAGCTAATGGTATATATATATATAGCTACTTCATGTGTGCATGGCACACACAAATGGTAATACACATGCACCACCCCCAGTCACTATTTAAGGAATTTAATCATTAAATTTATCTTACTGTATGGCTGCAGGGTATTGATGTTACATACTCTGAAGCCTGATATTTACGATAAGTGCATGACATTGTGTTTTGAATAGGGACATTGTTTATCACTTTGATTCTTTTCAGCCTTGGTCAGAGGTATCTACAGCTGGGAGAGACTTCATCAACAAGCTACTCTCTGTTGATACTTCTCAGCGGCTCACTGCCTCGAAAGCACTACAGCACCACTGGCTAGTGTAACTGTATTAATCAATGATACTGTATACATCAGCTGGCTCCCTGCAGTACCTCGATCAGTACTAGTTGGCCATGGTCATAAATCACTATAATACTTTTATTATTGTTTAGACTATATCTATACTTAGTGGTGATCATTATGGTTTTTCTGAGTACATGTAGTGCATGTTCCATTGCATGTGTATAGTGGGCCATGCGCTAGCAACAGTGCATGGGTAAATCAAACAAACATGCAATATGCATGGGAAATAGATTCAGGGCACCAAGTTCTTCATTCCAAAGACACATTCTCTATATAATTATAAAATGGACAAATTTCACTTATGCCTATCTCCACGAAAATTGCACTACCACTGTATAAGTAGTATAGATCCGACACTGCACCCCTAATTCAGCCAGCACTTCCTGTATGTATTTTGAAAGTGTTTTTAGTGTTTGCTCTCTATACTGGTAGCATAGTCCTGCAAAGTACTTACTCTGCACGATTGAGAATTTATACAACACCCGTGTATGATGCAAAAACACAAGCAGATGAAAGTAAGTGGCAGCCATTTAAACTACACACAGTACAAACGACTCTAAGCCTGGACTGTATCAATAATTAATTAAACTGTACAAGCACTCAGTAACATACAATAATGCAGTAAACTGCTATAATACTAGACACTGTTTACGTGTACATTAGTCAAATGCAACTCCATCAATTGCTAACTTTCCCTGTGCAGCTTCACCGACATTGGTGAACAGCATGAAGGGCTCAAGAGGTAGGCAGGTGACGTGAATATCACTCAACCAATCCTCCCTGACTGTTCGCAGGAACACACCTTCAGGTTGGATGACGGACATGGGTGAAAAAGGATTGAATCGACATGACACTTCTTTCATAAAGTTCGAATACCGCCACAGGATTTCTCCTGTATGGGTTGAGATAACTGCAAAATCTGAATCATAGCCTATGATTGAATACACGTGACCCAGTGCAAAAATAGTAGGAGTCCTGGGATTATCTGAGAACTGGACGTCAATAGGAACAGTGCATTGCTTTGAGTAAGTCACCAAATTCCAGACATGGAGAGTCAATTTTTGCGCTATTCCAAACAGCTCTTGATCGGCGGAGATACAGAATTTTTCCCCTTTGGTGTCATCTTGAGCTCCACAAGCTTGAAGCTCAGTAATGAGCTCACTCTTGGCTGCTGCATCATCACCGCTTTGCATAACCAGCTTATAGACCGTTACCGTCTCACTGTACTGCAACAAGAGCCGATGAGAATGGCAAAACCCTGAAGGCGTCATAGAGGCATCGTCTGGAAAGGAAATGAGAGCAGCATGCTGAGTAACTATAGCACGATCCGACTGATTCAAGGGGAGTGTGATCTTTTCTACGCGGTTGGAGTCTTCTTGAATCTTTATGATGTTAATTTCCCAATACGTGTTTGGGATGGCTCCTCCTGTTGCCTGCACTATGAGAGGGCACTTTGAACAGGAAGCAAAGCTGGTGTCTGAAAATGTGTTCTCACGTATAACTGAAAAACTTTCCACAACGGAAGTTTCCTGAGCTGTGGGTTCTATGCTAAGTGGGCATTTGAACCACGTAATACCAGCATCAGTTAAAACAACCCACTTCCCATGCAGGGGTATTTGTGCCCACCCAAAGAATTCGTGTTTGACTGGAAGCTCACATACTTTTTTGACAGACGTCCCATTCAGTTTCCCAACGAACACAGCTTTCGAATGCTGTTTGAAGTCTGGGGTGGTAAACCGGGATATGAAAATGGGACCACCTTCCAATTGGTAAGTCACCTCGACAACGTACTGATTTCCAGCATCAAATGTATGCGAAGGCAAGGGTAAAAGTTTATAGAAGTCATCTGGATCAGTGGACTCTTCGCTGTCACTACTAGGCAACTCAGAATCACCATGGTAGTAGCTCTCAGGCCTCTGCAGCCGAAAATATTTGCCAGCGTATTTTGCGAAGCTCTCCCTCTGCTTTTTTACAGTTAGGAATAACTGGAGGTGGGTGCAGCAGCCCTTCTGCGTATGCTTCGTAATCACGTAGCCAGGGATACCGATTTCCTTCTCCAGTAGGAGTTTAAATCGCCGACTTTCTCCCGCCAGGACTTGCAGACTTTGAGGCAGCGCACCGAGTCATCCGTTTCTGCGTGACTGAGAATGGCTTCCACGACTTCTGGAGGTAGATCACTAACAAAATCCACCAGTCTTCCAGCAGCCATTTCTGTTTTGCGGTTTCGATCAGCCCCACCCACATGTGCTGTAAGTTTTCTTCTGGCTGACGTCACAACAACCACCCCCAAGAAGGACACGTGTGCACATTCGATATGTTCTGGTTCCTAAACTGAAACAAAAAAAAAGCGTCAAGGTTTGAACCTACCGGATATAATATAGCTACACTCCGAATGCTTCAATGGGTTGCATTGCAGTTCATAAAATATTTCCACTTGGGAGTGTGGGAGTGTATTGTATACAAGACTCACCGTTGACTAAAACTGAAACTCCTACTAGAAAATATATATAATATATAGCTAAACATTAATATTGTGCCCTGCGCGTCCCCAGTCCCATGTTATTAAACGTTTCATTTTGTAAGTAACAAACTGAAGCGTACACATGGGCCTGGGAACAAAGCTGTGACCGGCAGCTGCAATGCTGGAGAGTCCAGTGCAGCTTCTCATAGTAGCAGAAGACGATCAGTGAAGAAGTCATATGAGGGATCAGCTGCAGCCAATCCCAGAAGTATTAGATCAGGCAAATTGTGGTACTACCACACAGTCAGGGGTACGCTCATGTAACCATGTCTCAGGCACACTTCTCCGCCACAGCCTGAGCTAGAAAGTTGACTGATACTGGGATCTCCAAAAGCATTGACTGCAGAAATTAGAAACAAAGCAGAAGAATTAGTCCAGTTCAGTAGTGATATGATGTTTATCAGTGCAGAGTGCATGGTAAGCATCCATTATCGCCGTGAGGATACTTTTGTATAGTGTATGGTATACTCTGAAAGATGGAGTAATCAAATTAGCATACTGTTGTTCTGACGCCCACCACCACACGCACTTGGGAAGCAAGGAACTTCCTTTCCAGTACTAGTGAAGGTACTGCATTGTGTACATGTACTGGGTGTGGATGTGACATGGTAGGTACTCTGAACAGAGCATGAGGTGAGCAGCACAAGATGAGGTTTTACTTGCAAGCAAGCATTTAGTATAATATCATGGGACAGCTGTATAGGCTGGACACTTCACAAATATAATTTACTATTGCATTCTTTGACAAGACATTAACGGGTCACAAATATGAACCCCCATATTCATCAGATATTTTGCACAATAAATACTCCTTACAGCCATATTGGTATATATCATGTCTTTTTGCGCTAGCAATTTGTACCAAATGTAATGGGGACTTTAGATTGTAAAGTAATTGTTTCTTTGACAACAATTAATCAGTTTAGCTACACCTGTGAAAGCAGCAGCAATTGAAGCCACATTATAATCTCACTACTATAATACTAAAACTACTGTACAATTCTAAGTAGTATATTCTGCTGTATGCTATCACTGCATGTACTAGCAAGTTTAAAACATTTTCACAGCTAGTTCTCGTCATATTTCAGTTCTCTCCTAACACCAGTACCGGTCCTCTGGATGTGAACCTTCTCGCTGAGGTGTTTCTGGTGAATGTGTCTCACTTTGCTGATAAAAAAGAAAGATTTCCAATTGCCAGCTATACACTCTGCATGATACACACACACTCAATTTATATACGTCCACACCAAGCCAAGGTTATAGCATTATTCAAGCTGTCCAATTCTGACTTACAATTTCAGTATTATAATTATCTCGCTCACCTTTTTATACCACTTATCAAAACACCTGAATAATTAAAATATATAATATATATAACATGCATACAAATTTATGTGCATGGTACTATGATAATGTGCTAATAATTTTATGCCCACTACTGCTATCAACATTATAGGGCTGCTGTAGCTCTGAATTTAAAAGGTGAGAATAAAACTGCTAGGTCATATGTGACAGTGGCAATTGGTCTTACATCTTTACTGCATCCTCCTTTTCAGCTGCAGGTTGTTTGCAGTAAACTCTGATGTACCGTTCTTCAAATGTCTTAGGAAGAATTGCTGAAACCTGACAAGGTACACAATGTCATACATCATATGACAAACATACTGTGTATAGTAGCATACATGCAGGCTAGTTAATGAATCAGTAGTAAATGACTTCACAAAAAGCTTGCAAGCCTGCATAATTATCTCTGCATACCGATACGTATTCTAAATACTCAAACAGAGATAGTAGCCTCAGATTTGATTGAGTTTCAAGTTCTTTGCTTTTCAAATCTTTTTGCAAGCTCATCCTATAATTATCTCATGTTTGAACACTTTGTTCTGTTTAAAGTGCTTTGAACTTGTTAATCATTCAATTATTTTGAGCACTTGAAAGTGCTCATTAATTATTCAGTAACTTACTTCCTCCCGTGTAATCCTTTTGGCACAATTAGGAACTTTCTTGGTGTAAAACCACACCTTGTCAATGGGATTCTCTTCCCCCATTCCATAGTTGAATTTTACAACCTAAAAAAAATTTGTACAATGCAACAATTATATTGTAAATGTAGCCCGAAAAAACAACGTACATCAATCACAAAATCATCTTCTTTCAGCTCAATTGAATCTTCAGATCCTATCTGCATAATCCCAGTAGAAATTTCCGGAGCTGCTGGCTGATAAGAAAATTAAACATAAAGATTACTCTAAACACACAATGACAGATGGCATATACATATTTTACCAGTTTTTTATCTTCAATTTCCCAATGCTTGTACGGCACATGTATACAGATCTCTTCTCTGAATTCGGTGAAAGAGATATTGTGCCTGCATATAACAGTAATAACAATAATGCTCATGTTGCTGCTGTATACACAGTGCTTACGTCATTGACCATGTACCCACAGACGCTGGCAGAGATTGTAAGAACCTCCAATCAGAGGAAAAGAGCAAGAGCAACCAGAGATTGCACCATCCTGATTCCCATATCTTCCTATGTAGTATCCCAGACTAATAAAACAGAGATCAAAATTGTACCTGTTCCAATTCTCACAGCCTAAAATAAAGTCTGCTCTATTAAGTATACTAACTCCCTCAAAACTCCCCCCTTCCAACAGATTATCATGAAAGTATTTCAAATGCTATCAACTACACTCCCGGAGCACATGTACTGTGCTCTCACATTCATCCCTACATAGCTTACACTGCCTATATATCATCTTTCTATTCCTATGTCTTCCTACTTCTTCATTCAGATCACTAGTGTCTGACCTAAATTTAAACATTACCCGGCTCAACTACCCCTTGTAAGAACTAATTATAATTCCTTGAAGTATAAACAAAGCCATCGTTATTCTCTATTCCCTGACACTTCGTCTACTATATCTAAATCAGCTAGTAGCTATATACCTCTTGAAAGATAATTATGCCAGTAAATTAGCAACAAATATAATACCTGCTCTAGATGAGGATTTCCCGTCGACATAAGAATCTGGTGCATAACATGATCAGTCAACAGTGTGTAGGCATGCATGTCTTCAATTGCTGCTGACATCTTGTAATTGTATGGTCTGTATGGGATGGTGATGCACTAATTTTAGGTAAGCATATAAAAACTGTTTGTAAGTCGACACGGATCAATACCAACTCCCCTCTAAACCAGCCGATACGGGTTTTATGACATTCAGGCTCCAAAGTAATGCTCAACATCAAGTAACACACAACTGTGGAGCAATAGCAAAGTTTAATAGCTATAAGCAGCCAGCCTCGTTCCCAGGCTCCCCTTGCGTGCGTACTGCAGGTGGCTGGCGATAGTGCTGACACGGCAATTTCATAGGTAGCAGTCATAATATTGCAACAACACTGTTTTAGTTATTATCTACAGTTCTTTTGTCACCTAGATAGTACAAAACTAGTTAGTTTGCTGTAACTTTGCCTGCAAAGCTCCGTTGACTACTGTCACGTGGCCGGGGTAACAGCTATGATGCAAATCATTGCGCATGATATAATACGTGCGGATACACGTACAGCTACAGACCGACTAGTACTAGCTGGTTGCATGCCTTGCATGTACGCCCATTTGATAAAATAACCATACCAGCAACCCATTACTACAGTCAAACTCACTCTCCAGCTTTCATTCCTGGGATTGTAAGGTACTCATCAGCTGCAATAAGAGCATCTCTGATCCTATAAACCAAAGTGAATGACATTGTGTATATTCCAGGCTCAAACAACCATATAATAGGTTTGCTTTATACATGCATCCATGATGAACTTACATTAATTCAATTCCATTGGCTGTGGGATGCATGTATGCTCTCTTGTGTAGTGAGAATCTTGTGTGGAACATTTGATACAAGTTGAATGCTTCCTGCAGGACAGTATTAAAAATAAGCTTCCAACTGCTTGAATGCTACGTTTTAATTACGACTAATGCTTATATAGTCATTACACCATGTAATAACGCTTTTGTGAGTGACACAAATCTGATCTGAAAGAATAATATTGCCAAGCAGTTAAAACATTGTTACAATACCTTTTAAAAAGGCAAGGGAACTATTGCTTCTGTACGTCATGAACTCCAGATGCCAAATATCTTTTATGCAAAACTGACTAAAATGACCAGTGAATCAGCTGTCACTCGTCAAGGTTTCAAGAATTTTTTTGTTGTGGACCGATAATACCCACTGTCCCATAGTACCACCTACTCTATAGTTGGTACACTGGGTCATGCGTATCTGATACAGTGTAAACAAGTAATATAGCAACCTGATCATGACCCTCGGTCTTTACCTTGTCTCGTATGCAGATATGCCTTTTGTCGTCTGCTTCAATATTAATCACACGAGCAAGCTTCATGGTTCGGCTGCATATGATAGTATTCTTAATGAAGATGGCTAGTAATAATTATTTTCCTTTTAGTCATTGTGACTGTGCATACTGTCATCAATTTTTGCTTTTTTAAAATCAGTACGGAGGTAAATTTATCATGTGTTGTATCCACAGAAAGTGTGCATGGTTTTGTGGAAAGATCTGATATTGCATGCCACACTGCATAAAGTATGAATGAGATGGGATACTGGCAGAAAAAAGTATAGATACAGTCCTGATTAAGCTTCTAGCTGAAAGACCAAACCATACATGGCATTGTGCAATTATGGCAAGACCCACAAAACCATACACACTTCCAGCAGAACAAGTTATAACATAAACTGTGGAATAGAGACTAGGAATGGGGCTATGCTCTGATCACGCGATAATACTCAAGTATGGGCTATGATTATGTACGTGGGGGCATTGCTCAGTTATGAATATTAACAGGGTTCCCAAATTACCAAAACATGTACATAAACAATTAGGATAATGTGACATCATTACAACATTGTGAATAAGCCGGACAGATGGTCTGAGATGTATTCATGGAGATGCATGAAATAGCTAAACTTCACAATTCATGATCAGGTAACCAAATTTGGTTAGAAGCAATAAAATATTATTAACTGGACAGTGAATGGCACTCCACAAACACGTAGGTCCATCTGTTGCGGAGGCTTAATTCAATCGACCAGACAAGACTATGCAAAACTAATCCCAGTAACAAGTGTTTCACCTACCGCATGTCAAAATTACGTTCAAGCCCCATGTAATAGCAGTCTCGTTCAAAGTAATCCCACTTGTCCACATCAATTCCAGTTTCTTTGTTGGCAATAATCTAGGTATAATGAATTACATTTAGAAGCACTATACATATAATATAGCCACATGCATATTTATACCTCATACAAGAAGCTCTTTTCCTTTCCTCTTCCATAGTATGGCCAATCCTAGACAAGATGATGGCATTTTGAACTATCAATTTTTTGTACATGTATCTACACTAGACAGCACTTCAGATAGTTGTATTCCTTCAAGTGGCACTGGATTCCCAGTGATCATCTCTTTGATGAATGCACGATTTCGCTCAACTGTAAGTACTCGCTCAGACTGAAGGCCATTTTCCTCCAGCATGTGGTCAAACATCTCAGCAGAGGCAACCTCATGCTGTAGCCAATGCAAACAATGGTTTATTAGTTGATAACTACTTCTCTCACAATTTTGTACTTACCCTCCATCCTTCCCGAATCTGAGGATTTCTCTTCCTAGCCTCCTTAATGAAGTAGCCATCAAAAACATGTGAGAATGGACCATGACCTGTATGTTGAATATATATAGTACAGCGAAATAAATTTCACCTGACCAATGAAAGAAGGAAGTTATATTTACTCACCTAAATCATGGCATAGGCCGGCAATTTTGACGCACAGTACATCGTCATCTGTAATTTCTAGTTCACTTTGCTGCTGTTTGAGCATTTGAACAAGCTCACCAGCAAGGTGGGCCACCCTAAGCGTATACATTTAAAAACAGTAATATTATGTGCACAACATCAAAAAGAGGCTGGAGTTCAGAGCAAAAAAAAACTATAGCTTACCCAATCGAATGCTCAAATCTGTTATGAGATGCTCCAGGGTATACATGGTATTTTCCACCTGCATGAAATGATTATGATTACCAATACCAGAATCTAGGGTATGTAGTGAATATTACTAGCTTGAATATTGTATCCCTCCTCCAAGTAGTACTAGAGAATAAACTCAATTCAGGTGAAGAATAATGTATATGTTAGCATGCATATCTGAAGACATTGGGCACACAAAACACTTACATCCATGCATTATATATGAGTTATCATTGCTGTTGCAATGCTCCCAGGCCATAAGCCCATATATCAAGTCTGTCATATGGACACGTATATTATAGGAGCTCATTTTAGTAACCAAAATTACACCAATAATCATGGTCAAAATAAGTCTCAGTTACACTGTCAGAAGACGGGCCCTATATGAATGGGGCATGCAACATATTAAGGCTTGTTAATGTAGTATACGGTTTCAAGTAACTTACCAAGCTGCTTTATGTTTCGGAGCCTCTGGAACTGTGGTGTGTCAATGATTTTCACAAGCAAAGTATCCAACACAATGTGACCGTGAATGGGGTCCCTGAATATCTTCAATATGTAAAAATAACAATTGCATAGGCTATTATACTCAGTGCATGTGTATACACTGTAGATACACCTAATTATGCATAGTATGTTACTGACCTTTCCCACTTGAAGTTGGCTCTCACCACTATGAAAAAAACAACAGGTTATAATCAATTGCAATTTTCTTACCTATTCCCAGGCATTTCACTGTACTAAGAGTCACCTCCCTAACAAATTACTAACGTCTACATATATTGTAGTTGCAGTATTAGCATAGATAACATACCTCCTAGGTACATGTATATTATCTATGGTATTTTAGGGTACACTGCCGGGCGCGCATGCAAATTGTTAGCTGCACCTTCCGCGCCAATTACATGCAGTACAGCATTGTAGAAGCCTACCTCATTTCTGTACAAACTCGGATCCACACACATTTAATACAGACTACTGCAGGCCAAACAAAAATGCGGTTGTTATATTAGCCGGCGCGATGTCGTGCACGTTACGTAAGTACGCACCACATATATATATATACACGCGCACGTGCACGCCGCTCGATAGCGTCATGGTGACGAATCAAAAACGTTCGTCAGTAATCGTGTTAGTAAGCCAAACATATGTATGTTCGTCAGGAAGTAACTAAATAGTGTAACTATTAATTAATTAGTGTTAGTAAGCTTTTTTTTACACTTTTACAATTGTACTACTAACAAGTTCCTGAAATGTATTCTGAATCGACTCAAACAGTCCACCACATTTTTTATCCTGATATATTTCAGAACATGATGATCCTTGCAAGAGTCCAGTACCAGAGTCACTTGGATATGAAATACTTGTGAGTCTGTTAGAGGGGACACATACTTTGCTCAGCTGCACTAAGAATGCAGTGGCATCGCTACATACTGGGGGGAATGTTCGGCAGAGCTGTACAACTGCAGGGAGGAGGGGGAGGAAGTAGCTCTCTTGCATATCAGTTGGGATCTCATTGGTAAGCAGTGTCAGTCTCTTAAAGATGTCTTTGGCGATTCCCATGGTCTCTGGCAATGGGTATTGATGAATGATGCTGGCTGCCAGCTGGACTGCAAATTGCTGGGGATAGAGAGAATAGTAATATCAACAAATCCCGTGTTTAGTTATAAGATATTGTGTAGCAATACACAGGTATAGCACCAGCTTTTACTGCATGGGATATAGCGTAATTTAGGATAATACTTAATCTGCATAATCATTATAGTGCTGTGTGTGCAATGTTTTCATACTGTGTATGCCTAGAATATGCATGTATCAACACTAGCCTCGTACCCAGGCCACACCCCCCCGAAAGAGTGGCCTGGTATCCACTGTTTGCGCATGCGCTTAATTTCTCAGAATTCTGAGAATTTAGGATATTGCCGTATCGTGTCCGCGTATGATTACGTCACGTTCGCTTACGAATCCGCAAATGTTTCCGTGTCACGAAGTTGTAAGTGAAGGCAGGAGGCTTTCAAGCCTGCCGCGATGGTCTTTCGTAAGTTAGATGCTTAGAAAGTGATCGGTAGTTCGATTCTTCGATCCCGTTTGCCACTGAAAAGCCTAGAAGGCCACATCTGAGATTGAATATCGAGCAGCTCACAGTCACTGCCAGGAGAGGCGCTTCCGAATTTCTGTGGTAAGATAGCTACCATAATCATAGCGGATAGAAAATTACAGGTTCTTTTACCATTCTAGACCGGTTAGAGAGCCATTTTAGTTGCAGAAAGTCAGAATCAAGGTTGATTTCTAGTTCTCCGCTTACTATATACGCATACTGCTTCCGTACTACTCCTCGCCATGTGACTAATATCGTTTACGGATACTTTTACTGACCTTTTTCCGTACATTTAGCAATTTGTTCGCGCATGCGCGAACAGTGGATACCAGGCCACTATTTTTCAGGGGGTGTGGCCTGGGGACGAGGCTAGTATCAACACCATCACAATCTAACACGGTATTTGGTATTGCAACACTAACCTAAGCAGAGTAGAGCAGAGTTTATGGGGTGTTCTCAATTTTCTGAAAATAGCAACCAAGGTGTGTACCTCAGGAATGGTGCAAACTAGTGTGGACTGGTATTATAGTTGAAAGTCTAGTCCTTGTATTACGCCGAAAATCTCACTATCTAATACGAAAGTGGGTAAGACCCAGTATACTCTGTAAAGACCTCACAGCTAGGACAATACAGCTGGTATAGTTATGACCGTACCACTTTTGATATTATATGTCAATTAGGGAGGCTACATGCGAAGAGGAGGCGGGAGGTTCAGGTAAGGCTGATTTGGAAGCAGGAAAGTGATGACTGTATCAAAGTTTCGGACTGGCTACACAGTCGGCTGAGCAGTGTAGTGTATCCCGATTCCCGAGGCCCTCTGCATGAATACCATGTAACTATGCACTAGTACGTACACTGCATATGTACTAGTACCAACATTGCCAGAAAGATTATATACCTGCTTCTCGGTTTGTGGCTGTCCTAGCAACTCCGGAATGAAATCCAGGCAAATGTGCATTGAAGGTACTCCAGAGGCCATCATGGGCAACAGCTCAGGTGGATAACCCTGAAAGTGCACCAGCTTCACCAGGCTGGGCTCAGCAATGAACGTTTGGTGCAGGTATGAACACACCAAGCACCTGAGCTCCTGCAGGACACTCAGCTGGGGTCCAAACTGGGCCTGAGACTGTAGAGAATACAAGAGTAGACACCGTCAAGAGTCTGGGAATTCTTTCCTTATACGTATTTATTCTCTACTGCACAAAGTATCACCATTACACTTAAAGTGTAGAAACTAACATATTATATTTACAGCACCTTCCTATCTTCATCGGTGGGAAGGCACACTTCCAGTAGCAGCTGGATGCTGGCACTCTCTTGCGCAGCTGTGAGCGCAATGCATAGCTCGTCCCTCTCCTCCTTGGTCACATGAGCTGTTGGCGACTCAGGTGTCGTCATGGCAACACAGTTCTGCGTGTGAGCATGTTCCTGGAGCCATGCTCGTGAGGCGGAACTGTAAGCTGCCAAAATCCTCAGGAGAATTTCAAAAACTGGAGGACACCTGGGGTAAAAGAATAAGATGGTTCATAAAGTTAACTCACACTAGAGAACAAAATAGCCTTGTTCCCAGAACCCAGGCTTTCTTCCTGCCCCACCTGTTGGCAGAGTAAGGGGAGAGTATAGGAATATGGCTAAGAAGAATGTACCTAAGAAATAGTATTACAGATGATTTACTCCATCATTTTCTGCGTACCTGAACACTCTAGGATCGCATCGCAGAATAGTCAAAGGGTCTTCAGTGAGATTTTGGTGTGTGAGCGGCCTCATGTGTTGCATTTCTGAGGGCCTCAGGGCATTTACTGTCTCCAGCCATAGCCTGCAACGGATAAAGGGGTTGGCATGTTTTAGCAGCTTTTTCGTGTACTGTTTTCTAAAGTGATCTTTTATTATGACTCTGTCTCAGAAGCAAAGTACAGTAACACAAGCGAGTGTAAAACGCAAGGTATTAAGCATACATGCATGAGTACTTGCTCCATCCACCCCCACGTCTGATCTAATTGATTGTAAGCAAACAGATACCAATTTTAAAACATTATGTTCATCGTACATTCTTGGAATAACAGTATTGACTTTGGTCCAGAGTCGGAGGTAGAGAGCCTGGATCCGTCTGGGAACAGAGGGGGTTAGGAGGAAGGGGAGTGTGGAGGTAAGGCTGGGACAGTGGAGGATGAGGGATGAGGGAGGGAGGGTTGAGAGGTGTGTCAGGAGGAGGAGCGCTTTTGACGGACTCTTTTGGAGTTGCTGTAGAACTGTGTGTATGGTGGGCAAGATCTGTTTGTTAATCAGGTCGGTATCATGTTTAGAGCAAGGAGCATGACTATATATGTATGCATGGCTTGCCTTCCTTTGATGAGGCTGGGTTGATCTTCTCACGGGAGAACTTTGCAATTGGTATAAAAGTTGTAGTTGCTGTAAAAACAACACAAACAATACAAACAAATACATGTATGCTATCCTTGTTCCTTGCCTATTTTGGGGGGTATAGTCAAGCCTGTTAATAATAGGTTAAGTGCATGCTTGGTTGCCTTCTTCATGTTATTAAAATCTGAGGCATACGTACTTGCACTAGGCAGTATAGTGGGTGCTCCTATAGGGGTACTATATCCAGTATTGCCAGGTGGCTTCATAAACATTATACTTCTCAGCTTGTCACCATATAACTTAGCCTCATTCCTAGGCTTTATGTACAGCCGTGCGAGACGAAATCTGGGCAGTAGGCCTAGGTATGAGGCTAGCTTTATTTCACTCTAGTGCACCAAAAAGCTGTGCAGTTGTCCAGAGTCTGAGAATGAGCCTCCACACTTGACTCACAGCTGGTGCCCTCCTCCTCCTTCAGCCAGTTCTCCACAAGGCAGAGATGGGGCAGGTGTGTGGCGGTGAGCCTGAGCAGAGATGGGTAGAGGGTGGCGTAGGCCGCCTGGTGCTGCCTCGCATGCTGGAGCAGCTGCATCATGGGTATCTGGGCCAGTACAGTGGGGCTGTAGGCCGTGGGAGAGTGGCCTCCTGGTTGTATCACTGTGGAATGAAGGAGTTACACACTGAGACTAAATAGATCTTGACACTCGACTTATGATATGCACTCATTCTAGTAAACATCATGGTAGCCTCGTTCCCTAGTCTCATACCCAAGCCCCACCCCGCCTTGGTACGAGGCTACCTCGTTAACAGGCTCTCTTCCTAGTAAAAATTGCCATTTACTACAAGCATTAAAAACTGGGGTGGAGGCCTGGAAAAGAGGTTAACACCATGTAGCATTTGCAAATTATGGTGATGGCCATGTATATTTTAAGTGTAAGACGGACATTTAGCCAAGATTGGTCCCGCCAAAGACATACAGAAAGGCGTGCAAATTCATCAAGTACGATTCACCATACCACATGTAACAGACTTACGCAGAGCCTTCAAGTTGGTGAGGCAGCAGTCCTGGTACAGCAGCACGTAGTAGAACATCAGCAGCTGAGAGGGGATGGGGTAGGTTGGGTCGGTGCCGCTGGGGCTCTGCTGGAACACCCTCAAGACTTCTTCAGCCGAGAAGGGCTTGTTGTTGGCGGGCAGAGGGGCACTAGAGCCACTCTGTAAGATGTAAGATGAAACAGTGTGTTGTGATGTGCATATACATATAAATGTACAGACTTTCTTTCTCTTCAATGAGTTTGCTAGAACTAATTACGATATCATCAGTTGCACAGTTTTCAGCAAAACAGAAACAGCCCCAACCCCCAGGGTTTCATACATGCACAGGATTTTTGTTTGGCGTAGGAAAGATTTGTGATACGAAGATGTGTGGAGAGCCATGCCCCCTAGGCTTTGCTTCCCCCCACGTTTTGTAGTTCAGCAGTCAAAGGTTGCTTGTGGTGCCTTATGGGGCCCAAAAGTGCTGCTAATGGATTACTGAGTACAATACCAGTTCACCCTCTCCTATACAAAACCCTGCAACAAACTACAATACACACACCAACAACCAGCAATAATAGTTAGTATCCCAGGTCAGATAGCCTGCCCCTACCCGATATGCTGTTGCCTGGCCGACCATCCCAGGAAGGAGGATGGAGGTAACGAAGGCTTGGGTGAGAGGTGGCAGAGTTGGGTGCAGAGGCTCTGCCACTGTCAGTAGCTGCTGGTAGATCCAGTCCTGGGAAACATGCAAAATGAACTTGTCATCCTGGCTACGCTTAGCCCCAACCCTCTGCTCCTTCTGAACTTAAAGAGGATTACTCTAGCCTGCTATGTGTCAATTGAAGTTTAAGGGACCACTGTAGCAGTGAAAAAAGCCTAGCTACCATAGACTCCAATATAAAATTCACAAACTTGCTGAGGCTATAACTAAGACATTTTGTGTCGAATACAAGTATGGTAAACAGTAGATATAATGGTAAGTTGTTGCCATAGCAGCAAAAACACCGAGGTCATTTAACCATCTATTACAACTCGTGCATTATATGATGTGGAAATATAGTAATAAGGCTAAACTAATACCACAGGACGGGGGGGGGGGGTATTGAGGCTAGGGTGACTAGTATCCCCCTCCCCCCCTCTCCCCCTCCCCTCCTCCCCCCCTCCCCCCTCCTCCCCCCTCCCCCCTCCCCCCATTGAGCTGGAAAGGATACCAACACAAAATGAGCACACAAGTGTCCATTACCTTGATGGAGACGCCATGTTTCCTGAAGGTCTGGGTCTTGATGAGCTGGTGGACGCAGTGTACGGGGAGGTAGCCAGACATGTGACCACTCAGCCCCGATGTGGGTGGGACACTCACTGCATGGGTACACACCACCTGTGGCAAGGCAAGACAGATATGTTGCCAAATGAATATATACAGAGATCAACACTGAGGCTAAAACATCGTGCAATGGAACTTTAGGACTTAAGGATGCATGGCAAGGATTTTTGATTTAGAATATCAAAAGAGGACTGAGACATGTGGGACTGAAAAGGTTTTCATTTGAGACAAATATGAATAAAATTAAAACTCAGATTAAAACTTCTTGGACTTAGGGTTGCTTCCCGGGACCCTTAAAATTCCCAAATTTCGAAATTTTGAGACTGAAAATAACCATGTGGAACTGAATTTGGGGCCTTTACCTAGGCCTACACACATGATGCTCGGTATATTATCAGGTTAATGCTTTTACATTAGCAGTGTCTCTTCCAAATGAGTGCTCCCTCTCAAGCCTTTCCTAGCTTGTTTTTCCTTTGACGTGGCCATTGGAATGTAAAATGCTGCATTAGGTCAACAGCTAGACTAAAACTAAACCACTTAGGACGGAAAGCTGTATCACATAAAATGAGCAGAAATGTGACATGACAAGAATGTATGCATTTACCTCCTCAGTGAACACCTTCAGGAACAGCTGTCTGAGCATGGAGAAGTGGCCTCTCTTCAGGGAGCTCTGCAGGGGCAGTAAAAGAGATTTGGAACCTCATTCAGGGCTTCAACAAGTAGCAAGTGAGCCAATGCAAGTCAACGTACAAACCTTCACAACCAAATAATAGGAAGCACTAATGCTTCGTACAACAACGTCAGGTCACTGCCAACCAGCACTGGTTGGCAGTGGTCTGACTGCCACCCAGCTGTTGTTTTTTTTTAGCTATAAACTAATATCAAGTGCACTCTGTCTTGTTGTTTTTTTTGCCTGTACGTGCGGAAGTGTCATTCTTACTGAGACTTTCATCTGGAGTGTGTCAGAGATGAGTTCCTCAAGCTGTGGTAGGTGTCCCTCCCTCAGATGGATGGCTATGAGCAGCAGAAGTTCCCCGTAGGAACACTCACCATCACAGGCTCTGGGGAATGTGGGAGATGGGTGAATATCAGGAAGGGAGAAGGGAGGGAGGTGGAAGAGGGAAGATTGTGCCAATGAAGGCATTTCTAGAGTATGCAATAATAATACCATTGTTGAATTATTAGAGTACCTGTCAAATTCAGGGAGTTTCTCCAACAACCACTGAAACCACTGCACCACAGCATGTTCACACTCCTCCAGACTGGAAGGATACACATGTATAGGTGGACCAGAGACATTTGTTGTACACACAGTTAAAGTATGAATCAGTTAGCAAATACAACTTTCTAAGAGCTCATCCAGTCTTATTTTTCCGACTTATTTGTTTGTTTTCTGCTTTCTGCAATGTCTGGTATCATAGATCTAGCCAGTTTGTCTAATATGACTACATGTGTACCATATACACTTCCAGAGACTTAAAACCAAATTGCATAACTTGAATTGAATTGAATTGAATTGAATTGAAATTTTTTTTTCCAGATGGACAGGGTTGTACAGAAGGTAAGTCCTATTATATGTACTCCCCTAACTTGAGAGCAAGGCACATTTTGCAAGGCCTTCCAGCAAGGAGCAACTTTAGTAAGACTTTGCCCCTCACTGACTGCAAATGGAGGCTGGGGGTTCCCATCCATTAACTTACCTTATGAGGAACGGGCATGCCAGCAGGACGCAGAGCATGACCTGGACAAATCGGACCCCGGCGGGGGAGAAGGGTGGGCAGGAGCAGGCGATGACACTGAGAATGGCAGCTGTCTCCTCATTAGTCAGATACATCTGAGCCTGGACCTGCACACACATACAAGTATACTAGCTAAAAAAAGTACAATAGGTAATGCAAGCGCATTATGGCTCATGTGGCTGTACATATGTGCCCCAAATTTCAAATTATAACTCCTTACCATTCCCCCACCTACATGTATGTTAATAAAAGTTTTCCTCAAATCTGCTCTGTACTTGTATGGCTCCTTATTCACCATATACAAGTTTTAGGAAAACCTGCCAAAAGTATTCCCTGATCTTTTTAAACTTAACGGATATGGTAAAGTAGTTGTAACCTCTAATTTACTCTCTCTGTTTGGAGCACTGTATATATCACTAATGGTTGGCCCCACCTTGAGCCCACAGCAGACGTGCAGCAGACTCATGAGCTCCAGCACCTCATTGTCGGAGAGCTGCCTGTCGAGGGAGAGGGGAGCGAAGTCGACCTTGTCATGGATGGATGAGTATCTTCGCCTGCGGCCGACTGGAGGGTCAGAGTTCTGTTTCTTAGGCTTCTTGTCTCCTGAGAGGTAGGAGATGAGTAGCTTAAGTTCATAAATTTACTGATGAGTATTATTAACTAAGTGGTTTATGCGGAAGATATAGGATGAAAAAAATCACACCGAAAATTGCGCATGAGAGGTAAATTACCTCAAACCAAAAAAAGTTGGCCCAGATCTAACATCACAATTCCTACATTCATTCACTGATCCATCACAAAATAATCACAGTCACTAGTGTACACTAAAGGCAATCTCCCACAACACACATCATGAATTCAGCGACCCTCCAGGTGCTATTGTTCACACACCAACCTTCAACTCTGACAAAGTACCTCGATAATTGCAATGACCCACCAATTAATTACATCATCAAATGACAGAGCCACACGTGCAGCATGCCGTAGCTTCTGACCTCGCTTGCTCTTCTCCTCCCCACCAGACCCCTCCCCTCTCTCATGGTCGCTGATCTCAATCTCCATCTGGTCCACCAGCTCCAGTGTGGAGGCGGCCACTGCCTCAGGCCCCACCTCTTCCTCCACGCCCACCTGGGACAAAAGTTCACAGGTGTAATATATAGCACTCAAAATTATTGGTGTGCTGCAATCAGAGCAGGAGTTGGGAATACAGCATTGCAGTGCATAGCAAAAGGCAACTTGATGTGAGTTACAGACCTCCAGTCTTGCTAAAAGTGAATAGAGTATCCCTTTTTATAGAGTGGGTCACATTTTTCAAATTTCAGTACACCATTAGGGCAGTACTGCACAATCACTATCACCTTAGCTTCTCCTTGGCCATTCATGTCAATAACAAGCTCTGTTTCCATTGCTTCGTCCTCATTCCCATCCTCGGGTTCAGTTCCACCTCCAGGATCTTGTGTCTGGTCCATTCCAGTTTCTGGATCTGTGCCCGTCTGAATTTGATTGGTAGGTTTAGAGAAGGAGAGCAAATTCCTGATGATGAACCTCCTGAGTTTGGACACCGCGGAAGACTTCTGCCTCCGAAACTGTGGGTGGAATGGAGAGAGGTGAATGGAGGTGTGTGAGCAAGGGGGACGACATCATGGACACCTCAAATTCTTGCAAGATGAACTACTGGGTGTATGTGGTCATATGGCAGAACAGGAGCTCATAACATGGGCTCCTGGTAGAACAAACTAGAATTATATCATATCAAAGCCTCCACACATCCAGATTTATCACAAAACCATGGCAAATTTCTCCATAGCTGTTGGTGGAAGGCCTTAATAATTGGTAGGTGGTAGAGGTGTCCAACAGTCCAATTCCCCTTTCCTAACCTGATTCCAGTCTCACATTTCCACGAGAAATCAAAAATGATTAATGGCAAATCAAGGTTGTTTCCCCATTTCAGACTCAACCCAAACCAAGTCAATCATTGATTAAGTCATAATCACCTTTTGCTGCATGAGTTTCATGTACTGGGCGAACCACGCCTTGGTCTGCTCGTCTCCGGTGATGAGGATATTGTGCAGCAGTGTCACTATACCAGACTGGCTGCTGCCTTCTGGTTCCAGCCCCGGGCCTGAGTCTATACTGACTGCCTCTTGACTGGGTTCCATTCCAGTCTTCAATCCCAGAGCTGAGACATAGAGATATACATAATTGCCAGGGGAGGGGGGGGGGGCAAATACTGTAAGAATTTCTCCACTACAAATTTACATGTATCTGCAGCTATGGTATGTACATCTGCGGGAGGGTTGGCTAAAGATATTAGTGATCACACCGTTATCGAAATGGGCTACTCATGCCTCTAAATAGGTCTTTAGCAGAACACACTACATTCAGTTAGAGCCAGAAGAATATCACAGCATAGTTGTGATCTAAATTACATTTTTACAACCACATCAAAGAAACATCATCCACTGAGGAATGGCGGAGCACCGCTCTCAATTTGACTAGAATTCCTGAAGTTGCACCACATTTATGGTGCAACTTATTGTGGAGTGCATAGTACACTCTTTAAAGGTAACACAGAAAAAAGTGCTCTAACCTGTGGGTCTTCCTCTGTAGTCCTCATTGTCCAGCGCCAGAGAGAGGGCCAGGGTGGGGAGCTTGCAATTCCTGATGGCTAGCGACTGGACATAGGCCGAGCGAGAAGGATGCAGGGAGCAGAGGGACTTGATGGCCGTCGTTCGACACCGGCCAGAGAGAGAGACCTCATCGAGGGCTTCTCCGTTCAGGACCAGAGAGGTGACCACTACAGCAGGGGGTGATAAGGGAGGGGGAGGTAAGAAGGTTAGAGGGTAAGAGGTGGGAATGAAAATGAGGGAGGAGGGAGTAGAAAAGAAAGAAGATATAACAGGAGAGCAAATGATATACATGTACATGCAAGTATGGTATAGCTGCGTATAGAGCAGGCTATCATACAGAGTTATGGCCCCTAGGGGATCTGAAGGCATGCCCTCCCCCCCCCCCCCCCCTCCCCCAAGAAGTTTTGATACTCTGACATTGCTTCTGGAATGCCAATAAGCTGAAAATTTGCTACTAATAAACTACTGAGTAACCAACTTTCTGGGGGGGGAGGGGGGGATCCCAGAGCACCTCCCCCTTTGTATCCTGCTGAGAGGTATGAACTGTTTAAACAACAAACAACGGTATTTCGCTAGTGATCTGTAGGTGTAGGTCTGCACCTCTGTCAAAGGAGTCAGGAATATTGGCCACAAGTCTGCAGAGGAGTTGCGGTCCCTTTTCCAATCGCAGGAGGGCCTCTGACACACGGACCACTGGTAGCAGAGAGGGGAGCTCTGCACAAGAGTATACAGAAGATTACTAAGATTTACTGGGAAATAATTTGGTATTCCCTTCTATGGAGACTTCAATTTGCCTACGTCATGTACGTTTTGTCTTAACCGGACAAAATTTGCATGGATTATGCACATTTCGAAACCTCATAACCTAAAAAAATAAATTCTGGGAACGCCCACATTTAAACTTATTTGTATACATGTACATGTATCTCTAACAAAGTATTTTGTAAGTATGCAATATATATCCCACTGTGAACTAACCAACTGCCAGCACACAGAGGATATCTGCAATCTCCTCCAGGTGGATGTCACACTCAAACAGGTCTGACTGGTCCAACTTGAATGGTGTGTCCACCTGTCAATAGGTACACAACATGTTGCATAATGCATGGAGCTAGGTAGGACCATGCTTGATCAATTACTGCACTGTGTATAAGACCACTACTGTACAATGTGAGTGGCATAGACTTGTACTCAGGCCGCCTTTATGGCCTGCAACCACTGCAAAACAAAATCTGGGACTGAGGGAGCTGGGAACAAGAGTTATGTTCTACACACTTGCATACCTGCAGACACACACACACACACACACACACACACACACACACATACACACACACACACACACACACACACATACACACACACACACACACACACACACACACACACACACACACACACACACACACACACACACTATAAGTTAATAACACAAATCAAGTATACATGTAGATGGCATTTCCAATTGCTGCCCACCTGACTCATGACTCTGAGCAGCTCACTCAGAATGAGACGGAGTCTTCTCATGTGGTCGCTCCTCTCAAACTCAATAGCCAGTCCATACTGCAGCGACGAGGCCAGCACACTCTGGGTGGGGGCTCGCTCCTCCCCAGAGGGAAGCTTTCGCAGCAGCTGCTGCTCCTTCAGAGCATCTTGCTTGAGCTCCTGAAAGTCTACCGTCAGGTACTGTTTTATCGAATTCGCCTCCTGCAAAGATGGCACATAGTACTTGGCTGCTTAACAGTTATTTCAAATTCAAATGTAGGGATAATCTTCTAAATTTAGTAGAGAGGTTATTTATTAAGATCAAGTCCACAACAGGGATTCATTTAGAAAAATCTCCAGGGGGGGACAAAAGCACGTCAGAAGACATTTTGGGGGGGCGTACAGTGGGCAGTATTCAATTTTGCAATTCCCAAAGGGGGGCACAGAGTTTCAAGGGGGCGAATGCCCCCCCCCCCCCAAATAAAACCCTGCACAATCTCATTCCATAGGTATTTCAAAAATTGAAAGTGGCACTCCATTATCCCAAGCATTAGGGGCAGAGGCTACTGTAAGACATGAGGGAACAGACTACCTGGAAATGAGATACTGAGGAAATACCATTCCATACTGGTATGCCTGTAAATGAGGGTACTCTATGCCATACTGGAGTGCCTGGGAATGAGGCTACTCTAAGTCATGAGGGAACACCAGCCCATACTGAAATGCCTGGGAATCAGACCATGAGGGAACACCAGTCCATACTTGAGTGCCCGGGAATGAGGTTACTCACACTGTTGCACAGCTGGGACACATGCATAAGCACACACCTGTAGACCAGCGATGAGGGCATGGATGGCCTTCCTCTTACTCTGCCACGATGACGCAGAGGTAGCAGCCGTGGAGGAGACGGAGAGGATGATCCTGGCCAGACACGTGAGGAAAGGCCTCAGATCCTGAGGTGAACAGCTGCACAACAGCTTGATGTCGCCAGAGAGGAGGGCACTGAAAACCTTTGGACTTGGTGGCTCCATCAGGACATCTGACATCTGGCTGGTTTGTCCTGTGAACACATATAGTACATGCAAGGGCAGTTTTTGCTTTCATAGAACCATTACTCGTAGATCTGTTAACAGCCAGTTATAGTCACTACCACATTGCATCTATAATCACAACCTGAAAATTGTACTTATGCAGAAATCGATAGTTTTGCATAAATTATGCAAAACTATAGATTTCTGCAGAAGTTAAGTCTCCGTCAGATAGAAAACAGCAATACATCTACGATCAGAATCTCACTGACATAAAACATGCAAGTATGCAAGAGTATGTTATATAATTCATGTATTGGTACAGACCTCCAACAGACTACTCCATCGGAATCAGTATTCCATGCGGTCACTCCAAAAAGAGCACACCAAATTTTAACGACCTTTGACCCCTGGGTCTGGCAGCGGGAAAGAAGAAAATGTACTGAGGGACTGAGTGAAAATGTCGAATGCCGATGGGAAGAGAGAAGAGCGACATCTAAGGGAGCTGCTGGGAAAAATAAGTAAATTACGTGATGTTGTATCCTGTAGGGGAGTTATTGATCATTGCTGTCCGATCGCTTGATGTAATAAAGCAGGGAAGGGGTGTGGTCAAAAACTAATCTAGAGCACAAAGATTTCTGGTAGTCTCGCGTAGCCAGACTGTCACTTGGGCAAGGGTCTGCCTACATGAGCTAGACTGGTACAACCAAGAGCTTGTTCGAGTGCCCCAAAGGCCTGCTCCCGTCATAAGCTCTTGGTCGATCCACATCCGTTTATTTATAATGGCTACTGATTGAAACTGCATCTAAGAACATGTTGCATTGGTAGCATTGTCTGATACTGGACATATAACTGATGAGATAGCTTTGTTCAGATTCCCTGGATGCTACGATGAGATACGTATATTCTCTGAAATGCATCTCTACAGACCACCCACTGTTGGAGGTTCGCAGTCGCTGCCTACAGGGTGTTGCATTCAAGCTTAAGAATAGCATCATCAATGTATCAGACCTGGTGCATGAGAGAGCATTTCTGGCTGGCCTCTTGGAGTGGTTTAACTTCGAGGAGTGGGCTCTGGAATCTCAAGTCTTGGGACTTATAACACAACTGGCTGAGGTGTGTATAATATCATTGTTGTGTTCCTATTTGTAAAGCACTATGTAAGGTAAATTTCTTCTTTTAGCATGAGACTGCAGCTCAAACATTGGTAGAGGTTGGAGGTGTGGAATTTCTTTCCCAACTGCGCCTACACTGCGATCCTTCCCTCCATCCCCTCCTCGATGAAATACTTGAACAGTTACTAAAGCTGCCTGGAAGTACTGTCATTGCTGACAATGCATCGCCTTTAGCAAATAGTGCCTCACCACTGAATGAACAGCACAGCGATGTCCCAGTTCTCTCCCAAAGTAGCCAGTATACATTCACTACGGAGTCAACCTCTGATTTTGGAAGCTACCCGCAAGTGTCTGCACAATCTTTTCAAGTGACTGGTGAATATACAGGCTTGCCACAGCAGTACCTACAGAAGTCCCTTTCAGTCAGCAGCTCCACTACTAATAGCCAGTCTGATGCCACCTACTCATCCCCAAGCCTAGAGAGGCTGATAAAGATTCCTAATACTATGGATGGACGTCCTACTCTGCAAGGGGACCAAGATGGACAGGGGACTGACTTAGGAAGAAGACAGCCGTCCCACCCCAACTTTCTCTATGACTCAACTCCTGCTGTTGGAAGTACAGATATAACAGAGAGTTCTGAAGAGTGTGCTCAGCCACATGCCACTGCAGACATGAAGAATGGTTAGTTAAGGGCATATATACGCTAGCCCTCCAGATTTTTCTCGCAGCTATGAGAAAGAAATCTGGGTGGAAGGCCTATCATAAAGTAAGCGCGCATGCAAGAAATGTATGTTTGTGAAGTGAGTGTATGCACTATCATCAACCAAAACTGTAAATGCATTCATTTTGTTAACTACAAGAATTTACCAAATGATGTACTATTTGAAACTGACTGTCACTGAATTACTTTTAGATGGTGTATTCCCGTGGTTGAGGCTCTCAGTGAATGACTGCCACATTCTAGCAACTACTGAGAGGTGAGCACAGCACACATCGTGTGTAGCAGTTGTAGTCAATGCTTACTTACTTTTCTGCAGCCGTCTTCAGAGCTCCACCCCAGAGGCCCTCCAGAGATCTTGTGAATTCATCCGGGACGTCCTTATGCAGGACTTCCCTGCAGAGTTGTTCCTGCAGCGACCTGCTCTTGTGAAGGTGCATATTTATGATAATCCATTGCTAGTAGTCTCGTTCCCAGGCCACTGGGTACGAGGCTAATCCATTGCTTGCAGTGCCGAGCCAGCTAGTGGCTGTGGTCCTAATGAGAGAGGTATATCATGTAGCCATAGTTAAACGAAGTAGCTATTTCTAATTTTTCACTTCTAATTATATGACCTTCCCAATTTGGTCTTTGCCTGCCAGTGAATAAGTCTATATGGTTTATTCCAGATATTGCTATTTGCAAATTGTTATTGGTTGTGATTCATCGGACTATTTTTTCTGTTAGTGCCTACTAAAACTGTTGGATGAGAGAGAGACTGGCAGTAGCCATCACTGCATCCTGCAGTGTCTGCTGGAGTTAGCAGGCCATCTGAAACACAGGATGGCTCTTTACCAAGATGCAGCCATGGGGATCACTGACAAGCTTACTCTGCCATGTTAGTCACACTAGTTGGTAATTAACAATGATAGTAAGAAAATTTCTTATAGTTTACGAGATAGTTCTACATTTTTGTGCAGATGAAAGAGAGCCAGTTTGTGTTACCTCAGCTGCTGTCCTCGAAAGAGCTGTCCCCACTCCCAGTGAATTACCTTACTGTCCTAATGAAGAGCTACAGTCATATGATGTTGAGCAGTTGACCCGGGAGATGCTGTTTCAGCTTCAGTCGGAATCCATTTCCCTCCAGCAGTACTACAATACTGTCATTGTATGTGTGGCTCCACTACTGCTGAGTTACCTCAACAAAGATTTCTCCTGGATGAGAAAGGAGGAACGCAGGGTTACCTCCACTGTCAAGCCACATACTGCATATGTCTCCCTTTGCCTCCAATTGGTGTTCGCTGTCTGTGATTTGTCTGAGCAACTGAATGCAAACGGGCCACTAATCAATACTAATAGGGTATGATGTAACCTGAATTTGCAAAGCAAATTGTTTTGTGTATATGATTGCATTAACAGACTTCTATTACTACAATATGAGTACTTCTTTAGATTGTTTTAGTATGCATGCAGGGTGAGCCTGGTTATAGAATTTAAGGGTATAGTTAATGACGTGCATGTATGCATGTTAATTTCTCTTCACACTGTTCCCTGTAGGAAACCAAGACTGTGGAGTGTCTGAGCTCTTGCCTCAGCCAATGTCTCTCAAAGTGGAGGAGATTAGGGTCTCAGACCAGCCCTCCTGCCCCACAGCTGCAGATTGTGTGCACAGTCACCATCTGTCTAGCACACTGTCTGGGGAAAATGTTGAGTACTTGCCTTCCCAGCAGTACAGTAAGTCAATCCAGTCTTTTCCTTGATCACAGTGGGGTGTACTGCTTATCTCTAAATAGATGCACTTCTCAAATCTTAGGGTTAAAAAGCTTTCCTACTGCTCCTCCACTCAGTAGCTCAGTGGGTAAGAGCATGTGACTGGTAATCAGAAGATCCTGGGTTCAATCCCCAGCTGGGCTTTGATTTTTTTGGAGCTTTTTTTCTTCCCATCTCTAATGATTTGCATATGTATGTATGTATGTATGTATGAGTGGCACACTCTTAGACTAATACGTAGTTGTGTTCATTTCTCTCCCAGCAACTGCCAGCATCCACAGTCAGCATTCTCAGAGACCTCATCATGAATGGGGTCATTTCAGTCACCCATCCTGAGGTTCAGGATATGCTGTTACCCTTTCTTGAGAGAGCCGACCCTAGCAACTGCAAGGTACAAATGAAATACTGCAATGTAGAGCTTATAAGGATGTTGTTTAACAAAGTACAGTGAGTCTCTATACTGTGGTCACCCTCAGGTCAACATCTTATGGTTGAGGGTGGCTGTATTAGCAACATGTGACCCTACAAAGTGGCCTTAATAGAGAGGTAGCTACTCTATAGAGTGACCACATTATAGAGGTTCCACTGTTATAGTGTTCATAAACTGCCCACATCTTGCATTCACCCATTTCTTCCATGGTCTTCTACTTTGTTACTTCAGCATATACATATAGCACACCATATAAGAAAATCATGCACATTAAGACTGTGTAAAATATTATGTATACACGGACTCAGTAACCAACCATCACATATTCTTATCCTGTCCAATTTTAGAACTGTAGATGTTCCTACGAAAGTGTCCATATGATTTGGATAATTTTTTTATCCTTCCTCAGCTTTTCAAAGATATCAGAGCTTTTTCGAGAACCTTCAAACAGAGGGCAGCCTTTTGTGCTGCTTGTGGACAGGAGGAATCTTGTGGCCAACTACTTTCACTTGCTACTGATGCACTACCAGGGTTGCTGTTTGTTTGCGATGAGAAGTTTGTTATAGAGGCCATGAAACTGTGTACACAAATGTAAGCGATTCAGATAGCTTTGAGAAGATATACATGCTACATATGGATTGATTTTGGGGCCTACTTAGCACTGAAATATGTGCAGTTTATTGATTATCATTTTCCACAACTATTATGGTATGGTACATGGTAGTTGTAGTCATACTTTACATGTACATATCAAAGGGAGTTGTCATGTACACAGAGCTCAAGCCGATTACATACCATGTAAATAGAACCTTTTATGTGGAAGATCGAGGCACGGAGCAGTATTGGTCCCTTGAGCACAGATCTATTAAATTTAGTCACACCACTTAGTTTGGGGAAGAACCTGGAAATGTGGTTATGGCATCGCATAGTGATGATGTCGTATTGGGTGTGAGAGAAGTACTACTATCTTGAGAACGTTTTTGTGTCCCTAGGATGACAGCAGAGAACACAGACAGTGAATGGGATTCAGCCAAACTGCTACTCTTAAGACTCCTTGGCCATGAGTCTGAGCATGTCCAAGAACTTGCTTACAGTCAACTCAAGGTAATGTATATTGTATATCCATAAATGATATCCTGAGCTATAGCTATATAGTCCCTTGATATAGCAATTTGGTATACATATAAAATACAAGTCCACCGTGTTTTAGTTGTGTGTACAAGATGTCCAGAGAAGGCGGACCTTTAGTAATCAAGTCTGCTTAAAGATTGGCTAGTCACGTGACAAATAGAGGCCATCAGCTAGAGAAAAATGAACATTTCTCTGTAGTAGTACTGAATTTTGAAGGGTTCAGCAACTATTCTTCCAAAGCGAAGAACAGCTGTGCCTGAATGAACAACTTGCCTCTGGGGCATGATGGAAATATGAGTAGTCTCAAGTATGGAAGAGTCAATAGCTGGCTCAGGCCAGAATAGTACTGGCTTCATTAGATTAGCGATAAAAAACTTCCTAAATTGCTAATACAAGCAAATTTCATCAGTATAAGCTGCTAATTACACGCCTACATGCAGTAAACCGCCACGTGACTTTAATGAGACCTTAATGAGTAAAAGTCAACCTTGGCGTCTTCCTGTGCAAGATGTCCAAGACTACAATTGGGCTACATTTGTACATGTATACATACAAAAAAAAACACCAGTATATGTAATTCTCAATACTGTAATTCAATTATGAGTACATGACAAAAGTGTTCAGTAACTCCAAAGGCTTCGTTAATTATCTCGTTCATGCGATGAGCAATCCTGTTCCTCATTGTGTCCTCTGGACTGGGCAAGCAGAGGTTCGTATTCCTCTTCATGGAGCATTCTATCAGGTAATGATTCCACTGAGCTAGCACGTCTTACATTTCTGCAATAATTAACACAAAGTGTGGAATTCCATATTTTTTGACAGAACACTCCTATATGCGTTATGCGTCCAAACAATTTGTATGTCAGGAATCCAATAAAGTACAACAGTGGGATGAATATGGATATGGCAGACAATGCATTCGAAATATGTCGGTATTGAACAGTTTCTGAATATGATATGATCATGCCCATGTTTAAAATGAAAATTATTCCGAACAACGTAAGCATGAGGATGTCAATGATATTGTGGGCATTGCACTTGTATGGTTCAAATATGGCAATTAAGATCAGTGCTGCAAGAGCAATAGTGGCACCAACACCTAGAGCAGACTCATAATGCATCACGATACTGGCCATATAAATGATTACCCGTACCAGAAGGTAGAGTGCAGCGAATCGTCTGTAGTCTCGTGTACCTTCAGTTCCGTCTTTGTAGCAGCCATAAAACACACCCATAAAAGTATGCAGTGCTAGGCACCTGAGTCTGTAGTGATTTAGGATCCTTTGGAAGTACTGGCATGGATACAGAAGCAGCAGTAAAAGTGGGAGTATATTGAAAACTACGAGCATCGCAAGGGCGAGGAGGGCATATGGCAAATGTTCCTTTCCAAAATATTCAGTTACTGCATCATAGTACACATATAGCGTACCAAGTGTTTGTCCATGGATGTTTGAGAGTTTTACAGGTGTTAAAATGTCAAATGACGCACTTAAAACTTTCATATAAGACAGCAAAAGAAGCGTAGCAAATGCATCAATTAGTGAAGTTTTAACATCCCATTCTTGTTTAAAGTAAGCACACAACCTATGGAATGGTCTCCACAACCACACAATAACTCTGATTTTGCGATCGTGCAGTTCAGCAAAGATGTATGTGATTACAATCAGAAGTAATGGGTACACAGCTATGATGTAGTCCAGTGCCAGCACTTGGACGGTAGTCATATTCGGATGCAAACAAAATGGTTCATATAGTAAGCGAAAGAAATCCAGATTCCAAATGCCATATATAGAAATAAACAAACTCGAAGCTATTTTGTGTTGCATGTGACGCATGGCAAAGGCACGCATTACAGGAGGAGCAGTTCCCACTTGGCTGATTAGAATAAACACATTTAGTGGGCCTGACGTTACACTTATTCTGAACATGATCAAAACCAAACAAAAACCTGTTAGAGGGAGGAATGAAATAGCCGTGTATTTTACCCAGTTGCTACCATAGTCGTTGCATTCCGTACAGCTCAAATTATAGGAGTATACTGAAGGAGCTAGTTGGTCCTTGCACCTACCACACAGCCGACCTTCACGATTATAGTGGCTGCACACCTCTTGACTGACTTCAGAGACGTTCGATGGGAGAGTATAAAATGGACTATAAATCATTATGGTGTAATGGTCATTGCTGTAATGATTACAGCTGTAAAGACAGGACCCAACAACCAGTGTGCTATTACTGTGCTCACTAAAAGACATACAGTAACATTTGAGTAGATTCACTTGCCTAGATGTACTGTTACAGATGATTTTGCCTTGAAGCCTGTTCCCACATTCACATGCTGTGTTGCCATTATTGATAAACCAAGTGCTGGAGCAAGTCTGGTTACTAATACCTGAGAGCGGAGTGATAGCTTTGCTTGCGTCCAAGTCCGTTGCAGGTTTAGAGGGTCCTTGCTGGTCAGGTTCAAGTAGAGATTGCGGGTTTTTTCCTACACTAGCTCTTTTCCCTCTGCTGTAGCCTTGACATTGTGAGGTATTAATTTTTGCCAGTAGCAATGATAATAGAAAAGCAGTAATAATTGCAGTGGACATCTCTGCTTCAAAACGTTTTACCAATTAGTAAGCGAAAGAAATCCAGATTCCAAATGCCATATATAGAAACAAACAAACTCGAAACTATTTTGTGTTGCATGTGACGCATGGCAAAGGCACGCATTACAGGAGGAGCAGTTCCCACTTGGCTGATTAGAATAAACACATTTAGTGGGCCTGACGTTACACTTATTCTGAACATGATCAAAACCAAACAAAAACCTGTTAGAGGGAGGAATGAAATAGCCGTGTATTTTACCCAGTTGCTACCATAGTCGTTGCATTCCGTACAGCTCAAATTATAGGAGTATACTGAAGGAGCTAGTTGGTCCTTGCACCTACCACACAGCTGACCTTCACGATTATAGTGGCTGCACACCTCTTGACTGACTTCAGAGACGTTCGATGGGAGAGTATAAAATGGACTATAAATCATTATGGTGTAATGGTCATTGCTGTAATGATTACAGCTGTAAAGACAGGACCCAACAACCAGTGTGCTATTACTGTGCTCACTAAAAGACATACAGTAACATTTGAGTAGATTCACTTGCCTAGATGTACTGTTACAGATGATTTTGCCTTGAAGCCTGTTCCCACATTCACATGCTGTGTTGCCATTATTGATAAACCAAGTGCTGGAGCAAGTCTGGTTACTAATACCTGAGAGCGGAGTGATAGCTTTGCTTGCGTCCAAGTCCGTTGCAGGTTTAGAGGGTCCTTGCTGGTCAGGTTCAAGTAGAGATTGCGGGTTTTTTCCTACACTAGCTCTTTTCCCTCTGCTGTAGCCTTGACATTGTGAGGTATTAATTTTTGCCAGTAGCAATGATAATAGAAAAGCAGTAATAATTGCAGTGGACATCTCTGCTTCAAAACGTTTTACCAATACCAAAGTGATGGCATAATATTATAGCAAATACACATTTACCTATGCATGCGCAAACACTATAGCCATTTGGGATTTAGCTTTTGTAAATTTTTGTATGTTTTTGTTGTATTCATGTGCAAACATGCAAACACTGTAGTCATTTGGGATTAAATTTTGATGTGATAAGTAATGATTACTTTTAGTATCGAACAACTTTGACAAACAACAACATTGCTGAATGTTATCATCCAATCAATTGAAGCTCCTACATGCATGCATGTTACATATATGTTGTACTTAGATGCCAGCTTGGCTGTAAACTCATATACACATGCATTGCACATGATTACCTGTTATTTACGACTTTAACCATACACTAGAGACATTTCAACCTATTTTTAAGCAGTCAGAAACTGCTGCCACACTTTACTATGTAGGTCATAATTATTGATAGTGTTTTTGTTGTATGCATGTGCAAACATGCAAACACTGTAGTCATTTGGGATTAAATTTTGATGTGATAAGTAATGATTACTTTTAGTATCGAACAACTTTGACAAACAACAACATTGCTGAATGTTATCATCCAATCAATTGAAGCTCCTACATGCATGCATGTTACATATATGTTGTACTTAGATGCCAGCTTGGCTGTAAACTCATATACACATGCATTGCACATGATTACCTGTTATTCACGACTTTAACCATCATGATGTTACACTAGAGACATTTCAACCTATTTTTAAGCAGTCAGAAACTGCTGCCACACTTTACTATGTAGGTCATAATTATTGATAGTGTTTTTGTTGTATGCATGTGCAAACATGCAAACACTGTAGTCATTTGGGATTAAATTTTGATGTGATAAGTAATGATTACTTTTAGTATCGAACAACTTTGACAAACAACAACATTGCTGAATGTTATCATCCAATCACTTGAAGCTCCTACATGCATGCATGTTACATATATGTTGTACTTAGATGCCAGCTTGGCTGTAAACTCATATACACATGCATTGCACATGATTACCTGTTATTCACGACTTTAACCATCATGATGTTACACTAGAGACATTTCAACCTATTTTTAAGCAGTCAGAAACTGCTGCCACACTTTACTATGTAGGTCATAATTATTGATAGTGTTTTTGTTGTATGCATGTGCAAACATGCAAACACTGTAGTCATTTGGGATTAAATTTTGATGTGATAAGTAATGATTACTTTTAGTATCGAACAACTTTGACAAACAACAACATTGCTGAATGTTATCATCCAATCACTTGAAGCTCCTACATGCATGCATGTTACATATATGTTGTACTTAGATGCCAGCTTGGCTGTAAACTCATATACACATGCATTGCACATGATTACCTGTTATTCACGACTTTAACCATCATGATGTTACACTAGAGACATTTCAACCTATTTTTAAGCAGTCAGAAACTGCTGCCACACTTTACTATGTAGGTCATAATTATTGATAGTGTTGGCGAAGCCTATATAGCTGAATCTCTGCAGACTGCCATCGCTGTCATTACACTATTGGCTACATAAGTGACAGATATCTATAGCAGAAAACCAAGACATTTACGGTAGCTACATGTAGCTGGTAGTTGCAGAGCTTTTAGTTCTACTTCACAGTTGCTTACCTGACAATTGTTCTGCCACAAACAATCAAGGGCCAGGCTGGTTTTACTAACAAGGCAAACATGCCGTTGCAATGTACATTTCAGAAATGCATGCAGGCAATTCTCAAGCCCACCTCCCCAAGTCAGCGAGACACTACTCACGTGAACTGCATCTGTAAGGAGCACCTGGTGTATGAAACTGCAGTTTTATTGTGCATGGATACAGCAAATATGGACGGGGATGATTCAAACGAACACAATGAATTGCCCTTTAATCTGCTAATACAGTTTCACATAATATATTGTTGTAATACAAAAAAAAACATAAAAATCGTACTAATGACTCCTTCTGGAATAATGATTCTTTGAGTCAATTTGTCTTTATTCTTCTGCAGAAGTTGAGAACCAAACCTGAGGTACTGATCTTATAACAGCTTTGCCGTATGCATCTTATACGGGCAAGTACTTTATACAAAACAAAAACCATAAAAAATATGAATGGAATTGTTATTAATGTGAAAGCTATCATGGTATAGAACGTTTTATGTAGACGAGTTTGTGAGTATGAAATGGCACCAGCCATGCCTACAATGAGTGCTAAACTACACACTGTAAGTATAACGGTATTGATGACATTGTAAGCATTATATTTATATGGCTTAGCTATGATATTCAAACTCAGCAGAATAAAAATAAAGACAGCACCAAATGTTACGGCTAGTTCAGAAACAGTAATGGCAAATAGCATGAAAAAAATGATCTTAATTAGTAGGTAGAGGGCAGCAAACCACCTGCAATCTCGTGTTCCATTAGTGCCATCCTTATAGCAGCCTTGAAACACATCCATGAACGTGTGCAGTGCCTGGCACCTGAGTCCACAGTAATTTATCGCTCTTTGAAAACACTGACATGGATACAGAAATAGAAGTAAAAGTGGAAGTATATTGAAGATTATAAGTGTTCCAAGTGCAAGCAGGGCATATGGTAGGTGCTCATTGCCAAAGAATTCAAGGGTTGCATCGGAGTATACATAGAGTTTGCTGAGTGATTGTCCGTGGATATCAAAGACCCACACAGGAAGCAGAAGGTCGAATGATACACTCAGAATCTTGGCATGTGATAGCAGAATAAATGTGGCAAAGGCATCAATCAGTGAAGTTTTAATGTTCCATTCTCTTCTGAAGCATTCATGAAAAGGCCTCCACAACCAAACAATAACGCTAATATTGCGATCATGCAGCTCAACTAGGATATATGTGATTACAATTAATAGTAGTGGGTATACTGCTATGACATAGTTCAGTGCTAGTATTTGAAGAATACCCATTTTAGGGTGCAAACAAAATGGCTCATATAGCAAGCTAAAGAAGTCCAGGCTCCAGAAGCCATACAGCGAAAAGAGTATGTTTACAAGATATTTATGGGGTGTTTGTCGCAGTGCAAGTGCTCGCTGTAATGGTGGTGCATACCCTATTTGGCAAAGTAGTACAAACACAGCCAAAGGACCTGATGTTAAATTCACCCTGAACACTACCACAATAAGACAAAACCCTGTTAGGGGTAGGAATGCGATCGCCACATATTTCACCCAATTGTTGCCATAGTTAGTGCACTCTATGCAGTCCACATTATAAGAATACACAGGTAGGGAATATCCATCTCTGCACTTGCCACATAGCTGACCTTCTCGATTGTAATACTGACACGCCACTATATTTAGTTGAGATGAATCAGGTGGCAGACTATAGTACGGAATTGCATTCTTATAATAATATTCCTTTTTGCGATACCTGCAGCCATAGAAGCAGGACCCAACGACAAGTGTCCTATTGTCTTTGGCAAATGTCATACAGAAACACAGATGTAGTACTACTGTCCTATACGTACTGTTGCATATAATTCTGTTTTCAAGGCTGCTACCACATTCACAAGTTGTGCTGCCATTGGTGTCGTGCTTGGAGATGAACCAAGTAGGACACGCCATATTATCAATTTTTCTTGTAGCCGGTTGCATGTCATATGGTGGCAGTCGGCCATGATTCACATATTGGTATTGGCGGTAAGTTGCTTTCATATGTATTGCATTGTCATCACTCTTATTTTGAGCAGCTCTTCCTTCTGCAAGCACTAAATACACTAGAACAGCAGTAATCACAGAAAACATAGCCGCACGCATCTAAATGTCTAAATGGCTAAACCTGAACTAGCATCACATGTAATCTCCTCAAGTATATCGATCGGTATACGGATTATAATAGCAAGGACCTGGTTTGGAGTTTAACTTTATGCAGGAACATTCACATCCTCTGAAAGTAGCTACCGATAGCAGATTAGTTGTAAATGAAAACAGTGGTACAAGAAGGAGTAATCACACAACCAGAACAAATTGTAAACAGTTCTCCAAATATGGGAATAACAACAATTTTCACTTTCGTGTTTTTTTAACATGATATCGTGCGAAAACGATAAGTAACTACTACCATAAACATGCCTAAAAACACCTTCTCCCTTATTCTCTTAATACAAAATGGATAACTGTTCCTACATTTGCATGTGTTAAAAGCCCACTTTTCAGCACTATCCAGCAGCTAGCTAGCTACAACTTCTGATGACTTAGGCCTCTAAGCTTGTTTAGGGACCTTACACTCAAAATGCTTATGGGTTTACCTAGTTCTAGTCTTGGCATAATCCTCCACAATGGGCCTGTGTACACTGTACTTATTACAACCCGGCTCCCAGGCCTCTCCATTCCATGTGTGCTATTTTCATTATAGGTCTACCCATTGGCATGCATGCCTTTTGTGTTGCTGACTCTGCTGTAAAAAAAGTCTTCAAGCTGCATAATTGAAAGCATACAATCTCTTCATCACTACAGGATTACATAATGAATGGCATAGCTGAATCGAAGCACCAAATAAGTGAATCACCAGTATATGTAGAGGAGTCTGGAAGCATAGGATGCCATATCATCCCAGCTATATTGCACTGTGATATCATGAAGGAGGTGTGCTGCTATGGGGCTCTATCAAGCATACCGGGTGTATGTAATGCTGCCCACGAGATCTTAGCCTCTCTTTTGGCTCTCAAAGAGGAACTCTTTTGGCCAGAGCTCAGGGATGCCCTTCTCCAGTGGCTACCATTCATAGAGGTACAGCAGACTAAGCAGCAATTTATCAAGCTGTACACTTAGTTGACACCTCTTCCATTTTGACCACTCCTGTTTTTGTGGTTCACTTATTCAAAGATTTTATCGCCAGCCTCATTCTCAGGCTCCAGTTTACAATTACAATTCCTTTTATACTGTTTAAGTACTATAGTTCTTGATCAGGTGCTGCTCTGTGGATCTACCCACATTTAGGTCTCCATACCCAATCATGATGACCTGTGCAGGCAGTTCCAGAAGCTATTGGATGCAGGGGAAGCCTCTGGTATTCCCAAGACTACTCAGCTTCACAGCTACCTCAGACTCTTGTTCTCAGACAGCACTGAGTATGTTATCAATCATTGTAGCCCTTGTGTAGGTGGATCAAAGTTACTGCTAGTGCGATATTATATTCGGCATCCTGTGGTTGACATTAACTTTTTTTTTTGTAAAAAAATCATTGTTAGGAATGCATATAGTTATTTTTATACCATCCGCATCTTGGATTGTATCTGAAAATTTTACCAGATAAGTGTAAAGCATTCAGCTGGTAGCATGGCAGCTCTTATTTCTTACATGACCTCTTGTTTCTTGCAGGCTTCGTGTGTGGTCATTTACCACCCTGTGCAAACTGATCATTTCGGATGATTCTGGGAAGCTGTCTCCCTTCTCATCAGAGGCTTCTCTGCCACTCCATGACGTTCTACTGCTAGGGAAGCCCTCACACAATGAATGGGATATCAAAAGACATAGTTCATTTCAGGTAATTCTGAAAGAGATTTGCATTATACTATATAGCAGGAGTATTTCTAGGAAGAAAAAAATTCGCTAATCACCCACCCATAACCAGAGGTTGGTTAATATATTATTCATGGTTAAAGTATGCCTTAGTATTTCTCATGACCGGTATTTACAAAGAGTATAGTAGAAATGTACCCTATCCACCCCCCCTGGAGCTGAACATCAGCCAGTTTGCAATTCAGGTGACCAAACAGAGGCAAAACAACTTCTCAGTATTGGCAGATTTATTGAACAATAACTATGGACTTACATTAGGGAATTCCCCCACATGTACATATATATACACCTCGTGGCCTGCTTGTAGAGAAGCTCAGATGTGTCTAGTTTGCAGATTCCAAATCCTCTTCTACACTAATCATGTGATTCCTATGATTGCTCATGTATAAAATTCTTTCTGATGAGAGCATACAAAGAGTGATTACATCATAATGACTTCATGGAAATGCTATATCAATTTATAATCATAGTCATAACTTTTGCAGAAATTATATTCATTAATAAACAGGCATGCACATGTTCAAGGAATACCAAGATAACAAAAAACAAAACCCTTTTTGGGGAAATACAATCATTACCAGATATCAGTGTGTATATATGTATGTACTACACATTTAATAACTCAGATATGTACTAGTGAAGTGTCTACCACAGACGTCGCCCAGTTACACTAGTCAGTGAATCCTCAGTATATTTGCTGTAGTCGATCTTGGTCAACTTGAGGAACTCTGGAATGGCCTTGCACCACACTCGGTGCCTCTCTTTCCAGTCCTTAGTTTGGCATTGCTTGTCACAGTAGCAGGCCACCTTGCAGGCCGCACATTTCTTGAGACTCGACTCCTCATCATTGGCCTTTCCACACTCCCAACAACTATTGGCATTTTGAGAGTAATGTTTTGACAAGGCAAAGAGATCACTTAGGCCACATGGTATGACTTTGACACTGTCTAGGCATTCAATTCGTAGCCCAATACTCATATCGAGGAAATAATGTTGCTGAGCTTGGATTACACAGATTGTGTGGCCTCTTTTCAATGTTCGGAAATTGAATGTACCACTTTCGGGATAGAAAGAGATATTAATGTTGTCCTGGCCATTTCGATCTCTCACGTTTACTCGGTTACGAAGAAACGGAATCTGAGACAATTCATCATTTACAATTTCTGCAACAAAACACCACGTGTAAGCATACTCATAGCATCCAAAACTTGATTCCTGCCAGTATCGGAGGTCAAGATCGTTATCCTCTCCCAAGTCTCGAAATGCAGGGAAGTAGTGTCTGTTTTGGAGGATATCTTCTCGGTATTTTGAACAGCTAGATTGATCACTGGTTGCCATGATTCCTGCATGACAAAAACTGACAAAATTATATATGGTTGTCTCATGCATAGATCTATATGCTTTAACTCAGTTCTTGACACAACTTACACTGCAAAAACAGAGTGGTCATTTTAACCCATATAGGGTTACGTCAGTTGCAGCAGAGAATGCAGTTCAATAAGATCACTTTACTCAGGGAAACCCAGCTCTTTGGTGGGGATAATAACAGGTTGGTACAGATATGCGTTCTTAATTGGCCTTTTGAAATTGGAGTAATATGTGTGTAAAACGGTTTAGCAGACTGCAACTGAGACAATTTAAACTATAGGTTGCAGAGAAACCCTATTTATTTGTAATGTATTCCATGAATGTTTTAGGAGTTAGGGCTGTCGCCACTGGCCCAGTTGGTCAGGTTTTAACCTGACCACTTTTCAGACAAATGTTTTCTTCGTATAGAAGTAGTTATATAGAGGGGCCATCAATGAAGTAACTATAGAGGGACCATTAATGCATATACACTGCAAATTGCATTTCTCTCCCGGCAAATCATAGTAACTAGACTTAGTGTGTGTGTGTGTGTGTGTGTGTGTGAAGTGGCCATGCCCACTAGGAGAGGGCTAATGCAAGTGGTGTGGTCACAAGAAAATTTTGAAATGGTCTCCTATTCCACACACCAATTCCATATTACATGAATCCTCTTCTATTCCACACACCTAAAACATTGTCATTGTAAGATGTGTGGAATAAGAGATTTGTGGAATAGAACATTCATGGAATTGAGGTTTGTATAACTGCAGGTTTTGTGGAATAGAGGATTCCTGGAATCACCCACCCCCAATTGTAGAATAGAACATTCAGAGAATATAATTTCTAGTTTTGGTTATTGCATTTGTTGTCTATAATGTGTAAACAAGTGGATCACTTTACACAAATATTTCTCCAATTTGAAAAGGAAAGAAAGGCCAATTAACAACACATACCTTTCCCAGCCTGTTGCTATCCCCACCAAAGGAACATAATATAGCTGGGTTTCCCTGAGTAAGTGATCTTATTGTTATACACTTAACTGTACATTCTCTGGTGTCATGATTGCAACTGAGGTAACCCTATATGGGTTAAAATGACCACTCTGTTTTTACAGTGAGCTATAATACCAGGGGTATAAGCTGTGAAGAAAGTTTGATCAATAATGGCAAGATATCTTGAAGCTGTCTGACAAAAAGGAGGAAGATCACAGTTTCAAAGTGTAGCAATCATAGTCGACCTACTACAGCAAGATTTCTTACTAAATATGACTGTATTGTCAGACAGCTTCAAGATATCTTGCCATTATTGATCAAACTTTCTTCACAGCTTATACCCCTGGTATTATAGCTTGGTAGAATTGTTGACCTTATTGAACAATGTGAGTTAAAAATTAAGGACTTACAGTTTCTAATCCAGCTTCAATGGTGTAGCTTGTTAGTGAATCCCCTACGTGTACATAAACTCCGTCGCCTGCTTCTAGAGAAGCTCAGATGAGTGTCCTGTTTTATTAGATTCCAAATCCTGCTCACTGCACTAATCATGTGATTCCTACGAATCTCGAGCATCCGGTGTTTACATCATAATGACTTCATGGTAACCTATAATAATCATAGGCATACCTTCTGCAGAAAGTATATTCATTATGTAAATGTTCAAGGTAAACAATACTTTGGAGAAATACAATCATATCAGCACTTATGTATGTACTACACATTTAATAACTTAGATATGTACTAGTGAAGTGTCTACCACAGACGTCGCCCAGTTACACTAGTCAGTGAATCCTCGGTATATTTGCTGTAGTCGATCTTGGTCAACTTGAGGAACTCTGGAATGGCCTTGCACCACACTCGGTGCCTCTCTTTCCAGTCCTTAGTTTGGCATTGCTTGTCACAGTAGCAGGCCACCTTGCAGGCCGCACATTTCTTGAGACTCGACTCCTCATCATTGGCCTTTCCACACTCCCAACAACTATTGGCATTTTGAGAGTAATGTTTTGACAAGGCAAAGAGATCACTTAGGCCACATGGTATGACTTTGACACTGTCTAGGCATTCAATTCGTAGCCCAATACTCATATCGAGGAAATAATGTTGCTGAGCTTGGATTACACAGATTGTGTGGCCTTTTTTCAATCTTTGGAAATCAAACACGCCACTTTCAGGGTAAAAAAAGATAGGAATGTTATCCTGTCCTTTTCGATCTCTTACATGCACTCGGTTGCGAAGAAAAGTAATCTGAGAAAATTCATCATTTACGATTTCTGCCACAAAACACCACGTGTAAGCACACTCATAGCATCCAAAACTTGATTCCTGCCAGTATCGTAGGTCAAGATCGTTATCCACTCCCAAGTCTCGAAATGCAGGGAAGTAGTGTCTGTTTTGGAGGATATCTTCTCGGTATTTTGAACTGCTAGTTTGATCACTGGTTGCCATATTCCTGCATGATAAAAAGTGATGAGATTATATATATCCCATGCATAGGTCTATCTATATGCTTTAACTCAGTTCTTGACACAACTTACTAATACTTTGTACAACTCAATGTAGTTATATACACGTATTTAGTAAGAAATCTAGCCATAGCAGGTTGACTATGATAGCTACACTTTGAAACTGTAGTCTTGCTCCTTTTTGTCAGACAGCTTCAAGACATTTTGCCATTATTGATCAAGCTTTCTTCACAGCTTATACCCCTGGTATTATAGCTTGGTAGAATTATTGAACAATGTGAGTTAAAATTATGGACTTACAGTTTCTAATCCAGCTTCAATGATGTATCTTGTTAGTGAATCGTACATAAACTCCGTCGCCTGCTTCTAGAGAAGCTCAGATGAGTGCTCACTGCACTAATCATGTGATTCCTACAAATTACTCTCTAGCATCCAGTGTTTACATCATAATGACTTCATGGTAACCTATAATCACAGGCATACCTTCTGCAGAAAGTGTATTCATGATGTACATGTTCAAGATAAACAATACTTTTGAGAAATACAATCATAACCAGATATGTACTAGTGAAGTGTCTACCACAGACGTCCAGTTACACTAGTCAGTGAATCCTCAGTATATTTGCTGTAGTCGATCTTGGTCAACTTGAGGAACTCTGGAATGGCCTTGCACCACACTCGGTGCCTGTCCTTAGTTTGGCATTGCTTGTCACAGTAGCAGGCCACTGTGCAGGCCGCACATTTCCGACTCCTCATCATTGGCCTTTCCACACTCCCAACAACTATTGGCATTTTGAGAGTAATGTTTTGACAAGGCAAAGAGATCACTTAGGCCACATGGTATGACTTTGACACTGTCTAGGCATTCAATTCGTAGCCCAATACTCATATCGAGGAAATAATGTTGCTGAGCTTGGATTACACAGATTGTGTGGCCTCTTTTCAATCTTTGGAAATCAAACATGCCACTTTCAGGGTAAAAAAAAGATAGGAATGTTATCCTGTCCTTTTCGATCTCTTACATGCACTCGGTTGCGAAGAAAAGTAATCTGAGAAAATTCATCATCTACGGTTTCTGCCACAAAACACCACGTGTAAGCATACTCATAGCATCCAAAACTTGATTCCTGCCAGTATCGTAGGTCAAGATCGTTATCCTCTCCCAAGTCTCGAAATGCAGGTAAGTAGTGCTCGTTTCGGAAGATGTCTTCTCTGTGTTTTGAACAGCTAGATTGATCAATTGCTGTCTCCATTCAAAGTTTGTTCCATGTATGAAAACTCTGTCTACAGCTATAGAGATAGCTTACTAATTAGCTCATCCAAAACTGACTAATTAATAGCCTCATTCCCAAGCTTAAGGCTAGCTAAATAAACACCCTATAGTATGAAATACAACATCCAAGTTTGATTTTAAAAAAGTATCTAGCATGTAACTCACACTAATCTGTGATCTTACTTCTTGTCAGAGAGCTTCAAGAGATCCTGAGATAACACTGCACACTTTATGCACTAGCTAATTTCAATTTCTGACTGAAACACCTACCCAATTTTACTGAAAATAGTACAGTTTCTCTGAACATAGCTACCCAATTTCACTGAAAACAGTTGAATATGTGTTTCTTGAGAAGCCAAACAAATTATATAAATGTGTTTTGCTTGTTCCTGTTCATGTCACTAACCACACAATACCTTTCTGGTTCTGCTGAATAGCTACATACAATCTCTCCTACTATATTCGGTCACTGGTACAAACAATATACATAACAATGCCATTATTGTGTAACCATAGAAAGTTCCTGTAAATGACTGCTGGCTGATGTTGTTTAGTCTCAGTGAGGCCTAACCTTAGCAGAAATGGACCTGCATGGGGTCGAGAGTGCCTGATGTTTAGTCTCTAGGGAAATGCATGTGTATGTATGTTTAAAGTAAACATAGTTATGTTAGCTTAAATTCCTACTGCTCAGTTACTTAATTTTCTTATACTGTATTACTATTTTACACGCAGTGCTGTACCAATAACCTCATAAAACATGAACTGTAATTTGTGGGCTATAGCTACTATTTGTGTAACTATGCAATGTAAGTTACCACCTTCATTTCTCATATTTTATATACTCCCAGTACATGTTTCTAAAAGTGGTGGAGTCCATAAAACACACAATGATTGTTTGCAGCTGATGAATTGAATAACCATCTTTGAGTTTGGTTTGTTATTTCTTTAATTATAGGTGTACTGTATAGACTTCCCTATGTGCTGTTTTTTCTCATACTAAGTATATTTTCTTTACCACTAGCGAGATGATATGGTGAAGCTTCTACATATCCTGAGGTCACCAGTCATGGACACTACTCTCAAGAAATCAGCTCTGGAGCAACTAGCAATAATCTTACAAGGTTAGTAATGAGGGCTTGGCATGGTATGGCTACAGCAGATTTTGGTTCCGTTCCAACATTGCACATTCCGTAAGTGTCTATGCAAACAACTCACAGGCAGTCTGTTTTGATTGTTTGAGCTAGCAATGCCTGCCAAACCTTTCAGGAACAAGCATATCTCTGATCTTCACCTGCAGATCGTGCATCGGCACATTCAATGAACAATTACTTATTGTCATACGTTTGTGTAACCACTGTTACAGAACATGCAATTCTTGAATGGAACTGCAATCCACTTTACAGTATACTATATGTCTAGATTACCATCTAGTAGTATTTCTAGTTACTCTAAACTTCACCTTTACTCTTTTCCTGCTAGAGACTACATGCATGTGTATGAATGAATCACCTTGGTAACAACATATAGACAAATAGTAACCTTGTTCCCAGGCCTCCACCCTATATGCTATAGACAGAGCCTGGGAACGAGACTAGACAAACAGCAAGAATTACTAGTAAAGTTGAAAGACTCGCATATAATGTTATAGTGCCATTATCGTTCAAGGAATATAAACCAGTTCTTGCACTACTCATGCACTTGATCTCCACTGCAGACTGTTCCCTCCATGAGCTAGCTCTGGAAGAGGGCATGCTGGCTGATCTCTTGACAGCCTTCGAAGCCGCCCTCCACGGCAGGGTTACTTCCCAAGAGGAGGGAAGCTTAGAGGACTCTACTGATGACCCCCTTCAGCTGCTCAAACCAAGCATACTCTGCCTGAAGCTGCTGACCCACTCTATTGCCACCCTCAGGGGACAGCTGAGTGCCGATTATACCTTCCTACTGGATACACTCAGAGGTATAGGTACTCTGAAAATTCGTAATACATGCAAGTAGTATTCACTTTCTACTAACCACAAATGTGGTTCGAGTGCTTATTATATGATTGTACACTTGCTAATAGACTCTACACCCAATTCCTACACTCTGGAATTCCCTGTAATACAACCTGAAACAGCATGTTTACCGTCCATGTAGTAGAATACTGGGGTAGTCCAATGAGGGTTAATGAAAAAATGTACAGCACATTTTAGGTCAACATACCGTAACAGCATGTTGGAGCACATTCCAATGCCAGCTGGAATGGATTGTTAATCCAGCAATACTACCCCAGTATCCTATTTCAATCATCCAATGTAGGCATGTAGCACTACACACTCTGAAACAGAAGTGTATATATTTTGGTGTGCATAGGACTCACTCTTCCGTTCCCCCATGACAAAGACAGCAGCATAGCAGTCAAAATGTTGATATTAATAGTTTTTTGAAATTTGAGATGAATCCATCATATTTGCACGTATAGCACATTTGATACAACATTCTCTTTTATGCAGCCACCTTGTTGTGCCACAAAGACCCTGAATTCCTCTACAATGCATCCAAGCTGCTATCCAGCCTGCTGTTTACTCCCGTTGCTCAGTTCTTCCAGCCTGGGAATGAGACCTCTGGAATACAGCTGCCCGAGTCCATCACAAACAGGTACATGTATAGATTCCTGCAAAACATACAAGCACTGTAGTAAGGTGACAATGCTACATCCACAAGTTATGTACTATACTTACTTACAGTACCAAGCAACCGTTAATGCTCATACACACTTACCCTTACCATAGAAAGTGTGTGGGATTATGTTTTACTTTTCTTGTCCAGGCTTAGATTTCCATTTCCCATGGGGTTCTACATTTTGGAACCCTGCCACTCCACCCCCTCCCCATTGGAGCTGAAACTGCTCTCTTCAGAACCTGTACTAAGCATGCTCAGACTCCACTACCATGCTGTCATGACAGGCGGTACTGAGAAACTTGCTACAGCGAACAAGGAAGACTTGCACACGACAGAGGAAAAACTGGCCATGCCAGAGGGTGACTTTGTAGCGTTAAAGGGTTTGCACATGAGCACAGCTCTGAGTGACTCTTTAGAGAGGCTGCAGGCTGCAGCTTCACACCAGGAGGTCACTGACCGGCTGCACCATGTTGGAGTTGTCCTTCAGGGGTTCAGCGAGAGAGGCGAACACCACAAGATAGGAACTGAAGAGCTGAACTGGAAACAAATACTTGAAAGGTAGGTATTTAAATGCAGGGGTGCATATACCTCAACATTGTCCACTCTTGATCAGTGTTGTTGTTGCTACAAGCCTAGACTACATGACTACTTTCGGTAGTGTCTGTACTTGCATAGTAATCCTATGGAAGTGTCTCATTGAATACTTCGTCCTCAGATAGTTTGTTCATGCATAGCTACTCTGATTTCCAGGTACCTCGTGGCCCACCCAACCACCCCAGAGGACTCTACCCTCCTTGCCTCAGTGCTGCAGTTCATCCAAAGCCTAATGCGCACTGATTCGACCCGTGTGGATCTGTTCAGTCCACTACAGCTCACCTGGCTGGCAGAAGTTACGTCTGGCCCCAGTGCTGTGTGTTTGCAGCTACTGCAGACTTTTGTTCAAAGCGCTGATGAACATAGGCACAACTCATTTGACCCCCAGAGGTAGGCACTATAAACCCCCCCTAGTACTATTAGTAAAGCCCACCCATAGTACACACCAAGTAATGGAAATTCATCATCCATACATGTGTGCAAGTTGGGTACATGCATGTGCTGTATCGCTTAATATGTGTGCATACCCATTGTTACATTAGACAGAGACATTATTAGTAATGGGTTATGAATGAAGTAGGATTTATCTTGCACCAGTTCACTTACACAATGTCGTACAGGACTCTACAGAAGACACTGCTACAATTCTATGCCTCCCTGATGGGTAAGATTGTTAGGACCGATGATGTTACAGGCTACAACCCATTGAAGCTTGTTCAGACCCTGTGTCAGTGCCTGGATGTGGCTGGCTCTCCCAACTACTATGACCTCCCTCTGCTGGAGAGCTCGCTAGAGTGTCTACGGCACCTCACTGCTAGGTGAATGTGTGTATGTGTGTCTTTGCGCGCGTATGTGTGCATGTGTATGTGCATGTGCGTGTATGTGTTTGTACTACGTTTGTCTCGTTCCCAGGCCACACAGTCTGGGAACAAGGCTAGTTGTATGGCCTGGGAACGAGGCTAGTACTACATGCGTGTGTGTGTGTGTGTGTGTGTGTGTGTATGTGTGTATGTTCATGTATGTATGCATGTACATGTACATTTGTGTCGCTTGTGTGGGTATAACATGAATTGTGTGTGAACATGTGTTTATTGTGATATATATCATATTATTGCAGCCATCTGATGCGGAAAGCTCAAGGCACAGAGTGGCTAGCTCTCCACTTGAAACTGATGACATCATTGAGACAGGTAACTGCATATGTACACACATCCATATATGGCCCTACTTTCATTGGTAAAGTGATATTAGGTGTGTTGTAACATCACTAATATTGGAGCCCTTCTCCCTATGAATGTTCCCCTTCTTCTCTCACACTTAATGACTCTTAGTCCCAGACCTTGGCTTCTCCCCCTCACAAAATAAGTGCACTAAGTCCAGTTTCTTGGCCCAGCCTGAGGTGTGCTCTGGGAATGTTCAAGAGTATTGACATTTCATTCTTGGAATGCTATTATAGAATGATAAAATCGTGATGTTTCGATTTGTGGTTGAGGTTTATCAGCAGTTTGGATGAACCAGTGATTGACACTGTTCTTGATGCCACTTAGAAACTGGAAAGTGTTTCCTCGGATAAAGCAAGTTGCAGTATTCTACTTCATTGTATCAAGCCAAGAGTGTCTTCTCTACACCACAAGGAATAGTTGTATATTAGTGTACAAGCTTATAAACCTTGAACACACTGCCCATTGGACCAGGAATTTAGCTTGGTGTGCCATACTGTCCCGCATAGGGAAGAACTCCAGGTCTGGGCATGAGACTACTTAATGACCCACTGGGTTCCATCACCTCCTTTGACCTGTTTCCCCTTGTGTTGTTCCACTTTACAAAGTAGCTTCCTCCTCAAGCTACACCTTGTCCATTAATCTCCACTAATTACCCATTTGCATTAAGTCCTTTTTTCCTCCAATGACCCTTCCTTCCCAGGTACTGTGGTCGTTCCTCTCTGGCCGTGGGTCTCTGCTGGCCTCCTTCATGGGCAAGGGAGTGACCTCCCGAGCAGCCCTCTCCCTCTCCCATCTCCTGCACACTACTACTGCACTCAGACCACCAGAGGTTAGGCTAGCTACGTAGCATGCTCAGCCAGGTACAATTGCACTGTAGAAATTTTCTTACTGCTACGGCATTACGTTACCTTTCCAATGCTAAGGAAAGTAAGCATATATTCAAAAGCTATGAATGCTTGAATCCTGACATCATGTGGCGAAGAGTCCTATGACACACTTATTACTAGCTGAGTAGTTTTCATTAACTGCTGCACCATGCACCTTAAGTTAATAATTAAGTAACTTGTACCTGCACTATATTTTCAATAGGATGGGTCCATCCACCTAAAAGTATGTGAGTATAATGTTTAAATTTATGCCCAGTATTTATAAGGCCGTTGCTACATTGGGATAAAAAATAGTACAAGTATCTCTGACTATAAAATAGTACTCAAAAAAAAGAAAGAGAGAGAGGAAAAAAAATAGGCCCTGGCCGGATTTGAACCAGCGATCTCCTGTTTACTAGACAGGCGCTTTACCAACTAAGCCACAGAGCCTTGTTAGCAACCAGAACGTGAAAATAGCAGAAAGTGACGTTCTGTCAAGTCCATGCAAAAAGCATTTACTTGCATGGATTCAGGACAACCATGGCATGGGAGACAGGTGAAGCATGCCCTATAAACAATCTGCAGGCAATTTATCAATATTAGCCCCAAGTCAACGCCCTATCTCTTCCTCCTTTGCAGAGTTGGTGGCTGCAGTGGCTGCAGTCATCTCCTGACTCTGGACTCCTATGGCTGCATCTCTTGGTCGAAGACAGGGAGCCTCAGGTGAGTGGAGTCAGTAGTCATTGAGGGTACACCCTTGATTTTAAGAGGTCTAAGTATGACACTCCTTCAGACCTGCATTTTGTCAACTGCAGCCCACTCCTTGCTTTAGCAACAGAAGCTGAATGTACTGACTACCTTAAAGTATACCGGGAAACATTTGTGGGGTAATCTTTTTTGCTACATTCACGTTTACGCTAGCGGTACATGTATGTGCATGTAGAGTAGTCTTTTACATGTTCATTGCTAGCCTCATTTCCAAACTCTCTGCTCTTGTGGAGGAGAAGAAACTCCACTCCCCCCCCCCCCCCCACAAGAGCCAGGGAACTAGGGTAGTTTTTGACTGAAAATAATCCTACTATATGCCGGATAGCAGGCATTTTTATCATGTTCCCCAAGCTTAGGGATAAATAGTCGCTCATTCTGGCTACCTTTATCTTTGGCAGTGTAGTAAATTTAACCAATTCTCCCCTCACGACTAAAATATGCCCCCCCCCCACACACACAGGTGCAGTATGCAGGTCTGTGTCTGCTGGCCTCCCTCTGCTCCCAGTCTAGTGTCGTAGAGCTCATCCTCAGTAGTTGGACAACTGCTCACCCACTTGGGATCTGGGGTGTGTGTTTGGGTGTGGCTTTGGATTCGGAAGGGTGTGGTCTAATCAGACAGCAGGTGGGTAGGGCAAATTTGATGCATACACGAAGACTGCTGATTAAAATGCTCGTATATCTCTAGTACTAGGTCTTGACTATGCTGGAAGTGCTTATAATAGAGCAATAGTCAGCCTAGGCCCCCGTGTGCATCCGGGGGGCTACCTCAGTCCCAGTCCTCACCCCGTATGCACCTAAGATGTGATGTCAGTATGACTCAGTAAATGGTCTGCATGCATGCCACCAGAGAATAAGACCTGATTTTAGAAGCCAGTTTTATTTCTGTTGTAGCCCTTACTAGGTAGTGATAGCAACTACCTGTTCCTGCGTGTCCCTGTATAGCCACACAAGGCATATTGCGCTTGTGTATCCCTAGCCTTAATGATTGTCTGTGTTACTGCTTTAGGCGTACATGTACTTGTCCCTAATACTATAACATTTTTTTGTAGGCTTTTTGCCGACATAGCATTACAAAGTAACACTGTTTGCGTTTTAGAGGGAGTGGCTAGAGGGAGTGGCAAGAGGGAGTGGCTAGAGGGAGTGGCAAGAGGGAGTGGCTAGAGGGAGTGGTTAGCTAGAGGGAGTGGCTAGAGGGAGTAACTAGAGGGAGTGGCTAGAGGTGAAGACTTTTACTAGAATATGTTTAGGGTGGAATGGTCTGCTACTAAGATGGAGCACTGCTAGAGAAATTATTATTCTATTTCCTGTTACTATAGGCCCTTTTTGTTCTTGTGAGTCTCACTGCTGTCTGTAATGGACACAGAAAATGGGACCTCTTCCTTAACTACAGCACAGATGAGGTAAAGCGAGCCACTAAATACCATAAATACTACAGAAGCATGTAGCTAGGCTGCAGTATTTTGAACTGTGAATATATACCTTCACTCAATCATCACTTTCTCCAATAGATTACTGTTCATGGACAGCAAGCTCTTGAGATACTCCTCGACCACTTCAAGCTGATTCCCACTCTACTTGCCAAGATCCAAATGCAGCAACTGGACACTTTAAAGCAGTCGACTGCCACACTCCTACAGGAACTACCACCAGCTATGGCAAGGGGCCAGTCCTCAAGTTTAGCAACTAAGCTGAAGGGGGCTTTGAGTGATACTAGTGCCCGCAAACCCACAGAAGATAAGCAAGAATGTCATGATTTGTGTAAAGGTTCTGATTTTCAGAGTGCTTCAAAAACGACTTCTGCTGTGCTCAAATGTTGTGAGCCACATTTCATGTCAGGGGCCTGTCGTCTACTTTACAACCTGCTTCTGGCATTCCCGGAGGTGGTAGGAGCTCAGCTTTACAACCATGGCTTCATTAAGGGCTTGATTGGGTATGTACATTTCTGGCAAGAATAGAATATACAAAGTATTTGACTGTGCATAAAAGTAGAAAGTGTCAGTTCATTCTTTTGTTCACTACTATTCTAGAATTCTGGATCCAGATGTTCTTAAACTGTTCCTGTTGACAAGTAGCTACAATGCTATGAGGTATGAGTTCATAATGATTATAGAAGTGTTAGAGCGAAAATTTCATGATGTGACCACTCCAGCATTCTAAAAGTGTATGTTCAATGAAATTTTTTTGCAGAAATTAAGGGACTTTGAAATGACTACTATAACATCTTACTGTGTTTTGTTACATAAGAATAGATATATTTTTTTCAATGTATAAAAACTGCGGAATTCACTTTGTAAATGTCAGTGTTCAGCATCTAAATATCACGACCAAACACATGATAGCGGACACCCTTTCCATGATGTATAGATCAAATGTCCAGTAAATTATACCATCTTCCCATGTAGCCACTTCTCCTGCTCAGCCTGGGTTAAAATGGCCACTGATGCTGTCAATCTGCTAAGGGGAGTCGTACTTCTCACCCCTGATGCAATACTGCCACACTTGCTAAAGGAAGTGGTGGTGATGTCATTGTGCAAAATGTTTACCTGTGTGACATCATTTCAGGAGAGTCGACGAAGTAAGATTACCAAAATAAATTATACTACATATGTATTTTGCCATAAGCCGAAGCAGAGGTATATAGGTGTATACTTCTCACTTTGTGACTGCTGCTTAATCAATATTTTTTCAGATCCTGATTGCTTGCTTCTCTGCTGTACTATCATGGCACTAATGCAGAGCGTGGTTGAAAGGGTGAACTGTGCTTCTAAGGCTGAAGTAGTGTTCGCTTCACTGCAGCTACATTGGGAGAGTTTTGGTAAGTGTTACTTCTGCATCATGCATGGTGTGGCCTTTTTGATTAGAGGCTTAGTCCAAGGTCTGAAACTTTACATATGACACACCTTCCTTGTGTCTTGTGAACCCATACTGTGCCAATTTTGTACTGTGTGTCAATTCTCCTTTTCTTTTGTCTACATAGTCTGCTTATTATGTCACTGCCTGCTCCACACTGGAGCCACACCTCCTATCCCAAGAGGACTGGGTCTGCTCTGCTCAATACTGGCCCATCGGTTCCAGGAGATGGCAGCTGGGACTAGGCCTGATCCAACCAGCCAAGCACTCACAGACACTCTTAAGTGTCTGTTAGATGGCAACAATGAAATTGATTCTGGTGATTCACTGGTAGTTGGAACTATGGATGATGGAGTGCATGACAGGAATGGCTTATTATCTGAGAGGGAAAAGGTAGAGTTGAGTGATGGTAGTCAACTAATTGGCAGCATTCCGCATGTAATTCATTGTTGGTGTTTGTACTGCATGTAATGAATCTGGTAGTGTCTATTTTTAATTTTGACTTAGGAAATTGTCCACAATACAAGTGGGAGTATGTTATGCGAAGCACTGCTGAAAGCGTATGATGGAACATTAGATGGGGAATGCAGGCAAGGTGGCTTGGTGGCCAAAAATAGGCAGTTGATCTCTGAGACTCTTGGGGTCCTGCTAGCCTGCAGTGCTTCTGCAAAACAGTCTGCACTCAAATGTAAGTTATATGTGTAAATAATAGTAGTCGTCAATATTCACATGCCTACCTTCTTCATTAGCTGGTTTGATGGAATCAACACTTGAGCAAATGAAGATGCTTCATGCCAAGCTTTGTATGGAGTCTCTGGACCAGGCTTCTCAACCCAATAGGAAGAAAAAGGTTATCAATCTTCTATCATATTTACATGATCATTATTATGCTATATACCTGTGGGGAAAATGTAATAAGCTTAGCAAGCTTTTTCTTGTAGGACTCTCCACTGATGACTGAATTAATAGCTGCAGTGAACCTTCTGAGAAACTTCACGTATAAGTCATCGGATGTCAAGGTAGAATGTTATAATAAATGTGCATTTGTGTATGCTGGCAAGGGAACTAACCTCCTTAAGTGCCCGGCCCGTAGGAAACTAAGAAAGTGTTAATGGGTTAGAGGATGAAGCCCAAGATACAATTAACACTTCTAGCGTTTTCAAGGAGGTTAATGCCCTCTAGGGAGGGGTCAATATAATTATCTATCTTAGCTAAATGAATAAGGTCACAGCCCCTAGCAACATGCAAAGGGACATCGGGGTTCAAATGCCCTAGACTAATTAGATAAGTTTGAAGGAAATGAATGTATTCTTCTGTCGAAGGACTTCACTAGCCCATTGGGTAAGAGCTTCTGATTAATATTCAAAACGTCTTGAGGTCAATCCCCAGCTAGGTTGTAAGTTACTTTTCTATATCTGGATGGATTTACATGCCGGAGAACTTGTAGTACACTTTCCGAAACACTTCAGGTCTTCTCATTATTGTCATTTTCACTCTGCATACGCAACATTATTAAAATAGAACCTCATGTAATTGTGCCCCTTTAATTTCTCCTTTCCACTATAGTGTGCAGCTCTGGAGAGCCACCTTCCAGCTATTATACATAAGCTGTGGTCCTGGTGTATAGTAGAGAAGAAACTGCTACTACCAGTGTTAAGGCTGCTCACAGTGATCACTGCTCAGCATCCCCAGGGTGAGCACTCAGACAGGCTCTGTATTGCTCATCTTTTGTTAAAGTTTATGCTACAGATTGACTGTATTACACATCTTAAGATGCTGGAATGAGCACTGCATGCCTAAATTTCTGCACACAGGCCGCATGTCCCTAGCTAGCGGTGGTAAGGGATCCAACAGCCTCCTACACAGCATCCTCAAGCTGGCCTCCCACTCAACCACCAGTCATGGAAGCTGCCGCTCTGCTGGGATTGCCAGTCCCCACTTGGACACCCTCAGGGCTGTGTTCACTCTCCTGGCCAATTGCGCCCTCTCACCAGAGTGCAGGGCTGTGATAAAAAAGGTCTACTTACATGTATAAGCAATGCTTGTTTCGTACAACATGTGCATAGTTAATACATTGGTGGTTCAAAAGGATGTGTACTATGTGGTATTATTCTATTATCACTATACATACCATGATATGCAAACAATCCGTGCTGTGCTTAGCTGATAATTACTACTACTCATTATGAAACAAGTTTTGAATAGCTGAGTTCTTTTCTCTCCAGGTTAACTTCCTAAATACTTTCCTAAATCTGAATCCCAAGTCGGAGAAGGCCCCAGGCAGTGGGGGAGTGAGACTGAGCACTCTTTGGGGACACTTCTTGGGTAACCTTTCATTCTCAACTGAGGGACAGCAGATGATTGCCAAGATTCCTGGTGTGTCAACGTAACCAGGGTGACGTATTTTGGGGCAACACTGTACATCTATTTGATTAGCAATTAGCACTAAAACTTACAGATAGCTTCATACATGCAGGGTCTCTGGATGTGTTGCTGGATATCTACCAGTGTACCAGTAATGATTCTCAGACCCAGTGCTTAGTGGTTTTGAGAAACCTGTGCTTTTATGGACCAAACAAGACCATGCTATCTTCTAATGGTAGGTTCCAATGACTTCATCAGGTAATCTGAGAATTGTCAATTTTCATATGCCTGTACTTGCAAATCCAGTGATTGCATTGCATTTCATGATTTACCATGCCCTAACACAGATTAAATATCTTTCCCAGAAAACTTCCTAATGATACTTTCTAACAGCCTCTGCTCTGAAGAAAGGAAACAAACTACATTGGCTGCCTCAGCAATATGGGCACTACTCCACAACTGTTCAAAGGTTTGTCATTTAGGCCTTAGCTATCGTAACTGAGTCAATCAATCGGTTTATTTACAGCCCATACCACAAATATCTATGCTGAATATCAACTATTTATGAACAGGGCTAGCGCTATTATAGAAGCGAAAGGATAATTTACTTCCCTGACCCTGGTTCCTTTTAAAAGAAAGTTAGTATTTGTTTCATGCTCAGTATAATATTATACCAGCAGTATAAAGTACATGCAACCAAGCTTAATAATTAAATCCATGTTTGTATGAGGACACTGTCAGTACTTTCAGTCTCTCCAATGTGTGTTTCATTGCCCTTATATAGATTAAGCACTCATTGAAGAAAGCAGGCTTGTCTAAGAAACTGGAAAGCATTGACTCAAGACTAAAAGTGGCTGTATCATCAGGTATGTTCTGCAAGGCATTCAATGCTAATTGTAGGCCTGTGTGCATGGCTAGCTGTATAGTAACATCAGTGTTAGAGAAGTTATTATGAAGTTATAATTTATACCATTTCTCCTCTGCAGACTACAGAACTGACAGTAACCATGAACTGTGTAGGACTGCGGTATCTCAGGCACTGACTCTTATTCAGTAGACATTATCATAATTCATACACCACATCTGGCAGTCCCAGGAAGAAGTTTTAAATTTAGTCATCAATCATGCTTTGAACTATAATTGAGACATAATGCTCTGTTTCTACTGCCACGTACGTTCTTAGATTCTGTGTACAGAGTGTGATGTACGTATAATAGTGCTGCTCAATCTATAATACAATGTACTACAGAAAATAACCATGTAAACAATAATTACCCAGAAGATGCCAGCACGGGGAGGGTAAACTTTGTGTGGTTACAGTGGCCGCATTAGAGTAGTAGAAGGTTCAAGTTTTAATTTTCTGACAAAATTGTGAGTTTCCAAAAGTGAATTAAAGATTACACAAAAATTGGTATCAGATTCTACAGTATTCATTGATGGAGTGATGGCGTCATAGTTTGCCGTATTTGCGCAGGAATCCATTATGGAAGTCTGCAAATTGCTCCAGCATATCCTCCAGATCCTCTTCTGAGGGGAGGATGGTGGTCCTGTACCAGGAGAGGGTAGAGGGAGGTGTGTGTGTGTGTGTGTGTGTGTGTGTTTATGCAGTGAAACTCTAAGAAATAAGAAACAACGACTGAGCTATTGGATCCCCTGCACGGAATGTTACAAGATATAATTTGGATGGAGTGAGTAATAACGGGACCTGTCTCCATTCTCTTCCTCCCACTCTTCCCCCTGGCCAGGAGCACATGAAGCCAGTGAGGGAGCAGGTGTCAGCAAAATTCACGCACGGTGGACAGACTAGTAAACTCCAAATAACTAGCTGTATGCACACATGCTTAGACTACACACGATGAACATTATTAACACACTAAAATTAATGATGGCTGAAGCGATTGTGAATACCAGTATCTTCCAGGACTAGTACTGACAGATAGTGAGAGTTTGGAAAAGGTACAGCACTACCATATTTAAGAATGTAGCCTCCATGCTTGAATTTCACTGCCTATCAATGTACTGCACGATGCGCCTTGCTTCCTGGCGGACTGGCTCAATTCGCTCCTACTCCATGCAGTTTTCGTGGTGGAGGCTAGGGAAAATCTGGGCATAAGACAATTGACAACTGACAAATACTTATACATGTGTCTATGTGCAAACTTATAGTTCACACACTTCTTAATAGAGGAGCCACATCTAACAGCACATGTACAACAGGTACTTAGTTACTGAGAGTTGTTCAGTGTACCTGAAGTGCCAGGTTCCTTCCTTCTGCCCAAAGCCACTGCCAGGCACCACACACACGCCTTTCTGTCTCAGGAATTCCAGGCAGTAGTACGTATCTAAGTTCTTCAAATTTTCTTTCTGTGCATGTGTGTTGTGTGCGTGTATGTGTGTATATGTTGTATCTCCATCTCTATACAACAGCCTCATACACAAGTTCCACTGCCTTTTACACACATTGTAAAAGCATAGGCCAGTGACAGTGTAAAACGCTGGGCAGCGGAGCCTCGATACGTTATGATAACATCCATGCAGCTGCTCACCTTGGCGTCCTCCCAGGCCTCCTCTGGGATGTCAATCCTGGGAAAGGCGTACATGGCTCCCTGGATCTTGTTGCAGTGCACCCCCGGAATCTGGTTCATCCGCTCGTAGACAAGCTCCGCCTTCCTCTTCATTGCTTGCAGGATAACCCTCCGCTCCTGTTGTGCGAGCAAAAGAGTAATAACGTAATCATCCGTCACGGAGACCCTTAAAATAATATCTGATGCAGCTTGCGTGACGGGCAAAGGAAAAAGGTACTCTGTAATACAATGGGCTGTGCACATCACAGGTACATGTATACAATATTTAAGTATGAGTAAAGGGACCAGAAAATAGGTATTACTACAGTCTATCTCGCCTTGTTTCCAGTCTCCACTCCCAGCTCATTTACACATGTGACAGTAGTACTACATGCGAAAAAATCTGGAAGTGGAGACTGGGAGTCTAGCTACATACTGCGGACGGCTCTGTAAACTGCATACGGTCTCTTACTTGGTCAAACAGTTCATAGGAAGGGTCCCCAGGCTGGGGGGGCTTCACCATCACATCTGTCACCACCTTGGAGTTGGAGAGGGAGGGGGAGTGTGAGGGGGAGGGAGAGGAAGGAAGAAGACAAGCATTGTTGGCAAGCTCTTTCTGTCCCGCCCACAAACAGGAAGCAAAAACGCTGCTTCCTGTTTGTGGGTGGGATGGAGAGAGCCTGAGGATATCATCCACTCACTTGGCCGGGAGTGTTAGGACATAGATTGGTGGAGCAGAGTTTATATAGCTGCTCCTTGAGTTCATTATCAAATCCAGTCATCTCCATGTAGCCACCCCGTATGCCACACCTGCACATATACATGTGTGCGTGCGTGTGTGTGTGTGTGTGTGTATGCATGTATGTGTATACTTAATGAATACATCAACTCTACAAAGTACCTATAACAGACCCAGCCTATTTTATAGGCAATGTATATATACTGTACATAATTGAGTTTGAACTCACTCTCCAATATATCCCTTAGAGGTGGAGTTGAAGGAAACCAGCTGGAAATCTCTGTACTCGTCGCCCATGGAGTGGAGTATCTTACGGAAGGACTGGAACTCCACACCCTCCTCCCATATGTTCTCCTGGTACACCTGGGAGAGGACAGACATGTAGGCATGCTGCACAGATGGCGGATGTTGGGGGCACAAAACACCTTGCTACTATTAAGGTAGTGGGGAAAGTGGTGCCAATCCACTCTAAGAATTCTCATTTAAGAGCGGCAACTGCGTCCCACGGTACAGCAGCTGCTTCGTATTGCATAATGTGAGCTCGAACATGTATGCGTTTCCTGTGAGCCCCCTACTAGCCTCGTACCCAGGCCTCCCCTCGCAGCTGTTTTTGCAGCCGTGGAGCCCTCGCAGCTTTTTTTTCGCATCCGTGGCTCCATGGCTGCAAAAAAAAAGCTGCGAGGGGAGGCCTGGGTACGAGGCTAGGCTCCTGCATGGTACATGTATTTACAGGAATACACTGGCAAGGACAATAAAGGCACTCTCTTGTACTGCACATTCATCTCCCACGAGTTACATGTACATACATGTTACAAGCAATGGAGTTTAAGAGCCGAGGGAGTGAGTACCTCGTCACTGAACAGCAGCAGTCCCTCCTCATGGCAGAACCGGATGATGTCACGCATGTTTTCGTGAGAAAGGTTTTGCCCTGCAGGGGGAGGGAACCACACAATGATCACAGCCAGTAGCCTCACTTCTAGACCCCACTTGGCAGCTTTCTTGCACTGCCTAAAAGTTGCTACCAACAGATAGCTATACTGAGTTTGTAGAATGTTACTCCTACATGTAGAAGGCGATGGTAAAAGTTGATATTAAAATCAGTCTATCTGTGTGTAGGCTTGAAGCTAGTTTGTTAATAAAAGCTGCTTCTTATGTAGCTATTTGGTACTATCAAAAATGGTTGTTAAGCCTGCTATGCCATATTTCCACTGCACCTCTGGAATACTCTAACTGAGAATTCTCCAATTAATACTAATAAATACCCCCCCCCAAACTCACCAGTGGGGTTTCCGGGGTTGATGACCACCATGACCCTCGGCTGACAGTGTTTTCTGGCATCCCTCACCAACTGGGGTAACTCAGATACATTGACTGACCAGTTACGATCCTCAACTAGGTTGTAGCTAATCTGTGTGTGCATGTGTGTGTATGTGTGTGTGTGTGTGTGTGTGTGTGTGTGTGAGGTGTACCTATATTCATACTCTCATACTTATAGCCACTCAGCAGTGAGTCAGCATCTTCGACCCCCCATACATTACATGTTTATCATGAATAACAGACAGTATCCTTATTATCATGAATATCAAAAATTATAGACATGATGCAACACATCAAATACTGCAGAACTTTGTCTCCTAGGTAACTATAGGGATAGCTTAACAAAGGTCAAAATTTTAGGCAAGCTCGTTAGTCATGTAGAAGATACTGTCTACAAAACATCACAGGTAAGAGACTACTGAACACAGGTGGTCTAGTAGCTTCAACATGTACCCTTCATTGTGGTCCTAAACACTGGTAGCAACCTGAGACCTACTAGAGACTACTATATACTCACCAGGCAGAGTCACAAGATGAGTTCCACTGCATCATAAAATGAAGGATGAAATGACTTACTAGTTTAGTCACGGCCCCTGAGGACCAGCTACCAGGATCTTGTCCAGCAAGGTTAATGGCGAATACCCACAAAGCAGTACATCCTATAAGCTACATTGTACAGAGGTACTCACAGGATGTGCATCCATCTGTGAAATAGTTGCAGTGTAGAGGGGGTACTGTGGCATGGGGATTACGACTCCCGCTCTCTTGTGGTGACGCGGGAATACTACGGCCCTGATACGGTCGAGGAAACTACAGGAGATGAAATACACCAAGCTTAGAGAGGTTGCCACTTATTTTTATTTTTGTTAATGTATAATACATGATGAGAAGTATCCCTCCGGTCCCTTGGCGGTATGTGACCATCCAGACTCACCCACGCTGCTTGTGCTCAATCATGCACGTGAGGAGCAGAGTCTTGATTCCATCGCTGCCCCCATTCACCAGGTACACGTTCTTCCAGTCGCAGGGGATGTTGTCCCGTTGCTCGATGAACTCGGCCACGTGCTTCCGAATTAGCTCTATCCCTCGAGAGTCAGCGTAACACCCTACCAGAGGGTGGAGGAGGAAGATGGTGGATCAAGTAAGATTAGCAAAGCCTCAATTTTAACCCCTTTAAGAAGACTCTTCTAACATTGGCCAGCACAAAGACTGATACTCAAGGTACAGGATCACATGTCTGGCCCACACAACTGGGCACACATGCCACCACTGTTGGTTGACTGAGCTTGCTATTACTCTATACTTATGCTTTATGCTATATTATAACTTCAAGATATTATTCTCAAACTTGTTGATTGTGCAGGTGGATCAAATACAGAAAGTGATGCTACCTCGTGCAGCCTACAGAGCTATAATAATATATGTGTAACTGTAGTTGCAGTAATGTCAATTTCTTACTCTTGGAGAATTTCTGTAGCAATCATGTTTGGACAGGTAAGTGAATATAGCTACTTTGCTGCACAATGAATACATGCAGTGACAATTTTCTTGCTTCTCTGATCACGTCTCCGTGCTTTAGTCTTATATATATATACATGTAGGTCTTGTGGCTATCCATTAGAGTAGTGAGGATAAAAGCCTTACCGGGTCAGATATTTCTGCCCTTCCAGTTGGGCCTAATCGGACGAGCTACGTGTAGCTTGAGTCTTCCTCCCTCTCATACGGTATAGAGGGGCTACACACATGTGAACCCTACTTCTCAACCCTTACTACTGATGCTAGAGGTGACCTTGGTAGATGTTGGAAATAGCTCACCTACAAGTATATAATAGTCCTTTACTGTGAGCAAACAAACTGAATCCACCAGATTACCCAATGTAAGAATGGTCTGAACACTCAGGTAAAACTTCCATTACTCACCTAAGCTTCCCTTGTTGCTGGCAAGAATGGCTCTAGCTCGCTCTTTCACATCCTCTGGGTACAGCTGGCTGTCGAGGAGGAAGGTGGGGTTGAGGCATGCAGCCACCAGCTGCCGAACAAAGGTCAAGGGGCGTTGTTCCATTGCCTGGCAATCACCAATGTTGCAGTAAAGAACACGATTGAATGGGTAATCACCTTTTCCCTGTGCATGTGGTGTGTGTGTGCATGTAATCAGCAAGAAAATTATGACGTACCAAATTATGACGTACATATACACAAGTTAGGAGCCAATTATTGTCTCCATGCATGGGCTCCTAGGTGTAGGCATTGATAGCTAGTAGAGTAGAAGGACTTCTACTTTATTAGCTATGGTGTGGCCATATACTACCATCTCTCAAGACTGACATCACACAAGCAGCTGCAAAATGAGTACCGCCTAACCTAATTCCAAATGGAGCGCACCTGTTTTATGCTTTTCTCAATCCTTCTGGCTTCCAAGGGCAGTTTACCTCTTACTGCATACTTCATATCTCTTACTCGCGGATTCATGGTGTAGACTGTTAGGCGAAATTTCGAACACCCGTAACGGTGTTCTGTTGCAGAAGACAAGCATCGTGCAGATGCGGCTGGTGGCGGCGGCAAGGATCTTGCAGCAATGGCAACACAAACTGGCACCCTTGAGAGGACACGTATAGGCGTCCTCCAAACCATCCTTGCTGCAATTCTCTGAAATTCATCTTGAACAGTTGCGCCATATTCATGCACGACGTCGATCCTGAATTTTGTCAGTGATTATGGGATGTGGCACTGCGCATGCGCATATCTACCGTCGCTCACGCTCGCCACTCGCTCTATGCATTTAAATTTAGTGGCTAGTGCAGCTTTCAACAATTTTGTTTTGCTGGAAAGATGTTACATGTACTGTAGAGTCCTACCACTCCCCCCCCCCCCCCCCCGCAAGAATTTTTTTTAGGTGCTACCTACCTGTTGAATTCCATGCACAATGACCTTAGACTTAGTATGTTATTATTAATTTATACCATTCTCCAGTGGATGATATTGCAGAGGGAGGCTGTTGGAACCACGGTGATGAACAAGGAGAGGTCTTGAGAAACTGACAGAGAGCAAGTATGAGTATGTTGGATGAGGTAAATTGTGCAGCTGAGCAGGGTGATGGATCACCATGGAAGAGGACAGCAGCTGTGTGAGATCACTGATCTTGGAGCAGCAGCAGTCATGAATGAAGCACATTAATTATTGAATATGAACCAAGACTGCACTTTGGCCGGATTGGCAAACTTGGGACATGTCGATGTCTTTTTGCCTGAATTGTATGACCATCCATGTGCCAATATCAATATTCAATTCATAATAGTATAACTTGGATACATCTCTGGTAATACAAGGAATGGCATCTGCAGTAGCCAATGATCCAAAAGGGTGTCATAGTTTGCCGTTCTTTTGCAGTGTGCATGGAAGTCTGCAAACTGTGGCATGTCTTCCAGGTCCATGCAGAGAATGGTGGTCTGCATGCTGGACTTAGTCTCGCGCGCCAAACCCTCGCGAGGGTCTGGCGCGCGAGACGAGCTGGACTGTGGTTTAACATCCATAGCTGCTACATAGACGGTATACTATAACCTATTGAGGTTCAGTACCCAGGAGCCAGTATGTGCTGAACCTCAATCGGTTAACGTACCGCGCAAGCATGTATAACCATTACTGAAGAACGTTAAGCCTCATCACCTAGGTACAGTCCTGTAGAAAGCAGATCACACTTCGGGCTGGTCAGTTGGCTGCCAGGGTGATATTTTGCCCAACCCTCTGGCAGTATGTGCCTTTTTACTGTCGGGGGGGGGGGGGGGGGGGGGGGAGGTGGAATATGCCTAGGTCTTAAGCTAGGTGGGAAGCACAGGGAGGTGGCCCCCTTTTTTCCTCATTTCATATTTTTACTTGGCAGTAGGAGCTGGATTGCGGTTTAGCATCCATAGCTACTATGTAGACGGCAGACTCTAACCTATTGATGTTCAGCACCCAGGAGCCAGTATGAGCTGAACCTCAATCTGTAAATGTACAGTGGGGGGAAGCACAGAGAAGTGGCCCCATTTTTTCCTCATTTCATATTTGTACTCGGCAGTAGGAGCTGGATTGCGGTTTAGCATGCTATATAGCGGCAGACTCTAACCTATTGATGTTCAGCACCCAGGAGCCAGTATGAGCTGAACCTCAATCGGTAAATGTACAGGGGGGAATATGCCTAGGTCTTAAGCTAGGTGGAAAGCACAGAGAAGTGGGCCCCCTTTTTTCCTCATTTCCTATTTTTACTTGGCAGTAGGAGCTGGATTGCGGTTTAGCATTCATAGCTGCTATGTAGACGGTAGACTCTAACCTATTGAAATTCAGTACCCAGGAGCCAGTATGTGTTGAACCTCAATCGGTTAAGGTACCGCGATACAAGCATGGATAATGCATAACATTATGACATGTACTGAAGACCAGTAAACCTCATCACCTAGGTACAGTGTTGCAGAAAGCAGATCACCTCAATCAATTCCTTAAGGATAAAACATAATTATCCACAATTAATGTAGCATATATTCAGCCTTCAATACATGTAAGCACTCACTAACTTTATGTATTTTCTTGCCTTGCTATATACTGAGAGATGTATACAGTAGCTATAATGCAAACTATTGTCCTCCACTCTCTATGCTTAAGTTATGGATTATACCAGTAGTTTGGTACTCTGGAGTACCCTAGCTAACTCAGCCAGCTAGGGGGGAAAATGCTCCGGAGTCATAGTATCTCGGATTCACGTTAATTGGTTTAGTGGCTAGTGAGAAAGTGCTTTGTTGGGTTGTTGCTGGAGATCGGGGGAAACTATACAAAGATACCGGCAATTAAGCTCTGTACATGTACCACATGTGTTGGCAGACAATGACCTTAGATGTGTTAACTACCTTTAACTATGGTTATGCAAATGAATTCAAAGTTAGGATATTGAGGAGGGAGGCTGCTGGACCCAGGGAGATAAAGGACATCTTTAAAGAGCAGCTTTGAGAGTAGTAGTGTGAGTACGTTGGATGGGGTGTATGTAGGCTGCCTGCCTTGATCTTGGATGAGATAAACAGCTGCATGAAAACTAAGCATTGCGATCAGGATAGGTCACCAGGACCTGCGTGAAATCACTGATCTTATTTGAAAGTCTCAGAACCCCCCCCCCCCCCTTCTGAACTTGAGAATATGGGAAACGCAGTCAAAAATCTAGGCACTAGTTTTGGTCATAATTATTATGCTAACAGAGTATGCATATTTTGTACTTCAGTAGCTTCATCAGCCCTTTTCTATATAGCCCTTGCGTAAAATGAATTTCCAAATTAAATGAGTGCATGTGATTGCCTACTGATCACATCATTTTCTATTACAATGTAAAAAACTTCTTACAAGTACAGAATTGGCCGGAGTGCTGTAGAAAAAGAAAAGAAAAAAGGGCAACCCTCTTCTCCCAACGAAACCCTAGGCCATGTGACACTGCCACGTTAAGGGGTGAACGGGCAGGTCGTTCCAGCTGACCGAGCCTTCAGCCTTTCGGGCGCCTGTCCGCTATGGTACAGGGATCGTCATCGGGTCTGTTTAGTGTGCCAGGCTTTGGGAATCAAGGGAGGAACACGGACGGATCCTAGGCCGTACTGTCCGAGACCACCGTGGCAGTTGCCAAACCACGTTACCCTCTACCTGAACACACATTGGTCACAGCCCGGAGCTAACTGCTCCACCCACTATACATAAGTTAGCATATTTATTAATTTTGAAAAAGAGTTACGTTTTGCTTATGGGTTTAATTAACGTAACGCCGAAATTAATTACATGACGTCACGCACAACTTAGCGGTCGCACGCGAAGGCCCCGAGATCTCATCCTTTATCAAGCTTGGCAGAGAAGTTTAATATCTGTCATGTGGGTTAGACCACTCTGGTCCTGAGCCCTTCATGATCAACTGGAGTAGCAGCAGCTGGGTGTGCATATTGCAGATTTTATTTTCCTAACAATTCAAAACTTAAGTTGCAGGTGTAAGTTAGTCTCGTACCCAGACCCTCCCCCCGCGCGTACGAGACTAGGTGTAAGTAACAGTGTCTTCGATTGAGATGCCAGTGAATGTCACTGTGCCACTCATTGATTATAGCTGAATAAATAAATAAATAAATAGACATCTCTGATATTAAACAGAATAGTATTTGCAGGATTCAATGATCCAAGAGAGTGGAGTGATCGATGCATGGTGTCATAGTTTGCCATATTTGTGCAGGAATCCAGTATGGAAGTCTGCAAACCGCTCCAGCATGTCCTCCAGGTCCTCTTCTGAGGGGAGGATGGTGGTCCTGTACAAGGGGAGGGGGAGAGGGAGTTGTATGTGTGTGTGTGGATATGGATGTAAACTCATCATAGCAGAGGACAAACACTGAGCTATTGAAGCCTCTGCATAGAAGAGTGGAAAAATTAATGTTACAATTATAAGTCAAGATTGTAAGTGATATTGCATGGAGCGAGATGGTCACTGCTTGGGTTTGTGCTCTATGCCTGGTTAAGCAAGCAAAAGTAACTATAAAGCCTTGTACTGCAGGTATTAGCCATGCATAATAGTAGCAATATCGATTGCTGAATGGACACAATTGGCTAAACGTGGGGAACAGCCAGGAGCACATGAAGCCAGCGAGGAAGCATATGACTGCCATAGATGACAAAATTTAGACATCATGGCAAGATTACTAATTTTAGCCGTTTGTAAAATTAATGTCAACACAGTAATGTTGATGACGGCTGAAGTGATTGCTAATGACTATAGTGAAGGTTTGGGAAACTAGCATTACAATGTTTAGAACATAGCCGCCATACTTGAATTTCAAGTCTACGTGTTGCACATAGCCTTGTAGCAGATTTTTTATGGTACAAGAGTAGGTATCGAACTTGTAGCACACACATTGCTTAAAAGCCTTGTTCCTAGTCCTTCCCATCCCAACTTCTATCTCGCAGCCATCGCTTTCTCTTCACAGCTGAGATAAAAGCTTGTGCAGGAAAAAATGGTACGCACACAGTACATGCATAGCTGAGAGACGTTCAGTGTACCTGAAGTGCCAGGTTCCTTCCTTCTGCCCAAAGCCACTGCCAGGCACCACACACACGCCTTTCTGTCTCAGGAATTCCAGGCAGTAGTAGACATCTAATTTCTTCAGATTTTCTTTCTGTATAAATTATGTGTGTGCACATGTGTGTGCATGTGCGTCATCTCTGTACACTATAGCTTCGTACCCAGGTTCCACTGCGTTTTATACACATGGTAAAGACATAGGCCAGTCCTTTCAATAAAATGCTGGGCAGCAGAGCCTGGGATACCGAGAATCATCCCCAGACTTAGCCTTCTTGTTTAAAATTTGAAAGGACGGCTCCTTCCAATTTTTCTAAGTGCCTGGAAACGAGGCTTCCTCAGGTTATGATAACATCTATGCAGCTGCTCACGTTGGCGTCCTCCCAAGCCTCCTCTGGGATGTCAATCCTGGGAAAGGCGTACATGGCTCCCTGGATCTTGTTGCAGTGCACCCCTGGAATCTGGTTCATCCGCTTGTAGACAAGCTCCGCCTTCCTCTTCAGTGCTTGCAGGATAACCCTCCGCTCCTGTTGTGTGAGCAAAAGAGTAGTAGCCAAGATCACATTACCATCCTAAGGTTATGGAGACCTTTAAAGTAATATCTGATATAGCATACCTAAAACGCAAAGGAAGAAGGCAATCTGTAACACTATTAAACAGACTGTGCACATCATACGTATTCATCCAAGGAAAAGATGATATTTAAGTATGAGTGAAGTGACCAGAAATCTATCCAGAGTCTATCTACAGTATACATACATACATACATACATACATACATACATACTGTACACAGTGTAGCAGTCTCTCACTTGGTCAAACAGTTCATAGGAAGGGTCCCCAGGCTGGGGGGGCTTCACCATCACATCTGTCACCACCTTGGAGATGGAGGGGGAGGGGGAGGAGAGACAAGAGTCCACACTGAGGGTAAAGCCGACATCTGAACATAAAGATCCACTTAGCCTCATTCCCAGGCTCTCTCCGCCCCTCTCACAAACAGAAAGTGGAAGTAGAAAAGGTTGCTTCCTGTTTGTGAGCGGGAAGGAGAGAGCCAGAGGATATCATCCACTCACTTGGCCGGGAGTGTTAGGACATAGTTTGGTGGAGCAGAGTTTATATAGCTGCTCCTTGAGTTCATTATCAAATCCAGTCATCTCCATGTAGCCACCCCGTATGCCACACCTGTGTGCATGCATGTACGTGTGTGTGTGTGTGTGTGTGTGTGCGTGCATGCATGTGTACATTTCATCACCTCTCCAGTGAAGTGGCTGCATTATGTAATTTATTGACATAAAGCCCTTGAGTACACCTCTTCTAGCCTTGTACTGCCTCCCAAAGCGGATAACAGTCATAGACAAAATATTTCTCCATGAAAGGCTCATCAGAAGCGTACTGGCAGGTTGTTGAAGGAATCCCTACCCTTCTCACTTATACACTACAGTCTTTTAGTACAATACATGTGTGACATACACATACTGTAAATAAAGTTTGGTTTGAACTCACTCTCCAATGTGTCCTTTAGAGGTAGAGTTGAAGGAAACCAGCTGCAAATCACTGTACTCATCGCCCATGGAGTGGAGTATCTTACGGAAGGACTGGAACTCCACGCCCTCCTCCCATATGTTCTCCTGGTACACCTGGGAGAGGTACATGTATGCTGTACAGACCTGAGAATGAGGTTATATGGCCTAGGAATAAGGTCTATGTGGTCTGGGGACGAGATCTGGGTATGAGGCTGGGAATGGGGCTAAGGTATTCCCTGAGAGAAAGGTCTATAAGGGTGGTGAGGACAAACCTCTTGTGTAGCAGGTTGATCTGATCTCACAGTTATTAATATTCTGAGGAGTACATTATATAATGTATGTCCATTGGATTGAGCTGGAGGCTACAAACAATCAATGGAGTTTAAGAGCCGAGGGAGTGAGTACCTCATCACTGAACAGCAGCAGTCCCTCCTCATGGCAGAACCGGATGATGTCACGCATGTTTTCATGAGAAAGGTTTTGCCCTGCAGGGGGAGGGAACCACACAATGATCACAGCCAGAAGCCTCACTTCCAGACCCCACTTGGCAGCTTTCTTGCACTGCCTAAAAGTATACTGACACATGACAGCCTCATCCCAGGCCCTCCCAGAAATGGGGGACAGCCTGGTATCTTTTCTCACGTGAGTGATGCTCAGGGTGTTAGAAAGGACTTAATTGTGCGTAGGTGAGCACAGTAGTAGTTCTAGCTAATCTTTAGGGGCCATTGCAACAGACTGAGCACTGTTGCCGGCAAAATACAGCTGTCATTCAATTGGTCCCCGGCTATACAAAATTAAGTAAGTTGAATCACATGAGCAAAAACACAAGGCTCTCCCCCGTTCTTTGATTTTTTATGGGGAAGCTATATAGTTTGCTAATGAAAGTTGCTTCTCACGGAGCTATTTGGTACTATCAAAAATGGTTGTTACACTGTATGCCAGCTACACTTGAAACAGCTGATATTTCCACTGGAATACTCTAACTGAGAACAATCTCATTAAAAAATTAAATATCCCTACCCCCCCCCCCCCCCCTCATTAAACTCACCAGTGGGGTTCCCGGGGTTGATGACCACCATAACCCTCGGCTGACAGTGTTTTCTGGCATCCCTCACCAACTGGGGTAACTCAGACACATTGATTGACCAGTTACGATCCTCATCTAGGTAGTAGTTGATCTGTGAGTGTATGTGTGTGTGTGTGTGTGTGTGTGCGTGTGTGAGAGAGAGAAGTGTACTTACATTTGTACCACAGCAGCCATATAAATCCAAGGGATCACTATACAATGGATACTGCAGTATAAGTAACCACATCATATACTCTCATCCTATGGCATCAAAACATACTTATCTCCTAGGTAACAGGCATTCTTGTTAATCACATCATAGATAGTATCTATGGTCACATCAAAGAAAAATTTGGTGCTATATGGTATTCGCTGAGTGAGTAAATATGCCTTATTGGATGGGTAGCTGTCCAATACCACTGGATATAAATGATTCTATGTAATCCGAAGACTAAGCCAAGATGAGTCCAATGTCCAGTGACAGTCAGCTACCCATCTGTGTGTGTGTGTGTGTGGGCAATAGGTCTTAGGCTGCTCACAAGACTACCTGAGGAACAGCCAGGTAACTTGTCAAGGTCATTTCAAATCTTCATAAAGCACTGTATCTCTACACATTGGTCAGATGAATGCAGGGCTGATATACAGTATAGCAAGTTAGGTATAATATTATAAGACACATGCATAATATGAGTATAGAGAACTTACAGGATATGCACCCATCTCTGAAATAGAGGCAGTGTAGAGGGGATACTGTGGTATGGGGATCACGATTCCCGTTTCCCTATGGTGACATGGGAATGAGATATCGGGAGTACATGCATGCAATAATGATTATGTATATGCAACAATGGGATTGTAAGATCAAAGAAGATACAGGAGAAGAAACATAGCAAGCTGAGAGAATGTTTTATGTTATGGTGTCTTTCTGTTTGTCTGTGTGTTTGATTTTGGTCTATCACCTCTTCAGTAAGTTAACAATTTCTGTACCTTATACATTGCTAAACCTGAAGGGCTACTTTAACCCAGCCAGGGTTATCTTAGCCTCGTACCCGGGGGGGGGGGATGAGGCTGCTTCAGTCTAATAGACCATTTTCAGCACAATGTCATGCTAATTTGTCAACTTTCTTGGCAACATTCACTGAAAGGTACTGCAGATGCAAAATTTCGAGCTAGATATTGATCAGTGAAATAACTGTCCATTTTCCATAGAGAATGTGCATGTACTAGGGGCGGGGGAGCAATCAAACAAATCAGTAAGCAGTGATGACATGACACAGGCTGCTATGTGAGCATAGGAATAGCTACAGCCAATAGTCTAACTTTCTACCTGCATCTGTAGGAAGCAGGTAGGAATAGACTTGCAAGTTGGTTGAAGGTCCTCTGCAAATGGTATGCAAATGCAGTGAATGGTGACCACTCATAAAAGGTCAGCTAGACAGGAAATAGGTAATATGCCAATTTACATTCTTGCAACCTTCAACCACCCCTGTACTGTAGTGAAGCAACAACTGAGCATGCGTACACTCTACTAAGAATACACTTGTATCACTGAATACAAGCTTAGAAGTGTACAAACTAGTGTCCATATCCCTCCAGCCCCTCGTGGTACATGACCATCCAAACTCACCCACGCCGCTTTTCCTGAGTCATGCACATAAAGAGCAGAGTCTTGATTCCATCGCTGCCTCCGTTCTCCAGATACACGTTCTTCCAGTCGCAGGGGATGTTGTCCCGTTGCTCGATGAACTCGGCCACATGCTTCCGAATTAGCTCTATCCCTCGAGAGTCAGAGTAACACCCTACCAGAGGGTGGAGGAGGAAGATGGTGGATCAAGTAAGATTAGCAAAGCCTCAATTTTAACCCCTTTAAGTGCATGCTACAAGAGGCTTGGGGTCAAGACATACCACAATAATTATGCTTCAAATTTTTTGCATTCTATTCTCCAACTTTTAATTCCAGTGCTCTGCTTGTTCTACTGCAACATCATATATTGCCATACTCAGTTGTTAACATGCTGACACTAACACACTACCCATTCGATTAGCCTCATTCCCAGGCCTCTGCCCAGCTTTTGTCGCTAGCAGTACAAAGAATTGTTGTTTTTTTCGGGAGGAGAGCCTGGAAACGAGGCTACTACTCGATTATGCCAACTTCATGTCATAATTATCCCTGCATACATGTAATTTATCTCAAGCCTAAAAGGTAGTCCTAATGTAATACTCCACATTCTCAATTTCGATGTCTGGACTTCTCCGGTCTCTGTGCTTTATCCTTGTACAGGTTTTGTGGTGGTGAGCATAAAAGCCTTACTGGGTCATAAATTATGGTTGGGCCTAACTAGCTTTGAGTCTTCCTCTCCTAATCGAGTTGCACACGTATGTGAGCCCTACTGGACTGTAACTCCCAACCCTTGTTACTGGCCTAAATGGAACCAGCTCACCTACATGTACATATAATATGGCTTTGCTGTGGGCAATAAACAGTAGTCCACTGGATTAGCCGATATAAGAATGCACTTCCGTTACTCACCTAAGCTTCCCTTGTTGCTGGCAAGAATGGCTCTAGCTCGCTCATTCACATCCTCTGGGTACAGCTGACTGTCGAGGAGGAAGGTGGGGTTGAGGCATGCAGCCACCAGCTGCCGAACAAAGGTCATAGCGGGTTGGCCCATTGCTTGGCAATCACCAATGTTACAGAAAAGAACACGATTGAATGGGTAATCACCCTTTCCCTGTGCATGTGGTGTGTGTGTGTGCATGCATGTGAGCAAGAAAACTTAAAACATACCTACATACATGTATACGAGATGATGACTGTTTTGGTTCCTAGGTGCAGGCATAGATTTCAGTTGACTTCGAACATTGCATTGCACTAAGCCTAGTTCGGATTCATCAAGGCATGCTTTGATCTTTTAATGAATAATGGTACGGAGATATTTTCCAAATTAAATAGAGAGCCTTTCTTTGTTGAGAAGCCTTCCTTCAATCTATGGTATAGATTAGTCTCGCGGGCCAGCCTCACTCGCACAGAGGAGTGTGCGAGTGAGGCTGGCCCGCGAGACTAGGTATAGGTCTGTTAATAAAATATCACTTCCAGAAGCTTGAGTGATATTTGAGCTTGGATCTTGGAGCAAAATGAGTACACACAATGAATACCAAATAGGAAAGTCTCCGAAAGACCATAGACAATAGAGCAGGTACGTGCTCTGTTATCCAAATACTCACCCTACAGGGACAGGGTATTCCCAGTAATTTAATTCGAAATGCAGCGCACCTGTTTTATATGTTCCTCAATCCTTCTGGCTTCCAATGGCAGTTTGCCTCTTACTGCATACTGCATATCTCTTACTCGCAGGTTCATGGTGTCGGCTGTGAGGCGAAATTTTGAATGCCCGGTATCGTGTTCTGCATTAGAAGACAACGCGGGAGCCGCGAAGGATCTTGCAGCAACATCGACACAAACAGGCACTCTTGAAAGGACACGGACAGGCGTTCTCCAAGCCATCCTCCTCGCGATTCTAGAAATGAATACTTAATTACTTGCCTGCCACATTTCATATTGCTAGCTAGCTTCCGGAAATTCTGTCACGGGTGCATAGCGCATGGTACACGTACGTACATGTATCCATATCCGGATCCGTAGTCGATATATCTACTGTATTAGCGTCGCTTACATCCGGTCGGTAGCTGAGCCGCTGGTGGAGACATGCTTTCTCTTAGCTGTCTGCTTATTGGCTATATTGTGGCACAAGTATTATAGTATACACGCTCACAGAAATTTTCAGAATGAAATGCAACGTATTACACCAAACATGCATATGGTTACATGTACAACTGGTGTGTAAAAAAAAAAATTTGACCAGAGTCGGTCACAGTCCATGTTCTCTCAAGAGGTTGTGGGTTCTTGAGCAAGCATCTGCAGTCAGCACAGTCACCTACTGCATTTGGCCCTCCTCAAGCCCAGAGTTCCTAGCAGCTGGGACATCATGAGTGGTGAAGCAGTGAAGGCTTGGCGTGGAACAAGACCAGCATGGGATTGTATCCCTGCTCAGAGTCTACGCAGTCGCTTTTTACACTTCTTTGTGCCACAGATGGCCTCTGGTCCTCTGACTCGTTTTGGGCTACGGTTCACATTGCAATCCCCTTCATGCCAGGCCATAAAACAATGCTGACAGAAGTCAAAATGGCACCTACTGCATTCAGCCCTTCTTCTATTCAGTTCCTTGGCAGGTGACTGGCAGTTGGGGCACGGGCGGTTTTTGTAGGCAAAACCCTGGGTTGGGGCTTGGAGTGGAATCGGGACTGTTTTGGACTGAGCACGGGATTGTGCATTAGGTGCAATAGGACCAAGGGCTCTTCTTTGTCCAGAGACCACGAACGTCCTTTCAAATTCCTGTGCAAGGGAACAAATAAGGGAACTAGAGTCATTTATAAGTGATGGCTATATGCTTGGCTATTAATGGCCCAGAATTTGTAGTAGTACGCTACAACATCTCCCTACCTTCTCTAGGTTCGCTGTGTTTTCCTTGCATTGCCTCCGATACATGTTCACTTTGGTCACCAGGTGATGGTTGGAAGTGACCCATGTGTTCCAGCTTCTGCACACCTGCAGACAACTGCAATGGAAGAATAAGACAGTAACGTAGCCTGAAATTAGGAGATGGTACAATCTATCTATGGTAAAAATTACGATAGTAAGTCTCACACCTGTCGAGGTCAGCTGGAGTAAGGTATGCCAGGATATCATCTGCAACCATAGGGTGTCCGGTCAGGTATAGCTCGCTCACAATATCCAAGTGTTCGGGCACAAGGGGGTTAAGGGAGGCAGGCTGGGGCGTCACTGCAGGAGACAGCAGCAGCAGAGAAGACGGGGTCCGTATCTGGGATCTCGGGGTTTCAAAATCATGCCCCGAGGGGGGCTTGCCTTCTGGAGAGGGCGGTGTCATGAACACCGAGGATTCCGCCAAACCCTGACAGTGAGTGGGCTGCTTGGGAGTGGAGAGCTTCTCCATGGTTTGCTCGATCGAGTAATCAGCACAATAAACAGAGATCAATCGCCGGGAGAGGGCTAGCTTTCACAGTTTTCGGATGATACAATCTGAATGGACGTTCGGGTCACTCTGGAAAGAATATATGTGGCTCTTGGTTGTTGTCTGCCCTTTTTTAGCACCTCAGACAAGCTTTGATCCATAGGGCCTGCAGACGTTTGGCTGTTTCGCGGGTTGCCTGTCCCAAGTAGGAACAACGTCACTACCTCTTTCGTAATTCCCTCCAAAATTGCGATTGCTATAGAAACGCTCACTTTCCTACCAAAACTGACCAATCAAATCATAGTGCTAACGCGCCTGCTGCAGGCTAGTCTCGTGCCCAGACGTTCACGCCCCCAGTCTGCTACGCTAGCGGGCACGGCCCGCCAGGAAGGTGGTATCTCAGTAGTGACGTTAAAAAACAAGTCCAGTAAAAATTCATATTTAACTGTTGAAAATAATATTATTTAGAGAATGAATAATAAGTACACGTGGAGAATAAAATACACGTGTGCCATGTTTTTATTATATTATCGGCAAAAGTCCCCTCCAAAGTGTATATTGAGTGATAAAAACAATTATGCATACTTCCTATATAGTATTATAGCAGCTTAATCCGCAAAATTGCAGACAACCCACATCAGTTCTGCAATGACAATTAACATATTATGGCCTGCATGATTTCTCATCTTGTGACACATCTCACTCACACGGATGTCTGGGCATGAGACTAGTACAACACCAAAAACACATTAGACCCCAATGGTATCCAGTACATACTGCACTTTGTACATTAATAATGGAAGACAAATACAGTTGATCAAAGAATAATATTACTTGCACGATCATCGTCGCTTATACCTATGAATCGAAAGGGAGAAAGAGAAAGAGTGATAGTCATGGCAATGCCAAACCTAACAAAATTCCACTTGCTACTGAACTTCACTCAAGTTGACTTGGCGTCAAGTCAACTTGAACATAGCATAGATTATCAAGACTTGTAATTTGGACTGGATTTGTAATTTGTGGACAAACTTGATATGTACTCATTCTTGCTCATGCTGATGTAACCCACCGTGGCCCACCAATGAACTGAGCTGCGTGTAGCAGCTGTTCCGAGCAGAGCAGCTAGGAAGACTACATATGAACATAAACCTAATCCTCATGCACTCTCTAAGTCTCACTTGTGGCTCTGCTAAATCTTGAAGCTAAAGACCGAAGCATAAAATATTCGTGAAAGTTAGTGGAGGATGCCGTGTGGCAACAATCACAAGTACTGCAATGCATCCGTTTAGATAGTCTGCCGTATGACACTGTCAATGATCCGACAAATTTCTGTAACTGGAACTGGCAGAAGGTCCTGGGTTCGTTCCCCATGCATGCAACTGGGCCTTGGGGTTTCTCTACATGTACTCTCTTAGTGCTCTTTGCATCTTGAGTTAATAGTAGCTCACCGCTTTCTTGACTTGAAATTGCTTCCTTTAGCATTAACTTTCTCAGACGGCATTCTGCAGGAGAGATATAAGCCATCATCAGTGCAGTTATAGCACCTACATTGAGAGCTAGGCCAATGCATGCACAAGTACAACACCAAAAGCACACACTCTCAGTATGAAATACAGGTGGAAGCCACTGTTTATACACAAATGTTGTGGGATGACATCTTCAAAATTTAGGGACCCGAGCAGGTCACATGACTTTACCCTTGCAGGGCTTCATTTGGGGGGGAGAGGTCCCCCCCGAAACTTTGTGCCCCCCCCCCGTTGAGGATTGCAACCCTTCGAAATTGAATACTGCTCACTATACGCACGCCCCCCCCCCCCCCCAAATGTCTTCTGACATGCTTTTGCCCCCCCTTAGGGATTTTTCCAAAATGAACCCCTGCCTTGTACCTTCTGAACTCTGATAACGCTTTCTTGCTGGTGTCTGTTAATTCTTTGTCGAAGGCCTTCATCACCGGCTTGGGCTTAATTTTCCCTGCAGAAGAAAAGGCAACAGCTGATAAGAACTGACTTGAATAAGAGCCCACCTCCTATACCCTCACAATTTAGATACTGACCCACTGTCACAACTTATAACAGAAAGACATTTCGTACATGCATAAACTTTGCAGAAGTTTTTGCAGAAGGATCCAATTGTCACTTGCAAGATACAATATAATCTCCAAATTTTTGTTACCAATAACAACCTAAGGCTTGAGTTTGGAAGCTCAGTAAGAGTATGAATTATCTCCTAAGTACCAGAAAACACAGGATCGAAAGTAGCTGCTGGTTTTGCACTACACTGTAACAAGCAGTTCTAAACTTCTAATCATACAGAAAATTGCTTAGGGGCTACCTCCTAGGTCTGTATAGTAACTACCTGTATTTGTATAGCCACACAAGGCATACTGTGCTTGCGTATCCCAACTTAAGGTGTTTTTTTTTACGTGGGTCGGATCATAATGATCGCAAAAATCTACCTTTAGTATGTCTTTTAACCCAAGATTTATTGACAAACTGATCGCACTTCATTACACGCTATTATCTCACCAATTTTCCTTGGAGTGTCCTTCCCAGGGGGTACGGTGTAGAGCCTCTTCTGCTTCCTGGCCCTCTTGGTCGCCCTTGCCGCAAACTGAGCTGTCTTCTCCTCTGGCTGTGTGTGTATGCATGCATGGGTGTGCATGCATGTAAGTGTGTGTGTGTGTGTGTGTGTGTGTGCATGTGTGCATGTGTGTGTGTGCGTGTGTGCATGTGTGTGCGTGTGCGAGAATACATGTGCGCATATGTGAGTGCCTGCTAAATTACAGCAGTTACCAGTGCTGAACATCAATAGATACGGGTGGCATCTCCTGATCTGACCTACGCACTACTTAACTCATATTCACTTGATCTGATGAAGTGTAAGCACTCACCTCTGTGAAATCAGCCTTACATGGCCAAGTACATGAGCCTACTTACAGCCCAGATATCATTCACACAAGTCAGCAATCGTACATGACTCTAGCTACTAGTTTGCAAACAGTAGGCTTGTCCAAAGATCTCCCTAGATCCATGCTGCATCGAGCAATCACAAGGCCTTTGCACAAGCAGCTACTACCCAGGGTTTCATACAGGATTTTTCGGTGGGGGTGGAAAAACTGAGGCGTGTGAAACCACACCTTACCAGGAAATTTGTGGAAATTTATATGCTCTGAGGTTGATTCTGGGGCGCCAAAAATACAGCAACAAATAAAATACTGAGTAACAAAAAATATCAACTTCCAAATTCTGAGGGGAGGGGGGAGGGGAGCCCATCCCCCCCCCCCTCTCCCCTATATGAAACCCTGCTACCTGTAACTACAAACTGAAATATACAGCGCTACCATTGATGGCAAACTCACTGTTTCAGCACTCTTCTTTTTTGCTTTCTTGCTCTCGGGAAGTTTTCCATTAGAGCCATCTACATGCATATGCATGAGAGAAGCACCAAGTGATTAGAATAGGAAATATTTCTGAGAAAAGCCAGTTAGACGTTACCCGCAACCCTCTTCTTGCCAGCAGTGGGCTGGATCCATGTTCTGGCTGGCCGGCTGAATATCTCCTTCTGGTGCTCAATCATGTTTTGGGCCTTGTGCACCTCCATCTCAGAGAGACGCAGCTGGTGTGTGTGTGTGTGTGAGAGTATTAACAATACAATGGCCATACATGCGTGTAGAGCACCATTTAGGCTTCAACACTTTCATTGAATAATTGGGGCAAGTGTGAGTGAGCACACCCTCACTGTGATCCCCAGGCCACACCCCGTAGGAACAAGACTAACTCACTAAGTGGGGGGGGAGACACTGTTTGTTTCCTTAATACTAAGGGAAAAGAGAATGGGGGGGGGGGGGGGGGGTTACACCCTTTTCCCCCCTCAATTTGAAGTTATCTGGCTTTTGCCCCCCCTTAAGATTTTCCTAATCAAACACTAACATATACATGTACTTGCACTGATACATGACTGTATTTCACCTGCTTCTCTTCTTCCTCCTGCTTCAGAATTGCTCTAGTTTCCGGTTCCAACTTCCGAATCCGGTCCCGATACCGTACCACCACCTCTGACAGAAAGAAACACCATAGGCCACATCATCAGGTAGGTATGCCTACTACGTATCACTGTCTGAGGTCAGCTTTGTACGTAGATCATTACTTTATCAGGCAACGTAAAGGGCTGGGGGTAGCATGGACCTACTTTCTCTTCTTTGTGCACCTATCTAGAGCGGTGGAATTGCAGACCTTGTGGGACGATCCTGCTCTTGACGGGCACCTTGGCCTGCTTCATCAATTCCTTCAGCACCTTCCTCTCCTTCTCTCCTATCAGGGTCACCGACCTGTGGGCGGGGCCAGGGGTGCAGCTCACGTCTTGCAGCTACAGTTAAGTTTGCCTAACTTCCTCAAACAACCAACAGTGTAAATAGCTATAACGTACTCCGTTACCGTGAGCATGACTGCGACTACAAGCTCCTGTGAGGCATCTGTACTCATGCAGCCCTAGTTTTTATGAGAGCAGTTACTACACTCACCTCCCGCTCCTACCAGCCCTGGCTGTCCGTCCCACTCGGTGAATGTACTGCTTCACAGTGGCAGACATGTTGTAATTCACCACCTGTGTGCATGTGTGTGAGTGAGGGAGAGGGGAGGGGGTGCATGTATGCAGATGTGTGTGTGTGTGTGTATGTGTGTGGGTAATGTGTATGTGTGTGTTTGCATGCGTATGTACGTAAGTATGTATATGTGAGTGTGTTACGTGTGGGGGCTGATGTGGATAAGTGCAAGTGTCAGACATCATAGAGTACAAGCTAGTCTCTAAGTACAACTCATATATCTTAATCAGTACACCCATACGTACCTAACTCACCCCGTCCTCATCCCATTAATCCCATTCCAGTTCCCCTAACCATTTATCCCTACACACCCCAAGTTAGCCAGTACTGTACGTTTTCGAATTGATTAAGCGTATGAAATGTTGGTATATGGCGGACAGGAAAAATTATTGAAGCCTGAGGCTATTATAAAACTGTTGTATAAGTATATCCGGCTTATACCACATTTGACCAATCAGCGCTCATCACGCAACGGGTGCCTAGAAACGCTATTTCACTACGCACGCAGTCACAAGATGGATAGTATCACTGACTCCATATTATATTAAAACATGAAAGGAGTATATATGAAAACATGAAAACATGAAAATAGTATATGACCCTTTATACTCTCCTCCTGCTCCAATCAAAACCCTTGACGGATACGTAATGTGGTATAAACGTAAAAAGAACTTTGACCGTAGCAAAGAGTACATGTACGATCAACTCGTGGCATGTGTAGGCACGGCTGTTTAGAGATGGTTTAGAGACTCATTGCTTACTAACCAGGGCAAAGAAAACAGCGACTCACAGTCTTAACTCTCTCGATGTCAAGCCCTCTGGCTGCCAGGTCTGTTGCCAAAAGGAAATCTACTTCTCCCTCCTTGAATAGCTTCAGTGCCTCCAGGCGCTGTGTGTGTGTGTGTGTACAGTAATTGAACAGAGCTACACTTTAGCCATAAAGCAAAGAATATACTCTGGGCAAGGGGTGCCAAACTCTCAAATGTACATGATCTTCATAGCTCTCTGTTGCTACATGTATGTAATGTACAAAACCCACATATCACAAAAAATGGTAGGTGTGTTCTAGTCATGGAAAGTGACTTGAAACTCAAGACATAAAGGAGGCAATACACTTTCAACTAAACTGACGACGGCTTTGCCTTCTGAGGAAGCCATATATAGTTTGCTGACCCTGAGTCCCTGACCTGTAGCTGGGTGAGGGAGCCGTGCAGCTCACTGGCCCTGAGCCCCAGCAATCCAAAGATAATCCTCATACGGTGGGCAATCTTCTTCATGGGCAGAAACACCAGACAGTGCTCCTTGAACGTACGGCAGCACAATGCTGTGTGTATGCGTGTGTGCACAAATGTTTAAATACTTCATTTCTACTCTTTCCCAGCCCTAATGTGTTCTTCCCCCATCTCAAACACATCCTTCCACTTGCCCGCCCACACATCCTCCAGCCATCTATCTGCATGTCTCTGATACATGACCTCCTTCCCTCCTTCCCTCCTACTCTGTCTGTCTGTCTGTCTGTCTGTCTGTCTGTCTGCTACTACCAACTCCTCTATATCACTCACCGGTCACAATGGCCTCCCTGTCCCCCTCTCTCTTGGCCTTCACCCTCACAAACTCCTGGTGGAGGTTGTCAGCCACGTCGGTATTACTGTCAACAAACAGCCTCACTGGGTGGTTCAGGCTCAATCGTATCAATTCTTCCACCTGTACACAGAAAACAGACTTAAGGTAACTATGCAAATAAAGGTAATTTCTTAGCACACTAGATAGCAAGCTGAAAGCAGAGTACATATACAACTAGCTGCACCTGAAGCTTTCAGTTTCTGTAAGAATTGCAGAGGAAGGGTTTGGGGTTAGGGTCAGGGTTAGGGAGAGTCTATACACACTTCTAGTTTATGAGCCTCAAAGGGAACTATACAATTTAGTATTACGTTTTAGAAGACAAAGCGTCAATACTACACAAGCTTACCTGATCGGTCATTGTTGCTGAGAAGAGCATGGTCTGTCTGCTCTTGGGACACAACCGAATGATCTCGTTCATCTGGTCTTCAAAGTGCTCGTCAAGCATCCTGTATGTGTGTGCGTGGTTTAGAAAGCATTAGGCAAGATCCTTTTCTTATGCAATCTAATAAGGACATAGTAACACCGTACTGCACAGGAGTCCAAATTCCTTGAATAATAAGGACACAGTACTCTTCACCATAATAATCACACATGTAAGCACACATGCAAACACACACACACACACACACACACACACACACACACACACACACACACACACACACACACACACACACACACACACACACACACACACACACACACACACACACACACACACACACACACACACACACACACACACACACCTGTCGGCCTCGTCCAGCACCAGTATCTCAATGTTCTGCAAGCTAAAGGAGGGAGCATTGTGGAGATGATCCACCAGCCTTCCCGGAGTGGCCACAATGATGTCAGGGTTCTTACGAAGGGCAGCCTCTTGGCTTCTGCTCTCCAGCCCACCTACAAGAATGGACCATGCACAGAACATGCAGCTCATTCAACACAGCAGGAGAAATTACCCATCAAGACTTGCGTATAATATTCAAGGCAGAATCTTGGCAGGGTTCAGAGAATTCCTTATATGGAAGGCAGTATTTGCTTTGATCCCAACTGGACTTCAAAGCACCCACCCATTACTCTAGTGTGTTTACTTAGCTCAGTATTGCACAATTTTCTGTACATGCAACAACCAAAAAAAAACAGAGCAGCCAGTCTGGTACTCATTATAGACATATTCATGTATACCAAAGACCTAGTGATGGATAACTATAAATAGAAGGCGAATGAAAGTTGGCTCATGGATTCATAAAAATCACTGGGGAAGATAAACTATTTTCGCAGCACATTCTAGGACTGTCAAATCCTTTCACATATCAAGTGAAACTCCATGATACAACTGTTTTCACTGCATGCATACCCTCGTTCCCAGTCTCCACTCCCACCTCTTTCTTGCATGTTGTAAAAAAAAGCAATATACGAAAAAACAACAACTGGGAGCGGAGACTGGAAATGAGGCTATGGTTAGCACAGTGGCTGCATGTACATACATGTAACACTGCTGCCACCTCCTACATGTACATACAAACACACATGTAAATGTACCTGTGACAAGGCAGATCTCCACGTTCGTGTGTTTGGAGAGGGACTTCCCCACAGAGTGGACCTGGATGGGTGCTTGACATGTAAAGGATTGCCCTTGCGGTACCCGTTTACGGCAGGTTTTGGTTACCATAGCGCATAGGTGACTAGTTTTGTCCCCGGCAGCTTTGCCAGCGCAATGGGCTTACGCCAATACATGTTAGACAAAAAGACAAGTGTATACCTAATTAGGTGAGTGTAAATTAAGGCTACAGCTGTGAGCCAACCTGGATTGCCAGCTCCCTTGTAGGCACTAGTACCAGTACTCGGGAGAGTGGGGTCCGTGTCGGACGGAATAACAGTCGCTCCAGGATTGGCAGCATGAAGGCTGCTGTTTTGCCTGGAGGTGGGAAGGAGTACTAGTCTTGTTCCCAGCTGACTTTTCGCCCTCTATCAAGAAAAGTATGTATGGTACCCTGCCCATTCCGTTTCGATACACAGTATCCGCAATCACTGCTTGCATCATGTAAACATTGCTTATGTCACACTGCACACTATGCGTTGACAGGAATGCAATCTTATGTGATATCACGCATTAATTTGAAAAATACAATGCACCTACATTCCAGTGTGGTCTTGCACTGAAACGAAATGAGTGGGTTACCAGACGTACGTTTCCCTACGGAGAGCAAAAAGTCCGTATACGAACTGTGCGCTACACACTCACACAGTAAGGGACACACACACATGCACACACACATGGGTATGCACGCATAATGCACACACACACACACACACACACATACACACTCACCAGTGCCAGTAGCAGCACACGCACAAATGTCTTTTCCCATGAGGGCAACAGGAATGGAGCAGGCCTGGATAGGAGTTGGCGTCGCAAAGCCTAGCGCTGTAACTGCCTGAAAGAAAAAGGAGATGTGACACCCAGTCAGTTTCCAGTACACCCTCCATCTTTACAGCACACTGGCATATCTCGCTCCTGGGAATGAGACTACAAGGAGGCATTCCCAGCTGGTTTGGGAACGAGACTACCAATAGGCTGACCTTGAGCAGTGGTCGTGAGAGGTTCATATTGGTGAAACTGATGTTGTCCTGCTGGAAGGGTGGCTCCTCAAAGAATGAGTCTTCTTCCTTCCTAGTCCTACTGGCAGGCTGGATAAGACGGAGAGTAGGAGGATAGGATAAGATAGAGGATAGTATACAATGGAGGATAAGATGGAGGATAGGATAAGACGGAGGATTGGATACAACGGAGGATAAGATGGAGGGAAAGATGGAGGATAGGATAAGATGGAGGGCAAGATGGAGGATAGGATGGAGGGTAGGATAAAATATGGAGGGTAGGATAAAATGGAGGATAAGATAAAATGGAGTAAGTGGTACAGTAAGATCAGAAGAGAAGATAGTAGCAGTACTTCGATCATGCACATGCATAAATCGAGAGTGTCTAATTAGCTCATCTGTGAATTTGTCCAAACTACATATGGGACAGTCACTAACTGCAGACAAACTTGATCTTAGCCTCATTCCCAATCCACGAAAGAGTGGTCTGGTACTCACGGTTTGTGCACACTCAAAAATGTACGGAAAACGGTCCGAAAATGTACGTGCATCTGTAAATGAGCTCAGTGACATGGTAATGAGAGGTACAGAGGCTCTTTCGTAGACTGGGAACGAGTTAATATTTACAAACACATACACATACACATGCACATGTGTACCAGAGTGCATATACATATACACATACACAGACACATATTACACACACACACACATACCACAACCACACACACATACCACAAGCACACACACACATACCACAAACACACACACATGCACACACACACACATATATACCACAAACACACACACATGCACACACATACCATAAGCACACGTGCACAGTCACATACCACAGCATGCACACGACACACACACCTCCATCTCTTCCTCCAAGTCGCTGACACCTCCCTCACTCATCTCTGCCCCACTCGAACTCTCACTTCCCTCAGCCCCACTCTCTCCAGAACCCTCTCCAGAAGATGACTCATGACCCTCCCCTCCCTCCTTCCGTCTTCTTTTCCTCTCCTTTCTGCTCTTCTCTGCTATCTTAGCCTCCCTCTGCTGTTCGGCCTAGCAATGAGATGGCAAAGATTCATTGAATTAGACGTCTACTCTGCGGTTGTGCGCATGATGAAATGGGCCAGGCCTCTCCCCGCTTTACCTTGCTCGCTCGTGCAGGGATGGCCTGAGAACGAAGCTAAGTCTAGTGAGTACCAACCTTCAGTTTCCTCATCTCTCTAGCTCTGGCAATCTTTGCATTCAGGGAGGCGAACTGGGACACCTGCAAATAAAATTTATATTTATTGTGGTAGGCGCCAATACCAATGGATCCACAGCATCTACACTAAGCTGTATACAATCCGAAGCTATCTGTAATCTATGGCATCATCTGTCTCCTATCACCTGTCTTCTATCACTACCACACAGTAATTACAAACAGCATGAGGCATGTGTTCCCATGAGCAACACTATATAACTATATATGTACCTGTAATTTTTTTGTAGACCTTTAGGCAAGTAAGTAATGGATATTCGGACAACAGGTATAATCGGACGCGCTAGTGTTGTACGCATAAATTACCGGAAGTGGTGGGGGGCTTCAATCGATACTACAGACCCTTTGCACTCTGAGTTCCAAGTTTAATGTTCCTCCGTTGCATATGTATTGTCGGACTCCGTTCCCTGTCTCTTCTTTAAAGCAACTGTCGGCAAAATTTCTGCAGCATTGGAAAGCTCCACAACCCTGCTGCTTTTCGTAGTTTTAACTGCCTCGAGCACTGAGGGGTGTTGCTGAATGTGAAGCAGGGTCACTCTATCTACATGTATGATTGTATTTTTTGCTGTAGACACCCTAAAATACCTGCTAGCACGACAATACAACTATCAGCGGATTGCATAGGTCCTTAGCAGCATAACGGCGCAAGTCCGATGTTTATACGATGTGGCATTCCAATTCCAAAGATAGAGCTGTTTTGCCTGCTTCCATCCATTAGTATCGTGTTCAATGAAGATGATGCTGAAGTTTTTAGACGAACTGCTCTATCTCAAGAACCATGCAACGTATTAATCTGTAATAGCATGGGTTGCCGTAATATTTGGACTTGTGATGCACTCAAGAAGGGAAATAGCACTCGGCTTCACCTCGTGCTATTTCACCCCCTTCCTAAGTGCATTACTCATGCTATTAATCCCAAATACCACAGCAACCCATGCTATTACCTACACTAATAAACAATATGGCAATCAGGATGGTACAAGCTTTGCCTACGCCTGTGGGTGTGCAGCCAATGGCGTAAGCACACTACATTCTACGGCCACTAGGCAACATGTAACCTGGGTTATGTTGGTAGCACTATCTTCCTCCCAACTGAAGTCCGCTCCTCCGTCCACAGAGAAGTGGAATCCTTCAACAAACATGGTGGATTTCTTGTGCTTGGGTGCTCTTGAAGCCTGCACGGTAAGAGAGGAGGAAGGAGGTATACAGTGCCCAGCAATTTTCTGAGGATCCCGGTATGTCTACCCGTCAACTATCCACTGCCTTACCTCTTCCTCCGAGTCTGACTCCTCCCGTTCCACTTCTTCATCTTCTTCAATCGTTGGAATGAAGTCTGTAAACAACATCGCTCTGATCTGCTGTCAGGTCTATCGGAGACACGTGGGTTGGAGACTGCGACTTCAAACAAGAAATCCCATTGGTCAACTGAAATACCATGACATCATCTAAGTACAGAATTTGAATTCAGTAGAGAATTTGAATTCAGCCGAGTTGAGTTTTCAGCCATGGCTTCGCGAAGAGAAATGGAGAAGTTGGAGGACGAAAACCGAACTCTCTGCCAGCGCCTATCGGACTTGGAAATCGAATTGGCACGCAAGCAGGACGCACTCAAGGCTGCAAACACGAGGTAAGTTTGGGCAATAATAACTTGTTGCGGTGGCATAGAGCTACATGTAAGTCGGGGCAATTTCTGTGATGAAGTAATTCCGTGCTCGGTGCTCGAAACTGAGCTATGCAGATAGAGGGTTCAGGCCTGTTGGAAAGTGTAGTCATTTATATCTTGAAATGACGCGATATTAAAATTGCAGTTTTCAAAATTAACATCATACAAAATTACCCCGCCGTACTTATATTATGTCCTATTTGTGGTATAAATTTAATCTCCATCTTCTACACATTCTGAATTTAGAAAAGCAGAGTTGCTCAATGACATCCGAGAATATCAGCGTAAAGTACGAGACCTGAAGACCTTATTGGAGAAGGTGGAGATTGCTGAGTCGGAGGCAAGAGGAACTGCCCATGAGGCCCAACAGGTATAATGTTATTACATTTTGACCTTCCCCCCTCGTAATATCCTGTCTGAAGCCAGATTTTGTTGCTTGGAGCATTTAATTTAAGTGATTAATACACTTGGAATTGGTAGCGGAATGTTCTGTCCTGTTTCACCTACTAAAGTAGGGAATATACCTCCAGTTTCACTTGTATAGTGAGTGTACTAGATCCCCTGTAGCTATAGTGGGGTAACAGCACAGCCACGTGTTCGATGTGAGTATATAGAAAAGGCAAGGTCTCCTTTCATAGCACAAAATGCTTTCCATAGTATCCAGACGCGCTCCTCCGAGTGAGTCATTTGGCAGGTGAGGCTATGGTCTCATGCGCCAGACATTGGCACGCAAGACTATGTGGAACTGGTAGTAAGCTCTAGATAATTGGGGTGAGCCTGAGCGAGCCCCACACTAGCGTGTACTGTGGAACAATTTCTCTGTACGTACGTACGTCTGTACGCACGCACTTACCGCATATGCGCTTATGGTCCAAATATCCGTCTGTCATGCGTACGTGCGTATAATTTTAAAAGTGGTTTCAATGACGCCAACGAGAGAGAAGAGCAGCATGCAGTCACACTTTATGACATTGTACTTAGTTCCTTAATTTATTCATATCACTGCATCATCCATGCCATTGCTTATGTTGTAATTGTCAAACCTGAAATCAAATGAATCTTCCAACACCACTGAGGTATCAATCGCTTGAGTGGATGTACAACGCTCGATCAGGCTCACCCCTAGCCTCGTACCCAGGCCACACACCCCCTCGAAAGAGCTCTTTCGTGGACTGGGAACGAGGCTAGCTCGCCCCTCGATGATTCCCAGCATATTACTAGTAGTATTATTAGCTTATGCTTTTAAAACAATTTTAGAGGGCTGTTTCCATGTCATGCTCATAACCTGGCCCCTGGGAACATGGCTATCAGAATGAATACTTTTAGGAAATCCCTCTCACTTTTTATACAAAATCCTGCTGTAGTGTTATTTGTCTGGCTGGGGCTTGATGCAACTTGAAGTATGGATGCTGTCATCTTCCCTCGGGCTGTTTAATTGTGGGGGGGGTGAATCAATTTGTATACAGTCTACCAGGTATTTTGTAGGAACCATCAAGTGTGCTTGTGTATGCTTACAGTAGCCTTGTTTGAGAGCCTAGGGACAAGGTTATGCTTACAGTAGTAATTTTAAAACTGATGCTGTGTATAAGATTAAAAATCATATAAGGGGAAAACTTAGTAGAAATTCAGTATTCTATAGCAAAACTAAACCATGAGGCTGAGAAATATTTGGGGGGGGGGGGGGGGTGACCTAGAATGGCAGTGTGTAGGTAGTATCATGCACTTCTTGATGAATGAGGCGAGTGCAGACAAATAGCATTGTGTGATAGGGTTTACTCCCACTACCGTATTCTACGTATAATCCGCCCATGGGCGGGCCACTTAAGTGCTAGGGGGGGTGGGCAGATAATACGTAGTTTGGCGATGTAGTATCCGCCCACTCGAACGCGTAGCAAATGCGCAATATGCAAAGCGAGGTTACAAGGTAAGTAGAGCCTTTTCCTTTTTGAGCCAATTATGGATGCAAAATGTATTTAAAAAGCTATTATGGAAGCATGCAGATAACAATTATCAGCTAAAAAACTAAATGGCTAGTTGACTTACCGTCGGTATTCCAATTAAAGCGCACCAAAGATCGAATTTTGCCGCTCGATTCTACTCACTGCCTTGGGTTTTTAGTTATAGATTTAGCTCGCATGGACAGTATAAGGGGTGGGCGGATACTATATATGTAAATACCCTCCACAATAACTTTTGTTCAAAGAAGGGAATGAGCGGATAATACATCATGGGCGGATAATACGTAGAATACGGTATAGTTTTTTTTTTACCCAATATGGCAGCTGCATGCTATTCCTGGCTGGTTATATGAGGAAGGTGAACATCAACATGTCCTTTCAACAGCTGGTGGAAAGTATTGTTGGGAATAATGCATAAAACATGTTGATGGAACTTTGCAGCTGCATCCTATTCCTGATTGTATGAGGAGAGGGAGGTTGAATATTCACGTCTTTTCAACAGCTGGTGGAAAATATTATTGGGAACAATATATAGGACATGTTGATGGAGCCGAAACACTCTGAAATACAATATTACACGTACTAATGCCTACTCATACACAAGTAATTTATTTATAAAGTACCTGGGTGTACATGTGGAAATATGTCCTAGCCTCATTCCCAGGTTCCATTCCTCAGCTTTTATTGCAGTGTACCAATCCGAAGCCTTTATCACACAGCGTAGGCTGTGCGATAATTGTAGCCTCGTACCCAGGCCACGCGGGGGGAAAAGAGTGCTCTTTTTTTCCGCGTGGCCTGGGTACGAGGCTACGATAATTGATGTTCCTGATTTGTGCCTGCTTTTTCCTATTGCTGCTTCTAATGTCTCAGTTTTGGTTCCTCGTTCTGTTGCTACCTGGTATCTAGTTTTGAACCCAGGCCTTCCTCACTCAGATTTTATCTTACAACCATGGAGAAAATCGGAAAGTTACTCCCCGATTAAATCTGAATGAGGAAGGCCTGGGTTGGTAACCACACATAAGCACATTATAATGAACCATTCAGTGTTTTTGCGCTTGCTTGCTACTGTGATATGCATTGGCAAGGAGGCTCGGGAACACTGTAGGAATGCACTGTGCACATCTATGATACAATGTGTCAGTTTTAGTAGCACTGCAATCAGGGCATTAGGTCTCTATTCCCTATTGATATTTGGGGTTCAAAGCCTAATTTTTTTCTCTTTTGATCTTGAAGACATCTAAGTATGGGGCACTGTTTGTCTCAAAACCTTTGTTTTTAAATATACACCGACTTGAAAGTAATGAATTCTTGATGTATTATTGATGCTAGACTGATGTTGGCTTTGGATCGATAGTCTCGTGCCCAGACGCCCGCCTCCTGGAGGCGGGCGTGGTCTGGCTACGAGACTACGGATTGATGGCATACAATGGTTACATTGATGTGATGTTTAGCATTCGTCAACTCAGATCTACATGACATTGACATGTAGCAAACATCAATGAGGCTTGAATACATTTAGTAAACATCGATCACTTACATCAATGTTTACTAAACAACGATGTAGCTATACTTCAATCGATGTCATTGATGTAAGGAATCGACATTTAAACATCATGTAGGTGATCAATATTTAATACCGATGTTTACTAAAAATGCCATTGATCCGTTGCCAACATCAGTCTAGTATTGATGTTTGCTAAACATTGATAAATATTATATCAAGAATTCGGACCTTTCAAGTCGGTGTTTACTAAACATCAACCAAGTTAACATGGATTTTGCTGTTTTAACAGGTAGTTTTAATATTTATTACTAAACATTGTCGTTTTGGAAGGTGTATTCAAAAACAAGGGATTTAAGACAAACAGCAGCCCATATCTAAGTGATATGTGGTGGTAATAAATATTTTATGATGTTCAATTTACTTGGTCGTGCAAGTGTTATATGACTTCTCTCCTTTCTGTATAGGCTCTGGAACAGCTGGAGGGCTCTTTGAGAGATCAGTCCGCCTCCTCCAAAACTGCCATTGGCAACCTCCAGTTCGAAATTAAGAGCCTTAAATCAAGGTCAGTGAAATTACATGTACATGTATGCCTACCAACACATAATGTTTATCACACATGTACATGTACATGTAGTTGTATACTATTGTACCCTATGCATCTATCCTGTTACTGCAGGCTAACAGAAAAAGAGGATCAATATGAGGCAGCACTAGAACAGCTCCATTGCAAGGAAGAGCTGATACATACCCTAAAGGGAGAGAAGATCAAGGCCGACCAGGAGGGTTCCTCACGAGTTGCCAACCTCAATCAAGTCCTCATGCAGACCAAGCAAACCTGTGCACAACTGGCAGAGGAGAATGACATACTTAGCCGTAAGGAGCAGGAAGTGATTGAAGCCTACGAAAACCTCGAACGGAAGTACGATATTCTTGCTGCAAAAGGAAATGCACCTTGCAGGGTCTGCCTTGATCGGGAGCGACAGCATACACCCATACGCACCCCTATGAGACCCTGCTGCACTCCAATCAAACCTATCCCAGAGGAAACAGAGATAGATGTTCTCCAAATTGAGAACACAAAGCTGAAGCAGGAGTTCCAATGCCTCCAAACCAACTTCCAGCTCACATCCCAAAAGTCTACTGAAATGAAGCGAGAGATGAAAGAGATGGAGAAATCACTTGATGAATTGCAATCAGCTTACGATCACGTTCTCGCAGAAAAAGAGAATCTTCAGCAGAAGTACGAGGAAGCCAGGGTAGCACTTGCGAACCAATCTGGCTCTGAAGTGAACAGCAAGCAACGGAATGCTCGATTAGAAAGAGAAGTAGTGACTTTCAGGTCCCAGCTTGAAGCTCTTGAGCAACACAATTTTGAGTTGCAGGATAAACTGAAGACAGAGATAGCAAGACAGCTCCAGGGCCAGGATCTCGTCGAAGAACTGGACACACAGATTAGATCACTGAAACAGGAAAAGTTTGAAAGTGAGAGTGAACTAACTGGCATGCAAGTGGAGCTTCAAAAACTGCAAGAAGAGTTGCGTTCTTATCGTAACTCATCTGTACAGCAGTCTGAGACACAGAAACTAACAGCTGATGCAATTAGTGCCTATGAGTGCAAAGTTTCACGTCTCCAGAATGAAAAGCGGGAACTTAGTGAGCAGTTAAGCAAAGCAAACCAGTCAATTGAGGAGATGGAGAGCCACAATCAATCACTCAAAGAGAATAACAAGACCCTAGAAAATAGGCTCGCTTCATTAGAGGCACAACACAAATTTCTTAGTGAGCAGAGAAGAGTAGGAGAGCATTCACAGAAGCAATGTGAGAGTAAACTCCAGAATGAGTTAGCAAGCCTCTCAGAGCAATTAGAAAATCTTTCAGCCAAAAGCAAGGTGTGTACGGAAGCCAAGAAGCAATCAGAATGCCAAGTCCATGAGCTCTCCAAGGCCAATGCAAAGCTACAGCGAGAGGTTAATCACCATTGGGAACTGGCGAAAAGGCTACAAAAGGAGCTTGAAAAGCAAGAATCCGCCTCCCACAGTGCTGAAGAAAGCTTGCAAGTGATGGAGCAACAATGTGCAAAAATGACAGTGGAGTTTGAGAATTTACAAGTGGAGCTGTCTGGTGTGAATAACTGCAATAAGATGTATGAAGTGGAAGTGAGCAAGCTGATGAGCCAGTTAGAAGAGCTTGAACAATGCAACTTTGAACTCAGCACCAAGCTTGCTGATACTGAGATGGAGACACACACCACAAAGATTTCTCAGAATGAAACACAATCCAAAATTGAGGAACTTGATCGAAACCTTGCTGCCACTAAGGATGCCCTGCTAGAGAAAACGAGACAAGTTACAGATCTCCGCAATTCCATTGAGTTGATAGAAAGGGAGAATAGGACACTTCTCTCACAAGTGAATTCCCTGACAGAGATGGTTGCATCTAGGAATGCCAAGGTTGAATCCCTGCAGTCTCAACTGCTGAGCTATGAAACAGACAGCAAGGAAATCATGATGAAAATTTGTGAACTAGAGACCAAGCATGGACATTGCGTTGAAGAACGAGCTAAATACGAACTGGAGATCGATTCGTTCAAAGAATCCCTAGAATCAGCAGCCAGTTACAAAAAGGATACCGAGAATTCCATCCTCCTGCTAAAACTGGAGCTAAAACAGCTTCAGGAGTATAACAGCAGCCTAGAAGCCATCAACACTGGCCTCCAAGACAAAATCAAGTCCCAGGTTGCTAAAAATGAAGAACTTGTCGCAGGCTGTCGTGATCAAGAGAGTAATATTCAAGATATTGAGCGAGATCTGAAAATGAAATCAGCAGCTCTTAAAGCTTCCATGGAAGAAACTGAATTCATCAAAAGGAGCTCAGAGGATGCACTGGCTGCGCTAAAAAGTCAACTTGAAGTACTTGAAATGAAATGCAATGATCTACAAGACAGCTACGATGAGCAGAGGCAAGAAAAGAGCAGAATGGCCTCAGAGGTTACCCAGCAGAAGAGTGAGATCAAAAAATTTAAAGATGAAAAAGCTGAAGCACTGATCGAAAGAGACCATTTGCTCGAGCGCCGTGAAGAGTCTCAAGGGGAAATCCTCAACCTGAAAGAAGATCTACACAGAGTCCGCAGTGAACTGAAAGAAACCAAGGCTGACCTCAAATATCAAAGTCAAAAGTCTACTGAAGCAGAACGTGAAACATCTCTTGTCAGGGAACAACTGGCCAAAGCCATGGACCAATATGATATTCTGAAAGAGTCAGCCCTGGGCCTGCTGGAAACCTCTAGTTCTGCTGGCTCTGAGAATGCACATATGACTACACCTGCTAAGAAGAAGCTAAAGGGCATTCTTAAAAACGCAGGTGCTGGCCCCAAGTGCGTTCTAAAAGCAGTTGACAATGTCATGGAAAGTTAGAGCATTCTGTAATAACTATCCCCCTTAGCTTATATCCTTTATTGGCTCATTAATTTGTTGTATGCAGTGCTGATTCCGCAATTTCGCTATAGCCTATTAGTGTGTCAAGGACTCTCCCCTATTAATTACAATGTGTATACAGAATGATGTGCTACTGTATAATTTGTGTTTGAACAAAAATACGGAGTTATGCGACTAAGATACGGAGTTAGCTAGAAACTGTCGCTACAACACCAGCGGGGCTCAATCCAAGGATTTACTTTCTGATGAGGCGTCACATTTAACGGTAAGTGTGGCCAGCCAGGTTCAGAATGCACGCCCATGTCGACCTTACCATCAGAAATAGACTCGGGCTGCTTGAGACGCTTTTTCAGCCAAGGGGTGTTCACTCCCGTATGCACTGTATACGTAGTCACAGCTTAGCCTCGTACCCAGCCGTCCCACTTTTTTTCGCTTCCAGTAAGAAAAAGTATTCCACAGCTAAGACCGGGGGGGGGGGGGGTATTTTTGCCATTGGTCAAGGACTATTTTTATAGCCTGGTATTGCAGTCAAACGGTCAAGAGCTGTTTTGCAGACAGAAATTTTGGTATGGTCAAACGGTCAAGAACCTTTTTGCACTGTGGTCAAGCAGCAAAAATGACGGTCAAAATTTCTTGACCCCGGTCTTAGCTGTGACTACAGTGCATTATTATGGGAGTGCCATGACTACTCGGCCCAGATACCCTAAGTTGTCGCAGTTCTCGGCGACGCTCCAGCCGCCCCTCCCTAGCTTCTGCCAATTCACCAGATACCCTAAGCCGTTGCAGTTCTCGGTGACGCTCCAGCCTTCTCAATATTACTTTCGACCTCATGCATTCAGTCGCGGCGCCGCTCATGCAGGTGAAATAGGAAAGTCAGCATATTGGGAGCTGAGATCGCTCGTCGAGCGGTAGCTGAGCGAACGTACGTAGCTGTACTAAGTATCTTGTACGCAAATATTTCGAATTCGATAAGCGCACGCACGTGTTCAAAGTACGCAAAAATGGAATAATGGGCATAGATTCGGCACGACGTACGGGACAGATAGACAGACAGACAGAGAAAAATCTCGATTCATATCACCAGGAGCCCATAACCCAAAGGCAAGGAGCGTTAAACTTCTGTATGTATGCTGATTCCACCTGTTGTCAAATAGCACTTGCCCAAAACTCCTTATATGGTAAGTGTTAGGTAAGCGCTATAATTTACTTAGCACTAGTCCAGTAGTAAACCAGCCATGCATAGCTGCTAAGCATTCCATATATGGAGTTTTCCTGTAGGTGCCATTCGACAACAGGTGGAATCACTAGTTCAATGCTCCTTCCCTTTGGGTTATGGGCTCCTGATATCACTAGTGTGGGGCTCGCTCACGCTCGCCCCAATTAGTGACGAGCGACGATGAGTTATTTTTCGTGCAGGTATGCTGTATGGCACTCCTTTCTAGCTGCGAGTGAGCGGACTGAGACCCAGCTTACACGCTTCTATACCATGGAGTGCAAATAGTCACGTCGAAGGCGTTGGCCCCTACGAAGCCTCATGGCCTCAAAATTCGTTGATTTTTCTCGACGGCTGCCAGATGCAGGAAGGCCTGGGTGCATGGTTAGACAGCGATCACTGGTAGGTGCTACTTGCACTACGTTTGTGTGTAAGGTTTGAACTTTCTTCCATGCTGAGTTATAGCAAAATGTTTGATTCGTTCCCAGGCTCCCCCCGGCCCCCCCCGGGGCGGGCGAATTTTTTTTTGGACGAGGTTTCGACTTAGAAATTTTGCGAGCACAAATTTTTAACCCCAATGCTACGATATTACTGGTACACGTGCACGGTAGAGTAGCTGTTTGCAGAATCACTTCCCATTCTTTGACAGCAAAATGGAGGGCGATTGACTACAAGAACGCAAGACTAAAGGTAAATAAGCAAGCTTAAATGAAGGTAAAATTATATACAGGCAGATAATCATGCTAGTAGGATTCATAAAAGTATGTTTGAGGCTTAGGGGGCGTTCACAAACAGGTTAATGTCACACTTAACGCCATTGCAACGATAAGGTCAAACCCCCCTCCCTCTTAACATCACAACCAAAGGCGACATTCTGCTGCAGGGTCTGTCAAGAAGGTGCCAAAACAGTCGTATTTATGTTCATTGTATTAACATTATTAATGCAATTTACTGTACAAAACTATATAAAAGAAACGTTTGTCACACAAGTATCGATCTTAACGTCGCACACCCTTACCCCCTCCCCTCTTAACGTCAGATAAACGTTAAGCGTGACTAAAACCTGTTTGTGAACGCCCCCTTACTAGTTCATGAAACAGTTGAACTTGAATAGGAATGCCTGGGGTGGAATAGTATGTCCTGCTACTGTCGTTTAGTAATCTTTGCAACTGCGAGTGAAAAGCAAGAAGTGGGCAGGCATGAACCACACTCGGGATTTATTTCTCTGTTTGCCTACGTAAACAGCTCCTGAGCTATTTTATGATTAAAATTATAACATAGTAGGGTTGAGTTCCTAAGTGAGCCATGCATTTGCTGTATGCTTTTGGTGTTGCAAAGATTACTAAATCGAAGGTATCACTATAGGTACTTTCACAGCAAAAGATGTGGAGGAAATTTGCTGGATATTCAAGGCGATTACGGGAAGTCATTAAAAGGAAAAAGGCATGTCTTTTTGGCATATACTTAGGATTTGGGGGCTATCTCGGGAAATCCTCTCAGACAGCCAACCTATGGTACCTTAACATGCTGTCATAAGCAGCACCTGCCTGGATGGATGCCTTTCAGGGCTATATTCATACAATACATTTTAGCCTACTGGGAGGGGCGTATTAGTCTCGTGACCAGACCATGCGAAAACCAGTGGTCTGGGAACACGCGTATTTCAAATTTGTTCGGAAATGAATGTTACGTCATCACGTAATGAGTCTCATTAATTTACAAAGCAGTTGTAACCAAGACTACTCTCACCACCTTCTGCCATTCTCTTCCTCGTTGAAGTTGCAACTGAAACTGATGTGGAGGTAATTACTGTGGGTTCATTCATCTTTGTCATTGCCTATCTTTAAGCTGTGTATGCTTCTAATACTTGTCATATTCACTGAAACACTTATGGCACATTTTGCCTAGGTTAGCTACATCTTCAATAGTGTTTTCGATGGATAGGCTTTGACTCATCAGCTCACCACTCAAAATTGCTGTGCACGAGGACAGCACATGCTCTCTAGGTCTAGCAGCTGCTTTCGACTCAGCACCTAGATTTCTTCTTTCTCTTGGCATGGACGTAAGGTCACCTCCACAGCCTAAGCAGTAAACGCGTTGAGTCTCCATCATCATCGATCTCTGGTACTGACTCCGGTCTCTTTAATAGTCGCGAGATTGAGTACCTTTATAGTGTAGACTACACGTGGGTAAAATTATTAATGATTATTAATAATAATATACTCATGTTGCTGCCGTAGCGCTTACGCCATTGACACATTTTGCCTAGGTTAGCTACATCTTCAATAGTGTTTTCGATGGATAGGCTTTGACTCATCAGCTCACCACTCAAAATTGCTGTGCACGAGATTAATGATTATTATTATGTGATAATGTAACATTCATTTCCGCCACAGCTGTATAGCTGCAGCAAGAGCTAATTTGAAATACGACCACTCATTTTTTGCGTGGTCTGGTCACGAGACTAGGAGCGTAACCGACTTCTGGTAATCACTTCCTGTAATCACTTTGAATTTCTTTTGCACCTTCACCATAAAAATACCTATAGGCGGCTATAGGGGCTCTTCTCTGCAGAATTTGCCCATCGAGTACATGGATTGATCACTAGCTGAGACATCACAGGAAATACATGGTCCTGGCCACTTCCTTGCCTCTATCAATATATGTAGTACATGCACTCTCTGTTGTTCGAGATCTGCCATTCTTTCAAATACTCTTCTCTCCCTCTCCAGCTAGCTATTCTCACCCTCTAAGACCATACCTGTCAGAAGAAGAAAAAAAACAAGATGTCAATATGAACAACAGTCTTATCACCGACACTCACACATGCACTGATCTGGCTGGCAGAGATCGTCTGGCAGGATGATTGGCTATTTGCAGATCTCCAGAAACAGTTTAGAATAGAACTGGCTGTCTGAAGTGCTGCTAAAACTACTCTTGAGCCTAGAATGTTGATTGTTGTTTGCACGTTCATTATCAGACATTTTTCCGTGTAGATTTTGTTATTAGCATGCATGGTGAATTGGAAGCGCCAGTCACGCTATGCGCTACCGTGCACGTGTAGCGATTAAATCAGTAATATCGCAGCGCTGGGGTTTAAAATTTGTGCTCACAAAATCAAACTCGAAACCTCGCCCTCCATCTTGCTTTGAAAACAATGAACGGGAAGTCTTCTCTGATTCTGCAAACAAATCTTGTCCCGTTTTCAGGTAGAGGCAGAAAACGCTATGCGCTACCGTGCACTTGTACCAGTAAATATCGTATCGCTGGGGTTAAAAATTTGTGCTCACAAAAATTTCTAAGTCGAAACCTCGTCCAAAAAAAAAATTCGCCCGGGGCGGGCGAATTTTTTTTTTGGACGAGGTTTCGACTTAGAAATTTTGCGAGCACAAATCTTTAACCCCAATGCTACGATATTACTGGTACACGTGCACGGTAGAGCATAGCGTAGATTTGTTTGCAGAATCAGAGTCTGACAGAGAGAAGACTTCCCATTCTTTGACAGCAAAATGGAGGGCGATTGACTGCAAGAACGCAAGACTAAAGGTAAATAAGCAAGCTCAAATAAAGGTAAAATTATATACAGGCAGATAATCATGCTAGTAGGATTCATAAAAGTATGTTTGAGGCTTAGGGGGCGTTCACAAACAGGTTAATGTCACACTTAACGTCATTGCAACGATAAGGTCAAACCCCCCTCCCTCTTAACATCACAACCAAAGGCGAGGGTCTGTCAAGAAGGTGCCAAAACAGTCGTATTTATGTTGATTGTATTAACAGCACCCTAACATTAATGCAATTTACTGTACAAAACTATATAAAGGGCAGGCATGAACCACACTTGGGATTTATTTCTCTGTTTGCCTACGTAAACAGCTCCTGAGCTATTTTATACCCAGTTGATAAAAATTATAACGTAGTAGGGTTGAGATCAAAGAGTTCCTAAGTGAGCCATGCATTTGCTGTATGCTTTTGGTGTTGCAAAGATTACTAAATCGAAGATATTACTATAGGTACTTTCACAGCAAAAGGTGTGGAGGAAATTTGCTGGATATTCAAGGCGATTACGGGAAGTCATTAAAAGGAAATGTCTTTTTGGCATATACTTAGGATTTTGGGGCTATCTCAGGAAATCCTCTCAACCTATGGTACCTTAACATGCTGTCATAAGCAGCGCCTGCCTGGATGGATGCTTTTCATGCCTTTCAGGGCTATATTCATACAATACATTTTAGCTTACTGGGAGGGGCGTATTAGTCTCGTGACCAGACCATGCGAAAACCAGTGGTCTGGGAACACGCGTATTTCAAATTTGTTCGGAAATGAATGTTACGTCATCACGTAATGAGTCTCAGTAATTTACAAAGCAGTTGTAACCAAGACTACTCTCACCACCTTCTGCCATTCTCTTCCTCGTTGAAGTTGCAACTGAAACTGATGTGGAGGTAATTACTGTGGGTTCATTCATCTTTGTCATTGCCTATCTTTAAGCTGTGTATGCTTCTAATACTTGTCATATTCACTGAAACACTTATGGCACATTTTGCTTCAATAATGTTTTCGATGGATAGGCTTTGACTCATCAGCTCACCACTCAAAATCGCTGTGCACGAGGACAGCACACGCTCTCTAGGTCTAGCAGCTGCTTTCGACTCAGCACCTAGATTTCTTCTTTCTCTTGGCATGGACGTAAGGTTACCTCCACAGCCTAAGCAGTAAACGCATTGAGTCTCCATCATCATCGATCTCTGGTACTGACTCCGGTCTCTTTAATAGTCGCGAGATTGAGTACCTTTATAGTATAGACTACACGTGGGTAAAATTATTAATGATTATTAATCTTTTTATTATGTAATAATGTAACATTCATTTCCGCCACAGCTGTATAGCTGCAGCAAGAGCTAATTTGAAATACGACCACTCGTTTTTTGCGTGGTCTGGTCACGAGACTAGGGGCGTAACCGACTTCTGGTAATCACTTCCTGTAATCGCTTTGAATTTCTTTTGCACCTTCACCATGAAAATACCTATGGGGCTCTTCTTTGCAGAATTTGCCCATCGAGTACATGGATTGATCACTAGCTGAGACATCACAGGAAATACATGGTCCTGGCCACTTCCTTGGCTCTATCAATATATGTAGTACATGCACTCTCTGTTGTTCGAGATCTGCCATTCTTTCAAATACTCTTCTCTCCCTCTCCAGCTATTCTCACCCTCTAAGACCATACCTGTCAGAAAGGAAAAGAAAGATGTCAATATGAACAACAGTCTTATCACCGACACTCACACATGCACTGATCTGGCTGGCAGAGATCGTCTGGCAGGATGATTGGCTATTTGCAGATCTCCAGAAACAGTTTAGAATAGAACTGGCTGTCTGAAGTGCTGCTAAAACTACTCTTAAGCCTAGAATGTTGATTGTTGTTTGCATGTTCATTAGCAGACATTATTCCGTGTAGATTTTGTTATTAGCATGCATGGGGAAGCGCCAGTCAATGGTATGCTATGCGCCACCGTGCACATGTAGCGATTAAATCAGTAATATCGCAGCGCTGGGGGTTTAAAATTTGTGCTCACAAAATTAAAATTTCAAAGTCGAAACCTCGCCCTCCATCTTGCTTTGAAAACAATGAACGGGAAGTCTTCTCTCTGATTCTGCAAACAAATCTTGTCCCGTTTTCAGGTAGAGGCAGAAAACGCTATGCGCTACCGTGCACGTGTACCAGTAATATCGTATCGCTGGGGTTAAAAATCTGTGCTCACAAAAATTTCTAAGTCGAAACCTCGTCCAAAAAAAAAATTCGCCCGGGGCGGCGGCTGGGATCATAGATAATATAGCTCCGTCTTACGGAGCTATATTATCTATGCTGGGATCGAAGCTAGTAGTTTCAAGTACTAATAAAACTTTAATAAAATATCCTTGGTGCAATGGTAGCTTTTCTTTTACTAACCTAGGCGCTTCCTAAATTAATTGCAAAATTAATAGGTTACGGGAGCTAGCTTTCGACCAAAATAAGTGACGTAATGAAGTATAAAGGTCATTACTTAGCTTACAGCCTAGCCTGTCGGAACAAGAGTCCCCAGTTTCTCTTCTGTCGTGCTATATATGCTGGGTGTGAACTTTGCGCTACCGCGCTGCGCTGCGCGCCATTAGGTAAGGGATACACTCTTAGCACGGTCGGCTAGAGATTTGGCTAAGCCACTCTTGTCCTCGGGCTGCGGCTTCGGACTTGGAGTAGGCTACAAATTGCTATCTTACTCGTAGACTCGGTATATTGTACAAAATTATGCTACTTACCCGGTTGTGTGGTACCTGTGTTGGTTGCCACTGACTGTAAAGCTGCAAGATTAGCTATGAGCAGGGCCGTAGGCAGCTATTTCAGGTTGGTGCGGCCCCACAATCGGCTGGCTACTGTCTCTGGCTCAGGGTGCTTTAGTGCAAAGCACACTTGTCTAGGGGGGTCTGGGGGCATGCCCCCCCCCCCCCCCCAGAAATGTTTTGAAATTTGCATGCTCTGATATTGAATCTGGACCCATCAGAAGTTCAGAACCCAAATAATAACCATTCTTTTGCAACGCGTAAAGCAGCGAGCGGCGTTCTGCGTAACGTCGTAGTGCAGCCACCCGAATTTGTTGAACCACGTAGCCTGACGCGAACGGTTCACAGCAGCGCTCTTACCGAAGGACCGAGAAGGGAAGGCAATATGAATAGGCTGAAGTGGAAGATCGCCAATGTCTTTGGGCTTGAGATAGCCACGAAGTCGGACTAGGATATCACCGCGTAAGTACGTACATTCCAACCCGGTAGTCTGGGTACCGTACGAGAGCAAACCTGCGTGCCCTTTGACCTCGTATTAAAAAACTGGGTTGAACGAAAATGTGGTACGGCCATGGCCGCACCGGCCGTACCGGTGGCTACGGCCCTGATGAGACATGCAACATTATTGCATATAGCTACCTGGGATTATGTAATCAACTAATATGCACATGACCACGTCTACTGTATTTGTCCTAACTATAGCGTCACTCCAAATATAGCAAGAGCGCCAGCCGCAAAATTTGAATTCTTTTTTTCCCTAGCACTTTGTATTTAGAACCCGATCGTGTGACTTTTGCTGTTCTAATGCCAAGCCTGCGGAGAGGGGGTAATATAGACAGTGCCACCCTAATAAAAGCGCCACCAAGCTACAAAGCGGTAGTTTCGTGCTCCATCTATGGTACCAGGGCTGACTCTAAAGTGTTTTTTTGTCGTGCTATAATTTGGTAATCTCTGCCCTAGCTAATTTCTGCTTAAGGTGGCAGGCATATAGCCTCATTCCCAGGCCCTCCCAAAAATGGATGAGAGCCCGGTATCAGGGTAAAAGGGGGGTAGAAAGGACTTAATTGTGCGTAGGCAAGTACTTCTCAAGACACCGAGGAAAGGCAGCAAACCAAAGGCAGCGAACCTGCAAGTAAATCTTCAGGGCCTATTAATGGCCACTGGCCGAGTGCTGAAGCAATGCCTCTTGCAAGAAATGCATTAGTCAGTCCCAGTCAACACATATTTAAGGAAGTTAAAACACATGAGAAAAGATACCATGCAGGCTCTCCCCCATTCTTCAAATTCGAGGGGATATCTTGGGGACGAGGTCAGGCAGGCAAGCAATGCTATAGCTACATGCACACTCACGCTAACCACTCCCACTGCAAAGCTCAGTGCAAAGCCATATCTGCTGTTTTTTCTATATGCCTAAACAATCAGGTAAGCGAATTTAGCAGACGTACTTTGTCAAAAGCTCGCCCAGTGGCTGCGCAAGAAAGACACTGATGAGCAGTCAGAGTTCCTTCCTTGTAGCTAGCTAACTGTACACAAACAAGAAGTTTACCCTCTTGTGCATAAACTTCATGCACACAGCCCTTTTTATGGTAGGGAAATGCCCAGGTCCTACAGGAACCAGTAGACACACTTAGGGACTGACACGTTACAGCATACTTTAGCTCATTGCTTGTGAGATCACTTGCCTGCCACCTTAGCAAAGAAGTAAATGTATGTAGCTATGCATTGTAGCATAGATCTGTGATTGTAGGCAAAACTGCACAATCAGAGATGGGGTTCCATAAGCTTTTATTGTTGGTAGTTTCGGATCCATACCATAACAATTGGTTCGGATCCATACCTCTCCCAACGCTTAGGTCCAGCGCTGTTAACTAACCTGACTGCTTGTTTTTGTTTTTCATGGAGGTCTCTTAATACTAAACCAAGCTCAGTTTTACAGGGGTATTAGCTACTAGTTCATATGGTATATCTGGCGTACTTTGCCTTTTACAATGTACATAGTCTCGGAAATTCTGTCGCACTTATTTGCATACCTGAGTGCACTACTTGTTTCCAGGCTCTCCCTAAAACTGAGGAGAGCCTGGTATTTATTCTCGCATGCATGGGTGGCATTAAGGACTTAATCGTACATAAGCAAGTGTAGTTGTAGTTCTCAGCCACCGAGGAAAGGCAGCAAATCTACACTTCTTGTAGCTAAGCTCTAGGTCTGTTGGTACCACAGACTAAGGGCTGAAGCAATGTCCCCATCAAAAGGTAGAAAAATGCAGGATCAGTCTTGCCCCACGCATAATTAATTTAAAGCACATTAGAAAAGATGCCAGGATCTCCTCGATTTTACACAATTTGTAAAGGGAGAACCTCGGGGTGAGGTTTTAATGTCAATTAAAATTAAAATAATGCATGAGTATTTCCAGAGTGCATGAGAGTCTGTCCGGCCCTACCATTTCATAGCCCTTAATTGGTTAGGAGACTGAGCTGGCAGCTTCATTGGCTCAATGAGTCAGTATCAGCTATTATCGACGGAATAGTGTGTTATGTTTGAGACCATACTGGTATATACATGGTACATGGTCTAATGGTTACATAGCTAATTATGCAATTTCATCCAGATTGAGGCATTGAGAGTGAAGAAACTCTGAGGGGAAAAATCGACAGCCCAGCTGGGGATTAAACCCAGGATCTTCTGAATACTATTCAGATCTGAGCTACTGAGCAGAGGAGCAGTAAGCAAGCTTTACATAGCTACTAACTAAAACTTAACCAGTGTACAGCTGAACTTATGCTACAGCTGCCCAGGAAGATGGGGTGATAAAGTCCATTAGATTAGTGAACCACAAAATTCGCCACCAATCAAGGTGATCTGAACTCTGCAGACTGTATGATTATAGCATATAGATCAGAATTGCAAGTTCTAGAGGTAGAAGCTTCAGTAAGTCCTCAGATGCTAGAGATGATGAAGAGCCATATTGTTATTGTGCTGCTTGCACATGTATGACTCAACTTTGGGGCAATTTGTGCTATAGATACATGTACCTGGGTGATGTTAGATTCAGCATTGAAAGGCAGCAGGGAACTTACTGAGATTCATTGATATGGGATAGGGTCAGATGCTATCAGAGGCAAAAACAGTAAGGCTACATAATATCAAACTATGCTCTCAGAGTTTAGTTTGCGTTCTGGTAGTCTCTTGCTAGTCTCTACCCAACAATAAGTCTCCCGTCCGTTATTTATGAACTGGGTAAAAGGAATAAAGGACGGGAAACGTATTGTTGTCATGATTATGATGAAGTGGTAGCTAGCTAGGTAGTGATGAAATTCATCTTTTAGCAGATAACTGGAGGGCACTATGAAATTACTGACTGCACTTTCACTGAAAGCTGTACAAGATGAAACAGCATAATCAATCTATAGCTGCATGTAGCATAGACTGACGTATTTAATGATTTATGTGCAACCTACCCACCTGGTTTTTAGAAAATGAAATATCAAACATGCTTAGACAACTGTTTCCTGTAACGATTTGGAGTGCTTAAATGCTAGTGAAAATTCTTGCCTACAGCAAATGAATTTCATTATGATATTAGGCTTTCAACAGCTACAGGACAATCCCATCCACTTAGTCACCAAAAGAATTGTGACTCCTACAGCAGCCTTCTAACTGCCTCTAAGTAGACAGTCAAAGTTTAAAGCCATAGACTCAACACACCTTCATCCCAGCCTTTATGTTGATTGAAAGAGTGAAGAAACTAGGGTTGAAGACATAAAAAAAGCTAATATGAGCTACTACTGTAGCTTAAACCATGGGCTTAGAGTAATGCTATGTGGATGGAAAGATCTTTATCCCTATCGAGGGTAACCACACTCCCAGTGTACAGTTTCCGGGTGAGCAGAGAGACAAATGACTGTAAAAGTGGGTAATAGATTTCTTTCTCTCTCCATGTGGGCCCTGGCTATGCGGGTGAGCAGAGAGACAAATGACTATAAAAATGGGTAATAGATTTCTTTCTCTCTCCTTGTGGGCCTTGGCTATGCAGCTGCAGCCAGCTACTCATCACTTTTCTTGTATACATAATTACCACAGTAGCTAAAAGTACAGTATTTCTGATTCTTGAGTTGTGGAGTCTCAGCACACACAAACACACACACACACACACACACACACACACACGTACACAGACGGATACCTCATCCTCCTGGCAGGAAAATATGTCTACTTGCTCCACAGCCACAGCAGTGCAGGGTTGTCTGCCTCTTGGAAATGTGGTAGGTAACAAAACTGAGGTACAGATGATAGTAAATCTAATCATAGTATCATTCCCATGCCCTAGTACTTTAGTAGCGTATATGACACATGCACAGGTAGAAGGGTGAATTTGAGTGGGTGAGTGCATTTGCAGTTTTCGACAACGAACAAAGGCAGAGAATGTACACTTCTTGTAATTATTATTCTTTGGAACCTGCTTGTACCACAGAGCGCAAGTGGCCATATGTCGCGCAGTAACGCGAATGTCAGGTAAGGCTAGAGTATACGTACTATTTTTACAAACTCACTTACATCACATAGAGATGATGTAACTGTGAAAATTTGAAGTTCATACTCCGTTCCGTTTTGAAGCTGTGGACCTGGAACTAAATCTGCACGGTCAGCAACAATCGGAACTGCGTGACATTTGGTATTAGCATGACATATGATAAGCGATATTAGGTACTCGTGCGCGACAATTGGCATATGAGGCGCCTTGTGTTTGACCGCGTCAGTTTGGAGAATGAATAGTATAATTGTAGACTTAATGCAGCAGCGAAACTTCGAAGTTCATACGCCGTTCTGTTTTGAAGCAGTGGACCCAGGTACAAAAACGGTGTGAGAATGGGCCACTTATGCGACTGAGTGACAAAAAAAGTCTCTAACAAAAGATGATAGAAAAGTATAGCTGTTTTTCGATTGGTCCCGCCCACATGTAATTATAATTATACTGCAAAGAGTACCAATACCATTGACCAGCACGTAATATTCCCCGTATTACCTACCCATTATTGCCTTTAGCGTGGGCAGAGCACGAGCACACAGTTTATACTGACAGAACTGATACTTAGGTACGTGCTTGGTCTGGACACATTTTAGCCAATTTTTGGGGCAAAACAGGCATACACATGCTCTGCTTCTTCCTCTTGCCCGCCATTTGTGAAGTGGAAGTGGCCAACAATAACGCTTCATCTTCTGTGTACTAATCTGGAAGGGCTTGGGACTGCTATATGTATTAGCTGTGGTATCAAGGCCGAGTTTACATTCACTCCCAGTGCTTCAATACACCTCGGACTGCTTATAGCCCGCTGAAATCCTATACTGGCTAATCCTAGCTGTCGTATCGTACAGCAAATGTGACTCAGGTGCTTAGGTCTTTACATACTGCCTCCTCAGTAGTTCACTGTCACTGTCAAGGGCATTGCAATAATGCACTGTTTTTATGGTGGTATACCAATCACTACTATAGTCAGTAGCAACATTTCCAGGAGGAAGTGCCTCATACCCAGGCCTCCCTGACCCAGCAATTCCAGTTAGCAGCTAAAACTTGCCAATACAGCATTATTCTCACTACTTGTTACACGGATGTACCTTGGCCTAGTTGGACCTGCAGTAGCTGCCCACAGCCATAGTGAGATATTAATACAACAGCAGTCTGTGGTTAAATCTCTGCTCGGTCTATAGTGGAACCAATGTGCTACTCTGCTCATTACTACCAAAACTGCCTGCAGTTGAGTGGCACAGGTAGGGACCAGATTGGGCAGTTTTGGGTGTGTCTGCAACCATCATAGTAGGTCCTTGGATGTGCTGGGTATACCAGCTATCCACCAACTATCGGTGTGTGGTATTGGCGAGTCCCATTACAGTAGGCAGTCTCTTCTGTCTAGGGTATAACTAACGTTAACTTATGGAGGTTCAGCACGACCTATGCTTTCAACTGGCCAACCATCAAACTTATGGAGATTCAGCAATACGGTCCACTTATTGAGGTTCAGCACTCTTCTTGACTAGTAACTTAGTGATGTTCAGCACTCTTCTTAATCATCAACTTATTGATGTTCAGCACCCTGGGTACTTACTGAGGTTCAGCACTCTTCTGGACTATTAACGTATTGATGTTCAGCACCCTGGGTACTTACTGAGGTTCAGCACTCTTCTGGACTATTAACGCATTGATGTTCAGCACCCTGGGTACTTACTGAGGTTCAGCACTCTTCTCGATCAGCAACTTATTGATGTTCAGCACTCTCCCATATCACCACCTCAGATTTACAATTTGGGTTCAAGAAAGCCATGTCTACTGCTCTATGCACTGGTTTTATTAAGAATGTTGTTTCCAAATTTGTGCATAATGGCTCTCCTGTCTTTGGTTGCTTCCTGGATGCTAGTAAGGCGTTTGATCGTGTTAATCATGATATCTTCTTTTCCAAGTTGTCCGAGAGGGATATTCCTCCGTTTCTGAATCGTTTTCTGCTGTCTTGGTATTTGAGCCAGAGGATGCAAGTTCGCTGGAATGCCTCTCTCTCTCCAGCTTTCTCAGTGACCAATGGTGTTCGACAAGGTGGTGTCCTTTCACCCATCCTGTTTACCATTTATTTGGATGATCTGCTGTTGGGTCTCAAGCACCTGGGCATTGGCTGCCACTGGGATGGTTTCTTTGTTGGGGCAGTTTGTTATGCTGACGATGTAGCCCTCTTGGCTCCTTCGCCATCGGCTTTACGGTTGATGTTGCTTCACTGTGAAAACTTTGCTGCCTCTTGTGGCTTGAGCTTCAATGCTTCTAAAACTCAGCTCATCCGTTTTGGCTCCCAGCCCTCTCACTCTTGCTCTGCCATCATTTGCTTCTCTGGTGTTCGGCTCCCTTTTTGTGATGTTGTTGTGCATCTTGGTCATCGCTTATCATTTGACCTCTCTGACTCAGATGACATCCTGAGCAAAGCGCGCGATCTTATTAGGAAGGCCAACTTGATGCTATACACTTTTTCAGTTGCTGATCCTGTCGTCAAGTCTCGTTTGCTGCAGTCTTTCTGTTTATCATTATATGGATGTGCTCTTTGGAATCTTTCTTGTTCCTCTATTCACTCTATTGAGGTTGCTTTCAACAATATCCTTAGGTGTATATGGCATCTTCCTCGTAATTGCCATACTGGCATTCTACACCTCACTACCCACTTGCCCAGTCTATTTAATATTATTATTTCTCGTTCGTCGGCTCTTTTGTCATCTACCCTCTCCTGTCCCTCTTTGATTGGTCGCAAAGTGTTTCGTGACGCGAGCATACTAGCTTATACCCAAACTGGATACAATGCTCTCTATGGTTGTCATCATACCAAGATCTATTTTCAGGAGGATGGGATATGTGCCAATGTCATCCGTCATTTGCGGGTTTTTTGGATCTATGGACTTTAATGATATGATTTATACTATTTGTACTAATTAGTGTAGCTATGTACTTTACTTTAATATTCTGCGCCTGTACTGGTATGTTCTGCATAATAATAATAATAATAAAACAGTTACAAGTCATAATTTTTGCCGGTGGCCACTCAAATATTGGTCTGGCAGCCGCCAGGTCTGCCGGACCTGTTCCATCGCCACTGCTCTTCTATGCATTTCACTGGATTCTGAGAATGGTACTGAAAATTAAGTCCATAATCCGATAATAGTGCTAAGTTGAGGGCTAAAATACAAGGTTATGCCACCACGGCAAATCAAACTGCCTTCACTGTAATGGGACTCATCATTGAGTACTGTGCTCTGATATTCAGGGTGTCATACAGGGGGGGGGGGAAAGGGGGATATCCCCCCCCTAACCCAAGTTTCCCCCCCCCCTAGATATCAGACCAGAATTAAATTAATTTTATCTTAAAACAAAGTAGTATACCAAATTAAAGTAAATACAGTTAAAGCTCAATGTATCTATTTTGTTATTAAAGTGAATACAGTTAAAGCTCAATGCGTCTATTGACCGATGCTTCTTCGAAGCGCCATGGGTCGCGGTTTCCCCCCCCCCCTAACCTAAAATCCTGTATGACACCCTGATATTTGTTGCATTGCTGGTGTACATGGAAAGCCTAAGGATCTCTAGTACGATATGGTTGTACGTACTGTCAGTGAAACAAACAACAAAACAATGTCATACTTGAATCCAGTCAAGCCAGCTAGAGTGAGCACTATGGTACCTTAGAAGATGAGTTCCCAGGCGGGACATCCCAGTTTCTTCATCAATTTCATTGCCAGTTGTAGTATCCTCTTGGCAACCACACTGTGGCAGTGTACTTCATGGTCCCTCATTCCATTGTCTACAGACATGTTTACATAAACAGTGTATAGACAATAGACAGTGTATTACACTGTCGAGGGGGTAGACATGTACAGACGAAGCCATATCTCTGCAGTGCTATGCACAATCTAAGAATTCGGTCATTGCAGTATGGCAGAAATACTCTTTCTGCAGCAACTCCTGTAGGAACCACCACACATTTGATTAACGTTCTTGCAGTGATTTTCTGAAAATGTCAATGACAGTTTAGTTGACAGTTATGCATTAGTTACTATTAAGCATAATATTATATGTATATATTCCTGGAAGCCCATAGATTAATAGATCAGTAGCTATATAATATGTAATGTATAAGTTACCAGGTTGTGAAAATTGAGAAAAATGTTGGAGTCTTGTGTCGTCAGTCTTGGCTACTGCGGCTGGTGTTCCACCGTCTGGCTGTCCATGCAGGAGTCCTTAAGCCCTCGGTTGATATATTTGTTGTGGTGTCATAGGTTCTTTTCAGTCCATCTGTATAGGTCTTATGTTCTGTCATGCATTGTAAAAATAGAGTGGTCATTTTAACCCATGTAGGGCTACCTCAGTTACAACCATGACACCAGAGAATGTACAGTTAAAGTATATATCCATAAAATCACTTACTCAGGGAAACCCAGCTAGATTATGTTTCTTGGGTGGGGATAGCAACAGGCTGCATGGGAAAGGTGTGTGTTGTTAATTGGCCTTTCTATCCTTTTGAAATTGGAGAAATATTTGTGTAAAGTGATCCGTTTGTTTGCACATTGTAGATAGCATGCAAATGCAATAACCGAAACTAGAAATTGTATTCTACAACTGATTCCAGGAATCCTCTATTCCTGCAACTACATGCATATGAGGTGGCCCTTGAATTGCAACTGAGGTAACCAAACTGGGTTAAAACAATCCATGCTTTTGCAGTGCATGCTGTCCAATTCTGTATTAGGGCTTTCGGTTATATGGTTCATTGCACTCTCTAAGTTTCTGTAGAAACCATTTCTGAGCCTGATATGCAATGCAGCACAGGACGTGGAAAGTGCAGTATTGTAGTACTTCATAGCTGGTCTCTTGCCCAGACTTCTACTTGCCTGCCAACAAGAAGTCTGATGGCAATAGCTCATGCTATCTGACCCTTGAGGGACATAGCTTTAAGCATCGGCCACTGGCACTGACCTTTCACAAAGTTTCATCAATGGGTTGGTTGTAAAAGCAGTAGAGAACCTACAGCAGAGCAATAACAAACCACAGTGGCTATCCATGACATTGTGATTGTTTGTGATTACTGCACTGCCATCATTTGGGTCAGGTTTAATGGCTGGCCAGATGTTATCTCAAGATGGAGAGTGCTTGTGTGTAAACATGTTTTTGCTAGTGTAGTATAGCCATTTGACTGTCATGATTGATGATGTCATTTATTGCGAGAAAGTGTTTTTACCATGCCAAAAAAAGGGAGGGGTGAAAGTGATGAAGAATCAATCTCCACTGCTCTGAAGATGGCAGTTGATTTTTATAGCAGCTTTATTTGCTATTGTCATTTCCAGTGTTCCTAGTGATGCATGCAGCCTTATTTAGGGTCTTTTTCTGTATTTCTGGGTCCGAACGTGTCATTTGTGGGTTAAAATATGTGTACCCATGCTCTGGCTGTTGTCTTATTCCCGCTATGTGTGTCAGGTGAGCATGGCCATCCATGTGTAGGAGCCCTTAGCCTGGGGTAGCAGCCTCGGATGGTCAGAGAGCAGTTTCTCTGTGTCTACCTAGGATCAGGGCCCTGGATCTGTATGTAAAAAACTTAATGGCCAGAAATTTAATGCAGCAGTTAAAGAGCTATAATATAGTGGATGGCTTGCCATTGGAGGTACCACATTTGCTCTAAAATAATGCTGTCCATGAATACAATGTGGTTAAATCTGTAAAGGTTACCACAATGTCAATAAATGTCAATAAAGAAACATCTCTCAATCACCAGTAGCTGGGAACAAAAGCTTCTATATGTCTCCCTGACACTGTAAGGGCAGTTCTCCTAGAAGAAGTGGTGGCCTGGTCATCCGTGAAAGTGGCTCAGAGACAAAGGCCAATGACCAGCTGTTAACAATCCAGCCACAGCTGCAGCAGGAAGATTGTACTCTACAGAATGTCATTCTATTTCAGAGAGCGGTGAAACAAGTTATAGTTAGATGATGGCATTGAGTGGTTTACAGGAAATACACGAGAGGCTTCATCTGATAGACCACGAGCACGACACGAAAATGCCATCATCTAAGTGGCTTGTACATCCTTCACGCTCCATGAGCACACTAATTTGGTTTGTGGTGTGCAAACAACTCAATTAAGTTTTTTATGCTCTATGGCAGATAGAACATATGTTCTATCTGCCCTAATTGGCAGATAGAGCATAGGCAGCTGTCTTCCAGGTATAGACTGCTACCTGCACCTTTGAACCGCCCACGCAGTATAGTACAATAACAGTTGAGGTAACTGGTACAAGATGCCGCTTACCACTTGCGCAAGTGGGGCTTGAAGTTCTTTGTCTGATACACTGGAAAAGAAGAGCTCATGAAGAAGCCATGCAAGCCACAAATGAAGTAGAATCGTTACTACTACAAGTGCACTACCGGTACTTTTAAGAGCCATTACTTTGCACAAAAGATTTCACCTCACGCAGGCTGCAATCAATGTGTAAGTCTGCTACGCAATAGAGTGGGGAATCTTCTTAAATGTCCCAGTCCCTATGGATTGGAAATTTAACGGCACTTGGTATGTCCCGTCCATTAGATAACCGCTATTTTAGAGCAATTACGGTAAGTAAATTCACTATTGTAGTAGTGGGCTACAACAGTTACTTTCCACCTATATAACTCCATATATGGCAGTCCCGTGTAGAATTTGAATATTATTCCGTCGCATAGTTCGATCACGTCACTGCATTCAAAGTGCATATCTCTGAACTTCCATTAAGGGCGAGGCTCATAGCGCAGTGTAGACGCATCAGATATTGATGTGTTTACACAGTGCATGTCAGCCCCGCCCTTAACAAAAGTTAGTCCCTGTGACAATGGTATGAAATTACCTACCTGTGGACATGAAGCTTGCTGCCATCCCATTTGATAACCTTTAACTTCATTTAGTGCCACCCCACAGCCTTCAACTTCAGCTAACTGAAGTTGAATGTCATGATGGCATTCTGATATCACAGTAACTATGTATATCAAATGCTATTATAGGTGGAAATGGAAGGACTAGCTTGCACAGTATCACAAATTCTAATTAGAGCACACTTTACAGCACCGTTGCCCCTAGCAACCACGCAAATTGTAATATTTCACATACTTAATAAAACCTCCAACTTTTGGGGTAACGGTGCTATAAAGTGTGCTCTAATTAGAATTTGTGCTCTAGTGCAGCCATTAAGTGGTGACATCATGTATAATAGACGAAGCATTAAGGAATAGAGAATACAAAGACTATGGTGACTTAAATAGTAAAGATAACTCATATTTGTATAAGCCTTTCTGTAAGGGAATAGAATAGCGTAAGCAAACAATTATCGACTGCCAACTATTATCGACCAGATAGAACACACAATAATTTCACGTAAATATGTAGCGAATGAACGGCGTTGCAACTTCCGGTTAGTGGATTACGGCAGTTAGCAATCTAATTTGGAACTATTTCTGCCTGCAGAATGATGTCATATGCCTACTGAATCACGAAGAACATGCATTACGTGATCGGACCTACCATCCGCCAAAACCGGCGCAACAGTACGGAGCTATGAGACCCAGCAATAACTACCTATAGTTGTACCAGTGTTTCTGTGGCCAGTCCTAATGAAGATCCATTCCACCGAATTAGCAGTAGCCCTGTTACTAGCTGTAGTTGGTGATTTAGTTAGTAGTCCAAACAATGTCGCTGACATAGTCAGATTACTTGCATGGGCTGTTTTTGTACAGGAATCATTTCTGTATTGTACAAACACTGCTCTTATGGAAAGCCAAGTGCTTAGGTAATACTCTGGTAGAGGAGGCGTGGTAGTCGATAATAGATGGCAGTGGTCAACAATTGATTTTGAACAGGCAGTGCAAAAGGGTTAAACTGCGAGTGTGTTTAATAACGGGTTATTCTTACAAGATATTGATTGCTCTCTCAATTAGTGCAAGAACCAAGTTCCCAGTCGTTCCTGGACTGAGATATGAGGTGGGGACCAAAATTTAGTCGCTAATTGGTTGCTTACGCTACCCAAATACAAAAATTAATGGGCTAATGAATATCCTTGATATCATTTTGGCTATTACAGCTGCTAATGGTCACTAAGTAGTTAATTGAACCGTGGCACCCATTAGGTTTCTAGGAATCTGTACCCTTTTCTAATAGCTGAGGGAGAATCCAAAAAATTGCACTCAGGACACAAATCCCATACACACTAAAAATCAATTGTAAAACTTCATAATTGTGAGTAATGCTACAGGAATGCAATTAGCATTTCTTGTGGACATGGCACTTCAATGAGCACACGTTTGTACTAAGAACACATACAAATGCACAACAATGTCTGGCTAAGTACAATGATGGTGTTAGCAAGACTACAGAAGCGTGGAGGGGAAGCGATGCCATGGAGTTTACCATTTTCACTGAAAGGAAACAGGCACATGAATAGCTGTACTGAGTATCCCCAGTTTTACCAAAATGTCTTCACGTGACCCGAGAGTCTCGGGGAAAACGTGATCCTCACATGACTACGTTAGCAACTACTAATTAATAATTACATACCAACTCTGCCCCTAGCTGATTAAACGATGCTTATCCGTGTAGCTACAGTAGCAGCATCCTTAGGCGTCCTTCTTGCTGACCTAGGCCTTGAACGTCATCGCTTTTGAGTATTGAATTTTGACAGCAAGCTGCATACAGCGAAACTGATAAAGTTAAGTAACTATTAATAATTGCATTTTTCTAAAAATTTCTCATTGCTATGCGTACCTCATGTTCAGATATTTTGGTGAAACTGTCCCGTGAACATATTATTCATGACACTAGTGCACAGGCAGGGGGCGGTGCCCAGTAAAAGAGTCGAGTGGTGGACTAGAAGAAGGGAACTAAAGTAAATTAGATGGTTGACGGGCTACAAGCTGGAGAACCATTAACGTACTCTGCGGCCTTCTACAGGAACGATGAGCTGAGGTAATGGGGTGTAGCTTTAACGTGTGAGGTAGTTAACAGAGTACTTATGTATGTAGATGCTTTGGGTAGCCCAACCACTGACCTTGCTATGACATATAATCGACACTCTTCCTGGTGAATATATGGCTTCAGATGTAAAGTGTATCTTAAATTGAAACAGCAATTCACACATAGAAACAGATAAGATGGAGAGTTCTGAGTTCTAGAGGTCATAACGTGGCAGTTCGAGATCGATTCTACTTAAAGATGTATACCTGATCAGGGTTTCATACAGGATTTTCAGTGGGGGTGGGAAAAAATGACGTGCATGGTTAGTAGCTAATAGCTAAACTACAAAAAAATTCAACTTCAAAATTCTGGGGGGGGATCCCAGGCCCCCTGTATGAAACCCTGCTAATTTAATGTTTATCTTTGTTTTACAGAACCTTCCCACGTGTTCTATACTCTCTTTACTGTACTTTATAATGAAGGGGTTATAATTATGGTGATCAGGATGGTGTAACCTCTGGTTGCTCCTGCCCTTGTGTTCTGACCAGAGATCTTACAAGCTCCGCCTGTGTCTGTAGGTGCATGGTCAATTGTGTAAGCGCTACAGTATGAGTTCTATTACCACTATAACGCTACACTTGCTATTTTGTAATATTATCATCACAAATGCTGAAGTTGCCTTAACTCTTACTCCAGCATTAGATCCACCAGAGGGTTGATCACACAGTAGACCTTTATCTATACATGAGTCCTGCATAGAAAATTTGATGTCACATATTTCGATTGCATTACTACATTCAAAACGCTGTATCTCTGAACTTTTATCAAAGGTGGGGCTCATAATGCAGTGTAGACACATCAGATATTAATGCCTATGAGCTCTGCCCTTAACGGAAGTTCAGAGCTACAGTACTTTGAATGCAGTGACGCAGCCGAAATACACAGTGCCATAAAATTTCATTTCTACACGGGATTGCCATAACTATATCTATTTGGTGGGAGAATAAAAGTAGGCACTAAATGGAAAAATTAATTACAAGTGCTTTGCTGTAATGAGTTTCACCCAAATATCTTCACATGACCTGAGAGTCTCAGGTAAAACGTGATCCTCACATGACTACGTTAGCAACTACTAATTAATAATTACGTACCAACTCCGCCCCTAGCTGATTAAACGACGCTTATCCGTGTAGCTACTGTAGTAGCATCCTTAGGCATCCTTTATCCCGACCTAAGCCTTGAACGTCATCGCTTTTGAGTATCGAATTCGACGGCAGGCTGCGTACAGTGAAACGGATGAAGTTAAGTAACTATTAATAATTGCATTTTTTCGTTGCTATGCGTACCTGACGTGTGGATATTTTGGTGAAACTGTAATGAAAACATAAGAACATGCTTGTTTGCTTGTACTTCCAGTGCATACGTACCTTTACAGGTACATAAATATCGAAAAATGGGTGTGGTCATAGGGACGTCTCTTATTATACGAAAGTAAAATGAATGGCCAATCAGATTCGCTTTTCATTACTTCCTGACAAACATATGTCTGTTCGTCAGGAATTAATTAGTGTAACTGTTTAGCACCAATTACATCATAATGAAATCAAGTGGTGAATGTCAATGGGAGACAAAAGCGGCACAAAAAACAAACAATCGTTGTGTGGGCAGGATGAGATGAGCATGTGAGCATCGTGTGGGCAAAGTGACATGAGCCTGGGATGCATTGTGTGCGCAGGGCAAGGTGAGCCTGGGTAGTGTGAGCATTGTATGGGTGGGATGATATGAGCTCGGGATACAGTGTGAGCATTGTGTGGGCGGGATGAGATGAGCATGGGATACAGTGTGAGCATTGTGTGGGTGGGGTCTGGGATATGGTGTGAGCACTGTGTGGGTGGCGTGAGATGAACCTGGGATACAGGGTGAGCATTGTGTGGGTGGGGTCTGGGATATGGTGTGAGCACTGTGTGGGTGGCGTGAGATGAACCTGGGATACAGGGTGAGCATTGTGTGGATGGGGTATAGGTGTGTGGGGGGTGAGATGAGCCTGGGATACAGTGTGGGCGGGATGCATCATCACTACAGCCTTAGCAAACTTCCATGTTTCTACCACTGTAAACAGAAGTACAGTGTAGCGAAGCAGATATTCTGTTAAAGAACCCCAGGGAAAGACTTCATTATTGAATTGGAGGTTTTCTCCACAAAAGAGGTTTTCTTAACTCATTGCACACAGGTGGCCACAAAAGTGGTCTGTAATTATCCCGTGTAGACCATGCGGAAGGCCACATTACTTGTCTGTCACTACGCTAAGTTCCTGCGGAGAACGGCTAGGTGGGGACAGCACCTGCCTTTAGTAGTCATTAAATAGTCACATTGATTACTAATAATGATGCCACTGTACCGAAAGTAGACAATATTTGTAATATTGATGTTAAAATACACAATGAATCATTGTTGATTAATATAGCCAGCTGCATAGCTTCACAGTTAATCGTGCTCTGCAGTCACCATCATTATTCTTTTTTTATCTTGGAGCTATAGGAGATAGTCTTTGAACATACACAGCAAAGAAACCATCGCTTCTTTGACAGCCAAATGCTGCACTGTTATTATTAGTACGCCATTTTCTATGTATGGAGCATGACGCACGCAACGTAATTACCGCATGCAATGAGTTAAGGGTATGAATTAGATTACAAGGGCCAATGGTGGTACACTCTAATAGCGAAATACAATTCTAGCTACCATTACCAAAGGGCAAACCTAATCAAATGTGTGTGCACCCATACCATGCTCATACTGAGCTGTATCCCAGGCTCATCTCATGCCACCCATACAATGCTCACACTGTATCCCAGGCTCATCTCATGCCACCCACACAATGCTCACACTGTATCCCAGGCTCATCTCATTCTGCCCACACAGTGCTCACACCACATCACAGACCCCCCACACACAATGCTCACACTGTATCCCAGGCTCATCTCACCCTGCCCACACACAATGTTCACACTGTATCCCGAGCTCATCTCACCCTGCCCACGCAATGCTCACACTGTATCCCAAGCTCATCATAGCAAAATAGCATCCATCTCTGTGTAAGGTTATTCTATGTAGCTTTTCTTTTCAATAAGGTGCCACCTTAAGCTTTGAAATCTGGCCCATATGTACGTCTCATAATATTACATGACAGACAGAAAACTAAATAGCTGGATAGTTAGCATTGGGCTTGGGCTTGGGCTTGCTCAGGCACACTGCAATTTTATGCCATAATATTATCAGTGCAATACATGTAACCTACTGAGCAAACACCCAGCACTAAATCTAGAGTGCAGACAGACAGAAGGACAGACAGACCGACAGACAGACAGACAGACAGACAGACAGACAAACCACATTTCTGTGGACTTTGCACCATCCAGATCAAAGATATCTCAGATTAGTAATACAAAGCTCTTATCTAGCTTTTATAATAGTGTCAGAGTTACATGTCTTTGAAGTCTGCAAATGTAGGGGTAAAAGCTACACCCATGTCTGGAAAATGGGCTGTTAGCTAAACAACTGTGGGTAGTGATGATTCATTGAATGCAGTGAGGATTATGGTCTGATAAATATGGGACCATTTCAAAAGTCTATTTGGGACTGAAAATAGTGTCAGTTGAAGTCTGACAAAAGACTGAGTTGGTCTGACATTTGTCACACCAAGTCAATGAAATTATAATCCTCACTGAATTGGTGAAAAAGCAAAGATTCTTGGTATAGTACAAGTACTGATCTCACCGGTCTGCCTGGGAATGCACACCATTGCCAAGGGGCAGAGTTTAGCATGGCGCTGACGTAAAGAGTTTCTGGAGACTCCTACAGAGTTGGTGAATGGTGCTTCTGCTGAGCATCCCATAGCTATGTAGGTAGGTGTACTTCCTTTGTAGTAAGGAGCCAGTGAGCCAGGAGCCTGACTCCTCCTATATACCATTGTAAGGTTGTAGCTTATAGTTGTGTAAACACAGCCATTGCATTTTTTAAAATTAGGAATGCCGCACCACAACAATAAGGGAGTGCATAACATAGATTCAGTTCGTATGCACATAGCTATGTAGCTATACCAGTTAATAGCTAAGTACACTAGCTTACATTATAGCGGTCACTGGTCTATCATGCTTACACAAGGTGACAAGGTGTAGTAGTCGCGAAGGGAGATTCATAGCACTTTTACTTGGCCAGAACACCTGTCAGTGCTTTATATCTGGCCAGGCTGTAGCTACCGCTGCCAAGGTGACAAGGTGTAGTAGTCGGGCAGCATGCAAAGGGAGATTCATTGCACTTTTACTTGGCCAGAACGCCTATCAGTGCTTTATATCTGGCCAGGACTTACATAGCTGTAGCTACCGCTGCCAAGGTGACAAGGTGTAGTAGCCGGGCAGCATGCGAAGGGAGATTCATTGCACTTTTACTTGGCCAGAACACCTATCAGTGCTTTATATCTGGCCAGGACTTACATAGCTGTAGCTACTGCTGCCAAATACCCTTGTATTTATAATTGCTATATCATTTGAGCCTCCATTGGTAACTCACAAGAGCCTCCAACAGTCTTCTTCCCATTCCATTCCTGTCTCCGCTGGCTGGCTGGCTGGTTGGCTGGTTGACTGCGATAGCTGTTTGTTTTTGTACTTTTGTGCTGGGTCATGTTAAGCCGTTCTAACATGTTTTCCTGTAGCAAATATGCTGTAATTGTCTGCAGTGGGTCTAAGTGCCAGAGTGCCATTGACTAGTATGGCTTCCTTGACATGCCTTGACTGAGTGCAATGTAGGTGTGAGTCAACCTAGGCTCATGATCTGGCTTGCAAGTGACTGGTTTGGTAGACTACCTTATTGCTATAATTCAATTTTCAGCTTATCTAGCCATACATCTTACTACTGAAGCTCCTCCTAGCCAGAGAACAGATGTCTCAGTCCTAAGCCACACAACAGGTGGCTCATGAAGGTCATGCACCTCAGAGCTCATGCACACTCTGAGGAGCATGCTCAGCACACCACATTGCTGATTGCTCCTGAATTGAGTGTGCACTGACCACAGAGAGCCCCAGAGTCCATGGGGTCAGTGTGTGACTAGTGGAGGAGCAACTGGCAGTGTGCAGGCTGACAAAGCTGTGTCCTTTCATAGTCTAAGTTAGCTCCTTGGAGAGTGTCTCTGATGCTTAGACTTTGGACTGGACTATGGAGTAGCTGCTGATCTCGAGGTAGCTGTAAAAGAGTGACAGCTTCTGATTCTGGTGCTCAACATGTTTGGTAATGTCATAGCAGAGTATTACCCAAGTGCCTGGCTTTCCACAAGAGCAGTGTCGGGGATGATAGTTATAGCTAACTATGTGCCATTTTCTAAGCCAGTTAGACACTCACAGCAGGTTTCCCCTTGGATTTGAATCCCTCTGGTGACATCATAAACACCTCGGCTCCACCTTGGTGTTATAACATCACTTTCATCTGCCTGCTACAAGTGTTTACTTAAAATCTAGCCTGAGGATAGCCCAGGTGTATGCAGATGATGTAAGCAGAGGGAGGATACAGAACAGTATTAGCTCATAATTGTATACATGTGTGGTTGAGAGCATTTATCGACATGTTAATCCTCCCCCCCCCCCCTCCCTCACTGTATCAAAGAACTAGGGTGTAATTAGCAAGCCCATGGATACAGATTAATTCGTTTGAATTAATCGTGAAGATTGAGCCGGGCAAGTAGCAAACCATTATTGATTTGCCATTGCCAGAGATAGCAAGTAGCTATTATGGCATCGGTAAAAGAGCTATGCTCACTCTTATACGTATGTTGATGACGTTGTGTCAACGTGCGCTCTTGGCCAAAGTACATGTTCAGGCAGCATGCCCAATCAACCAGATGGTCTCCAAATCATTGGAGCTGTATGGAAAGGGGTGTCTTATAGCGTAAACCGCTGTTACTCAACCACCCATTGTCGACCACTACTATACAAACAATGGTTAGGTGATAAATCTGCCGTGGTACCTATTATCGACCATGCATGGTCGACAACAGGTATATATGCGCAGAAGCGTGTAGTTAACTAACGTAGTCTGACCTCTTCTGCCGATCCTGGTCATAGCTCTGGTGTAAAGCCTTTCAAATGTATACAGGAGGACCATAAATGAGTACGTCACCTGTAAACAGAGTCGTATCCCATCTTCTGCAGAAGTAGAAAGAGAGAAATTGGAGGAAGTTTCTGAAGCGGTCGAAATTCAATACTGTGAAGGTGTACATGTGGTCTACATTGCGTACCGCTAGTCGATTATTGATCGAAAAGTGCTTGTTGAACTAAACTCACTGGCTGTCATCCAAACGGTGTACAGCCATGCATATCACAAGGATGGTAGCTCAATAAGCATGCTATAACTCAGTTTAGAATGTTTAGTGGTAGGTAGTATGAAGCAGAACATATGGCGGAAAGTTCACAAGGTGGTCGACATTCAGTGACTTACGCTACATCAATAGCAGATGCATTGGAATGGGTGATTTGAGCGAGAATAGTTTGTCGTATTACTTGGATTGTTGTACTGTACTATTGCTCGACTCGTGCCGCCCGACTCCAGCACTCATATCTCTACTTGTACATAGGCTACACAAACTGTACTAACCTGGGAGCTGCAGTAAGCCTCTCTTCGAGAAATGATGTGGTAGACTTGTCCATATCGATGACTCTTCGCGCACTACAGCTTCGAAAACGGCGTCCACAAAACAGTAAGAGATGCCATTTTGAACCCCGGGGGGCCCCCAGGGGCCCAAAGCGTGACGGACATATATATATATATACAAACGTAGGCTGACTATGCATCGCGATTTAGTTGCCTCGCTATCGCTCGGCAATTATTTCTCGTTCGTCGGCTCTTTTGTCATCTACCCTCTCCTGTCCCTCTTTGATTGGTCGCAAGGTGTTTCGGGACGCGAGCATACTAGCTTATACCCAAACTGGATACAATGCTCTCTATGGTTGTCATCATGCCAAGATCTATTTTCAGGAGGATGGGATATGTGCCAATGTCATCCGTCATTTGCGTTTTTTGGGATCTCCTATGGACTTTAACTCATTGCACGCCGTAAGCCACTATAGTGGCTATTACGTAATCATTCCGCTACGCCACAAGCCACTATAGTGGCTATGACGACCGTAAGTGCTTAGTTCAGCTAGGTAGAGGAAACCCCTTCCTTTATTAGCCGGTAAATAGTTAGAGTGATTAGTAATGATGATGTAACAGTACCGAATGTAGACAAAAATTGTAAAAGAACGGATATACACGGCAAAATACAACATTGATTAGCTACGGCTAGCCATGCTACCTACACTGCTACACCGATAATCAGGCTCTGCTGTCATCTTCAGTGACACTTGTGAGGTTCTTGCTTCTGTAGATAGTCAGACATTCAGTAGGACCATCTTTCTTTGATGCCAGGGCGCAAAAACTACGCTTACAGCAGTGCCGTATCGAACTTACCGTGTACCGATTGATCGATCCTGAAGCGCCTGCATGGTTCCAATCCGCCGCCCTTTTTGCCTTGGATGGCTGTAGCAGATAGTCTCCCAACAAAAGTAGCAAAGATTCCGTTGCTTCTTTGACTTGGTAAATGAAAAAACTGCCAAACGCTACACTGATATTTTTAGTCTGCCATTTTTTGTAGAAATTAACGCGTGGTGGCATCACGCGTGTGACGTAATATTGGCGTGCAATGAGTTAATGATATGATTTATACTAATTAGTGTAGCTATGTACTTTACTTTAATATTCTGCGCCTGTACTGGTGTGTTCTGCATAATAATAATAATAATAAAACAGTTACAAGTCATAATTTTTGCCGGTGGCCACTCAAATATTGGTCTGGCAGCCGCCAGGTCTGCCAGACCTGTTCCATTGCCACTGCTTTTCTATGCATTTCACTGGATTCTGAGATTGGTACTGAAAATTAAGTCCATAATCCGATAATAGTGCTAAGTTGAGGGCTAATATACAAGGTTATGCCACCATGGCAAATCAAACTGCCTTCACTGTAATGGGACTCATCATTGAGTACTGTGCTCTGATATTTGTTGCATTGCTGGTGTACATGGAAAGCCTAGTAGGATATGGTTGTACGTACTGTCAGTGAAACAAACAACAAAACAATGTCATACGGGACATCCCAGTTTCTTCATCAATTTCATTGCCAGTTGTAGTATCCTCTTGGCAACCACACTGTGGCAGTGTACTTCATGGTCCCTCATTCCATTGTCTACAGACATGTTTACATAAACAGTGTATAGACAATAGACAGTGTATTACACTGTCGAGGGGGTAGACATGTACAGACGAAGCCATATCTCTGCAGTGCTATGCACAATCTAAGAATTCGGTCATTGCAGTATGGCAGAAATACTCTTTCTGCAGCAACTCCTATAGGAACCACCACACATTTGATTAACGTTCTTGCAGTGATTTTCTGAAAATGTCAATGACAGTTTAGTTGACAGTTATGCATTAGTTACTATTAAGCATAATATTATATATTAGTTAAAGTACCGTCGCGAGTGCACTACGTGAAATATTGCACGAGGGCGTGGGCGAGAGGCAAATATAGCACGAGGCGAAGCCGAGTGCTATATTTGGCCTCGAGACCACGCCCAAGTGCAATATTTCACGTAGTGCACGAGCGTATACGGTACTTTAACTGGTTTATAGTGTTTCCGTCTTTCAATTGTGCAGTTCTTGAGTTACTGTTTTGAATTTTGTGCAAGTTCTGGTCTCTGCAAATGGATTTTTAGAAGAATTCTGCTCAATAGATAATCTCTCCTAGTCTGCTGCGTCCTTGCGATTGGGATTTTGAGTATAAATACAACCCGGATTTTGACCTTGGAATGGGCGACTGAATTAGTGATGGCGACAAGGAGAACGAACCAACCTTAGAAGGAGAGAGCAGTGAATGTGTCGCTAGGCCTTCGACAAAACGTCAGCACTACTATCTCTACTATCTATGCTTTGTCATCATGGTGTGTTGCTGCCGTTCTTACGCACTTTCATGGATTCTGTTTACTGTTAATTGCTTGACCTCTTTTGACCTGTTCTATATTTACTTCCTGTGCTGTATGAGTTTTCATATAGCACTGTTCACACATTAACAGTGCTATATGAAAAATAAAGCACACTTTGTGCCTTTGATCCGCCCACGCAAAATACTATAAATGTATATATTCCTGGAAGCCCATAGATTAATAGATCAGTAGCTATATAATATGTAATGTATAAGTTACCAGGTTGTGAAAATTGAGAAAAACGTTGGGAGTCTTGTGTCGTCAGTCTTGGCTACTGTGGCTGGTGTTCCACCGTCTGGCTGTCCATGCAGGAGTCCTCGGTTGATATATTTGTCGTGGTGTCATAGGTTCTTTTCAGTCCATCTGTATAGGCCTTATGTTCTGTCATGCATTGTAAAAATTGAGTGGTCATTTTAACCCATGTAGGGTTACCTCAGTTGCAACCATGACACCAGAGAATGTACAGTTAAAGTATATATCAATAAAATCACTTACTCAGGGAAACCCAGCTAGATTATGTTTCTTTGGTGGGGATAGCAACAGGCTGCATGGGAAAGGTGTGTGTTGTTAATTGGCCTTTCTATCCTTTTGAAATTGGAGAAATATTTGTGTAAAGTGATCCACTTGTTTGCACATTGTAGATAGCATGCAAATGCAATAACCGAAACTAGAAATTGTATTCTACAACTGATTCCAGGAATCCTCTATTCCTGCAACTACATGCATATGAGGTGGCCCTTGAATTGCAACTGAGGTAACCAAACTGGGTTAAAACAATCCATGCTTTTGCAGTGCATGCTGTCCAATTCTGTATTAGCCTTCATCAAGGGTTTTCGGTTATATGGTTCATTGCACTCTCTAAGTTTCTGTAGAAACCATTTCTGAGCCTGATATGCAATGCAGCACAGGACATGGAAAGTGCAGTATTGTAGTACTTCATAACTGGTCTCTTGCCCAGACTTCTACTTGCCTGCCAACAAGAAGTCTGCTGACAACAGCTCACACTATCTGACCTTGAGGGACATAGCTTTAAGCATCGGCCACTGGCACTGACCTTTCACAAAATTTCATCAATGGGTTGGTTGTAAAAGCAGTAGAGAACCTACAGCAGAGCAATAGCAAACCACAGTGGCTATCCATGTGGTTGTTTGTGATTACTGCACTGCCCTCATTTGGGTCAGGTTTAATGGCTGGCCAGATGTTATCTCAAGATGGAGAGTGCTTGTGTGTAAACATGTTTTTGCTAGTGTAGTATAGCCATTTGACTCGTCATGATTGATGATGTCATTTATTGCGAGAAAGTTTTTTTGCCATGCCAAAAAAAGGGAGGGGTGAAAGTGATGAAGAATCAATCTCCACTGGAATGACTGCTCTGAAGATGGCAGTTGATTTTTATAGCAGCTTTATTTGCTTTTGTCATTTCCAGTGTTCCTAGTGATGCATGCAGCCTTATTTAGTCTGTATTTCTGGGTCCAAACGTGTCATTTGTGGGTTAAAATATGTGTACCCATGCTCTGGGTGTTGTCTTATTCCCGCTATGTGTGTCAGGTGAGCATGGCCATCCATGTGTAGGAGCCCTTAGCCTGGGGTAGCAGCCTCGGATGGTCAGAGAGCAGTTTCTCTGTGTCTACCTAGGATCAGGGCCCTGGATCTGTATGTAAAAAACTTAATAGCCAGAAATTTAATGCAGCAGTTAAAGAGCTATAATATAGTGGATGGCTTGCCATTGGAGGTACCACATTTGCTCTAAAATAGCAGATATCTAAAATAAAGCTGTCCATGAATACAATGTGGTTAAATCTATAAAGGTTACCACAATGTCAATAAATACCAATAAAGAAACATCTCTCAATCACCAGTAGCTGGGAACAAAAGTAAGGCTGGGACAAAGGTTCGAACCTTCGATGGATTCGGTGGCTTACTAATCTTCGAATGTTGATTTTGAACCTTCGAACTTCGGCCACACCCCATGCATGCAATACTAAGTTAATTATGCATCACTTGTGCGTGCACACGCCTACGCACGCAGCATGCAATTAGGAGATTGCGCAATATTTACACGTGCGACAGTCAGAGACATGGCCATGGATACTGGTACTAGTAGCCGACGTAGTCTAAGTCTTAGTCCCACTCCTAGTCTTAGTCCTAGTCCTAGTCCTAGTCCTAGTCCTAGTCCTAGTCCTAGTCCTAGTCCTAGTCTTAGTCCTAGTCCTAGTCCTAGTCCTAGTCCTAGTTCCAATAAGTCCGATGTATGGAAGTTTTTTGAGAAAACTGTCGATTCAAGCAAAGCGAAATGTTCACTATGCTCGAAACAGCTATCGTACCGTGGAGGAACGAGCAATCTTCGAGACCATTTGATCTCTCAGCACCCTTTCAACTATAAGCCCAAAGCTAGTAGTAAGAAGCAAGTGACACTGGACTCATTTTCCAAGCCCCGACACTGTCCAGAGGCTCGAGCAAAAGAGATTACGGATCGGATCGTCAACATGCTAGCAGTTGACCTCAGACCTGTGTACATGGTGGAGTGCGAGGGATTCCGAGACCTGATGGCATGCCTAGAGCCTGGTTACACCGTCCCTAGTCGGAAGCTGATTACCAGCATGATCCGTCGAAAGCATGAAGTTGGCAAAGAGCTGCTGTGTGAGAAGCTTAAGACGGCTTCTTCGGTTGCGCTAACCACTGATATCTGGACCAGCAGGGCAACCCAGGCGTACATTACAGTTACAGCACACTACATCAGTGTGGACTGGAAGCTGTTTGCGTGTGTTTTGGAGACGAAGGGTTTTCCAGAGCGTCATACAGGCCAAGCTATTTCTGAGAAATTGACCGAGATAGCACAGAACTTTGCCCTGACCGAGAAAGTTACAGCGGTCGTTCACGATCAAGCAGCTAACATGGAGCTTTCTCTTGAGATCTTGAACAGAGACCTTGGTTGGGAAAGTTTGCATTGCTCTGCTCACTGCCTCCAGCTCTGCCTCAAGGCAGGATTCTCCATCAATGCTATTGACAGGCTACTTGGAGCAGCGCGCAAACTTGTTGGCCACTTCAACCACAGTGTTGTAGCATCAGAGGAGCTAAAGAGGAGGCAGGCACAAATGGAGATTGGTGAGAAAAAGCTAATACAAGAATGTGCAACTAGGTGGAATTCCTCGTTTTATATGCTTGAGCGTCTCATGGAGATGAGGTGGCCTGTTTCTGCGGTCCTCTCAGATGAGCGAGTCACGAAGCGTAGTGATCGGAGCCTGGACCTCAAGAGCGAACAGTGGACACTTGCAGAAGAACTTGTGAAGGTTCTAAGCCCTTTTGAAGTAGCCACAACCTTCTTCAGTTATGAAGAGAATACATCTCTATCTTGTGTGCTGCCTATTCTTCATGGCCTTCTAGATGGTCTACAGAAGGAGACCAATCCCCCTGCCAGAGATTGTCCTGTAGTACAGCAATTTAAACAGAAGGTGACAGCTGAAATAAAGCAGCGATGGGAGTTGGACTTACCTGATCTTACTAGTTCTTGGGTGCTAGCCCCAGCAGTTGATCCCAGGTTCAAGCAGTTAAAGTTTTTGGATCAAGAATCACTTGAGACAGTAAAGAGTGAACTAGTGAGCCGTATGGATTCATTCTCTACTCCTAACTCACCAGATACTAGGGCCCCTGAAGATGAACCGGCTGAGAAGAGACAGAGGGTAGAGAAACGTACTGCACTTGATATTCTGCTAGGCCCTGATGTGAATACCAGTACAGTCCTCAGTGCCAGAGACGAACTTGAATTGTATATGTCAGAGAGGCCTGTTGCACGAAGTAAATCTCCACTAGGCTGGTGGAAGGGGAATGAATATAGATTCCCCCGTCTTGGTAAAGTAGCTCGCAGCATACTTTGTAACCCAGCCACATCTACCCCCTCAGAACGGATATTTTCTATTGCAGGACTGACAGTTACTAAACTTCGTAGTTGCTTAAAGCCAAGCAATGTGGATGCACTGATTTTTTTGAATAAAAACTTTAAAATTCTTTAAGCCTCTGTTGTACTAATTTAGTAATTTCCTGTGCACTACATAATTTTGGTACTAATTTCCTGTGTACTGCCTACGCGTATAATTAACGAAGGTTCGATGGCTTCGAAGGTTATGTAAACAAAGGTTCGAAGGTGAAATTATTACCTTCGTCTCAGCCTTAAACAAAAGCTTCTATATGTCTCCCTGACACTGTAAGGGCAGTTCTCCTAGAAGAAGTGGTGGCCTGGTCATCCGTGAAAGTGGCTCAGAGACTAAGGCCAATGACCAGCTGTTAACATTCCAGCCACAGCTGCAGCAGGAAGATTGTACTCTACAGAATGTCATTCTATTTCAGAGAGCGGTGAAACAATAACAGTTGCGGTAACTGGTACAAGATGCCGCTTACCACTTGCGCAAGTGGGGCTTGAAGTTCTTTGTCTGATACACTGGAAAAGAAGAGCTCATGAAGAAGCCATGCAAGCCACAAATGAAGTAGAATCGTTACTACTACAAGTGCACTACCGGTACTTTTAAGAGCCATTACTTTGCACAAAAGATTTCACCTCACGCAGGCTGCAATCAATGTGTAAGTCTGCTACGCAATAGAGTGGGGAATCTTCTTAAATGTCCCAGTCCCTATGGATTGGAAATTTAACGGCACTTGGTATGTCCCGTCCATTAGATAACCGCTATTTTAGAGCAATTACGGTAAGTAAATTCACTATTGTAGTAGTGGGCTACAACAGTTACTTTCCACCTATATAACTCCATATATGGCAGTCCCGTGTAGAATTTGAATATTATTCCGTCGCATAGTTCGATCACGTCACTGCATTCAAAGTGCATATCTCTGAACTTCCATTAAGGGCGAGGCTCATAGCGCAGCGTAGACGCATCAGATATTGATGTGTTTACACAGTGCATGTCAGCCCCGCCCTTAACAAAAGTTAGTCCCTGTGACAATGGTATGAAATTACCTACCTGTGGACATGAAGCTTGCTGCCATCCCATTTGATAACCTTTAACTTCATTTAGTGCCACCCCACAGCCTTCAACTTCAGCTAACTGAAGTTGAATGTCATGATGGCATTCTGATATCACAGTAACTATGTATATCAAATGCTATTATAGGTGGAAATGGAAGGACTAGCTTGCACAGTATCACAAATTCTAATTAGAGCACACTTTACAGCACCGTTGCCCCTAGCAACCACGCAAATTGTAATATTTCACATACTTAATAAAACCTCCAACTTTTGGGGTAACGGTGCTATAAAGTGTACTCTAATTAGAATTTGTGCTCTAGTGCAGCCATTAAGTGGTGACATCATGTATAATAGACGAAGCATTAAGGAATAGAGAATACAAAGACTATGGTGACTTAAATAGTAAAGATAACTCATATTTGTATAAGCCTTTCTGTAAGGGAATAGAATAGCGTAAGCAAACAATTATCGACTGCCAACTATTATCGACCAGATAGAACACACAATAATTTCACGTAAATATGTAGCGAATGAACGGCGTTGCAACTTCCGGTTAGTGGATTACGGCAGTTAGCAATCTAATTTGGAACTATTTCTGCCTGCAGAATGATGTCATATGCCTACTGAATCACGAAGAACATGCATTACGTGATCGGACCTACCATCCGCCAAAACCGGCGCAACAGTACGGAGCTATGAGACCCAGCAATAACTACCTATAGTTGTACCAGTGTTTCTGTGGCCAGTCCTAATGAAGATCCATTCCACCGAATTAGCAGTAGCCCTGTTACTAGCTGTAGTTGGTGATTTAGTTAGTAGTCCAAACAATGTCGCTGACATAGTCAGATTACTTGCATGGGCTGTTTTTGTACAGGAATCATTTCTGTATTGTACAAACACTGCTCTTATGGAAAGCCAAGTGCTTAGGTAAATACTCTGGTAGAGGAGGCGTGGTAGTCAATAACTCTTCTCTTCAGAAGTTTGCTGCTGGTCGATAATTGATAATAGGAAAATGTATAGATGGTCGATAATAGATGGCAGTGGTCAACAATTGATTTTGAACAGGCAGTGCAAAAGGGTTAAACTGCGAGTGTGTTTAATAACGGGTTATTCTTACAAGATATTGATTGCTCTCTCGATTAGTGCAAGAACCAAGTTCCCAGTCGTTCCTGGACTGAGATATGAGGTGGGGACCAAAATTTAGTCGATAATTGGTTGCTTACACTACCCAAATACAAAAATTAATGGGCTAATGAATATTACAGTTGCTAATGGTCACTAAGTAGTTAATTGAACCATTAGGTTTCTAGGAATCTGTACCCTTTTCTATAGCTGAGGGAGAATCCAAAAAATTGCACTCAGGACACAAATCCCATACACACTAAAAATCAATTGTAAAACTTCATAATTGTGAGTAATGCTACAGGAATGCAATTAGCATTTCTTGTGGACGTGGCACTTCAATGAGCAGTACTAAGAACACATACAAACGCACAACAATGTCTGGCTAAGTACAATGATGGTGTTAGCAAGACTACAGAAGCATGGAGGTAGTGAGCGTGGAGGGGAAGCGATGCCATGGAGTCTATCATTTTCACTGAAAGGAAACAGGCACATGAATAGCTGTACTGAGTATCCCCAGTTTCACCAAAATGTCTTCACGTGACCCGAGAGTCTCGGGGAAAACGTGATCCTCACATGACTACGTTAGCAACTACTAATTAATAATTACATACCAACTCCGCCCCTAGCTGATTAAACGATGCTTATCCGTGTAGCTACAGTAGCAGCATCCTTAGGCATCCTTCTTGCTGACCTAGGCCTTGAACGTCATCGCTTTTGAGTATCGAATTTTGACAGCAAGCTGCATACAGCGAAACTGATAAAGTTTAGTAACTATTAATAATTTCATTTTTCTAAAATTTCTCGTTGCTATGCATACCTGACGTTTGGATATTTAGGTGAAACTGTAATGAAAACATAAGAACATGCTTGTTTGCTTGTACTTCCAGTGCATACGTACCTTTACAGGTACATAAATATCGATAAATGGGTGTTCATAGGGACGTCTCTTATCATACGAAAGTAAAATGAATGGCCAATCAGATTCGCTTTTCATTACTTCCTGACGAACATATGTCTGTTCGTCAGGAATTAATTAGTGTAACTGTTTAGCACCAATTACATCATAATGAAATCAAGTGGTGAATGTCAATGGGAGACAAAAGCGGCACAAAAAACAAACAATCGTTGTGTGGGCAGGATGAGATGAGCATGTGAGCATCGTGTGGGCAAAGTGAGATGAGCCTGGGATGCATTGTGTGCGCAGGGCAAGGTGAGCCTGGGTAGTGTGAGCATTGTGTGGGCAGGGTGAGATGAGCTTGGGATACAGTGTGAGCATTGTGTGGACGGGATGAGATGAGCTCGGGATACAGTGTGAGTATTGTGTGGGCGGAGTGAGATGAGCATGGGATACAGTGTGAGCATTGTGTGGGTGGGGTCTGGGATATGGTGGGTGGGGTCTGGGATATGGTGTGAGCACTGTGTGGGTGGCGTGAGATGAACCTGGGATACAGGGTGAGCATTATGTGGATGGGGTATGGGATATGGTGTGAGCACTGTGTGGGGGTGAGATGAGCCTAGGATACAGTGTGAGCATTGTGTGGGCGGGATGAGATGAGCCTGGGATACAGTGTGAGCATTGTGTGGGCGGGATGCATCATCACTGCAGCCTTAGCAAACTTCCATGTTTCTACCACTGTAAACAGAAGTACAGTGTAGCGAAGCAGATATTCTGTTAAAGAACCCCATGGAAAGACTTCATTATTGAGTTGGAGGTTTTCTCCACAAAAGAGGTTTTCTTAACTCATTGCACACAGGTGGCCACAAAAGTGGTCTGTAATTATCCCGTGTAGACCATGCGGAAGGCCACATTACTTGTCTGTCACTACGCTAAGTTCCTGCGGAGAACGGCTAGGTGGGGACAGCACCTGCCTTTAGTAGTCATTAAATAGTCACATTGATTACTAATAATGATGCCACTGTACCGAAAGTAGACAATATTTGTAATATTGATGTTAAAATACACAATGAATCATTGTTGATTAATATAGCCAGCTGCATAGCTTCACAGTTAATCGTGCTTTGCAGTCACCATCATTACTCTTTTTTATGTCGATCAGGTTCTCTTTCTACCAACCACAAATTGGCTCACAAACATATCATCAATTGCCGACGTTTCAACTGCTGGGCTGCAGTCTTCATCAGGGCAGAACATCAACAGAGAATACAGGCAGAACTCAGCAATAAATAGCCTAATCTAGAGTCTATAAGCGAAGCCTAACAAGTCTAGACCAGCCTATTACAAAAAACACAAAGTAAACACAGAGTCCAGAAGCCAAGCCTAATTGAGTACTACATCATCTGAGTCACTAATTAGCTTCGTTGCTGTGGCTTCAGAGTCTTGATAGTATGCACCCAGATAGATAGATAGATAGATAAATTTAAATTTTTTACAGGAAGTGTCCCTTCAGCCCTTGGCTGGTCTTCCACCCAGCACTCAGGGACATCCAAGCCCAGGTCTCTATTGATCTTGTCTTCAGTGGGCCTCAAGCGGATGTGCTTGGCTTGGCTTGGCTTCTGGACTCTGTGTTTACTTTGTGTTTTTTGTAATAGGCTGGTCTAGACTTGTTAGGCTTCGCTTTAGGCTTCGCTTATAGACTCTAGATTAGGCTATTTAATGCTCTTCTGCCTGTATTCTCTGTTGATGTTCTGCCCTGATGAAGACTGCAGCCCAGCAGTTGAAACGTCGGCAATTGATGATTTGTTTGTGAGCCAATTTGTGGTTGGTAGAAAGAGAACCTGATCGACATGAATAATGAGAACCAACCGAGATCCTCCTTGAAGTATTACTCTTTTTTGTCTTGGAGCTGTAGGAGATAGTCTTTGAACATACACAGCAAAGAAACCATTGCTTCTTTGACAGCCAAATGCTGCACTGTTATTATTAGTACGCCATTTTCTATGTATGGAGCATGACGCACGCAACGTAATTACCGCATGCAATGAGTTAAGGGTATGAATTAGATTACAAGGGCCAATGGTGGTACACTCTAATAGCGAAATGCAATTCTAGCTACCATTACCAAGGGGCAAACCTAATCAAATGTGTGTGCACCCATACAATGGTCACACTGAGCTGTATCCCAAGCTCATCTCATGCCACCCACACAATGCTCACACTGTATCCCAGGCTCATCTCATTCTGCCCACACAGTGCTCACACCACATCACAGACCCCCCACACACAATGCTCACACTGTATCCCAGGCTCATCTCACCCTGCCCACACAATGCTCACACTGTATCCCGAGCTCATCTCACCCTGCCCACACAATGTTCACACTGTATCCCGGAGCTCATCTCACCCTGCCCATACAATGTTCACACTGTATCCCGAGCTCATCTCACCCTGCCCACGCAATACTCACACTGTATCCCCGAGCTCATCATAGCAAAATAGCATCCATCTCTGTGTAAGGTTATTCTATGTAGCTTTTCTTTTCAATAAGGTGCCACCTTAAACTTTGAAATCTGGCCCATATGTACGTCTCATAATATTACATGACAGACAGAAAACTAAATAGCTGGATAGTTAGCATTGGGCTTGGGCTTGGGCTTGCTCAGGCACACTGCAATTTTATGCCATAATATTATCAGTGCAATATATGTAACCTACTGAGCAAACACCCAGCACTAAATCTAGAGTGCATACAGACAATAGGACAGACAGACAGACAAACCACAGTTCCTGTGGACTTTGCACCATCCAGATCAAAGATATCTCAGATTAGTAATACAAAGCTCTTATCTAGCTTTTATAATAGTGTCAGAGTTACATGTCTTTGAAGTCTGCAAATGTAGGGGTAAAAGCTACACCCATGTCTGGAAAATGGGCTGTTAGCTAAACAACTGTGGGTAGTGATGATTCATTGAATGCAGTGAGGATTATGGTCTGATAAATATGGGACCATTTCAAAAGTCTATTTGGGACTGAAAATAGTGTCAGTTGAAGTCTGACAAAAGACTGAGTTGGTCTGACATTTGTCACACCAAGTCAATGAAATTATAATCCTCACTGAATTGGTGAAAAAGCAAAGATTCTTGGTATAGTACAAGTACTGATCTCACCGGTCTGCCTGGGAATGCACACCATTGCCAAGGGGCAGAGTTTAGCATGGCGCTGACGTAAAGAGTTTCTGGAGACTCCTACAGAGTTGGTGAATGGTGCTTCTGCTGAGCATCCCATAGCTATGTAGGTAGGTTTACTTCCTTTGTAGTAAGGAGCCAGTGAGCCAGGAGCCTGACTCCTCCTATATACCATTGTAAGGTTGTAGCTTATAGTTGTGTAAACACAGCCATTGCATTTTTTTAAATTAGGAATGCCGCACCACAACAATAAGGGAGTGCATAACATAGATTCAGTTCGTATGCACATAGCTATGTAGCTATACCAGTTAATAGCTAAGTACACTAGCTTACATTATAGCGGTCACTGGTCTATCATGCTTACACAAGGTGACAAGGTGTAGTAGTCGCGAAGGGAGATTCATAGCACTTTTACTTGGCCAGAACACCTGTCAGTGCTTTATATCTGGCCAGGCTGTAGCTACCGCTGCCAAGGTGACAAGGTGTAGTAGTCGGGCAGCATGCAAAGGGAGATTCATTGCACTTTTACTTGGCCAGAACGCCTATCAGTGCTTTATATCTGGCCAGGACTTACATAGCTGTAGCTACCACTGCCAAGGTGACAAGGTGTAGTAGTCGGGCAGCATGCGAAGGGAGATTCATTGCACTTTTACTTGGCCAGAACACCTATCAGTGCTTTATATCTGGCCAGGACTTACATAGCTGTAGCTACTGCTGCCAAATACCCTTGTATTTATAATTGCTATATCATTTGAGCCTCCATTGGTAACTCACAAGAGCCTCCAACAGTCTTCTTCCCATTCCATTCCTGTCTCCGCTGGCTGGCTGGCTGGTTGGCTGGTTGGCTGGTTGACTGCGATAGCTGTTTGTTTTTGTACTTTTGTGCTGGGTCATGTTAAGCCGTTCTAACATGTTTTCCTGTACTGTAATTGTCTGCAGTGGGTCTAAGTGCCAGAGTGCCATTGACTAGTATGGCTTCCTTGACATGCCTTGACTGAGTGCAATGTAGATGTGAGTCAACCTAGGCTCATGATCTGGCTTGCAAGTGACTGGTTTGGTAGACTACCTTATTGCTATAATTCAATTTTCAGCTTATCTAGCCATACATCTTACCACTGACGCTCCTCCTAGCCAGAGAACAGATGTCTCAGTCCTAAGCCACACAACAGGTGGCTCATGAAGGTCATGCACCTCAGAGCTCATGCACACTCTGAGGAGCATGCTCAGCACACCACATTGCTGATTGCTCCTGAATTGAGTGTGCACTGACCACAGAGAGCCCCAGAGTCCATGGGGTCAGTGTGTGACTAGTGGAGGAGCAACTGGCAGTGTGCAGGCTGACAAAGCTGTGTCCTTTCATAGTCTAAGTTAGCTCCTTGGAGAGTGTCTCTGATGCTTAGACTTTGGACTGGACTATGGAGTAGCTGCTGATCTCGAGGTAGCTGTAAAAGAGTAACAGCTTCTGATTCTTGTGCTCAAAATGTTTGGTAATGTCATAGCAGAGTATTACCCAAGTGCCTGGCTTTCCACAAGAGCAGTGTCGGGGATGATAGTTATAGCTAACTATGTGCCATTTTCTAAGCCAGTTAGACACTCACAGCAGGTTTCCCCTTGGATTTGAATCCCTCTGGTGACATCATAAACACCTCGGCTCCACCTTGGTGTTATAACATCACTTTCATCTGCCTGCTACAAGTGTTTACAATCTAGCCTGAGGATAGCCCAGGTGTATGCAGATGATGTAAGCAGAGGGAGGATACAGAACAGTATTAGCTCATAATTGTATACATGTGTGGTTGAGAGCATTTATCGACATGTTAATCCTCCCCCCCCCCCCCTCCCTCACTGTATCAAAGAACTAGGGTGTAATTAGCAAGCCCATGGATACAGATTAATTCGTTTGAATTAATCGTGAAGATTGAGCCGGGCAAGTAGCAAACCATTATTGATTTGCCATTGCCAGAGATAGCAAGTAGCTATTATGGCATCGGTAAAAGAGCTATGCTCACTCTTATACGTATGTTGATGACATTGTGTCAACGTGCGCTCTTGGCCAAAGTACATGTTCAGGCAGCATGCCCAATCAACCAGATGGTCTCCAAATCATTGGAGCTGTATGGAAAGGGGTGTCTTATAGCGTAAACCGCTGTTACTCAACCACCCATTGTCGACCACTACTATACAAACAATGGTTAGGTGATAAATCTGCCGTGGTACCTATTATCGACCATGCATGGTCGACAACAGGTATATATGCGCAGAAGCGTGTAGTTAACTAACGTAGTCTGACCTCTTCTGCCGATCCTGGTCATAGCTCTGGTGTAAAGCCTTTCAAATGTATACAGGAGGACCATAAATGAGTACGTCACCTGTAAACAGAGTCGTATCCCATCTTCTGCAGAAGTAGAAAGAGAGAAATTGGAGGAAGTTTCTGAAGCGGTCGAAATTCAATACTGCGAAGGTGTACATGTGGTCTACATTGCGTACCGCTAGTCGATTATTGATCGAAAAGTGCTTGTTGAACTAAACTCACTGGCTGTCATCCAAACGGTGTACAGCCATGCATATCACAAGGATGGTAGCTCAATAAGCATGCTATAACTCAGTTTAGAATGTTTAGTGGTAGGTAGTATGAAGCAGAACATATGGCGGAAAGTTCACAAGGTGGTCGACATTCAGTGACTTACGCTACATCAATAGCAGATGCATTGGAATGGGTGATTTGAGCAAGAGGAGTTTGTCGTATTACTTGGATGGTTGTACTGTCCTTGCAAGTCCGGGATTGAAGGAGTGTGCAGGCGGCTTGGAGAAGACGCTGATGGTATGCAATAAATAGGGTGTTCCAATAGCACCCCACAAGCGTGTGGGTCCACCCGCTTGTATCACCTTTTTGGGTACTAAATTGGATACAAGAGGCTTAGAGCTGTGTTTGACTACCAAGAGTTAAATTGGAGAAGCTGGATGATTGGTGATTGGCAGGGTCAGGAAGTGTTGCACAAAGCACCCCACCTTTTTTTTCTTTTTTTTTCTTCAAAGAAAAATTGCTCAATAGCACTTAGCTAATATAAAGAGCAATGGAAATGCAAAATAACAGAATAAGTATATCTAAAAACAAATAAAAATCACTGCAATTGGAAATTATACTTAAAAGACCCGATAGAAGAACAGTCTTATGACCCTTACCAATTACTACTAGGGACATGTGTAGTCATCATCATGGCTATTTGAGGATTACTTACATATTCTGCCATCCTGCTGCAGCAACTTCTGTGTGATCAGAGGCTAAAGCAGAGTGGTAGCTATAGGCACATAGATGCAACTTAATTTTGTGCTACCTTTAAATTACTACCCACCAATAATACCAACCTTCAGGTACTTGTTGCCAAAGAGCTGACTAATACTGAATGACCCCTGTGCACATTTCACATTTCGGCCGAGTGTTACTTCTCACATATGTGTGGGGAGGAGCCAGCCAAAAGATGGTGCTGTGCAACTTTCAATGAGATATCAGTTTAGCGCTTGCAAACTGGCCCTATAAACAGAATAGCCACTGATGTGCCCTGACGGATTAGTTGGTACTTGGAATTCCAAGGGCTAACTTTCATGTCATCTTTAATTTGGACTTTGCTTGCTTCTTGTGCTCTATCCTTTTACACATAGCTAGTTGCTGAGTACAGTGAGGCTGATAATCGTGGGGGTCATGCTCCCCTGATTTCAGGGGGTCAATCATGTCTAGGTTTACAGCCAACAATAGCTAATATGCTGTTCTTGTTAAGGCTCACTTACCTATAATCCTGCTGTGCTGTGGCTTATGTGCATACCTTCAACTCCAACCTCAAACTCCACAATCTCCATGTACAAGTGGGAAGAGGTGTCTACCAAATACCCTCTGTGTGGTCTATGAATGTCATTAACTCCCTTAAAATTTGTGGAATTTGTAGGGTCACAGTACCAGACCAATAACGCAAAAGCTTTGGAATGATTGCTGCATTATCAGGAAGTCATTCACATGAAAACCCCACGCCCCTGATTGGTTTCAATACACTCGTCTGGTACTGTCGCCCTAAAAACTTCATTGAAGTTTAGGATGGTCAATGAGATTTGTAGACTAGCGCAGAGGTCCCTGTGTAGGTAGTTAAAACCTCTTCCCACTCACAGAGCTGAAGCAGTGACTACATATTCTATCTGAATACTCTGCAGTACAGCTGCTCAAGGATACAAAACAGCAAGTGTTCAGTTGGTACACGTTCCTAGAATCCGTAATCTCTTCGAATAGTCTTGTATACGTGTGCGCCGATAATTGGTCAGTATGGTGCAGATGAGATTTCATAAAGAGTCATTCAGTAACACAAATCAGGGTTTTTTATACAACAGAGTCTATGGGGTGATATCAGGGCTGGCACTAACTAGACAATGCAGCAGACAAGGTAACGTGAGGGTGGCTGGGAAGCATGGCAAAGACAAGGGGGACACTGATAAGAAAACAATTACTGACAATAGGAGACATTATTTACATTATACACATGCATGCCCAGATTCAAATTTGGAGAGTGGAGTGTAGAAGTTCACAGCAGAGTCCATACCAGCTCTAGAATACCTAGGTGGACTGGCCTCTCTGTACTGGGAGCGCTCTACACAAGTATTTTTATTACATCAATCTGGTCTATAGGTTCAGTGGAACTCCTGTTAAATACTAGGTGAATGCAGAACATTGTGGGGGCGAGCCGGAGTGAGTGTGTGGGATGGCATGCAGATGTATAGTAGAGAAGGTATTCTGTAGTGTCTCTGGCCTGACCTTGCTGTGCTGCCCTTAGCTGTCGCATACGCAAGCATTCGCTCTCCCAACGCTCCTCCGTGGCCTGACCTTGCTGTGCTGCCCTTAGCTGTCGCATACGCAAGCATTCGCTCTCCCGACGCTCCTCCGTGGTCTGACCTTGCTGTGCTGCCCTTAGCTGTTGCATACACAAGCGTTTACTCTCCCGACGCTCCTCCGTGTCCTGACCTTGCTGTGCTGCCCTTAGCTGTCGCATACACAAGCGTTTACTCTCCCGACGCTCCTCCGTGGTCTGACCTTGCTGTGCTCCCACATATGCAAGTGTTCATTGCCTTGCTTCCCGCTCGGCAATTACAGAAGGCCTGGCCTCTTCATAGAGAGTAGCTAGCTGGCTACTACATGTATTTCACTTGGTAATTGTGGAAATAGCTATATCGTACCTACATGTGTATCTAATGTTCGGTTTGCACTCTTCCTCTCACGCGTACAGATGAATGTACGGACGAAATTTGACGCTAGTGCGGGGCTTGCTCTTGCATGCTCGCCAAGTTAATTTTTCTACCCATTTGTCCTTATTTAACTGCTACTGACTGCAATGAAGTACATGGTGTGTATTAATTAGAGCAGCTAGCTAGCTTATAGGTATACACATATGGACAGGTTCGCTTTATATACATGTGGATATTATACAGTATATGGCCACCAAGGTCATTGATATACCTCTGAATCTTATACATTTAGCAGTGAAGCTAGCTAATTGTGCTGTACTTGGGTCACACTGCAGTACTGCTATAACAGTACATGTGAGCAGTGCTGTCACAACTGCTCTTCATGTTCTAGAGTAAACAGCACGCAATGCACACAAGTGCAGCTGCATGAGCAGGGAGCCCTTAAAAGAATTAATAACCCTCTCCTAATTGTATTATAGTGTAACTCATTGGCTATTGGGAAACGTATGTAAGAACGCATGACTTGGATGGACCTAGCTATGTAGCTAGTATTAAGTCAACGTAAGTGGCCATATATATAGTCGTGCAGTACCTATTGTTGCGCAATAGCGCGAATGTCAGGTAAGGCTAGAGTATACGTACTATTTTTACATACTCACTTACATCGCGTAGAGATGATGTAACTGTAAAAGTTGGAAGTTCATACTCCGTTCCGTTTTGAAGCGGTGGACCCAGGTATAAAAACTGGGCGAGAATGGGCCACTTATGCTACGTGACATAGAGGAGATAGCTATCCTCGGTGACGTGGTTATTTAGTACTGCATAGACAGCAAAGAAATGATAGCCAGTGATGGTGATGTTTTGCCTATGTTTCTATCTTTGATGTTTTATTATGGCTGCAAGCGCACTACAAAATTGCTGAGTCAGCACAACAACCTTTACGGGTGGAACTTTAGGCCAGCCCCTTGTAACCCTTCTAAGCTAGGGGGCATATAGCTATCCCACTCTTGATATTATAAAACTAACTAGTCTTGTCCCCATACCAGTACTGCATGTTAGGAGTTAGGAGTAGTGTCATACTCAGACCACCAGTGGTTTGGCGCGCACCTGGAACAATGCTATTTCAAATTTGTTCTACCATTAATGCTGTAAGGCAAATTTGAAATGTGTATCCTGTTTCCAGATTGCTCATGTCCACGTGGTCTGGTCACGTGACTACGTTAAAAGTTGTTCACCATATAATTATAATTAGCCTACTGTGACAGCTCACATGCATCAAGGCACCTTGGAATACAGCTGTTTAATGAAATTTGTAAGGCATTACGTACCTCTACATACATAATATTATAGCAACTAGGGTGGACTGTGCCCTCAACTCGTGCAACTCTTTAATGAAATTCCTAAGACATTAGTATATGCAACTCTTTAATGAAATTCATAATCATTAATGGCAGTGCCCTAGAGCAATGCTTTAATGTAATTCATTTGGTACTAATTATCACTCACTCAATTAACATCAATTAGGGGTGGACTATGCCACAATCTCAGAAGTATAATATAGCTATCTACCAAAAGAGTGAGAGATGTGAACATTTGCAGTAGAGTGTGTACCAGAGCTGCCTAGGAAACTGCCTCCTCATGGGAGCTCAGTATATGAGTGCAGTGAAGGGAGTTACAGGCCAGAAGAGTGTGAGGCCACTCTGGCATGCACTGCGTTTAAGATTTCTTAGATGGTGCCTACGGACTAGACTGGCCTTCCCAGCACGTGCTCTCACCCGAGCCACACAGGGGTAAAGCACCAAGTGCTAACGTGGGGAGGCTGTGTTCCCTGTTGTGTGCACCCTGTGACTCATCTAAATATACTTGTTTATTACTTTTTACCAGCCGGGCACGTGCGAAGCGCGCGCCCGGCTGGTACTAAGATTGCTTTACATTCCCGTGTTTGTCTGCGTGTGTGTGTGTGTGTGTTCGTCTGCAAATATCACGTGCGCTAAGTTACGTCATTCCATTACTATTCCACTATAGCCACGAGTGCAATGGAAACTACTGGAAGTTTGCAGGCTCAATAGGCCAAGATACGTCAAGGTAGGTTAGTTTTGTGTTGCCCCAGACGGCGAAAGAGTGGTAGGTAGCGATGATAATTCTGTTTTGGCAAGTTCTGATCGCTAACTGGAAGCGCACTATGAAATTGCTGTGTCAGCACTTTCGCTGGAAGCTGTACATGATGAGACTGTCTAGCCAAGCTGATCCATTCTACAGCTGCATTTAGCTTAGACTGACCTGTTGCTGAGCACAACCTTCAGTTGAATGATTTATGTAAAAAAAACACCCGGCTGGTTTTTAGATATGAAATATCAGTCTTGTTAGTACTCTAACGCTCATGGCATGCACATACTCGATCTGGTACTCATGTGGCGTGCACATAGATTGCTTAACTTGATTGCGCATAAGTACTATATAGTTAATTAGTTATAACCGCTGTTTTGATAGATACAGAGAAGTTGTGTTTGTTTCTATATAACGCTCATGGCATGCACATACTCTGGTACTCATGGCATGTACATCTCATGGCATGCACATACTCTGGTACTCATGGCGTGCACATAGATTGCTTAACTTGATTGCAGATACGTACTATATAGTTAATTAGTTATAAGCGCTGTTTTAATAGAGACCATGTAGAGGTAGGCAGAGGAAAACTTGGATGAAAGTAATCAATGAATTGCTGCTGCAGTTAGATTTAGATAGCCAAGAGGTATTAGCTGCAGATAATATTAATTTGTTTTTAGATACGGTAGACGAAGCGTTGAGGGATAGAGAATACAAGGACTTTAATGACAGCTTGAATACTAAAGTTAAGTTGAATCTGTACAAGTCTTTCTGTAAGGAAATAGAATTCAAGAATTATTTGCAGGGGGTAGGTGATCCGGGTACAAGATTATTGTTTAAGTTTCGGTCAGGTACGAACGGTCTGAATGAAGAGTTAGGAAGACATAGGGGTAAAAATGATGATAGGCAGTGTAAATTATGCAGGGGTGAATGTGAGAGTGTGGTACATGTTCTCTGGGAGTGTCCAGCATATGACAGCATTAGAAATAATTTCATGGTAGAATTAGAAAATCTATTGGGGGGGAGGTTTGGGGAGTTTAGTACACTTGATAATTTTAATAAGGCAAGTTTTATTTTAGGGTTTGAGAATTGGAACAGGGATGATTTTAAAGCATTATTAAAGCTAGTTAAGAGCTTTGTATTACTGATATGGGAGACTAGGAAGAAGGAATTGTATGGTGATCGGGATTGTGTGGTCTCTGGTTGTTTTTGCTCTTGTCCTCTGACTGGAGGTCTTACAAGCTCCGCCTGCGTCTGTGGGTGCGTGGTCAATGGCGTAAGCGCTACGGCAGCAACATGAGTATATTATTAATAGAGACAGAGAAGTTGTGTTTGTTTCTTTCTTTTTTGCATAATATTACAAGTACTGCATAGCCTTGTCCCAAGACTGCTAAGACCTTCTCACTGACTATAATATTACAAGTACTGCATAGCCTTGTCCCAAGACTGCTAAGACCTTCTCACTGACTATAATATTAAAAGTACTGCATAGCCTTGTCCCAAGACTGCTAAGACCTTCTCACTGACTATAATATTACAAATACTGCATAGCCTTGTCCCAAGACTGCTAAGACCTTCTCACTGACTATAATATTACAAGTACTGCATAGCCTTGTCCCAAGACTGCTAAGACCTTCTCACTGACTATAATATTACAAATACTGCATAGCCTTGTCCCAAGACTGCTAAGACCTTCTCACTGACTATAATATTAAAAGTATGTGTGAATAGGGACTATTGAAGGACAGCTGCTATCTCTACCGTTTGCTGGAGGCATTGCTTCAGTACTCAGAAGAGTACATACAAGAAGTGTGGATTCACTGCCTCCCTTGGTTGCCTGGAAACTGCATGCAACTGTCCCCACCCATGCAAAGTTTTACCCTTCTAGCTACCCTATCTGTGGCACACACGTACGTGAGAATTGTACCAGCTATAGCCCCCAAGTAGCTATAGCTGTAAAGTTAAAACATGCATGTGGGTCTACGTAGGTACGAGGCTAAGAAGTGTATGCACGTATACTGACCCTTGAAAAGTGTTGATTATCCCATGAAAGTCTTCCTTCCTGCTATTAGCTATTACCAAACTGGGTACTCCGCCCTTTATTTAGTTGTTGTGTGCTAACAAAGATCCAAAATAAGAGAGTTTCTGAACTCTGGAGTAAGTGGTCACTACATGTATGCTGTGCCCAGATGCACACATGCACTTGTCCGTGCTTGGTGAATATTGCCACGTACCTAGGCCACATCCAAAGCGCCTGGGTGTGAGGCTATGGTGATGGTGTATACACCTCGGAATTACGGTGTATGCACAGATATAGGTACTGTAGTGTATGTGATCTTCAGGCATGTGGTACAAACGAGTCAATTCCGAGGGGTCGGACACTGCTGAAATCAGCGTACAAGATTACATTGGGATTTACATGGGATTACATGGATTACTAGGGATTATCGAGGGGTTACGTGGATTACTGAGGGGTTACATAGATTACTAGGGATTATCGAGCGGTTACATGGATTAAAAGACAAAGTGCATATTAAGTCAGTAGTGTTCTTCCATACTGCTTATAGAGTTTGGCTTTTTGCTGTATAGCCGTACCAGAGCTCGCCTGCATGACTACTCAGTTTCACCAAAATATCCGAATGCGAAGTATGCATAGCAACTGTACTCGACTAAAGCTAAGCAGCATCATAGCCAGTCATGTGAAAGTAAACGAAAATCATGTGCATTAGGTTATAATTAGCCCCACCCAGTAATACTCCGGTAGTACCTGAGCAACGGTCGAGTTTCAACGGCTGCTGTAGTGTCAAGTAGTATTTCGTACTTCAATGATCGTTGAGGTAGTAGCTTAAACTGGTAGACATGTCAATTTACTGCGTTGTTTTAGATTACAACTGTGGGAGTACAGATTATGGGATTACTGGGATTACCATGGGATTACTGGGATTACCATGGGATTACAGTGGAAACTGTATGAGATTACAAGGCAGTGTTTGACCCCTCGGGCAATTCCCTGAGAGTCTATCCATGTAGCTGGCATACTTTCGAGCAGAAAGTCCCCGTATCCCAAAATACGCCTCAACCCTCTCCAAAGTTCATCACTCATGGGTGTACTATTGGAGTTTAACAATAGACTGTGGTATTTATTTATGGTCCAATCAATCAACCGTACCCCTGAATGACCTGGCAAGTAGCTAATGCTTTACAACTTCGCAATCAAGTTCATTTTGGTCAGCAAGAATACTCTTTTGGTCAGTAGCACACTGCAGGTACGCCGAATGATGTGTAAGCATCCAGATGGTCTCTGGGTCCTACTGCTTGCAGATGTAGAATAACAGAGATAGCAATAATGAAATTCACTAGATCTAGAAATGTTGATCATGTCCAGTGTGTTGGTCCATGGTTCAGATCCAGGTGATATGAGCATTAATATGACCTTTGATGAGGGCAGTGGGCTTGTTTCCTATACATGGCTATACTATCAGTCTGCTAATCTCCTGAGAATAATGTCTAATAAGTTTTAGATTGTGAGCCCCCTCTACCCTCTCCTACTGTGTAATAGTCTCATGCTCAGACCTCTACTTGTCTGTTTTGGCGGCAGGTGAATAGACGTCTGGGCACAAGACTAGCTGCATGGAATTATACCCAGGCTGGACATATCTTGTTTCTCACAGCAGAACACTTCCTCACTGAGACTTGTTTACATTTTAAGGCTTCTATAAAGAAAACATATGCTATCATGGTACTGTATTCATACTGCACTCCTTACTCATCTGATTAGCTGGAAAACTGAGTTCCTTATCTGATTGGCTGAAACACTGAGACTGTGACTTTTGCCCTCTTTGACCTCCAGACATGTCCACAGCATCTAGACTGTTCTACAAAACTAAGCCATGTTGTTATCCTCATAGATTGAATTTCTTAGAATTGTGTGAATTAAAATATTGCACTGTAAGTCAAAGAGCTAAATTTGTAGCAGTAGAAAGTTAGTAATTTCTGTTTGTTGTACTCATAGCTAAGATAGCATGTAGTTTTTCCAGGCAGAATAAGGTTGAGAGCTGTCATGGTTTTCGTATTCCAAAATGGCCGTAATAATTGAGCGAGTGTGAGTGAGCCCCACACTAGTGTGTTCAATTTCGAGTTTTGTCTGTATGTCCATCCGTCCATCCAGTCCGTCGCATACCGCATATCGTTTGCGTATCCAATACAACGTTTGAAAATGTTTCATACCACATACATATCGATATATCGTCACTCCATGTGGCCTGTACCGCAGTCCTTACCACAGACTGTCAGCCAGTGAGTTAGTGAGTAGCAAGTATGCCCGCACGGACTAGATTGCAGCGGGAGAGGGAGAGGAGGGCCGCTGAATCTCCCGGTGCCAGGGAGATCAGGCTTTAGCAACACTGACAGAGGAGAAACTGCTATGTCTCCAGACCGCCGATATGGCACAGTGCGGCAGGAAAAGGAGCGGGCTAGAGCTCGGAGAGTTAGGTGTCCAGGTTGCTGACAAGCCACCGCCGCATACCGCCGGTTGACCTCGCTCACCTCACCCCACAATGCTCTGCATTCACCTAGTGTTAGTTATGTCCATCGTATAGAGATCTGAATGTTGATACTATGTTTACAAGCGGCTGAAGTTTAAGGAGTCAGGCTGCGAAGCATAATATTGTGCCCCCCTGCGTGAAGTGCGGAATTTTTTTTTACTAAGCTTTTTAAAGGCATTAGAAATCGCTCTCATGGGCGTCTTTGCAAATCAATACTGGAAGTGCTCTGGTAAAGTCGTGCATGCAGTAGGCCTATGGCTGTAGACCTCGCTAACTCACCGTAAATCTGCTTGTCCGCATACGTAGTTACGTTTGTGCAGACTTACTAAGTATATAGTAAAAATGAAGGCAGCCCTTCAAAAGAGGGGTTCCATCGAACCCCCTCTAGATCCGCCACTGCACCCCCCCCCCCCCCCCTCTCCCTCACTCCCACTGCCCCCTTTCCTACCTGCCACCCTCTCACACCTAGGCATATAGGATCCCATCCTTGAGGCATAAGCTCTCTCTCTCTCCTCTTCCTCCCTCCCCCCCCCCCCCCCTCCCTCCCTCCGCACTCTCACCTTCTGACTCCCTCCAAGAATGGCAAGATTCATGAGTGCATGTCTAAGAAAAACTTCGCCATATTGGTGAAGCATGAATGACCTTGTATTGGATGTGCCTGGATATGCGGTATATATGCACAGAGACAATCCATCATCCAGGGCTAGGAGAGAAAGCAATTACTAGACTAGGGAAGGATGGGCATCAGATCTGTCTCACTGTCCTGAGTTCTGCTGCTGTGATGACATCATCAAATATAATAATTATGGTGGCATCAACATCTAGCTATAGTTTCAGAGCCAAGCAATGGAGGAACACCAAACTTGGAACTCAGAGTGCGAAGGGTCTGTAGTATCCCACCCACTTCCAGTAATTTATGCGTACAGCGCTAGCACATTTGGCCATTGTCCGAATATCCATTGCTTACTCTACATGTGGCAGTACCAGGTTGAAAACAAAGTAACATTGTTGCGTACTTTGATCGCATCACTGCATTCAAAGCGCTGTATTTCTGAACTTCTGTGCTGCAAAGAAGTCTCACATATTGACACAATTATGCAGTCCTACCCTGAATGAAAGTTCAAAGATACAATGCTTTGAAATGCAGTGACATGATCAAGATACACAACGGAATAATGTTCATTTTCTACCCGGGACTGTTACACATGTATTTAGGAGCAGTAGCTACCACCCAGCTAATCTAGAAGAACATGTTTAGACAGACAGTGTTAACTAAAGCCGTAAGTGTAACTTTAGCTGCCTTCTTCGTTCTAGTATAAGGCTGCCTGTTACATTCCACATTCTGGTCCATGCACACTACTCCCACACCATGAATGTTACTTCCTTAAATGCAGCATAACTACAAGCAGTACTCGGTCTGTTATGCTCGGCGATAAAGAGCTTATGCATCTGGCAACAGACCCTTTCCAACAAAAATCGATTATTGTTCACCACCGCCAATTATTGACCCGTAGCAAATTAATATAAATTGGTTTAGCCTCATTCCCAGGGCTTCACCCCAGCTTTTTTCGCTGCAGTACGAAAAGCGGAGCAGCTCTTCCTTTTCCCTTCTTCCACGCCGGGGGAGCCTGGGAATGAGGCTACTATTTGCTTGTAAGGTGTCATACAGGTTGCCACGCTTCCTGTAGTGCAGATTGACCCAGGCATGTGGCCCCCCCACAGGAGCAGTATCAGCGAAACGGTGGGAAATGACTCATGCATGCACAAAGTCATGCACGAGTAGTACACCCACCGAATCAGCAGCAACAGCTAGTGATAGAGCTATTGACTCAGGTGGGTGGGCCTTTATGAGAATTGGCCGTACAAATGCTGGTTGAGTGGTAGGTAAGTGAAGGCAGGCCTCGGAGTACCTTTTGTAACCACCACAGTTAGTCTGTTCTGCTCGTCCGACTGATGCTGGTCCTTTACAAATATGTCGGCATATGGCCTCAAGTAAACACAGTAGTTGCTAATTTGCTGATTGTAGTATTGTAAAAAGACCGTTCACTCACTGCACAGTTATTCCGTGTGTGGCAGTCCCGTGTAGAAATTGAATATTATTCCGTTGCATATTTCGATTACGTCACTACATTTAAAGCGCTGTATCTCTGAACTTCCGTTAAGGGCGTGGCTCACTTTGAATGCCTTTGGTGATACTAAAATTGCTTTATATTTTCTGTGTTGTATGTATGTATGTATGTATGTGTATATGTATGTATGTATGTGAGTGTGTGTATGTATGTATGTATGTGAGTGTGTGTATGTATGTGTATGTAAGTATGTATGTATGTATGTATGTATGTATGTATGTATGTATGTGAGTGTGTGTATGTATGTATGTATGTATGTATGTATGTATGTATGTATGTATGTATGTAAGTATGCAATGATTATGAAATAACCATTATCATGTGGCATTTAGTCTACTAATCCAATGAGCTACTAAACGTTTGGAGGCCAAGGATTGAACTCCTAGATGGTGAAATTAAGAACTGTATAGATAGCAATAAATACGCTATCCTCGTTACCCCACATGTGTACTACAAGTGACAAACTTACAGCAATAGTTCTAAGTCACATTAGCCATAGAATACAAGGCTAGCTATTTGCTCTGATCGTGCTAAGTGCACTCATTGTTTTGGCCTCTATCTGTTTGTCTGTTGGGGAATCGAGTTGCATTTAACACACTGCTTAGCTGACCATTCAGCCAGTCCGAGGCTTTGAGAACGGCAGTCATCACTTTCTGCTGCCGAATCAGCCTTACCCGCTGTCGATGAACTTCCCGCCAATGTTCCCTCCTCTCCTCACTACTACTACTTCTGTGCTGCTGCCCACGTAGCCTCCCTACTCACTGCCGCCTCTCTCCATCATAGTGCAGTACTCTTCATTTGTTTGGTACTACACATGCAGCAATGCTGCGCCCACAGGAAATATGTTTGCAATAATTCCTTTAGCGTTACATACATACATACATGCATACATACATACATACATACATACATACATACTTACATACATACTTACATACACAAAATTTCCCCTATTATGCTATTCCCTAATTCCCAAGCTATACCCCTCAAACCACAGTGGTGGATCTAGGATTTGAAGCGCGGAAATTTTTTTACTATAGCATTTTAAACGGGCCAGAAATAGCTCTCATGGGGTCTTTGCAAAGCAGTACTGGAACTACCCTTGGTAAAGTTGTGCATGCAGTAAGCCTATGGCCGTAGACCTCGCTAACTCACCGTAAATCTGCTTGCCGCGTATGTAGTTATGTTTGCGCAGACTTACTAAGTGTATAGTAAAAAACGAAGGCAGCCTTTCAAATGAGAGGTTCCATGGAACCCATGGAACCCCCTCTAGATCCGCCACTGAACCACACCCAGTGTGCCCATTTCTAGTGATCAAATGTTCGTTAATTTCAGTAGCACAATCATTGCTGCCACACACAAACACAATGTCCTGGTGGTGGTGGTGGTGGTCTTCGTATGATATTTTAAGGGTGCAGGAAGCTTTGAAAGAGTGGTCCGGCCATAGAGGCTGTTGAGGTAGCCGAAACGTTTTACCTCATATTTTTCAGCAGTCAGGAAGCACTCAAGATTACTTACCTTGCGCTAAGGTGCTATATACATTAATTATTGGCCAGTAGCAAATGTGACAGTCCCGGGTAGAAAACGAACGTTATTCTTGTCCTGTATTTCAATCGTATTGCTGCATGTGAAGTGCTATACTTCTAAACTTCCAGTAAGGATGGGGCTCATACCCAATTCATAGTTGCTATGGATATTATCGCGATTGAAATACGCAACCCAAAAACTGAAGTTTATCCTACAGTGATAGTCTCAGGCACCACTATGGAATGTTATCACTTGCATGGTATATGGCTTCAAACTTTGGGCAGCCCTACAGTCCTGACTAAGTGGATGGGACTGTCCCAAAAATGTATACCTTGTTGACTATCAAAATCACTTGAGGATAGCTAGTATTCCCAGACATATCCCTGTCTTTCTTCTCACCGTCCCGTGTATAGTAGTCTTACATGTTCTGAGATCCTTTCACGGATTCATTAGGATCTTATGATAAGATCAAACATTGCAAGGCATGGGTTATGGACTACATTTGTGGCAAGTCATTTCAGATTTGCGCTCGCCATATCTTGTATGATCACACTGGCCTCAATTTTTGTGAGCTCTAACCTGTGTTTCTACGGTCGTGAAGATTCCATCCCACTGAGTCAGCAGTAGTGCTGTAGTTGTAGATTCAGTAGTCCAAACTGTGTCTCTAAGTCATAGCTATTACTTGTGCATCCCATTTTGCTCATTTATGCATTCCTCTGATACTGCTCTTGGCCCAGTCCAGATATTTGAAGATTACATTATATTAAGTCTGTACCGATACTACATTTAAGCCGATAGAACTGCTATTTGATTGTATGAAGTAAGGGTCAATGCACCTACTGGAATCCTTTCGTTGTAGATCTTGCAAATCACTCATTATCACAGATGCTGAAATGAAAAGGGGAGCAACTTTGAAAGAAATTGGCATGCAAAGTGTGCCAATAGATCATATTTCATTAAGATGACTTCGGGCATTTTTGCTGCCATGGCAACAATAGTTCCTTGCATGTAATGTTTATCACACAGAAATGTCATCTTTCAAATTTGAAGTAAATTGGACATTGAATGGGGTAGATATGACCTTACGAACTTATACACATTTTATATATGCTCATATGGATTTTGTCTGGAGGTGCCTCCAGTGCAAATCCCTCATATGGGCCCATATAAAATGTGTATAAGTTTATGAGGTCATATGTACTCCATTTAATGTCCAAATTTGAAAGATGACATTTCTTTGTGATAAACATTACATGCAAGGAACTATTGTTGCCATGGCAGCAAAAATGCCCGAAGTCATCTTAACCGAATATGGTGTATTAACTAAATATTCATATGCTCATACAGTGGACCACGACTACAAAGGAAGGCTTACTATATAGACGTGTGAATAACGCTGAGCTAGAGTACTTGAGTACCATCTAACCAGCACTGCAGCAGAGTGTGCTAAAATTTTGCCACCTTTCTCCACGTGATCGTGATCATGGGCAACTATCTTCAGCTGTTGATTGCATTGTTATTCACTACTGCTTCTCTGACTAAGTATGACTAACAGTGTCTTGCTTCAATAAACATGCATTATCAATCTCTCAGCTGGTCCTGTTTTGCAAATGCATGCGGTTTTATGCGGCCACCCCCCCCCCCGCCATTAATTATTGACGAATGTTTATTCGAGAAGGGGCTTGTCCACCCAACATTGACATCCTGGCTCTGCTCTCCCAGATGAGCAGTCCCCTGGTGTGGTCCCACCCTTTTATTGGTGTACTGCTATAGTCCCATTCTCAGATTTAATATACTGCTGTGGTCCCTTTCTCAGATTGGTATACTGCCATAATAAAGCTTGATATAATGTCAAGCGGTACTAGTGCTCTTGGCTTTCTTCATGCCCAAACATTAAATAAGGAGGGAATGTCACTGTTAAGGCACGTGCCTTTCTTTGCTCCTGGCATCTTGCAGGTGAAGACTTATTACCTGCACCAAGAAATCTAGTGGCTGTGTGAGAGCATAATTGAACGTTTTCTCTGAAATTTATATACTTTCCAGACAGACATGCACCTGCGTGCTAGAAGGAAATTTTCTTGTCAAGAAGGGAATCATATGTAGTGAGTGAGCTAATAGGATTACACTCTAGCTTTTCAAACCAGCCACGGTAAGCAAAGTCCTTCAATTTTCGCTGTTGTAATTCTCCTGCACACCCAACAACTGGCCTTCAACTGATGACTGCAGCAAAGCTACTATGCTGAATTTGCGGAGAGAGTTCTCTGCTAATAGTATCACGCGTGTAGTTCTTTTGGCAGTCAATAGCAGCACCGATCACATTTCACATAATGTCGTTTTCAAATCTCATTGATACCACCTGTGCTAGGCTGCGGACATCAAGAGCTTTTCTAGTGGATGTATGCCAGGCTCACTCCTCCCTTGTTTTTATGAGAAGCGAGACTGGGACCGAGGCTAGTTAGTGTTCATCTGGAGTAATAGTGGATGCCTCACAGCCATACTAGGGTCACTATCACTGCTCCTTTGACCTCCTTCATAGGTTTCTGGATGAGTCTCCATTTACAAGGAGGAATGATAGGAAAGCATATGAGCTGCTTACTGCTCCACCTACAGAGATCCCCACAAGCTGAGAACTATTTTCTCCCTGACACTGGGGTCCTGTCAGCACTTCAACTCTGTATCTGCTCTGGCATTCTCACTTCTGGAATGTGTTTGTCGCTCACATGTCCAACTGGTCCACTACAAACATTTCATGGTTATAGGAAGGCAGCCCCAAAGATAGACTCTGAAACTGATATAATTACCCTCCCCAACAGGACTGCAGTAATCTATTGTGTGGGGGAATTATTATATGGGCACTTTAAAGTAGCTTGGAAGTCGATCTACCTTACCTTCCAAGCTACTTTACTATTTAAGATTCTTAATTTTCAAGTATTCTGTTTGTAGATGACCCCAAGCATTTTCTGATGCTTTTGGTTCAGATATTCTATATTGTCAGATAATCTCCAACATTTCAGATGTCTTATTTTCTGTTTCAGATCATTCTCATAATATATGTACCATCTTTTCAGATACTTCATTTCAGATGTAGTATAAACCTTTCAGCGAAGTTTCAGAAATTTTTTCAGATTTATGATTCAGAATTCTCTTCACAAACTGTGCCAAGTCAGGTGGTTTTCAGATGCATTGGAAAATAACAGAACATGCTCAGATGCAGATAAGTAGCTGACATAGTGACTGATGACCTCTGACGAAGTGTATACTGATTCAATTTTGAAGTGATAAATTTATTTTTAGGTTAACAATCACTCACCATCCTCTAGCCTTCTTAGGAATTGCAAAGTGGGAGCTATATATACACTGGAAAAATATAGGGTTACCTCAGTTTTAACCCCAGCACCAGAGAATGTATAGTTAAGTGCAGATCAATAAGATATAACTCTACTTTAGTGTGCCATATGATACTACCCCAATTAGAAGTACATCACCAATAATTGAAAACCTTTTAAAAGGACTTGCCTCAGAAGTATAATTGCTGAGGTCACTTAATCATTCATTTAAAGGCTTCCAATTACCCAGATGTCCTCTTCAAAAGTTTCAACAATTATGGTGTGTCATATGATACTGTACCATACATTATGAGGACATTCAAGTTGCCTCTTGAAAGCATTGTAAATAATAGTTATGTGACCTATATAGCTAGCATACCTTGCCGTCAGAAATTGGAGATCTAAAGTGGTAATCATGTATGCACACTGTTTTTTATCAGCCGAAAGCGTGCGCCCGGCTGGTCCTAAGATTGCTTTCATGTTTTCCGTTTGTGTGTGTGTGTGTACGTGTGTGTGTGTGTGTGTGTGTTCGTCCGCAAATATCACGTGCGCTAAATTACGTCATTCGTGGAAGCTACTGACAGTTTGCAGGCTCAATAGGCCAAGGTACTTCAAGCTAGGTTAGTTTTGTGTTGCCTAGACGGCGAAAGAGTGGTAGGTAGCGATGATAGTTCTGTCTTGGCAAGTTTTGATTGCTAACTGGAAGCGCACTACGAAATTGCTGTGTCAGCACTTTCGCTGGCAGCGCTACATGATGAGACTGTCTGATCCATTCTACAGCTGCATTAAGCTAAGACTAATCTGTTGCTGAACACAACCTTCAATTGAATGATTTGTGTAAAAAAAACACCCGGCTGGTTTTTAGATATGAAATATCAGTCTTGTTTTAGCAAAGCTGCCACTGAGATAACCCTATCTGGGTTAAAGCAACCCTTCTGTTTTTGCGGTGATATATACAAGTCACCTGAGTCCTGGTACTTTTTCTTCTCCAACAGATGCCATATCTCCTAGTATTATAGAATGAATGGTTCTTCTTGATATGTCTGAAGCTGCCATGGCATTGCAAATAGCATCAAACGTCCTAAATTTCTTGCTGTGCACCTGAACAAGATGCAAGAGAGCACTTTCCAACTTCTAGGGGGAAAATGCTCTGCTCATAGCTAGGAATGTAGCTGCAGTTGGCTGTTTCACAGCCTCTGGCTGGATCACTGCATTAGCTACCACTTCCTACTCTCCTATTTGGGTAGCTAAGTTATAGCTAGGTTGGATTTAGAGCCATAAGTTGAGTATTTGAACTTCGTACGGTACAGTGGGTAGAGCAGCCAATAGTAAATCTGCAGTTATGAATTGTAGACTTGCATCAATACATTGAAAGTTGACAGTGTAATAACAGAAGCTGTTTTCTCTTTTCTGCAGCCAACCCATAGCTAGTGGACAGATTCACCAGCTACAAATTAAACAGAGATTTGACAAGTGTGATCGAGACAATGGACATCAGGAGAGGGATGTTCCCCAGGGTACCAGAGCTCAAGTGCTTGCTATAGCAATAGCTAGCTATAGTTTATGACGTACGGAAGAGACCAAGACATATCAAATGTAGTTAATCCTAGTGATAGTGTGGTGAACATATGGATTGACTTGACATGTGTGAGGTAGCATGCAAAACATCTTTTCACTACTTTCATGTTGTATAGTTGTACTACCACATGCTGTGCTGGTGTTTTATCAGAAATACATGAGGCAGTTATTCATTTAGAGGCTGTGGCAAAGCCAAGGCTTCTAGATTGTCGAGTGTTTCCTAATCCACAGCATGTAGCTAGGTGGTAATTACTATAGTGGCCCCTAGCCCCACTTATAGTGACCCGTGAGATTCGTGACTCCCACATAATTTGCTTAAGTAATACCTCTATACTGCACTTCCTAACTAGCAAAGACAAGCAAATATCTCTGCACCTATAGTCAGTAATTATTACAACCCCTCAACTATAGCCCTTACTTTACTACTGCTAGATGCCGACCTTGATGTACACTTCACTGTATCAGCATGCTACAAATGCTACTTCTGTATTTATTTGGCTTCAGATCTTGACTGTTTACACAAGTATATTGTGGAATGTGGAATAATGGAATGGAATATGGAACTCCTCGAGATTTGGTCTGGCCGCGTTTCAAGGTTCTCCTCACCCGACCCACACAGGAAGATAAAGTATATACATAGCCAGACTGTCAAAAGAGGCTATGCGAGACTATGTGGTGCACACACAACCGTTTACTGACCTAACAATGAATCTGAAGGCTGGCTTTTCACACAACAGAAGGCAGCAACTATGACTCCACTGTCCAGAAAGGTAGGCAAATCTAGAGCTGGATACTCGTGCACATGTACAATGCCCTTTTACCATTCCTAGAATCCAGCTATACTTTTAGCTACCTTTTTCCACAAGTTGCTGGCTTGATAAGGCTGTCTGCTGAAGCCTTGAGCAATGTAGTCAGCAAATGTGTTACATTCAGACTCAATTTGTACCAGGCTGTCCATGGTTGTCTCTCCCACTTTCTGTGTTGGTGAGGCAGGAGCAAAGGTGATAAACCTAAGTGACTTATTGTATACACTTTCACAGACGCAGGACAGACTGTGGTTTAGACAAATTCCATATTCCGTTCCATCATTCCATTCCACATTTCACATCTTACCTTTACACAGTTAGCTAGCAATCTAAATTTCTTGCTGACTAAAGTGTTTAGGAGTTAGACGGCATCAAACTACTGTACACGTCGCTTGTGGATTTATGCTATATAAACTGTGGTCGGCACCCATGCACTATACTACGAAAGGCTTAGCTATGAGATTTATACAAGACAAATCTCTCTTTAGCAGGATCTGAAATGTGCACGATATTTTAATGGTCAGTTTGACTGACAAATGCGGCTAAGTACAGTGCTCTGAGTTAATTAATTAATTAATTAATCCCTTAATTAATTAACCCCTTGAAACCTAAGTAAAAAAGTTGCTGAAAGTTCAAAAATAAATCAGAAAATAAAAAGGAGTGTTGGATTTGAACCTGGTACTCGTCGAGATCTATTGGCACCAGCCAATACAGAAGCCATATAAGTAACAAACAGGAAATTTGACAAAAATTGAACAGAAGCGGTGATATCTGGATTGGTAAGGATTTCAAATTCCAAATTTACGTGAAAGATAGGCCAGCAAGAGCTTTCCAAGTGAGTTCAAACCTTGCAAGCAGTCAGGGCAAGATGACTCTGGATGTTCACCTCAGTCAATCACACCAGAGATAAGGAGCAAAGTTTATGTTTTGAGTGGGTTTTTGTTTCAGTTAATAATAATAATAATAATAATATACTCATGTTGCTGCCGTAGCGCTTACGCCATTAATAACTTCAGAAATTACTTCAATATTTTTTTGAGATTACTAAGATAAGGCCAACAGCTGTGAAGGTGATGCGGAAGTTGGTTCCATGACCAAACTTTAACCCGGGGCAGGCCCATTTTTCAAACGAAAAACTATTTGGCCCTATGCGGCGTCGTCTACGGACTTTTCATGACGTATCTCTAGAGATATTTTATGCGAACGGCCGATGAGAAACTAATCAACGAATTAAGGCCTAATAGTTAGGAGGCGAGCTATCAGTGTTCATATCGGTGCTAGAGTCTTGACTCTTGTCTTCTTCTACACAATCTCCGCTGCAGCCCTTGCCCAAGTCTTTCCGCTACGCCGAGTACAGAAAATGACGTTAACCGTAAAATGTATCACGTGATGAATTTTTGCGCGAAGAGCTGCCGCGCGCGCCGGGCTAGCCGCTAGCTAGCTAGCTAGCTAGCTAGCTATAGCCGTGCCCAGACGGCCACGCCCTCCAAGCGTATGCGTACGCGTGGACGTCTGGGCACGAGACTACGGGCTACCCCTCGCTACGCGCTACGCCAGATCAGACTAGTATTTACGCTTGTGCTATGTCGATATCGATGTTGGTGAACGGTGAACGTCACTGTCATTTGTCTGCTACTGAAAAGAACCCTCGTGCCATGGCGAATAATAAATTGAAGGCCTCAGAACCAGAGTGGTCTAACCCACAGATATTGCACTTCTCTCCTTCCCAATGCAAGCTTGATAACGCTATACGTTAGTCTATGCTCGATGCTGAGTTGCGTGTGACGTCATGTAATTGATTTCGGTACCCAGTGTCACGTTAATTAAACCCATAAGCTAAACGCAACTTCTACAAAACAACCAATTTCAAAGTCATGTGTGACATTAAAATTTTATCTATCTATCATATCAATCAACCAATCTATCTATCTATGCTCTTGTATATGTGAAGTGTTCTTGTGCATTGTTGCATCTCATGTGTTTCCTCATAGATAATATGGTTTGCGTATGTACTAGTATAGTGTGGTCATAGTAATGACGCAATGGTAATACCCGCCCGCGCGCGCCCGCCCGCTAGCTGCTAGGCGCCAGGCCGGCTATATACAGCCTTTAAAACAATTTAGTACTGTGAAGTGCAGCCCCTCCCACCTACAGTCTCGTACTTGAGTCATGGATACTAATAGGAGGGATAAAATCCAGTGCAGTGCAGTCGTCTCTAATGACTTGTATACTAGGGCAGTTAAATAGTCGAATGGCATATTTAGGTCAACTCTCATACAGTGTCAGGCTCATAATCAATCAATCAATCAAATTTTTATTTGCCCATATATATAAAAACATATAATGATATGGTGCCCAGCCATGACATGGCTTATAAGTCACTGTATAAACATGTATTCACAGGTGACAATATAAATCATTGATTGTCAGAGTACATTCTATAGAATAATACTAGCAGCTAGCTTGGTAAATGCGCGCGCGACTACGTGACTATATTAGTGGTTATTAATATTATAATTCCGTGCCCTTACATAAATACATTGCGTTATACACTGGGATGGACAAAATTAGTCAGGCAGATCAGTCAGCGACTAGCATTGCGAGCCTCACGCATTCCCTAGCAGCCTGCGATGGAGAAAAGTCAATGTGAACAAGACGCGCCAAGTAGCCCTGCATGTAGCGCTACTTCGGCTTGCACCTCTTCTAGTACTTACCCTATTCGGAGAAGACGAAATCCTGCCGTCCTCATACGATGGATAGAGGAGCACCCATACAACCCCTACCCTACCAAGGCAGAGAAGCACTATTTATCCTTCTATGCTGGAATGACACAGCGGCAGTTAAATGATTGGTTTGCCAACGCACGCCGAAATATTAAGAAAGTTGGCTACGATAGTTGGAAGAAGAAACATAATGGGTTTTCAGCAATACTCTCAGGCATACCATTCCAAGGTACGTATTATAGTAGGTTGTACAATTGTAGTATAAAGTCTGTAATTTACTACAGGACTTTCTTTCCACACTACAGGCTCGTTGTTTTCCACTGGCCAGCCTTTTGCTGCGGCCGCCATAGCCAATTCACTTACCGGCAGACCTTCAACGTCCCAGTTCGCAAATAGAGCAGCGACTTCGACTACGATGTCGGTCACCAGCCCAGCCACGCCTCCTCAGTACTACACATGCACACAAGAAGGCCAAGCGAGCACCATGGGTAGTGTACAGCTACAGGTGCGCTCGGGAACTAGCCCAGCAGCATTCGTGGTCAACGGTGGGCCTCCCGCTGCCCCTGACGGGGTTTGCTACCCTCCTAACTCGTGCATTCGTTCGACTATTCCCCTCGGAATGACGTGGCTCCCGCCTGCTCATCCACATTTATACAGGGCAGTGCCAGATACCCCTCCTGCAACCCCATGCACGTCGTACAGCGGACAGTGCCAGCCATCTCCACTCACCCCTGCCCCATCGCAGCAGGACGCAGCCACCATTAACGGCACAAACACGCCCGGAGAACCTATGCACACACAGTGGGCACCGAACGTTAATAGCACCGAGCCTCGTCATGTGGGATACAGTTGGCAAATGGACGTTGGGTCCGAAGAGAATGGATCTACTGCTGAAGAAAACTACTATAATGATTCTCCAAGCAACATACCACTTTGTAGGTGAGTATGAATCAAACACTAATTATTTGAGGGGGCGTCATGATAGTACAAACTTGAACAGTAGTAACATTTAATCCTTGTGTATTGGTATCTAGCTTCAGAAACCCAAAGCTCAATCAATTGAAAGAAGGAAGGGTCTGCATGGGAGCAGTAGTTAAATTTTTCATTCGTGGGTCCCGTGGTTCACAGGAAAGTTAAAGATGGGATAGTTTCACAATGTATTTTTTCCGGAATCATAAGCAAAAAAAATTAATAGAGAGTTTTCATCTTACGTCATTTGCTCCTAATAACTGTTGCTAGGGTACCATCTTGGTGGGCAGCAAATAGCGGCATGATGCGCATAAGGACAGGAAGTAGCTCTTTGTACTGACAGTATAGAGGGCAGATTCATATATACCGTCTGAAAACTGATTCACACAATAGTTGAGGCGCCGAATGCATAAGTTCCAAGCAGCTGTTGATTCTGAGATCGCTGTATAATGTACAATTCTAGCTTCCATTTATCACCCACGCATGGTGGGCAAAAACGGACATAAACGGAAAATGACACGGTCGTCCTGCAGGATGTGACATCACATGAAAACTCTCTATTACTTTCTTTGGTCAGGCCGCGGGTTTCTGAGGCTAATGTATTTCTCATCCATAGGGAGCCCACTTAAACTAGTGCCTCCCTCTGTAGGTAGCTGGGTTCACCCCTGTTCACACACATTGCAGTATCACATCAAAAAACTATACATGTATACTGGTCCAGTTTAAACTACTCTCTCTGTGTGTGTCCATGTAAATTAGATTGTCGCCCATCTGAATTCCTGTTATCAATGATGTGGTGGGTGGGTATTGAAAATGCCCCAAATCTTTGCTTAGCCCGCCAATGGGTCAAGCGGACGTCTGGGAAATAAGACTCGTCTCACTAGGGATAATTACTTTCAGTAGCTACACACTCAAGACGGCACACCGAAAACCCATTTCCAATACTGCTACAACCCATATCATCGTTACCTACTGTTATGTCAAACCAAGCTGTCAATTCCGAATCAGCACTCAGTGTGCCAACGTAATGCATCGATATTATCTCAGCACAGCTATCCAGCTTTGTAGAGACATATCTATTGACAGTGTTGCTGACTGTGTACCTATTAATGTGAGAATCATTGAAGCAATGTGTGCACTTGCTATAACCGGAACATGTACCTGACCCACTGTATCGAAACAGGCAACACTCAGAATTTATGTGGGCAGAGACGAGAATCATTTTATATGGCCTATGCAAGATTCTTCTGCAGGGAAAGCTTAGCTAGTGTCTCTGGCATTATTCCTTCAGGGCATGTAGTATGTAGTTGTGGTAGCTAGCTGGCGATAGTCATCGAACCCTTTCATTAATAATTGTGCATGGTAAGAAATGTCAAGGTGTATCTGGGCCACCTGGCTGTCCTTGCTATGGTCTAACAGTTGCAGACAAGTTATAGTTTCTGTTGGCTTTACCGCCCTCCAGCCCTCCAGCTATCGATCACAATGAATAATAATATATGCCATTTCACAAAGTATAGTTTACTAATGACTCGTGTAACCAACAGGTCGCCCGTGCTATCATGCAGTGCCGAATGCAAGTGATCATGTGCTGTAAACGCACAGCAAGAGCACTCATTTATTTAATAAATACTGCTGCTTCAAGCCCGCTGCCATTACTGCTCCAAGCCTCGTCACCCACTTTTCTATAAAGGTCACCTTGTCAAAGTGCACAATGCTGTTATTATAATGGATCTCTGTGCTGTAGCCACCTGTATAATTGCAGCTGCATGTGTTTGGCCCCAGCTTTAGAGGATCTCACTGTAGTGAACTCTCTAAACTATGCTACTTACTTCATATACATAATTTTTAGGAAGCTATTCCTACGCATACATACATGATCAGGAAGACATGTAGCTACATATATATAAGTATATATATAGCTACTGCTATGCTTGCCATGCACAATCAGATAAGATGTCATTTGCTAGCAGATAAAGTATTCCTTCAGCCTGTGGCTGATCTTCTAGGAGTCTTTTAGGGGTGATGTAATCATGAACATAGCAGAAGTAGTTTGTAGTTGCTGCGGCGAGTGCTGACTCCTTGGTGGCCAGTAGTCCTACAAATTGCTGCAAGTGAATAATCTGTGGGACATACAGGACAACCGCAGCAGTTTAGCTACCAGAAGCAAATAACTATGGATAGCCACAAAGGTGCTATGCCTTGGCAGTGTTCACTTATCTATCTTTGATTCATGGCACCATTCCATTCTCTGTTTCCTGCTATAATTATAGCGCTGCTTAGCCAAGAGGCCAGCAATTTATGCTATGAAGTTGTAGCTATGGCCTAGTATGTTACTTACAGACAGTTTACTAAACAGATGATGCAGAAAATAGTTCAGTATGCTATTGACGACTAGTTGTGCCCACTTAATCAGGTGGGGGGATTACGTCTGGGTTTTGTAGCAGCTGTACACTTAGTGATAATAAGCAGACCATATAGAGTACACAATTTATTACACCCGGAAAATGGTCCATCGCAGTTAGTGGCCTACGCATATGCACGGCACCAGCATTGAGGCTCATTGCTTACTTAATGGGTATAATTTCAGGGTTCGAGCGTATGTACCCCTTCCTCCCTATAGCATGGCTGCTTTAAATTTTTAGCCATATCCAGGGCATTGTAGGGCAAACCTGTGCGTCTAACCAACTGATGCTTTTCAGCGATGTACTGGAAAGGTATGAAGAAATGACTGGCTTTCAGGAGGGTGAGGTCTCTAATATCCAAGGCTAAGCCATGGCTACCACCAGAGAGCGTGTTGCTTGAAACTCACATTCGCCATTACTTGATCGTGCCATCTGTCTCCAGCACTCTTACCCCTACATGTACTTCCACAGCCCTACTAACCTGGGAGCTATAGTACACTTCGCTTGGTAAAGCTATGCGATGAACTTATCCAGATCTCTGACTCTTTGCATTCAAAGACAGCAAAAATATAACTCTGTTCCTGTAGAGATACTGTTGTTGGAATGAGAGTAAATTAGGTGGACATACATTGTAGAATATGCGGAACAACGTATGTACGATATATATAATTACATATTATATACACATATACACAGAGAAAATGGTTCGTTGGATGTAGTAGTAATCTTTGCAGGTGGCCATGCTATCACTTCCTGAACAGTCTAAAAGCTTATAACAAATTTGGTCCATTACCACAAGATTGAAAATTGCAGCATCCCTTGTGGTTTGCTTAATTGCCCGGTTGTCCTCTTTTTCACAGGAGCTGATTGGCTGCGGTGTAGCCATCAACTTGCACTGCACTTCACAGCAACTCTCCGTGAACTATGAATGCAAAGTTTTTTTTGCCTTTGTGTGTGTGTGTGATAAAACTTTATGCACTCTGTACGCCATCTTATCATTTTATTAACTCTCCTCCCACCATAATCATGGATTTGTACACATATCACCCATTATCAAACTCAGCCAGATCAGTTGCCGCCATAATTCATACACATGCATTATATATCATTATACCACTGTATCATCAGCTATACCCGGAGGATGTTATGTTATACTGTGAAAAGAAACCAACTTTAAAAAAAAAAACTTTAGCTTTGATTGATCATAGACGGCAGAGTTCACTTCAATCCCCATTCGATTTTGAATGTGTGTTTGAGTCCCTTCATTCACACTGGTATGTATATATCACACACAGGTTTGAGGATTATATACACAATGTCTTATAATAAAATCACATTGTTCGATATTGTATAGAAAACTGATTAGCTACTGTCTTGTACATTTAATAAAATATGAAAACGTGTGACAATAGTACTTTAATGTTGCAATTGAATGGCTCAGAAGCGTAGCGGGCTAACCCATAATCAAATTGCACTAAAAATTATGCATGTATAAGATTTATGGACAAATTTTGATGAATAACTCATGAAATATTCTCAAGTTGGTGGGGGGAGGGAATGTATTACTTGTGGGTTAGATCACTCGGGGGGGGGGGGGGCAATTTAATACTTATGGGTTTTCTTCTTAGCTCTTCAATCGTGACATTGCATAAGGTTAATAATTAGACATCACACAATTATAGAACTGCATGACATGCACACACACACACACACACACTCAACACATAGTAATATAATATATCTTAAATCAATAAAATGACAAAACAAAAAAAGTATAATAAGCTCATAACAATGTCCTGGTCTTTGTTTGCTAGCGTTCCCTTTGGCTCTGCGTCATGCAGCAGTAGACAGCAGCTCGAACAATTAGTACTGCACCAGCAATGTACAGACCTGAGGAAGTAATTTAGAAACCCATAAACACTGTACTATAAACACAAAAATACACGTCATTTTAGCCACCACGTACACTTATTAGGCTTCCCATTCATTCCTATACCAGGTAGCTGTATTTTTGTTTACTGCAATTCAAATCGGTATACAGAAGTACAAGTGCACAACCGCAAGGAGATAAGAAGGCTCGACAACCATAGGGTAGCTAATACTGTAGTAACCATACACCATATATAGGACCAGGTTTAATTGCGAGGTTCTACGAATTCATAACCAGGTCGCATGCATCCTGTAGCTGTGTATTACATACACCATTATCTTTCAAAACCAGGAAACACAATCTTCTTAGTACGCCTTTAAAACAGTCCTACCAGTCTTACCAGTCCTATGGTAGCAGGTTGGGTGGAAAGTTTCATGAAAAGTTCAAAAGTCGTTAGAAATAATTTTCAATTTCATGTCGATTCAATATCGTGGATACATAATGACATAATATGAAGTTTAACTTGGTGCACGTGGTTCACTTTGCATGACAGAGAGATGAAGAGCTTCAGGTATGTGAGGCTACCAAGTCTATAAAGACGTGTGAGAGGCCAGTGTTGAAGAGCAGAACTACAATGACGCCGCAGTAAAGGAGCAATACGGGCCTTGCTTTTTCATCTCTGTTTTCTTTGTTGATCACAGCACAAAGAATGGCTTGTGACAGAGGACCCTGTGGATCTAGGGCATTGTCGACGGGACGCAGGCACCCAAAGACGGCCATAGTCAAAAGTCGATTTAGCACCTAGTCTGCTCGATGTTCTCTTCCTCCCCCCCCCAGGATGCAGAAGAGGCAACAAAGAGGCCTGGTGCAAGTATAGTCCAAGATCCCGCCACGACCATGTGTGCCATCTCTACCATGGGGACCACCCCATATATAAGTGCCGAAGTAGCAGTACCTCTGCAGTTGTCTACAATGGAGAGACGGTGAGGAGACTGGAGACCAGGATGAAGGAGCACCAAGATGCCTGCAAGAAAGATTTGCCAGAGAGGTCGGCAGTCACCGAACACGCGTTGAAGGAATATCACCCCATCAGATGGCAGGAGACTTCGATAGTGGACCAGGCCAGAAGACCCAAGGAGCTGTTACTTAAGGAGGCCTTCCACATACAGATGACCCCTGCCAAAGAATGTTTCAACCGTGACGGCGGACTGGAGCTCCCTAATTGCTGGACAATAACACTGAGGCAACTATGGGGCGGAGCTAGCTCAGGTCGACCCCCCTGAACTCCCATGACGTGGCGTGACGTGTCGTGATGTGCGAGGCTATTAAATAGCAGGTGTTCTCACGTTAACTTCACTTTCACCCAGAAGAAGACTAGAGCATCTAGTCAAAACGTCGGCAAAGTTTCTTTCCGAATTAAAGTTGGTATTCAGAGAGCCTTTCTTTCCTATTTTGTGACCTGTACGGGCTTGCCTAACCTATCGCATAAAAATGTGTGTGTGCCCAGGTAAACACATAATGTTATATCATACAAAATGGGCCCGGCAACCACTGCAGAGAGCAAAGAGACAAGAAGCCGGACAGACTCTTTTGGCTGTTTCATGAGAAGAAAACTGATCTGCCATTGCTACTGATGCTGGACAACCAAAGGAGCTCTACCCGACCGCTGCATTGTGATAGTAAAAAAAAAATATTTGAAATTTGCACGGAGGGTAAGAACAAGCGGTTAGTCTGTCACTCGCGAAGGATGACTTCTAGCAGCTATACAGGAAATTCCCAAAACCAGTCGGCCATGTCAGCAGCAGCAGCGTCCATTACCAGTAGGACGGGATTGTTGTTATCGTACACCCATGAGGGTACACCCACCAGGCGAGGCGTCTGGCAAGGCATAACCAGAAGTTCTCCTTTAGCCGTTTATGCTCAATACAAAGGTCATTATAGGAGGTACTTGGGATGCACACTAAGCAGCACAACAATGTTATAATAACAATGAATAATGTTAATTATGCTGAATGGGGGGGGGGGGGGGTGCAAATGTATGAATATTCCAAAACAGTGCATGCCTGTCAAGCTGGGAGTGGCGTGCACACGCCTCGTACTGCTCAGTAGTCTATGCTAATACCTACACAATGAATTGCTCAGGCTCGTGGGAAGACTTAATCTTAGAAAAACAATCTGCCATTTCAGTCATTAGCCGGCCAGGCTCCTCCCCAGCTGATATTGGCCCACAAATACGGCGAAGGCTTGCCAGTAAACTAAGTATGGGATAGACTATACCCAAGAGTGGGTTATGCGCCTATGTAACCCACGAGTTTGCAGTTATCCCAAGGCGAAGCCGAGGGATAAATGCAAACAAGTGGGTTATGGCGCATAACCCACGAGTGGGTGTGATCTATCTGACTTATACCACATTGCGCATGCGCACAAACAGCGCCGCTTAGCAACGTCTTGCCTCTGGCGGTAAGAATAAAAGTGTGGATTATGAGCCTATATAACCAATACTTTTCAGCCAATCACTTTTATTATATATGATGTAATGTAGTATAAATGCCTGAATGCTCAGCTAGAGCACTGTCTGCCAACTCTGCAGAAAAGCTCATCTACCAGTCATAAATTTGCAGGCCAAGCGCCAGAGAGAGCCCAGAATGCTACCGGTTTCCAATGCCAATATCCATCAATTTTGGCTTATAACCAAATCCCCACAGTTACGTAAATATATTGAAAAATGGGTGTGGTCATGGTGACGTCTCTTATTATACGAAAATACAATGAGTGGCCAATCAGATGCGCTTTTCTTTACTTCCTGACGAACATACGTCTGTTCGTCAGGAAGTAACTAATTAGTGTAACTGCCCAGGTTCATCATATTCCATTCCCAAAAAGACTATCTTTGATACAATTTCCAGGTTATATAGTACACAGCTAGCCTCGTTCCTAGGCTTTCGTGCGCTTTGCTACTTGAGAGCCGGGTATATTTTCTCATGTGATTTAATTGTGCATGGGTAGGGACCGTTCGAAAGACGGTTGCACTTCTCCACTTTCGCTAGTGACATTGTTTCAGCGCTTGATCTGTCCGAAGAGTAGCTACAAGAAGTACAGATTCGCTGCCTTCCTTCGTTGCCTAAGAACTGCAGCTGTCCTCGCCAATACTCCTTCTAGATCTACCACCCTTCTATCCTACGTGTCATGAACGTGAGAAAAGGTACCAGGCCCACAGCTATGCTAAAGTGAAACACCTGGGAATGAGGCTAGTACACAGCACCATCTAGCCAAAGGTATGGGCAATTTCTACATGCACCACTGTTGCTATGCCATTGATTCCGCACGTCTATGAATTCAATTAAAAATTACGAAATGCATTCACTGTAAAGTAAATGCATACATGTGCAGACCATAGGTGATGGAAATGGGGCGGCCAGGGGGGCATGTGCGCCCCTGAATGTTTGGAAGAGGAGGCACAGGTTGAGTACACTTTTTCACTACCTACCTATTTTCGGTGTCTAGGCAACACAAAACTATGCTAGCTCGATGTGACTTGGCTTGCAAACGTACGGTATACTAGTAGCTAGTCATGTGTATGTAATCATAACGCTGTTATATCCACGAGGTAATTGCAGGGATGAGTCAACAAACATTTAGCGGATGCATGAATGCCCCAGACCAAGATTGCTGGAAGGCAAACAATCTTGAGGGGTCTGCCTTCTCACTAGTAAAAACAAAATGTATCAAGTTGCTACGAGAGCCTTCCAAAAAATGCATAAAAACTTTCCACACTTCGCATGGATAATACAATTGGAGCTTCTAGAGGCACACAGCGCCTCCAGGCACAGTGCCCCCCCCCCCACACACTTTTGCAAAAGGCAGCTAAATTACTAGCTGACTAGCGTTGGCATTCCAATTAACGCTCACCAAAGATTAAATTTTGCTGTTTGATTCTGCTCACTGTCCCAGGGTGGACAGATACTATGATACTATGTGGCTGGTATGCACTTAGTGTCCACCCCCGCTTTTGCAGCACATGAATAGTCCCCATGGGCGCTTAATAACGTACTCTACGATATGACATCGTATGATTTTGCATTCAATTTCGAACAGTCACCTCAGTGATTGAGAAACACAAGATATTTGACTAAAATTCACATGTAGGGTCATCTGGACACATAGTAGCTTTGTTAAGAGAACCTGGTTGATTAAGTGCATCATATCCACAGGAAGTGAGCGCAGATTTGAAAAACGTTCATATGCAGTTATTAGAAAACAGCCCTATAGCTGATGCAGCAATTACCTCCAGTAGTGGCCACACCTGGCCCTATTATTACAGATTTGCAAAAACCCAGTGCTTCCCACATTGTTGAATGCACATGTTTCACGGATGCGTATCTCCAGCATGCCATGCACTATCAAACGGGTGGTTTACGTATGTATTGCTGCAGCAAAGAAATGAAGCCTTTCGGTCATACTGCAAGGTAGACACAGGGCAGAGCTTGCGGAATTTTCGATGGCACAGCAATTTTTCCAAAAATGGAGGTACAACCAAGGCACGTAACCATAGAAACGGAGAGAATTGAACACTTTAGTTGAAGGTTGGTAAATGCACAGAATTATTCAAGACTCACTAATGTTTGTCAGGATATGTTGTAATAACACGGAAAGTGCCGGGTTTGCATAATTCCAGTTACATTTTTAACAGTTGCTATAGTAGCCTGACATGCAACTTTGAAATTACTATGTTGGCAGCTTGTACCCAGTTGAATCAAGCGGTAACCGTAATGTCATGTGACGCACGTATGATCTGTACAGACGCACAAACAATCACAAAAATGGACGTGAAACAATAAATTACAACCCAGCACCTGGCCGGAAAAATAACGGGGAGGATCTGACATGCAGTAGAAACAAACCATTGGAGCAGTAGTAAAATAAGGAGCTATACCCACACACGTCACTAATGACACCAATGTTTGGTTGCTGTATTACCCAAACCACTCTTTTGCTCACAGAGAAAGGGTTAAATGATCAATTGGATTTTAACATCCAGAATGATACGTGTAATTTGTCCCAAATAGAACATTATAGAAAACAGTCACTTACCAACCCAGACCACGTATATTCCTGCAAGAAAGGAAAGAAAATCATCAAAAACTGGAAAAATTCTAAACACGCAAGTTAAGGTCCCTTTTCTCAGATCCGGTCACAATTAAGTAAGTTGGTATCGCATGATCAAGTTACCAGGCTCTCCTTGAAGAATCGAAAAACAAGGGAGAGTCCGGTATCGTTTCTCATGTGCAGTTTCACCAAAATATCCTAACGCGAAGTATGCGTAGCAACGACAAATTTGGAAAAATGCAATAATTTACTTACCAGTTTCGCTGCACATAGCTTGCCATTGAAATTTGGTACCTAAAAGCGATAACGTTCAAGGCCTAGGCCGATAAGAAGGATGCCTAAGCTAGCTACTATATATCTGCACAGCTAATTACCATTTAACCAGCTATGGGCGGGGTCGGAATGCAGTTATTAACTAGTTGTTGCTAACGTTGTCATGTGCGGATCACGTGTTGGGCCGAGACTCTCGGCCCATGTGAGGACATTTTGGTGAAACTGTGTGATTTAACCTTACCTAATTATACATGTATGTACTGTACTTGTATGGCTTCATCCCTCGGCTCTCACCATGAAGAATCGAACAATGGGGGAGAGCCTGGGGACGAGGCTATACAAGTACAAGTACTTACATGGGCAATGCCACAGTCTTGTACTCAGACTTTTCGTAACCCAATAATTCTTGAATGGCCAATCAGATTGCAGTCTCAGAAACGTTTAAAGGATTTTAAAAGTTTAAAAAAAAGATATGATTGATGCTTGTTCACTAAATATAACACTCTCCCAGAAGTCTGGAGCACTTAGGTACCCAGACGGCAGAAATGAGAAATTTAATAAAATGTTTTGGTATGAGACAATTACTCTCAGTGACCCACCTCCATGTGTGGAAGCCCAGGCATATGTACCAGCCTGCAGTAGAGAGAGAGAAAGAGAGAGCAGTTGAGTTTACACTCTCTTGCACACAGTAGTGGTCATAACAATAGTAGTCTAATGACTGCTAGCTACCTTAGTTGCTAACTACATCTTAATTACATGTAGTAGAGTGTATGTGCAATGAATTAGCTATTATCTAAGTAAACAGTAAACAGTGCATGTTGCCTTGGGAATGTTGGCACTGGGGCCATATCCTAGTACCATAATACCAAGCCTTGAGCCTAGCTAACAACAGAAGGAAGGGCCTGGGAGCAGCGTCATGACGGCAAACGCCGTCATTGGTCGGTAAAGAGTTAACAAGCTTTGGCCTTTAGGCACCTGTGCAAGTATCTATGTGCCAGGAATTTCACTACAGAGCCCCCAAACCATGTAAGCAAGTTGTATAAACCCTTGAGCACATGTAGTTGTATGCATACACAATGTAGCAGTTGTCTAGATGTAGGTGTTAGCAAGTCTACATGCAGTTTCTGTAAATGTCTGCAGTTAAACACACACAAAAGCAGCAGACATGAGAGGGTAGGTGAATTATGAATGCAGCTGTTTTGCATGGCTTGCTGCACAATGTAACAAGTTAAGGCTGGAGGCATAATAGATTCCAGTAGGGACATTATGTGGTAATCAGTCATTATAATATCTCTAAAGTTGAAGTGACCACAGGTATTTACCACTGGATATAACACATGACTACACTAAATACCTGCCTTATCTACCACCCTCTCCGATGTTTGTTACAGCGCTGACTTCAAGACCGAAGGAATGCCTTGGCTACCGTTTCTATATCGATTACGTGACCGGTTTAATTAATGGAATGTTTCACCAGAAGCCACACCCAAGACCACACCTACCACCATCCTTCCGTCAGAAGGCTCAACCAAAGACCATCAGGCACTGCCACCGAAGCCATGACAAGACTCAAGAAGACTGACTGTCAAGTAGCTTGGCTTGTAAAAGCCAGCCTAGCTTTCAAGACTGCATATTAAAATGTATATTTTGCATGATAGCTTGTTATCTTGCATAGACAGCCATTGTGCCAACGTGTGCGTTTCGCTTTATCACAGCTTTTATACATTGAGTATAAAAGCTCTGTCATGTACTGTATGATTCTGTGTACCTGATGAAGGCCTTCAATTGCCGGCTCCTGATAACTACACTCCTGATAACTACGTCTATTAAGTCTTAGCAAGCTGATGGCAATCATAACAGTCTGTACAATATAATTTTTTCTCTATTATACTGTCAGACATCACTAACAAAGAACAATGGGCAGGCGGGTGCATGCATGGCTATTATAGAGGGTGACCACATTACAGAGGTTCCGCCTCATCAAGATGTGGCACATATCAGTGAATACATCGGCCCACAGGGCAACCCTTCACCATTCGGCTAGATCGCCTACTACACTCATAATGGTTATTAATTTGTAGCGTATTGTTATAGGCACTAAAGTGACATTTCAATCAACTGGTCCTTGCCATATAGGCATAGAATAACGCCAGGAGACTGTAACTCTGTACTACTCCCCAGCTGTGGCTTGGTAGCCCAGTTGGTATGGTTGTAAAAGCTGATTTTCTTGGCCTGAAGAATTTACACACACACACACACACACACACACACACACACACACACACACACACACACACAGACACACACACAAAGACAGAGAGAGAAAAAGAGACAGAGAGAGCTAGAGAGAGGGAGAGAGAGAGAGAAAGAGACCTCAGTACACACAAACCTGTGCTGTTATAAATAGTTTAGGTAGGTACAGACATTAGAGGTGGCTTTTAACACATAGGGGAATTCCCCTAATAAAGGTGGGCAAGACTCATAAGTGCCTAGCCACAATGCCAAGATCCTTTGATCCTGCTCTGTGCAGAGATCACATGGGCTCCCGTGATCACAGGTACTGTGCTGAAGGCCCATTTACTACCATTAGTCTTTTATGAGCGCTAAAGCCTCAAAGGTCAAGCAAAACACACCTTTCTGTAGACACCATGGCACTCCATCTGGCTAATTACAGAGAGCAGTCCTAGCCTACAGTCTTTATTATACGACACTGTGTGCTCTCCACAAAAGGGACTCCAGAAGTGTATGGGTGCACTTCTGTTAAAGCTACCCAAACAACATTCATCATATAATTTAGACTTCATTTTTATATACAACTGGGTCCTACTGCTGTAAGTGGGCATACATACGTGACAGTCATTTGAGCAACTTTGTACATTTTGGTGTAAGACATAGCTCAGTGATTCTGTCAGTCCAGCGCTACACTACAGATGAAGACACTTCATTTTATACGATATCCAAACCAGCTCCCTGATATGGTTGTTTTTCTACGATTAATAATTATTGTTGTGGCAATTGTAAATTCCATGTACATTACTAATGACTTGTATAGATGGATTGCAAGTACATGTAGGTGTAGTGAATGATGTAATTCCAATTTTTGGAGGGCAAACACGTGAGCTCGCAGGTGCATAAGTACGTAGATAGCTGCAACTGTAAAAGAGACCCTCAGATGTCAGTGAAATCTCGGTACGTCATGTCCTATAGTTCTCTCTTTCGGCTGCGATGAAAATACGCTCATGCCACACTTACTTGTTCTCTGAAAGTGGCATTATGTAATAGGGCACACCCCTTGCAATCCATCTATAGCATAACTTCCACCACTGTGGGGTTTACTGTATAGCAGCTGTGCGGCTTACAGCGAGAAACTACTGACTTGTATCACATAACTCCCGCCATCATGCGGTTTTCAGTGAGACACTTGTCTGATTAGATCATAGATAATATAAATCATAATATGTAGATCTTCCTGTTTGCATGTACTTTACAATCACTATTACAAGATAGCATCGGTAATCAACCTGGGTGCAACAAGGAGAAATAAAACAATGGCACCTAGCTTGGTGTTGACTGATAGGTTTGGGCTTAACCTCCTTCCCACTCCAAGCTTGTATCTCCGCAGCCATGCGTGCCATGAAGTGTGAATGCTATTAAGTGTGAATGCATGCGCATAGTGTGGACTGATATTCCCATGCACTAATCATTAACATAGCATCCGTCTGAGCTCAAAAGTTGCAGAAAGGCAGAAATGGTACAACCAAGGGATATTAACTGAGGCAGACAGTTCTTCGGGCAGTTCTAAGGCCTGGTAGACCGTGCTTAAGACAGCAATATACGAAGGCATATGCAGGAGCACCTTATGCAATTATGGCCCCTCGCCTGCCATCAGGCATTCTTGAACGGTCCATTTGACCTCGGATATGATCAAACCTTCTTGTAATGTCCATCCCTACCTCAACACGAGACTGAAACGGTCACTTACGCTGCAATGGCTAGCTAAAAACAGGTACTTGCACTTTAATTACCTTGTGGAAACAACTGTTACAGTACTGTGTATGGGCATGTAAGTCCACCCTACACGTACATACATCACAACACGTGATGATTTGTACCAGGCCTTCCCCCTTGCTTTTTCTCCATGGCTGCGAGATAAAAGCTGGGGCGGGAAATGAGGCTAGTTTGGGTTAATTAATATGGCTCGTAGAACAGTATAGGCACATAGAGAACAGACATCAACCAAACAAATGCAGAAAACGCAAAAAAATCTTAGTACCAGTCTCCTTGATCCACCAAAAACTTTTACTTCACGCTCTATACTGAAAGGCTCAATCTCCATGACTGCTATGTGGAGGTGGAACATAGCCAAGTTCCTTTAGGAGGACAGCTAGGGCTAGGTTAACTGTGGGTGAGTTTAGTATCCTCAAAGGGATAGCTATATAGCTGCCTGTCAGCAGCAGGTCATGTGCTTTTCCATCACAGTAGCCACATCCCTTACCCCAGATTGCTACACACAGCTCGCAACTGGAATGGTCTTCCCATAGTCTGGGCTGAGCATTCAGGGCCGGCGGCAGCTATTTCAGACTGGTACGGCCATACTGGCGAAGCGCGGAAATTTTTTTTCACTAAGCTTTTTAAGGGGGGCTTAGCCGCTAGGAATCGCTCTCATGGGGTCATTGCGAATCAGTATCGGAAGTATTCTCCATGAGTCGTGTATGTAGAAGTAGTTCTATGGCCATAGACCTCACTAACCTGCCGAAAATCGTCTAACCGTTACTCGCGTAGCCTCATAATGGGCGGGGCTGTGACGTAAAGAACGCTAAGTAACCTTTGTACTCATGTCGGTGATGTTGAAACGTTCATGGCAGCAGCTACAGTGCAACTTGTCAGCAGCAGGATCGCGACCAAAGAAACACGGGACTATAACAACTAAAAAAAAATTCTGATTCAACTGAACCAGCCGTACCAGTGGCGCCGGCCCTGGCATTAGGCTAGTGCACATTATCAAATCCTTATAGCCATTCTAATGTTCTTTTGAAACATCAGCTCTAACAATGTACTGTAGGCCTGGTTTTAAATTCATAGTGAAAAATGTGCTTCCTGGTTTTGAAAGGTAATTACGTTTGTAATAATTAGATTTGTATAGTCCATTTACTGAATGTGTTCACTCAATAAATTTTTAATCTTTACAACTTAGCTATGAATTCACAATTTGGGGGGGGGGGGGGGTACAAAGTAGGCAGAAAATACTGGAGAATATTGTGCTTTGAAGCTTCTAGCACTCTTACCCCCCATTACGTCAAAGTCTATCAGATATGACTTTAAATAGTAGTCTCATTCTCAGGCTCTCCCCCTCAAAGAGCGGGGGAAGGCATGGAATATTTATCACGTGAGTGATGTTGGGGTAGAGAGAAAATAGAGAGAATTTGATTGAAAGTAGGTAGACCTAACTGTTATCTGACCCTGAAGATTAGCTACAAGAGTGTCTGAGAACTGCGGCTGTCCTCACTCATGCAAAATTCACTCTTCTACCCACATAGCCTCGTACTCTGGGTACGAGGATATGTGACGCACGTAAGAAAATGCACCAGGTCCACAGCTAGCTGTGCCTGGAAAAAAATGCTAGAGGTTCCACTGTATAGAAACCTATGTAAATAATGCGAGTGTGATAATAATTATCATGGGGAGGCAGCCAAAAAATAAGGTACCATAATGCTATAATTAGCGAGCGTGAGCGAGCCCCTCAGTGTAGTTAGTTACCAATTTTTGTTGTGGACAAACAGACAGACCAGACCGGGACTGCCCCAATACCGCAAATACGTTGACTTTCCGATTTCACCTGCATGCGCGTGCCGCGACTGAATACATGTATAAGAGTAATATTGCATACAATGTTGCTATAGGGTGTGGAAAGTACAGAGGAGAGGGAGAGAAGGCTGAAGCGTCACCGAGAACTGCAACGGCTTAGGGCATCTGGTGAGTTGGAAGAAGCTAGGGAGGGGCAGGTGGGGAGTTTCCGAGAACAGTGACAACTTAGGGTATCTGGTGAAATGGCTGAACTTACGAACACAAATCACTTCTCATCCATGCTCACGCTCGCCCATGATACCCCTAGTATTTTACATGTGAGAAACCGCTTTAGCCATTTTTTTGGCTAATTTAAGTACTTTGCAATCTTCTCTTTGCGATTATGGTGGCATATTTTGTGATCTTAGTCCTTGTACAGAAACGTAGACTACTCTTAGTACTCTACTCTTCCATGTGGACTGTGCAGACACTATGCCTAGCACTAGATGTACTGCTCAAAATGAGCGAGGGATAACTGCTTTAATTCATTAGCAAAAGCAGAGATACTCCACCCATCAATTGCAGGGTTTCATACAGAGAGGGGGGAATTCCCCCCTCCCGAGGAATCTGATGATGTCATAATTGCCAATTTAGTGTTCTGTGGTTTAGGACACAAGTGTTGTGACAGGTCCACCAGATTCGATCTCACAACAGCACATTTTCCATTACAAAATCCTGGGAAAAAAACACCCTTCAATAGGAGACACAAAGGCACCCAACTCTTGATACATTCAAATCATGGACTTACCGTGAGTGCACTAGCAAGCAGTATGAAGAGAATGCCCACCACAGCACAAGCAACGGCCCGATACCTCATCCAGTTCAAGTAGAGGTACGATCTGGGATGAAAGAGTATAATATATGACTAACTGAGCACTGAATGGATGACCCCTACATGAGTACTACATACATTTAGTGTCACTGAATCAAATAGTTTGTCGCATCTGTTCAACTCTTTATGTGATTGGAATGGGGTTGGTGATTGGGTATAGCTCTTCTGTTACATATACACATGTAGCAATGCCTAGCTACCCAGAATCGCATACAGGCAATGAAGGTATAGCTAGGTGTTAAGGCACAAAACTGCCTTAGTGATTCCTTCTGTTAACACTGGGCTTGTGAGAAGGCCAGAACAGTGGCTAGGTCACTTATTAGCTCCACCATTCAAGAGCACATTAACAACAGCAAATAATCTCCTGCTGAATAGTTCACGACAAATTATCTACCCTTTCTCTTGCGTAATTTATACTCTTCTTAGAGTGAAATTTGAGGGTTAGGGTTAGGGTTAGGTAGTAGGGTTTGTGGGCTCATGCCATGACGTCATGCAGTGCCATTATTTGCCATATGGCACTCACAACCATACAATAACTAATACTTAGAAGTCAAGGTGCTCATGTGCAAGAAGCGCGCTGTTGCTACTGGCTACAGAACATTGAGCCTTTGCACCCTGCACACAGTGATGGAGTATCAGCAAAAACCCTTAGACTACAAGCCAGTAGACTCAGGCCTAGGGTCGACATACAAACCATAAAACTGATCATATACCATTACAGATAAATACATGTGCGTGCACTCAACCGTGACACCACAGAATTCAGTCAATTCCAGCACACAATGAAGAATAAATTGCCTGCGTCTCCTATGGATTTCCATTAAAGGCCCCAGAATAGGAGCTGTCTCGAAGTGGGCCTCTGCCAGAGACTTTGATTAAATATATACTGTTCTGTACAATGATAGTCACTTCTTGTAGCCTCTGTAGTCTCTGTGACTATGACATTATGAAACTTATACCTCTTCCCTGGCCACAAGTAGCTATAGCTACATTATGCCATGTTAAGTAATGTTAGTTACCAAGTTGCTCCTTTCAGGTGAGAAGCAAGCATAAAATTGCCAGTGACCCTGAATGGGAGGAGGAATGCTAGTATGCTGTACTGGTTGCGCCATACGCATAATAAAACTGCACACAATGAATTGGGTGTTCGGTCAGCCAGCCCTGCCTATATACCAACCCTATATACCACTGGGTATGAGGCATTCACAATTTGATATGCACCTAGAGCTGCTGTAGGTAAAGAACAGCTGACTACTTCTGGTGGGGGAGTTGCCCCGGTTTTTTGAGAAAACTGCAACATTGCATTAGCTGGAAGCATGCACATCCTCTACTGATTGGCTAAAGTGGTGCATCTTGTACATACATATGCTTGAATTTTTGGGCTCACTCCTTGAAATGTGTTCTGATTAACATACCTTGAGGAAACCGGTGTTCATTTCTCGCAGTGATAGAGCCAATATGACGGTAGGCTTCAGTAGCAATGCATCTAAGTCCATAACTATTATCCGCATCAACCACCGTCTTTCTTTTGGCACTTCATTTGCTATATTATTAGAGGCAAGTCAATCAGATGGTGCAGAGCACCGGTACCTCAGGGAACTCAGCGATTACACGTTATGTGCTTGTGCTAGCCTCGTACCCAGGCCACAGCCCCATGAAAAATAAGTGACCCGATACCCACTGTTCACACATGCATGAAATAATTGCGAGAATTCACGAAATAGGGTTAGTAAATATATCCATGAGCGGTCTTAGTCACATAGCCAGGAGTAGTACAGACACAGCATATGAGTATAGTATGTGGAAGAATTAAAAACCAAACTTTCTGCAACTGAAATGGCTTTTTTGTGGTAAACTACCTAGGGGGGTTGTGGCCTGGGTACGAGGCTAGGACATACCCAACTGTGACGTTATGAATCCATTAATGATTTTGTGTTATGAAAGTATAAAATGAAGGCAACAGGCATAGTGATGTTTTTTTGCCAGGTAGTTGCGTAGAAAGTGATTGGTAGTTTAAAAATCGAACAGCTCACAGTTTACTACCAGCACTTCTGAACTTTTAACCAGTTGTAGAAAACAGACTAAGTTTCTATCCGCTGCAATTATGGTAGAGTGGAATTTGGAATTTTAATTTGAAACTTATACCTCTTCCCTGCTATACAAAACACAAAACAAAAGCCTGTTATTTCTAAAAATTAAGCTCTACTGTAGATAACTAGAGTGAATATTTCTTGTTTGTATTGAAGTTCTAGCTTGCTGTATATCCCTTCACGACTTAGACCTGGATAGCTGGTTGGATCTACCACACTGAGGTCAAAGTCTGCTAATGTGTCTGTTCCATTTGATGGATGAGTAGTGCCTCTTGCAGTAAAATGTGGTCACTATTATAGACCCTTAGCCACCAGTTTATGACCTTCCCCTTTAGGAACATTTCTATTGCCAAGCTCTAACAATACTGCTGCATTAGGAGTGGACCGCCCACCTCCAAGCGCATATTTCAGAAACTTCATCTGGAGAGATATCATTATTTTCTTATATGCAATTCCCACATCATATGCCCAGACTTCAGCTGCATATGTCATCATTGGTAAAAACAGTGTTCGGAATGCATGACACAGGGTGTCTACAAGGAGCCTGCCATGTGCAAGCTTTCTGAGATGTCGTAACACACCAAAAGCGCTTCTCTTAGCTTGTTGCTGGAGTTTGTTAATGCCTCTTCAGAAAGTGCCACCTGTTCCTGATACGACTAATCCCAAATACTTGTGGTATTTGACTTGTTCCACTCTACACTGTCGGTACTTGAAGTCTGTATACAAGGATCACTAGGACTCCTAGTTTTCTCTACATTGATTGATAGATCCCATCTATAGCACAGTATTCCTCAAGTGCTTGTAGTACTTTCAGGAGATCACTCTCACTCTCACTCACAACTACCAGGTCATCAGCAAACATGAGGCGTCGTACATGTAGGTCAGTTCTCATCAGCTTAATTTAACCCTTTACAGCCCTGATTTTGCAACGTTGCATCAAGGAATAAATTAAAAAGGGCTAAGGATACAATCTTGTCGAACACCCTGGTGGTGAGTGAAGGTGCAGGTGAGATCATTACTTTCCGGGATTCGTATTGCACTGTTGATGCCACTGTACCTATTTTTCAGGAGCAAAATAATCCGTGTAGATATACGTAGTTCAGTCCAGAGGAGGTTGTGATTAATGGAGTCACAACTTCTTCGAAAGTCTACCAATAGCGAGTACAATGGTTTCTTCAACTTCTTGGCTCTTTGAGTGAGTGCACTCAGGACAAAGAGATTGTCGGCAGTACTATGACCTTTCCTAAAACCAAACTGGGCAGGTGGTAGCTTCTGGTTTCTGTCAGCCCAGCTTGTCAATCGTTGACGGATAAGTTCACGAAAGCATTTGCTAATCACACTGATGAGGCTTATTCCTCGGAATTGATCTACTGAAGTTGGGTTAGTGCACTTTGGAATAGGGACAATGATACTGGCCTGGTATCCACTGTTTGCGCATGCGCTTAATTCCCAGAATTCTGGGAATTTAGGATATTGCCGTATTGTGTCAGCGTATGATTACGTAACGTTTGCATATAAATCCACACATGTTTCCATATCACAAAGTTGTAAGTCACGATGGGTTTTCGCAAGGGTAAATGCTTAGAAAGTGATCTGTAGTTTGACTCTTTGATCCCGTTTGCCACTGAAAAGCTCACAGTCACTGCCAGGAGAGAGGCACTTCCGAATTTCTGTGGTAAGATAGCTACGTACCATAATCATAGTGGATAGAAAATTACAGAATCTTTTACCATTCTAGACTGGTTAGAGAGCCATTTTAGTTGCAGAAAGTCAGAATCTAATTCTCCGCTTACTATATACATGTACGTATACTGCCTCCGTACTACTCCTCACTATATGACTAACATTGTTTACGGATAATTCTACTAACCCTTTTCCATACATTTAGCAATTTGTGGACACCAGGCCACTATTTGTCAGGGGGTGTGGCCTGGGGACGAGGCTAGGTACGGCCCCTCAAAACCTTGAGAGGACGTACCCAACGGTACTCGAAGGTTGTAGACAATGTCCGTAAACATAAAGCTCAACGTAAGATAAGAGACCTACTGGAACTTTGCAGGCCAAGCTAAGTCAGCTGCAGTTATGTGTCACCTGTACGGCGAAAAAGCGGTACGTACAAATAAAAACACTGCTGTGGCAAGTTATGACTGCTAACTTGAGGCCTTTGAAATATCAATCCTTTCACTAAGCTCAGCCGTCTTCCCTCTCCGGCCTTTTCTTCTTCTCCTTCATAACCTCCAAAGCTGGTAGTGCAGCCTGTGCTGCTCCAAAGCAGTTAATCAGGAATCCACCATGTCATTGGTTAGGCTGGCTAGCTACATCAGTTATGGCACATGCATGCAACTGAAGCAGGTATGTGAAAATATTTGATCATGCAGGATGACATGCACAAACAGAACTGCCTATCTGCTACACTGACACGGGGCAACGATATCGTAATTATGTATATTCATGTGGCACAGTTGGCTATACGTAACTCCATTTCATTATGCACGTCTTTACTTTTTTATCCCTGGAAAATAGCAAGCGACCCAAATATATCATGGTATTCAACAAAAACATATCCCATGCCAGCTGTTCTTATGATGCTCAATGTTCCAGCCATGTTCTTATACTGAATGTGGAGGGGTCCACCTTCCCGCTTGGCAATCATAGTAGGAGTATCATGACAGTGTCTCACCTTGATCGGCAGTGAGGGCATCTAGCGACAGCCGCGTTGGAGGGCCACTATACGTGTGAGAAATAACACAGGACAAAACAAGCAGTAAATTTATCAACGATAGTAACTTGTCTTACTTCTACCTCTTGACCACAGTATTGTAATAACTGCTGCAGACACTAGAGGCTGACAGAAATCCATGCATATAATAAGCATCAGAGAGACTTGGAGTCTTCTCTGCTGCCAAAGCAAAGCAATGCAAGAGCTGTTTGAAATGACTGCACCCAGGGTGTGGTAGAGAAATCAGAAGAATGCTAATGGTTAATATTTACTACCGTATATAATAGCTATATGTTACACAGTCAGCAGGTACTTAGATCTACTTGTACATGTAAGCTAGTAAGTATCACCTATATCAACAGTACAAACCATTCAGACAGGAAAAAGCACTGACCAAGGCTGTTATACCTTCTTACTGATGTGCAAGAGGATCTCTACACTGCTTCTACAGCCACTGTCTCAGCACATTTCTCTTGCTCACAATGGCTACTGTCTCAATGTTTGCACCTTCACATGAGCATTGTGCCGTGCAGAAAATAGATATATATGTACAGGAATGAACCATCTGACGAGACGCATGCATGCAAAGTTCCTGTCGATCAAGTCTATGTTTGGCTTGCTCAGGTCCACCACAATAATTATACTTATAGCAAAGATGTCATCAGCACTCACCAGAATGGATCTTGAGCATTTGCCACACACTACTCTGATGCGGTCAGTGTTCGTTGGACGAACATCTATTGTGCCCACTCCTATTGTTCTTTTACTAGAAAGAGGGGAGGGGAGGGGAGGGGAGGGGAGGGGAGGGGAGAGGAGGGGAGGGGATGGGAGGGGAGAGGAGGGGAGGGGATGGGAGGGGAGAGGAGGGGAGGGGAGGGGAGGGGAGGGGAGGGGAGGGGAGGGGAGGGGAGGGGAGGGGAGGGGAGGGGAGGGGAGGGGAGGGGAGGGGAGGGGAGGGGAGGGGAGGGGAGGGGAGGGGAGGGGAGGGGAGGAGGGAGGGGAGGGGAGGGAGAGGAGAGGAGAGGAGAGGAGAGGAGAGGAGAGGAGAGGAGAGGAGAGGAGAGGAGAGGAGAGGAGAGGAGAGGAGAGGAGAGGAGAGGAGAGGAGAGGAGAGGAGAGGAGAGGAGAGGGGAGGAAGGGAAGATTAATGTACCAGGAGTGCATAACAACTACCTACTTGGGCTCCTAATTTAGTAGCTCACAAAAAATTATATACATCATTATTCCTCACCAGTTTTCCCTGGGACAGACGACCCTGCTAGCAGTGGCTGAACAAGTGAGTAGGCAGTTGCAGGGGCAGCGGACGTACTTTTTGCCTGGCGGAGGAGGGGCTATCGGCTGTGAAGGTAGTTGAACATAAGAAATGAGTGAAAGACTGACATAGTTGTTCCACATCATGCATTTCCTTCCCTCCTACCCCTCTCCCATCTTTCTCCCTACAGTGGTGTTCCCTAGCTCTATATCCCTCCATCAGCTAGTTCATTGGAAAGGAAGAGTGTTGACCTTGGATAATGTCTCACAGTGAGGCATGATTAGCAAACTCTCATTATTCTGCTATCCTTAGTTGCCTATCCTATTGGTAGCCTCAAACCCACACACACACACACAACCTCGAACCTTTCTGGTACACACATGCATATGCACACACACACACACACACACACACACACACACACATGCAGGCATGCGCACTGATCCCCAATGAAAACTTACTGTAGCCTCCCTACAGTTACTGCACTTGACGACCCTAGTCTGGGTGCCTGGGGCGACGTGGATCACATGTTGGCACACCCGGCACTGGACAAACAGGCTCTGCCCACTGCTGGTACTGGGGTCAGCGGAGGGTGAGGGGGTGTAGGGTGGGGGGGAGCCAAGGGCAGAACCAGGGGGATTGTAGGGAGCTGAGGATGATTGCAAAGTGTGTACGTGTATGTGTCGTGTGTGTGTGTGGGTTGGAATGAACCAGTTATTCCTCAAACTCTTCCAAATTAAGATGCAGTAGATATTTTGGCACACGGAGGCTCATTGTAAAAGTGTTAATTGTCTTGAGATTCTAAGGACACCATAACATGTACAGATAAAAATGACACAGAAATTCCTAGACATCACCTATAATTGCTGCAGACATCAATTACGTACTAATGCTACATATACTAAATGGCTTAGAGCGAGCATAGGCAGGGTATTCTAAGCTATACTCCAACACAGGAGACTTGAGGACTCTAATGTGTATACTGTAAACAAACTAACACACCAATACATGTAGGTCTGGGAAAATGTGAATAGCACAGTCACCTCAGCATGAATACATTACAAGTACAAAAGTGGAACTACAACAGCGACAAACATGGTAACATGGTAACATGGTAACATGGAAACATGGTAAGCATTCAACAGAACACTAGATCTTGGTAGTATGCTGTGCTATACTGCTTGATCACGTTTGCATCGCTCGATTGTGCCATCTATGTCCAGCGCTCATATCTCTACTTACACAGAGGCTACACAAATTCTACAATGTACTAACCTGGGAGCTGTAATAAGTTTTCCTTGGTAAAACTGTGTGATGAATTCTCTGACTCCTACTTCGTATGCCATTTCCAAACCCCACCCATCACGCAAAAAATATTGGCAGAGTTTAATTTGCTGGTGTGCCCACCAATCCAAATCCCCCACCAAACTTTCCACCCATATAGACGAGAGATGAGTCAATCATTAGTGGTAAGGCATTGTAAGAATTCTTAAAAATTACAGTGGGCACAAGGCGCTCCTGTCTGCTTCACCAAACTGTTCTCACAAGGGGAGAAGCTAGGTAGGAAATGTGCACATGATCAGGCATTTTTTGAGACTACGGTCACACAAGCATAGATACCTTGTGGTGCTTACATGCAGACTCAGAGGTAGCCAGCTGTGGCCATTACAGCTATAGGCTATATATAAAGAAAGAATACTCTTGCGTGAGCGTGAGGGGGGTATGCAGCCCCGGGGTGGGGGCATGTAGCCCCCAGGATGAGGGCATGCAGCTTCTGGAGCAGGACGGGAAGCTTAATATTATTGCAAGCCAGCCAGTCGTGAGAATACCGGGTATCGGGTAACAACAGGAAGCGTGCCTTTCAGTACTGATGCTAAAGTAACTACGAGCAAATTACTGACCGTCAGGATAATGATATCTCTGTCTGCAGCACACGTCCAAGGATGAATCATGATAGCTACAGAAGAGCTAGCCTCAATTCCAGGCTCACTCCTATATATCTGATTATGTTTCCTGTGACTGGCTTCCCTAGCTGGAAGTATGTGGCTATACTGGCTAGCTTTCTGGCTCCAGTCAAATTTTCTGTATTTTTGCAAGTGATCTGATACTGTGTATAGTTGATGTGAGTACCAAGAATAGCTATGCAGTGAGTAGTCTAAATTCCTACCAGATTCCTATTGGTAGGGAGTGAGTCAATAGTCTAACTTCCTACCTGACAGTTAGAGTACAGACTGTATAAGTATTGGTACAGTCTCCACAATAAAGCTTTTCTACTGGCTGTGTAGTTATTCCTGGTAACCCAGCTAGAGTTGCACAACAATGTGCATACAAGCAGGTAATTACATTTCTTGACCACCATAGGTCTCCAATTTTTGATGGAAAGTACACAATTAAGCTAACTCACATAATATCAAGGGTAAACACACTCCCAAGTATAAAGTTTCCGGGTGAGCAGAAAAACAGGTGAGCAGTGAGATGCCCTAGCTCTCTCCATGCAGGCTCTCGGGGGGGGGGGGAGCTGCAGTTAGTAGCTAGCTACCCCTGACTTTTCATGTACATTATCATAGTAGCTACATGCACAGCTAGTAGGCTCTTTCCCAGGCAGGCTCTTGCATAAACCAGGGAATTAGGCTACATTTCAGAGGAGGTGCGTCAACGTCACGTGCAAGAGGCAAATATTTACACGACTAACAATTCATGCAAGCAGTTTCTCCTAGAAGAGAGGCACTTACAGGATTACACAGCCCCATTTAGCATGCCTTACAAACTAGTGACTATCATGAATTAGTAAGCTGGCCAATTAAGTGGTGAAAGCATTTGACTGTGGACCAAAAGCCGCAGGTTCAAATCCATTGATTGCCTCCCAGGTAAAGTGTTTCTTCACCCTTTACCTTTTTTCTCTTTAACTCACCGCTGTAATATACGTGCTAAGTAGTAAAACTAGTAAAACTGTCTTAGCAGTAGCTGCTCTACAAAGAGTCGCATCAATGTAATTAGATCTACTATAGTGCAGTCTCACTTGCTTAATTTTTATTGTGAGAGTAAATATCAAAATGGCTAATGCGCGAAAGCAGTGCAAAATACTCTGTCCAGTCCTCTCGAATAAAGAGTTTTCTGGAGATTATAATTTTTGTCCAATTGGTGCAGGCCCTGGCTGTGCAGCTGCAGCTAGTATATACCTAGCTACAGCTACTCATTACTTTTCATAATATATATTATCACAGTAGCTACATGTATACTATCTTGCTTCTCAGTCGTTCTGAAGTTGCGGAGTCTTAGCAGGAATAGCTAATAGCTCAGAGGAAACTACAAACAACTTCAAGGTAATACAGGCAAGCACTGTTGTAATGCACATCATTGGGGTTAGTCCTTCTCAGTTTATTGGTTGGGCCACAGTTTCAAAGCTGAGTTCTAGATAGCTAGGTGTACAGACATTAAATAGAATAGCCCATTAGCTTAGCACTACCCGTTTGACATCCACATCCATTTCCTACTACATGACATCACCTTTGCTTACCTCCACCATAAAATATTTCCCACAGGTGACATCACACTACATGATACAGGTAGTTAGCATGTCCTCTACAACTAGGGTGAAGCTGAGGGCTCAAAGTTCAGGTTCAAACTTTATCTGAACTCTACTAATTTGATAAACTACCCATGCGTGGCATGCTATTTAACAGTTGCGCATGCATCCTCTGACGCACACACACGCAGCATAGCAAAGAGCACATGTGCACTGACTCCCCAAAAGGGAAAATAGGCTACCCTGTTGCATTACCTTTAGCACCAGCACTTCAGCACCAGTACCTCAATCAAAATTGTGCAGTATTGCTAAGCAGCCTCGATCCCAGGCCCCCGCTTTATTCGGGTGCAAACAAATAAAGCGGGGGCCTGGGAACAAAGCTATATTACTAGTACATCTTTGCACTTGTTTACAAGCTTATTTACTCCACTGACAGTAGACAAAAATCACTGTTATACTCCTCACAATGCCTGTCATCTGCATGTAGTCAGTAAGTTTTCTCATAGATCTGCATGTCCGTCTTACACATACCACTAATCGTCATAGCCATCACACACACTAGCAAGCTTGATAGTCTCTGTAATATTTGTTTGTTGCAAACTGTACATAATATTATATGTATAATGTGGCTTTCATCAAGGCTAATTATGGGTCAGCGGCCACTGACAGTCTGTGGCAACCTCTAAAGAACTCTCATGCATTGTCACCAAAGCATACACTTTCACATTTGTACTTAAATTTTTTTTGCTAGCCGGGTGCGTGCAAAGCATGCGCCCAGCTGGTACTAAGATTGCTTTACATTTTTACGTTTGTCTATGTGTGTGTGTGTGTTCGTCCGCAATTATCACGTGCGCTAAGTTACGTCATTCCGTTACTATGCCACTATAGCCACGAGCGCAGTGGAAGCTACTGGAAGTTTGCAGGCTCAGTAGGCCAAGGTGCGTCAAGATAGATTAGTTTTGTGTTGCCTAGACGGCGAAAGAGTGGTAGGTAACAATGATAATTCTGTTTGCGCAAGTTCTGATCGCTAACTGGAAGCGCACTACGAAATTGCTGTGTCAGCACTTTCGCTGGAAGCTGTACATGATCACTGTCTAGCCAAGCTGATCCATTCTACGGGTACATTTAGCTTAGACTGACCTGCTGCTGAGTACAACCTTCAGTTGGATGAGTTATGTGGTTTTTGTCTTGTTTCAAATTGTTTGTACTCCTCCAAACTTTGGAGCTACCGTAGGTGCAAGGTTCTAATAATTGCAAATTGTGAATTCACAGCCAGGTGGCAAGTTTAAAAAAACGTAAAGATGTAATATTGTGCACTGCATCCTGTAGCTGTGTAAACAGAGCTGTCCTATTACAAACACAATTACACTAGGAAATGCAACCTTATATAAAAACAGTCTTACGGTATTTCATATCTAGCCAGGCTAACATGCGTACAGGTCTAAAAATTTTAACTACCAAATCTGATTGGTCAGACATTACAACGAATTTATATTTCAGTTCAGACACGTACAAACCATTCTCTCTCTCTCTCTCTCTCTCTCAAGCACACACACCTGGAATTACGGGTTCCTCAAACTCGTAAGGGGGTGGATCCCCTTGGACGGTGGGTTGGCCTTGAATACCAGTTGAACCCCCAACACTGTTGCCAGTCTCTATAGACGAAGACAGCAGAGGCTTCGTCTCTGTACTCATTGTAGGAAAAAGCTGGAGGAGGGGAATTGGACAATCAAGTACAAGAACGATTCATAAACTAGACCCCCATTCCATACCCTGGCTCAGAAACTAGATCCCCATTCCATACACTGGCTCAGAAACTAGATCCCCATTCCATACACTGGCTCAGAAACTAGACCCCCATTCCATACACTGGCTCATAAACTAGATCCCCATTCCATACAATGGCTCAGAAACTAGATCCCCATTCCATACACTGGCTCAGAAACTAGACCCCCATTCCATACACTGGCTCAGAAACTAGATCCCCATTCTATACACTGGCTCAGAAACTAGACCCCCATTCCATACACTGGCTCAGAAACTAGATCCCCATTCCATACACTGGCTCAGAAACTAGATCCCCATTCTATACACTGGCTCATAAACTAGACCCCCATTCCATACCCTGGCTCAGGCACTAGACCCCCATTTTATACACTGGCTCAGGAACTAGAATCCCATTCCATGCACTGGCTCCAAACTCTGTGGATCACACTAAATCCTAGGCTTATTCCCAGGCTCCTTCACCGCCAAAGCCTGGAAACGAGGCTAGATCACAAGCTACTGACATGCAGTAGGGTCAGAGAGATTGTTCAAGCTGAAAATGATAATCAAAAATGTGCATCAGTACCAGCAGGGCACTGCATAGTCTTCTATCCAGGCCCCAACCATGGGGGGAGGCTGGAAAACAAGGCAATGCACTGCAATATCAGTATTAAATATTTAAAGTTAATGACCACATCCTAGCCACGCCCCCTGGGAACAGAGGTTTGGGAGTGTGATTAATGAAAGAAAGGCCGTGGTCACAAAACGAAGAGGCCTGAATGTACATTTTGCGTTTCCTATCATATGCTTGCCTACCTACCTGAACTCATAGTAGAAGTTCTTAAGCTTTCGTAGGCACAGCAGTGATCTTTCAACAGCTTTTTCGCTGTATAGGCAGCACAGAAACGTATATTAGCCTGCAAACTCCCAGTAGCTTTGGTGAACTGGCAGACTAAAGCGGTTATGCAGCTGACGCCCGGAGCCCTTTCTGAGTGGCAAAAGAGTGGCAGGTTCTATCCTTGTCCCCAGGCTCCCCATGCGCAGAAGCAGGGACGGGGGGAGCCTGGGAACAAGGCTGGTAGGCTCTACAGTGAGCTTGGAACTTGCATTTTTGGTATGTCTTTACTGTCAAGTAGTTATTAGGCTGGAAAGAAAATGTTGCCACCCAGAATGGTGGCTGACAACGGATACAGTCCATATACTCGAAAATTATGATGTAACCACATAACCTCTATAGTCACACATTGAACTCGAATGTGATGACATCATCACTGTCACTGTGCTTGTGGGCATGCTACTACATGTACAATGTAAGTAAATACCGCCCCACTGACAGGTCCCAAAGTGGCCTGCATTCTTGTATTGCACATTTGCAATGTTTACTTCAAGCAGGATCTACACATGCATACATGTACCACAACTATTATGTGTGTGTGTAGTAGGAATAACAGATCAAAGCTAAGCCATGTAGCATCACTTATTCATAATCACTTGACTTGTGAATATGCACTTCCAATGCTGCTACAACAAGCTCACTATTTCATACATCTTTTCTTGCACTATAAATAGTGAATACATACATACATACATATCATGCAACAATGGTCTTCATAATAATTATTAGGCCATAGCAAGTTAATTTCTCATCCTCCTTCAACTCAAAAACATACACTGTGTGCAAGCGGGTGCAAGAAAACACATTATCGTCTTAGGAATAATCGATTCTTGACCTGTGTCGCTGACCAAAGATGGCCATGCAAAATTATATCTCTAGGATGCAAATCCGTATTCCTTGGCCTAAGCGCCAAGTTAGAAGTGTCGATAAATTGACTGGGTCTCTCTCCGCTTTTTTTGACCAGGCTAATCGTTAACTTCTTGCATGTAATCATTCATCTGTTTACAGCTGTTTATAAATACCTGTGTGCATTTCATATTTCCTGAAACGTATGAGGGTGGGAACGGAAGCAGGAAATTAACTCATAGTGGCCCTTGCCTTTACCATTAAGCATCACTGCTTTAACGATAAGCATGTTTGTGAACACCTCATAGTAAGAATACTTTCCGGTCAGGATAGATGTTGTGGTAAGGCTTTAATTAATTAGGTCTAGGTACCGTAGAGCACAGGTATAAAATGCACTAAGCAGTGAAGCTGTACGTAGTCTGGCTGACCTTTCATACCTTGCAATAACGGAGTAGCAAGAGGAGCTGGGTACCAGGTACCAAGCTAGCCTCATTCCCAGGCCATACACCCACACTGGCCTGGGAATGAGACTACCACCAAGCCTTCTATATTACTGTAATGTATAGTTCTCAGATTTCATTCGGTAATAACATATAACCACCGCTACACTTTCCATCATCTTACGTTTATTCCTTATTTCCGCGTAGCAAAAGGGAGTGGTAGGTTCTACAGTGAACTCAGAGAATAAGAGGAGCTTGGAACTTAGTATGTCAACTTCCATTGTGGTATAGTTCTCATGCAGGATAAACTTGATGAATCTGCCAACTACAGCGTGAGTACCACAACAACTTCCATTGAATATATATATCTTATTACACGCATTCCCGTGCAATACGGGAGAATATTGCACGAGTGCAGGGATGTATTTTCACGAGTCCGAAGGACGAGTGAAAATACTTCCTGCATGAGTGCAATATGCCGTATTGCATGGGAATGCGTGTAATAAGAGGTTTATTCTATATAGCTGTACTACATTGACCATAGCTGGATAATACATGCACATAGCTAACATTGTACAATAACAGCGATGATAGTTCACAATGATCTACATGGCATGTATAATTTAGAAAATAATGTACAAAATGAAACGTGGGTGGTTTTTACAGGAGGCGTTACTGTAGTAATAACAAGTCATTCTGCCAAACCATGAGGAAGATATGGGGCGGAGTTCGCGGAATTTTCGATCACGCGGCAAGTTCTTGAAAATGGCGAGGCTACCGAGGTATGTATCTCTGGAACGGAGAGCGCTATAGACTTCTAGCGTGGGATTCCTTTAGTTCACAGATAGTACTTGCACTGTACCAAGAATCATTCGTGCCTCGCTAATGGTTGTCGTGATATGACAGCGTGAAAATTGGCAAAAATGCGGCCACTGTAATCAAGTACGAAATTCAAATTTACGGTTCAACTGCGCATGCGTATTTGCCCGTGCAATACGGGATAATATTGCACGGTAGCTCTATGTAACATTAATGTTATGCACAGGTGGAGTATAGAATAAAACGTTTTTTGCCATACGGAAGGGCTTGGTCACGTGTTTCGTGACATCAGTGCAAGTGCTTCTCACATTGCCACCCACAGACCAGACATATATAGGTAATCATAACCAGAACACAAGTTGTAGTGCATTGCCAGTGTTTGAGATCATACTACTATGTTAGCTGGCAGTCGCAGTTGCCAATCGATGATTACCACCACGTTAGAAACAAGGGACAGAAATTATGTACCACTTGGTTTGCCTGGTCTGAATGTGAGAACCTTAATTACCAATGTCTTCAATTTCTTGTTTCATTATAATTTTATTGTGTCAGACTGCTAAAATATCTAGATGTGTAATAATCATGTAGTGTATAATGACTGTTTCCTAACCTGGGGACGAACGTAAGCTTCCTACAAAAACTCACCGGTAAATGTAACTCAGAATGGTCTCACTCGTCTTCTTTTTAAGTCCTGCTTAATTCATGATCAAACTTTGGCTTTCTCTCAATTTCTGAATTTCGTCCAAAACGGGTTATTTACGTAGTCATGTGACCAACGCATATACGCATGCGCTTCAACGAGCCCCACCCCCAACTCCAGGCTTCGCTTAGTCTCGTGCCCAGACCTAGTACCTCTAGTTCGATCGAGTTGAGGCTGGGCACGAGACCATTGATAATATATGCTTGGATTGGAAGTCTATGACGAGACTACGCAACGCTTCGCCCTAGTCTCGATCTCGCGCCCAAACGCTAACGCAGTCTGATTTGGGCACGAGACTCGACTACCTTCGCCCCGGCAATATAATCGAAGGGCTCAGAACCAGTGGCCTATTGACCCACAGATATTAAACTTTTCCCCTCCCAACGCTTAATAAATACTCTTAAAATGTGTTTCAGGAGCTGAAAGCGGTATACCGATAGTCTCGCTGTACCGCTGAATTGTGTGTGACGCCATGTAATTAGTTTCGGTGTTATGTTAATTAAACCCATAAGCAAAACATAACTTTTTTCAAACTTAATAAAAATTGAAGGGCTCAGAACCAGAGTGGTCTAACCCACAACTCTTTCAGGAACTGGTCTCGAGGTGTTTCGTGCTAATTGTGCGTAACGTCATGTAATTGATTTCTGTGTTACGTTAATTAAACCCATAAGCAAAACGTAACTTTTTTTCAAACTTAATAAATATGCTAACATAAGTATAGTGGGTGGAGCAGTTAGCTCCGGGCTGTGACCAAGTGTGTTCAGGTGGAGGGTAACGTGGTTTGGCAACTGCCACGGTGGTCTCGGACAGTACGGCCTAGGATCCGTCCGTGTTCCTCCCTTGATTCCCAAAGCCTGGCACACTAAACAGACCCAATGACGATCCCTGTACCATAGCGGACAGGCGCCCGAAAGGCTGAAGGCTCGGTCAGCCGGAACGACCTGCCCGTTCACCCCTTAACGTGGCAGTGTCACATGGCCTAGGGTTCCGTTGGGAGAAGAGGGTTGCCCATTTTTTCCCTTCACTTTCTACAATATGTATACTCTGGGGTAGGGTGGGGGGCAAGCTCAATATCTGTGGGTTAGACCACTCTGGCTCTGAGACCTTCAATTATTATAAAAGCAAACTAGATTCTGCCGATATCTTTTGGGGTGGTCCCTACCATTTACTATTGTACTTGTGTTTGTGTTCTCACAGTTACATGTATGGACTGCATTGAGTAGCATTACATATAGTCAAGAATAGCTAGATTTTTTTCCTTGTATCATACCCCCTCTCAGCATGACCTCTCTCTTACAGGCACTGCTTAATCCTTTCTACACGCCCAACACACCGATAACATCCAGTAACTTTCGAAAGAAAGCGCAAGTTGTTGCCAAGAAATATCTACATAGCTAATAATAGTCAAACGCTGTACAAATCATCTTGTATACTGTTGCGTCATACACTATAATAAACATTGTTCAAAAGAGTAAATAGCAGAAGCACACAATGGGCCCTTTTTAGACGAACAAAGGTTTACTACTTGAGGCCCTAATATGTCGTACTTGCTAAACAGGGGTCCATGAGGAGCACGGTGAGAAGGTAATTGGAGACTGGGAATGAGGCTGCTTTTAGTCCCAAGGGGAGAGAGCCTGGGACTAAGTGCCTCATACGCATGCATGACTAAGGCTCACATACACAGGAGTGAATAAAGTGCAATGATTGGGTCTCTTGCATGCTGATATGTAACCTGTTGAGGTTCAGCAAATGTGCTGAACCTCAACAGAATACGTGCATACCTGTACCACTAACCCAGACCCTGGGAAGTGAACCTCAATGCGTGCACACTTTAGCCGATTGAGGTTCAGCACGTACTGAACTGAGTAGTGAACCTAGAGGTAGTGGCTGTGTGGTGCTGAATCTCAAAACATGCACACTAGTCTGGTGGCTATGAGGTGCTGAACCTCAATGCATGCACACTAGTGTAGCGGCTATGAGGTGCTGAACCTCAATGCAGTCCAGCACCTGCTCCTAAGACAGACATGTCATGCATGTGTTTAATAAAGTAAAATATGAATGAGAAAAAAGGGGGGCCACACCCCTTTACTTCCCACCTAGCCTAAGGCACCCCCCCCCCCCCCCCCCCATACTGCCAGAGGGTTGGGCAGGTCATCACTCTGCCAGCCAACTGACCAGGATTTCCCCCAAAGGCCTATGGGAACAGGTCTCCTATCAGGAAGGGCTCCAGTTATTTGAGGTAGGATCAAGGGAGGAACCCGGACAGATCCTAGGCTATCATCCGAGACCACGGTGGAAGTTTTCCGGCCAGAATTAATAATTGCTCGCTAATTAGTGTCAGTTCTAATTGTCGCCCACTGCGTATTAGGTATGTACTACAGTAGCAACATGATTATAGTATCATACACTGACACAGGAAATAGCAATACACTGTTATACACTTTATATAGTGATGCACATCCTTCACTCTACTTCCTGTGCATGGTTGCATGGGACGAGAAATAATACTGATCCAGAGTTAGACAGAAAAGCTAATGATACAAAAAAAAAGTGTATATAGATGTCTACAATACCTGCACAGCAGCGAATGCAAATTTAATGACGAGTCTCATTTTTTGCCATAGGTTCCCTCATGTTTGTACCCAGTCACATAGGCTGCCTGCGAGTCCACAGAGCCTGGGCTCATGCCAGGACCCTTGGCAGGATTATCCCTCCCTTGCAGGCCCTTGCCTCGACCGCTGTCATCAAATCTCTCTTTGTGGCTGCCAGTGTATTTTGAGGTGTCAGTCAATCTGTCCACTGTATCACTGTGCTGAAGAAGAAAAAAGGAAACAATTTAGCATCTCAGGATGGGTTATAATGCAGGACACAAGACAGGACATAACATCGCGAAGGGGGGAGTGACTCCCATAGACTCTGTAGCCACAACTGTACCCATGGTAACAAATTCTATTGTTTGAGGCTTTTATTGATGCATGTATGCATCCTTAAAATAAAAAGTAGCTGTTGACCACTTGATGAACATCATAATATTATGCATGCTGGCACAGTACTGACCATTGACGTTAGATTATATGACAGTAATCCCTCCTTGGAATTATGTAGTTATCTCAAATACAGCCTACGTTACTGTCATGTCAACCTATTTCAAAAGATATGTAACCGGTTAACCAAGCTAAGCCTAGTCTCTTCACAATAAGTTACTACTTTGGGTTGTGGAGTGCTTACTGAGGCACTAACTTGTGTACAAGGCCATACATGTATATAACACAAAACCATTCAACATAAGAAAAATGGTATGGGTGCATGCAAAATGTGAATATTTTAAATAACCTTTGATTTGGAAGGCTTTGGGCTCGACTTTGGACTGGAAGAGTATGATCCTTGATGCTTGTAGCCCGTGACATAGGCAGTTTGGGAGGCCACTGATCCAGGAACCATCCCTTTGCCTTTTGCAGTGGACTCCCTTCCCTCCAGTCCCTTTCCTTTCCCCTCTTCATCAAATCTGAGCTTGTGGGATCCAGTGTACTTGGAAGTGTCAGTCATTCTATCAACCACATCACTTTTTGCCAATTTCTGCAAGCAAGAGAATAATATTATGCAACATTATGGTGGCATGTCAGCTAACATAAGGAAGGTGGAGGAGAGGAATGCTATAACCTCAAGCTCTAAACAATCTCAGTTAAAATCCTTGAGCTGACTTTTCCATAACACATTTTTTATAACTTGACCACCAGCCTGTTGACTTACATGTAGTCTCTCTCCCCCCCCCCCATGCAGAAAAAAAATATTGCGCCATGTGTATAGTATGACTCAAGCAATACAGTCAGTACAGCTTTGGCTATATCAGCGTGCGGCTGGCTAGTCTATCAGGCCAGACATCACACAAGTGAAGTGTGCAAAACACACAGAGTGAGTGGGGCGAGACGTTTAGCTGGATAGAGTATAATGTGGCTGGGTTCAACTGCTCTTGCATGTTGTGCAGTAGTGGAAGAAAGCAGTGGGTGAGTAAGTAGCGTATAGACAGCATGCCAAGCAGAAGGACAGTACAAGGGCACTTTCTGTCTGCAGAAAGAGTAAACTTTCTGTACTTCATGTATTTTTCACAATTGACTGTCTCTCTAAAGTGCGACGGGAGGAGCTGAATGGCCTTGATCACTCAGTTGCTGTGGGCCATGTATGTATACATGTTCCTTGATATACATGGATGTATGCAATGGCAATATTAGCCCTTACTGTTGCTCCGTGTGTGGTTGGACCAGCTCCAGACGTAAGTTGGGCTTTGATCTTTGCCAGTCCGTCCGAAGTTCCGGGGTACTTCTTCTCTGCAAGCATGCGAACGGCAACCTCAAACTGCTCAAACGTTATCTTCCTTTCGGACTTCCTGATGCAGTGAAGAAGTTAATATGTGACTTTATTCTATTCTGAAGCCATGCATAACATTATTATATTGGAAATGTGCCTCTGGATACAGCCTTTATACATGTAGATTAACACACACAAAAAGACACTTTCCTACGTTTTACTATGCTTTACTTTTTCCCAGCAGTGGGTGTGGCTATTATAAGTGTGAGTCTCACTTGAGCTGTACATATGTGCAGTACATAGATAATATTTAAAGGCAGCCATAGTCTACCTTCTCCAAACTCTTACCCGGATTCAAAAATACTAGCACTCACAATCACTTCAGTCATACTGTATTAGTAACACTGCATGTCAAGCATGCACATACAGCTACTATTTTTTTGGTGCTACTAAAATTAGAAATCTCTGAATTTTACCATCTATAGTAGTTACATGTCTTCTCTCACTGGCTCAATATACTCCTCATCAAACCTTTTTGTGAATTTCTCCACACAAATACGGAGTGCATTCATCTGGTAGCAAGGTATAATTAATCCTTAACCCTACCAATTAGGTATACTGTAAATTATTTCTGAACTACTAGCAAAAATATTAAACTGCTATGTAGTGGGATCACCGTAAAACTTACGGTTTTGCTTTAGTAAAAATGATATCCACGTCTGTTGGAGTAAGTTTCTTATCCAATAGTTTTGTGTCTCTGCATAGCTTGGCAAATTTTGCCCCATCCATCAGTGGGGGCGTCCCCTTAGCGCTAGCACCGAAAGAACAGAACTGCTTAAAGATGTCTTCCAATGGGTGAGCCATGACTCTTTCTGAAGATTTATACCCAGCACTGAGGTAGCTTACAGTACCGTGAATCCTTGATGTGAGCTGGGGACGAGAATAAGTACGGGCGTGAACCCTGAAGCATAGCTAATAGGGTGGGGGGGGGGGGGGGGGGGGGGGTCCAGACATGGTAAATTTGCCTCATTGCAGGATGTCTTCCTTCCCCATGTATCATGAGAGGGCAAAGGTAGCTCAAGAGACATAATAAATGCACAGAGAAGTTGCTGAGAAGGAGGTGTGTGTCTGGACAACCCCCACTGTCCAGACTAGTCTGGCTAAGGATCGCTTAATACAGTATCCCACCATAGATAGTAGAGTACTCCACTATCTATGATCCCACCACGTGGCGGGATAATCCTTAGCCTTGATTGTGGGCTGGGAACGTGACTAGTCCGGACACCCTTCCTCCCTAGTTCTACACACACACACTCTCTAGTCTGGCGTAGCCCGCCCCTCGCGAGGGGCGGGCTACGCCAGACTACACACTCTCGTGGGCCACGCCTCACTCGAGTGAGGCGTGGCCCACGAGACTACCCGGGTCACTGTATTTTATGCCTGAAGCTACAAGCGCTCACCTCTATATGCGTTGTGTACCTCCAAAATCTAAAAACAACTTACAATCTACGGTAGTGGAGTTCGAGAGTCACACAACCATGCACAACTAGTACACGTACACCACACCCCTCTTGGGCGTGCCTGCCTGTACGTACGTACGTACGTACGTACGTAGGCGAAGGCACGAGACCTAATCGGTGGGTTCCGCCTCGCTGATCGCCATAGCTGTCTATAGCCTCACTAGACGTTCTCATCGCAGTGCCCTCACGGATCCTTGCCAGGATACACGTAAGTATACTACAGCATCAAAATCTACAAATTATATATTGCAGCTAGCTATTGTATTCGCTATTCGTTCCAATTAAGGCACCTCAGGCTCAAAAGAACTAGTGATAGAACTAGGCAAATGCAGGACATTGTGGGGCGAGCCTGAGCGAGTGTCTGTGCATTAGCTATATTAGCAAATGGGCATTTCGAAGTGGAAGTAATACAACAGTGATCGGATTGTGTGACTACTCATAGATACTGCAGTAACCACTCCAACAGTAGCATGGACACTATAGCTATATTTACGAGACAGCCAATTGTGAGAAGTAATATGGGTACTGTTATAATGTGCATCAACAAGTTCGTGTTTGAATATAACTACAATTTGTAGTCTTGATTTGTGCTGAGACCTTACGTTACACTGAGGGAGAGGAGCCTTGTATCATTCAGTGGTCACTTCATTCACGTTTTCATGTTCTACTTCTCCATAGCTATTTTATTTATATAAAGAACCTACATCACAACATGATTCTGCACATAAATGGGAAAATTTTGAGAGAACTTAGCTAATCAAATTCTGCACATACAGCATAAAAATGATTATACATTTACATGCTGCCCACAGTCGAGTCCAACAACGGTATAAGCTACCTAGCTAATGACACTTGTTGAATTATGAGAGGGAGCTTCTCTGAACTAACTATATTATACAGATACCTGTTGTAGCTACTACAAATCACTACTACGATAGCAAACAAGAAACAGAATTCGACTCGCTAGTGTGGGGCTCGCTCAGGCTCGCCCCAACTAGAGTAGACAGTTTTAATGCATTTGATCGTCTGTAGGAACAGGGGAGGCACTTTCTCACGGAAGCCGAGCATCGAGGATCTGTAATATTAAGCACCCAAATGCATGGCAACAAGAAATTTATGTACATTGCCAATATGAAGATCATGTTTCTATCGCCTCCTGCTATAATTCCATAGCTTCACCAGGTGAAGTATGGGTTAACTGAGTGTAGTAAATGCAGATGCAACACGAAGTGTAAATTGACTTGAAAATGCACCTGAAGCGATCTCAGAGGGTCTAAAATATTCCTGGGAGGGCATGTCCTCTTAACACCCTAACAAAAAAGTGCACATCACCACCCCACCCCCCCCCCCCTCCCAAATCATCAATGATCCACTTTTGCCCCCTCCCCCTTGACAATGTTTCTAAATGAACCCCTATAGACCCTCTCTTGCTTTTCTGGTGGGGGGGGGGGATTATATTCAAGATCCAAGTCTCATTAAAACTAAGTAACTCTAATTGTACTGCATAGTCTGAAGCTCTCATGGCTGTATCTTCCCCCAGCTTGCATGCCAGTTCTGGTTTATGGGAAGCAGAGAGAGAGAGCAATATGGACTGGGAACAGGAGGAAGAAAAAAAAAGCGCTTATTTGCGTGAGTTCATGTATCGCAAGGAACGCTACTCTCGTGACAGTGAGGAGCGACGGAGGGACCGCCCCGTCTTCATACGCCGCATGGAGAAACTTGCCCGTGGCTACCGGCGAGGGAAGATAGGTTGGAAGGACTATGAGAAGCAGAAAGAGATCATCAGGTAGGGTCCCTAATCTCACCATTGCTCTAGTCTCGTGCCTATATGTTCACAAGAGCATCTGGTATTCTGAATGAAATTTCTTCAACGTACTTGCTGATAATAAATCTGTATTTAGGGTACATGAGGGGATTTGAAAAATTGGAGAGCCTGCTAATGCAAACTGCAGACAGCTGTTTCGGCCTATTTGATTTTTTTTGGTGGTGTATGTTTTAATTTTTTTCATCGAACTGACCAATACGATTTATATCATAGCAACTTTACTGAAGGACTGAAAGCTGCAATCTGATTAGAGCTTGGGAATTCCCAACTTCAAAGGTGTCTGTGACAACGTTTAGAACACCAGATGTTCTTTTGCTGAGGGGGGCAAGAAGTTTTTTTGCTGAGGGGGGGCAGAGATTGCCATAGTCTTGGTATTGTGAATTTGGCATAATGTGCTGAGCATGTGATTAGGTCCTGATGCCTCAGGTGGTAGGTCAGGAACCATGGGAAGGTGGTCAGCTAACCTATTAACCAGCTTAGCTGTTAATTCTTAATTGGTGGTGGTAGTTCTTATGAAAACCAGCTCAACCTGTTTCTGCCTGTCCTGTCCTGCCTTAAGGCAGATTCAGTACAGTCCTGCCTTTTGCACCCTCTGTTTGATTGTTGTACAGAGCTGAGAAAGAGATCAGGTAGGTCTGTGGTCTTTCCTCTTGGTTGACTGTTAACCGTGTGTGTTGGTGTCTCCCCCTTCTTTCCCGAAAAAGAGAGGAAGAGAAAGGGGAGGGTATTCTGATAGCATTTTCAGTCAGCTTTTTTGACTTGCTCAACAAGTTCTTGTTTGATATTAGTAGGATTCTCTGTTAGAGTTTAACAGCAATTGAAGAGTATTGTGAAGAAATTTAGGTGACCTTGATTCAAAGGAGCATGGATGGATGGATGGTAGTCTCAGTGATTGATTTTTGCAGGAGCGTAGGTTATATGCAGGACACTGTACAAAGCTGTACTGTGCTGGAGTTCTTGTACTTTGATTAGGCACAACTTAAGTGTGCTCACGATACTCACAGTGATTATAACCGTGTATGATTTCTTATTTACATAATATGAGTCCGTGATTGTGCAATCATTACATAATTTCCCCCAGGGAGCACATGCTACGGAGGAATCGCTACTACGACGACTACGGTGGAGTGATGTGGGACGAGTTTATCCGGCGGCAGGACGCAGCGGCCCAGAGCAGCGACTCCTCCTCAGATGACGACGAGGGAATGGAGACAAAGTTTTTAGAGCTGGAGGAGAAACAGCGGCAGTGGCACATGAGCCTGGATCCCAGCAAGTGGCACACAGTCTATGCCACCAAGAAGATGGTGTCGGATGGAATTATTCTCCAAAATGACTACAATGTTGATAGGTATAACTGCTAACCTTGTTCCCAGCCTCTCGTGAATTGAGTCCGGTACATTCTATCGTGTAATTTAATTATGTGTGGGCAGAGTCGGATTGAAAGACAGCAGTACTTTTCTACGTTTTGCTGGAGACATTGTTGGTCTGTGGTACAAATGAGTAGTTACTTGTGCAAGCCCTCGCCCACGCAATAATTCACCTTTCTACTGCTTTTATACTTTTATGGTTGGCTTATACCAGATTTTGCCGTGAATGTAACATGTGTAGGTATGTGAAAGGAGTATTAGAGAGCTATTGTTGCAATTTGATTCACATGTCTCAGTTGCTTTTGAAACCTCACTAGTGCAGTCCCTCCTCCTTTTCTGCACAGGTACCCCAAAGCTTGCAATATAGAAATAATAGCTGAGAATTAGAACCACTGTGCTCAGCAATAACATAGTGCTACCCTCTTCCCTCCCTCCTCCCCCTCTCTTCTCCTCCCTCCCCCCCCTTCCTCATTCTCCTTCCTCCTCCCCCTCTCTTCTCCTCCCTCTCCTTTCCCCATCCTCCTTCCCCTCCCTCTTTCCCTATCCTCCTTCCCCTCCCTCTTTCCCTATCCTCCTTCCCCTCCCTCTTTCCCCATCCTACTTCCCCTCCCTCTTTCCTCATCCTCCTCCACCTCCCCCTTTCCTCATCCTCCTCTGCCCCTTTCCTCATCCTCCTCCGCCCCTTTCCTCATCCTCCTCCACCTCCCCCTTTCCCCATCCTCCTCCACCTCCCCCTTTCCTCATCCTCCTCCGCCCCTTTCCTCATCCTCCTCCACCTCCCCCTTTCCCCCATCCTCCTCCACCTCCCCCTTTCCTCATCCTCCTCCACCCCCTTCCTCATCCTCCCCTCTTCCTTATCCTTCTTCCCCCCTCCCTCCCCTCCCACCTCTCCCAGGATTGTCGGAATGTCTAAAGACCTAAAGGAGCCCGTATTCCTAACCAAGATGGCATATTATGCTGTTAAAATTGGCAGTCCCGAATGCCTCAAAGCACTCATCAAGTATGGTAAGGAAGTGTTATTATTCCCTACTCAATGCTCTGCTCCAGGTCTTATTCACTGATCATTGTTGAACGCAGCAAGGCCAATAATTGTGACATGCGGGCTCAAAATCTCAGGTTAGTAGGATTTGTGTAGCCTCTGTGTAAGTAGAGATACGAGCGCTGGAGTTGGACGGCACGATCGAGCGATGCGAATGTGAGCTTCAAGAAGTGTAGCCCGTGTCTTTATGCTCCCATAGCAGCCATGGCTGATCCTTGAAAGATAGAGAGATATTATAAGTAAATACATTAGATTATACCTCAAAATTTTACTTCTTTCCCTCACACTACCGTAAATATTTGAAGTCATATATCTGCAACCATACATGCCACAAACCCATTAAATCCGTTTTTACTGAATGGAAAGGAGGTAAGACACAGTAACAGCACCAAAACGAAGCCCAACTCTTTCCTGAGTACAAAAACACCCCAATTTGAAAATCGACTCCCTTGATGTGTAGGACTTTCCTGTTTCTTTTTCATTGTCCAGGAGCCTGGGTGAACCAGCCTACCACCCTGGATGAGAATAAGTACACCCCACTGCATCTGGCCTGCAAGACGTGCCACAAGGAGTGTGTGGAAGTCCTCATTTACTCACGTGAGTATACACACCCACACTCATGCACACATGTACAGGCACCTGCACAAATTTCACATAATTGTTAGGTGCAGTGAGTTTTTACTTCTCCATCCTTCCTCCCTCCCTTTGTCCACCCCTTCTCCCTCCCTCCCTCTCTTAATTTTACCTATCTCCTCCTCCTCCCCCCCCCTTCCCTCCTCTCTCACAGATGCGAAAGTGAACAAGCGTGATGTAGATGGAAGCACCTGTCTATTGCTTGCCATGCACGCTGGCTGCAACGAGGAAAGCATTCGGCTCCTGCTGCGACGCTCCAGGTCTTCCCTTCTCCAGCACATTAACCTGGTGAGGGTTGGAGCCAAGTAAGAGCAAGGGAGGACAGTGCAAAGGTCACTTCTATAGAACTGGTCATAATAGACGCAGTCTCTCCCTCCGGGTGTGATAGGATCGTTAATTGGGCAAGCGTGAGTGAGCCCCACACTAGCGTGTTCAATTTCAAGTTTTGTCCATCCGTCCGGCTGTCTGTCCATCCGTATGGTTTGGTCCGTCGCATACCGCATATCGTTTGCGTATCCAATACAACATTTCGAAAAATGTTTCATACCGCACGCATATCGACATATAATCACTCCACGTGGCCTATACCGCAGTCCTTACCACTACATAACTGTCAGCCAGTGAGTTAGTGAGTAGCGAGTATGCCCGCACGGACTAGATTGCAGTGGGAGAGGGAGAGGAGGGCCGCTGAGTCTCCCGATGCCAGAGAGATCAGGCTTCAGCGACGCCGACAGAGGAGAGGTGCTACGTCTCCAGGTCGCCAACAAGCTGGTTAACCTCGCTCACACTCGCCCCATAATGCTCTGCATTCACCTAGTGTGTATCAGGCTTGCAACTGTTTTTATCAGCCCGGCGCACACTCGGCTGGTTCCTAAGATTACGTTTTCCACATTTATCTGTCTGTTTGTGTGTCCGCACATATCACGTGCGCCAAGTTACGAATTATGATAATCTGCTTTGTGAAAGCTTACATGTATCTATTATAGCAATTAACAAATTTAAGGGATAGCCTCATTCCCAGACTCCATTCCCAAGCTTTATTTGCATGGTATAAAAATGCCAAGTGAAAAAGCTGGGGAGTGGAGCCTGGAAATGAGGCTAACAAATGATTCAGTTGCTATAATCCGTCCTCATATGACCTAGTATTAGAAAGCTACAGGACTTGGAAGCTTATTGATACCATTACACTCTCTGTTGTCAGAAAAATGAGAACGTGCTACACCACTGCGGGCCCTTCGAGACGAAGGAGAAGCATCCTAAGAAGAGAAGTAATAAGGAAGCTTATGAACTCATCCTCAAAACGGTTACGGAGAAGAAGGAGGTGGGGTATTGATATGAAGTGTATAGCCTTGTAACAAGACTCTTATGCTTCTCCTGACAGTCTGTTGTTGTTGTTTTTTAACCAGCTGGGCACACTTTTGTGGGGAACATGGCTGGTACTGAGATTGCTGAATGTTTCCTGCATCTATAATTCAGGGGTTCATTCAAAGGGTTTATCAAGGCGGGAACAAAAGTGGAATGTGATGACTTTTGGGGGCCGATGTACGATTAGGTGCACTTTTGCATAGCTATGGTTAGGTGCTGGGAGGGTCTAGGGACATGCTCCCCGAGGATGAATTTTAGACCTCACTTTTGGTGCATTTTCACGAACATTTGTACCATCTATGAGTGGCCCACATCACTGGTGCTGATAAGGTCTACAGAGGCAGTAGAAACAGAAATCGGCAGACTGATGGTGGCAAGTATATTCACGTTTGGGAGCACTGTTTTCAGCATTTCGCTAAATTTTTCAAGTGCAGTCTCATGTTGTCTTTAGGCTGCTTGACCGTGAATTGACAGAAGGTTGTCCACTGTTAATTTCAGCCAAATGGATCCCGAGTAGCTTCTCTCAATAAAACCTGGTTGCATATCCCCAGCATTGAAACCTATCCTACATCCCATACATGTCGCACGATTCCCCATGTACTTCAATGTCGTACAGCTGTTGCACATGAATGTATCATGTACATGTAGGTATCATTTTAGACCAACAATTACACTTTACCACATCGAAATCAGATGTTCACTTGTTTTTCCATACTACAGCTGTCTCAGTTGCTTGAAATGAGAGATACAGACAGGGACTATACCCCTATCTTTGACGCTGTTATTGCCAACGCTCCAGAGAATGTTCAACTACTGGTGGAGCACGGTGCAGTGGTGGACGCAGTGGCAAGAGGCGACTCCTTGACACCCGCACACCTTGCTGCAGAGAAAGGCTACTCCGAGTGCTTAAAACACTTGTTGAAGGGAGGTAATTCACAGTTATACATGTACTGGGTTTGGGGAAGGGTGAGAGGGCACCTCGGGAGTAGCCAACTGTAATAAGGTTCTTGTTGTTGCCGCGGGTACATCAACACAAGAGGGCATGTAACATACATAGCTCGCAACATAAACGACAAATTCACATATGGTGACTGGATGTACAGTGTGGCTCCACTGGCTCTCTGCTAATCCGGTCCACAACTGCCAGATAGCTCCACTTTGCAGCCTACCAAAAGAACGCTTTTGCGAAATCCATCTCCATACCTGCCAGTTTAGGCTATAAGCATACTTCTAGAGTTACATAAAGTAAGTTACAACTATAGTAGGCGAATTGCAAATATAGTAGGCGAGTTTATATCGATAGTATTACATGTACATGCCCTCTCAAAGGTGGCTCAATATGCCCCTGTTATAATTCATTCTACTGACCATTACCACCAGGAGCATCACCGAACATGCGTAACAGTAACGGTGAAACTCCAATTGTGTTAGCCTTCAAGAACTATAATGCAACCAACATCTTTGAAACTACTGAGACTCTACTGGAGCACGGTGCTAGAGTGCACAACATTATTGACATGGAGCGCCAGCAGACTGTGTTTCATGAGGCTGTTCTGTCTGGACACGAGGCATTGGTGGACTTATTCCTTTCGTTTGGTGCTAATCCGTTACTCCGTAATGCAGAAGAGCTGCGTCCAATAGATATTATGTACGACCTTGACATCCATGAGAAATTATCGGAAGAAGCAAGTAAGCTTTTACATATCATGCTTGCTCATCATTATGTGTGTTGACATATTGCTCCTACATGTATGCAAAGCGGTCCTTTCCTGTGCTGAACCTCAATAGGTTGCTGTATCCACGTGAGGCATACGTAGTGAACTTTTGTATCCCTAGTTACCATAATTATTAAGCAGTTATAGTGTAATAGCAACAGCTGCATAAATTATTACAGCACTGTTATTATTTGTACTTCTTAACTTTCATATCATTACCACTGTCCCCCCTCCCCCCCCCCCCCCCCCCCACACACACACACACACAGCCCGGGTAAGGAGTCTGGTAGAAATATGCAAGTGGAAGATAAGAGAGTCAATTGAATCAGGTGGCTCTCTGCAGAGGGCAGTGCAGAGGCTGCCAATTCCTAAACACCTGCAATACTTTGTAACCAAAAGAGGAAGGGACAAACCCCACTACAGGTTAATCCACCAATGTACCTATATATTATGCTGTTACTATATTTACTCTAAATTTCTGGCACCTCTAAGTATTTGGCAAAATCGTAATTGATTATTCTCTAAATTTAGCATGCATGAGCTAGTTTGCACCTCTAAGGATTCAGCACATAGCTTAGCAAAGTGTATAGCCACGCTTTTTCCGGGTTACTGTCAGCAGTCACTCATGGAATATAAAATCGTCGATCTGACGACTGAAGAGTCTGGTGTGGTTGAGATCTCTCAAAAACAGTGAATGGTCAAGCAGACGGCTGATTTTTTTTAGAAGGTTCCTGAAGGCAGCACTTCGCTTCTTGGATTCTTGCTTTACTAGCCTCGTTCCCAGTCCCTCCGCTCCAGTTTTTACGCCACTTGCAGTACGAAAAACGATACTGCAAGCGAGAGAGACTGGGAACAAGGTTACTGCTCTACTTCCAGCCGTCCTGTAAGTAAAAGCCAAAGGTAAGGGTGGCCAGGCTGTCCCAGAAAAGAGTCAAAGTGGCTGTGTAATCTCGTAGCTGCTGCAGGTTTAGCTCAGTAATTATACTTGTGGATGGCGCTTTTTAGAGCGCTGTTTGACAGATACGCACAAATTTTTCAAATACTTCAGTGGTGCCATATGTTACTGTAGAGGTGAATGGCAGAGTGTTGCTCCTGGGATACAATATCAATAACTGTCAATGAGAGCTTCATAAATAGCGTGTAGAGTACTTGCTGCACGTTCAAACACAAAAGAAGTAGAATAGATGTAGCGGATAAAAAGGCAAAGCTATGCAGCTAAATCATCTGCTCTCACGCATGGAAAGGAATATCAGTGCTTATGAGTCCATGGTCTTATCAATTAGGCTACTGTGCTCTCATTATTTACCGCCATCTTAACTATCAAATGGATGCATGTACAAAATATAGGTCTTGATCCTCATAATATACTGGTAGTAGTTGGCCTCGTCCCCAGGCCTTCCCAAAAGGGGGGGGGGGGGGGGGAGCCTGGTATCTTTTCTCATATGAGGGTAGAAAAGACTTACTTGTGCGTAGGCAAGCACAGTTCTAGTTCTTAGACACTGAGGAAAGGCAGCAAGTCAGTATTTCTTTGTAGCTAAGCTTTAGGGCGACCCATTGGTATCACAGACTGAGCGCTGAAGTAGTGTCGCCAGCAAAGGTCACCTATGCATAATTTGTGACAAGATACCAAACTCTCCCCTGTTTTGTTAATTTTTCAAGGCTAGGTAGTAGTGGTATCACTAGAAATTTAATAATTGCATCGATTTGCTATATAGCTAGGGAAAAAGATGCCTGTAGCAAGCACATAAACCTAATTGATAAGACCATGGACACACAAGTACTGATATTCCTGAGCAGAGTAGATGGTTCCATTATTTTGCTGCATAGCTTGCCTTTTTATCCACTGTTTTGCCTTAAGAATTACCGATGCCTCTAATAACTGTTGTTGCTGAGTGTAGGGCACTCGAATTTATAGCACTTGTACACAGTATTACGATACTGGTATTGATACATCTCACATGCACACTGCAGATTCACTGACGATTCCTCTGATGGTGCAACAGCTGCAGTTGATCCTGAATCTTTGGACCTGGACTGACCATATACCTACCCTTTAAGTCATAATAATAATAGTAGTAGTAATACGTATCTCAAGAGCAATTTCAACGCTGGCAAAATAAAGAGACAGTTCGAAATGTTACACGTATTTCTTGCATAATTTCAAGCTGATTCTTTCTTTCTGTAGCGCTATATAGTAGTGATAGAAAGTAACAGTGTGTACGTGCACTTTATCTTGAAGCCCCTTTTGATTGTTTTGTCTTCCTATTAATTACCACATTCAACTTTAAAATATGTGAGTATCTTCCTGTGGTCAATGGAGTATTATTACATACCATACGTGTGACAGCCACGCGCCAAGAGGTGTAGATGTTGGTTTGTGGCGTACCTCTAATTACCACGGTCAATTTTAAATATATGAGTATCTTCTTGTGATGAATGGAGTATTATTACATACCATATATGGGCAGCCATGTGCCAAGAGGTGGTTTGTGGCGTGTAAATGTTGGTTTGTGGCGTCCCTCGAATGAATAATTAAAGAACATATGGCTTACTGCATGCTCAACTGCGATGTATACATGCAGCTGCAGGTAGAGCGGGAACGTGTTAATTGTGATGTCAAGTAATTGTGTAACTTTGTGTTGTGTGCTAAATCCACGAGCAGTAATAAGCTCCACAGTACGGCCTAGTATCCATCCGTGTTCCTCCCTTGATTCCCAAAGCCTGACACACTATTATAATCTACAACATAATTATATACGCCCAGCAGGAAGTCTAATCCTAATGTGCTTTCTCCCAGACCAATACAGTGCTCCAGACAAAGAGAGTAAAAAAGTGTGATTTTGTTTATATTTCACATTACACTTTTGATAAACCCAATTCAATGTCACATTATTAGTAACCAACTTACTGCTGTTGTAACACAGTAAGTTTTTTATGCCATACACTGAAGCATAATGAAGCTACAGGACTCGATATATCCTCAATCTGTGAACACATTTTTGAGCTTAACGGTTTCTTCTGAGATCATGGCGATTCAGACCTTAAACTGAGGTATTATTTTGTGCTACATAGACCTTCTTTGGAGGGAGTAAGTCCCTGTACTTTTGGCAGTAGGGGGTGTTTCAAATAGCTTAAAGTTTTTAGCTCACGTCTTCAAGCCTGTAACCTTGAGTACCGCTCACAGACATACTAACCTATATTTGACCCAAATATGACTCCACCAAGATATTGCCATTTTTTTGACAATTTTTTCTGCACTGTACATGTATGGCTTCTGTATTGGCTATAATTATATGGGAAAATGTCAATTTTTAGAAACCATTCCAAATCGTATATATTGGGATATAGTAAAGTGGTTGTAACCTCAAAATTAACAAATATATATATAAAATTGTACTCTCTCTGTGATGTTATTTTACAGGTATCACTGCCACACTTACATGCGCTCCACAATGCAAGCACTCTGCAATTCTGTACGTGCAGAACCTCCATAGGTTACCGTGAATGGCACTATACACTGAACCTCAATAGGTTCATGTGTCTGGTGCCAGTCGGCACAGGAAAGAGCAACTGGGGAGTGGCTCTCAAGTGTTTATACTTAGGTTGCCTATTGCACTGGACAACAACCTACAAGTATATAAATCAAAAAGATCTTATAGTCCTAACTTAAGGTCACATGCACACAAATCTACTTCTGGAGCGCGCGGTTTGTGACTGATCCTGGTATCACTCGGCATTTATAGTTTTATTATCTACACAACTAAGTTCACCCAATTTGGGATGCTCTCCTCCATTAGAGGTTATGGGGGGTCATCAAGAAGTATGCTAGAAGTATACTCACACGTATACTTTAACTCATGGATTCAAATTGTAATAGACACAAGTTACAACAATTAAGACAGACATTTTGATTGATCAGCAGTAAGTACTACACACATAATTGAAAAAATATATATGTACAAAAAGCACGGAAGACACCTGTATGTACCACCAGCTGGACTTGATGAGATGGTTATGAACAGTGCCTTCACAAATATATGGAAGTGAGATGATTTTGCGCATGGACTATAAGTGATTATCTACAAAACGCTTGCACAAAAAAATGGGTAGTAGTGGTTGCGTAGATGACAAATGTTGGAAGTTGGGTGATTGATATTAAATTTTATGGTCTGGATGACGTACAGTTTTCAGAGGAAATTAAAATTAAAATGGAGCTTTGCTCTAAGAGCAAAGAATAGTCGTTGATGATCAGAGATCAACTAGCTGATTGATTCTGTTCTTTCAAGCACTGTAGAAATAAAAAGATAACAAACTCAATAAGACATCCAAACCATAGTGTCTAAAAAGGTATGAAGGAAGAGGGCAAGCCTTTGTTTGTTCTGACTGTCTGGCACACAGACTCTGCAACACAAATTGTTTTCATAGTGCAGCTATAAGTAATTAATTTCTGCAAGAAGAGCAGTCTATATCAAGCTGATATTTGCTTGGCACATGTCTTGCTGTTAGATTTTGCAAAACCTTCAGTCTACAGTTTAAAAGTTACTTAATCAGTTATTGTAAACACATCAAAGTCAAATAATTCCTAATAACATGCCGTCTTTGAGAACGCACACAAGGCTAGACAGCTAACAAACTATGCACCATACTACAAATATACCACTTCACGTACACCTACTTTAGACTTACGTATTTGGCTCTGATGAGGCACACTCAGGCATTATTTGATCCGGTGAATGCTGCGGTAGTGAGTATGTACCATCACAGGCCTCTAGAGACTGTGCTGAATGAGTTCTCAAATCAGAGGTATAGACTTGTGCGGTGACGGGGGAGTGTCTGCCTTGCCGAGACTGCAGAGCCATGGATGTACTAGGTAGGAGAGGGGTAGCAGAGGCCATAGGCCAGTTGCTAAAAGGATGCATACCGATTGTCATCATCGGCTGGGAGAAGGAAGATCTGGGGTGAGTACCACTACTGTAGAGTCCATTCATCGTTGCAACAGACGTATTCTGCTGAATGGCAGAGGCATCTGTATAGCTAACAGTAGAAGCTCCACCGTTGGGTAATCGTGGGCTACTGCTTGGTAATCCAGTAGTGTGTTGTGCTGTGTAGCCGCCAGCCAAGGCCTGAGTGTAAGCATATGGGGTGGAGGAGATGCTGGGGTAGACAGAGGAACCTGGCAGGGAGGAAAATCAATCATAATAAACTGAAGAGGAAATAATAGGCCCGATCATGTTTATCAGGTAGCAAAGAGGAGTAAACAAAAGGAAAAACTACAATAACTACTACAGGTTGGGTGCAGAGGGGGAGTAATAGTGTGAATGTGTTCATAACCGTTGCATGACCTAAATGCTTAAAATTTCTGAGTGGACTGTGGCTGTCCTTTGTCCATTGCCCATCATTAACCCAAGGCAGTACTCGCTATATGCCTATACAGCAATTAAAGCAGCCCTCTTGCAGAATCTATGCAACCTGCACGATGCAATTAGTTAAATCAACAAAAGCAGCTTACAATTTAATACTGCGAGCTGCGAACAAATTAGTAATAGTCTCGCTTATCAACACTTTGCACGCATGCATGCTCTCTGCGTATAAACGCACCTGAATATGCATCCGTCGATATCGTCGGTCTTGTGCTTGGAAAAAAGTCAACGGTGAATGTAGACCTTCCTTCCAGCCATGTCTTCATGCCAATCTTCTTGATTCTCCTGCGTGCGTTAGCAAACCAAGTCGAGAGCTGCGTGAGGTTCATGCCGCTGTAATATGCTAAATATTGCTTTTCTGCTTTCGTCGGGTAGGGGTTGCTCTGGTGCTCTTCTATCCACTTTACTAGCACAGCAGTATTCCTCATCCTTCTGACTGGGTATGATACACTCGCTCCTGCTTTCTGTTGATGATGCGTTGGGCTTCTATCGAGTCGACCGTCGCTCATAATATAAGCATAGAGAATCACTGTACCGGTTCTCTCATCTGCTGCATCGCAATGATCAAACACTTTTTATACCGTTCTTGCTGCGGGATTCGTATAATGCAGTGAATTTAAGGTATGCAGCTCAAAGTGACGCCCACGATCGATACGAGACCCACCCATCCAATGAATACGTACCGGTATATAACTCGAGACAGTAACTTTTGTATCAAGTGAAGCGCACATCTGCCTTTATAGCATCAGCTAAGTATTGGGTGGAGTAATGCATTTGTACACTTATTGTAGTTGAACATCCAGCAGTGTCACAAAATGCATTCACTAGACACTAGGGTTTGATCACGATGAGCAATTGCATTGTGTTCAAAAGATTAAGCCAAGGTTGACGGGACTAATAGCTAAGGTTGACGGGACTAATAATAACGTGTTGGGATGCTGCAATGAAAAAAAATATTATACACTCTTTCAAAGTTAAAGTGACAATTGAAAATGAATATAAAACTGAAAGACTGAATGGCCACTGGAAAATGGAATACGCAATGACACATACACACACACAAACAGCTGACAGACAGTTGACAATGTAACAGGGCCACCTGGTAGGGCGCTAATCTTATACCGTTCTGACCAGGCTAGTCTACGACATCCTGCAGTAAACATGAATCTGAGCTAGAAGAAGATATCGAACAACCATCAGGGCTCTGGCGGGGCTCACCAGGAATATTACTTGCAAACTCTGCTGGTAATAAGATTCCTGGGACTTCAACTACGCCACTATCTGTCTGCAGGCTGCTAAGAAAGTTGCCACTGCCTCCACTTTCAACACAGTCTTCAAGAAAAGGGCTTCTCTCGTCAAAAGAGACACTGGAGCCGCCATCTGATGAGTCCTGTTCACTGGGAAAGCGGCTTGGCGACGGAGTCGCGCTGTCATCTTCAATCTCACTGCTACTCCTACTTCTGCCATCGCTTCTTTGAAGGTCAAGCGGTAGATATTCACCATCCTCCATTTCTGAAGGTTGATAGTCCTCCACAGTGACACGACCTTGTCTTCTTACATGTGTTTTCCTTCGCCTGAACAATTAAAAGTAATTCACAATACCCCAGGTAGTCTAGTATGCAACTGGCTATAGCAATGGTATCCCTTTTTTTTTTCAGAAGCCCTATACACTCAACCTTGGTTAGGGTACACTGATTGCTCAATTATTATAGTGGGTTACATTCCAAGTGTCCACACCCACCCGCCCAACATAGCTGCTATTTGCTTCCTTCCCATTCACCTTCGCTAGCTGTGGGCCTGGACATATTTCTCACTTGCATGACAGTATTTTTATGTGGGCGAGGACAGCTGCAGTTCTCAGACAAAGAAATAAGGCGGCAAATTTGCACTTCTTGTAGCCACTTTTCAGAGCCCATTTGTGCCACAGACTGAGAGCTGAAACAATGTCGCCAGCAAAAGGTAGAGAAGTGCAACTGTCAACCCCTGCCCACGCATAATTAAATCACGTGAGAAAATGGACCAGGCTCTCCAGCAGCAAAGCGAGGCACACGCATGAGAGCCAGGGAACGAGGCTGGCTGCTATCCTACAAAGAGCACACCCTAACCATCCACCCAGGATCAGAGAAACACCCTGAGGCAAACATACACCGGGCCCCTGAGTTTCTAAAGGGGACACAAGACCACAACTTACCATCTCAGCAGACAGCAGCAGGCAATCACGCACGCAGCTGCCGCAGTGAAGGCAACCGTAGACACTGCAACTGCTATCACCCACACCTGTGTTCCAGACATGCGACCTCCTCCTAAAATTATTGCAGAAAGGAAAAACGTCATCTTTCCTATCACCTTCAGTTCCAAAACTACTTAGCAGTTAACTCCTCCGCCCTGGTAACTTTCACCCAACCTTGAAATAATGCAGCATGCATGACTACAGGATGTTCTAGCCCAAAACCACACTAACCAAAGCAGTAATAGGAACCATACTACTCTATTCTTGGCTTTGAGATACGCCAGTGTAGAGTTCAACAACAGGAAACCAGCAAAAGCTACGGAATGTAAACACTTGTACTATCAGTGTAAATTGGGTCTCTTCAGATATCACTGGTTGCTAATTACCGACACTATTGATACCTACCGCTGCAGAGAGGGGTGACCAGGTCAATCATTGCACGGCTCTGGAGGTGTTCATATGTTCCATTGGACAACTCGACGACGATAACAAGCCAGAAGAGGTAGCGGGTAGCTGGAAGGAGGTTCTTACTCGAGTGCAGCTCAATCTCTGTAGCTGTATCTTTCAGGTTCACTATTACAGTCACGTTCTGATTCGGGTGAGATGGTGACTCCAGTAGGTAATGCAGTGAAAGATTTACGGCAGCAACTGTTGTATCACTAGCCAAAGACAGTGAGTAGCTATCGTCTGTTGGGTTGAAAACCGAAGACCAGGAAAATCTGATGCTGAAGCAGTAGGTGCTATCACGTGGTAAAGCACTTGCATTTATCTCTGCAGTAAGGTTGACATCAGCGGTTGCATAAATCACTGCAGGGGGAGAGGATAAGAAGCAGTGCAGTATGGAGGGGGGGGGGGGGAGGGGGGGCTGTGGGGGAATTGCAGGGGGTATAGGACGGGAAGCAATGCAGTTTCAGGGGGAGGGGGGCTATGGGGAGTATAGAACAGGAAGCAATGCAGCATGAGGGGGGGGGGGGGGGAGGTGGTCTGTCTGAGCACTTTGCCACTGGTCTTTACGCTAGTCTAGACAGCTAATATTACATGTAACAGTAGAAAAGGCCTCTGTTTCGTGAGTGTGTATGTGCATTCAGCATTGATGACTATAGGGTGCATTGTGAGCTGTATTATCAAGCAATTTATCAGCAGAGAATGAGCCATATGACTTCAATGACGACTCTAAAGCAGGTCTCATTCTTGTTGAAGCGTATAAAATGGTGGACACTGAAGGCTTGTATGTGGAGGCAACAATGAGCAACTATATGATGTACTGTAGACACCTGCTTTCTGGGCTAAGAAAGCTTTAATGTGCGAAGGGCTTTGTAAAATCCCACCCACCCCATTTGTCCCTCTCAGTACAAAGCCAACAAGAATGGGTATCAGCTGATAATGATACACACAGTGCCAAAATCAAATTGTAAATTCCTCAGGTTCCTAATCAAGCTTTGACAACCCAGGAGTAGCCCACTTTGAGCAGCTTAGTGGAAATGGGATAGAGATTTCAATGTTAATACACATACCAGACATCAGAGTCATTGCAGTCAGTGGACGAGATGTAGGGCCCTGACCCACTCCAGTGTTGGCAGCCACAGCAACCGAGTAGCATGTCGAGGGCACCAACCCCCCAATCTCCACCTCAAAGCCCGAAATACTTATGTTCTTCTCCGCGTTACGAACACCCTGCACTGTGGTTGTGCCACCCCGTATGCCCGCGTTGGAAGTGCACGGTGTTTCGGCATAGTAGATGGTATAGTCTATGATAATTCCATTCCGGTTCCAGGGAGCGGGTGAATCCCATGACAGGAGCAGCGAATGATCTGTAGTGTTCTGCACGGTGGCGTTAGCTGGAGGAGCACTTGGAACTGTGTATGAAAGAAGAAAAAAACACTAAATCTGTACAACTACTGTCCTTTTCTTTTCCTACATGCAATTGACCTCTGCATAGAAGCTGCACAAGAGCACTCACTCTACACCGCTAGCCCAAGGGCTGCATAAAACAACATGAACTGACCTAACGCAGTTAAGATGAAGCCATTGGCCAGATATTAGGGCACCTGTCCAGCAGCTGTTGCTAAGGAGTATAGTGCCATTAACTGCAGCTGTATCAGATGACTGCCTAAGGCTGTAAGCCCGCCTTGCCCTACTACAATATTATTTCAGTGTATCCTTGTTCCCCTACGGGGAAACTCTCTATACTGTGCTGTGATCACCACCCTCTGGGCCAAATATTTTACATTTGTATGTTGGGACCCATTAAGGTGGCCTTTACGTATATATAGGAAGGAGGCTGCCAGCATACAGGGGCTCTGTTATGGAGACTACATTGTACAGATGTGCTTATGTAAATACCAGCGTGTCTGATGTAGACGATTGAAGCCGTAATTCTCAACTGACTATTTTTTGGTCATTAAATTCCAACAGTGACTCCAACTCAAAATATAAAAAGCTTTCTCTACATGATCACTTCCTCTGCAAGCTGCGTGGTCACATACCTAAAATAGTGTTCAAGTATACCAAAACATAAAACGCGATGTAAAATTAACAGCTGTCGTAATCCTACACATGTTATTCAGTATACGTACATACAGACATCTACACCTATGAGTGTATATTACATTACGAGCATGTGTAGGATATTAAAATACATGAGGGACATAATACATATCACTTCTGAACATTCCATGGCGTCACGGCATATAGCCTATACAATACAGCTACAGTATACGTATGTTAGCTAGGAATGTAGACAAACTCAGTATCTTCCATATTAGGAACTGCACAGTTTGAATGCGGCAGGGCATGTTTACATATTAATGTTACATTGGAAGTTGAACGGTCAGAGACTCATGAGTTCCTCCTGCTTCCATGCAGGGTGTATTTCCCCTACACACGGAAAATGCAGGAAATGTATGGTTAAGCCATCCCTTGGGAACCCATAATTCTATATTACAGTCCCTGTAGCACAATAACACCACACCTCCTACACTAACGTACCCTTTTGTATTTCAACATTAATTGCTGTTTTGATGTTAAAAGATACATAAATACAGTAGAACCCCTATCAATGGACGCCCAGACACCTACAATACCGCTCTAAGTCTGGAATCTCGGAGTCCCGTCCTGCATTCCTTAATACTTGGCAGTAGCCTCGTTCCCATGCCCACGGGCATGTTTCACTTTAGTAGCTGTTGGCCTGGTACTTTTGCTCATGCAGGTCAACTTACGTACATATTTAACTGTGTGTGGACAAAGACCGATTGATTAAAAGACAGTCGCATTTCTCCATCTTTTGCTGGTAAAATTGTTTCAGTGTCTGTGGTACAAATGGGCTCCAAACGGTCCCTACAAAAGCGTAGATTTGCCGCCTTCTTTTCATTGTCTGAGAAATGCAGCTGCCCTCGTCTACGCAAAACTTCACCCTTATACCCCACGCATCATGCACATGAGCAAATGTACCGGGGACAAGGCTAACTTGATAGCTATCGCTGCTAAAGACAGTCTACATTAGTTCAAGTTAATCTCGTACCCAGGCCCTCTGTCCGGAATTTAGCTCGCATAGATAAATTAGGTCGATACTACTTATACTACATGCACATGTGTACCCACTGTACTAACCATCTTCAGGTGTTGTCAGAAATACGGGGGATGAGAATCGGCCTGGACCAGCATGGGTTTCAGCCGCAACCTCAAATGAATAGGATGAAAATGGAAGCAAAGACTTGGCCTTGTAGCTTGGAGTGTCATCAGTGACCAGAACAACAGCCTAGCAACGGAGGGCACATTAATATCAGTATACCAACTATGCATATCACCTTACAAAATATGTATATAAATATCATACAGCATCGATAAACATAACTAGACACTCAGGGTTCATACACAGTAGTTGCATTACTGTGTTAATTAATTAATTAATTCATGAAGTCATGAAGTCATAATTAATTGATTCATGAAGTCATAGAACTTGGGTATCAAGATCAGGGGCTATTGTGTCCCATTCGGATACTCTATTACCTGCATTGTATTGCAGAGTTGCCATGCTCCCCTGGGGGTGCACTCGTACGCAAGGATGTAGTCAATGATGATGCCATTCTGGGAATCGGGTGGAGGCAGGTCCCACTCCAGTACCGCTTCGGTTGGCGAGACCGCAACAGCTGTCAGGGAAGTGGGGGGCTTGGAGGGTGCTAGTGGGGGGAGGGAGGGGGGAGGGGTTATTACGTTAAGTAGTAATTATAAAACAGAAATTTTTCTCCTAAACTGAGTGAAATCAGTCCTCCATGCAAATGGTTCACGAATTTCTAACGCTATCATATTTGAGTGAGGCGATCTGTGTCTTGCTGGGTGCAGGAAGTTCGAAACAAATATTACGCTTCTATTGTCTCAGTTCTTCACACTGGCATTTAGTAGACGGTAATCCACATTCCGAATAAGGAAGCACATGCAAAGCTGACCTCATATACGTATATATACATGTACTGGTAGACTGAGGAAATTATTTAATATTCGAAGGGCTTAGAACCATAGTGGGCTAATCCAAAATCATGTACTGGAAATTACATGAAGTACACAAAAATGAAGTAAAAACATGCATACATTATGAGCAAATGACCAAAAATTTAAGCTTCAATAGTTCTTGAAACACATTTTAAGAGCATGCTTAAGTTGGGGGGGGGGGGGGGGGAGGGGTTTGAGTCCTTCATTTTTTAGTACCAGTATGTAGTTGACATGAACAACAATTTCCTGCCATGTATAATTCCCGGAATAATAATGCAGTTCGAATTCCTAAAACCTCAGCAACAAACACTTTCTCCTAAACTGTTCCTGTCCTGCTACTAGTTCTCAGAACAGTAAGTGAAAGTGATCTGGAGTATGATGCTGTTTGATGCACAGGAGTATTCTGACCCCTCACTCAAAGTATGATAGTGTTAGAAATCGTGAGCCGTGGAGGACTGATTTTGATCACTTGTTCTTCCTGTCACCTACTGTACTTACATGTATATATGAAGTCAGAGGTCAGCTTTGCATATGCTTCCTTATTTGGAATGTGGATAATGGGGATGATAGTGTGCAGAACTCAGTCCTCCTGGTTCACAGACTCCTAACACAAATTTATTTTGAGTGAGGGGTCAGAATATTTCTGCATCTTATCCCACTCTGCATAGAAAACATTTGGTGCAGGAACCCTGAAACATAACGAGCACTCCAGACCACTTTCAATGCCTCGGTTAGATTTTTATCTCAATTCTACACACTGGCATGGTAACTATTACGTACTGTGTAATCTGCTTACAGATTCAGTAATCCGTTCCGTAATAGATGGTAAACTAGATTCCAAAAGATGGTAGCTGAGTCCTTTGACCACATATGTACATATATTGACAGCCTGAGGAAATGACTTAAATAGCTGAACATTTTTTTTTTGCCCACATGAATGTTTCCAGTTTACACAGGGGAGGAAGTGCTCAGATTATTGGTATGTAAGTATGTGTGATTGGTGTTGCTAAATGGTATGTCTACTATTCCGCAATTGACACTGACCCGATATTCAGACTGAAACTGTCACGTACATAGTACTACATATATGTACGTAGTATATCAAGTGTGTGACTGACAGTAATGTATAAACAATATACAAGGCATGTGTGTGCTATGTATCTATGTGCAAACGTATGTATGTATGTATGTATGTATGTATGTACGTATGTATGTATGTATGTATGTATGTTATTATGCGTATAGATGTGTGTGCGTGCAGGGTGTGTGTGTGTGTATGTATGTGTGTGTATCTGTATGAACATTGGATGGTGATAGGAATGGCGGAGGAGAAAGGGAGGGCTAAATTAGCACCGGTACATATGTGATAGAAACAGTAAGTTCCTGCTAGTTCCAAAACAGGAATCTGAAGCAGTGAAATCAACTATTACAGAAGAACGATGGCGCCTTTAATGAGACCCATCACAGATTCCTTGCAATAGATTAAAATGTTCGCTACAGTACTCCTGTAAAAAGAATCATGTCGTCAGGGAACAGAAGTACAATGGTGTAGAGTGATCCGATAAAAGTGTGCTACAAGGCAACTCATTACGGGCAAATTCCTGACACTCGTGAATGGTGATGAGGAATTGTCCGCACACAAAAGCGAACAGCATGCATGAATAAACACTGCACTGCTTGCATGGCACTCTCAGTGCAGCATGACCAAAGGGGAAAAGGGTATACTATGCCATCAATTAAGCCGGTTTTTTTTTTTTGCACAGCCCTATCTTTAGCTAGCCTCATTCCCAGGCTCCACTCCCCAGCTTTTAATGACAGCTGGGGAGCGGAGCCTGGCTGTACACTGTGTTATAAAAGCTGGGGAGTCAGAGTTGAGCCTGACTGTGCACTGTGGAGACTTAGCCGAGCTAGTACCGAGAAAAGTGCATATTTGAGCCTCAGAAGTTATGCCCTCTAAAGGTTACAATGAAGCATAATCCTTGGGGGGGGGGAGGGAGAAGTGGATAGCATCGGGGGGGGGGGGGGGGGGAGGGAGAAGTGGATAGCATCACAACTACAAAACATGTAGAAGCCACACAAACATTTTGCTATCAACATCGTACATACAAGGCAGCTACAGCCAAATATCTTTGAAGCACGATAGTTAAACAACAACGACGAGGGACTCTTACTGTACATGTATCTACAGCAGCCAGTAGCCACAGCTTGCACTGTCAGCTAGGCCACAACACGCCTCTCTCGTCCCCTTCCACTCACTTTCCACCTGGTAAATAAACTCCGAATAAAAATTGGAGCCCAGTTGGGAATTGAACCCAGAACCTTCTGATTACTAGTCAGACGTTCTTACCACTGGAACTCCTGAGCAGAGGAGCAGTAGGCAAGCTTTATATAGCTAACGTGCTGGTAGTACTTGCCAGCCAATTCGAACAGTAATTATTCTCTCAAAATGCTATTCATCGCCCTCAAACACAATTAAAGTTGCTACACCCCAACTGCATGTACCACACAAAGTAACCACTGGACAAGGGAGCACTTTAAGTTCCCTTGCCATAAAGCAGCCGATGAGAGAACTACTGCAAAGTAAGAGGATGACAGCAACCAGATGAGAAACAAGGTAACAGGACAGGAGCCAAGCTAGCTGAGAGCAGGTATTGAGGAGCCACTGCTACAAGAACAATCACAAGAGAGGGGGCTGAAATATTCACAAGGTACATGGTTTTTACGTAGCAAAGCTGTACTAACATGGTAACCGGCAAGAACACATACAAAGTGGTAGCTTCACAAGCTCCTGTAGAAGCAGGCCATGTCAGAAACAAATGTATAATCGCTGCTAAGTACATACATACATACATACATACATACATAGATACATACGTACGTATGTCTACACATGCTGTGGGCATATCTATCAACACAGTAGCAGTTAACTTGTACTGTCTGGATCTGCTATATATAGCATAGCTGATGAAGTAGGGAGGGCCTACTCTGTTGGGCTAATTTAATTACACATGAGGAGGCACAGTTGTAAGTACTTTCTCTCACAGCACACCACTTCAGCATTCAGTCTGCCATCACAGATAGCCTCTCCTGCTTTGTGAGAGGCTTGGCACAGCTGCCACCCTTTCATTTTTTACTTGAGAATGTTTTTCTCTTTTTTTTTTCACTCCTCCAGCCGAGAGAAAATATTATTACCCCCTAAGTTTGGAGATTTGAAAAACACTTGTTGCTAAGGTATTCAGCATGATACAGTGTGCAGTGCTACAGACATTGCAGACTGTAACTAAACTGCTGTACATTGTGTAAGACATCATTCACTGACACACTCTCCCGGAAACCTGTTAACAAGATAGAAGTGTAGTACATGCTGTAGGTTCCAACAACAAATGATTAGTAACCCTCAGGGGGTAATTATACCTCCGTCAGGCAAGCACGTACCGTGAACGTGGCCTAGTTACCTCCACTGGCAAAGCACTATAGGTAGAGATGCACCCACACTATACCCCCACACTGAAACTATTGTTGAAGGGGCTATGTGCACTTATAAATCCAACTGAAATTCATTATATATCTCATAACAACCACATACAAGAACAAAAAACAAGCACTCCCAATCATAAGCCTCTCAACTCTAAGCTCATTACTCCAGTTTCTTCTGGAGTATAAGCCCATGGTTCTAAGCTGCTATTGAAATAAAAAGAGCAGACTGGACTATATGTGACGTGTAAGCCGACTCCAGCTCTGAGCCCTCCTTGTTTATTTGAAAAGTACATCAAAAGACATCCGAGCTCCTCAGCTCCTTAGAACAGGCAGTCCTTGCAATGTGCCTATTGCAAGTGTATATAAGCGTCAAAGCTCAAGGTTGCCTTTACTGGGTGAGACAGTAAAGTGGTTCAGGAGGTACAAGAACTGGCATGGAATGCTAAGACCCATGGGCTTAAATGCTAACACATACCAGGCATATAAGCCCATTGCTACAGGCACTCCAGTTTATAAGCCCATGGGCAATCCAGTAAGTTGTTTCTCTGGTATATGTAAGCCCATGCTCCCCACAATGGTTCCTACTTCAATGGTGGTTTTAACGAGCACAACTGATACTCCATTTTTTTCATGAAGATTACGCTTTTACTTTTAGCGATACGGTGCTTTGAATACAGTGATGCAATCAAAATACGTGACGGACTAATGTTTGTTTTCTTCACTCACATGTGATAAGAATTATACACTCCCGGCCCTAAGTTGGAGGCCTAAGGGCTTTTATCCACAAAGCAACATAAAGTGCCGATGGGGTTATACCCGAGAAGCAACTGAAGTGCTATACGCCCATGGGCTCATACTGATAGAGTAACCTCCTCTTTCTAAGAGCTGAGTTGCACTCACTCTGGGCTTGTCGGCACATGATACATTTCATCAGAAGTGTTGCCATACATCAAAAGCCTGTCACTTTGCTCGACAACTCCATACAAGCCCAAGACAGGCCTGCATACTTATGGAGCAGTGTGGTGTAGGCATGTACAGCTATTGCACTCGGTGCTCCTTACAACAGTGTGTATTGTGTGGTCGTGTATTGCTACATCTGTGTTGGAAACGCGTGAAAGTGGCATATGTTAGACATCTGGACAGCTAACTTATGCAATACTGTCCAGTGTGAGCCCATGGGCAGATGCTTCTTAAAGAAAGGGTGAACTCACTCTTGGGGGGGAGGGGGGAGGGGGGACCATGGGAATCTCCCCACCCCCAAATTAAACCAACAACGTTTACCAAAGAAGTCAACATAATATTTCAAGTTGCTTACATAAGTACTATCAAAGCGGACATGAAACAAAATCTCAGACTAGAGAACACACATTTTTGAGAAATATCCCCATTGTTTTCCATTTAATCTGGTACTGTTCTTGGTATGCTAAACCACAGGATACCCGATATACGTAGTTGCATCTGATAATTAATTGCATTCAGGAGGGGTTAATACTTTCCCTTGTAGGAGAAGACATGTGGGGACACAAAGAGTATGATCACAGCTGCCATGAACCCAAGGTCCAAATATGTGGGACAAGGGGGAATCCCTAGGAACCACACAGGAGCGCTGAGTGAACACCAGGTAGGCCACCTGACAGGAGAAGGGAACCCCCCTCTACGTACATAGTCTCTAGTAAACACCAGAACTGTAGTACGTATGTGATGGCCATATAAGGCTACGAGAAAGATTAAATCCGGAAGTAGAGGTGTTTCAAGAATGCACACCCCATGCTCCAGACAGTTTACGAGAAAGTTGGAACCGTATGAAAATGTACACAGACTTCTGACTACTTATGCTTCAGTGGCAACGTCATGACTCTAGCGTACTCCGTAATGGAGCTACAGCTGCTCTAGCACACATCATTTCCACCAGCAATTTTACCGTCGCTTTTGGCTTACCCTGGCTCCTAGCAGCGAAGGTCTCGGGTTTCCAAACGCTTCAAATGAGTTTATAGCTATCCCAAGTCTTCATAGACTGTAGCGGCAGCATCTGTAGCCACCTTTGTTGGCAATAAGCTCTGCTTCAAAACTTGATGACGAGTTGCATCGCCATTGGCTCTTTGCGGTGAGCGTAACACATTGCCATATTAAAATCGTGGACGATACCAACAATAACAAAGAGCTGGAAATGCGGAGAACAGAACTGCTTTTGTGTCTATCAGGTATACATAAACTAAGACATGGCAAATCTCATCATTAACACTGTAATTTGAAGTCACTAAATGAACTTGTTGGAAAGACATGTAAAAAATCTCGCATAACAGACAAAACCAATTGGTTACTCTGCATACGCAGCACAGGGCAATTATTACTTGCATTCCAGTGGAATACACAGAAATATTGCCCAACAGTAAAAGGATATGTATGCATCTGCAACTAAAACAATCTGTTTACAGAAGCACATACGTACGTACATGTACATACCTCTGCCAATATGGCCCAGCACTTGCCAAAACCAATCCCATTAAAGAGATAATGCGGCAATTGATACTTCAAAACAAATTGGTTTTGGTGAATGGTCTGCTGGGTGCAGGAAGGCATCCCCCCTCTCTTCATACCCGACCTTCGGTGCCAGCATGATTAGATTAGTGGAATAGGCGAGACGCAGGGGCTTGTGGGAGCAGTAAACCACGCCAACCCCAACAGTCACTTGTTAATTTCATAAATTTATTACCAGTGCAGTGTGATATACGTAGGACGTACTAAAGCAATATCAAAATGGAAGAATATTACTCTGTACTAGCCACATACGTACGTTCATGCACCAAGGTAGCATGTACTCTTAGACAGATACAGTATTAATAACAGAAGCTGACATATGACAAGAGTTGTAGGCCAGTACTTTCCTTATTTGCCCTTGAGCATTCTATGCTTAAATCTTCCGTTTGTCTGTGTGCCATGGACTTGATGTCGTCTAATCACACATGAATGCACGAGAATCCGAAAGAATGCCGTTACATCATCTAATGGTCCTGACCTCTCTACTCTGACCTCGACTTCGACCTAAAGCCTGATAGCTGCCTCCGAAAGTTGCAAGCAAAAGTGAGAAGGTACCAGAGAACCGAGTGAAGCAAGTAGCTGAAGCAAGCGACTTCAACTTACAGCCTAACAGACACCTCCAGCGAGTGAAGTGAGCCTGAAAGCAGTGCAGCGAGCAAAGCAAGTAGCTAACTAAAATGCATACAGCTACTTGTATCATAAAGCTACAGTAGTAAATGCATATTATTGGATTGGCTATCCATGCATAGCCAGTTTGGCGATAAACAGTGGACAACAGACAATTAAGCAAGAACATATAATTACTACGTAGTGCTCTAAAAGAGCAAATGATTGCTATCACTACAGTGATCAGAACATTATCTGATCATCTGGTTAGGAAGATCTAGGCACCTACGTAAATTTTGCAATTCCAGAGTCACTCAAAAATGGCAAACAGCTGTAACCCTAACTTAAGGCAGGATAGAGCAATACATATGTCTGAGTGCAGAGGTCAAATACACAAAAATACTCTGCCCTAACTCGATAAAGAGCTAGCTAGCAAGGGCTCCCTCATGTTGGCCTGTTTTAAGTAAAATTGGATGACAGATTTGATGTAGTCATTCATTTTCAAATTAATGTGCTATGTATGATGTATGATATCGTGCTACTTCACATTCTGATGTTTTGGTGAAACTGAACTCATTAATTTAGAGGCCTGTGCATGTACGTAATACTACATAGCTACGTACGTAAATGTAAGAGCACATACTTAACATCATTCCACTGGCTGTTGAACTTGTGCTCATGCATAAACTTCCTGTGTTCCAATCTGGTGGTACACAATGATATACATACCAAGTAACTACTTCCATAAAAATTCATACAAAATTCTCGGAAGAAGCCACTTTGAGTCAAAAACAGGATTTTAGACTTGGACTACTGTCTGTCTCTCTTTGGTGCCACCACATCTACAGTTGCTGAGCCAATAGTTGTTTTCAAGAACGCTGCACACACACAGTATATCAGAAGGGCAGAGGAAGTTGAAACTGTCTATGGATGTACACAGACTTCTGTCTACATATATACGTATAAGTGGCAATATGTCATGGCTCTCCAAAGAGCCAATGGCGGTACATATATATCTCCATCAAGTTTAAAGTATTGCCAAAGAAGGTGGCTATGGACGTTGCTGCCATGCGTAGTTTGTGATAACTGACACAAACAGATGACATAAGTATTACATAGTACCGCCTTTTACACTGATGTCATGACCCACGTACTAATGTGTATAATTTTTCAAATTTGCCCAACGTTCACTCCAAATGTTATATAGGTATTGCAGAAATGATATTTCAAATTTGGAATAATCCATCTTTGAGATATGCATCAGCGAAATACACATGTCCATTTTCCATAGAAAACGTGATAGCAGAAATCGAGATATGGTTCAAGCTCAGCAGGGATTAAATGCAGGGGGAAATTTTGGCCAATCCAACAAACTCCGTGAGCAGTGATGTTATTGTGCTGCATGGTGTGGAGGCATGCCTTCGATTCCAGGAAAATGAATACTTCATAGCCTATTTCCCTTGAGTATACACTGGAATAATAGCTACAGAATGTAATCAATTTGATACTGATAGTGTACTATAATGTCTTGCTATGTCCATAATGAGTTGCAATTATCTCAGTTCTGCATCCATTATTAGCTGCACACTCACTTCCAAGAAGTGCCACGAAAACTCTCTCCTGGTTAGAATTTCATGTCTGATTCACGGTCATTGTTTGTGGGTGACATCATAGTGCCGATGGCAAGGAAGGCGTTGTAAACATTAGAACCATAATTGCCACCAATGGAGGAGGGGGGAGTTGTTGTAGAGCGGATTACATTTCAGGAAATGACAAGAGCTTGTAAACTATCCTACGTACGTACGCTGCAAGTCCACAGATCCTTGGCCTAGAAAGGTGGGTTCTTCTTGCTCGAGGTAGACCAGACCTGAGGTGCACCCTTTATTTACCTGAGGTGCCTTCCTCGGCTAAGGTGGGTCTTCACGGGATTAATGCTTGCCATTGTCGAGTGAAGTGGTGGAGCTTAGCATGGGTGCTCACACGAAGAACTTCGGAATCTGGAGATCCGTGCAGAGTTGGTGAACGGTACTCCTGCTGATCGAGAACTCCTCACATCTCGTCTGGCATTTGGCTAAGCCTTTGTAGCCATAAGCCAGGGACAGTCGGTTTTGTTTATTCACTGCAGTAATAGAGAAACTTACTCCAACGAGGGGTTATTGCCTATGAGGATGTCATCGCCATGGCCTCACACTATGAAAGAAAAGCCTCCTAAACCATTACATCAAGAAACGAAATAAAACTTGCAAAAAAAATACCTACATCACCACAAATGGTTGCTTAAGCCTGTATTTCCAGGAAGATGAGGTTAGGCGGGGGTTATCTGAGCCAGGCTTATCGGCTTATATATTGTAGGGCCGTACCTGAGGTAGGCGAAAGGGTCTTACCTGAAATGAGTCTGTAGCTGTCAGCTGAGGTGGGCCTTTACTTGGGGTGGGCCCTTGGGAACTTTTGCTGTGATGGCTGAAAGCAAGAGGCCATGAAGGGAAGCACCAGGAAAAGAGCAAGAACAGCAGGTGAGACGAATCGCAGCCTCACCAAAGTGCAAGGAGAAGAACTACAGAGGAGAGAGAGGTCAGAAGGGCAGCGGAGACCAGGGAAGGTAGGAGTCGACCGAATGGAGAATACCAGAGGGATAGAAGAGTAGTGAAGGACTCAAGGGAGGGACACCGGGTGTCAAAACCCAGCGCTCATGTTCTCTGTTGCTCTTTGCTCTTGCTTGCGCTCTCTGTCTTCCTGTAGCCTCGCTTTGATCCCGCTGCTCCCTGCTTTCTGTTGCTCTTCTCTGTTTTTCTGCTTCCCACTGCTCCTACTCTCGTTATTCTTGTAGAGCACTTTATATATACACTCCCAAGTGTAAAGATAATTCTACGCAAATTTTGCGACCTCCACAGTTGAACTAACCTTCCTTCCATATAAGTACACCAATTGGACAAAAGTTATAAGTTTTGACAGAGTCTTTTGTACCGCTTTTGTGCGTCAGCCATTTTGATGTTTATCGTCGCAATAAAAAATTAAGTGAGTGAGACTGCCGCATTGTGTGCGCTCACCGAAACGCAAATTACACGGAACTTGCACACGCGTGGATGTGGCTGGGTGTGGAGCAGCCACTGCTTGGTATGTTTTGTTACAGTGGTGAGTTACTTTATTGTCATAGTGTGAGTGTAATTACACAGAGGCACAACTGTTTGACTCCACATGCCCCAGGGCCAGACTAACCCTGATGATGTGCATTAAATGGAACCTGTACCCATTACTTATGGCTGTGCATACCTACTCTCACTGCTTGTATTACTTTGCAGTTGTTGTATTGGATATAATTTTTTCTACATAATATTTTTGTGCCTAGATACATACAGTATGTGGTATATGGTCGGACAAACAGAAACCACACACTTCACGGCTAAGAGGGATCGCTCACCCCTAATCACTAATTGCAAGCAGACTCTTCCACTTAATGAACGAGCACTACTATATAGGTCTTCAAAAAGCACACATAAAAATCACCTGGAGTATAGTATTACAATCCATAATTAACTAACTACCAATTCATCTACAACTGCCAACAGAAGCCCCTGTGGGAAGGTTGACAACAAAATACTAGACTGGGAGTTCAAATTGCAATTGAAGTCAGTAGGCTACAGCTGAAGACCCATTAATAAACTGTGGTACAGTAGTAATTGCCCAGGAAGTGTGTCAATGCTGAGGACAGTAAATAGCCTTGTTCCCAGTAAAGTGCTCATTGTTCTGACTCCTACAACAGGAAACCTCCTTCCAATCTAGGAAACTACTACAATTCCAGGCCTCTCTGAATGCAGGTAGTAAACAAGATTGCCTTTGGTGAGTTTTTTTTTTGATAGGAGTAGCTGGGTTGTGCAATTGGCATATTCATGAGTACAATGGACATAACTTTCATTTTGAAGACTATACAGACACCATGAGACCATGATTACACATGACACCATGATTGGTGCATAGTGCAAGACAAGACCCAGGTCGAGCTTTTCTACATTGCTATGTACACTTCACAAAGAAAACAATACAGAAAAGAAAAAGATGACCTCGAGATACACATACAAGTCTCAATCCCACTTTCATAAATGGATGTTCGTACTATCGCACGTATCATCTTAGAGTTTCCATATGGATGCCGTTGGCTGGAGGTACAGCAGATAAGCAACAACCCTCAGCACCTAACTGCCCACCTCAAGTACAAGCATGCAGTCTGTTTGTACAGCTGTTGTGACCCCCCCAGCTTTTAGCATGTCTTTGTACGTGCATGTCTACTTGTAAGGATTGTATACGTACGCCTGTCTACTTGTGAAAGTTGTATATGCACAAGTGTATATTTAATAATTTAAAGTTGCCACTGCTCTCAAGTGCTTTGGCATGTATTGAGTGTTTGTCTGCTACAGCCGGTGCCATGGCACTTGTGCCACCATAAGTGTGTTGCTACATGGTGCAAGAGTATGACTGGCAATATGTAATCCATAAATTGGCTAAACAAATGTCTAAAGCCCAACATATGCAGTCTATGACTGCTAAGGCTTCATATAGCCTATTGGCTATTTTTACATCAAGTTCGTGTACTCACTCCCTATCTATAAATAATACTAGCAATATTAATGCTAGTTACAGTCCACACCTACTGCATATGTACTGCAATATGGAATTGTATGTAGGCTAGGTGTATGTATGTACTAACCCTTGAAGCCTATATATGTATCTGGTTGCTCCTTCGATATTCATAAGCTGTTTGCACAAAAGACGTCTAGGCCAGCACAGCACCTATCAAAACCATCTTGACAGTTAAAGACATGGCCAAGCATAAGGTCTAATAGTAGTGTAAGTGCTACTATGGCAACAGACGCACTGTGTCATTACATGTGTGTATAGAAAAGCTACTTGCTGCTGAATCAGTTGCTTGTTCCAGGTTACTGTATAACATCAAATTTGCCATCTATACAATTCTTAGCAAGTTTAAGATTTTATAGCAGGCAGTAGATATTGTCAGATAAAGATCCTCTGCATAGTTTGTATTGTAAAATGGTAGAACAGTGTGCAGTGTATGGGGAGGGGCTACTGATGAGTTCATCTCCTAGATATGTGCTAATCTGCTAGATATGTGCTCTTTCTAGCCCACAAAGGGTTTTCAGCAAGTGGGAGATAAGCCTACACTCTTTTGTGGTAATGGAGGATTTTCCCAACACATGTCTCCCCTCGTCTTTGAGAAGTGGTACCACGAGCACATCATATGCTGAGATGCAGTGTGGAGGGTGGTACGACTGTCTCGTTTTTGGACAAATTGCTCTGTGTGGGACAATTGAGTGCTATCGTGCAACCCACAGGGCTAATGGTTCCCAATCATCCCTGTCTACCCACTCCAAAGCTAGTGATTATTGGCCCTAACCCTCCATAGACAGCTAATCATTCGGTTGCCACTGGAAGTAAATAAACTGTCATGGGGACACTTGTTTTGCCTCTATTCTCGGAAATAGCCCCACAGAAACTGTCCATTGAGGCTCCGTCTTCAGTTAGGGGAAATCCTAGTACTTGGCAATGTGTATGCATGACTTCACCCCTCCATCTTTGGTTAGTTCAAGATCATGCACAGCCATATTTTCACCACTTTGAATAGAAGCCCACTCTTACATTAGCCTCATACCTGGCATCGGAAAAACGAATGCCTGGTATACACTCCTCCCCAAGATACGAGGACTCCAATCTATTCCGGAGACTTCAGCGATATGCTCGGTTATGAACTGTTCCATGCCACAAAAGTGTAGAATGAAGGCAGCAGGCTTTAAGCCTGTAGCGATGGTTTTCTTAGGTAGATTCTTACATTCTCACACATGTGTGAACAGTGTGTACCAGGTGTTCGTTTTTCCACCGCCAGGTACAAGGCTAGTTCCCAGGTTAGTGCAGTTTGTATAGCCTCTGCATAAGTAGAGGTGTGAGTGCTGGAGATGGACAGCACGGTCCAGCACTGGAGTGATACAAGTGTGAGTTTCAAGCCATGGCCAATCCTTGATGACAACCCGACTCTCCACTATTCTACAGCAGCCGAACGCATCCTTTTTGCACTCAGAGACATCAACTTTCTAAGACCTATAGCCAAGTCCATTCTTTTGTGAATCATTTTGCGACTGGCTGTCTAACGAAATAATAATTTGCAATTGATCTGCCCCGACCCACCCAAGACCCGCCCTCCACAACATTTTTATGCACCTCACTACCACAAGCTAAGGGTCCTTGCATACCAAAAGTACACCTAGTAGATTTGTATACCCCACAGTAATCAAAAATTTGATGTGGATATTGCAGTAAGCCTATACAATAAGGCATGATAATAGGGTATTTGATAGATGGTCGTACGTAGCTACACCAATCTTAATGGAGCTTAATAGCAGAAAATTGCCATAACTAGCGGCAAAAGAGGTTAATTACTAGAGTTGGAAACATGCATGTAATACATAACTGGATGCTAAACTAGTTGCAAAAACACCTAACTTCCATTAGACAAATTTTTGGTAATTATCTGGTCCATTTGCACACCACATATACGTATCATCCACATGGCAAAATTGATATGACAAGAATGGCAGACATATGTCTCTGAAGGCAAATGAGATACTTCATTCACTGTAGGAAGATCTTGGTTGGTGATAGAATGATTCTCTATTCTCCAACCAGGAAATTAGTTTCAAACGTGGAACAATTAACATAATTGTTGAGGAATCAGGATTTCAGTTATGGAATAAATCTGGTGGGGGGAAAAAAAATGAAAAAAATTTTTGAAGTAAGCAACGCCTACTAAATACAAGCTCTGCGTACTGTTGAATAAATCAGATAAAGAATATTTTGTACGTACAAACAATTAAATAAAAAAATTGTTGTTCCTGAGAAACATAGGTATGTATGCTACTCGGCATCATAAAAATTGCAAATCCGATCGATACATTCCACATACTACGTAAAATTCACCGCCTTGACCGCATCCACATATATTTACGTGGCTGAAACAGAAATATTGGAAGCAAAGAAGATAGGAGGACAATGCCTGTAGATCATGTGAACACAGCAAGGTACGATTAGAGCTACAAATGTATCATACTGTACACAACTCCGACCATTTAGAATATGTAAACTAGAACCTTTATCCTACATGTAGATCTAGAAATGTAATTCATCCTGACATACATTCACGTAGCACTATTAATTAATACCTCGTTTACGGATACGTAGTTTCAGTAAAACGTCTAAATCATGGCAATAATTTTAAGAAATTGCAAATATGTACGTTATCATATGAGGATCATATTACCTCAGGAACCTCTCAAATTACGTACATGAGAACATTTGGTGAAACTGCGGTATTGTACTGCTTCATGGACTCAAGCAGACCAAAGACAAGTAGAAACCATGTATTCTATGGCCCACAACGAAACAAATGGCATTGGGAAAGCAAGAGCAAGAAAACATTCATGGCACATGTAGAACCGCAACATCAGTAAGAAATTAGATTACGCTTGCAGCAGTGAAACATAGTATTTTGGGGATTTTAATCGCTCCTGCAGTAATAGCTTTATGATGTGCGTGTACGTAAGTTTGCTCTTTAATTCAGAAGCAGAAAATAACACCAATTATTGGGAGAAAAAATGGAGGCCTCTAATTAAAGCCACACTTTGCTTTTAGTTGCACAATGCAAAATTCCTTATCGATTAGCAGCAAAATACATGCAATTGACATGCTTGTGTACACATCTGTTGTACCCGCACATGGTGATAGCAGTACGATGCGATAAAAGAACATGTTTTCTGGATGAGCTAAAAGCACCAGGTACATGCACGTGGGCATGATAGTGACTGGAGCATGTTCAGCTACATACATACCCACGGCATCTAGGCTCCTGGTAACCTTGACAGTCAAGTAAAGCTGCCGCCCAAATGGAGATTTAGTGGAAGATATTCTCTTGAGGAATGTGAAACCATTACCACACTTTTAGCCCTTGGGGACGGGTCTGGGCAAGTGCATCTGTGACAATAGTCCTTCAAGTGTTAAATTACTACATGTACGTAGTATAATGTAGGGCTTCGTGGGGTGAGCCTGAACGAGTGCCCAGACTGTGCATAACAAATGAGCATCCAAATGACAACAGAATTGCAAGTCTGATGTCAGAACCATTGCTGTTGTAATACACAATCTTCGATAGGCTACAACAGCTTATGGTTGGCCAGGCAGCAGTAGGTAGTCTGCAGGCCTCATACTCCGTACGCTATGCTTCTTTCTGTTGTAGTCTGTAGCAGTCCGGCCTGGATTGTCACATGAGGGTTGGCCCCTAAATACTTGGTTTAATATTTCATGAGCCAGCCAGTCATGAGAAGAAACAGCTATGCACGTCAGTGATACTGGAGAAGTCTTGAGAAGATCCTACACCTGTATCAATGCTCTCTGGCCTGAAGGAGAAGCGATTGCCCTGAGCTAAAAGGGGAAGTCCCCAACTTTATTGACAGCCAACAAAAAAACAACTGACCTTCAGGAAGGTGAGATCACAGTCTGACACACACATCCAAGGACATGGCTGTTACGGGAGAGTGGAGAGACAGACTATGCTAGTACCGTTTGTGGCACCTGTTATCCAGTGAGATGTGTGTAAAACATAGCTTCTCTGATTGAGCTTGGACGACCTCAATGATGAAGAAGCGATTTGTAGCACTAATACTGGGGTACTACAAAATTGCTGAGTCAGCACTTTGTGCACAAAGTGATAACCAAATTAACCTGTTCTACAGCCGTATTTAGCGTGGCCTGACCTGCTGCTGAGCATTGATTTATGTAACAGAACCAAATTAACCTGTTCTACAGCTGCATTTAGCGTGGCCTGACCTGCTGCTGAGCATTGATTTATGTAACAGAACCAAATTAACCTGTTCTACAGCTGCATTTAGCGTGGCCTGACCTGCTGCTGAGCATTGATTTATGTAACAGAACCAAATTAACCTGTTCTACAGCTGCATTTAGCGTGGCCTGACCTGCTGCTGAGCATTGATTTATGTAACAGAACCAAATTAACCTGTTCTACAGCTGCATTTAGCGTGGCCTGACCTGCTGCTGAGCATTGATTTATGTAACAGAACCAAATTAACCTGTTCTACAGCTGCATTTAGCGTGGCCTGACCTGCTGCTGAGCATTGATTTATGTAACAGAACCAAATTAACCTGTTCTACAGCTGCATTTAGCGTGGCCTGACCTGCTGCTGAGCATTGATTTATGTAACAGAACCAAATTAACCTGTTCTACAGCTGCATTTAGCGTGGCCTGACCTGCTGCTGAGCATTGATTTATGTGAAAAATGCCCCAGCTGGTTGAAATGTATACGAACGCTACAACTTGGTAATAACGTAAGCTTTACTACACACATTACTGTAACGCTACAAATTTAATATTTGTGTGTGTTTTATTTTGGTGAAACGTATAAGTATAGTATCATGGTCACAAACAATTATATTGAGGGTGTGTTTATGTAATGGACCGAGTCAACACACACACACACACAGTAGGTCAGTAGGTAACTAGTCCTGACCAACGCAGCATCCCCAGGAGTTGTCACGATGGTAAAGTCATCAGACTTTATATTTCAAGCAGCACATTTGTCAAGAGTGGCAAATTGTTTGAGAAATTTGCAATTATTAATAGTTATTTAACTATGGGTTTTGCTACGCACAGCCCATCATCGAAATTCGATACTCAAAAGCGATCATCTTTAAGGCCTAGGTCGACAAAACGGATGCCTAAGCTAAGTACAATATATAGCTGCATGGATAATCAGCGCTTAAATAGCTAGGGATGGGGATAATCAGCGCTTAAATAGCTAGGGATGGGGTCAGTATGTAATTATTAATAGTTGTTTCTAAGGATCACATTTCAACCCAAGTCTCTCGTGTCGCATGCAGACATTTTGGCGAAACTGAGAAGTGCAAAGAGTCCAGCCACTACAGTGACAGCGACAGAACTGTGAAACATTTTTGGCATACTACAGCAAACACAGTACATAAATTGAAAATTTTCACACACAAAATTTATAACATTAGGTTCTATATGTATACCCATTACCGGTGTTCCCCCAAGTCAAGAAAGAAACGTGGGAGGGGGGGGGGAGATGTAACTTTCCATGAGATCAAAGTAAATAAACATTTCAAAGACCACATCAAAGGAAATCTAGTTCGGAGGCTGGTGGGGAGCACCCTGGTACCCCCCTTTGGGGGAAACACTGCATATTTACTAAAGGCTGGCAGTCTTCAAAGAACAAAATATTTTTTGAATGAAACTGGAAGATGCAAGTTAAAGTAACTCATACACTTATATCAACAAAATTAGCCACCACAAACAGGGCTTCTTTAATTGAAGGAATTCAGAATTAAGAAACTTCAAAGCAGTACATGGGAACATGAAAGAGCATTTGGGTACCAGCAGAAAGGATGTACACATACAGTGGAAGTGCTCATATCATAAATGACAGTTTCAATTTCTGTATCTTAAACTTTACACAAAGAGCCTATATTTTCTTTGAACCACCCACCAATGTGTGTGTTTTATTACACCTTCATAATTTCTCTCAGTCAGATCAGATAATGGTTTGCTTTTAGTTCTAGGTCAAAATTTCATCTTCAACTAGCAGTCCGATAGCACTGGTATGTCTACACAGATGTACGTGGGGCCTCCCTCTGCCCACACAAAAAAAATTCCATGGCGATTGCGGTGTGATAATGACTTCACATGTTCATGTTTTTTGGCTGGGTTGAAGGAACTAGCTACATGTAGAGGCATGTGCAAGGGCGGTGAATAGGATAAGAAGACATGTACAACTACATGTACAGTTATCAGTCTGCAATATAAAAATCTATATTGTGTGACAATTAACCCGTGGTTAAGGGTTAATCTTGTGTCATTATGTTTGATACACAGGGAGCTATATCCTTCAACATACGTGCTTCCAAAGTCCAGCATTCCGATATGGGGCACTGATCCGATTGGTCAGTGCAACCATCATTTCCAAGGGCAACCACGAAGGTATGGCCACTCCAGGGATGCAAACCGGCAACAATATACTGTCCTTCGCTCGCAGTCCCATTCACACCTGCAATTCTCTGCCACTGATCCCCTAGCAAAGCCTCAAAGATCTCAAACGACCTAAGCCTGGTTTCATTGCTGAGAGTCTGTGAACAGAAAAATTGCAATACTAACACTCAGGCAGTTTGTAATGTCAGCACTACTTTTAAAATAGTATAGCTGCACTAGTTTCATTCTCAGGCCATGTAGAAAGCTCCTTCCTAGCAAGTTAGTAGGCATAGCAACTGGTGGTAATGTATATACATGTACATGTGTATGAATATTGTATGTAGTACTATGTGTGTGTGTACAATACACAATAGTAACTATTTGGCTTATAGGTGGGAGAGTAGAGGGTGAAAATTTTTTATTCAAATATAAGGTAGTATTTCAAGTGACCGAAATATCAAAAAATATATATACAAACCAGCAAAAACAAAGTTCTGAACAAAGTTAGGGAAAGGGGGGTATGCTTCCAGGCCCCACCCTATAATTCCTGAGGTCTCAGTCTCTGATAGATTTCAGGTGCATAATGCTTCACAGCTCTCCCTCTCCTGAGCTGAACAGTGCTGGCTACTTATCTCTATTCCCAGACTCTGATATTTATAGGTATTGTGCTAAAAATACTCCAGTGTTACTTAGCAGCCATTCAAAAATCTAATGAGCACCAGCTGCCAAACCTCCTACCCTAAAACAGGCTGAGGTGGGACCCGCCCCAGATGGCTCTTGTGGGAGGTGGTCATGCAAACACTAAGAGCTATCGTGTGTGTGTGTGTGTGTGTGTGTGTGTGTGTGTGTGTGTGTGTGTGTGTGTGTGTGTGTGTGTGTGTGTGTGTGTGTGTGTGTGTGTGTGTGTGTGTGTGTGTGTGTGTGTGTGTGTGTGTGTGTGTGTGTGTGTGTGTGTGTGTGTGTGTGTGTGTGTGTGTGTGTGTGTGTGTGTGTGTGTGTGTGTGTGTGTGTGTGTGTGTGTGTGTGTGTGTGTGTAGGGGACTCCTACTATGAAAAGGCAATGGTCCCTGTGTGTGTGTGTCTGTGTGTGTGTGTGTGTGTGTGTGTGTGTGTGTGTGTGTGTGTGTGTGTGTGTGTAGGGGACTCCCTATCAACTAATTATATCCCAGGTGGCGTATGGACAGCATTCACTCATGTAACTGTAATGGAGGTATGTGCATGTTACATACGTACCTCGTAACACTTCAAAACATGTACATTCGTGTACATGTACCTTGCAATATGATATGCATACCTTGCAATATGATCCATGGGATACTTGTGCCAGCGCATATTTATCCATACAAAATACTTATGCACATACACACATGCACACACACACACACACACACACACACACACACACACACACACACACACACACACACACACACACACACACACACACACACACACACACACACACAGATACCCTACTTTCACTTACCCTCCACTTTATCTGAAGTTCAGTAGCAGAGATAGGCTGACACGAGTAACACACGACACCTATAAATTAAACAAGATCAAAAATACAACATCAGAGCCAGGACATTAAACGCACAACTATATAGCTACACACATGTGCTTCCCATTCATTACAAAACGCTAATGACTAATATTTAGGCCACTTAATATACCAATGGACTGATGGGATGGTGATAATTGCTACACCTGACCACCTAGTACTAACATATCATGTGTATGTACATGTACAGGATATAATGTAGCCCAAGGGTATACATGTAAAGTTGTAAGTGCTAGGAGTGGAAATTGGATATGCATTGTACATGCATGTTAGATACATCAAAAGGTGATACCTAATACCCCCTTTGCCATGTTCAGTACTCTCTGCTACACCTGAGAACAAGTTGGCTGTTATACATTTGAAATGTGATATGCAAACATACATGGCTCTTAAGTGCACCTACAAAAAAACATACATAGATCAATGGGTCCTGTATGTATAAGCTTTCACTTTGAAGGTTTAATTACTCACTTTGGCAGTTCAGGTTTGGGTGTGGTGCTTTCATTAAGAGTGCTAATTAAAATGTGAAGGTGTACTAGTGGAATGCATGAACATTAGCTTCCTGCTTCAAAATGAAGTTCACTTTGATCACTGCCAAACTACCGTTGGCTAGTATCAAAACAGACAGGCCCTTGGGCTTAAGTGGCCTTTTGAGAAGTAGAAGGGGCTGGTTTTTACAAGAGTAGGACAGCTGGTTGACCATTATTCATGGCAGTACCCCACACATTACTCTAGTCCTCCTCTACTAGCCTCTAATGAAAATGAAAGATGACACCACATAGCTCTAGCCAACCAAAGACACAGCATCTCCAGTAAAAAGCCGCTCTTGACTAAATTAGTAACTTACAATCTGATAAAAAAAATTTTTTTCGAGTGCCAACAAATTAACCTACCAAGTATATATGGCTTCAAACATCACCTGCAGCTAGCAAGGGCCAAGATCCACCAGTCTAAGTTACTATTGCCCAGGCAAAGGACCCCACACTTATAAACTCTGGCACCTAGAGAAGCTCTCTTCTCCAGCAACCGTCTTTCATTGTTCAGTCAAGACGAGCATGAATCAAAGCTCATTTCTCTCAAAACCTGGCCTAGCTTGCTGTGAGCGCTAAATGATAACAAGGTGTATCCAGTATAGATTTCTGACATGCTAATTGTCTGCCTGATGATGTAATGTGTAAGTGCATGTGGATGGGCATCGACAAAATGGCGGCATGCCTCGAATGCACAGAAGTAGCAATATTGCTGTGCATGCAGAGAAGGATTTTCATGCTTTCAATTTTAGTCAGATGTCTAGCCGCATTGTGTACATAGGCTGATGTACAAAACCTTTTTGGCGTTTTTTCTACTTGGTGTATAACCACCCTGCACACCACAGAAATCTCAGGTGAGCCAAGAATCCCGGCAGGCAGTGGTTTATGCTAGAGTGTATGTCTGCCTAGCTGGCTGGCTGCTGTGTTCATACTTTCAACCTTCTTTAGAGCTGTCAGTTAGCAGTTACTATGGCACTGCATATATTAATAAGGCTCACTGTTTTAAGTTTTTTTCCCACTTGTCACTAAACTGTCTCCTGTTCCATTTTTGAAAGGGAAGTGCAGCAACAGACTAGCTAAACTTCATCAGGGTCTTCAGTAAGTTTAGGAAGCCATTGGTTAATAAGATTAATGATGAATCCTATAATGTTGCTGGTTACATCCTATAGCTACGTATAGCCCAAAAGACTAATTAATAAAACAAAAGCCACACTACCACACTAGTAGGCCTGAACACTTAAAGTGTACACTTCAAAAGTTTGTCAAGCAGGGACATATAGCACACTCCAGAAACTCTGTGGATAAATACTCAATTAGTATTTATTTGTGTACCTGAAATGGAAAAGAGGAGCTTAAAAGAGAATGCAGCTGTCCACATTCAGTAATTATATTGCTACGAGTGGCTGCAAAATCTAACAAGCTCCACTTGCATCTATGTGTGCATGGACAATGGCGTAGGTGCTACACCAGCAACATGAGTATATTATTACGACTCTATGAGTGGCTGGACCATTGCCTTTTCATGGCATAGCGGAGTAGCCAGACTGAAGAGTACATGTAGCGTAGGAAAACAAATGTTCTTCATTGGCATAATGGCTACCACTGTGCTGTTAATTAAAGGCTGCCAAATTTCTGGCCCATAAGCAATAATTTAATCAACTACACCCAGTTTACTCACACCTGTTCCACCACATGTCCCCAACTGGCCAAAACTGTAACATTATTCATCATCGGATATCTTCATTTTTTAGGCATGAGCCATTGACCACTAGCTACCCACAGTAGCAGCTGGAGACTAGCCTTATCACTAATTTGGACTAACAATATTTGGTGAGTGAGCTCATATCCTGTCTACAAAGTTTCTGACTTACAGGCTCAGAATTTCAGCTTAGCAGTTGTGCCAAGAGTATGTATGTATGTATGTATGTATGTATGTATGTATGTATGTATGTATGTAAGCATGTACATGTACATGTAAGTACGTATGTACATATGTATGTATGTTTTGTTGGCAGTTACTAAGTAACAGTTCTATTATGAAGTATGGTGTATTACCAGTTGTTGCAATTAGTCTTTCAAATACATAATTACGTATGTTGCATGTCAACGCTGTCCTGTCTTGAACATGTGCCTCTGCCTGGAATGCTCAGGAATTAACATAATTATAATCATGTAATGTGTAGTCTTCACATGTACACTGACTGGAGACAACCATGACTGAGTGATATAAACATGAGTTTAAACAGCAATGTGTTAGCCTCAATCTCAGCTCTTCATCCCTAGCGACCAAGATTGATTCTTGGGTACGTGCTATGAAAAGGCGACCTCACTCACTCTCCTGAAAAACAGTTGTTTCTTCATAGCTTCCCTAGCGAGATTCATACTATGTTATTCTTGTAACTGGCTGGCTTACGTAATAGGCTAGCCCTCCACCATAACCTACAGTACCCTGAGGGGGGGGGGCATACGTAAGCATGTAATAGTAAACGTCTTGAGAAAATAATTACTGTCGGAATTTGATAGGTCCTACTGACAAGTGCTACTAGCGGGTATGGTAGCTATATAAAGCTTGCCTACTGCTCTTAGCTCTAGTAGCTCAGTGGGTAAGAGCATCTGACTAATAATCAGAAGGTCCTGGGTTCAATCCCCAGCTGGGCTCCAGCTTTTTTTTTTGGAATTTTTTTGTTCTCTTAACGTTTTTTTGTTTATCCACATCATATGCAGCTACAAAATCTAATAAAGGCTCTGCATTGACTTGTCACACACATGGACGTATACAGCAATATTACATTGCACGAGGCGATGTTGCTTGTCTCTCTCACACTGTAAACGTAGGTAGTACAAATTTACTAAACTTCTCCACCTTACAACAACTTGCATGTGCCATGCCGGTTTTCACCTAAAATTGGTAATATGTCATGATTGGCAAGGAATTAAGACCTCAACTTTGGGATTATTAAACTCCAACACAACTAGGAGTATTTTGCAAAGTGTTCTTACGTAGCTCAAAGGTTTGTGGAAATGCTATCCCTAACGCTTTGGCCCGTCAAAATTAACACCTTTTGGTCTGCCATCTTTGCAATTAAACGCTCTAACCTGGGCTAAAAGTTACCCCATAATTAAAGGCTACACTGTGTATGAGGGTTTTTTTCTTAACTCTTAGAAATAAGAGATTTATATACCTGCACTACATACAAGTTTACTTTTGTGGCATTAAACTTCATCTACGTAGATACTTCACATGTTCCGAGGTAAACCTGAAGCTTACAATCACCTGTTTACAAGCATTAAAGTACCAGATACACATGCAAATGCAAGATGCTTCGCAGGGCTGTACATGTAGATACGTACATGTACGTTGTACGTACATGATAATATCAGTATTGGCTATAATTATATTACATGTATAGTCGGTTTCTGTATTGGCTGTATTATAGCCAATACAACAAGACTGATATTTCAACGACATATCTAAAAACCAGCCGAGTGTTTTTTTAAATATAAATCATTCAACTGAAGGTTGTGCTCAGCAACAGGTCAGTCTAAGCTAAATGCAGTTGTAGAATGGATCAGCTTGGCTAGACCACTATGTGCAGCCTTCAGCGAAAGTGCTGACACAGCAATTTCGTAGTGTTTTAGTGATCAGAACTTGCCAAAACTCATCACTACCTACCACTCTTTCGCCATCTATCCAACACAAAACTAACCTAGCTTGACGTACCTTGGCCTATTGAGCATGCAAACTTCCAGTAGCTTCCACTGCACTCGTGGCTATAGTGGCATAGTAACGGAATGATGTAACTTAGCACACGTGATATTTGCAGACGAACACACACACATATAGACAAACGCGGAAACGTAAAGCAATCTTAGTACGAGCCGGGCGCGCGCCCGGCTGTTACTGTAATATGTACGTATCTACATGTACAGCCCTGCGAAGCATCTTGCACATGTTGACGTTCAACTTGTACCAGTGGGTGACTTTCCCCTGTGGCTGGCTTTCCTGCTCGCTACAACCTAAGGGAGTGGTAAAAACACCAGCTACAGAGCAAAATTGTTTCAATTAATGACATTTGTCGTTTAAAGTGCTTTGCCATACCCAAAATATGTATTAAAAAAAACAACTCTTTTATAAGTCAAGACAGTCATATATTATATAATCGTCTTGACGAAACTTATAAAAGAAGTCTGTAGCCGGTATGTTTACCACTCCCTTAGGTTGTAGCGAGCAGCCACAGGGGAAAGTCACCCACTGCTACAAGTTTCACGTAAGCATACGGGTAATGTTTCGCAGTCGTACCTCGGGTCTACCTATCAGATCTCCCTACGTACAACAAAGCATAACAAAGCATAACAAAGCGTAGGCATACATGGGAGTTATGTTAAGGTTAATCTTACTAATTAAGGTTTCTTTCCCAGAAGTGTTTGGAGCACATTAGGCTCAGGACCTGGAATAGACCCTTTTCTGTGTGATGTCATCACTAGGATGTGTCACCACTCACCAATTTCTTGGAATGGCAGGCCAGCTGTTTCCCCTGAGCCTAATGGCTCCTGAGCTGAAACCACATCTCAAATTAGAATCCAGTAAGGTATTCCATCTCTGAGATATGCAGCACTGAGTTACCAGTTTTCCATGTATTGAGGGGAGGAGGGGAACTTTTGTCCGTCCGTCCGTCCGTCCCCCCCCCCCACACATACACCAGAATATCAGTACAATTACCTTAGAGTAACATGCATTGTCACTGACAATCTGTCACATGACCAATTAATGTGCTGTACACTACAACTGTACAAGTCACAAATGGTGGATAATTTTATTTAAAGATCGAATGTGCGTGCCCCAGGCAATTAGCGTGAATGATCTGAATACAAAGCATATGGGTTTAAGTAGCCTCGTTCCCAGGCCCACGTGCACGTTTCACTTTATATGTCGCTAGCTGTGGGCCTGGTACATTTTCTCACATGCGTGACACGTAGGGTAGAAGGGTGGTAGAAGGGTGATTTTTTTTTGCGTGAGTGAGGACAGCTGCAGTTCTCAGACAACAAAGGAAGGCAGTAAATCCATACTTTCTGCAGCTACTCTTTGAAGTCTGTTTGTACCGCAGACTAAGCGCTGCACCAGCAAAGGTAGAGAAGTGTAACCATCTTTCAAGAGGTCCCTGCCCACGTGCAATAAAATCCAGTGAGAAAATATACCAGGCTCTCCAGTAGAAAGTGAAACACACACGAGAGCCTGCATGGGGATGAGGCTACGTACGTAGGTATACATGCGTGGAAAGCATTGACACTACAAACAGAGACCACACTCTACAGTTTGGCCACCCCTCACTTGTTCAAGCGTTTAGACAAGAAGTGGCATGCACTAAAACACATGTATAATAATTAGACTATCAGGTAATACGTATACACCAAATGTGTAGCATAAGTACAGGCACATAAAACTACCACTTTTGGATTACTAAACGATACAACGTTTACATGCAAAGACAAATTTGCTGTTATGTAGAACCTCTTGCACTACAAGTTGTCAAGTGCTATATTGTACAGAAATAGCATTAAACAAAAACATGGAACTACTAGGTACGCGCAGAATAGAAATATCATTATCACAGGTTTTAGGAGACATAATATTGCAGGAGGCATTGCATGATGGAAGCAGTATTGTAAGGTAAAATTACAGGTGTTAAATTACCAAAGCACAATACGTATGTGCAGGTCTGTAATGCTGCAGTGAGTGAGTGGTTTTGTTCATACTATGAGTGCTGCCAAACCATATATGGTAGGACAAAGTTACTTCCTGTCCAGTTTACCTTGTGCTGTTCCCCAACATGTGCAGAGCCATTGCCGTCACTTGCCTCACCAGCCAGTCTGACTATAGAAAGCCTGGGAAGGCCAATATCCTGGATCCACACGGTTTTGCTAAATAAGGTCTACTAGTAAACACACGAGTGCTGGACGAACGGCACGATCAAGCAATGCGAATGTACGTTTCAAGCAGCACAGCCCATCTCTCCATAGCAGCCATGGATGATCCTTAGAAATACGTTGCAGATAGAGACATTAATCTCCCGAAGACCAGTCCCTTATTCACAGCTTTTCCAGCTGTATTGCTATTCTCACGACTGGCTGGCTCACAAAAATAACACACCAGCCCCCCGTTTTGCCCTACCCAGCCACCAGTTTGCTACCCGGGGACTAACTCCTGGGTCCGCATAGCAACGGCAGCAGCCTGTTGGATGCATGTACATATATAGCCAGGTGAGGCATATCGTGCTTGCATATCCCTGAGTTACTTATGGGCCGTGTCTAATGTATTACAGCTAACAAGCCAGTAATTACTGTTCAAAGCGTGCAAATGGATGAGTGGGCCAAAGACAAATAGTGGTCTTTCTTTTTTGGGGCGAGCATGAGCAACCCCCACATTAGTGGGTCGCCAGTGCTGACTCTGTTTACGTACGTACGTACGTACATGCGTACGTGCACATGCATGTGTACCAGCTTCCACGTGGTCAGCTTGGCTATGCTGGACATGTCATTATCCTACCTACCACAGGATGTAGCTACGTATCCTCCCCCATCATCCCCGTAGCCTTGATTCTGTGGTTATCTGAGAGAAATTTTTCGGAGTTAGGTGATTTCACATCCACATACTCCCCCCTCATCCCTGTAGCCCTTATCCTGTGGTCATCTGAAAAAAAGAATTTTCAGATTAGGTGATCTCACAATGCAACTGACTGGCTCGTGAAATTATCAAGCCAGCTCTCCTCCATTTGTAACTGGAGGCTACCCCAACTGCTATGACTTACAACTTTGCAAGTAGCTATGCCCATTCCATACATTGTCTGTAAAGCTGCATGAGGCATAGTTTATTACAGTTACACATTTCTGGCTTTTCTAGAAAGCACCCTAATTCTAGGAACTATTTATGCTCAGGAACTGTACAAATAGTTCTCTGCAATTAGTAGGGTCTGCATGCTTTTAATCCCTCATGTACATGCACATTCCTCCGGCCCCAACCCATTGAGCACAGAGCACGACTACCTTAAGAAGGCTGAAACATGCACGCTAGAGCAGAAAGTATGTCTGCATGTATTTGGTGGTTCTCTTACGTACATACGTATCTAACATCTCTGCAGCTTTATATACAGAGCTGGTTGGTTGAAGGCCCTTCACAAATGGAAATGCAGTTACTTAATTTCAACTGCCATTTCTAATAGGCCATGCAATACAGCTTTTAAATTGCATTTTTGCTAGCCTCGTCCTAGGCTCCCCCCTCGAAAAATCCGAAAATAGGGGAGAGCCTGGTATTTTTTCTTTGCTGCCTTCGGTGTCTGAGAACTGTAATTGTGTGCTCAACTCTGCACAATAGACCCTTTACCATTATGATGTAATGGGGGGTAAAAGTGAGCATTAAATGGAGAAAATACATGAGAACATGTGCTAGTTTTCTTGTACGAAAACATAAGAACATGCCTGTATTTTCTCCATTTAGTGCTCACCGTACTTTTACCCCCCATTACATCATAATGGTAAAGGGTCTATATGATCTATTAAGACTTAATCCTTTCTATCCTGAATAACACTTACGTTAGAAAAGACACCAGGCTTCCCCCTGTTTTCACGAGGGCATGGGAATGTGGCTACAGTCTAGCAACCTGCAGCCAACTCTGTACTAGCAAAAAGAAATAACAAATGGAATTCTGATTAGGAATTAAACGACCAGAGGGCATTTCTATCCATGGAGAGCACTATCAAAGTTCATACACTGCAATTAAATAATCACTTTCTCAACCCCAGCCAAGACTGTCCTTGGAGGATGAGCACAGTTGCAGTTACTACTAGTCCACTAAAAAGTCAATCAGACTCTAGCAGCTAGGTTTTTTACCAGCCGGATACGCGCAAAGCACACGCACAACTGGTACTAAGACGTTTCCACGTCTGTCTATCTAATTTGTTTGTTTGTTTGCTTAGCTTGTTTGTCCGCACCATGGAATGCAATTATGATGTGCGCTAAGATTATATCATTCCGTTACTATGCCACTATAGCCACGAGTACAGCAGGCGCTACTGGAAGTCTGCAGTCAAGCTACCTTGATTCTATACAGCAGAAAACTGGTAGGTGGCAATGATAATCCTGATTTGGCGAGTTACGGCTGAAGTACAGTACGAAATTATTACATCACCACTTTCGCTTTAAGCTATGATATGAGACAGTCTGATTCATTCTACAGTTGCACTTACGTAGCATGGCCAGACCTATTGCTGGGAATAATACTAGATATGAGGCACATGCAAAATACTCTGGCTGGTTTTTAGATATGAAATATCATCCTTGTTATCTTCAGAATCATCTGAATGATTTAATGGAGGGTATGACATCACATGCTGGTACCATGAGCTATTGTCCTCTACATGTGATCTCATACCCTGTCATTTTCATTTTCCTATTATGAGCCTCAGAATAAGGGTCACTACCGGAGTCAGATTCCCTGCTGGAAGATTTGTGTCTACAATTTGTATACTGTTCCATCCTAGCCTGCAATTCCATTCCTAGTCTACATTCCACAGGTTCCCTTTAGGCTATGGAGTAGAAGTACTATTCCAATATTAGTTAATAAACACGATTGTACATCCCGAACAAGCAAATAATTCGATTAATTATGTCTCGCACGACAAAACAAACACAAATTCCTATCCACCTCTTAAAAAAGTTTTTGCACCCTGTTCCAGCCCTGACCACGTTCTGACAGCAGGGGACACGCCCTTCTGGGGAACTCTCCTCGGAGGAATGCAATGACCATTGTGACAGTCTGCGAATGCACAGCGGCAACCACGCACCGATCCATGCCCATGCCCCACCTGTATATTGAGGTGACAGCTGCACTATTATACTATTCAATACCGCATGTTTATAATTGGAGTAAATCGCCATGACAACAAATAGGACATGATACAATATTCACTCACCCCACCAGGTAAACTTTCAATTTTTCAGTTATGTATAATTAAAATGAATCACCTTGACGATAAAGCATAGCATGACACAGTAGACATAATAAAGCAACATTCACTAAAAACGTAAGAACGAGTCAATCTCTAAATTTGTAAAAGACTCTAGAGCAAAAGGAAATTTAACCAAACATTGCCCAACTTCTACTCCCAAATAAGAGAGATTAAGCAGGGTGTATCCAAAAGACCAAAAAAAAATCCACCCAATTAAGCCATGTACCGACTGGTCAGTGGTGTGGGCTGCGAAAGGGAGTAGCAGTCTGGGTAAATTCCGCACACCTTTGCCAAAGGTTCAAGGGTGTACCCTTGGGAATGGCTTCCAATTACTCAATTAGCGAAATCCAATTTGGATCTATCACACAAACACACACACTAGCCCATAGCTTCAAGCCAGCCTCAGAAATCTCAAACTTTGAGTCTGCACCTCAAACACTTTACAAACACTCTCAAAGTGGCCGCTACTTATACATGGCACAGTTCCATGTACTCCTTTTGATCAATCCTACCTAAAAAAAAGTCAACCCTGCGTACATACACGTACATGTACACTCTAATAGTGTACATGTACTCCCAAGTATATAGTTATGGCACAGCGAGCTTATGGAGGGTCAGAAAATCACCCAATCAAATGACAGAGAGGGAGAGTGTGACGTAATCCCACAGTCCCCCCCCCCCCCCCAATCTTGAACATTGATCCTAAGTCATGTAATAAAAGTTGAGCAAAATTAGGTATTATGTGTCACATACTTTAATAAAAGGATAGTAGGCTACATACAGAGACCATCAACATGGGGGGGGGGGGGTGAGGTGGCTTTTCACTCACATTGAGGTGGACTAAGTGTAATAAATTGAGTTAGTCAACGCACAAATTATGTAGAGCTACAAGCTCAAGTTACTGATGCTGCCGAAGCTGTACATGTAGCAGACTGTATTACATACATGTACATGTACTTGCTGACACCTTGTACCATTGTAAATGGACACCATGTTTGGATGTTAAAACATAAACTTGCGTGTAGTCATTACATACACGGACAAGTCTGTCACCTGCATGACCCGCTATGCGAAAACTGTGGTACTGTGTCGTGCGCTAAGTTACGTCATCTGTTACTACATGTATGCCACTATAGCCACGAGCGCAGTGGAAGCTACTGGAAGTTTGCAGGCTCAATAGGCCAAGGTACGTACGTAAAGATATATTAGTTTTGTGTTGCCTAGATGGCGAAAGAGTGGTAGGTAACGATGATAATTCTGTTTTGGCAAGTTCTGATCACTAACTGGACGTGCACTACGAAATTGCTGTGTCAGCACTTTCGCTGGAAGCTGTACATGAGATTGTCCAGCCAAGCTGATCCATTCTACAGCTGCATTTAGCTTAGACTGACCTGTTGCTGAGCACAACCTTCAGTTGGATGATTTATGTAAAAAATAACACCCAGCTGGTTTTTAGATATGAAATAGCAGTCTTAATTGTTTCCATTCCTGAGATCCACACCCTTGATAGCACTGCAATTTTCGGATGAATTGCCATACGATCAAAAGTGCATAACTCTCTTGTAGTACGGTAGAAAATAGGGTTGCGAAGTTATGTGTGTCACAATCACATACATATCACATTTATGATTTAAAAACACTCACATGCACCGAACTACGGCTATAAGCCCACCCTTGAGTATAACCTGAGTATAAGCCCACCCCTGAGTATAACCTGAGTATAAGCCCACCCCTGAGTATAACCTGAGTATAAGCCCACCCTTGAGTATAACCTGAGTATAAGCCCACTCCTGAGCAGAATCCACCAAGAATAAGCCCACCTTCAAAAGCATGGGCCCAGTGTAAGCACTCCCCTAAGACGAGCACCTCTGAGAATAAAACATCCATTCCTTCTACCAAATTGATGCCAACTCACCATCATGTGTAGCTATGCTCTTTGGTCCGCTGAGTTCGCTGGTAAATTTCCCCGATACATACACCATTCTGAATACGTACTCTGTGGCAGGTATCAAGTCGGTCACATTCCCATTCCGTTTCTCAGGCTCCACAGTCTGATTCCAAAACTGACTCAAGTCGGCAAGCGCAGTTGGTGAGAACAGGTTGCTCTGCTTGGCATAATATATGATAAATTTATCAACGATGAGCGGGTAGCGATCAGGTGGAGGGTCACTCCATGCAAGCCACACCCAGCTGGTGGAGGCATTGGAAGAGACAATACTGATGGCTGGAAGGTCTGTTGTGAGGAGAAGAAGAGAGAAAAATAAATCTGGGATATAAAATCTCTTTGCTATCAACCCTCCAGCCCTCACAAACGTTTGGAGGCAGTCGTGATTGGTATTATAAATAGTCACTTCTCTAAATCTTAAGCTAGTACTGCCTACCACACCAGTTCTCAACTGTGGAGAAGCTGTCAACTACTAATGCTTCAATTATTACTTATGCCAATATGAAAGTGTCCTTGCTTCAAGGACAATTTTAGCACAAAAGCACACTGCTCCACTGATCGCCTAGAGCTCAAACAGCATAAGCAAAGAATAGTCCCATACCCAGGCCTCCCCTCGCAGCTTTTTCACAGGCATAGAAGAATGCCAGTGCTTTTTCCACGGCTATGAAAAAAGTACAGTTTTTTTTTTACAAGCTGGACGCACGCTTTGGCTCCTAAGATTACTTTTCTTTTATCTGTCTGTTTGTTTGTGCAGCTGCACTTATCACATGCACCAGATTACGTCATTACATTACTATGCCACTATAGTCACGAGAAGTGGAAGTTTGCAGGCTCAATAGGCCAAGGTACGCCAAGCTAGCTTAGTTCTATGTTGCCTAGACGGCGAAAAAAAGTGGTAGGTAGTGATGATACTTCTCTTACAGCTAACTGAAGGGCACTATGAAATTACTGAGTCAGCACTTTCGCTGGAAGTGCTGCAAGATAAGATAAACTGATCTGTTCACGGCTGCATTTAGTTTAGACTGACCTGTTGCTGAGTACAAACTTCAGTTGGACGATTTATGTGAAATACCCGGCTAGTTTTTAGATATAAAATATCAACCTTGTTTCCACAGCTGTGAGAAAAGCTATGAAAAAGCTATGAGGGGAGCCACACTTTTTTTCCATTGCTGCAAAAAAAAAACTGCAAGGGGAGGCCTGACTAAATCTAGACCATTAATACTTTAATCTTCAGGGGTTCATACAGGGGGGGGGGGGGAAGACCTGGGATATCCCTACCCAAAGCTCTTTTCCCCCCAAGAATTTGCACAACCAAATTACTCTAGAATGTTCTGTACATGTGCTAATTACTTTAGAATGGCTATAAGTACGCCTCAGAATCAATCTCAGAGCATCAATTTTTCAAAACTGATGGGGGTGTACTAAAGCACGCCCTCCGCATCAACGTCAAACTTTGGAGTTCCCCCCCGCCCAAAAACTCAAAATTCTGTATGAACCCCTGGGGAGGCCTGGCTACCTGGCTAAATCTAGACTTTAATCTTGGATGTGTGCATCTGTCACGGATCTGACATACATCTGCACGAGATTGAGAAGTCCACCATGTTCCCTGACCTCTTCTACTGAAGGAGCTATTTACAAAATCTTATCAGTACCAGTAGCTACCTCAATCAAATAAACAAAGAGTTAGAGTAAGATAGTCACCACAAAACTTCCTGCTGCGGTCTTTAGCAACTCCCTCTGGAAGCCTTTTTGGCTTTTTTTCCTCCAGACATTAGACTGCTTCAAGCAGCAAATTTGCCTAAGGCACCAGGTGTTAGTTTAAGGTGCTGTGCCCAGAGTAATAATTTATGACTGCATGGTGCGAATCACAATACCCAAGTATGCATGGCTATTCCCTCCATTTCTTGTTTGAACACCTTTGTCTACAAGACCATTACCAGGTTTCTGCCCTTATTTATTTAGCTATTTTATCACCACTTGCAGTACTAACGTACCATTAGGGAGAAAGCCAATTTTTGACCACCACTTACAGTCTCCTTGGCAAAACTCTGCCTTATGAACACATGCATACCTTACATACATACATACATACATACATACATACATACATACATACATGTACATACATACATACATACATACATACATACAAGTATGCATACATGCATACATACATACATACATCACACACACCACACACACCACACACACACACACACACACACACACAGCCTCCTTTTCGATAAACGTCAAGTACATTCTGGTATACACACATTCTGTATTATAGTACAATGTACATCCTAAGTAATGGACATCCATCCATTTAAGGTCAATTAAGAATGGAGGAGCCACTTCAGATTCCAAGAACATATGTAGGAAATTATGTAGGAAACATACAGAAAGTACAACTTTTAGATAGTGTGCAAACTGGTAGCTAGATGTGGTAAATGGTAAGTGTGCAGAGTTGCATCAACATACATGCATGTACAGACAATAATAAAGTGTTGTACTAGTGTAAATAAATATGTAGTCAAAGTACCCTGGGGTAGTGAATAATAAATGTTAGTTTCGCCTCATTGAGCAGTAAGAGGGCAAACCACTGATGAGCTGTGGACCTTACAATAACTAGCCCGCATGTGGGCACACCACCACTTGAGGTGCTATATACAGCTACAAGACATGAAGTGTTAACCCCATGTTCTTTTGTAAACATCATAATTAACAATACAAGCAAACTGCTGTTCCCTCATGGTGGGACAAGTTGCAAGTGCCTACATGTATGCAGTATAAGAGGCAGCCCCTCCCACCCCAAAGGCCACCAAAAACAATCGTGCCGTACGTCTGTCAATTCTTAATAACTGTATACCAGTTAATTGAGAGCTTTGCCAAAAAGGAGCTGATGTTCCCATTACATGTACTATGCAGGTATTCACAGTGACTCATGAGAGATATAATTTAACGTGAGGGGGGGGGGGGGGGATAGAGAGGTCCTGGGACTACGTAATTCTCCTCTGTCCATTCAGTTGCAGTAACATGCCATACGTGTGTATTTTCTAACCTCCCGCTAATGCAGCCCATAAAGCCATTAACATTATCTTTACAGCTAATCAGATCATATCGGTAGAGGAAACCCTTGCTATGACCTACTGGGTTGCTTAGGCAACATAACCTGATATAACTATAGGCACTGTTTTTATGTGGAGTGGACAGGAAAATTGGATAATGAAATTAGACAATCACATCAGTTAATCACCTCAGCGTAAACAAAACAGCTGCATCATAAACTGAAATATTCAAGGATGGACTATATTCCAAGGGGGGACTATATTCAGGATTGTACAGGTGTACACACAAATCTATACTGAGGCCAGTTCTGTCACTGCATTACACCACAAACCACAATTACAAAACGATGTATATGCATGCCTGCATAATATATTATGCATGTATCATGGCATACGAAAGCTTTCACGCCCTGATACATGGAATGGTTGATGGATGGCATGCAGCATTGAGATGCCTGAGGCATAAAGAATCGAGGGCTGCAACACTAATTAAGTAGCCTAATTCCTGTAAACATAAATCTAATAAAACATACATACAGGGTGGCGACTTGTAGAGCACCCATAGCTTCTCATTAACCCTCCATATCAAACATACCGAGACAGGGAAGCGCACATAGCTGCATCGCTCCAGACTGCATTGCAATCACCATTAATCTTTTCTGAAAGTTGGGATGGCTCTGGACCGGAGAGATGCTCTTTCCGCATCCTTTTGGACTCTTGCCAGTAAGGGCTATTTGCTTACAGTCAAGCTTTTGCTTACAGTCAAGTACAACATACTCATATGCACATTAACCTCATCATTCAACTCCCCCCATACTTTTTTTGGCAGCTTTTTTGTGAAATTTATTCTAGGGCTGTGAAATATCTACATGGAAAGACCTGGGCTATGCACATACTGATTAGTAGATTTTTCGGTCACAAGCATGAAAAGAGAAAAACTCAGGTAATGGAATTTAGCAATTTTTCAACATTTGTTACACTCATCTTGTCACAAGGGGTGGTCACTCCCATACGCACTGTAGTCACAGCTAAGATCAGGGTCAAAAAGTGGTCAACAGGTCAAGGGGTATTTTTGCCATTGATAAAGGGGTCAAGGACAATTTGTTTGACCTGATATTGGTCAAACGGTCAAGAGCCTTTTTGCAGATGTAAATTTTGGTACGGTCAAACGGTCAAGAGTCTTTTTGCAGTGTGGTCAAGTGGTCAAGCAGCAAAAATGACGGTCAAAATTTTTTGACCTCGGTCTTAACTGTGACTACAGCACATATGGGAGTGTCCACCCCTTGCATGGCAGTATACGTAGGTAATAGTGGCAGGGAAGTAAGTTGTAGCTGTACTATTGGAGAAGGGGTTAGAAATTATCACTATTAGCAGAGTGCAAAAAAACGCTCTAATGAGTGGGAAGGGGGATCACCAAAGGAGGACTTCAGAGCTAGCCATCATAGCTGGCTGGGAGTGGGTTCCTCCTCAGTAGGTAGTATTAGAAGAACAGTGCACTGAGCTATTGAAGCTCAGCTTGGTGAGGCAGCAACTGCTGTGAGGCTCGAACATGGCACTCAAATGCTGATGCCAAAGAATGACCAAGATCAATGGCAATAGATACGCACATGTTAGACTACACATGGAATGTTAGTAAAACGATTAATGATAGCTAGCCAAAGCAAGTATGAAAATTTTTGAACGAGTGACCACCGAGAAGATACTGGATACAACGCTGCTATATTTATAATACAGCAGCCATGATTAAATTTTTTGCTGTTTTGTACTAGCTACATGCTCCCTCACTGGCAAGGAGACACATAACTGATGCGAAATCGAAATCGTTCTGTAGTGGTAGTAATCTACTACACAAAGAACAGGTGCAACTGCACTATGCGGAATTTCATCCCAGCTGTTTGGGTGAGTGTGGGAAGTGGCTCTACCTAATTACTGTTTGGACAACGTGACACGATGTAGACCACTCTCTCGGCGGTATGCAGATTAGGTCAGCAAATGAGGGGGTACCGCCCTGAGGAATGGTCCTAGAGTAAGCTGTAAGGAGATAGTGTAGAGGTGTTTATTACAGGTTATGAATATACTATTCCAGGAAGTGCCAGATTGATAGAGATAATAACTGCTTGCCAGCAGTCATTAAACAGGTGTCTACTGACTAAATTACATTAGGACAAAATGTTTGGAGAGGTGGCATACTCCAGAACAATGCTATCCAAACAGCACATGCAAAAGGATTCCCAAAGTCGACTGCCTGACTGCACCTTGGACCAACCTTTCAGGCCACAGCCAACTTTAACCAAAATGGATAGCGGTTTTTGGGACCAGTCCCAACCAAATGGGCCCATTCCTGGATTCTTAACTGGATTAGCCAATCCCAGGCTTGCCAGTTGGGTCACAATGCTTGAAGACAATACACCTAAGTAGCTCTCCCACTAATCAAATAATGAAAAATAAATTGGTTCATTAGTTAATTAGCTCGGAATTAGTGGAATGGTAAATGGTTGTGAATACAATCCAATTGGTTCCCACTGGGAACAGCTGGTTAGCTCATGGCTACATTTCTAAAGGTTAGCCTCGTTCCCAGACTCCCCCAGTAGCTGAATTCCTACGACATTTCCATTGGTTGGGCTAGCGCCGTGGACGGGGGTCACGTGTTGGTTGCACCTGAGATCATACCATCATGGTAAGTAGCCCACTAGCCTCGTTCCAAGACTCCATTTCACATCACGCATGGAATGAGGAAGGCCTGGCATAATAAGAGGATGTGTTATGGAAAAATTGCCCAACCACATGCTGGTCGGAACCAATCAAGAACTGATTTTGTGTGCACACAAAAAAATTAGCTAGCTGGTATAAGTTATGTATGAAGCAGTAGTATCTTTCCCTGAGTAAAATATTTAGAAGTACTGTTTAGAGGGCTCCAATCACACAGTATATGATTTAGAAGTACTGTTTAGAGGGCCCCAACCACACAGTATATGTGTAATAGAATTCCTGAACACTAAGAGGTTGACCATTAAATGTTTGTTTGATTGTTGAAAGGTATACAAACACTCTGTTAGTAAAATACACACGCTTACTTTACATATCTATGATATACTTAAGTATCATGCACAATAATTTTAATATTTATGCATAATTAATGTGTAATTTTGTAATCACACCTAGTTCTATACATGAGACTGTACTAGCTATAAGACTGCGAAGTCTTGCACATGCACCAAATCACATACTAATAAACATCCACAAATTAAAAGAAAGGCACTCACGCAGTGAAAAAGCTTCCGCAAGAAGCAGGGAATTATAAACATTATTAACATGTACGTATGCACACATATCATGTATCTAATTATATTCATTGGCAATTGCCGGCTAAACATCGTGTTATTGAGCAAACGACACTTGTTTAAAATTAGCGGTTTGTTCGACCAAAAAAATGTCATGTATCTATGTACACTAATGGAGCAGCAAAGGAATGCACACTCCATTACGCATATATTCCTTCAGTACACTTCCTAGAGCCAGCACTCCCTTCCGTGAACTATCACGCCTGGTATGGACAGTTACATCGTACTCTAAATACCAGTGTACATTATCTGCATGCATGCAAAGCCATATATGGCTTCTCTGTCGGCATAATTGGGGAATGTCGGATTCACTCTATTGATTAGAAATATTCATAGAATATATACCCCGCGCGCTACTACTGTGTGTCCTGAGCTTGTTCCCTTTCCCGAACTTTAAGGGAATGTTTTCTTTCTCTTCTAAGATCTGTTTTGCGATGTGAAAGCGTGCTATCTATAGTATACCGTGATCGTGTGCGGCCGTATCCATCCTCATAATGGGCGGGGCTGTGACGTAACAAACGCTAAGTAACCCTTGTACTCATTTCGGTGATGTTGAAATGTTCATGGCAGCAGCTACAGCGCAACTTGGCAGTAGCATCGCGACCAAAGAAACGCGGGACTATAACAAGTATAAAAAAATTCTGATTTCTGTTTCAACTAAAAACCGGTACAGCCATAGCCGTACCGGTCATACCAGTGGCGCCGGCACTGCACTTGTATACTTCAGATGTAAAATGACCTCAACAGAAAGTAACAGCGGTATTATCATGACTTCCACCTTGCAGGTTACAAAATTCATCCCTAACTTCCTCCTAGCCTGGCTATTGTCTAGACTGTTGGAGTCATGCTCATGCAGCGGTCACAGAAAGCTGTTTTCTATATTTACACTGAGATGCTTGCTATGATGGAGGTTAGACAGTGCGCAAGTAGTGTTCTAAGAAATGGTCCAAAGGGTCACACACACATGGCCACTTTTTGAACCACTCTTGGATCCCTGGAAGGGTTTGGTTCTTGTGCGCTACCCAGAAAGTGAATTTGTATATTTGCTGTCATGTTTAAGTCTGCAAAGCTGCAAATTTGGCATACCAAAAAAAACAAAAAATCTGAATTGCACTTCGCCACCACTTTGATCCACTGAATACAGAAACACGTAAATGAAGTCCCGCGCACATACTAGTGAAGTCCTACGTATGTAGACAGCCAGTACACACAACTCCCAATTTAATTTTTTTAAATATGTAGGGATGGAATCCCAAAAAAAGCAACCAAACAAGGTAGGAATGACACCACAATACTTTTACGGATTGCTGTCCTTTAATTTTCCCGCCAAGTCCCATGGTGCTTGTTAGGTATGATGATAGGAGGTTAGTTTAATACAACTGTGATGTGTACATCCTGTGGCATTTTTTTGAAAGTGCATGCTTTTGTATATAATATTGATTTATGCTGTTGGCAAGTAGGGGAAGGAGTTAGGATGTTTTGTAAGTGGTAGTTTTAGTGTTACCCAGATTCTCTGTAGTATAGATGAGGGAGACAAAGGTTGTCTGCATTGTGAGTAGCTGCAATCATTTAATGCTTGTGTGTGTGTGAGGACATGGGCTGAGCAGTATTTTTGGTTGAGTCTATGTGTATATTGCCATGAAAAGTATAGCGTGAGGACGTGTTGTGAAGTGCTGCAATCATTTTTGATTGTGGATATGGCTGGTGTGGCATGTAGGGGATTGTAGCATGTGGTTGGAAAACAGTAGGGACGGCAATCCATAAAAGTGTTGCGACATCATTCCTACCTTGTGTGGTTGCTTTTATGGAATTCCATGACTTGTTTCTGTTGTTTTAGGGAGGGAGAAATGTAGAATGGTCTTGTAGATGGCATTATTTGATGTGGTTCTGTGAGTTATATGTATGGTATCCTCGCACTCATGTGTTAATGTAAATCTTGATCAGCAGGGGATATTAAGTGAGGTTATTTTTCGAAGCCAACTGACAACAGCTGAACCGTCCACCATCTCTATAGAGCACATTCTGAATGGCAGTATGTGCTTTTTTTTCCATGCAGGTCCTGTTTTGTAGCTGCAGTTTGTAGCACTATAATAGACTAATGGTACGTACTACTTCCATGTAACTGTGGAGTGTGAGAAGGGATAGCTCAAAGGAGACCATAAACAATTGCAAGGCAATGCCGGCAAGGCTCATAGGTCATAAGAATGCACAGCACTGAGAGTGAAATGGGTACTGACTCTATTTAATGCATATCATCAAAGTTGCTCTGGTCTAGCAGTTGTATCTCTGCATCCATATATCAACTCACTGCTATGATAAAGCGCACTCCAAGTCTTAGCAGAATTAAGTTAGTCTACACCTCGATATGTTATTAATTGTTATGCATGAAAATGCTATGGAACGGCAAGCGTTCACCCGAGAGCACTAGTAAATCACTGCCAAATCTTACCACTGATGAAAACACTCGAAAGCATCTGTTAAGCCTCGTAAAAGCTTACGACTATATCTAGAGCAGACTAATGGACACATCATTGTCTAATGCAGGGGACATTTTTTCCATGCAGTACTACCGTATTCACTCAGTATAAGATCGAGTGAACCTGATTATCGATTAACTGCACAATCCTTGCCTTAATTAAGAAGAGGGAATTGCTGTCGGTGCATAAGCACACCAATACCACAAACATGTATCAGGCGTGGGGGCTAAACTGACTGCGATAACAGTTAGGTACCACATATCTTGTAACCTCAAGCAGTCAGGGAGTGCTGTAGCTAGCAATGTGTTCCCATGTACGAAACACATCACATGAAAAACACAGTACAACACTGTATAACTCACAGCGTTTACTGAAACGTATGTAATGCGTTAATGTATGCAATTACACAACTCAATACCCTTGTCCCCCCGGCTCTCGTGTATGTTTCACAAAGGAGAGCCTGGTACTTTTTCTCTCATTGTACATGGATAGGACTGCTCGAAACACTGTTGCACTAGTACCTTAGGCTGGGGACCGTGTTTCAGCGCTCGGCCTATGGTACAACGGGCTCCAAAGAACATCTACAAGAAGCATAGATCTGCATTGTTTCCACGTATGCACACACACACACACACACACACACACACACACACACACACACACACACATACACACACACACACAAGCACATACACAAACACACACACCCATATATACACACACAAGCCCAGACATCTGCATAGACATCCCCACTCACAGGCAGTGTGTGTTGTGGCATTGACAACAGCCGAGAGACTGCTCAAGTGAGAACTCAGATCAGCACGGAGGGCAAAGTAGTAGGTAGTCCCGGGATAGAGGTTGATAAACGTCTTGTGGGTCTCTCCTTGCACCATGTCCTCCTGAGGATTAACGAAAAGTAGGCACAAGAAAATTCTTAGTACATGACGCCATCACATTTCTATCTCGTGTCATCTTGCTGATCCTTCCTTGCTCTACACCTTTTGACTATACTTTAGTCTGGGAACAATGTGTAAGTACGACATACCATTTTATTCTAATTATTCATATTCTAATTATTCACCAAAATAATGGATGAATAATTAGAGGAAATATTAGAAGAGGTCCCAAGAATTTCCTCCACCTACGAGGCTTTTTGTGTTTGAATGTCATTACTTGCTTTCTGTAGCAAATACTATACATTAAGCGGGCGGCATTGTCAAAAACGTTTTTTTTTTCTTCTAAGTGCCTCATATTAGCCCACTAGATGGCGATTTGAAGCTGATGCTAGTTTACAGACTTTAGTGCTGTTCCAATTATTCAAGAAATGTTACTACTGTCTTCTGTTGTCACTGCTACCCATAGCCTCATCCGCAGACCTGTGTGCATGTTTCATTTTAGCTACTGTGGGGTTGGTCCATTTCTCATGTGACTTACGTGGGCAGGGACCAATCAAAAAGACGGCTGCACTTCTCTACCATTCTCTGGAGACATTATTTCAGCGATCAGTCCGTGGTATAAACAGGCTCTGATGGGCAGCTGCGAGAAGTGTAGATTTGCTGCCTTCTTTCGTTGCCTGAGAACTGCAACTATCCTCACCCATGCAAAATTTCACCCTTTCTGCCCTACGTGTCACGCGTTATGCTGCAAGAGCAAATTGGCATTTAAATGATGCTTACAATCTTATGCGTGCAGTATTGACATACATAGATAGGCAAAAACAATTATGGCGATAAAAAATGGTAGATTTTAACTTATGAAATGTGACCATAAAAATATTCACCAGCCTCCTCATCACATTCACTCATGCAATGTTAGATAACAGTGGAATACAAAGGGGTTATTACACACTTCCCTTTCTATGGGAAAATAAACTGCAAGAAGCTGTTGTATAGTCCTTGATTATAGTAACTTTGGCTGATACTATAATAGAACAAGCTATCACTGCTGTCATTACTCTACTAGGGATGGACCCAGGAGTTAGTCTACGGGTAGCAAACGAGGCAGGATTGGGGCTGGATGGGGCTGGCTTATTACTTTTGCGAGCCAGCCAGGAGCGAGAATAACAACTAAATCAGAAACCATGGAAAAAAACAGACTGGTCTTAGGAGAGAAATTGATGTCTCTATCTGCAACATATTTCCAAGGATTAGCCATAGCTGCTACAGGAGAGCAGAATTACGGGTTATGCGCCTTGAAACTCACGTTTGCATTGCTCGATCATGCTGTCCATCTCCTGCGCTCATATCTCTAATTATACAGAGGCTACACGAACTCAACTGACCCGGGAGCTGTAGTAAGCCTTCCTGCAATTATTACCGCACTGGCAATGTATTCCCTGTAGCATGCACACCACACGTAGACACACGCTATACGCACACACCTTTGTCAAGTCGCCCGGGTCTTCCCCCCAGTAGATATCAAAGATGAGAGAGGCAGCAGAGAGGGACGGCGAAGGCTGCTTCCACAATAGCTCAATCTCACTGAAGGACAACGCTCTGGCTACAATATCTGTCGGAGGGCCAGGGGGGGCTGAGGGGAGGGGAGGGGGAAAATGCGTGAAAGGTTAACATTGGGTCCTAAAAACAAACCTGAGGACTGTTTAGACGTTAGAATGTTTGTACCTCAACCGTGTCTGGTCATTAGACATAGGTTCCCGTAGGCCTTCAGCTCCTCAAAAATATGTCCAGCCTAAACTATAATGGTACCGTAACACCATCTGGCCATTAGGCATAGGTTCCCGTAGGCCTTCAGCTCCTCAAAAATACCTCAAGCCTACTAACTCCTAAACCGCATTGTAAATCAACAAGTGAATTTGTACGTACGTAGTTCAGCATCATTTCTCAGGTGCTTGTACCAAAGAGAAATGTCACAACTAGTGCCAGGAGCCCCAATCAAGTACCACCAGCAAGTCTAGCATATTTGCTATCCTCAGAGACCAAACATTGCTCACTTGAAAGGTACACTATCTGTAGAGGCTAAACTCTACGTAGTCGGGTGACAACAAACATTATTTTGATTTTCTTCTGGGCACCTCTTACACTTCTCTGCATACGTCAGGTGCAGTGCAGACTGAGCAAGTCCGCACATATCAGTCCACAAAACAGTGGCCTGGTACACACTCTTTACGCCTGTGCGAGAATTTACAAAAAAAAAAACGGCTAGTAAACGTATTCGTAAGTAAGTTCCATCACATGGCAATGAGTAGTACGAAGGCAGTATACAAGTATAGGAACTAGGCTCTGATTTCTACAACTGAAATGGTGTTATAATCGGTCAGGAATAGTAAAAGGACCTGTAATTTTCCATCCGCTAAGACTGTGGTAGCTGTCTTACCATCAAAATTCAGAAGCGCCTCTCTCCTGGCAGTGGCTGTGACCCGCTCAATTCCAGATTGGGCATTCGAGGCCTTTCAAAGCCAAATGGGATTAAAGATCAAACTAACAATCACTTTCTAGGAATCTACCTGGTGAAATACCTCAGTACCAGGCTCAACACTTGCTGTCTTCACTTTTCACGATCGTGAAACGAATAATACACAGCTTGTATACGTAACAATGTACGGGTAAATATTCGACAATTACCATAAAAATAATTACACATGTGCGATTACCATAAAAACATGGTAATTATGTGCATGCGCAAACAGTGTGTACCAGACCACTCTTTCGTGGGGGGGAGGGGGGGGGGGGGGGCTAGTCCCAACGGGTCAAGTAGGATAAACGGCACCACAAAATTATGCGTGCGCAAGGTTTAGGGTTAGGTTAGGGCCTGGGTTAGGTTCTATAATACTTCGCGGATTATAATTTTCGTGGTGCCGTTTATTGTACTTGATCCGTCCCAACACTAAGTGGTACTTGCGTGAGTGGGGGAGAGAATTGAGATCTAGAAGCCATGGAGGAAAGAGGCAGGGGGTGAGGGGTGAGTGTGGGGAAGAAGCTACAGGACAATCGAGATCACCTTGTTAATTTCCAACGCTACAAATCTTGGTTTATAATTCAAGTATGGGCAATGAATAATTAATGCAGATGCTGAAAATAACCTCCTGAGATTCACTTTCAATAAGTGAAAGGTGAAGGTGCAGTGTAGATCACTAATGCTACACAACATGATATTGTGGTTTATAATTCAAGTACCAGCAAGAATACAAATGCAGGTGCTTAAATAACCTCCAGGGATTCACTTTCAATAAGAGGTAAGGGACAATACATTAAAATTTCATTAAGCACAAGAAGAAATGGATTGCTGACAATGATAGAAAGGCGTGGGTGTTCTTCAACATTCTACATCTACTTGATGAACTGAGCTTAGTACTAATACATGTCTTCCACATACTAATACATGTCTTCCACGTACTAATACATGTCTTCCACGTACTAATACATGTCTTCCACGTACTAATACACGTCTTCCACATAGATGAAGTGATTGGCAACACTTACAGGTAACACAAGCCTGCAGGTAACACTAGCCTCGTACCCAGACCACACCCACAGAGGGGGTGTGGTCTGGGTACGAGGCTAAGGTAACACCCACCCTCTGGCTCAATTTCAAAATAAAATTATAACTAACCTGTCTCTCCGTTGATGAAGAAATACGACTCTTTACTTGGCTGGCTTGCTACACCATTGTGGTAGGCAACCACACGAAACTGGTAGTAAGCACCCAGCCACAAGCCGCTGTAAACGAATGAGGTTTTATCCAAAAAGTCAGAGGCATTTTTGTACGGTTGTCCATCTTTGCTACACTGGACGATGAACTGGATTGGAGGAGGGACCTGGTCAAACGGGTACTCCCAGTAGACTCGGACGGCAGAGATGCTTAAATGCTCAAGGTTTACTTCACTAGGAGCTGGGATTGTGACTGCTATGGAAGTGTATTTGTGTGTGTGTGTGTGTGTGTGTGTGTGTGTGTGTGTGTGTGTGAGTGTGTATGTGTGTATGTGTGTGTGTGTGAGTGTATATGTGGGGGTGACAGGTCATTCCATATTTTACAGCTAACACTAGCTACGTATCTGAACATATGGAGTCAATTGTAGTGCCTAGTGAATGACCCCAACAAACCAACTACCAATTTTCATAGGCTGGCTTGTGTTACTCAGAAAGTATGCAATTACCGGCCCACACATAAGTAAGTACTTAAATATATTACCTTGTCACTGTAGTATAGTGTGACACTGAATAATAAACGTAGGCTACATACGTGTAGTCAAAATTAACAGGGTAAAGATCTAAACAAAATGCTAGGTAAGCCTTGACCTGGTTTCGCTTCAATACTCCACAAGTTACTTTTTAAATTGAAGTAGCAATAGGGAATTATCGGGGACTGATGAAAAGATGGCTGCCTTTCTCTACCTTTTGCTGGAGACACTGTTTTAGTGCTCAGTCTGTGGTAAATACAAATGGGCTCCAAAGAGTAGACTGCCTTCTTCACTGCCCAAAAACCACAACTGTCCTCACCCACACAAAAAATTTGCCTTCTACCCTCATGTCATGTGCGTGAGAAACACTACCAGGCCCACAGCTAGCTAGCTAAACGCATGTGGGCCTGGGAATGAGGCTCCTTTACTACTATAAGTCAGTATATGTCAACATACAATTAGAATAGGAGTGCCTACTCTCTGTAGGTTAGGGTTAAGCTCCATATTTTAGTCTATGCATACTAACTAGAATTCATATTTTAATTTCATGCTCAGAATACAAGCGCCCAACTTCAAGTTAGCATCATACTTTTCCACTTACTAGTTCCTGGTTTCCACAAAAATAGTTCTATCCTATGCATATCAACTAAACCGCATATGAATTCATGATGCTGCACAGCAATCCTTGACTCAACAGCACCACACCATTGGCAATCAGAGACCATCATCAGTATGGTTGCAACAATAACGTTAGTTATGAGTTCCAGGACATAATAATAATGATATTCAATACTCGGTAATGAATAATAAACATAAAATGCTGAGCTGAGAACAATCTTCTAGCAGTGACCTAATGCTGACATCATTCCAGGCAAGCACGAGACATGGTGTCTGCTACTGTTTACTCAAGCAAACCACACCCACACACTTCAGAGGAAATCCCATAAACAATGACGCCATAGGATAATTAAATTTAAAGACAGTTGGTATACTAGACACAATCATCATTTCCGAATAACCCGACACTGCTGGCTCTGCAGCTTTCGCAGTAATGGCATTCATGCAGGTTTCACGCTAAGAGGAGTCCAGCTACATGCAGTTAAACACCTGCAACTCCAATTTATCACATGAATATACAAGCATGTATCACCACTAAAAGTAGGTCAGCAAGTTAAGTGGGAGTACAAAATGATAGGTCTGTTGTATAATAGGTCAATATCAGGGAATTACATACATGTATACATTCTCTCAATAGCACACACAATCTGGATTACCCTTGCATGTAGGAAGGGGGGTACTATTAGTTCACATGGCAGTACATGTATACACCACTCAACTCTACCTACATCACAGAAACTACAGCATTATCAGAACATCCAACTCCTAATCAACTCTAAACTACCAGTGCATGCACGTGTACTATACTGTGCCTATACCTATACCAATACATGCGCCTGTGCCTTTGCCCGTGCCTGTGCCTATACCTGTACCTGTGCCTGTGCCTGTAGCTGTGCCTGTACCTGTAGGTGGGCCTATACCTGTGCCTGTGCCTGTGCCTCTATACCTGTGCCTGTGTCTTTGCCCGTGTCTATGCCTGTGCCTATACCTGTGCCTGTGCCTGTACCTGTAGCTGTGCCTATACCAGTGCCTATGCCTGTGCCTGTGCCTTTACTCTGTGTCTCACACTTCATATCAAATGCAAATAACACTATTCATATATTCCTCACTGGTCCTCAACATTTTCATTACCATAGGACTCTCCCTGTTATATGATGCAGTAAAGACAAACAGATACAAATGCACACAATTTTGTACTTGATCGTCCTGATTGTCCAGATTGCAGAGACTACCGCCAGGTCTGACCAAATATGAAACCAATTTCAGGGGAAAACCACACTGCTGTATTATGCAGCTGTAACAATGGTAGCTCACGGAATTGTTTGAATTAGAAAGTTGAGTAAACTACAAGTACTTCTCAGGTGCTACTTATGCAGACTACTGGCTAGCAAGATTAGTATTATCACTTCTCAACAGCAATTCCTATATGCATTGTATATCAGGTCAACAAAAAGCTGCATACAGGCATGACATTGACTATACAAGGTATACTATATGAGGTCTCCACGAGGTGTAAACTGTACATGCAATGTGTTATGATATAATGTTTCTGCAAACCCATATAGGTGCAGCTATATTATGCCAACCTCTAAAATGTCGTTAAAGTTGCACATGATTATGGCTTCCGCTTTATATACAATGTGTGTTACTATTCTAGTGCTTTTAGGAAAACAAATCTCTATATCCGGCCCTCTCTCTAGAGAATTTATGTATACAAAGCACTCAGAATGGCAAAGTTGCTACAGCACAATGGATAGTTATACTACACTTTAGCTGCTTGTTTAGCATGGCAAGAGGGAAATCAGTACCACGCAGTGAGACCAACCCATCCAGGCAACTTTCAATTTCCCAATATGAAACAGGTCACTAATGCAGCTGTAACACTCTGCATGAACCATTCTTAACAGGAGACTATATAGCTATATGAGGGGAGATAGCCTGGTATACTCATTACTGTTTTATGCTCCTAATGGCTCTTGCACATAACAATCACAAGTCTTAGACTACAGTTACAAAAACAAAGCTCAGAAAAGTTCATTTCAACTCTCTGGAATTCCCAATAGACTAGTTTAAATAAATGCCTACTCACAATTAGCCCTGCATGATGCTTTTAACAAGCTGTAGTTATATAGCAAAAAGTGCTTATATATACATACCTTAAATCTAGCTTACATAGCTGGTAGAATAGAAAGTTTAGACCTTGATTCATCATCAAATAAGGCTCGCTAGAGCTTGCACGGAACAACAGTTAACTTGCCAGGAAATGAATGGACTTCTACATGCACCAAAATATAGCGTCTTGGAAACAAATTGGTGAGGTCTGTGGTGCCATAATATATATATATATATGTATAATATACATTATAGCTGCTGTAAAGCTTCATGCATTTCTGTATGCTTGTTGTGTAATGTGCATACAGACTATCAATGGGTTCATGGTATCATGCTTGGCAGTCCATAATCCGTAGCAGTGAGTGTTGCCCCATTATATACGTAAGTCAACCACTTTCGCAATCAATCATGCAATGTATAATAATGGTGTTACATGTTCTTGATAGCATTCACTATGTATGTACGCAGGCTGAAGTAATTGATGCTCTGAAACAGTAGCTACTAGTAGTATGCAGTGTTTTGGTCCATGTGCTACATGTACGTACATACATACTTACAATTATAGAAATAATTATAACCATGTATGTACATTAGATCTGTACATACACAAGCTACAGGATTTCAGGCATTCAGAATGATGCCTGTTGCAATAATACACCTTCAACGGAATATAGACTGCCATAATCATCTTGCAACTTGTAAAACTGCACTTTCAGCTTCATAGCTGCCAACTACACAGTATTGATTATGTAAACTTTCTGTACAGCATAAGAACTGATCTGGTTACTCAACAGTAACTCTCTCAAATGATATGCATTACCTCCTTTGGCTAATAGATTCCGATTTCTCTCTGCAGCTGGTAGCAGTAATGCTGAGATCAACGGACTGCCGCTTGGCTCTGGAGACTCACTTTTTGTTTGTAACGCTTTATATCTGGTTAAATATTCCTGAACTGGCTTGTTGTATTCAAAGCCCTTGTCAAGTCCATGTTTTGCATCAGTGTCCCTATCCAAATCGGTAACACCTGCAACAGAAATAGCAATGAAGATTACGAGCAAGAACAGAACTAGGCAGTTCCAACACATCTGTCCGATTGCAGCCCAGGAATCATAGAGAATTATGAATCACCGAATTGGTGAGGTTGACATGCGAATATTCCGGCAAACTAAAGAGTAAATAGAAAAAACAAGCTTATGAGGCACCGAGAAGTTCAAAAAGGAAACAGGTCAGTCCAATTACATGTTCTCATGGTATAACTGATATTATACCACTCCTTAGAATATGGTCAGTTTGCGGAACTGTGTATAAAGTTATGGCTGTTAATTTCATTCATGAGCTCTCCTTGCACACTATAGTTGCACTTGTTGATTATGCAGCCTAGAAGGTACTATGTTCTAAGAAGATATGTGACCAAGTACAAACCCACTAATGCATATACTAAGAAGACTGAATGTGACCTCAATCATTAGCAAATACAATTAGTCAGGCTCAGGTGTTCTGCTATAGCAGTGACAGAGGATGGGAGGGAGTCCAGCTTACAACTCCGTGGTAACATTATAGAGAATTTAAACACAAGAAGTCCAGTACATGAATTACCTTGATTAAGTGTATTATGGCAGTACTGTAGGAGATTGAATACCACTATTACTTCCAATAAGAGGTAAAAATCTGTGTGCATTATTTGGAAACTATGGCACAGGGTGCCTAGCAACCATCGAGGTATGGCACAGCGGGCAGTGTGGGACAAGTTCCGGTGCAAAAGACAGATCCACATATGTAGCAGGGACCTAGAGAAACAAGAACGCCCTCTTTAATTTCGGAAGCTTTATAAGTACAAAATAGCAAGAAAGTGGGTGTTGCTGGTAACCATTTATACATCATTCCATGAATACCGATATCATCCAATTTACAACACCAAATAAACACCACCCAGGTGAAGTGATTAGGCTTATTCTGAAACTGACATGAAAAGGGAGAATTCAGTGCTGATAATTTGCTACATTTACATAGATGCCGTGATAAAGCATTAGACCACAATTACACCTACAATTATACCTATACACACCACAGTAGACTGTGCACTCAGCTCTGGAATTACCCACATGCAGTGATTGGCCAATTTCCCAGGTCAGCCGTGCAGAACTGAGTCTTCCAAGTTGACTACTGAATTCGACTATCAACATGGCCCCTACAGAAGAGGCCTGACACAAACCTTTGAAATGCACTACCTACCTACCTACGTATCTATACATTTCCTAAATATAGATCTTATGCCTTTACGAATTATTTGCATACACTGATATTATGCTGATTATCCAGATAAACATGGGATGAAATTATCTCCAGACACGCCACAAAACTGCTGGTCTTCGAGACCTCATTCGGGACGAGTACGGAGCAACTTCCACGGATGGCTGAAATCGTAATATTGACGATGACAGCTCGTTGTTTCATCTTTGCTATTATTCTGGGAAAGGGAAAACAAGGCGGGGATTTCCCTCTGGTCGCCCCCTTACAACTGCGCATGCGTCAGCCCACGTGATTATGGCCGAGGGAAGCCCAAAGACAAAGCAAAGAACCGGGATAAAGCGTAATCATGGGAGGGAGAGAGCCTTTCCTGCTTACGAATTGCGAAAAAGAACAGAGTTTGAACCAGGCAGAAGTAATGTCTACGTATTTCACGCAGCCCACTGCCCAGGGTATGGTATTTATAACTTTCAAGTAGTATTTGTATCCTACATAATTATTTAATGCTGTCTTTCTTGCACACAGTGATGAAGAAGAGTTAGTTGCATTAGCAGGTAAATATTGCCCTCAGAAGTGGAAGGCTAGCCTAGTCTCGTTCTCAGGTTATCATACACATAATCGAGTGGGTGAGCTGAAAAACAGGGCGTGTCTGATGACCTGTGTGATACAGTGGTAAAGCTTGATTCATACTGTTTAGCTCACCAGCATTATTGATAGACAAAAACACACTTTTATGCACTCTTGCCTTGATAAAGGCCCTGCCAGCTTATAGCTACAGACAGTGTGTCAGTGAGAGATTAGCTGGATGTGCACACTAGCCTTTGACGTTCTCAGCAGCTCTCTACAGGTAACTAAAAGCCTTTTCTTACTGAAAAGCATCTTTATTATTTTAAATGACAACTTTCGTTTCTCGTCAGAGACTGTGCATGTGTGGTGACCGTGCTAGCAACAAAAAAATGCAGTGTTGTATCTCAGGCAAAGGCCAGGGGCACCTTGTTCAAGAATCCCAGCACTATACTCCTTGTAGACATCACTTAGCGTGGCATTTTCGGCAAGCGTACCAGTTCTTTGCTGCACAGCGAATCTGCACGACCACCGCTGCACATCCGGTTGCAATTAATTACATCTAGTATGCATTGAAAAAAGAAAGGCACGAATAATTGAAAAGGGCACGGACAGTGATGAGAAACTAACAATTAACTTGGATTGGCCTAATGCATGAATATTAATTGTGTTTGGTTTGACATAATCAACTGTTCCAGGTGTCTCAGCTATCTATACAATTAGGTACCTTCCTGATTATGTAACCCAAATATGGGAGTGGGTGATGGGAGGTCAGTAATGTCAGGTAAGTGTATACTACAGTGTGCATGTGTTAAGCTCTGTGTTCATACCGTACCAGGTTCCAACAACTGTATAAATGTCTATGAAAGAAGCACACTACAGTGCAGCAACAGTATAGGATCAGGTAATGAATTACCTAATACGTATCAATTGCACTTAGTATGTCTTCTACCTCATGTTGTTTAATCTTACTCGTAGACTGTCATGGATCTGAAGGCACTATAACAGGTTTGCTATTTGCAAACCATGCGTTGTGGTCTGCATGTACTGATGGGATGATTCGGTAGGTGTCTCGATTTCTAAGTTTAACCATACATGGCATTACCTGTAAACATAACCTTACAGATCATGGGATTTAAGAAGAAGTAGCAAGAAAGCAGTTTGTATATTACAAGGTATTTAACTTTATTATAAGGCTGTGAGGCAACGTGATTAACTTGAACACTATCTTTGATGTACAGGCCACAGCAGAGAACCTTTTAATTGTATCGCTGCTAATCCTACTTCCAAACTGCTAGCTGGAGGCACCGACAAAGTTGGAGAAGATGCCAGTATATATATATGGTAAGATTTAAATATGCGATGTGTATACATCATGACGATAAATTATTGAGTAGCAAAATAATCAGTGATACCCTTGCAATAGGGATCTAAGAACTGGAAGAGCTCCCATTACACAATTCACAGAATCACATAGTGATGACATCACCCAGGTATGAATAACATTCTGTATTATGACTTTGCTTACTGTCATGTATACTGCATGTGTATATACCTTGTTCATACAGGTTAAATTTAGTCCAAGGACTCCTAACTATTTAGCTTCAGGATCAACTGTGAGTTAGCTAGTAGCAGACTGCATGTCTTTTTTGTACTACAATAACAATTCTTCCTTGTAATAGGATGGACTAATTTGCCTTTTTGACCTGTCTACCATGGAGGAGGAAGAGGCTCTTATATCTGTGAAGAACTCAGAATCTTCAGTGGTATACCTTTAGTTGCTTTTAGAGTGAAGCTACCTGGTACCATTTGTTTTGCAGATTTGATGCATGTATTTATGTTCTTCTGCAGGCCAATATTGGATTTTATGGACCAAACTCAGAGCATGTGTACTGTTTGACCCACCAGGAAAGCTTTCATGTGTGGGGTCTTTCAGAGGTACTAATCAAAAATATTTGCTTATGCAATGCCTGTATTTATAGGCAACAGCAAATTTCCTGTATATATTCTCAAGAGCTGTCACTAATAGTCTTTGTGCCCAGGCCTTTCCACCCTGTTTCTCCATAGTTCTTCATAGCTGTGAGATAAAATCTAAGTGGGAAGGCCTATGTATAAGATTCCTGGTATAGTCATATAGCTACCCATAATATGAAAGAATTCCTCTTGAAAATGAAGCAGGGAGTGTCACAGTAAATAGTTTGAATTTGGAATTGCTGTTCAGTTTGCACATGAACTATTAGCCACCCACTGACCTCGCCCATGCATTCAGCTCAGTGAGCTGTATAGTTACACAATGTATAGGGTATAGAGCCGCTCATTTCCAGCTAGTTACAATCTTATGTACTTTAATAACTAGGGCTCAGTTTTTATCTCAGCCGTTGCAGGGAGAAGACTGCTACCATAATCGTGGCTTTTCATTTACAAGCATACACTAGTTCATCATAAACAAAAAAATTTACTTGAAAAACATGCTTTTAGGCTTCACACATCTGCTAAATTGTGTGAATGTGGTCCCACGTTCTTCTTTACATGTACAAGAATGAATTTATATAGCCTATTAGTTCATCATGCTTACTATATCATGGCTATTCACTACAGGTTGAACCCATTGCATCACAAAGCAACTTAAGAGGAGATATGGCTGTAAGGAACCATAATTATTATGTTTTCTGTTATGAAAAAGCACCATAGGCACTGGTTGTTTAGTGCATGCACTTATAGGAGCTGGCAGCAAGAAAGCATTATGGGCTTAATAGGAAAGGAACGCTTAATAAATAGTATGAACGGACCTTTCAATTTGAGTATGTGTACATAGTAATCACAGTCGCCATGTATACAAGCAAGAGACTTTACTTGGAGCAAGAGGAAGGCTTTATACCAACGATAGATACACCGTATGGTGCTATTGTGGGCCCCATAGCTTTAGAGCTTATCAGTACACAGTATTGTTGGACACGTACCTTGAGAGCTCTCTCTCGAGCTTATTGGCTCTTCTGCTACATAGCTATCCACTCAGTAACAGCTGCACTGTCTCTGCCATCTATTATTCTTTTGACCAATTGCAACACGTGTGATATGCGGTGGGTAAAACCCAACTTATGCACTTAATTAATAGTGTGCGCTAAACAACCAGCACTTACAGTATTGCTAGTAGGATGTTGTTTATGGTACTTGTGGCATCCCCTAGCCTGAGACCAATAATAGTTTGTCACTGTGACAGTGCCATCAACACGTCTCTTTTCATCAGGACAAATTTGGAATTTGGATCGATTACCTTGTCAATTGCCACTACCAGAAACCAAGTGAAAGGCTCTATCTGGTTGCTGGAGATCATAGGTAATGATGAGATTACAGTGCAGGTGTTGCTGATTATATCCGGAATGCAATCCCATCCTTGCATGCTCTTATGTACTTATATAATGCAGTTATGCCAGTGCACACCTACTGTGGGTTGTGCAGAGGATCAACAAAGAATGCATGCTTGTGAAAGTTAGCTGATAGGCCAAAGTCTATAGTAACAACTGTTAATTGAATAGTGTGATCGTAATAAGTACACAAGCAGATTGTACCCATGCAGTTAGCTGCTCAAAGATAGCTGATAATGTTACAAGTATGGTATCACTTTTACACTCTGACAACTGCCACCACATTCATGGCAATTGGGTATTTCTTTGCAGAGGTGGTTTACATATACTTCACGCCAGCCTCGCAGAGATGCAGCCACTGGGGTTAATCACTGGAGGACACACATCCACTGTCAGATGCATTAACTGGGATGATGAGGTAATTTCTCAAACCTTTCCTGGTACCAAATGGCCACCCACATGCAAGACTGCATAAAATAAAAAAACTTTTCCCACGGGCTAAAGTTGTAGGAAACCGACTATTATGACTGTACATGTACATGTACATCACTTTAGCCTTTAGAATTAGAACTGCTCAAACTGAAACCCAGACATAAATTTCAATTTCCTACGCTTCCGGTTGCATGGGCCTAACCTTGCTGAAGGAATTGGGTATTACATAAATGAGAAATCCACAGAGGAGGAGTGGTACAAGAGCACTTCATCCGCCAGCATAAAATAGCCATAGGCTCACAATTATTAGATATGACATACACAATTCCTAAAGTTACCATATTTTGTGTTTGCATACTTATCCCTGTGACTATAGCTTGTCAAATATGTGATATAGCACCGGTCAGGGAAGCAAAATATAATGATGATGTGCTCATTATGCATGCAAGTGAGGATTGTAGAGTTAATAATAATGTATTATGTTTCTTGTTACAGAGTGGCAGCATTATTTCTGGTGGTGAAGATGGTATTGTATGTCTGTGGCAAGCAACTGTGAAGACATCAACATCACAAACACAATGACATTGTTATGTATAATAATATAAATTTTTGATGAGGTAATAGTATTGTACAGTGTCATTGCAGAGCTATGAAGTCAGGAGCTGCATGGAGATAGAATGCTGAAAGCGTGATCTTATTAATTAATGTGTAATGAACTAATGAAACTTACTGTCGTCCCGCTCCAGAGGAATGAATTCCAGCTGTGCTGGAGTGATTATGTTGCGGACTGGTGAAGAAAGCAGTGCCTTTTGAAAACTTTGCTTGTATCGCACTCTCTTGAAAGCTAGTGGCTCTTTTACAGCAGCTGAGATAGTACTTGGGCCCTATAGAACACCAGAAATCGTGTCATAGAGATTACGTATGCCTGTATGTTATCACTCTATGTACCTTATCTGCAGTCCTCAACATTCCACTGGGTTTTCTTTTTTGGTGCCGCAATGGACAGGCCTTGCCTCTTGGGCAGTTTCCAGTCTTAGAGAAGTCAGGGCAGTCCAGAGTATGCAGTTTCCTACACTGTGAAGGAGAGCACTGTACGTCTTTGCTAGCCCCTTATTACCAGGCCGGGATGAGGCTACATCTTCGCTTACTATAACTGTCATGAGGCTAGTCAATGACACTTCCAGAATGAGTACTGTACCCTACCAAGCTATAATGTACTTGCAACTATGAACTGCATCCAACAACTACTGATAATAAATCTTTAGTATTATAACACAAACTCTTGATAGTATCTAACTTTGCAGCTCCATATATAATTTTTTTTATGCAGCCTGTGGAGTGGACTCAGGAACAAGGGTGTAATAATAAAAATAATCTTCACTGTACATGTTTTAAAAGTGGGCTGTTGTACACTCACCTGCTCTCCTTTGGGACAGTATCCTGTGAGGAAATCAGGGCACATCTCAGCGTCCCGGCCCACACTGACATGGAGGTAGGGACAGGTGTCCCTCATGCAGACTCCACGCAGGAAGAAGGAGCACACTGGCATCTACATATACATAGATTACAGAAGATCCTTTATTGAGCTATGAAGCTGAATAAGAACGTGCAGTATTATACTATTTTGTGAGTATCTCTCATGCAAAAATGAAAGGAAAGACCCTGATATCACAACATACCTTTTCCTTCGATATCTTGTGAGAGAAAGGGCAAGTTCCACCTGTTTTATCACAGATGCCTCTAAGAAACCTGAAAGCATTTAAAACATGCCTACATGATGATACACTTTACCATTATCCACAGGTTGATATAAAGGATCAAACTCACTTTGTGCAGAGAGCAACTCTATCAGGATCATGAATGTACGGACAAGTGTCCCCTCTGTTACATTTTCCTGCATACAGAGTAATCGTAACTCTAGATCGACTGTAGCTTCATTTCCCAGTTGTTGTTTTTTTACTCGGTGTAAATACAAAAAAGCTGGTGAGTGTACCCTATACGAACGAGGCTATTTGACTACACGTACATTGTATACTAGTACATGCAGTGTTATGCTTTTGAAACCCCATAATCCAAAAATGTGTGACTGAGATATTTACCAAATCTGTTGAAGAATGTGCAATACTGCTGGGTCTTCGACTGTTTGCTCCTCTGTTTGGCATGCCACACGAATGCCTTGCTTCGGCGGATAGCACGACTATTGGGAGAGTCACACAAAAAGATTAACACTCAAATTCATCTACATGTATATAGATCACGAGTCATGTAATAAAAGGAGTGAGGTTTCTTTACAGCAACTGCCATACGGGTACTGCATGGATATTGTACATGTTGGGCACGCATATTAGCATATTATTTCCTACACAGGGGTTTGAGCACAAAAATAAGGAATCCACAAACCTAGCCAATAATCTCGTGGCAGAAGTTGCCTTGCTCACATCAGGTATGCTACCACTCTGACCCAGAGCAGGGGTGGATGGAAGTCGCTGTAGCCTCTTTCCAGAGGAATCCACTAGGAACTTATGGCCCCGAAGGGACACCAAACGTCTCCTAACCGGCTGGCTGCGGCTCTTTCCTGATTGCAACCCTGTTTCTACACTCACTCCCTGCGTATCACCAGCCACCCACTGTTTGTTGCCACACTTAGTCCTACCTTCATAACCCATAAGCTTCAAACTAGCACCATCCACATGCATACTACTGACAACAGAGGATGGAAATTCAGTATCTGATGCACTCCTGGAATCAGACACCCAAACTCTGTTCTTGGATTTCGTTGGTTTCATTTTGAATACTTTGCTGGAAGCTTGTCGATGTACAGATGTTGCCTGAGACCTCTTGGAGAGATACTTCAACCGCCTATAAAATTAATATTAGGAGACAGAAGCACAGTTGAGTATGTAAATAGAGGATCAGAGCACAGATACAGAGCAGTCAGAAATACGTACCTGTGGGTAAAACTGCCAATTCTCTTCCTAGGGGACCACATGGGATACTTTCTTAGCAAAGAGGCATGTGTCTAAAGAGCAACAATAGACTTTCTATGAATAGCAAACCATGATATGGCCGTGGCAGCCTCATACCATTTTGTATTTGCTCTGGATCACCAAGGTTGGATTGGGTGCCCTCAAAAGTTTGCTCCCTAGGTGCACATACATGGTTGACAAGATATACAGACCACTGAAAAGCAATGACTGATGTGTTGTCATATACAGAAGCACATGTACGTACCTGAAGAACTCAGTCTTCTTCTCCATTTGTATTTGCTGACTGTTGTCATTTTTGGTGTCTTCTTGGTCGTAGCTGACTTGGAACCCATTGTGGGGGTACACGGAGACTGTGCAGATGCCATTACATTCTTAGTGAGGGACTTTCTCTTCCACTTGAGTTGGGATCTCTTGGGGAGCTGGCTTAGAGGGGATAGCTTTGGGCTGAAGGAAAAACACAAGTACATATGCTACCAATACACAATAAATTTACACACACCTAGTTTTGTGTGATAGGCTCTGTGTTGTCCACACATATTTGCCACTTCTTAGTCCTGATCCGGGTATGCTAGGGGCAAATTAATTTTTATACTAAAAACATCAAATAATATTAATCTATTTTCTGTACATACTGCTTGTGTCTCTTTGTGGGTGGGTGTGTTTTCCCATCTCCAGATTTAGAGGTAGATCTCTTCCTCTTTCTGGCTCGATGGACTTCATCTTTAAAGCTTGGGCTCTGTGCACTGGAGCTAGTGCCTTCAATGGCCTGTGCACTGGAGCTAGTGCCTTCAATGGCCTGTGCAATGGAGCTGGTATCATCAGTGACCTGTCCACTGCTTGGAATTGATAATGATGGGGTTGGGAGTTTGGAACCAGCATTGCTCTGAACCACAGGTCTACGTAATGACAGTGATGCTGAACCAGTTCCATCACCTACTACTGAATATGACTTATTCTTTATCGTCGCTGTTGCTATCTTTTGTCTATTTCTGCATGTAGAGATTCCAGCGCAAGAATCTTGCTGGGAGTTTCCATAGTAGACAAACTTGGACTTAGTGTGACCTACAGTGCTTTTAGATCTTCTCACGTGGCTTATGCTTGAATTGGCATCCTTGGGTTTGATTGAAACATTCGGTTGATTGGCTCCACCTGACTTTACAGCTTCTCCGGGCCTGTACACAAGGTTTCCTTGCCTATTTCTCTCGGATCTCTCCTTTGAAGAGTGCTGTTTGTGTACATTATATGTAGTTGTTGGGGCAGGTTTCTGAGTGCTTCTTGCTTGGGATATAGCCTTAGCAGCATAAACTGCCTTACTCTTTGGCTTGGAAGCACCCCTAGAGATACAAAACAAAGCACGGCCCACTTGCTAGTCAGTGTCTAAAGCAAGCCTGTCACTGTATTTTCCAAGCCACTGTACAATTACAAATTGTACTCCTAGCCAAGTCTCCAGTCTCCATCCCGTAGCTTTGAAAAAAAGCTGTGGAGTGGAGACTAGGGAAACAAGCCTAAGGTAGCTACAATGTACATGTAGTTTTGTGCTCAAGCTCACCAACAGAAAAATCTGCTACACAATTCAAAAGTAATTACAATTAACCCTAAATTAATAACAAAGAAAATTATTGCTAACCTGGAACTCCTTTGCACTTGTCTGGATGATTGGGCACTTGTATATGTGGCTACATCTTCATTACGAGATGTATTACTCTTGTGGGACTGAATCAGTCCTGTAGTGAAAGACATTCATTCATCTTAGCAGTAGGTATATGTATATGTAGTCTCATTCCCACACTTTCCAACGTGCCCCTGCCAAAAAGGAGGGCCTGGCAACTCTAGTGGGTTCAACATGGATCCGTCTTGGGTGTACAAAAACGGAAACGGCCTGAAAAATTGCACTACTATGTAAAGGGCATGTGTTTACCAGCAAGCTTCACTGTCAAATTGTTTAGATGCCTACTAAGCAACTTAATTAATTATGGTAGCTATAGAGGCATCCAAACAGCTGTAAAAACAGCAGGACCAAGGTTGTGGACTGAACACATTGGTAAGTCTGCTATGATAGAGTCATTATACTACACCCTCCCTCTTATGTTTGCTTGACTGCGTGGCTCTGCTTTACATCCGTGTCCAGTGGACCCTAGGACTATCCTTAGATCACCAAGTTACATGGAGCTAGAAGTGCTATCTCCGTGATTCCTTATCTAGGATGTCGAGGTAGCTAACCATGCCCTGTCCTGGAGTACCTATGGAGGCCCAGGCAATCATGTCCTGAATACCAGGGATACCCTCCAAAACAATCCAGTGACTCCCACCCACCACCACTCCTGATTCGAGGTAACGAATCGTATTCTCCAGCTAGAAACAATGGATGAGCATTGCAGTCTGCCTTTGTCAACAACCATGATCCGTATAATGTTTGAGCATGTTGGAAGGTCTGGGACTTAATAAGCAGTAGGCAAAAATATCAGCAGTATATACCTGCAACCTGATTAGTTAGAAAGTGGTACTGCTAAGCATATTCCAAGTATTGTATCCACTCTAATAAAATTAATGTGCCACCTAAATATCTACTGTAATAAACGCAGTAACTTAACAGTGCCACTTGCACTTGAATAGTGTCATTGCAGTAGTGACATTGCATACCTAGGCCTCCAGTGGATGACCTACTCTTGGCTAATCTAGCTTGGATCATAGATAGAAGTACTCTATAATCTACGACTGGATTGGCTAATTCTGTCATAAAAATCTTCCCAGGGGTAAAATATATTCACCTGTTAGATACTTGATTTCATCCAGCAGTTCTTGCTCACTTTCTGAACTCATACCTATTAAATTTTACTATTTTCTGTACAATTTTTAAAAAATTTGCTGCTTATAAGAGCATTCAACTAAAATACGGTACACTATTTATAGCGCAAGCGTGAGTGTTTCACTTACTGGTGCTGGACTAGCGTCTCAATAAGTATACATTGGCGACTGTAGAGCGAGTATTGGTGTTGTACAACAAGAAAGAACGAGATATGTACTCAACGAGAGCAGTTGCGAGTGCGTTCTCCAAGTGTCTGAGTGTGACGACAGTAGTGGGGGCAGGTGCAATTCGCTCTGTAGCCCCGGCTATCTCCAGTACGCCCAAAGCGATTGTCCCAAAGGATGGAAGGCTAGAGAGTAGAAGTCTTATACCATTTTCACCCGTCTCTGCGAGGGCTATAGCTTTGCGTAAGTTTCTACTCTAATTAAAGCCCATTCATTTATTTATGGGTTGTCAACAGTCAAATTACATCTATGACAGACCATTGGACTGGGTGACCAACTTTCAAGGCTAAATTTTGACACAGTCTCACAGTAGTTTTGCATAGTCTCGTATAGCCAGACCCTTGTCTGTCTACGCGACACTATAAGTCTTGCGTGGCACCAGACTGTTAATGGTCTGGCTACACAAGACTAGCCAGACACCTGTGAGACCATGAATGATGGAGAGATACTTGTAGAAGCATATCCGCCTTGCCACCCGCCATTCTAGAGATAGCGTTGCTAAAAGAGTAACAATAATAATTACTAATGTAACTCAGGCCAAAATATCAGGGGAAAATGGTGTAGAGGCTGCTAGAGGGACTAATTTTTGGTTCCTCGGACCAAATTATTAGTTCGTCCAAATTTCTTAACAGGGCCTATCTTTGTCATATAAGGTTCTACATGTATACATGTTCTGACAGAAGCCATGAGTGTACCTCGGGAAGCCTGAACTAGGCACCTAATGTCAGATATCGTAGTGTCAACACCCCAGCTTTGATTTAAGTTTTTCGCTCATTAATGCAATCTTACCTGGTGTGGTGTGTAACAGTAATTACTAATGTACTTTCTTACACACACAGCCAGAGTGCCAGCTCGCTGCGGCCACACAGACCTCTCGGTCCCTGATTTCACAGAGTACAGACGAGAGAGCACTCATGACCGCAACAGCCCAGCCAGTGACATGGGCAGAAGGGCTGCCACCTACGTGATCCTTGCTGGAGGTGGCGTTGCTACTGTTCATGCCACCAAGAACATCGCAGTAGACTTTCTTGCCTCCATGAGCGCTACAGCTGACGTCCTGGCCATGGCTAAGATTGAAGTAGATCTCGCGGCGATCCCTGAAGGGAAGAATGCCATCTTTAAGTGGCAGGGAAAGCCCCTATTCGTTCGGCACCGCACCCAAGATGAAATTGATTCAGTCAAAGACACTGATATATCTAGTTTTAGGGATCCCCAGCATGATGTCGACAGGGTGCAGAGACCTGAGTGGCTGATTCTGATTGGTGTGTGCACCCACTTGGGGTGTGTTCCCATCGCTAATGCAGGCGATTTCGGAGGTTACTTTTGTCCCTGTCACGGTTCGCACTACGATGCCTCTGGCAGAATTAGGAAAGGCCCTGCACCAGCAAACCTTGAGATACCCAAGTATGTGTTTCCAACAGATGACACTCTAGTAGTTGGGTGAGAAAACTGCTTAGAGACTGCTTATGCTCACAGCGTATTTATATCTGTATTCATAGCTGCACCATATGCTATTCCTTGATGTTGTGCTTGTACATGTACATTATGTGGCTGTGTTGGTGAAATAATGTCACATAACTATTGTGGAAAGAGCTATTAGTGCTAAACGCTTAGTGTAAACCATAAGCAACATGGCTGCATTCATAATAAGGTTGCAGTTCTGGGCTGTGGAAATGCATGTGTTCAGATTTACACTTTGGGTTGTGACCAGGAGCGCATAAAAAAAGAGATATTGAACTTCTCCCCTCCCCAAGCTTGATAAAAATGTGTTTCAGGAGATAATTAGTCTCGGGTCCCAGCGGTAGTCTCGTGCTCAGGATCTAGGACCGCTGAATTGTGTGACGTCAGTAATTAATTTCGAGGTTACGTTAATTAAACCCATAATCAAAACGTACCTTTTTTCAAACCTAATAAATATGCTAACATATGTATAGTGGGTGGAGCAGTTAGCTCCGGGCTGTGACCATGTGTGTTCAGGTAGAGGGTAACGTGGTTTGGCAACTGCCACGGTGGTCTCGGACAGTACGGCCTAGGATCCGTCCGTGTTCCTCCCTTGATTCCCAAAGCCTGGCACACTAAACAGACCCGATGGCGATCCCTGTACCATAGCGGATAGGCGCCCGAAAGGCTGAATACTAGTATACTGAACAGAAACAAGCCTTCTTACCGTTGAAAAACTCCACCTGTGCATAAATCTACATCGTGAGATGTTTGCACTCGCATCCAATTTGGAATATATTGTGCGCAACTGCGCAGTTATTGTACAATTGTTTCCAAATTCATATCATGTGGCTTAAAATAGGGGATATAGCTACAACCGGTTTTTGAGGTTTTACAGGTACTTTGTATAGTTATAGGTTATACAGTTTTAATATTATAACTAAGTGTTAAAAAAAATATGGTTTTCGGGTCTATTTTAACAGGTTGTACAGAAGTATGTCGCACACAGTTATGCAGTTTTAGCCTACACAGGAGAAACAACTGAGAAAAAAAAGAAGCCTGTTACCCTCCCTCCCTCCTGGATGGTCAAACTCATAAACAATTCTTTAGACTCGGAGTTCAAGGAAGTGACTTGTTACCAGTCACTTACACTGTCTATGTTAGATCTTGAGGCTTTTTTTCTCCACCCCATAGAGGTCAAACTTACAAACAATTCTTCCCAGGCTTACTGTACTATTTGTGGTATTTCATATACAGACAAACAACTTAACTTGGAGATAAAAGCAATATATTAAGGTTAAATAAACCGATTAATAAATATTTATAGTACAACAAATAAGATTAAGAAAAATAAAATAATATTATTGCCACCCCTCAGTTCTCTAGGGCAGGTGAGGTGTTGGAAGAGAATGAAAGCCACCTCCAACCCCTTGCTTCCACTCTCCTTTGCATGCAATGATTCACCTACAGGGAAGAGAAGAGAGTCGTCCGTTAATACTCTACACATTAGCTACAGGCAAAGCTTCAGTATCTGACTTGCCTGAAAGATAACCTGAACTCCTAAAAAAAAAAATTGCGGATGGTCCACCTCTTCCTCCCTCTTTCCATCCTCCTATTTGAAAATTAGCTACATGCTCAAACTAAAATTAAAGGCACTGAGGGTACAGCTATAAATGCTCAGTTAGAATCTAAAGCTCACTGCTAAAAACAGTTTTGCCTAAACCGAAAGAGAATGGAAGCCACCTCCAACCCCTTGCTTCCATTTTCCATTGCATGCAACTTAAGCTTCACCTGCAGGGAAGAGAAAAGAGATGTTAATACTCTACTACATCATACAGTAGCTACAGGCTAAGCTTCAGTATCTGACTTGCCTAAAAGATAACCTGAACTCTGAAAAAAAAATTGCGGATGGTCCACCTCTTCCTCCCTCTTTCCATCCTCCTATTTGAAAATCAGTGATGCTAAAGGCAACTATAAATGCTCAATTAGAATCTAAAGGCTCACTACTAAAAAATAGTTTTGCCTAAACCTAAAGAGAATGGAAGCCACCTCCAACCCCTTGCTTCCACTCTCCTTTGCTTCACCTGCTCAGACTAGCTAGTTTTTCCCTACCCATAACTGGTGGCACAAATTCCCTACAAACACTACTTTTTCTCTGCTACGTATACCACTACTACACCTAGCTAGCTACTATTAGGCTAGCCTCTGCTAAAGACAGGTTGGGGTAGGGTTTGGAGAAAAAAAATTCTCATCAGTATGTCATGCGCTGTGTGGATCAAGCAACTGTTGTCAGTGTCGTCTGTCTTCCTGGATCCCACCGCTTCAGGCACCTCCCTCTCTGGCCAGCCAGCTTTGGGAAGGCAATGCATATACGCTCCCTCCCCATGCCTATAGCAGCTTATACTACAGGAAACTTGAAGCACAAGCTGTTTACCTTACACCACTAGCTTGTACAGCCTCACTCACCCAGCGAACATTGTGGCCCAGCCCAGAGATCTAGCTAATGTTGAGCTGCTGCTTGTACAGCCTCACTTACCCAGCGAACATTGTGGCCCAGCCCAGAGATCTGAGCTGCTGCTAAAATCAAACACTATAGAAGCAGGCTTCATAACTTAGTAGCTATGTACCTTTGCAATGCTAGTGCTATGCAGGGAAGATGCTGGTAAGTTGCATGCATTTGAAACTCTTAGTGAATTTTTGTACCACCAGTAGCTACCCCACATGCAGCTAAGCTACAGCATGCACCCACATGCACCTTAAGTCACATGCAAATTTAATGTTAAATGCATGCAAACACTTCCTTTACTTTCTCCACCGTCAGAGACACCAGGTCATCATCAGTCACCCCAGCGGTCAGCTCCAGTCACCCCTTGGAAGAGAACAGACACCAGTAGCTACCTCTAGTCACATTCAAGCATGTTTATTTAATTCCTACAGATATCTACTCTCCTACAGAAACAGCTGATTAACTCTCAGGAACCATGCATAGATGTATTACTATTACATATATAGCACACATACACGTAAGGCTAGCTATGACTAAAGCTCTTGTAATAATGCTACTGTAGTGTAATCCATGCACACAGTAAATCTAGTGAATAGAAATCTTACATCATGACCGCCACGGCTCTCTGAGATATCAGTTCACCTCTATCCACCATCACAGAATCCAGTCATCGCCGCCAGTCACCTTTAGGGATAGTGAAGCAGGTATCAGCTAAGTCACATTCAAGCATGCTTATTTACTACAGATATCTACTCTCCTACAGAGACAGCTGATTAACTCTCAGGAACCATGCATAGATGGATTACTGTTACGTATATAGCACACATACACGTAAGGCTAGCTATGACTAAAGCTCTTGTAATAATGCTACTGTAGTGTATTCCATGCACACAGTAAATCTAGTGAATATAAATCTTACATCATGACCACCATGGCTCTCTGAGATATCAGGTCACCTCTAGTCACCATCACAGAATCCAGTCATCGCCGCCAGTCACCTTTTTAGGGACAGTGAAGCAGATATCAGCTAAGTCACCCTCCAGAGACCATCAGTCCACACTCTGTATTACCCTCAGGGGGAGCACCATCTTGCCACCATCTCTGGGCCATCTTGCCACCATCTCTGGGTCGTCTTGCCACCTGACTGGATCACCATAATACTATGCATACATAGATGCACAATCAGCAAAGATAAGTAGCTGCTATTAACTTCACACTTTAGTTAGAGCAGTGACTACAGTAGGCATTACCTTCTATCAGCTCACATTCTGGAGAAGTCAGGTTATCGTCAGGAAGTCACTGATCAGAGCTGTCTTGCCAGCACCCTCAGCTACCTAAATGGACCATCATATATAAATATTTTAGCATACAGAGATGCACAGTAAGCAAAGATAAGTGGCTGCTGCTGACATAATAGTTTAGCTAGGGCAGTGATTACAGTAGGCATTAGCTACCTTCTATTAGCACACATCCAGGTCATTGTATGGTAGGACAGTTATCAGCGTCTGGCCACCATCAGATCTAGAATCTAGCTACCTGAAGGAGACTTGATACATTTGGAAGCACGCATAATTAAATATGAAACAATGGACATGTAGCTAATGTAGCTACATTATTCTACATTTCTAACCTTGTCAAAACTAGCTAGTTACCCCACACAAGAACCTCACTAACCAACCAACCAGCTGGCCGGCCAGCCAAGCAACCAAGCGACTGACCAAGCAACCAACCAAGCAACCAACCAAGAAACCAACCAAGCACCAACCTCAAACCTCATTGTACCTGACCTTTACACGATGGCCATCACAACGGCCATCAATACCGTAGCTTTTACCATGCCCTGGTATATTTATACCTGCCCTCAATAACATTATACAATAGATATGTACTTAACCTGATTACCGTATACGTACTTATTTTCGTGGAACACAAAGTTTCGCGTACTACCGCAAAATTTAATGCGAGCGAGCTATATACGACACGTATCCGCGAACATTTTGCGCTAAGGTTTCGCAAAAAATTTAGTTCCGCGAAATTAAGTACGTATGCGCTACCAAGAACGTTGTACCAAGGATCCTTGGATGTACCAACCTCAACCAATAACCATATTAGCTACGCAATAACGTACACACGACTGAAGGTAGGATTCAGACTTGGGCGGTAGAGCTGCAGGCATGTCCTGTGTCATCTTGTCTTCTCCGAACGTCTTAATTTCTGGCGCCTGGAGTCATTAGGTTGTGGACTGGGAAAAAGAATAATATCCATGTATGTAGAAAAACTCATGGCATGAATTCAAATTCAAAACTTGACATAATTATAACGGTGTACAAGAACACTTACTGCTGCTGGAGTCAGGGAGAGTGCTGCCGCACCGCGGGACTCGACGTCTATCTTTCGGCACTGAGTAGCCAAATCTAAAAGTGAGAGAAACTTAAATTTAGATGCAGCTGTCTCAGTAAAAATACCAGGTGGTTCAAACACTCACCGCAGCTGGCAGGCTAGCCATGTCGGCCACGGTGCGGTAATTGCAGATGGACGGTGTGTGCCAGGCTTTGTTGCAACTGGAGGTAGGATTCAGACTTGGGCGGTAGAGCTGCAGGCACGTCATCTGGTCTTCTCCGCACAATAGTTGAAGCAACTCAGAGCGTCATGTAGAGCGGTAGCTACCAAAGTAGGCTATAGCTAGCCTGGATCTCTTGAAGATAATTTCTTGCAGCATACTTTTCGACTGAACTCGCTAGTAGAACAAGAGCACTTCGGCCGAGTTGACTCTTTATATTCCACGTGGTGGAACTTCCCGCGCATTTTTCAAGCGCGCGCGGTTAATTCCATATCGTAGACTTCATGTCGCCTACTCCCGAGATCCCGATCCCCGATCCGGCGCCCAGACTTGGAACGAGACTAGATGTCGCCATGTCTCAGCCATGTCCAGGCAATAGTACCTTGGCTCCTCCCCCTCACCTAGCCTGACGCCTGAGAATAACGGGGTATAGCAGCAGCAGCAAGATGAAGAGGAGAGGCCCAAAGCAACTACCGAAAACCTCTAAAACCCTAACTCTGTACAGCCTTTTACCAACCTCCTCTACCACTGAAAACGTTTTAGAACCTCTAAAACCCCTACAACCCTGAAACTCTGTACAACCTTTACCAAGCTCCTCTACAACCGCTGACAACTACTGAAAACTTTTAAAACCTCTGAAAACCTTCTAAAACCTGTACAACCCCTGAAACTCTGTACAACCTTTTATCAACCTCCTCTACCACCGCTGACAACCACCATACAACACCTGAAACTCTGTGCAACCCTCCACAACCCCTAAAACTATCTACAACCTTTACCAACCTCTACAGCCAGGTATACCCAAATTGCACTGAAGCAAAAGACGCTAGATAGGCTGAAGGTTTGGCCAGCCAGAATGACCTACCTTTTTGCCCCTTAATGTACAACTGGCCTAGGGTTTCATGGGGAGAAGAGACATGAACCTCAAGAGGTTGAACATACAGTGGCATGTGCTGAACCTCAAAAGGATCAAAATGCCACCTACATGCACGATGACTGAATCAGAACCAAAGTGCGCTAACCCCAAAATCAAAGTACTGTGAGCAATCACCAGTTGCTCTTAACAGGCACTTACAGGTTGCAATGTTAAGGGAGGCAGTGATAATAATAATAATAGACTTGGGTACAAATTTTAATCAAAGCTAGCCAAAAAATATAGTAATGTAGCTGAGCCTGAGTAGGAGGTTGAGGCAGCTGTGCATGTCATAGAAAATCAAGATAGTCAAAATAAGAGGAGCAGAGACTGCAATACACACAATGCATGTAGCTAACGGTCTGAGTGGGAAATTGAGGTCGTATTAAAAGCAGATTGAACCTGCGTATGAAAGCCCGAGTATGAGTTTGCAACAGCCAAAAATACCAAAAAGCCTGAATAGCAGCTAGAGATAGCTACAATATCTACATCAAAACTACATGGTGTGCTTGCATGTGGACATTCAGACTCGGAAAAAAAGTGTATGCTTGATCGCTATCTCTAACTTATAGGCTTTCAATATGATATGTATCCTTGGGGCTAACCCCACCCTGGTTCTGAGCCCTTCAATTATTATATGCACACACTTGTGTTCAAGGTATGAAAGAATGATTTATAAAGAGAACTATAACAAAAACAGGGAATTTGCTAACGTAAGAATAATAGCAGCTGTAAATATTGACAAACAATAGGTATAAAAATCATCTGATTGAATCACGCCAATATGTGCTGTGTGTAAAAATTCACAAAATTAATGGTATAAAAATCATAACAGATATAAATGGTGGTCTTAGCTAGCTAATCATGTCTAGTGTAGATTCGAAGGAAAAGTGCATCCTATACAATAATTTGATAAGAAATCAGCTGCTATAGCAGATGCACTGATGACACACATAATAGTTGTTCTCAGATGTGCCGACAGGAGTTCAAGTGCTTAGCTATCAAATGGACTGTAAGAGTAGCTCACTGTACAGCCGGTATTCATATCTCAGCCTGAAAAAATGATCAAGTGAAAGGAGTTGTATAAAGAAGCTACTACCGCTTTTGGGCTGCAACATTCATTCTAATTATTTGAACATTCTAAATATATGGACAGGCAGATAGTTGGCACAATGACATGCAACATCTCACCAAGCAAATTCAAATCACCACTGAAGTTCTATAAATATGAAGGGCTCAGAACCATAGTGCATGGACTAACCCAAAATCAAGTATTGAAAATTGTAACACGTAAAAAAAACATGCATAGCAAATGAGCAAATGACCAATACACATTTCAAGAGTATTCTCAAGTTTGGGGATACGAAATTCAATATTTGTGGGTTAGACCACTCTTGTTCTGAGCCCTTCCATTTATAATTACAGCAGCTACAATTCACTATACATGCGGAATCACTCGAGCGCCTTTAGCTTACCTTTCAAGTACTTTCTCAAAGTGTGTCCTGACCTCTCCCACTGTCAGCTCCACAACCTCTTGGTGAATGTACTGTTTGCAAAGCAGACATAAAGGTAGGCATGTTAACAAACCAACTGTCTATACAGGGTTCTATCTACTGGGGGAGGGAGTCCTCCCCCCCCCCCCCCAAACACTCCAGCTTCCCCAAAAAACTTTTGGCCAGCTGCATTTTTTAAAAGGTATTGACCATGATCTTGAATATAGGTAACAAGTTGTCGATTAGGTGTTTCTTTGTTCAGAGTATATAGTGGAACAGCTAATACACTTGTTGTCCACTGGCGTGCTATGTCAAAATGAAAGGGTATGTGTGGCCAAAACATTCTACGCTAGTTTTGTGTTGTGTATTGTTTGTCAGACTAATGATTGCGTAATAATAGATAGAAAAACATTTTCAGTTAGTTCTGGTTTCTTGTAATCAATATGTTAAGGTATTTAACTTTTGCTGCTATACTGCAACCTTCCACATGGCACATCAATGCGTGTAGATGTGCTTGTTGCTATCCTTAACTCTGACTGTGGCGTGCAAGATAAAACCCTCATTGAGAAACCCAGGGGTGCTCACAGGCTGCAGTGAGGCTGTCCTCCTGAAGTAACACCGCTCTTCCTCGTCCTCATAAATGGGGTGCAGCTGCAGGATACTGGGATGAAGAGAGGGGTTGGGGACGAAGGGGGCTATTGTGATCTCGACCACATAGCATGGCATCAGGATACCCTGGGAGAGGGGAGGAGGGGAGAATTGCGGTGCAATACACATTCATTACAAATACCTTGAATAGAAGCATTTGCATAGTTAGTGTGTATTAATATGAGTGCAAATGTCTTCGCAGGTCTTATAGACCTATATAGCTGTTAGCCTTGTTTTCAGGCTCTCCCATCCTCCTTGTTTTTTCCGTACAATTATTAGGGGAGAACTCGAGGAACAAGGCTTACCTTTCAAGTACTTTCTCAAAGAATGTCCTGAGCCTTCCCAGGGATCAGTCCACAACCTCTTGGGGGTATGCAGACCCCTATTGCAAACAGGGCAGGACAGGAAGTTAATAGCACTAGTGCATACATGGTACTCCATGCAGAGGGTCTCGCGGGAATTGAGTTGCATTACGCTGCTCAGCTGATCGTTAACGCATTCAGCCAGTCCGAGGCTTTGAGAATGGCAATCATCACTTTCCTGTTGGCGAATCAGCCTTACGTGCTGTCGATGAACCTCCCGCCGATATCCCCTCCTCTCCCCACTATCACTACTTCTCTGTTACTGCAAACGTAGCCTCCACCTCTCTGCAGGCGACTCCATCGTAGTGCACGCACACGCTCCCTTCTTTGGATAGTGCACTGCACGTGCAAGCAATGCTACTCCCACAGGAAATATGTTTGCAATAATTGCATTCCTGTAGCGTTACTTACATACATACACGGACTGTCCATGCAACATGATTAGTTGCCTTCCCGCTCGCCAATCAAGAGTCAGCCAGCTGTGAGAGTGACAGGAACCGTCCCTATCACAGTAACTATGAAACAACTGCTGTTCCCTTGCCAGCTTGTCAACATACTCCTGTGTGTACCATTGTACTATATGCCACTATAGCTACGTGCACAGTGGAAATCAATGGAAGTTTGAAGGCTAGAGTACATCAAAGCTACTTGTATTGTCTAGACAGTGAAGAAGTGGTGGGTGGGTAAGTAATGTTGTGGTAAAGTACACTATAAAATTGCTGAGTCAGCACTCTTACTGTATGTTTAATTCAAGCTACACCAAGCTGATCTATTCTTGAGCTGCATTTAGCTTAGGCTGATATGTTGATGAGCACAACCTTGGATGATACGTGTGAACCGCTGAACGATAACCCGGCACTTCCCGCATTTTTTAAATATGGATGCTTCAAAGACATGTATCTCTGGATCGCTACGCACTATCTAATGAAACGTACGCTGTTTATGTAGGAGGTATTGCTGCAGCAATAACCCGGAAATGAAGCCTTTCAGTCACACCGCAAAGAAGGTATGGGATCACATTCGCGGAATTTTCGATCGCTCGGCGATTCTCCAAAAATGACGGTGCTACCAAGGCTTGTAGCACAGAAATGGAGAGAGCTGCTGACTTCTAGTGTGGGATTCCTTTAATTGAACGTTTGTACTTGTACCATACAGAGAATCATTCATGTCTCGCTAATGGTTGACGAGATATTATAATATCTGATATTACATTTGATAATGTGTGGGCTAGAAGTACAAAAGGATGGAGATATATACTGCTCAGCCTCTGGCAGAAATCTGTTTCAGCTTATTTGGCCCCAGAGTTCACGATTATAATGCCAATTAGAATGGTCATATTAGGCCACTTTAGGTGAACCATAGGTATTAAATTAATTAGGTTAGGAAGCCATTGGTCAGTTATTTGGCCACAGAGTTCATGATTATGATGCCAATTAGAATGGTCATATTAGGCCACTTTAGGTGAACCATATGTATTAAAATTAATTAGGTTAGGAAGCCATTGGTCAGTTTTTTTGTCTCGGCACTATTCCAGAGACTGCTAGAGACCAGACCAGTGAAGACCACCATGCAGAGATCATGGAGCGGAGACCGCCAGAGACCAGTGAACACTGCTAGAGACTATTAACTGTAGACTACCCGACACCAGCAGAGACCAACAGAGACCAGCACAGACTACCAGAGACCATCAGAGACTACCAGAGACCATCAGAGACTACCAGAGACCATTGGAGACTGTCAGAGACCATTGGAAACTATCAGAGAATGTCAGAGACCAGTGGAGTGTCATGCTATACATACTTTGTTGCACTACATCTACATTACATCATCTCACTACTCTCTACATCTGCCATCTGTCACCAGGATACTGCTAATTAAAGAATGTCTGTCTGTAATTGTGCCAGATTTGCACATGCCCATTAGCCACTGTAGCAATAGTAACACTCAGCTACAGTGTGCCAGTACTTGAACCCGCTGTGCCAATATCCGTGACCTGTATTATATCCACAGACCAATTATTTGCCAATATACCAAATACTGGCACATACACTCCCTGATCCACCCATGCACTGTGTTTGATCACTCAAAGCTTTTTTGCCAAATTGGGTATTTCCAGCCCACAGAGGGGGTTCCCTTATAATGTAGTGATAGCGTAGCATGGCCAATAATCGCAATGTAGGGGCTCAGAATCTCAGCTAGCATTATATGCATTTTCTTTTGTTAGTCCTCCCAAGGCACGTATTCAAAATGGAGTCTAGCAGTTCCGTGGATGCCGTCTTCGAACATGTAGCACATAAAAAAATCAGAAGTCTAGAAGACTTTCTATAGCTGAATTGCAATTTCACTCTCACCAAAGAAATGTTGCAATTTTTTTTGCAGACTACAGTTATCAGAGCAGGAACAAGACTCTCAAAAACCCACCACTCCAGTGGGCAGCATAGTCCCTACAGCAGCTTGGTGCAGCCTCACGTACTGCAGTCAATTCAATGTATATGCCAATGATGGGGGTGAACAAGATCCATTGAAATTTGTATATTATGATACACCCACCGAACTGCTCTAGGGACAGTGTTGCCCACTAGAGGGGTGGATTTTTACTCGACGAGTAGGTCTTATATGTATACTATAGCAGGGGGTTATACACAGGGGTGGGTTGGGCTTAGACAGTACCTTATTGTAGAGTCTCACAGTTTCCTTGTCACACCAGCAGTAAGCAGACGTCCTGAGTAGGTGGCCCTTACAGCGGAGCAGATGGTCCGACTCTTGGTCGGTGTTGCAGGAGCTGTAGGCACTGTGTTTGTGTGTGTGTGTGTGTGTGTGTGTGTGTGTGTGTGTGTGTGTGTGTGTGTGTGTGTGTGTGTGTGTGTGTGTGTGTGTGTGTGTGTGTGTGTGTGTGTGTGTGTATGTATATGCATGTGTATGTGGGTGTGTATGTATATGTATGCATGTGTATGTGGGTGTGCACATGTGGATATGTATTTGTGTGTGTGTGTGTGTATGCATGTGTGTGTGTGTGTGTGTGTGTGTATGTATGCATGTGTATTTGGGTGTGTGTGCCATGATATCATGGAGTACGGTACTGAAAAAAAAATGGCTGCCCCGTTGAAGCTGCACAAAATGATAGGTTCAAAACTCTACTTTAGATGTAGTCATAAGCCTTTATGAACCATGCCTGTCATTCTCGATCAACAACAAGACTGCTAATGTTGCTGGAGAGCACCACTGAAGTACCACATCTGTAAGTCGCTAAACTGCGATCGTAATTACAATGATTACACACGAAGAAGCGGCATTTCTCCCAGGGTATTGCACACACACCATAGCATTCTCAAACAAATTGAACTGTTCGGCAGTGATTATCAAGCATTTTAGGTGAGTACTTGCCACTGCATGCTGTTGTGTTCCATTCTGTTCTGCATAACAAAGATTAAGGCTACACCAAAAACACACCCTCGAGCACGAGTTGTTCTGCTTGGATGATTATTAAAGAACAGGTACAACTGCTAAACCAGTGTAGACCATACTTTACGTGTAACCTCCATGATGTGCATTAAATGGAGTCAGTACCCCTTCGCTCTCACTGCCACATTGCCATGCAGTTGTTTGTGGTGGCCTTTGAACTATACCTGTCCCTCCCTTACACGCCACAATTAAGTTGTGAATGAACTATGGTACATCACGCATTGTTTAGCTATTATCACCTGAGGATAATACATGCCCAGTAGCAGTTACTGTCTGAGCTAATATTTGAGGCTAAATACACTGTTATGTGTGAGCCTTGCCACAAAGTAGAACGACACTTCCCCCCCCCCCCCAAAAAAAAACAATTACAAAGAAAAAGAAAAGAAAGACATAAGTAAAAGAAAGACATAAGGAATGGAATCTTCAACAAGACTGATATTTCATATCTAAAAACCAGCCGGGTATTTTTTTACACAAATCATTCAACTGAAGGTTATGTTCAGCAACAGGTTAGTCTTAGCTTAATGCAGCTGTAGAATGGATCAGACCATAGACAGTCTCATCGTGTAGCGAAAGTGCTGACGCAGCAATTTCGTAGTGCGCTAGCTTCCAGTTAGCAAATCTCGCCAAGACAGAACTATCATCGTTACCTACCACTCGTTCGCCGTCTAGGCAACACAAAACTAACCTAGCTTGACGTACCTTGGCCTATTGAGCCCGCAAACGTTCAGTAGTTTCCACTGCGCTCGTGGCTATACTGGCATAGTAACGTAATGACGTAATTTAGCGCACGTGAACACACACACACACACAGACAGAAAACATGAAAGCAATCTTAGGACCAGCCGGGCGCGCGCTTTGCGCGCGTATGGGGCGCCATCTGTGTCAAAACTATAAATAATCCTCCAAATATAAATGGAGTGCTCCATATACAAATGCAGTGCTCCATATACAAATGCAGTGCTCCATATACAAATGCAGTGCTCCATATATATATATGGAGTGCTCCATATACAAATGCAGTGCTCCATATATATATGGAGTGCTCCATATACAAATGCAGGGGTCCATATATATATGGAGTGCTCCATATGGAGTGCTCCATATACAAATGCAGTGCTCCATATACAAATGCAGGGGTCCATATATAAATGTGGTGTTCTATTTATAAATTGCAGTGCTCCACTTGTATATGTATAAACCAGATATAAACACGGCGCTGAATGTATAAATGCAGTGATCCATTTACATATGGAGTGCTCCGTTTGTATATGTAGTGCTCCATTTACTAGACGATTGGAGGCGGGGCCAGGTCGTCACGTGCCTGTCCAGTGATTAGCTAGCCAGCAGCACGCGGTTTCGTTCTGGACTCGACTGTGGACGGTGGCATGATGGCTACAAGGCCATCGCGTGCCAGGCTGGCCCGGGACTTCCCCCTTGGGAAGGGAATGTGCTTGTTCTTCCCCATATATCTCGAGGGTAGGCAAACTATGTCACGGTCCCACGTCTTGATTGTCTTAGGTTTCTTTGCTCTTGAGTTATGTTCTTCTCCTTTTCTCCGCAAGAACGATGAAGGGAGGATGGCTGATGCCCGCCTCCTGTAAATACCATGTGTGAATTAGATCATGTTAGCAATACGTGCAGCAGTCTCAGGTAGAAATTCAAAGAGAATTATATTAAAATTTCTGGGATAGCCAACGTACCGATTGGGAGCGCTTCCTGCACTACCATCAGTGTTGGCGCCGCTCAGTGCAGGGGAAGGCTGGGTAGTCGCACCGGAAGGCTGGGTGGAGGGTGGACTCGCATGCTGTGCTATAACAACTGCCAGGGCACTCGATAGAGCCTGGATATTTGGATTCGCAGGGCCTGTAGCCATCATGCCACCGTCCACAGTCGAGTCCAGAACGAAACCGCGTGCTGCTGGCTAGCTAATCACTGGACAGGCACGTGACGACCTGGCCCCGCCTCCAATCGTCTAGTAAATGGAGCACTACATATACAAACGGAGCACTCCATATGTAAATGGATCACTGCATTTATACATTCAGCGCCGTGTTTATATCTGGTTTATACATATACAAGTGGAGCACTGCAATTTATAAATAGAACACCACATTTATATATGGACCCCTGCATTTGTATATGGAGCACTGCATTTGTATATGGAGCACTGCATTTGTATATGGAGCACTCCATATATATATGGAGCACTGCATTTGTATATGGAGCACTCCATTTATATTTGGAGGATTATTTATAGTTTTGACACAGATGGCGCCCCATACGCGCGCCCGGCTGGTAAAAAGCAACCGAACAAGGTAGGAATGACACCACAATACCTTTACGAATTCCCATGATATTTTTCCAACCGCACACACACCAGGATAATCTTTATCCATTTGTGATTAATATTACGTATATACAAATGCGCTTTTGAAAAACAACACCTGCAGGCTGTGCACATCACAATCCAACATCCCGTCATCCCATGCAACAAGCACAAGACCTGGTTGTCAAAGATATAGGAATGGAAATCCATAAAAGTACTGTGGTGTCATTGCTACCTTGTTTGGTTACTTTTTGGCGATTCCATCCCTATTTGTCTGTCTTTTCAAAATGTTTTTTTAATTAATTGATAATTTTAATAAGGCAAGTTTTATTTTAGGGTTTGAGAATTGGAGCAGGGATGATTTTAAAGCATTATTAAAGCTAGTTAAGAGCTTTGTATTACTGATATGGGAGACTAGGAAGAAGGAATTGTATGGTGATCAGGATTGTGTGGTCTCTGGTTGTTCTTGCTCTTGTCCTCTGACTGGAGGTAGGGATGAGGCTATTATGCGGGCATAGTTTCCGGCATAATCGGTAGTTCTACAGAGGGAGCATAATGCGGGAATAAACGGTAGAAATCAGGCATAATTGACCTTTTGCATGTGGAAAAAATGGCTACCAGCAGCAGCGGTGACACTCGTGCCAGTTTTTTCTCTGTTAAAGAATTCATTTGGTGAGCAGCAAGACAACTCACTCCAGGACTACATTGAATGTTCGTTAATGATACAGTATAATAAGCACTGAACTCACACTCTTTCATCTGGACTACTGAATTTATGTTCTGTAACGTCTATTGTTATTTGTGTAAAAATAGTGCTAATGTTTGTTTTTTTAATGAAATTTTTGTGAGCATAATAGAGATATTCAAGAGCATAATAGGGATCATTAAAAGCATAATCGGACATACTCTGGAGCATTCTGGAATAGCATAATCGGCAAATTTTTTAGCATAATAGCCTCATCCCTAACTGGAGGTCTTACAAGCTCCGCCTGCGTCTGTGGGTGCGTGGTCAATGGCGTAAGCGCTACTGCAGCAACATGAGTATATTATTATTACAAATTAAAATCTAAATTGAATTGGAACTGGAACCACTTACCAATAGTCTCTTATCTACAGCAACAATTGGAACTTAAAGCACTTTAAAAACCAAGCAGCCTCTTATCATGGAAGGACTTCAAAACTTAAGCAATAGTCTCAGAATCAATGCACACTTGGAGTGAATGAGGCAAACACAGTCTAGCTGGCTTCTTGGCTAGGGTGCTTACAGTGCACACAACCATTGCCAGTCCAGCCAATGGCCAGGTGATTGAACTGCTAGAACAAGAGTTGGTTGGTGAAGAGAGTTCCGTTATATAGTAGAGAAATCACTCTGTTATGGACGTCCTTGGGACCAACATAATTCCTGGGGCGTCCATATTTTAGTGGTCACATAATACACACCTCATTCTAAGCCCCCCTCCCAGCAGAAATATTAAAAAGGGAAAAAAACATTTTTTTGGCATTGAGCCTCCAAGCGGCAAAATATCTGCACTAAAAATTCTGGGAACAATTTATGAATAAAATAATTGAACTCATCCCTAGTGGTGTGCAATCCCCAAGTCTAGCTCTCCATCCCACGATCTAAACTGGAGCTTTAGAGAAAAATTAGGAAGAGCTTTTTTTTGAATTTCTCATGATAAGATTTCTCTAGGCTTTAAATCCAATTGAGATCAGGCCAATGAGTACAGTGACACAAAAATGTGAAATACGCCACACATAGTAGCAAGAAAATATAATTATTAATAGTTAACTATATACATCAGTTTTCACTGTACACATTCTGCTGTCCAATTTCGCTATTCAAGAACCACAATTTTTAAGGCCTAGCCCATTCCTATACATAAAGCCCCCCTCCCCCTCCCTCCCTATGCATAAGGCCATCTCAGAGTGTAAACAACATTTGTAAGTATGAGTTAGCTTCGTCCCCAGGCTCTCTGCGTGTTTCACACTTGTGAAACGCACACGTGGGCCTGGGAACGAGGCTAAGTATGAGTAGCAATTTTACTATAGTTATGTAAGACTTAAACAACAATCGCTTCCAATGGCTTCATTCTTGTATAAGGATAGTCCACAATCTAATTCATCAGTCACGTACGCCAGCATAGGCTGCACGACTCCGCATGACCTCTGACCACCAGCTGTGACGGCTCAATGACCCCACATGACTGGCCTTCTGGTGTGAAGCAGACAGGCATGCAATAATAGCAGCATGCTAATGATAATACCATCCTGCCAGCTAGCTAGAAAGGAAATAGAGGAGAATACAGGAAAAGGTAGCATGCAGTGTGTTACCCACAATCTAATAGTAGTCAGCTCTAACAAGGACACTACTTTTGATCTCCACTGCTTACAAATGTGTACTAAAAATAGTGGCAGTCTCGGAAAACGAAAAGTTCTTATCTCTGAGGAATACAGAGATGGCCTTGTGCATAGGCTAAGGGGAGGAAATAATTTTCTAAGCACTGAAGGTACAGATGTTGAAACTGACATGGAAGTTGCATGCTCTGTATTCCAACTGGTCATCTTTTACCACTAAAGAAGTGTATACACATTACCAAAGGCCTAGTTTCTATATAAGGCTACAAACCACCTGGTATGTATTACACATGAGCTAATAGACTGATGAGTTACATTTAGCAGAGAAGGGTTTCACATCTATATTTCACACAGATGGGGCCTAAACAATACCTAAACAAGCTTGATATTTCATATCTAACTAGTGCATACATGGTATTCCATGCAGAAGGCCTCGCGGGAATCGAGTTGCATTACGCTGCTCAGCTGACCGTTCAGCCAGTCCGAAGCTTTGAGAACGACGATCCTCATTATCCAGCTGCCGAATCAGCCTTACCCGCTGTCAACAAACACAAACCCCTGCCAATGTCCCCTCCACTCCTCGCTACCACTCTTCTGTGTTGCTGCGCACGTGGCCTCCCTAATCGCCACCAGCTCTCTGCAGGTGAGTCCGTCGTAGTGTATGCTTACCTTTCACTGGCACTGCACGAGCAAGCAATGCCGCGCCCCCACAGGAAATATGCTTGCAATAATTGCATTCCTGTAGCAATACAAACGCAGTCTCAACTTGCTTCCCGCTCGGCAAAACTAGCAGGGTATTTTCACATAAATTATCCAATTGAAAGTTGTACTCAACAACAGGTAGGTCCAAGCTAAACGGAGCCATGGAATGGATGGATCAGCTTGCACAGCTTTCAGCGAAAGTGCTGACTCAGGAATTTCGTCCTGCCAAAACAGAAGTCTCATTGCTACCTACCACATTTTGACCATCTAGAAACTAAGCTAGCTTGATGTGCTTTAGCCTCCTAGGCCTTCTCGTGGCTAGCTACAGTAAAGAGGCATAGTAACACAATGACGTAACTTGGCACACGCGATACGTGCGGACGCACAGACATACAAACTATCATGGAAAATTTAAAGCAATCTTAGCAACCAGCTGGGCACGCCCTTCGTGTGTGCCCGGCTGGTAAATACGTACCAAACAAATTTGAATCGCGGTTTCCCCTCTTGAAAACTATTCCCACCTGCTCTCATTTTCACCCCTTTGTGTACAATTTCCAAAATTTCCCAAGATAGAAGAACCTGGGTATGAGACTAACTACTGACAAACCTGTCAGAGCAGTCCCCAACCACCTCCTGGAGTGGCTCAGCATCACCCTCCTTGTCCACCACAGGCACAAACTCAACCTACATGGCCAGATGGTGGGAAGCAGTATATGAAATTGACACTTTCCAGATCAAAGATTTCTCTAGAGTATCAGATTACAGCATTGTGTAGGAACTACAGAACTATATACCTAGCTGGCCAGAGGCTATTGAGTGGTTGCATCTATGTCTGGACAACACATGACTAATGTGTGGTATAAAGAACATTGTGTTCAATGGCAGTTAAATGAAAGATGTTGCAATACACACGCAGTAGAATCAGAAGCACATAACGTCTCATTGTCCACTTCTCGCGTCATTACACGCTCCTGACAGAATTTATCCTTGCCTAAGGTCAAGGGGACAGGATGGACGACAGGAGTTAAATTGTGTGGGGGGACAGAAGGAATCTCTGGGACCATCCTGTAGAGTGCCCTAGAGACTAGGGGACAGGATGGACTACAGGGATTGAGGCCCTTGTGTGCGACAGTAACAATCCCCGGGACCATCCTGGACCGTCCTATATACATGGAAACTTCCTTAAGCTGTCCCATGGACTCCTTATGTGTTAGTTGACATGGGACAGTCCAAGTGGGATAAGGGAAATTATGGTAAACCTGAACATGAATGTTTATAATCACTGGGGTGCATTGTTGGCATGCAAGAATGGAGATTCAAATACACTAGCTCACAGCAGCTACAGCAAACCCTCAGTAGTCAGTACATATACTTTTCCCTTAACAGAGAAAGTTTGTCAATGGAGACTACAATGTACATAACTATTATGACTTAATATTGGCCATAATATTATTGGTTATAAATACATGAAAGCTGTGATGTAAACTGTAATGTCTTGGGAAACCCAAAGCTCCTATGTGGGGGGAAGTACCTCACATCATCACCATCAGCATAAGGAAGAGACAGCTGTGTGATCCTTTTACCCTCTTAGCCTCCTCAATAATGCAGAGAGAAATGGGAGAGCCTGGCGATATTACGGGAATGGAAGCTCCAGCTGTACTTTTCTTCTGAGTCTACTGGCAGCTCGTGCTGGGCGTCATCCAAGAGACAAGAAGCCCGAAAATGGGTGAAAGCTACTGAATAGAGATTCTGTCGTGGAGGGCTTGTAGGTTCCTGACACAAGTACGACCTTTTCCTGCCACATAAAGGGACTAGCGTATCCTCAGTAGTAGTATGTAATCCTCTTTGCCAATAAACTCAGACAAATTAAAAAGTGCAGTTGCCATCTAATGCGTCCATTCACGTGATATCAAGTTCTGTTTTTATGCAATTATATGACAAAATAGACAAGGCTTTCCCATTCCGTTCTGCATCATTGAGTCGGTAGAGCTTGGGAACGAGGCTATGACCTCTCAGAGTGCAGTTACCTAATGAGCAATATTGAGAAGGCTTTACGATAGCCATTACTAAGACGGCCTTCAGCATAATGGCATGAGAGTTACAATCTACAGTCAATTAATTAAGGCCGGCCCGAGCAATGCAAAACACTGCTTGGCTGGCTACACACTCCTATGAGCATGAAATAGGTACGTACATGTACATACACGAGGGCAGTAGTGAACAGTGATGTGCAGTGCAACCTCATTTCCAAGCTCCACTGCACAATGTTTTTTTTTTACACACCTGCCCATGTTTTTTTCAACGTACAAAAAAAATGCTGGGCAGTGGTGTAGACATAAACAAATATTAAAGGTGTACCCACTTCACCCTCTCTTTACACTCAGCAGTGCAGACTGGTTTCTTACTAGGCTTCCTGACCCAACTACATCCAGCAATTTTACATACAACATGACTTATTTTCCAATGGCTTCACTTTAGTTAATTCATCAGTCACATACACTGGCATAGCTGCAGACACCTCATGACCATGTTCTCTAAACCGCCAGCTGTGAGGGCTCCATGACCCCACATGACTGGCCTTCTGGTGTGCAGCAGACAGGCATGTATTAATAGCAGCATACATAGGTCCATAAAAGGTTCTTTGCTAAAAATAATACCATCCTGCCACTAGAAAGGAAATAAGAGGAGAATATAGGAAAAGGTAGCATGCATGGGAGGCCACACTTGAAAAAAGGCATGACGCGCACCCATGAAGTTGGTTGGTTGGTTTGGAGGTTCAGCAAAAAAAGGTCCTCAAAAGATGGGGATTTTTTTGCTGACAAGAGTTTAGGGTTTTCAGACAGGCTAAACTATGCTGGAGCCAGCTGGAGGCATCTTTATTAAATACTGATTTGTTATTGTGATTTGTAGTTCTTTGAAGCTAGTGTTTTTTACAGTAGAGGATAATTGGCACTCGACCTGGGCGGGGCAAGATGGGTCACGAGCTAGCCAGCCTGTCGCGAGAATAACAACTAACCCAGAAGCATGCATAACAATACTGTTGCAAAAAGCTACGAAAAAGCGACTGGTTTTTGGCAGGTTGTTGTGTCTATGTACAACATAGCTGACTTCAAGTTCAGAACCGTCGCGACTCAATACAAGAGCTCGAGTACTACTGGGACCGGCAGCCGAGTCAAGATCGGTTTCGACTGAATCACTCCGGATTTGTGCTTCTGGCCTTGGAGATGTTTCTTGAGATGGTACTCGCTTAGTCCGCTATCACTGCATCGCACTTACATCGCTCACTCCGCGGCGGCTCTCCAGTATCTCGTTCGGCCGTGGCTCGCTCGATTCTCGATCATGATCGCGAGTGCGAAGTAAGGGTTGGGTCATAATTATTTAACCATTACATGATGTCATACTACGGTTAATTGATTATTTATGACGTAATGTATGTAATTATGACGCTTTGTGACGTAGTTGGTCGGTTGTTTCGGGGGTTCCACAAAAAAGGGGCTGTGTGTCTTGGACTTTTTTTGCTGTGGCCTCCTGGCATGCAGTGTATTTACCACAGTAGTTAGCTAGCAGGAAATGTTGAAAGCAAAATAGACATTCAATATGGGAAGTGGTGAATAAGCGGCTACAGAACCAGGAAGTAATGTGGGGCTCCCTTTTAGTCAGTCCCAACAGACCAGTGATGCTGTAGGGTCACACAACCAAGAAAGAGGAGGCCTAGTAAACACGACTAGTTTCTCCTTTTAAATACGGTGGATGAGTCGGACAAGGAATGGCTCATAAAACAAGGCTCTGTCACATTGTAAGACTTCTTGTCTAGTTATACATGGAGACACGATCATCACTCTCGCCTGCAGCAAACACTAACCTCATTCCCAGGCTCCACTCCCCAGCTTTTATCGCAAAGTGTAAAAAAGCCTTTCTACACTCTGCGGTAAAAGCTAAAGAGTGGAGCCTGGGAACAAAGCCAGGTGGCTGCTCCATTCAATTGGTAATGACACAGAAGATGTTATCAAAACATATCGCCACCGTAAATCAAGAACTACTGACCTTGTACCTCGATTTTGGCACAGGGGGGTTGTACCTGTTCATTAAGTCTGTCAGCGACACACACACATGGTCCATCTGTAGACGGATGAAAACAGGATGGAAGACACAGTGATGTTAGGAAGGATACGTATGCAACATATCATGTTGCTAGGATACATTTTACACCACAGTTACATGTATATGTATGAGGTAACGTGGATGATTGAATAAGAGTACAAACCACATGTTTGAACAATCAGACACAACACAGACTACATTTCAGACTAGCATGGGGCTCGCTCATGTTTGATCCAGTCTGGAATGTGTGCACCATGTCCCTCCATATCTAGACGCATCTAACATAAGATGCAAAGAATATTTCCACACTGCACATCTCATATCCAATAATATCATGGAACTAGACACAGAGAGTGCAGAACAAGAGAAACTATAGAGCAAAGGAAAGCAAGGCTGAAGTGATAGAGAGAGCTCGAGAAGATGAAGCTTATGGCTCATGAGTCGCAGCCTTTCTGCTAGGGTGACAGGGAGGGAACCATCAGACACCTTCTGCTGGCTATACATGTTGCACCTGACATATCGAAGTCAGCACCATGATGTGTCAGGTACCTGAATTCTAATCACACCCAATTTTTAACTTCAAACTGCCTCAGTCTATAAGTAGCTTCTTATTGTACATTGAGGGTAACCACACTACCAAGCAGGCGTTCATTTAGGAAAATCCCCAAGGAGGGGGCAAAAGCATGCTGGAAGACATTTGGGGGGGGGGGGGCGTGCATATAGTGAGCAATATTCAACTTTGAAGGGTTGAAATCCCAAGGGGGGGGCGGGGGGGGGGGCACAAAGTTTCCAAGGGGGCAAATGCCCTCCTGCCCCCCCTAAATGAAGCCCTGCCAAGAGTATGTAAGTACAGCAGGCAAACGACCTTGGAGTGGCTGAACTACAGAAAACATACATGCGGGGTACCACTGGAAATGAGTCAGTTACCTTCCAGACTGACACTGGAATGAGACTGCATCTATACAGCAGTGTGGCTTCAGGACATCCTAATTGCTGATCATGAGTGCAGCAGGGCCAATAATCGCATCCTAAAAGCTCCAAATCTCAGCTAGCATTTATAGATTCGTATATGGAATGTCCATCTTTAGGGCCACAGTGAGCCATAGGATTCAAGATGGCATTCCCCATTCCTGAACACCAGTATACACATACACGCTGGCTGATGTCAAGAAAAATAATTACTCCAGTTAGAGCGGCAGTGCTTACTGCAAACTACAACGAGGAGGTAGATCTGACAACACCACCGCCAAGGCAATAGTCTGATTCCTATATAGGTAGTGTATAACATTACAGACAGGTAAGGTTTCAGAAGGAAGTAATTACTAATCCAGTTGTGGTTTCCAGCACACAGGATGTTATAAGATAAAATCTGGGCAAAGAGAAGTCCTGACCAGAAATATATAGTCCTCTAGCTATCATCACACCCCTAAAACAAAAAGCCTAAAGGCAGGACAGACAATACTGCTATCTTTGTATGTCACTTCATCCTGTTTCAGCTGTGCATACTGCATATAGGTGAATGCGTGGGGCGTGAACGAGTGTTGTGTGCAACATCAGGCTGCTGGTATAAATTGCAGGTGTTAGCAGACACCATGCACCATCTTGAGGAGTTCATCACACAGACTCTGGTTGCATGGTACAGATGCTACAAAGAAAGAATATCCCGTTATTTTTGGGGGGGGGGGGGGATACAACTAAACCAGCTTGGCTATTGGTTGCGGAACAGTGGTGGAGTAGCTTTAAAAAAATGAGAATGATGTCTCTGTCTGCACCACATGTTTAAGGATGAGACATGACTGGTCTGGAAGAGTGAAGAGACGGGATGTCTGAAACTCCGTACACATTGGTCAATCATACATACAGCATGATACTGACTGCCTCCATCGCTCATATCATAGAGGCTATATAAACTCTACTAACTTTGGAGCTATAGTAAGGCTCCCTCGGTAAAACTGTGCGGTAGACATGTCCAGGTCTCCGACGCTTTGTATACCAAAGACGGCATGTCCTAGCCGCCAGAACTGCAGAACTGCCATTTTATACCCGTGGGGCCCTCAGGGGGACCATGCATACTCACGCACGTACACACAGCAGCACTGAAGACCCACTAAGTAAACGTGGGGCTTTGCTCATGGTCACCCAAGTGTAGTATGCATGGGCCTCTCCTGAAGACTGCATAAATTGGAACCGGAACAGGATAATGGAATCAGACCAGTCAGTGTACATGTACCAGCAACCACATACAACTGGTAACAATCCCAAACAGGAAGGAAATGCTAACCACAATGTCATAGCCATATCAGCAGGGATGTATATGGAGAGTGGAGTGCATTTAGAATACTCTTTACTCTCCACCAGTGGCGTAGCTAGAGTCTAGTGAATGGTGGGGCACAAGTAAACTACTGGCCTAATGTGGAGCAGATTATTTGCGTCAAGCCACCCCTCTGTAAAGTAGCAAAGTAGTTTAGCTACTGTTTCTTCTGTCAAATTAGAGTATTTGTAAGAGTTACAAGAAAACGCTGCATGCATTACCGATCTGCAGCCTCTTCCACCCGTGAGACTTAACCGCTCCATCCCTTTTTGTGGCGCTAAGTTAGTGGGGCACCGGGACGAGTTGGTAGGGCCTGTGCCCTACCTGGCCCTACCTTGGCTACGCCACTGCTCTCCACTTGATTTCATGTTATGTTGCACAATAATTGACAAGTTGATCACTTTCACTCTCAAAATTAATTTTCTGGCCTTGCATGGTTTCCGTTCCCCCTCAGCCCCTATTGATCTACTGCTCACCTGGTATGGTGAGAGCGAGAGGCCCTTGATGCTGCCGTCATCCACCACACCCAGGTAAGCTGTCCCACCGTGTCCCGTGTTCAGGAAACCATTCAGAGTCCTGAGGGCAAGGGGGAAAGACAGTGAACCGTCTCAAGTTATGGGTATTTGTTTTATAATGTATGTAGCAACAGAGCCTCTCTGCAAAAGATGCCACTGGGGTACAGGGAGGGATTTCCGTAGCTATGGCAATGATACCCCTCGTCCACTGTACGGATATGTATGGAGTTTGAAGCAAATTGGTGGACCTCCCAACACTGTATAGCTATAGGCCGGCTTGCACTGGAGGCACTTCCAGACAAAATCTCCCACGTGAGCCCATATAAAATATTTGCAAGTCATATCAAACTTGAAAGGAATTGTCCATGCTGAACCGCAAGTAGTGCTACCATAGCTACTGAAATCCCTAATGGAATTTTAGGGTCTCTTGGGAATTTTATTGTCCTCGATTGCTCGTGGCTTCACTAATCACTTATACAATATCACATTCCACTCTTGTCTGCACATGTTCCATAACGAACTAGTTTGAAATTTATGCATATCTGGAAAAGAGAAACACTATTCTCGTGTGTGGTAGAATGCACTATATTAAAGCTTCAAAATAATAATGATGTTTCAAGGCTTATTACCATCACCACACAGTGGGATTCTAAGATGAATTATTATTAGGGGAATAGACGTAAGCCTCCGTTCTAATGATCCAGGATTATAAGCAGAAGTACAATGAGAGTTAGCCTGTCAAGCCAACATAGTACAGTCTATGCACCATACAGAAAGTAAAAACAGTCGGACTTGTAGAGGCGTCTAGTTTCCATATATGGCTATACACTAAGCAATAGCTGTTGGGAGGAAGTTGAAAGTGATTTACGCCACTGAATATATATACACACACCTAGTGTTTACGCCACTAATCATGCACCCACAAATGGTCCCCTTGATTCAAGTATACACAATACTATGTCCAGACTTTGATACCACCAAGGGCTCAGACAATACACTGTACATATCACTAATTATGAATACCATCCCTAATAAAACACTTGGCGTGGGGTTCTACGGAGTTCCCAAAGTTATTAGTCAGCCTTTTAGTTAGGACCACTCAAAAGTACATAGAGTATAAATTATGCCGGGAGTTGAATGATATGTCATCGGAACTTCAGTCAAAGATTTCCACCAGACCTCCTTCCAGCCACATAATATTATAGCCCACCAGAATAGTCCCAGGCCTTATATTATATCATATGGAGGATTATCTTTTCTGCTCAGACCAACATTTCTATGACAGCTATACATAAAGAGCTTGGAACATTTTTCTAACGGCATAATTAATAGTATATACCTCCCTGTGTACGGCGTAAACAATATAAAGTGGCTATTGGTCAGAGAGTCCGACGCTTTAGCCTTTGTTAGGGTCAGGTAAGGACTAGGGTTAGGGTAGGGATAGGGGCTAGGAACTAACCACTGGGGTTAGAGCTGGCTACGATGTGTCAGTATCGAGCTATAAGCTAGTGCACAAAGCACGCGCATTCTGTATATTGAATGTGGCGAGGTATACAGATTTTGGTTCCCATTAGAAAATTTGGGGTTATCATCTGCTGCTTTTGTCATTACCCCACTAGACTCTCAGTTGCCTAAGCTAATATCAGAGCGATTACGTAAGAGATTACGAGGGTTCTCCCCAAATGTCGAAACCTCTACTATGTACTATTCTGATCTGCCAAACCTCGATACAGCCCTGCGTGACCTCCTGCTCGTCCCCCGCACGAAGCACCACCTCGGTAGCTCCTCTACGCAGAGGTTTCTGTGTCCCTTGAATTCGTGCCTGCTGTCCTCCCCAAACGGCATGACCGAGCCACGCACGTAGAGCCGCTGGCTGCGTGCGCACTTGAGAGGGGGAGAGTGAAGCATCTCCTTCACATGCAGCGTAGGTAGATGAATGCAGGAACAGGTAGCAAGTGGTCTCGGGTACCCAAACAAGCGGGCCGGCTTTGCACCACGTGGTTGCGTAGCCCGCCCCTAGGCCCACACTGTGCATGTGATCCGCAGTAGTGTACGTGTATACGCTGATCCACTCATAGATCCACCGTATATGTATGTTCTTATCTGCAATACCAAATGTTGCTTATTTTCAGTAAAATGATCAGCAATCTGTGGTGGGGGATAGTAAACTTCATCTCGCGTGTCCAGACTTTTTAATGGTAGACCGAAAACAATACAGAGGTATTGCAGATAGTAATGATAATGGAAAAGAAGACAATAAAACTAGAAAGGTTAAACGTTAAGTTTAAAATGGTGGTAGGTTCCGCCGCAGTGCGATCAAGGATACTTAGTATTTTTTTCGATAGGAGACCAAATCAAATAGAATTGGAACATGTAGGCCTGCAAGAAAAGTGTAAAATATATAAGGTGCAGAATATAAAAAGATTTCTGGAGAGTTTAAGCGACTAGGTTCACTGTAGAGGGACCCAGCCCTCGTGGCAGGCTATAGGTCCATTGTGTATTAATGGAAACTGCACGCTAGTGATGCTGGATCTTGCTAATCGGTTGCGGTCGGCAGAGGAAAATATTTCCTAATTTGTTCTTGTATGCTCTTCCGCACGTGTACAGCTCTCCGAGAACTCATGAACACTTCGTGCTCAGTTAAAAGATACGTGAGAGTATGTCCGGCAGTGAAGTTGCGGTCGAAATGAAATCATCACTTCCGGATCGGACCATCAGGAAGCAGCTCCTCCCCCTGGTATATAAAAACGGCGCTAGTACTGCACTATTAGCACTAGAAAGCGATTAACGTTTGAACTGTTCTGTACGTCAGGTCAAGTCTATTGTACGATGACGTTCCGGCTGCTGCTATTGCTGGCAGCGTTCTTACACGCTGGTAAGGCCTCTAGGTAGATAATGCAATTTGCTTATATTTCGCGTATACTCTCTTACAGTCATTTCAATAATTATGTGCACCCAGACTTCAATTATTCTGCGGTGTAGTTGAATTTTATATGCTATAGATTATTATGGCTGATGTCATACCATAGAATATAATAATTACTGTTATAGTGTGGTGAGACTTAAATTACTATTTGTATTTGCCAGGATGTTGTTTTATGCCCTCACGTGTGGGGCAGCTGCTTCCCAGTGGAGCCCCCAACTCTGTGACTGGGCTGGTCTTTCTTCTCAACCACACTGCCATCTATATCAGGGACTTCCAGTTTAACCTGGCCGACAGAGGTGAGGTCTTTAATATGGGCTTGAAACTGGGTAGTATGTGAGAAGACTAATTTATCAAGATGTAGCTATTTGGCAACCCTGCTGTATTTTCATTGTAGGAAGCATGCATATTTGATGCATTGCCAAGTGTAAATTACAGTATGAGTCAAGTGTAAATTACAGTATGAGTCAAGTGTAAATTACAGTATGAGTCAAGTGTAAATTACAGTATGAGTCACCTATTACCTGCAGATCTTGCAAAAATGTTGAATTTATTCCTCTGGCCGCATTAAAAGGTTAGGCCACTCCAAATTCATCTTTAATTTCTGGTCCCACCTTTCCTCCTATGGGATGCGGGCAGGCGAGTGATAAGGACTATGGGACCTCATTATCTTCACCAGACTTCCCTATATAAAATAAGGTCCTATGTACTCTGTTTACTCTATTAAAAACCTCGCTCAGCTCGCTCGATGATGTCGTGGTAGCAGCCGCAGAGGGCGATGAAAGATATTCGGGAGGAGGTATCTTCCATGGATACAGAACTCTCAGTTCTGCCTTTCCAGAACTATGCAACACTACATGCATTCCACTATCCTGGTTCACGTTGTGATTACATAATTACAATAGATTCAACCGTGAAAATTGGAAGCGGGCGGAGGACCAGAAACTAAACATTACTTTGGAGTGGCCTTAAAGCTCAAAAGCAAATTATTTCCTTAGTAATATATGTATAGTTTATCTCTTGCATGTTTACCCTTACTAAAAATCCATTTCATTACTGAAAGTTCCCAAGATATCATGTTTTGTAAATATAAATTTGTTCTTTGGTGTTGCCGTTTTTGTAACTGCAAACCGTTCATCAATATCGTGTTTAGCTTTAGTTCACAGAATTGGCTGCTGAAATATCTAATTTCATTCTCTCCATCCTACAGGTGTGTTTTGTGCTGGCAGTTCAACATCTGATGTTTCTGATGCCTATGAAATACCGAGGTACAAAAGTTCTATGCTGCTATATCCTCAATTGTGGTTGTTCATTTCTATAGAAGAAACCCAGTTCCGCTTAATATAGGGAAGCCAATTATTATGTAGGTATACCACTACTGAGAGACCTTTTCCTTTGAAGTGCTACATGTGTTATTTGATAGTGCACCTGTAGTACTTCCGGATGGTGATCTCTGTAAGCTTCTGAAACACTTTTTCTATGTAGTATTAAGTTTGCTTAAATGCAGGACCCACAGAATGCTTCAGTCACTAATAGTGTAGGCAGTAGATATTCAACATTTATTTCCCTCTTCTGAATTCAGTTTACTATTCCAAAATGGATACTCTTCTGCCGACATCGAACTGCAACTGCCTGAGGGAAGGACGGTGGCAAGTGTGGGCTGGATTGGAGTGTGTAACGTCGAAATGACACGCATACTGGCCAATGTGATTGTTCAACCGGAAACCATAACCAAGGTCCCCTGTGAGACCACCTTCATTGGGGAGCTGCCTCCCGGCTCCAATGGCCTTGCTGGGAGGGTGTATCTACTCAACCGGGTCACATTTGCTGTACTGGGTTTCAGCTATGATGGTCAGGCTGAAGGTTGGTACATGTATTGCAGCTACAAAATAAACCGTCAATCGTTATTAATTTTGTATAATATATGCAAGGATACCACGCCATTTTTGATGAAATACCCAAATGTCGAAATGCATTTACATCAGTTCTATTATATGTACACTCCACACACTTCAGATGCTTTCTTCTGGGTCGGAGACGGTGAATCTCCAAGTATTAGTGGATATGGGTGTACATATAACCAAGATATGTAAGTTTCCATTATAGGAGATATGTGTATTAGTACAGGGTTTATGCCCCTAGCATACTTACTTTATGAAGTGTCTATACATTAATAGCAGGAGCCCACATAATAGACTCAGGCTTTATTGTCCGTTCTTTTCAGCTGTTCTACTGTTCTTGATACATAACAGAAGCCCTACATATTTACAATAGACATTGCAGATTAATCTTATTAGTTAGCAAGTTATTACTAGCAATGTTATTACTTGGGTCTCAGTGTACTAGTTCATGTGCAAATTAAATTTTGCTGCAGAAATACTCGTCTTCCAGCAGTCGATGATCAGGATGTAGTGGTACACCTTCCTCCAGAGGCTGAGGGAGAGCCAATCGAACACTTTGCTATCTGGTGCAGAAGCAACAATGTAAGTGATCCAATATTCAGAAGGCGTGCCTATAAAGTGTTGAGTATGCACGGATTGGGAGGTGTCTTAGCAAATATGCACAGGCAGCCAGTATATATATAGCCTGATACTACCGTAGCCTCTGTACATGTGTATACTCTCCAAAAAAATTGATTTGGATCTTCGTAAACATGTCTCTTAATGAAATGTAGGAGTATGCGGTTGGAAATAGAAGCTAGTAACAATACGCCTCATTTTATTCCAGATCAACATCGGTCACATTCCAGTGCCAAAGGATATTATTCCCACTATATCACAGCCTCCAATGGTGCTAGCAAATTCACCAGTATTTTTAGGAAACCTCTCCAGCAATACTCATGATGTACAAGGGAATGTCTATGCCCTCGATGAAAGAACCCTTATGCTCACAGAGTTCTTCTTTGACGGCGATGCACCAGGTGGGTGAATCATAACAGCATCCTATGCAAGAGAGGTAGACTGCTAAATGAACTACATTTTCCACATTCAGCTACTCGATTCTATGCTGTTCGTGGTCCCTCTGTTGAGAGTCCTGAGTCCTGGACCATTCTAGATGAAGATGGAAGGTAAACTTATGATAGTATAGTATGAATGTTGGCATGATATAGTTGTTTATAATACATGTGTGTGCTTTGCATGTGGGCAAAAAATTATTCAGTCATTCTCTCCCTCTCAATTCAGTGCTGAAAGACTGTCAGCGTATACAAATGCAACCATAGTCTTAACTCTCCCTGAGGAAATTACAATTCACACTATTGATTGGTTTTCCATCTGGTGTGTGGCCGTTAGCGTCAGTTTTGGGGAGCTACAGGTTCCTGATAATATTACTTTTAATATACCAGTGCCAGACTCAGCAGTGTTTCTAGGAAACCTCACCAACCGTGCTCATGAGGTACAAGGGAATGTCTATGCCCTCGATGAAAGAACACTTATGCTCACTGAATTTTTCTATGATGGCGGTGCACCAGGTAAGTGAATCATACAATGATCATGGCAATATATCATTGGTGCACAAATGATAAGGTATGAATGCTTCTGTACCCAGCTACTCGATTCTATGCTGTTCGGGGTCCGTCTGTTAATAGTCCTGAGTTCTGGTTCCTTCTAGATGAAAATGGAAGGTAATTTGATGACAATGCCTCATAATATTGTATGATTATTGCCAAGATGCAGATATTTATTATATGTGTTTTGCATGTAGGCCAAAATTTATTCAGCCTATCTACCCTCTCAATTCAGTGCTGAAAGACTGTCAGCGTATACAAATGCGACCATAGTCCTAACTCTCCCTGATGAAATAACCATTGACACTATTGATTGGTTCTCCGTCTGGTGTGTGTCTGTTAACGTCAGTTTTGGGGAGCTACAGGTTCCTGATAATATTACTTTTAATATACCAGTGCCAGACTCAGCAGTGTTTCTAGGAAACCTCACCAACCGTGCTCATGAGGTACAAGGGAATGTCTATGCCCTTGATGAAAGAACACTTATGCTTACAGAATTTTTCTATGATGGCGGTGCACCAGGTGAGTGAATCATACAATGATCATGGCAATAGGTATATCATTGGTGCACGAATGATAAGGTATGAATGCTTCTGTACCCAGCTACTCGATTCTATGCTGTTCGGGGTCCATCTGTTAACAGTCCTGAGTTCTGGTTCCTTCTAGATGAAAATGGAAGGTAATTTGATGACAATGCCTCATAATATTGTATGATTATTGCCAAGATGCAGATACTTTATTATGTTTTTGCATGTAAGCCAAAATTTATTCAGCCTATCTACCCTCTCAATTCAGTGCTGAAAGACTGTCAGCATATACAAATGCGACCATAGTCCTAACTCTCCCTGATGAAATAACCATTGACACTATTGATTGGTTCTCCGTCTGGTGTGTGTCTGTTAACGTCAGTTTTGGGGAGCTACAGGTTCCTGATAATATTACTTTTAATATACCAGTGCCAGAATCAGCAGTGTTTCTAGGAAACCTCACCAACCGTGCTCATGAGGTACAGGGGAATGTCTATGCCCTCAATGACAGAACACTTATGCTTACAGAATTTTTCTATGATGGCGGTGCACCAGGTGAGTGAATCATACAATGATCATGGCAATAGGTATATCATTGGTGCACAAATGATAAGGTATGAATGCTTCTGTACCCAGCTACTCGATTCTATGCTGTTCGGGGTCCATCTGTTAACAGTCCTGAGTTCTGGTTCCTTCTAGATGAAAATGGAAGGTAATTTGATGACAATGCCTCATAATATTGTATGATTATTGGCGAGCTGTAGATATTTTATTATACATGTTTTACATGTAGGCCAAAAATTTATTCAGCCTATCTACCCTCTCAATTCAGTGCTGAAAGACTGTCAGCGTATACAAATGCGACCATAGTCCTAACTCTCCCTGATGAAATTACCATTGACACTATTGATTGGTTCTCCGTCTGGTGTGTGTCTGTTAACGTCAGTTTTGGGGAGCTACAGATTCCTGATGATATACAACTGCCGGACTCTGCAGTGTTTCTAGGAAACCTCACCAATCGTGCTCATGAGGTACGAGGGAATGTCTTTGCCCTCGATGAAAGAACAGTTATGCTCACGGAATTTTTCTATGATGGCGGTGCACCAGGTGAGTGAATCATACAACGATCATGGCAATAGGTAATTTCATTGGTGTACGAATGATAAGGTATGAATGCTTCTGTACCCAGCTACTCGATTCTATGCTGTTCGGGGTCCATCTGTTAATAGTCCTGAGTTCTGGTTCCTTCTAGATGAAAATGGAAGGTAATTTAATGACAATGCCTCATAATACTGTATGATTATTGGCAAGATGTAGATATTTTATTATGTTTTATGCCAAAATTTATTCAGCCTATCTACCCTCTCAATTCAGTGCTGAAAGACTGTCAGCATATACAAATGCGACCATAGTCATAACTCTCCCTGATGAAATTACAATTCACACTATTGATTGGTTCTCCGTCTGGTGTGTGTCTGTTAACGTCAGTTTTGGGGAGCTACAGGTTCCTGGTGATCTTCCCACCTTTGCCCCTACTACTACTATTCCTACAATGCCACCAGTACCCACACTGCCACCTGTCGAGGAATGCCCCACAGTATGTTGTTTAGCATGAATTTTGCATCATCTCACCAGATTTATTATAATTATGGACAGTTACATTATCCAGTACTAGAACAGCATAAGGAGCTAGCTAGTTTGCAGATGTTTATTGAAGCCTAAACATGTGTGATTCTTGATCTCTCACCCTTCCAGTTGGAATCTCAACAGCCAGTGAACTGCAAGCAGCTGACCGATGATATCAAAATGAGTTGGGTGATAGATCGGATCACTGACACCATTTACATTACATTGTGTGGTTGTGTACTGGTAAGTAGTTTACTAGCTGTGGCCTTGAATGTTATAAAATCCGGATACGTCCCATGAAACATACATTTGGTTTTTGCATGCAGCCTGACAACTACATCGCATTTGGTCTCAGTGGCCATGTTGGAAGAGTTCAGATGGTAAGGGGAGATGTGACATGGACATGGCTGGATAGTGAAGGTGTACATGCTCAGGACTTGGATCTCTCAGCTTATGCACAGGTGAGCGTGCATAGAATTTGCATAGCCGTTATCTAGCTTGCACCTAACACACACAATCATTATCTTCCCCAATATCCTCAAACACACACGCACACACACACACACACACCTACTAGTGTTTTATGCGTAGGCGACGCGGGGATGGTAGAATTATTCAGAATGGAGTCTGCCCTGATGTGCAAAATGATGTCTTCTCTGTGTCAGGATTTAGAGAGGGCTGCACCACCTGCATTAAATATGCTAGGCCTCTACGAACCAGTAAGTACCAGTCAAAATGCACCATCTTAGCACTAGGCATGCCAAAATTCATTAGTAAAATAATATTTAGGGTAACAGTTGGCCATACAGCAACTTGGTTGCATGCATTCATGGGCAACATCGTATAGATTTTATCTCTACAATGATTACTTTTACCAGCCGGACGTACACAAAGCATGCGACCAGCTAGTATTTATGGTTTTCGAGTTTGTATGTATGCATGGGACGCACATATCACATGAGCAATGGTTGTGAAATAGCCGTTACCATGCGACAGTAGTCTATTAGTCCAGCGGAGCTGCTGTCGGTTTGTAGGCCAAGGTACGTCAAACTAGCTTAGTTTTGTGTTACCTAGATGGCGAAAGAAGCATAGATAGCGATACATATGCCGTTGCTCAGTGCTGTGGCTGCTAACTGGAGGCATAACGAAATTGCTGTATCAGCACCTATCACTGCAGCACGTACCATGTAGGTTGAAGCATGCAATATCAGACCTCCTCCAGCGAATGTTGCTTGCAGTATGCTTACAGGGGGAGACTGGAAGCTAGTTCTTATAAATACAGCCTATTAAACCCAACCCTGCTCCATAGTTGTGTACCAGTATATTAAGGCTGGCTGAGCATAATTTTGGCTCAAAATGTCTAAATAGAACTACCCCAGCTGGTTTTCAGATATAAAAAAATATCAACCCTGTTTCATATGGCACTGCTTTACTGAACTCTAGGATTCGCTTACTTTGATTGCATGCAATGTGTAAGTACTCTGCCCTGCAAATAGTATTTTGGCACGCAGTTTAATTGTAATTTACTTTTCTTTTAGCTGATCGAACGGACATCCCTTTTCTGTTGGACCAGGAGCAGTATGTAATCTGGTCCATGGGTCCTGTGGGCACTTTAGAAACTCCTCTTGGCACCACCATTCCAGTTCCTTTCAGACATTTTGCTAGAGCTAGCAGTACAGGTAAGTAGAATGACTAAAACTTCTGTACAAAAGCAACATAGCAATATATTTCTCATTTCACTTCATTTACTCGCTGTTGTTCAAGCATAAATATCTGTACACAAATGTAGATAATCTGAGGGTGAACTTCAGTCGTACTCCGGTGGATGAGTGTAACCTGCAATGCTCTGGCTGTGAGGTAGCTGTACAGCCTTGGCCTCGACCAGTCCTGCAACAGACTACAACCATAAATGCCAGGATTGGACAGTCTGGCAGCGAGAAAGGATACGCTGGAATCACAGGTAGCGTATTGTATGCAGGCTCACTAGCTACGTACATGTAGCATAATCTTTTTGTTTTAGCATGTGAGATTTTGCTGACAAATTTACTCACATCAATAATTGGTTGCACTCTCAATCCACATTGCAGGAACTTCAGGCTGGGGCATCGCATGGTATCTCAATAACCTGCTGATTCCAGACATGACTGTGTACAGGGGAACAACTTACACCTTCATGGTTGAGGGAGGGATAAACCCCAACAACAATGCTCGCTACCATCCATTCTATATTACTGACAGTCAGAGGGGTGGCTACCTTGCAAAAGGACCAGGAGATCGCCAGGTATCTAAATGCACAATTAAATGGACTATTTAAGTCCTGCAAGACTCTTGCAAGAAAATTTTCCTTTGCATATTAAGCGTAGATGCCACCAATAATAATCACGTACTACCTCTTTATTATATAACCTAGGCCTTCAGGGAAAGCAATCACTTCACTTGAATATTGAGACTAGATATGTAGCAAGCAGTACGGTAGCTGATGCAAGTATACTCTTTACTGTATACTCTTTACACTGCAAAAACATGAGGGTTATTTTAACACAGCTAGTTGCAATTTAAGGGTCAATAACAATCACAGGAGGGTCGTTTTTGCCCCTTAAATTACAACTGTGGCAACTAAGCTGGGTTAAAACAACAATCATGTTTTTGCAGTGTACTGTACACTCATAGTACCATTGTGTAGTACTTGCTATAAAGGCAGACCATCCTAGCTATATCCAGTGGTATTAGTCGGCATGTTTATGAGCTTACTATTTAGGATCACGGGTGGTGCATGCAAATGACAATAAATTCCTCACTGGATGAGTAGTTGTCCAATAAGCTCTTGCTTGTATTTGGCTTACCCTTTCGACTTGCCCAAATACTGCACAGGCTCACCCAATATTCTGGATGAGGGTTTTAATGCATGTAGTTGACATTGAAACTGATAATGTTTGTGAAGCTGTAATGGTCTGCATTATATTTATATTGCTTGTTGTTTTTTGTTTTTTTACAGAGAGAAACTGTCTATGCTGGTTTTGATGCAGACGGCGAACCTTTAGGAGGTTAGTTAAAATCGATACAGATTCACTTCTATATTGTGTTCCATTTTCTGACCTGGCCGCCATGACTCATGATGCATACCGTATAAGACGACATTTTCTGCCCTCTCCAGTTGGACGATATTGTGAATACAAGAACAAAGCAGATGATCGGTCAATTGAATTTGACACGTTTGAAGAATACAAGTCAACCTTGAAGCTGGAGTGTGACGAGGGAGAGCCAGGGATGTTTACCTGGACCCCAGATGAGAACACACCTGATACAGTCTACTACCAGGTAAAAACAATAAGGAGCACCAGCCACTGTCAATGCATGTTTTGAGTACATGTTTGGTGCATATTAGCTATAACACCAATCATATTTCCCTATAATGGATGCACATTTATGAAAGAAATGGGCTTTCTTTGTGTTATATAGTGTGCTACTCACCAGTTCCTGGGGTGGTCAATGCAAGTGAGAGATGCAGTAACGGTTGATGGAGGACCAACTGTGGATCCACCTACAGTTCCTGGAGATGATGATGGTGATGACTCCACACCGGTAGTAGTTGAGGGACCCACTGGGGATCTACCTATACCAGGAGATGACGACTTTGGTGAGGATAATTACAAACAAGCACAAGGGGTATATTGTATTACCTAATGCAAAGTTTCGCCTCACTAAATTAGTTCATAGCTGACCAGCAGCTGTGCTATTGTTCCATATGTGGCAGGCTTCCCAGTTTGTAGCTGTCTAAAATGTAGTATAGTCTAAGTGGTAAAATTAATAGACGGCTATCTTGTTAGTCTTGTTCCCATGTGGTCTACATAGAGATATTACTATTGCATATTATAATCTACAGGTCCTGGCAATCTGAACATTGGTGGCTTTAGTGGAGATGTACGAGTGTCTTCTGCCCTGAGACTGATTGTAGGAGCCTTGAGTTTCACAATTCTGATTTTATTTTCACTGTAGCCATAGCTATAAACAAGATTTTCTGTAATACCCCTGTCTGTCAACATGTTTTGGAGTCAAAAATATTTATATCACTTTGCATTTTGAGCACATGATTTTGAGTAAGGTAGAGCCGGTCACGGTATTATTCCGGTCAGTCTATACAAAAATAATCACCAATTGTATTCTTTGCAACTCTTACTCATGCTGCAGTAACGCTAACTACTCCTGGTACTAAAACTGCAATTATATCCACATTGCTCTATGAAATGAGCTTTCGATTTACATGTGACCGAAATTACCCCGCTCTACCTTAGTCTCGCGTGGCCAGACTCTCGACGTCGAGAGTCGGGCCACGCGAGACTAGCTCTACCTTACGTGAGCGCGAACGTTAACCCCGCCCACATAATAATATTCACGAAGCGGTAAATAAACCGATGAACAGCCAAAAGATGAAGTTATCACTGCAGGTTATTGCTGTTCTACTGGCGGTATCCTCGCAATGTGGTGAGCTATAGCTAGCTCCGGTAGCTATCTAGGCGTATAATTATAATTGATAAACACTAGTAACTGTACCCCGCACATAAATTACTAAGTATGACAATTTTAGTGTATTTGAAACTATCAGCATAGTTTTTTTTCAACAGTACTTCACAGTGGATTAGGAATGCAATGGGAACTTTCATAAAGTATTTGCAGAGAGTAAGCTGTATCATTCAAATAATTAGCTTAACCTGTACCTGCAGTGCAAGACTCAATCTAACTCTCATATTATTGTAATATTTACTGGATTGTGTTTATACCCTAGATACACTCTTCCTGCAGTAAAAAACGGGGAAAAGCTATTTTCCCCCTGTTTTTTTTTTGGCAGCGGGAAGGGTCTAGACTATGGTCTTCATAGACTCCCCTCCTACCCCCCCCCCCCCCCCCCCCCCCCCTCCTTCCTCTCCCTGTCCCTCTCCCGGCCCAGGACACTGCCTGAAACCCTCTCGTGTCGGGCAGCTGATTCCCACGGGCACCCCTGGCTCTGTGTCTGGGCTGGCCTTTCTCCTCAATCACACTGCCATCTACGTCAGGGGCTTCAATTTCAACCTGGCTAACATAAGTGAGTTGACTAGTGTAGGTATTCGATACCCTGACCATTCTTCACTTCCTCTGTGCGAATGGTCAGGCTATGCATGACTAGATGGATTTAAGTGCATTTTGGGAATAATTACATGAGCAGTAGGCGAGGTAATTGTACGAGGGAAGATAAGAAATTAAGAAGTGAGAATGACTGTGCTGTAGACATTTTGTAATGTTCTCCATAGCTAGTACTTGGGTTTATTCTTTACTTTAGTGAGCCTCGCCCACAGACCAGGTCAGGTAATTACAGTGTCTTGAGCAAGCCCGTATTTAAGCATCCCAAGTCTCCACCATTGTATACCATGCAGTATGAATCTTCATCAAACTTCTTGGCTCCATTCTTTTGCTTTAGCCAGTTCCCACCATAACACTAGTAGTGAATTGGAACTCCTATAATTGAATTGCCTTTGCTAGGCCATTGGACCATGCAATTAAGTGGTAATGTGCTAGTCATAGGGCACTTACATAAATTGTAGGGACTGTTTATAGAAAACTCAGTTTGTATCTCACTGGAGGGCTTTGCTTATGCAATTAGAATGCAAACATATATGGGAGGAGCCGGAAGAAGAGACTGATTAGTAATTATTGCATTTATGACACAAGGTGTAAGTTTGTGGGGTGGTGTCTCTCCCACGGCTTTGGCACTAACTCTAACGTAATAAGAAAACACTAGACTAACCTGAGGTTACCGCCTCAAAGATGATTGGTCTAACTCATGAGCTTTGAAATAATTGAACGGCCACTGACGTTTTGCTAGGCACACCCACGCTTGTTCACTTACTGCTTGCTTGCTTTTGGGAGATAGCTATACAGTGAAGCTACCTTAAAGTGGAAGCCTTATCAGTGGAATAACAGCATGGAACATTGTAATAGACCGTTTACCCTATTGGATAAAAGTGAGCACTAAAAACGGTATGGGGCCATGTACATGTACATGTGGGGCTACACATGTGCACATTGTAATAGACCTTTTATCCCTATTAGTGAGCATAAATACAACATGGGGCCATGTACATGTTGGGCTACACACACCACGACCTAAACAATACATGCACATTATAATAGACCGTTTACCATTACAGTGAAACCTCTAAATAACGAGCACACTTTGTCCAGGTTGTCCACTCTTTGGAGGTTAAAAATGTATTAAGAAAGTTTACTCTTGGTGAACTGAAAGTTGTCTTTTGTTGAGAAATTATGCCCTTTATGGGAAGATACTTTATCAGAGGTTCCACTGTATACAGTAGACGTGAGCATTAGTGAGCATTAAATACAGGCAACACAAGTACATACTATTGACCTTCTACTACTGCCATGCACTGCTATATGATGCACTATAGCTGGGCAGGCATCAGTGCTTTAATTCACAAGTCAAGTGTCCGCAAATCCAACTCATGCATGAGTCACAATTGTTGCAGATTCTGTAGCTTTGGCTTTTATCTTCAAAGGCATGAAGGCTAGTAACATGCGGGTCAGATGCACATGAGGTAGCTACATTGTACCGATAAGAAATAGCTGCCATCATACTTGTATACAAGTGTGCGCCACAGTATCCAGACGCTAGTATTCTCTGTGATCTAAACAGCGCACACTGGCAGCTAAATGACCACCTTACTTTCCTTAAGCGTAAGTCTGAGCCTCGTTCCCAGGCTCTCTCATGCCTAGAGTCTACGCAGATAAACAACACAAACATGTACAAGTTTTGAATGGCTTTTCCAGCTGGGAACATTAGCTCTCTAACCCGAACAGCTAAATTTGTTACTCAATCCTCATGAAATGTGTACTCTACATGGGATGGTCAACTTAGAGCTAAGAGTCTTTTCTTGTGGAAAAGCTATCGGCTGACTCCTGCCAATTATTACATAACTGTGGTTATTGTATATACGTGCACTGACCTCGTCCCTATGCAACCATAGACATTATTGCTCAATAGTATCTATGGTGAAACCGAATACTTTGCAGTGGCTCTTATAGACTTCACTTTGCTACTTATGCGTGGGCAGGAACCGATCAAAAGACAGCTGCACTTCTCTACGTTTTGCTGGTGACAGTGTTTCAGCTCTCATTCTGTAGTACATATGGACTCCAAAGAATAGCTACAAGAAGTGTAAATCCGCTGCCTTCCTTCGCATGTGAGAAAATGTACGCACCAAGCCCACGGCTAGCTAAAGTACATGTAATAGTGCACATGAGCCTATGAACAAGGCTACCTGCATGCTTTATAGGTACTTGCTTTATGCTTCACTGTTCAGTATTTGATTTGCTCCCTGGCCACTCATTATTACAGCTGTTAGCTATGTGAGATTCACATAGGTGTAGGAAGTACGTAATTTCACTTTTGGGGGCCAAAGTTGCAAGCTGCCATAGGCAAGTCTAAGCTAGGGGGCTCTGAGGCCTTCTGAGATCGTTTGTGATGCAATTTTGGGTAAAACAGGAAGCGTTGGACCGTCCGACGACCTGCTGCAATGCTTAGTCATGCTCCTTTCCTAGCTATATATAATCTCATACTTAGCGCTCAAATACTTGAGAAGGTGTGGCTCCATAATAAATACCTGGCGTATACTGCATTATGCTTTCTCAGCTTCCCTACACGGTCGCACAAAAGTGTAAGGTATGAACAAATTATACTATAATAACAGAAAGCAAGAGTGGGGGGGGGGGGGGGGGGTAGCCCCCGCAACCCCCTGATGTGGAACTGATGATGTAAAATGAAATTTTCTTTTAGTGGACAAACGCTAATGGTATATTCTCTGCCTTCAGGTGGTGTGTTCTGTGCTGGAGGCTCTACTACTGGCACCTCAGATGCCTTCACAGTGAGGTATGTGACAGTAACTTGATAGCTTAATCTTCCCCCCCCCCCCCCCCGAGAAGGGAAGGATGAGAGCCTGAGAAGAGAGAATGAATCATGAGGCATCCTCAATTTAGACCCCGCCCGTCCCCTTAAAATCATTGCTGATTAATTAGCAGCTGTGATATGTATATGTAACATTCTATCTGGAGCACTTGTGAATTGTGCGAGAATTTGTAAGAATCGTTTTTGAGGGTCTGAGATTGCTAACAACCATGTTCAACAACTACACCAGGCCGTAGGATTTTGAGTTAAAAGTCCTCAAGGGTCATAAAAGATTGAAGATGAGCATTCATACAGAAATAGGCATCTGCCTTGAAGTTTTACACAAAGATTATAGAGTCATGTGATGAGCTATGCCTTAGCAATTCGGTGGATGTGGTCAGTGGTGGAGCTTATTAAGGCAGTGGCACTGTCCAAGGTGATCTGTACCTCACGAATGATATTACTTTGCTTTTTTTTTTAATTGCCTGAAAGAGACCCATTTAGCTAAAGCACTACCTGTAAATCCTTAGAGTTCAAGCTGCTTCCATGGTCGAATTTCATTATGATGAGGAAAGAAGTCTTGAAGACGAAAGAGCTAGCTGTGTGGCCTGTAGACCAAAGAGCTAGCCATTGTGATGTGGTGAAGCATAGCATGTGGTGGAGCTTATTAAGGCAGTGGCACTGTCCAAGGTGATTTGTACCTCACGAATGATATTAGTTTGCTTTAATTGCCTGAAAGAGACCCATTTAGCTAAAGCACTACCTGTAAATCCTTAGAGTTCAAGCTGCTTCCATGGTCGAATTTCATTATGATGCGGAAAGAAGTCTTGAAGACGAAAGAGCTAGCTGTGTGGCCTGTAGACCAAAGAGCTAGCCATTGTGATGTGGTGAAGCATAGCATGTGGTGTGGTTGCACTTCCTGTCTGATTATTGTTGTCAATAAGCTTTCAGGACACAGCAAACATAAGATCAGATGCAACACAAGCCCTATTTACCCTGTTTTACAGCTTCAAGGCTTCCTTGTAATTGTAACCTGAGGCCTTAGTAGTGAACACAAGTGAGTGAGAACAATAATCATTGTCTATCAATTGGTCCCCAGGGGGCCCAGGGATTCTCCATGGGCAGTTGGCAATAAAACCGTGTTCAGCAAAATTGGGTGATCAGGAAGAGACAGAGGGGGAGAGAAGCTCGGCTTAAATTGTTAACAGTGAACAGTGAAGACAGACGGAGAGTGACAGACTCACCTAGCTAACTGCCAGTGTAGAAGATGGCAAAGGGAAGAGGCTTGGAGACAGAGGAGCTTGCTGGCCCTAGACAGGCTAATGTGGTGGTTTGCCTGCCAAGACCAGCACAGAATGACTGACATTAGATTTATGCATCCACTTCACTAATGCTGTATTCATACTGTACATAGCCCATAATAGTTTGTTGTTTTCAGACATGGTGGTATGTAATCAGAAGTATCTTTGTAAACAAGTTAGTTCCAAACGATTTACAATAAATATATTCATACCCCATTTCTCATACCACTGGCAGCTAGTCACATTCCCAGGCCTCTGATGAGTCTGCTCACTCCTAGGGCTGCACCGGTTGTGCTTAAAAGTTTACTGATTATGCTATGCTGCACTGCTCACAAAATTTAATGATTATGCTGGTCAATTAGGCTCAAATTATGCTCATGGAGTGACAGACTTTGGACCTACAGAACAGGAAGGCCGCTTCCTACGGTGACTTTGGTCAGCTGACGGATTCGTTGTGCGTACACATTTGTGTGTTAGCTCCAATTTGTACGGAGATCATAACCTATCAAGCAGCGATGGAACTGCTAGTTCGCTGCATGTAATTGTGCTTCCAGCAGGTAAGTCACTCGCTTGCTTGTCGTCAGTCTCCGACATGCTAGATTGAGTCGCCATAGTCTGAGTCCATGACAAAACAGCCTCGAAGCGGTAGCCACACCAAAATGCCATCACAGCACTAATTATACTCGTGTTATGTCCGCATTATGTTTGCATTATGCTCGATGCTCTAAACAGCTAATTATGTTCAAATTAATTTATGCTCACATAATCGGCACAGTCCTACTCAATCTTGCAGAAGACTGTACTCTGGGAATGAGACTAGAGCATTAATAAGCTTCTTTCAAGACTTGTTTGAGACATCAACTGTGCACTTTCCCTGCAGTTCATCCCCCTCCCCGTTCATCTCGGGCCACTCCTCCCCTGATGTCGAGCTGACCCTCCCCGACATGACCACTGTGGCAGAGCTGGCCTGGTTTGGAGTGTGCGACAGTACCCAGGTCACCTCGGTCCTGGCTAGTGTGATCATCCTACCTCAGGTCAGTCCTTGCTGTGTGAATTACAGATCTCAGCAATTGTGCTTAATGCTGTGCGAGGTCATTCTAAACCAATAATTAGCTGTTTGTGATAGCTAAATAGATCAATTGTGTCATTTGTACCCATAAGCATTCACTTCATACTACGTAGCTCCCACGCTGACTTATCTACATGACTGACTAACGTTATTAGGTTGGCTATGTAATTTTCAATTAGTGCTAGGCGTATCTGAAATTGAACCTGTTCTATTTAGAAGAAGTAATGAGAGAGTACAATGTAAAATGAAGAATGTATTATTAGAGGGGGCAGGCGTTTTTCTCCTCATACATTCTGTATGGGGAATTGGTAGAATATTCACTGGTGCATAACTCCTAAGCGATGCAAAAACTCAACGAAATGTATGGTTATGTGTTAGCCTTACTGAGTTGTGAACAAAGTTGCATATCACAGGTGGTGTCTAACGTCCCCTGTGAGACCACCTTCATTGGAGAGCTGCCTGCCGGCTCCAACAGCCTTGCTGGGAGGGTGTACCTCCTCAACAGGGTCACCTTTGCTGTGCTGGGGTTCAGCTACGATGGAGAAGAAATCGGTGAGAAGAACTCATTCTGCCTTGAAGCAGGATACTGGGGTAGCCAGTATTGCTGGATCAGCGATCCATTCCAGCTGGCATGAGAAAGTGCTGGAACATGCTGTTACAGAAGGTTGACCTATAAAATGTACCATACATTTTTTCATTAATTAATTAACCCCCTTTTGGACTACCCCAGTATTCTGCTACATGGATGTTAAACATGCTGTATCACATAGTGTAGGAATTGGGTGTGTACTGCTATAGCTATCCCAGAATCTGGCACAGGTAGCAGAGTAAGTGGTAAGAATTAAAGGTGCTTCTTCCACCTGTGCAGCTGAAATGGCTTTCTTGGGATATTAATCATGCGTGCCATATCTGGCATTTTAAGTACTGCATGGTCTCCCTCCTCTCCTCCCCTCCCCTCTCTCCACCCCTCCCCCCTCTCTCACCCCCCCCCCCCCCCCCACACACACACATACATACACAGATGCCTTCTTCTGGGTGGGAGCTGGTAGCACTCCCAGCATCAGTGGCTATCCTTGCACCTATGGAGATGAAATGTAAGTTCCCATCTTGTGCTCTCCCTCTCATGTGTTGAGAACTCATTACCCTCTAGTAAATATAGAAAGAGCATGGCTTTGTTTGTTAGATGTGCGTACCTCTCAACTACTGGGCCATGTATAGGCAATTTGTTTCCCTTTGCAATGTGCAAATGATAATGTTGCAGGAACCACACGCCATTATACTAGCCTCATTCCCAGGCCTCCACCCCAGCCTCATTCCCAGGCCTCCACCCAAGCCTCATTCCCAGGCCTCCACCCCAGCTTTTGTCTCTTTTGTCTATGCTTGCAGCAGTGCAAACACTGAATTGCTGTAAGCAGGGCCTGAGAACAAAGCTGCCATTATACCCTTTAACTTGCCCAATGGGATAAGCCAGGACTGTTTCATTGTCATACTGATTGCCTAATTAGTTAATGACCTTTGTTAATGCTCAAGCATATAAACTTACCTAAACAGTTGAGAGATAAAACAGCACAGAAACCTTTTGAAGTGCAGTCTAAATGAACTACAAATAGCCGCTTATATGTGGGTTTGTTTGTGTGTAGTTGTCCTCTTGCTAGACCAATCAAGAAAAATAACACTGCCTGCCATGAGCTCAGTATCGATATACAGTGAAAACATCAACAGTTTCGTATCGTGCAATAACAGTGTAGACAAACCATCAAGACAGTTAGTCTCATCTGGAGAGCATGCACACTCTGATCAGCTGCTGCCCTAAACAACATTACAGGCACATTCAGGGCTGTTTAGGGTAGCAATGTGTATTTGGGACACATGAGACCAGCCCTCATTACCTTATTTCAGTTATTGGAATGCATTGTTTGGGGGGCGCAGACAATGAAGTATCTTTATTGTGGAGATGTCTGTATTTTAGTGAGCTCATTCTTGTTACTGGTTGTGTCTAATTAGTTAATGACCTTTGTTAATGCTCAAGCATATAAACTTACCTAAACAGTTGAGAGATAAAACAGCACAGAAACCTTTTGAAGTGCAGTCTAAATGAACTACAAATAGCCGCTTATATGTGGGTTTGTTTGTGTGTAGTTGTCCTCTTGCTAGACCAATCAAGAAAAATAACACTGCCTGCCATGAGCTCAGTATCGATATACAGTGAAAACATCAACAGTTTCGTATCGTGCAATAACAGTGTAGACAAACCATCAAGACAGTTAGTCTCATCTGGAGAGCATGCACACTCTGATCAGCTGCTGCCCTAAACAACATTACAGGCACATTCAGGGCTGTTTAGGGTAGCAATGTGTATTTGGGACACATGAGACCAGCCCTCATTACCTTATTTCAGTTATTGGAATGCATTGTTTGGGGGGCGCAGACAATGAAGTATCTTTATTGTGGAGATGTCTGTATTTTAGTGAGCTCATTCTTGTTACTGGTTGTGTCTTTGGAGTTGAAAGTGATTGTTGATGCTGTTAGCCTTTCTGGCAAAACGTGATAGTAGACTCTTGATGGTAATTGATTACGTGTGTATGTCCTCAAATGAAAATGATGGGGAACCATAGGCAATTTTTACGGGTTTTCACTGTATATAACTGTAGATGGGTTACTGTCATGGTTAATAAAATGGTGATTACCTCTAAAGCAAGGGCTGGGTGGAGCTGACTTCCGTATTTGGGTAAGAGGCGTGACTGACATTCATGGACTTCAAACTGTACTGTACTGATAACAATGCCATTACACTCATACATATATTATGCACAGTACGATAGACCGCACCCCCTTGGCTCCCGAAATGTCCTATATCTAGGCCGCATGGTTAAAACCACATCCACAGAGGATATATGGACACACATCTTCCTCTGCCCATCCATGTATCCTCCTGTGGTCTAGCCGATACTTTTCGTGATTCTCATCCATGCTCTGGGGGATGACAAGCTTCTGATCTCATCCACTGCAGCTGCATGGACTCTTGTTAGAGGAAGTATGGTCTGCCATCTGGTGGGCAACCATAGCTAGTGCACATGTGTAACCAGCCATTCCAGGAAATGATAATGTTGCATGTGCACATGGTAAACATGTTTCTGACTTCTAAGAATAGTAACCTCTTGTTACTATAATGAGCACTGCTGGGAAAGGCAAATATTTTTTTCTCCTTATACGTAAATAGTTATTGATAGATACTAGAACTCTGTGGCAATAATAATATATGTGGCCTGTATAGAATTACTTATCCCTGCCAATATAAGATCCAAATTAGGTTATAAAACTCTCACAAGGCAATTAATGTATAGTAAATCTTTAAGATGTGTGTGTGCATGTGGAAACCGCTGGATTCCTTCAAAATCTCAAGTAGCCCAGACACTAGGTGTATCATTCTGAGTTTTCTGAGGTGCCAGATTAGCCAAACCTCTTCTGTTTCCAACTAAATATACATGTGTGTGTGTGTGTGTGTGTGTATGTGTGTGTGCGTATGTGTGTGCATGTGTGTGTGTGTGTGCATGTGTGTATGCACGTGTGCGTGTACGTGTATGTATGTGTGTGTGTGTGTGTGTGTATAAGCTAAGTAAGTGTACTGTAAATGGAGAAACGTTTGCGAGGGTCAAGTAATTATGAGATTGTGGGTTTTCAATATTTGCCAGGAAGCATTACTGCCTATTGCGTGGGCACAGCATGTGTACCCTATAGGCTGCCTGCACTGGAGGACCAGGACCTAGTGGTGAAAATTACTCCCAACGCTCAGGGGACAGAGGTCACCTATTTTGCCATCTGGTGCAGGAGCAACAATGTGAGCAGCAAGTTGAAAAATACCTCAAACGTAGACCCAAAATGTAGGCTGAATCCCCACTGACATTCTGATCCGCTGACAGAGGATTGGGTATACAGTCAATTCCAGCTGTTTATCATTCACATGCACAATAGCTGGAATTGTTACCCGGTTTCTAGGATGCTGGGAGTTCTTCCCTAGGGCTACATATCTTTGTAAATTCATTATGACTTCACAATTGTGCGATAATGCATTACATCCAGAGCAACTCCCATTCATCATCTCAGATCAACCTAGGCCACATTCCAGTCCTACCGGGTCTGATTCCCGGTCCACCTGAACCTATAACCACACTACCTATGGTCCACCTGGGCACTCTCTCGAATGGGGCTCATGATGTGAGCGGGAGCGTGTTCGCCCTCGCTGATAGAACACTGATGCTCAAAGATTTCAACTATGATGGAACTGCACCTGGTAAGATAGCGGATAAGCTAAGTAAGTGTACTGTAAATGGAGAAACGTTTGCGAGGGTCAAGTAATTATGAGATTGTGGGTTTTCAATATTTGCCAGGAAGCATTACTGCCTATTGCGTGGGCACAGCATGTGTACCCTATAGCATGCTGCTATTAGAGACTAAAGGGTGCTACCAAGCTACAAAGTAGCTGGTGAAAGGAACGCTTCTGCCTAGTAGGCAAAGTAATTGGTAAATGAGATGCGGAGGAATATCAGTAGGCTATTAGAACTCTTTTTTTTGTAGTGATTTTCCTTTTATGTACCTACCTCAGTTGGCTGACATAATATCATAACCTGTAGATTTCTACACGGTTTAACTACATGCTGTAAAAAATGTTTATAGTATTCTTACTTGATCTGCTCACTTCCAGGAGCCCATTTTAAGTGCAGATGAACACATAAACAGACGCAAGAACGTAAAGCAATCAGCTGAGTGCACACTTCGCACACGCCCAGCTGGTAAAAATGAGCCTAATATACTGTCTATGCCTGTATCTGATCTCTACGGTATTAATAAATACAATTGTAGCGAGCACTCCCACTCTTCCTTCTTTCCTCCCTTTAAGCTGACATCTCTAATCCCTGTGAACTGCAAACAGCTGAACGACGACATCACTATAGTGCTAACCCTCCCAGATGATATAACAGTCCATACCATCGACTGGTTCTCTGTCTGGTGTGTGCCTTTTAGCGTCAGCTTTGCACACATTTCGATCCCTAACAATATTGCGCTACAACCGGAGGTTGAATTTCCTACTCTGCCACCTATACCAGTTTGTCCAGTGGTAGGTTTGCATGTTAACTTTCAGTCCTACTGCAGTGTGTGAAGATTGCTCGCACTGTAATCATTACTCCTATACAGTGTTCCAGACGTAGTCATTAACCCTCGCGCATTCGTGTCGAAGTTTATTGTAGTCGGTCTGTCATTCTGTCAGTCATTCTGTCAGCCATTCTGTTGTATTCATTATGCAAGATTTCTCGCAAACGATAAGTGCTGTTAGTACCAAACTCGATATGAAGGACGAGGATCACGGTTTCTATGCTCTGATGTGTTGTTTTTGTATTTATGGTGTTTACGGTAAGCATGCATACGGCTGGATCGACGATACCCAAGATTTCTCACAAACGACAACTGCTGATGACACCAAACATGATATGAAGGATGAGGGTCACGGCCTCTATCTTAACACTTGTGATAAGTGCAGATGAACACATAAACAGACGCAAGAACGTAAAGCAATCAGCTGAGTGCACACTTCGCACACGCCCAGCTGGTAAAAATGAGCCTAATATACTGTCTATGCCTGTATCTGATCTCTACGGTATTAATAAATACAATTGTAGCGAGCACTCCCACTCTTCCTTCTTTCCTCCCTTTAAGCTGACATCTCTAATCCCTGTGAACTGCAAACAGCTGAACGACGACATCACTATGAGTTGGGTCGTTGACAACACCGCAGAGACCATCTACATCACACTATGTGGATGTGTGTTGGTAGGTTTCAAAAATGCTAATTATACTAGACTATTAGTATGGATTTGAGTGCAATTTGGGAATAATTGCATGAGCAATAGGTAAGATAATTGCATTGAGCGAAGTGAGTGCAACTTTGTCTATTGCAAATGCATATTTCCCAAATGGCTCGAGAATCCATGTGATTCCATGTTAATCACATAATCATTACAGTTCCTATAGCTGTGGCCTTTGTTGAACTAAAAAAGTATGCAATTATAAAAAGTATGCGATTATCACTCTTATCTACAGGGGTAAATGTACTGTTACCAATATAGTATGTGATTAAATGTTGAAGCTATACTATCAACTTTTTAAAAAAATATGTCATGATTTATTCTCCCTCCAGTCTGATCACTACATAGCCTTTGGCATTAGTGGTAGTGACAGTGGTGTTCTGATGTTTGGAGGAGATGTAACCTGGACGTGGTTGGACAATGAGGGAGTGCACGCAGGGGACCTGGACCTTAGTGCTTATGCACAGGTAACCAGATGCACATGAGGAGTACCAAGCCTTGTTTTCAGGCTCCATGGCCTGTTTCTTTAGGGAGAGTGGAGCCTAGGAACAAGGCTAAGTAACAGCAGCTTTAGTAGTTGTCATCCTGCATAGCAGTAACAGTTGTCTACAAAAGGATAGGGTGGGCTATATTCCAGAACCCTTCTCTGCGGACACCCTTGAAACACAGCCATTTACCATACCGTATAGTGGAAAATTTTGGCGCTTGATGGTTTGGTGAATCGTAAACAAATTGTAAAATTTAATTCTCACCGATAATAATGCGTACCACCCATGTATATATGCAAGCATGTGAAATGGTACCTGATTATGTCGCTGATACAAGGTTTTAAAGAAAGATTGACGTGTACTTCCCACCTCACTATTCTGGACGCAAATAGGTGGTCCCAATTGTGTCTGCATTAAAGAGATTCCGCTATATACTGTTGAAGAAATAACATCTTTCTTCCTTTTCTCCCTCCTTTGGCCAGTGCCTGATAACCCAGTCAGGTGTGGATGGGTCTCTTAGTCAGCAGGGAGCCTGTCCTGACATGCAAGATGATGTCACCTCTGTGTCTGGATTCAGGGAGGGCTGTACCACCTGCATCAAGTTTGCAAGACCTCTGATGACATGTAATTATTAGTCTAACCGAAAAACAGTGCAAGTTGCTGCCTCTTTCCATTGTCTTCATTCTCATTTCCCAGCTGATGTCACTGACCGTCCATTCTTACTGGGCCAGGAGCAGTTTGTGATCTGGTCCATGGGTCCAGTAGGCTCTCTGGTTACTCCCCTTGGTGCTACCATACCAGTTCCCTTCAGACATTTCATACAGCCTGCCCGTTCAGGTGCGTATACATTCACATAATTAGTCTTAGCGTAAGTGACCAATTATCGCGCAGATTTTGTACCTGGATCCATAACTTCAGAACGGAACGGTGTATAAACTTCAGAACTTCACTCGGAGAATCGCCATCGCTTCTGCAATCTTACTCTCCTTTTAAGCGAAGGTAGGCGGAAACACTTTTTTGTGCGAACGATGAAGGCGGAGCTCGCTTATGACCAATTATCGCACATCGGTATGTATTATCGCGCACCACGCATGGTACCAATACTTAACGGCAATACCAATTATCGCGCAGTTAGCACAAAGGTAAGTGTACTAGTCGCTAAAAATTGATTTTTGTTTTGTCTCACGTTCTCTTGTACTAAGCAACCTTGTTTCAACGTAGTAAGCAAAAAAAATTTTCGCTTAAGTACGGTAATACTTAGTGCGCGATAATTGGTACTGCGCGATAAGTGGTCACTTACGCTATTTATGTAGGTAACTGTTTCACACTGACATACTAACTGAATTAATATCTGATCATTGCCTTAAAAATGGTCCATCAATCCAGATAATTTGAGGGTGAACTTCAGTCGCTCTCCAATGGATGAATGCAGCCTACAGTGTTCTGACTGTGAAGTGACTCTGGAGCCATGGGACCAGCCGGTCCTGGAACATAACACGACCATCATTTGCCGGATCGGACAGTCTGGTGGCGAGAGAGGATATGCTGGAATCACAGGTGGGTAGGCATTGAAATAGTGTGGTAATGCAACGTTATTATTGAGTGAGTATACGTGTAGCCTCTTCCCCGTACTGATGTGTGTAGTTTCACTTTAGCTACCTGTGTGTCTGGTACATATTCTAGTGTGCATGACATGTAGAGTAGAAGAAATTTTTTTTGTGGGCAAGAGTTCTCGGGACTGTACCAGGTTCCCCGATAGCAAATGAATGTGCATGAGAACCTGGGGACAAGGTTATCCCATGTGCATGATGATGTCCAAATGTGTTACAATTACTTTCATGTATATGATAATCTATTACAGGAACCGCTGGTTGGGGAATTTCATGGTACCTGAATGGTCTCTTGATTCCTAATGTGACCGTGTACAGAGGGGTTAACTATACCTTCGTAACTGAGGGAGGGGAAGACCCAGGCAATCCAACCTTCTATCACCCATTCTATATCACTGACAGTGATAGGGGTGGCTACCTTGCAAAATCACTCCAGGATCAGGTGATCATTGTGTTATTATATCGTTTGCTAGCCTTGTTCCCAGTCCACAAAAGAGTGTCCTGCTACTCATTGTTTGCACTGTCTTGCCGTAAGTTTGAAAACGCTTCTCTCCTGGCAGTGGCTGTGAGCTGCTTGATTTTAAATTCCAGATCTGGCCTTCTAGACCTTTCAGCGGCAAATAGGATCGACGACTACCGATCACTCTGTAGGCATCTACCTTGCAAAACACCATCAGCGCCAGACTCAGAGTTTGCTGTCTTCACTTTCACTTTCAAGAAACAAATAATACATGATTCGTATACTAACTAAAGTACGATAAATATTCAATATTTTATGAATCCCATATAAAAACAGGATATTACGTGCACGCACTAACAGTAAATACCAGGCTACTCTTCGCAGACTGGGAAAAAGGCCAATTGTTTGCCTGATTATTTTATATTAGTAACTGCCCCCTTTAATAGCTGTTGTTTTGCACATCCAGGAATTAGAAACTATCTATGCTGGCTTTGCTGCTGGAAACACACCCTTAGGAGGTTTGTCCATTTTCTTTGTACTCTCTTATCAAAGATCAATCATGGCAGTATGTAATGTAAACTGGAATGGATGCGTATGATCATTAAATTAGTCTACCCCTTCATCCCCTAACATATACGTACATAGCACTGCACATGCATTATATATGCGTACATAAGTGCAGCCACCACTGCACCTGAATAATTGATGATGTCTGCTTGGAAAATCCAAATGCACAGTGGTCCCAGGAATAAACCTGTTGGGTTCTTGCTACTGAATTTTTATATTGCTAGCATTAAGAACATGACTTGATATCTATTAGCCATAACACTGAGGCTTATGCTCTGCAGTGGGACGATACTGCGAATATAGGAACATCGAGAGTGACAGATCAAGTGAATTTACCAATTTTGAAGAATACAAAGCAACGTTGGTACTAGAATGTGATGAGGGAGAGGCAGGGGCATTTTGGTGGATCCCAGATGAGAATACTCCGGACGTTGTATACTTTCAGGTAATAAATGGAGTGCTTACATGAAATAACTTAATAAATGGAGTGCTTACATGTACCTTAAAATAAATAGAGCTAGACACACCTACTTTGCTATTCCAGTCTTATCAACTGTATGCCAAATAGCTTATAGTAGAGAGCCCTGGATGAAACTGTAGTCTCCACTGCTCTCCACTGCTCTCCACTGCACAACATTTTTGCAGTGTAAATTTAAAAAGATGGGCATGCAGGATTATTATAGCTATGGCATACACTTGATAATACTGGAATATGGGTCATTGGCTCTTGTATTTAAGTAGCCAAATATTAAAGTGATATGCGCTCTAAAAACTAGGTTGTTTGTGCTGGCATGTACTGTATGGTTACATACTTTACATTCATCTTAGCATTGGAATCTCAAAGTGTGCCCTCCATGCACCTGTGGCTGTGAAAGAGATTACATCATCATTATAAATTTCCTCTCTCTGTGGTATAGTGCGCTACTCACCAATTTCTCGGATGGCAGATACAAGTTAGAGATCCAGAAACTACCACACCACCGGAAACAGTAGCGACTACTGTAACCACAGAAACACCAACGACAGGAACAATGGGAACTACCACACCACCAGCAACTACTGTAACCACAGAAACACCAACGACAGGAACGATGGGAACTACCACACCACCAGCAACTACTGTAACCACAGAAACACCAACGACAGAAACGATGGGAACTACCACACCAACAGGAACTACTGTAACCACAGAAACACCAACGACAGAAACGATGGGAACTACCACACCAACAGGAACAACTGCAGTAACACCAACAGGTAAAAAATGCGCTCCTGTGCTATGGAATGTGTGAACATGCAGAGATATGTGTATACTATTTAGCGGTTAAGTAATAAGTTATTTTGCTCTCTGCCTCCCTGTATATAGTAGTATTTTGCCTGTGGTTAGCATGAACCGTGTATAGCTTGTCTCAGCATACATGATATGCAAACATTGTAGGTAACGATGGTCCAGCACTACAACTCCTTAGTGCTCCAGATAAGTAAATATATATACACGCTTCAGCATCCTATTAGCAACTGTCCTGTACGCACGTGCAGTAAGCCATTCGGCTATAGGAGGAGAAGAGACTGGCCTTTTGATTGCAATGTACAGGAGAGTGTACTTATGCTGCTTGAAACTCACGCGTTGCTTGAACGTAGCATCTGTGGGATAAGTCACAACTTTCATCCTTTTTTGTCCTTGCTAGAGAGTCTATCTATACTCCATCTTGACATAGCTAGCCAGCACTGATTCTAAGTCTGTTAGAGTCTGATGCCTTCGATCTCTATATACTCAGTCTTGAAAGTTCGGGATTGGGGTGAGAATCATACACTAGTATAACCCCGGGTTTGCCTTAGTCACTATTGCACACTACTTTCTAATCTACGCTATTGCATCAATAGAATATCAGTAACATGAGCCATGACTCATATTTTCTACACAGATGTACAGGTCCCACAAACCCCAGTAGTACTATCAGTTGAACCAGCTGGTGACGGAGAGGTCAATGTGTTCATTGAAATTCCCAGTGATCCCGACTTTGTGGTTCCCCAGGGAAGAGTCACTTTCACTGTCACAGTGGCTTTGGCTTCAAGTGGAGTAGTAGTGGCCTCCCCCTCCACGATTGTCAACAATTACCGCTATGGGGATGATGTCACTGTGAGTGTGCCTAACCTTGTGATTGGACAGGACTATGTATTTACTGTCACTGCAAGTAACGCAGTGGGCACGTCTGAAACTTCTTCAGAGACGATGCCAATTGAAGTCGAAGGTGAGATTACAATGAATAATACATACATCTTATTGAAACGTTTGTAAATATACTCGGCACTGCCACCATTGGTAAAACTTAAGGCACAGTTTATCAGCATTCTGCCCACACTGGCAGGGGTCGGATCTGATCACCTCTCAGCTTTTCCGACCATATATGAACTAAGGCCACTCCAAATTAATGTTTAGTTTCTGGTCCTCCACCCGCATCCAATTTTCACGTTATTAAGACTATTGTAATTACATAATCACAACGTGAGCCAGGATAGTGGAATGCACATAGTCTTGCATAGTTCTGGAAAGGTGGAACTGAGAGTTTTGTATCCATGGAAGATACCTCCTCCCGAATATCTTTCATCGCCCTCTGCAGCTGCTACCATGACATCATCGAGCGAGCTGAGCGAGGTTTTTAATAGTGTAAACAGAGTACAAAGGACATAATATTATACAATATACGGAAGTCTGGTGAAGATAATGAGGTCCTATAGTCCTTATCACCCGCCCGCCCTCATCCTGTAGGAGGAAAGGTGGGACCAGAAACTAAAGATTAATTTGGAGTGGCCTAATAGCTATTTCCCTGTTACTCAGAAACATACTATGATACTATACTCATATGCACGCATGCATAAACATACAACTACCCCCGCTCCTGCCACAGACACACCCCCACCAAAGGACAACCATGATGGTATGTATGGTAGCCAATAATATTAGTACTACATATTAAGTAGAATTACAGGTATGTAGATACATTTTATATGCAAACAGCAATGAAACCTTTACCATGTAATGTACTACAGTTACTCTATTGTAGTGAATGGAATTGACTGAGCCGCAACGTAAATGTTAATTTTCTCTTAATGTCAATGAGTCTATGAGTCAAGATTACAATCACTTGTATATCATAACACTAACTATATAGTGACAAGAGTGCAATTATTTTTTATGTATACATATGGATTTAAGTCCAATTTGGGAATAATTACATGAGCAATAGACAAGGAAATTGCATGAGTGAAGCAAGTGCAATTTTGCCTGTTACAAATGCAATTATTCCCAAAATGGCATGAGAATCCATGTGATTCATACTGGTAATCATACCCTTTTTACAGTCGAAAAATATACAGTAGCTATTTTAACAGGGACGATATATGGACGTCAATAGGCAACTTGAATTTGAGCTTAATTGCAATGATATTCTCAAATCCCACTTAATTACCCATACTAATTGGGTGTACTGTTTTGGGGGGGAAGCTAGAATGATTTTAACCTGTTTCCACACTCAGCTATCATTGGTGGTGCAATAGGTGGAGCAGTGGGTGGAGCAATACTTTTCGTTGCAGCACTGGCCATTATTGCCTTTGTGATTATGAAGAGCCATCATTCTGATAAATGGTATATCAACAGGTAAGAGAAATGCCCAGTAACTAGCCCGTTCACTATTATAGACCCTTTACCATTATGATGTAATGGGGGGTAAAAGTGAGCACTAAATGGAGAAAATACATGAAAACACGTGTAAACAAGCATGTTCGTATGTTTTCAAACAAGAAAACTAAATCAAAACACGTGTTCTCATGTATTTTCTCCAATTAGTGCTCACTTTTACCCCCCATTACATCATAATGGTAAAGGGTCTATTGTATATAAGTGTCAGCATGGCTACGATTGTTTTGTCACTAATATAGAAACACTATTCATGACTTATACAATTCGCTCTCAAATCTTATACTAGCCTGGCGTAAAAATAATTAATAAGATAGCCTAAAACTGGGGTTTTCATAGCCTTGATCATGATAGGGATTATGGCTAACCCTAGCCATTTGATAGTCAGTAATGGCTATAAATCTCATTAATAATGAACACGGTTAATAGACTCCATTATTAACAATGACCAATTTACTATTGTTGTATAGCAAGTTATTTTTATAGCAAAGTTCCAAGTTAACGTTGTTGAGCCTATTCTATTAATGATATTCATTGGTAGCTTGATTGGCTCGTACAAGATAGGCACCACTTTGGGAAGTCTCTAGAATCTACATAATTATATTCCTTGAACACTAAGGCAGCAGTATGGGGTTAATGTACGATATTCACTTTGTCTTGAACTTAGGAGCAGCAGAATAAATTCAATGAAAGTAGCTATGATGAAGTTACCACCAAAATCAGACGCTACATTTGATCCACCAATGAGCCAGAATGCTGAATCAAAGGCAGGATATGAATACCCATGACAAAACGTTGTGACTGTATAAGTATTGTTGTTGTTGCAGGTGCACCTCCCAATGAATGTTGTCTCTTCGCTGCATTTCAATGCTGAAACTAATGCTTGCACGTTTAATTTGTATACAAGTCATGCAATAAATGCACTTGCCATTATATTTGTATGCATTTTTAATTAACCTTGTCAACTGCAGTGCATGCATATGCATGTAGAACTCGCATGGGTTAGGTTAACATTTATGCTGTACTCAGTTTACGTTGCCGAGCACAGCCAAGCTGAGTGAAGCCAAAAAAGTGTTCTAGCGGATTGATCCACCATGCTTTAGACCCTTGAAAATGACTTAATAAATATCTAAGAGCCCATACCCATCTGAATGCATGTGACACGTTACTGTGAAATTTGAAACCTGCTTTCCTGATCGATGCAGTGTCTAGCAGTCCAGATACAGCTTTTTACCAAGATCTTGTATGGTCATTGCTAGTCTCGGGTACCCAGACCCGTCCTTCTCATTTTCCGAGGGTCTGGGTACCAGAGAGTACCATGGAAACCTGTATCCCAAAGGGTGTTCTACCTAGACGCATGAATCTCCCTAGGCTATCAAAGAACTTAAAACATGCAATGCAAAAGGGGAAATACTTTATTCCAAAGGGCAAAGTCATCAGGGTCGACTGCGCTCGGGAAAAAAATATAAAGGCATGCATAATAAAGTGACATCAATATTGAGAAATTTAAAACATCAAGGAACCGCGATATTAATACAGCAACAATCATAGTCCAAAGTCTATAAATGTGTATAGCTTGCTGTGGGCAAAGTTCTCGCGTGCCAGACTCACGCGAGTTGCATACAGGAAGTTGTTATCAGCCCCGCCTTTCACTAGGGCTGCGTATGAAATTCTCGAATCTGACACCTCCTAGCGATACTACTTGCAACGACTTGCGATGAAGTTATTCCTGACCGTTCTGTGGACTGTGTCCCTACTGTCTGTTGGTGAGTCTGTAGCCTGAGTCTGTCTCGTACCCAGACTGGCCCCAGGCAGAGCTGGGAGAGACGAAACGGGCGATGGCTTTTAGATAGTAGCCTTCTCTAGGATTATGGTTGTCATTCCTGATTATACGAAACTTGTGAGGGTATAATAGTCTTGTGGTAGGCGTTGCTCACGTCTGGTTGGAAGTTAAGTACGGGGGGGCGCGAGTGCATATGTAGGGCACAGTCTCGCGGGCCAGACGTGTTGACCGGGGCCAGACGTAAACGCGTCTGGCCCGCGAGACTATTAGGCCAGCCTCGTTCTAGCATGGATAATACAGTACTCCGTATTTGGCGTGCGTTTCCTTAGGAGAAATATGTGTACCTAGGCCCCGACGCCTCCACGACATTTCTACAGAAGCAGTCCCTTATATGCCATGCCTAACCTTACCCTAAACCTATCCCATAGATTCATGTCAAGAAACTGTACCAGGCTCCTGCGGGGCCTGGGAACGAGGCTAATAGGTAGGGGTACTCAATTCTCGGACATCCATTATGGGACTAATAATGTGATAGGTGTGGACGCACAAACAAACCATAGATAATATGTAAAGCTTTGAGGGCTGTCAGTGAACACATAGCTCTATTATCTATGGTGAACATTATTACATTGTGTGGTCACACCTGCTATTGATCATGCATTCTTCTTCTGAAACATTAGTAGGAGGTGAAACCCTGACATTATTATTTAACTGCCCCTCCTTCCTCTCCCTGTCCCTCTCCCGGCCCAGGACACTGCCTGAAACCCTCTCGTGTCGGGCAGCTGATTCCCACAGACACCCCTGGCTCTGTGTCCGGGCTGGCCTTCCTCCTCAACCACACTGCCATCTATATCAGGGACTTCAATTTCAACCTGGATGGCACAGGTACACTCTAGCGTATGTTTATAGCCTCTACCATAGATAGTAGAGTAGAGTAGAGTAGAGTACTCTACTAAGGATTATAAACTCAGAGCCTCAGTGAAGTACATGTACTCCATTGGATCCTCCCATGTTTTTCTGTGTATGTACATCACTCATGAGTTATGTAAGGTCGATGTTGTAAAGTTATGACTTATAGGACATTACCAATTGGCAAATGGCCAAAAGGTTACACGTTTTGCAGCGCAGTATATCAAAGAACTAAACTGTAAAGGTAGGGCAGGGAAGCTGTGAATCACTGTATTGACCATAAACTGATGCATTATTTACCGCATATAGTGAAAGCAAGACTTTGAGAACTCCCCCTTAGAATTTTGGCCTACGACAGTTTCATTCTGTCAATGCTTTTTTCTATTAACGTCATTTGAAACCCAGACTAAAACATGCTGTTATGGATGTCTTGGTGACGTGTTTTGTTTTCCTGCAGATGGTGTGTTCTGTGCTGGAGCCTCCACCATGGACACTTCAGATGCTCTTGAAGTTCCTACAGGAGAGAGGTATGTGTGTGCATAAGCAGAGGTTCAAAGGTCATCTGGCAACGGCCCACCCACTAATACTTATTGTGTAGTCATCCCCAGGCTCCGGAAGGGGAGCGCAGGGACAAAGCTAATTGTGATATCTGAACCCAGAAGATAAGGCAAGGCTCACTCAGCAATTGCCGCCCTCGGTATATACTGTGTTAGTAACTGTACATTTACCCCTATAAACAAGAATTTCATGGCTAATTATAGCTCAACAGATGCTGTAGCTATAGGAACTGTGATACGCGAATCTGCAAAAAATGCCATGGGGTAGATATGACCTCACAAACTTCTACACACTTTATGTGGGCCTAAGGTCTAAAGGTCTCATTGGTGCTCTGATGCCTGGCTTCCCTCTCCTCCAGGATACCTGCTTCCCTTCTCTCTCTCATTGAGTAGTCTCGCGAGACTATTTTTTGAGTCTGCGTTGCTGTCAGTTAGCCATCGACGATCTACGTCAAGTACTATAGTGCAAGTAAACTTGAATACGCACGTGAGCACAACATGTGAACTGTTGTCGGATATTTGGAGCATTAGCACATATGCGGTATGGTGGATGTACAGACGTTTGTACATACACACAGACAGACCGACAACCAATGAAATTGTTCCACTATACGCGTTAGTGTGAGGCTCGCCCCGAATAAAGTTTATGGAGTCATGTCTATTTCATTTGCTTCAAACTTGAATGAAACTTTCCATGACATGAAACGCAAGGAGTATAATAGTCCCAAATTACGCTGGAATCCATGTGGTTACCCATAGAGTAGGAAGACAAGAACATGCAGGAAATTGTGTGTTGAAATAATGATTAAATTTTGGCAGTCATCCCACAATGACTTCACAGCTGGCAGTACAGTGAAGTTAGTAACCAATTGACTTCCACTTCTAATGCTGTGGGTAGGTTTACTTGATTGGATGACAGGTTTGCCTAGCCTCGTACCCAGCCGTCACAGCTCGTTTTCGCTTCCAGGAAGTGGAAAAAAGCTGGGACGGCTGGATACAAGGCTAAGGTTTGCCATTGTGTAGTTATAGCTACCTGCCAACTAACTAGTGCAGTGAAGTTAATTATAGATTTAATTCTCCATTGGGGCTTTGGGCTATGTTCTGCGCCTCTGAGGCTCTAAACTACATGTATGCCCCTCTAAAAGATACAATGTAGATTGTCATCTTCAACTTGTGACATTAAAACGGGTGCGTACAAAAGTATGCAGTTTGAGTGTCTTTGTCTGTACTATATAGGAGACAAATAGTGTAGGGGTACACAGTTGAACCTGATGCAGACCAAGTATGTTCAACATTAGTGCCAGTTGCCTATAGAGGAGACAAACTGTGTAGGGGTACGCAGTTTGTCCTCTACAGTACTATTATAGCAGACAAACCGCATAGGGTAGCTTTGAAATACACACAATAATATATAGAATGTACAATGTACATGTACATTGATATCACATACTGCACATTAGTCACTACTGCACATACATGTACTATAGCTGTTTAGGCTGGCTCTTTGTACATGCATGGGCAAAAACCATACAACTGTGAATACGGTTTTGATGTACATGTACCAGGAAAGTTCTGCATGAATCTGTACACATGCAGAACTTTCCTGGTACATCAAAACAGTATTCACAATTGTATGTTTTTTGCCCATGCATGTATCTGCAGCAACATCTACATGTACAGGAAACCTTTACATGGGGACTGTCCTGAAATAATGCCTTCAATCAGATGTTGATGTTTCCCCACTAATGCTATAACAGCTAGGTTCATGGGGTACATAACCACAAGGGCGCATCAAAGGCGGCCTCACTGTCTTTGGCGGCTCGATGCGCCCTTGATAACCACTAGCTATGTACATACATGTACATGCCGCATGGTACCAGTTGTTTTCAGTCTAAGTTGTACATGTATCCTTTAAGTCACATTTGTACAGTACTTCTGTGCATGGATCATTGTTTCAAGCAAATCTCGGTCCAGGGATACCAAATTAATTGCCTTGTGCTGTTTGTCTCCTGTATACACTGTTTGTTCCACTATAGAGGACAAACTTTGTACCCCTACGCTATTTGCGCTCAAACTGTGTAGTTTTATCTAATGCCCTCTAATATAGCCTTTAGGACTTGTGCGTTCTTAGTACATTATACTGTTTGAAACACTATTATTAATTACTTACGTACATGTAATACACGGTAGGCTGGCTACCCATTTGGATGGATACCTGTTAACCACGTAGCCTTCCCAATGGCAAATGTCACTATCTGTGTACCCAATGACCAGCCATGTGTATTCCGTAAGTGGTTATGTAACCGCATGAAAACAAGCTACTGGTCATTGCAATGTGCCGATACACGATCTGCCAATGAAGATCAGTGACACACTTAATAAGCATTTCTGAAGGTTTGACGGACACTGTTACATTTAGCTCAAAGAAGCAAAACAGACTCCCTGTGGGTGGTTTGCATAATCACTTACGGAATGTGCAATTTTCAAACGGAACTGCACTCCACTGTACGTACATGTACCTTAGTATTTCCTCCCTCCTTAGGAAGGAGAAAAGGACGTAGGGTGTACGCACCTTTTCCCCTCATATGGAGGGAACAAATGCTATAGTACATAACCACTTTAAATAATTGTACAAGTGTTAATGTCCTTAATATTCAAGGAGTAAACTCTTTTTCACTGATTACACAAGGTCGGAACACCACCTGTAAAATGTAGCTTGTGCTGAGCACTAGCCATTCAGTTCAATGCCCAATGATGTGTGAACTAGCTAGTTCTAAGTGCTCAGGGACGTATATAGTAGTCTCCAGTCAAGGGACTCCAAAAGTCTTTTGAAAACAGTCAAAGCACTTATCAACCCATTGATTTGTGTAATGGTGCTATTCTATACATACATGTAGTGGTATCTGTGAGCCTCATTCCCAGGCTCTCCCCATGCATGAGTAAACAAACAAACTGCAGCAAAAAGAACTGGGAGAGCTAGTAACAAAGCTAAAGATTGGCGTGATGGTCCTCTCATGTTAAACTGTTTATACACAAGAGGAACCTCCTTCATGTACATGTAGCTTTCCCCTATACTTTCTCAAGGAAGTTGTTTTAGCACTAGGGAGGGGGGGGGGTTATGAATCAGCCGTGGTTAATGGTTGAACTGCCAATATACAATGTAAACAGTAGTGAGATATTCCGTCTACACCCAACACATGTACAGCCCTTTCACTGCCCCGTTCTCCTCCCCTGATGTCGAGCTGACCCTCCCCGGCATGACCACTGTGGCAGAGCTGGCCTGGTTTGGAGTGTGCAACAGTACCCAGGTCACCTCGGTCCTGGCTAGTGTGGTCATCCTACCTCAGGTCAGTCCTTGTACATGTGCTTCATTCTCAGTGCAGTGGACTAGTTATAAAACCAGAGCACATACATACCAAAGTCTGACTCTTAGAAGGTGTACATGTATTAGAAGTGTTGTTGACATGATGCAGAGGCTGAAACTGTCTTGGACAGCGAATGTTAATTTGAGTGATGCTGTTTTATCACAGGTGGTGTCTAACGTCCCCTGTGAGACCACCTTCATTGGAGAGCTGCCTGCCGGCTCCAACAGCCTTGCTGGGAGGGTGTACCTCCTCAACAGGGTCACCTTTGCTGTGGTGGGGTTCAACTACGATGGAGAAGAAATTGGTGAGTAATATCGTTCTTCCATTTCGTTTATTTGCCTCGTTTCCAGTCTTCAATTCACACTTTTTTCACTTACAATCTTTCTTTTTTTCCAACATGAGGGAGGAAAAAGCTACAGAGTGGAGACTGCATGGAACAAGGCTACCATTTATTATGATAATAGCCTCGTTCCCAGTCTCCACTCCCAGCTTTTTTTCGTATGTAGTAAAAAGGCGAAGCCTGCTTTTTTTACTACCGGTACATGATAAAAAAAGCTGAGAGTGGAGACTGGGAACGAGGCTACTAAATAATGTATCTAAGTTTATATACCTGTAGTATGAGCCTGGCACATGCCCAGTAAAAATAGCCACGTACATGTAGTAAACACCCTGAAAGTAACTAAGCAAAGTCTGAAGGGATGACACATGCACACATACACACATACACACACACCACAGATACCTTCTTCTGGGTGGGAGCTAGTGATACTCCCAGCATCAATGGCTATCCTTGCACCTATGGAGATGGAATGTAAGGCAATTTTATAGCTTACCTACATATACTAGTGCGTATATGTGTATCATGCATGTGACCTCGCAGGAAGGGAATAAAAAAGTGCATGACTGTCCAATGTTCATGCACAGCGAGTTATACTGTGTGATGCGCTATGTAGTGACTTTTCATATCGTGTACGTACATGTACCTGCTTGATAGTGACACACCACATTTCTACATTTGTGGATCCTCATGTACATGTGCTCATGCCTAAGTGTGCTATTTAGCCTACATTGCACATTGGCAGGGCTCCCTAAGAGGAATCCGGCTTTGGAATCAAATGCTTTGCCAATACTCCCACTGCCAAGCACATGTACATGTACGTACGTGCATGTGGTGATCAGGTGGTGCAAATTGAGAAATGGATATTGAAACAGGAAATATTGTATTCCATTTTTATGGTTTCCTTACTGGTAAGAGTTTGGTTCCATATATGGTAGTGAAACATAAAATGTACATGAGTATGTGATAAACATCAACACCCAAGCACACACACACACAGTTTCTTTAGGCTGCCAAGTAAACAGGAGTTTTTTTATTCTTGGCATGATTGCTGTACCCAGGCCTCGTACTTTAACTAGTTGTGGGTCTGGTGCATTTTCTCACGTGCATGATTATAGGGTATATGGGTGAAAATGTGCGTGGATGGGGACAGTTGTAGTTCTTAGGCAGCAAAAGAAGGCTGCGAATTAACACTTCTCATAACTACTCTTTGGAGTCCGTTTGCACCACAGAATAAGCACTGAAAAAATATCTCCAGCAAAAGTATACTGATTGCCGAGCGTCATAGCTTCTCCATCAATTGTTTGGGCAATGCTACTCCTTAATATTCTAGTGGGTGTGGTTTGTGCTAACCCCTAGGTCTATCATACATTATACTCTGTACCAGGCCTCATCTGCGCATGCATGTACACTAATCTCCCCCTAAAAGGCTAGTTGCAAAATGGGAAGCAAGGCAAGTACTTGTGTAACATGTAGACCCCTTAGGTTTTGAATAACGTGCATGGTACTTCAATGAGCACATTCTTGCGCTAATGACTGAAGTGCGACAACGGAGTTGCCGGAGATGAGACTGCATGTGCAATGGCATAGGAGCAGTTATGGTAAGCAATGCCATGAGCAAGGCTGATCTGGCAGCAGGGAAGTGATACCAGACCACTCTTCTCACTGAAAAGAAGGGGGAAATGAGCAGCATGTGCTGGAGAGGTCCCAACAGTGGACACAGATACAAAAAGTCATTGCTCGTCTCACAGTACTGCATGTACTTGCATTGCAGTTTTTTACTTGCTTCATACTGTGCGATACTATATGTACATAATGTCACACATACATGTAAGCTTCTTTTTGCTGAATGTTTCCAAATCCTCCTCTCCAGAGTGACCCGGCTGCCTGCAGTGGAGGACCAGGACATAGTGGTGAACATTACTCCCAATGGTCAGGGGACAGAGGTCACCTATCTTGCCATCTGGTGCAGGACCAACAATGTGAGCAACACCTAAAATTACCATGCAGATGCACATAAAGCATGTACCCAGCTGGGAAAAAGAAGTAGATTGCACTCAAGAGGGCATACTGTTTAGAGTCTCACTGGGCCAATTAGAGTCACCTACGTGTAGCTATACTGTGTAGCTGTACTAACCTCACTCCCAGTCACAGCTCCCTGATTTTAACCAGCTGGGCATGTATCAAACACACGACCGGCTGGTACTAAGATTGCTTTATGTTTGTACATTTATGTACGTACTTGTATCATGTGCACAATAATTGCCATTACCATGCGACGGTAGTCTACTCATCCGACAGAGCTATAGAAAGTTTGGGCCAAGTTCTGAACTGCTTAGTTTTGTATTACCTACACGGGGCAGAGCTGTAGGTAGTGATCAATACGCTGTTGTTCAGTGTTATGACTGCTAACTGGAGGTGCCACGAAACTGCTGTGTCAGCACTATCGCTGTAAGTTACAGGGGAAGCCTGGGAATAAGTCTAGCTACTTATAGCTACTTTGCTAACCTGCTCCACAGCTGTCTTTACCGCTGAGCATTACCTTGGAGAATGTCAGTTTTAGGTGGTTTTTAGATATGAAATATCATTTGCACACACACTACATGCGGAGACTAGTACATGCGGAAAATAATAATCGGGAGTGAAGACTGGGAATGAGGCTGCACTTGCACCACTGTTGCAATTCCCTTATTATTCAAGGAAGGAATTCTCATCTCAGTAATCCCTTTAATCCAATTAGTTTAACGTGGGACACGTTCTGGTACCGGAGGGTCTGATTCCTGCTACACCCACACCCATCATTACGAGTGTCACACCTCGCATTGGAGTACTACGAAATGGGGCACACCAGGTGCGTGGGAATGTGTTTGCCGTTGGTGCAAGGAGACTCATGCTCACAAACTTCTTCTATGATGGAACTGCACCAGGTTAGGTCAAAGGGTCACATTAATTATCATACCAAGTAAGGGTGGTTACATCTCAGTCACTATATTCCACACTTTGTCACACGTGAAGGTAGAAATAGCATGGTGTCATAGGCCAAAGTATGTAGATCTAAGTTAGTTTTGTGTTGTCTAGATAACAAAGAAGTATTGTGTTTTGGTATGTAGTGGCAGCTATGAAAGCAGTACGGCATTGGCAGCTACCTGAAACTGGAAGAGCACTGTGAAATTGCTGAGTCAGTGCTTTTGCTGTAAGATGAGACAGCCTATAGCAGCAGAGCGATCTGTTGCTTTCAGTTGAAAAATTTATGTGTGACAAGCCCAACTGATTTTAGTGCATGCATCAATCTGTTTTCTCAAGCTCTTCTATGTTTCTCTAAAAGTCTGACAACAAGTCAGCTTCACTGCCATTCCTGGGATCCCATGACCAGTGGCTAGCAGTGTTTCTTGTTCCCTGAGATGGCTAACACAGCATTCAATAGCTACACCTCCAAAGACACTCTCAGTATCAGAGTTCTACTTTACGAGTTTCTGTAATAACTGCATCTGCTCATTTCCCAGGAGCTGCATTCTATGCAGTTAGGGGATCATCTGTCCGTTCCAGTGACAACTGGATCATTCCAGATGAAAATGGGAAGTACGTTTTAAAAATAAATAGCACAAATACATGTACTCTAGACCAGTCTAAAGAATATGTTTCCTCTCCCCTCCCCTCCCCTCCCCTCCCCCAGCACTGGTGCCCTAAGAGCCTACACAGACAGCACTCTAGTGATAACCCTCCCAAATGAGATAACTGTCCACACCATTGACTGGTTCTCTGTCTGGTGTGTGCCTGTTGGTGTCAGCTTTGCACACTTTGCCATCCCTGATGTAATCATGCTGGAGGAGATTGAGATTCCTACACTGCCACCAATAGAACCCTGCCAACCGGTACGTCAACGGATAATGTATATAGACATTGCATACATGCATAGCGCTGAATGGTCAATGGATAATGTATATAGACATTGCATACATGCATAGCGCTGAATGGTACTGTAGTACTAAATCTCTCCCTTCCCTTCCTCCCACCCTCCCTCCCTCCCTCCTTCCTTTCCTAGCTGATATCTCAAATCCCTGTGAACTGCAAGAATCTTAATGATGACATTACAATGAGTTGGGTCATTGACAGCACCAATGACATCATTGCCATTACACTGTGTGGCTGTGTACTGGTGAGTTATGGGTATACAAATATAATATAAGAGGCTGAATGTAAAAAAAAAAGTGTATAATCAGTTGCACAGTTACAGTCATCAAAGATGGTTGCAAATCCAGAGTTTAGGCACTGGATAGTGGTTTTTTGCAACTATGCATAATACTAGCCTCGTTCCCAGTCTCCACTCCCAGCTTTTTTTTTTGCATACTTCTTTAGAGCTTGTAGCGCTTGAAAAAAAACTGATGGTACATAGCTTAGCAGAACAGCCCGGTGGAACTTGAAATTATGCGTGCTCGAGACTACATTTCCAGTGCTGGCATAGCCTTTGTTATGCAAAATAGAACAGCATACCTGGCGCACTTGAGAATCACTGCCAAACAGTTTGATTCTTTGCAAATGCTATGGTGTGACTGCAATACCCCAGGAGAAATACTGCATTTGAATCATTGTAATCAAGTCAGCCATTATTGCTCTAACCCATCTGAAGAAGAATCACAATCAGAATTATCAGGAACAGAAGATAGTCGATTTTCCGGTTTAGTAACTTGTCAATGTGACACTTCAGCGATGCTCTCTGACAATGTAAACAGTCTTGCTACTGATGAAAACACTTGGGAATGACAAGTATGATACTGTGTGATGTTCACAAATGCATTGCAAGTTGTACTGTTATACAGGAAGGCTTTTTTAGCTTGCATTGCTGAATCAGCCTTACTAACTGATGGTCCTCTCTTCTTTGCTTAAGATCACTGCTATTATGCCGTTGTATGCGAAACCTTGCTAATCTCTGGCAACACCATCATTATGCTTATAACCATGCAGATATTGTTGTGTTCTCATTTATAGCTAAAGTGCAAACACGTGCTCATTGAAGTACTATGTCCACAGGAACTACACTTGCATTCCTGCGATACACACCAATTTATAAATATGGGGTCTCCATGCTACACAATTAGTTGTGCTCGGCAATAAAAGATACTGCTATTATTATATCTCACCCTTAGCCTGACAACTACATTGCCTTTGGCATCAGTGGTAGTGATGATGCTGTTCAGATGGTTAGAGGGGATGTGACATGGACGTGGTTGGACAATGAGGGAGTGCATGCAGGAGACCTGGACCTCAGTGCATATGAACAGGTCAGTCTTGAAACAATAGTGCATTCAGTTGTTTACATGTGGGTGTGATATATTATACATGTATATAGCTAAAAAGAAAATGTCTATAACTGCTGCATTGGGTTTTAAACTTAAATATTCTGTCTGGGACAGTGCCTGATGACCCAGTCAGAAGAGGATGGGTCTATCAGTCAGCAAGGAGCCTGTCCTGACGTACAAGATGATGTCACCTCTGTGTCAGGATTCAGGCAGGGCTGTACCACCTGCATCAAGTTTGCAAGACCTCTCGTGTCATGTGAGTATTTGTTATATATCTCAAGGCTGATATATTATTATGAAAACAACAGAAGAGTAGGAGCAGGAAATCACTTAGCACATCTCAGTGATACTTCTTACACTGTAAAGCTGACCATATACAAGATTAGCCTAAACTCAACAAACTAAGCAGGCATTCTATCCTGTACCTAGCAGCCATGTGCAAAACAAATTGTGCAGCAGTCATTCTAATTTTTACACATAGTAGCTAAGCTGGACAGGTTACATCCTGTGTAACGTCTTTTTTTTTTACATACATTGCATATCATCCAACTGATGGCTGTGCTCAGCAACAGGTCAGTCTAAGCAGGTAAGTCTGTCTCGTCTCATACAGGCTTACAGCAAAAGTGATGACTCAGCAATTTCATAGCGCTTAACTGCAAGTTAGCTGCAAAACTTACCAAACAGGATTCAAACAGAATGATGGGAAACAAAGCAATCTTAGTACATTACCAGCCGAGCACATGCTTCATACACACCCGGCTGGTATAAAAACCTCCTACATCAGTTTGTAGACTCTTCTGATAGTGTTGCTTCCAGTTTGTATGTCTGTCTGTCTGTCTGTCTGTCTGTGTGTGTCTGCCTGTCTGTGTGTGTGTCTGTCTATTTATCTGTTTGTCTGTCTATTGTTTTTAAACCCTCACCTCCCACAGCTGATGCAACTGACCGCCCCTTCCTACTGGATCAGGAGCAGTTTGTGATCTGGTCCATGGGTCCAGTGTCTTCTCTAGTCACTCCTCTTAGTACCACGATACCTGTTCCCTTCAGACACTTCATACAGCCCTCTAGGGCAGGTACATATACATACATATACCATAATGAGTCGAATTATTCAACTCCTTCATTTATTCAAACGACAACATTATCCCTTAATTTTCATATTTTGTTTAAGTGTCGATCCTTGGCTGAGCCTAGATACAATTTTGACAATTTTATCATGCTACCTGTATAAGCACCAGGTGTAATGAAGTCAGTGCATAAAAATGTTATGTTCAAAATGCAAAAGCTACATTGTTGCATATTATTCCTGTGATACAGAAATGTAGGTAACCTGAACTCCAAAAAAGGAGCCCTGGTATCTGGGATTATTTTTGTCACATAGGCTGTGTGGAGCTATTACCAAGTCTGGGTGTGTCCTTTTCATCTAGATAATCTGAGAGTAAACTTCAGTCGCTCTCCAGTGGACGAGTGCAGCCTACAGTGTTCAGGCTGTGAAGTGACTCTGGAGCCATGGAATCAGCCGGTCCTGGAGCATGTCACAACCATCACTTGCCAGATCGGACAGTCTGGTGGCGAGAGAGGATACACTGGAATCACAGGTCACTAAGATTATTGTGTCATACTAGTATAAATATTTCTCGGCAGTGTCTGCATGGCTATTAGGCTCTTTAACATACAAGCTTAGGGGGTTATTGTAGTATAGCTATTACTTGGCAATATCAGCATAACTATAGGGCAGTTGCAGGTTACGTCACGACCGTATGACTACCACTACACTTTCCGTTATCTTCCGTTTTTTCCCTCACTTCCATGTGGCAAGAGAGTGGTAGGTTCTAGTCAGAGTGAACTCAGAAATAAAAGCAGCTTGGAAAATTTCCACTTTCAGTATGTCAACTATCTCTGTAGTAAAGTTTTCATGCAGGATAAATTCAATGAATCTGCGTGAGTATCGCAGCAACTTCCATTCTGCCATTGAACACGTTTTTTGCCACATAATTAGTCATGTGTTTTCGTGATGTAGCTGCAACCGCTCTATTAGGCTACAAGCTTAAGCTTAGGGCCTGGTGTATACTTTTTGTAAATGCTATATATTTTGCACCCAATATGAGTTCACTTTAACTGATTTTTTTTACTGATCTACATGTCCCAAATTATGATCCCCAACAGGCACCGCTGGTTGGGGCATTGCGTGGTACCTGAATGGTCTCCTCATTCCATCTGTGACAGTCTTCAGGGGAGTCACTTACACCTTCATAACGGAGGGAGGGAATGACCCCAGCATTTCATCTTTCTATCATCCTTTTTACATTACTGACAGTGAAAGGGGTGGCTACCTTGCAAAATCTGAAGCAGACCAACAGGTATTATATTATACAGTTAATGCTCTTGGGTGTCTGGAATGGATAGCAGGAGGGTTTTCCAATTCAACCCCAGGCAGACCAGACAGCCAATAGGCCGGCCTTTCATTCCTATTTCTAACGTGATGAGTTCCACCGTGTTAGAAATTAGGGACAAGAGGCCGGCCCGTTGGCTGTCTGACCTGCATGCCTTGGGGTGGAATTGCAGAACCTTCCTGCTATACTGCTGATATTTATTATGGAGTACGGTAGTACTATGGGGATGGCCCAGAAAAAAGTGGCCACGGCATTGAATGTGTACAAAATGATATGTTCAAAACTCGATCTGCCCTAGGTGTTGCTAGTCACAAGCCTTTATGAGCCAGATACCTGTCATTGTTGAGTTTCTCATCAGTAACAAGACTGTTAACGTTGCTGGAGAGCACCGCTGATGTACCAAATTGGCAAGTCGCTAAACGGGCAAATCAACTACCTTCTGAAGTACTTGCCGCTACATGCCATTCTGTTTCGTGCGTAATGGAGGTTATGCCTACACTGGAAACACAGCTTGAGCACGAGCTGTTCTGCTAGGCAGCGTTACTAAAATGGGTTTCAACAGGAGCGCATACTAATGTAAAGAAGCAGGGCCAAAGCAAGTTTCCATTCATTAGATGATGTTAATCTTTCATTAGACAATATCACATCCATGACACACACACACGCATAGACAGACATTGATCTTTACATGTTCATTGAACTAGTAGTGCAGCATGCAAACATTGGCTTTCCTTTTGCAGCAAGAGACTGTGTATGCCGGCATTGACACGACATCCAACACTCCTTTAGGAGGTTTGTTCTCAGACTGCATGTAAATTATATAGCCTTGTACCCAGGCCTTCCCACTCCAGCTTGTACTTTGCAACCACTGTGAGATGAAAACTGGAGTGGGAAGACCTGGGCATAGTATAAACTATGTGTGACTTACGTATTGATGAAGAATGTGCCTAATTATTGTAGAGGGGGATTATACTGTGACTAGCACATTGCATTATGTAATGTAGTGTTTATATACTAATCCTACACACGCATCATTCCTGCATATTTACACAGTGGGTCGATACTGTGAGTACCGGAACATTGCAGAAGACCGATCGCAGGAGTTCACCGCGTTTCAGGAGTACACGGCCACCTTGACGCTGGAGTGTACTGAAGGAGAGGCAGGACGCTTCACCTGGACTCCCGGTGCAAACACTCCAGATGTTGTCTACTATCAGGTACATGTACATGTACAACAGATGTCTGGATCCAGGTTCAATAATGTTTTTTTTTATTCAGAAAGTTACCAGAGACTTACTTTAGTGAAAGGAATTTTTTTGCTGTAAATCGGCTATAATGCATGGAAGAAATGTCAAATTGTACACATAATGTACATCACCAGGGGCTATTTGTAACTATTACATCATTATTGTAGCCGTAGGCTATAGGAGAATAATCAATAATTAACATTGTATACAGTTTTTCAGCTAGATACAACCAAGAAATACAATGTAGGACAGAAGTTGCTAGTATATTGAGAAAAGAACTATCCACGGCCTGACAAAGCAGAAATAGAATCTAGCTAACAGTCTACTCGCAGTACTATTGTGGCAGTTGTAACTTACGAATATAAATAAATCGGACTTTGTCAGGCTGTAGACCTTCCTTTGAAAACAATCTCCCAGAGCTAATAAACTCATGTCCAAAACTGACACCACAACATTGCGAATTGGAGGCTGGCACATTTCAACACCACTGTACATCAGCGGTATTTGGAATTATAAATAACCAGGCGCCACCTTAATAAATTATGTTAACAATTATCTTCCTCCATGTAGTGTGCTACTCACCAGTTCCTGGGATGGAAGATCACTGTAATGGACTCAGGACCACTGACTGCAGTTTCCATTCCAATTTTAGTTGCTCTTTCTGCAGTCAGTGCTTTAGTAATGTCTCTATTTTAAAAAATCATTATGTGCAGACTTTTAATTGCTGTAAATTAGAGCTGTGTTCATTAGTCTGAGTGCTATATTAGTATAGCATATATTCCATATACATGCATGTAAGATTGTATACAGACATATAAGACTGCTATTCAGTACTGAACAACACAATGTCATGTATGAAAGGAGGAATTTATATTTGTTAGTGCTCTTTGTACAAATCTCAAAAAAAGTGGGCAACCCTCTTCTCCCAACAGAACCCTACGCCATGTGACACTGCCACGTTAAGGGGTGAACGGGCAGGTCGTTCCGGCTGACCGAACCTTCAGCCTTTCGGGTGCCTGTCCGCTATATATGGTACAGGGAATCATCATCAAGTCTGTTTAGTATGCCAGGCTTTGGGAGTCAAGGGAGGAACATGGACAGATCCTAGACTGTACTGTCTGAGACTACCGTGGCAGTTGCCACCCCACGTTACCCTTTACCTGAACCGTTGCATACATAGTCACAGCCCGGAACGAACTGCTCCACCCAGCCTAATATTTGGGGCTGCAGATCCCAAGAAAGGGGTTTGAAACTATATTAATAATGTAACTCAGATACCACATTGTATTTGTCTACAGGAGCAAGTGAAGTGTATATAGCGGTGTGCAGTAAATACGGAAGAAAGTTCACTGCCGAGTGATATTACTTCCATGCATGCACAACAAAAGATAACCATAATAGTGGGAATATCTCTAAATTAGAAATAGTGTGACTAGTATCATAACTGCTATACTGATCAATACATACATCACTGTAAGACGTAGCTATCAGTAGCGTATATACCTCAGTATTGTCAGATTTTGTATTCTGAAGAATGTGCAGCTCAAGTTGTTTGCTCGTATGCTAGACAATCATTGTCTGCATATCACTGAATATGTAACCCTTGTCATGTTGTTTGATCCTCTGTACCCAATGAAGACCCAGCTCAGGATGAAAAGGTTTGTACGAGATTACCTTGATAACCTAAGACCATACACATTGAGTAGTTGCTCTGTCAAGTGGGCTCATGCAGTCCGTATAATATAAAGACTGCATTTTCATTACGATTCCTTAGCCCCAGCTGAACTGCATGCATACAGTCTGTTATCAAAACTAAAAATACATTCACAATGGTCTATTTTCTTGGGTCATATCATGTATACATGTGAATAGTGGGACAGCAATACACACAATTTGATATACATGTAGAAATACAGCATATCTTCAGGCTAAAAGTATTTCACATTTAATATTGAACAGTGACGGTCACTGGACCGGATTGACTTCGGACATTGAATAGTAAATCAGCCACTATATACAGTTAATAAATGTCAAAATACAAGAAAAAATATTATCACACTTCTAGCTAATTATACATAAAGTTCTGGAGCAATTGAAGCTAAACATTTCAGCCAGACGCTATGAAAGTGTAAAAAATTTAGATATAAATTACAATGAACAATATGGCATCTTTGTTATAGTTGTCTATGTGTAGTCATGTATATTATTAGTATTCAAATAAGACAGTACGTAATAATCAACACCTTTGTAAACATACCTCTAATTCGAACACCATCTGAAGTAACAGACCCAAATATATTTGTAACTGTGCATGTGAAAGTGCTGCCCAGAATACTAGCCAGTGGTTGATTGATGGTGAGCACATTCTCATAGGTAGATGCAGCCCTATCAGTCACTGTCTGTGTCAGCTGGTAGGTATTTCCATCAATGGTTACTGGCTGTCCATTCCTTGTCCAAGAGACAGTAGTAGCAGGAGAACCAGTGGAGATGCAGGTCAGGGTGGAGGATGACACTGAGGATTGCGAGGTCAGTGCCACAATGCTAGGCTTAGCTAGAATGAGAAACACGTTCAGAGTTAAAACTAAGTAGTACCACCAACTGGGAGTGCCACTAGTTTGCTTGGGCAATGACTCACTGTTGAATCCACTTGGGTACACTCCAACATTCATATAGCCTATTTCACCACTTTGCTGAGGTATGCAACAGGTGTACACTCCTTGCTGACTGGTTGTTAGAGCATTCTTAGAACCAACTCTGTTTTCCATAGAAATTTCACCAGGTTGACGGCGGGAAATATCAAAGAAACTATTGCTAGTGAGATTAGTTCCATCAAGACCAATGAACTGTCCAACAGTTTCTAACATTGAGTCCGAGCGGCAGAAGATACGGAAACGAAAGTCATTTCCACCAGGATTGTCAGAAATAACACAACTATTGTTCTCAAAATTGCCACGTGGAGAGCCTCTGAAGACGTATATTCCATAATCTGTAAAGATACAGAATATCAATGATTCATTATCCATGCTTACTACATACAGTGGGCATACCTAATTATACATGTAATCGAGAACAGTCACTTACCCACAATAACAAAGTCGATACTTGCTGATGCACCACATCCACCTCTAGTTGCTGTGCAAGTGTGAGTACCATTGTCACCAGAGTGAACCGCTGCTCGTCTAATAGAACTTGATGTAGCAGACTGGAAGGGGCAGTCCCTACAGGTGGATGACCACTGGTAGCTCACTGCCCCAGTTCCCGGTCCTGTGGCTGTACAAGTGACAGTCACTGGACCGGAGGCTGCCCTGTACTCGTTGGGACCACCGGTGAAGTCAGCAGGGGGGGTGTAGTCCACAGATATAGCCACAGTGATGGATTCTAAGGAATGGAAAATGGTCATGATTACTGTGCTTTGTCACCCTGTACAGGATTATTGTGTTCACAGGTCCTGCCATTACTATATAGCCCATCTGCAGCTGTGTAGATAACCTGTAATAACATTGTACTACCATGATGAATGTGTTTCTACAATAATAACTTTAGTAGCTTACGTTCACAAGTGGGAGCCTCTCCAGTTTTTCCCCCCCAAATACTGTTTTTGCCTATAACTTTACTATCTATCGAGGGTAATTACACTCCCAAGTGTCAATTTTCTTGGTAAGCAGAGAGAGGAATAAATAGAAAAATAGGTAATAGTTTTCTTTCTCTCTCCATGCAAGCCCTGGCTGTGTTGCAGCTAATAAGTACAGTTGGGGCTATATACAAGACGTTTCCTATTATTGCAAACTATATGGAACAACGCTATTAGCTAGGTGTAGGGAAGAGAACTGTCCAGTAGATCTTCCAGACGGGAGCCCAAGATGGATCCTAGTTTGGTGTAAGCACAAGCTTGAGGTTCTTAAATTCTGGTACCACCTATCCATAATGGATGAAAGCCGACTTGCCAAAATAATTTGATTGGTCACTTACACTAGTGATTAAGGCCACCTGGTGGTTTTATAATTAGGAATCTACTGAATAATATCAACCTTGGCCACTTGATTTATAAACTATGAACCAATTTAAGATCATGATGATATAAGGTATTTCTATGCATAGACCCTAGCTCAATTTTCACGTACATTATAATGAGTGATATGGTATATGGTTGTATATATGTAATCATGCATATTATTAATTAATATGCATGTACCGATAAGACAGTAATAATCAACATCTTTATAAACGTACCTCTAATTTGAACACTATTTGAAGTAACAGACCCAAATATATTTGTAACTGTGCATGTGAAAGTGCTGCCCAGAATACTAGCCAGTGGTTGATTGATGGTGAGCACATTCTCATAGGTAGATGCAGCCCTATCAGTCACTGTCTGTGTCAGCTGGTAGGTATTTCCATCGATGGTTACTGGCTGTCCATTCCTTGTCCAAGAGACAGTAGTAGCAGGAGAACCAGTGGAGGTACAGGTCAGGGTGGAGGATGAGGCTGAGCATTGTGAGGTCAGTGCCACAATGCTAGGCTTAGCTGGAATGAGAAACATGTTCAGAGTTAAAACTAAGTAGTACCACCAACTGGGAGTGCCACTAGTTTGCTTGGGCAATGACTCACTGTTGAATCCACTTGGGTACACTCCAACAATGATATATCTCATCTCACCACTTTGCTTAGGTATGCGACAGGTGTACACTCCTTGCTGACTGGCTGTTAGAGCATTCTTAGAACCAACTCTGTTCTCCATAGTGATTTCACCAGGTTGACGGCGGGCAATGTCAAAGAAACTATTGCTAGTGAGAGGAGTTCCATCAAGACCAATGAACTGTCCAACATTTCCTGACATTGAGTCCGAGCGGCAGAAGATACGGAAACGAATGGCAGAATTATCAGAAATAACAAGGCTATTATTTCGAAAGTTGCCACGTGGAGAGCCTCTGAAAACTTGTATTCCACAACCTATAGAATATAAAATATCAGTACTCCATTATTTGGCATATGCTTGCTTTTTCGATAATGTTATATGGCAATCACTTACCCACAACAATGAAGTCAATGCTTGCTGATGCACTACATCCACTTCTAGTTGCTGTGCAAGTGTGGGTACCCTTGTCACCAGAGTGAACTGCTGCTCGTCTAATAGAACGTGATGTAGCAGACTGGAAGGGGCAGTCCCTACAGGTGGATGACCACTGGTAGCTTACTGTCCCAGTTCCCGGTCCTGTGGCTGTACAAGTGACAGTCACTGGACCAGAGGCTGCCCTGTACTCATTGGGACCACCAGTGAAGTCGTCAGGGGGGGTGTAGTCCACAGATATGGTCACATTGATGCATTCTAAGGGATAAAGAATGGTCATGATTATTGTGTTTGGTCACCCTGTACAGGATTGTTGTATTGACCGGTCTTGCTATATAGCCCATCAGCAGCTGTGTATGTAACTTCTACTGGCATTGTACTAACATGACGAATGTGTTTCTATATAATAATAACTTTAGTAGCTTACGTTCACAAGTGGGAGCCTCTCCAGACCACTGCCCACTGTCCTGGCAGGTACGAGTGGCCCTTCCTTCCAGGGTGAAGCTTTGCAGGCAGCTGTAGGTGGCAATGGAGCCCACTGTAGTGCCACTCTGTGTAACTCTGCCATTTCCAATATTACGTAGTCTGTCACACCTGACAGCTATAAATAAAAGCGCAAATAGGTTTTTCATTCTCATAGTAATAGTTATGTAGCTGATGTAGCACTTAAACCATTGACTACACACTAACTATAGTGTTGATTAACTAGTTCTACTATCACTAGCCTTCTGCAGCTCTTTTTTTGTATTCTGTATATCTGTGCACAGTTTGATTAGCCATTATTAGACAGACTTCTATTAATTGGGTCAGTAGTTATTCAATGCATTCCTACTATAACTTTGGTAGCTTACGTTCACAAGTGGGAGCCTCTCCAGTCCACTGCCCACTGTCCTGGCAGGTACGAGTGGCCCGTCCTTCCAGGGTGAAGCCTTGCAGGCAGCTGTAGGTGGCAGTGGACCCAACTGTAGTGCCACTCAGCTCAACTCTGCCGTTTCCAATATTACGTAGTCTGTCACACCTGACAGCTGTAAATGAAAGTACAAACAGGTTTTCCATTATAATAATTTAGTCATGCTGCTGACGTAGCAGTTACACCATTGACTAAGCAGTGTTCACTAACTACTCCTACTATCACTAGCCAGCCTGTTTCCAGAACTGCAGTTCTTCTATTGTATTCTACGTATCTGTGCACATTTTGATTAGCCATCGACACAAAAGACTTTTATTAATTGGGTCAGTAGTTATTCAATGCATTCCTTCTGTAACTTTGGTAGCTTACGTTCACAAGTGGGAGCCACTCCAGTCCACTGCCCACTGTCCTGGCAGGTACGAGTGGCCCTTCCTTCCAGGGTGAAGCCTTGTAGGCAGCTGTAGGTGGCAGTGGACCCAACTGTAGTGCCATTCAGAGCAACCTTGCCGTTTGCAATATTAGGTAGTATGTCACACTCTACAACTGCAAAAAAAAATGCAATAATAATCTTGTTACCAACATTTTCAAGATATGTTTATGGAATGGTTCTCCTCCAGACTACTTGCCATTATAACCTTAATTACCATTGGTGCTCTCACCAGTCGGGAAAAGTATTTACCCAAGGAGTACCTAGTAAAAACTTAAAGCCTGCCTGTGATTGCGTACCTGGCACAGATGGATCGGTATGATTTAGTACTTGTATTGTCCATCCTAAGAACTGGTGAGTTGCACACTGTATGAGAAAGTTTCGGAATACTCTTACACTCCACTACAATACTCACCAAGTAGTAATAAGAATCCCTATACATCCTATTTCAAACTGGCAGAATGTAGAAAATGTATATGGGCACAAAAATGGAAAAACAGAACTCGAGGGTATAGAACGGTTTATCAAATATACCTGCATGAGCAATTAATTAATAGATGATCTCTAGCTCAGTTTCATACATCACATATTCCAAGCTGTAACATAGCCATAGCAGTTTGTATTATTTTATACACAATTATAATATATCTGCTGGCATTTATATTATTGTCGGTGCTATAAGTGCAATTCTGGTATTGTTGCAAGTCTAATACGCATACAGTTAAGCATCTTTCATCTTTAAACCATAGCACACCATGTCATAACTAATGCTTTGCTCACTTGATAATAGACTGTATCGGGTGTGTTCTCATCTGGGGTCCATGTGAATGTTCCTGCCTCTCCCTCATCACACTCCAGTCTCAATGTGGCTGAGTACTCCTCAAATGATGCAAACTCATTTGACCGATCAAAATCAATATTCTTATACTCACAGTAACGTCCAACTATGTAGATAAGAATTCTCACATAACTGTCCAGTTAGATCGCCCTAATGCTCTTGCTTCACTGGCTAGTAAATATCCATTCAGGCTATGTATATCACTGCACAAATAAGTTGTTTTGATTACTTAGTGATTACTGAAATTTCAGATTTCTGAGTATAGCAAGTTAGGAATTAAGCCTCAAAGAGGATAATTTGTTCCATCTTTTGATTTTGATATTCTTGATTAAGGAATGTCATTTTTTTGAAGGAACAAATTACTCACTTGCAGGCCTTCCTCCTCCCTTCATACTCAGACATCTAAAATGCAGGTTACCACAATGTAGTCCAAACAACTACATCTTTAGCAGTGATATGTACCTCCCATTGGTGTAGCTCCATCGGATTCAAAACGCAAGCCTGCAGAGATGGTTTCAGCCTGTGTGGAAAGAATGAGTATGACCCAAGTTAGTGGCAAGAGTTTTTCATCGTAGGTGCTAACGCTATATGACTGTGAAGTAATTTCTAGGAGACAGGTCTAGTTAGTCCTTTACTGCTACATTAATCACCTGCTGATCTTGGGCTGATTTAGCGAGATATCCACCTCTGTCACTGTCAGTGACGTAGAAGGGGTGGTAACGAGCCTGGATGCTAGGATCACTTCCTCCTTCTACTTTAAAAGTGTATGTTGTTCCTCTGTACACAGTCACTTGTGGGATGAGTAGACCATTGAGGTACCACGCGATACCCCAACCAGCAGTGCCTGTGGTGAAAAAAATTATAATAAGGTCACTTGATTCTCATAAGCTTCAAGCTACATGTAATATGATTGTATTATGTGGTGCACTCACCTGTAATTCCAGCATATCCTTGCTTACTGCCAGACTGTCCAATTCTGGCATTGATGACTGTAGTGTGATTCAAGACTGGTCGAGGCCAAGGCACCACAGGCACTTCACAGCCAGAACACTGTAAGGTACACTCATCCAAAGAAGAGCGACTGAAGTTCACTCTCAGTGCAACTGAAGTAGACATGTACACATATAAATAATCGACCTAGTCTTACAAACACATGCAGCTAGGCTAATATTGTGACTGCTAATTCCATACTAATTCGTGTATGTACTGCATTGATGACATCTCATCTAGCTATTTATTACCTGATCGGTCTGCTTGAGCAAAATGTCTGAAGGGAACAGGTATGGTGGTACCAAGGGGAGTATCTAGTGAGCCCACAGGACCTGTAGACCAGATCACGAACTGCTTCTGACCCAGTAGGAAGGAACGATCACGAGGATCAGCTGTGGGAACAAGACATGCATAAACATCAAAAGTAGACCCTATGCAGTTATATATTATTCTCTCTACTGGGGTTTTACTTTTGAGGTGTTTCACTAATACTATACTTAGTATGTAGGAATGGCAGAATAGAGCAGTGAAATAAACTTACAGGATTGCAGGGGCCGAGTGTATTTGACACAGGTAGTACAACCATCTCTATAGCCTGATACATCAGAGACATCATTCTGCACATCAGGACAAGCTCCGCTTTGCACAAACGTATTATTCCGGCCACGTTGTATGAGACACTAGAAAGAACAAACAGCTATAGTGAATATGGTATAAATTTAATTTCTTAAAACTCAAAATCTACAGGATAAAAATTAAGCCAGCAGAACACTCACCAACAACATACAGTTAACTCACCTGAGCATAAGCACTGAGGTCCAGGTCCCCTGCATGCACTCCCTCATTGTCCAACCACGTCCAGGTTACATCTCCTCCAAGCATTAGAGTTGTGCGATCACTGCCACTGATGCCAAAGGCTATGTAGTTGTCAAGCTATATGGCACATCAGAGGTACATAGCAGATGACGTGAGCAAAAAAAAGGCCCATGAGCAGATCACTCAAAGGTAAAAATAATTTCTGTGTCCTCAGCTAGCTATTATTGATACACAGAAGTAAAGCTTACCTGTACACACCCACAGAGCTCAATAACAATGACATCATTGATGTCATCCACAACCCAGCTCATCTTGACTTCCTCACTCAGTTGCACACAGTTCGTAGGGGCTCTAGACACAGCCTACAAAATAAAGTGCCAAACTAAAGCACACATTTCTATATACAATGCCCACATTAACAATGATATACACACATACCACAGGGCATTGGATTGGTGGCAGGGTTGGTACTTGTATACCTCCTCCAAGCATAACGTTGTCAGGGATCTTCACCTCCCCAAAGTTCTGTCTGAAGGGGACACACCAGACAGAGAACCAGTCAATGTTGTGAACAGTGAGGTCCAAAGGGAGAGTCAAAGTGAAGGTTCTGTCCACATAGGCACCCAGGGGTCCAGAGCTGCATAGGGGAAAATGATTATCCACTTTATACATGCATGTATATGTTTGGAAAATAATTATGTAACAGAGAGTAATACAGATCACATACCTTCCTCGTTCATTGCGAATAGTGTAAGCATCCTTTGAAAGGACAGTTTTGCCTCTAACTGCCCAGAAACGAGCACCTAAAGAAACGTAGAATTGGTTGGTCAGTAGCTATAGCAATACTAGTACCAGTAGTAAGCAAAGATGTATAGCTTATACAACAACATACCTGGAGCAGCTCCATCATAGTAGAAATTAGTGAGAAGAAGAGTCTTTTCATCCAGTGCATAGACCTCTCCCCTCACATTATGAGCTTTTGTCTTTAGTGGTCCCAGTAGTACTCGGCCATCCTCAGGGGGAGGGGGAGGGGTTGTGATAAGGCCCTCGGGGACAGAGACATGACCAATGTTGATCTGAGTGGGAAGGAGGAGGAGTATGTTAGTAAGGTATGGACAGTAATGAAATGTGAGGCAAATAGGTGTTTCTAAAATTATACACCATTACTAGAAGAGTAATATAGCTACTCTAGGCTCTCTATCACTCATTCACAGGTCAACTCACATTGTTACTCCGGCACCAGACTGAGAAGTAAGTGACTACAGTCCCAACTGCATCTGGTGGCACATGTACCACTAAATCCTGGTCCTCAAATGCTGGGAGGCGGGTCTCACTGCACAAGAGGGCACAGAATTATACTTAATTCAGTATATGTGGTATGTACCGTGGCTAAACATAACTCACAACCAAGATGTACTTGTTCTTAGAATTTAAAGTCCAAGTTTTCACGACTACATTTATTATACTATATTATTCACAGTGCAGGGTCTTCTCCCCTTCTGAGCCTGTCACAATGTAAATTTCCACACAAGTATTTGAAGACTTAACCACGTACATGGCAACCAAATACATCAGTTTGTTTGTTTCATTCAATAAACATAGTGAAGCACATACACTAGTGTTCTTGTAGTGCACATACAACTGCCTAGTTGAGGTTCCTCCATGCAATCGAATACTATAGAGTTTTACTAACCAGCAATAGAGAAGCTGTAGACATATGTCTTCAAGCACTATACTCATAGTCAGCTATAGTAGCTACACTGTCTAATTTTCCATTCAGATTCTGAGCGGTACACAGTATATACGTATTTGGCTTCATTAAGCAAAATTTCATTGAGGATGCTCTTTCTAGGTAAAGCTTACATGTTACTCTCATAGGGACTGGGGTAGCCACTGATGCTGGGAGAGTCACCATCTCCCATCCAGAAGAAGGCATCTGTGTATGTGTATATATGTGTGTGTGTGTGTGTGTGTGTGTGTGTGTGTGTGTGTGTGTGTGTGTGTGTGTGTGTGCATGTGTGTATAGTAGCGTATTACAAATTCATACATACATGATTACATATCAGACAATGTCATGATTCTGAGGTAATTATGAGGAACATGCTTTTGGTAACTGATAATCCATACCCAGATGGAAGGGTAATTAAGCTATCTGCCAAATTTGACAATGTGTGCCTTCATCTGCATTTACGGTTTTAGCAATCAGCTACTGGTACCCGGGCCTACAGTCTTTCAAGTGGTCACAACACAAGAATCTACATAGTGATGACTGTACCATAATAGTAATAGTCATGCAAATAAGACATGTCATACCTTCAGCCTGTCCATTATAGCTAAAGCCAAGGATGACAAAGGTGAGTCTGTTCAGGAGGTATACCCTTCCAGTAATGCCATTGGAAGCAGTAGGCAGCTCCCCGAGGAAGGTAGTCTCACAGGGGACGATGGGTACAACTTGTGGTGGGATCACTACACTAGCCAGAATGACTTCTCGAAAGGGTAATCTACCACCACCACCACCACCACCACCTGAGCCACTTCCTTCGTCAGGAGTATTGAATTCACTGTATTTTGTGTTTGAATGGGAAAAGGGAGTAGCCATGGGTTAACATATGTAGTGCGAGTGACGAAGGAAAAACCGTAGCCTGCATGTGTGGGAGTTATTTTATTATCACATGACTCACTAGGCACAGACTCCAAACCAGGCTAGATTTCCGACTTCTATCTTCGAAACGGTAACAATCTTGAACTCAAGGTCACTGTTTGAGTAGCCCACTGACAGGAACCCTGGATCAGCACTGCAAGTTGAAGATGCATAGAAGGACATATATGTAGCTCTAAATTCTGTCCATCAAGCTAAATCACTGCATGTAATACGGTGGCCGAGAGTGGCCTTATGCATTCACATTTGTGTTCCTGTTCATGTTCATGTTCACGTTGCGTACATTCATGTTCATTTGTGTGGTTACGTTTGCGTTCCGATGCATGTTCGCGTTCATGTTTGCATACACACTCACGTTTGTGGTAACTTTAAGCTAATATAAAGCTAAGCACGAACTTCTTTTCTAGTGATATCTTAGAAACATAGTGAGGAATTAATCCTGTACTATGCAGATCCCGTTACTTTCCTTTCCAGATCTCACTTCCTATGCATGATACTTGCAGCATAGTATTCATCATTATATTGTACACGTGCAAGCTATTTAATAAATTTAATATTACAATGTCTACAAGCGCATAGTTACATTGATTCAGACATAAAGCACCCTTAGGTTTGACCTAACATTCAGCCCTGAAACTGTAGCATCGTCCCCAGGCTTTCCCTTGAAAATTACATAAGACTACTGAATCAATGCTTCTTGTAATGCCAAACTCCAGATTAAACTATATTCGTATGTTTGTGAGTGCAATACAATAATATGCAAAATAGTGACTTGCATGATGGATCTAATTTGTTTGAAAGTTTGTGACAGACTTAGTGAGTAGATACATTTCACTTACAACCAATTAAACCTCTGAAGTTCAAGGGTAGTTTTACCACCACAGAAAAATCCCGCTGTACATACAAAGAAATAAAACAATATAAATTAGTGCTGTGACTGTTTAGCTACAGGAAATATTGGTTACGTTTTAGCTATAGCTAGTTGCTATACAGTGCCCTGACTCTACTATCTATAATGCTGCTAAGCTCACTTAGATCCACGTTGTATTTGAAGTCCCTGAAGTAAACCACTTTACGGTTGAGGAGAAACACCAGCCCAGACACAGAGTCAGGACCTCTCAGTGGGTCAGGAATCAGTTCACCCAGTCTGACAGGCTTCTGGATCTGACAACAGCCTACAACAGTGCATGAATTAAGATGGTTTTATTACACACCAAACCTGCACAGCTACATGGAAACCACACAAGGCAGATTATCTTCAAACACAGATTAATATAGGCTCCTACCATGCACTGATGTTGTAACGATTTTAGCTCACCAGTATCCAGAAGCAGCAATGTTAATAGAAATCCTGCCACAAGAGACTTCATAGTTGGCGTCTGCATGCAATAAGATTTATGAGTATGAAGTCTGTTGCCTGTACAGTATCAATCAAGAGCAGTTGTACTGTATCTGCAGAAAAGTAGCCGCTGGTTCTCAAATCGTGCAGTCCGGAAGTTTTTGCTAGTAATTGCTATACGCGACGTCAGTCTCGTGCCCAGACGTTCACGCCCACCCGCGAAAGAACGTCGAACGTCTGGTGTCCTAAATGAAATTTCTTGTCACAGACACCTTTCCGCTTTGGAATTCCAAAGGGTCCAATCAGATTGCAGCTTTTAGTCCCTCCGTAAAATTGCTATGATGTTTGTTCAATAAATCTTCAATGCTATTGTGAACTATAAGTGTGTAGTTTGGGAAACATGTCATTGGATATCAGATTTATTTATGTAGTGAAGAAGCTGTGTTCACTGCTGCTTTGCTGCATGGGTATCAATGCTTGTGCTGTAATATTGTGTACTGAGATACCAAGAACTTGTAACAGGAAGCTAAGGTCAGAGCAACTATTGTAAAAAGTAGGCATACCACTTACAATTTCCTTCCTGCTTGATAGCACCCTCAGTGGCATAGCAGCATCACCTTATAAAAGGAATTACTCTCCTTCTGTATATTCCTTGGTGCATACAGGTGCACATTGTGTTTAGTATAGTAGCCAGTAGGCCGGCCAGCAGATGCATCCTCATTGCATTGCCACACCACAGGAATTGTGCTTGTGCATTTGTCACATTTATACACACATGCAGCTACATGAGTACTTCCCCTCACTTCCCACTCAGCAATAATATTCACATGATCCCAGCAATTAATTAATTAAGGTATGGCCAGTATAGTGCAATGGTATTTGGCTAAGCACGACAATAAAGTTACCACGATTAGCAAGGCTATATCGTTAAAGAAGGGAGCCTCATCAGTGAGCAAAGCTGATTCAGCAGTGGGGAAGCAATGCCAAGCTAGTCCACCAATTGTACTTCAAAGATGACTACAGAGCAGAGTCCAGACTTCATTCTGCATGCAGCCATACCAATGCTTGAGGTCCTCGAAGTTACCCTAACTTTCAGAACACCTGTCCCTGCTTTTGTAAACAACACTCATTTTCAATCCATAAGGCATCCGGGTTCATCTAATGCCCTAATATGGACAAGTCCAATTTGTACCTGAAACATGTCATTCTGTACTCCCAAATTGCACTCAAATTAACACATACATATGTTACTAAGGAAGCAACTATATATAATTAGTGTAACTGAGTCACAGTGGTGCAGGCCTCCCACTCACCAGAAGCTTGTGCAATAAGAAAGCAACAAATTGAATTTGTAGGTACTTCTATATTAAGGCACCAGATACAGCTTACAGTGGTCTGGGATGTTTACAAAAGCGGAGACACACATTCTGAAAGTTAGGGTAATTCCAATGACCTCAGGCACAGCTGCATGTAGGATGAAGTTTGCACTTTGCTATGTAATAGACTTGTGGTAATTGGTTGTGTCTGCCAATACTATGCTTGGACCGAGAGTACAAAGATGGCTTGTTTTTTTCATTGAATGTTTCGCCAATCAGTGTCTGCGCTTTAGTGGTGAAAGTGTAATTAAGCTTCCATCACTCGACCTGCTTAGAAGTGTCAGAGCTTAGCAAATTAACTTGCATTTTTATGCTCTGTATACCCAGCTCACTTTATTGGCCCAAATCCTGGATCATTAAGTCAGTGACCTGTATACTTCCCATCCCTTAATCTAACCCTGACCCTAGCAACAGCCGTTTAAAGAAAACTCCCCAGCAAAGCTCTATAGCCAGCAGTAGTAGCTCATGATGCACGTGTATTAAATGTCCTGAAGCGGTAGATTTCGTAACGTTTCTTTAGCCTTGTAGTCTACCCCAGGCCTTCCTCGCCCCAATTTCACAGCTGTGGAGAAAAATTAGGTACTTGCCAATTTTCTCCACGACTGTGTTATGAAATCTAAATGAGAAAGGCCTTGGTAGGATGTCCAACCTATTATATATTCCTTGAATAATAAGGACATAGCTTATGTCTCACCCTGAGCTGACCGCTACATTGCCTTTGGCATCATTGGCATACCGGGAGTAATACACCTGTGAGCTACAGTAAAAAAATAATAGTTATCCCAAGAACAGTGTATTTGGGATTGCGGTGTCATCTATATGTACATGTTAATTTGAGTGTAATTTGGGAATACCAGGAGTGCATAATGATATGCTTCGCACATATAATCTTGCATATTGCACGTACAATTATTCTCAAATAGCATATGATTTCATAGGGATACTGAAAGGGAGTGATACATGTATAATTAAGGTACGTACACAAGTCATGACGATGATCGTGACAATGAATCTTATGCAGAGGTTTTATGAATATGCCAATCAGATCAGCTGGGTAACATACGTATGTTACTAATGAAGTAACTAATTAGTGTAACTGAGTTACACGATGCAAGCCTCCTACCCACTAGAGGTTTGTGGAATAAGGAAGCAACAAATTGAATTTGTAGGGTATATTTCCGTATTTATAAGGTGATGCTGCTAAAGGTGGCAGTATTCTAGCCAACCTGTAACAGAAAATAGAATAGATAGAGGAGAAAAAATGGACTTCTATGGGACTCGAACCTGCAACCTTCATCATGGTGTGCTAAAAGCCACGGGTACTCTACCACTTGAACCAAGAAGCCCAGCCAGCAGGCACAGCCCCAGGTGGCCCCCACAAAGAGCACTTACTCCTCCAATCAACTGGCAAATAATTATGTATGATAAATGGCTTTGAAGTGGGCATACTACAGTTTAATTGTACATTATTACACTTGCTATAGACCCTTTACCATTATGATGTAATGGGGGATAAAAGTGAGCACTAAATGGAGAAAATACTTGAGAACATGTGCTTTGATGTAGTTTTCTTGTACGAAAACATAAGAACATGCTTGTTTACATATGTTTTCCTGTATTTTCTCCATTTAGTGCTCACTTTTACCCCCCATTACATCATAATGGTAAAAGGGTCTGTTGGGGTGGTTGCCCCTAGACTTGTTACCTCTTACTTGTGCGGGCCTTGGTGGCTGTGTAGCCACCACAAACTAGGGTTTAGCTTGCCCAAGACTTGATTACCACTTTGTCTGTTTTGTTTTACTCACACGTTCATACATAGTAGCTACGTGAGTACTTGCCCATTCAGCAGTAATAAATTATAACATTATTATACGACTGAGCTCTCAGCAAATTATTTTGCGCATGGCCACTCCTCCTGAAAACATAAATGTTGGACTGCTTGACACTGATATCTGGTTATTTGAGACTTGCACAGTATTCAATATTATTCACATACTTACTCTAATTATTTGTACATCAAAAATTTTAAATAAATGACACACCACTTGTGGGGTTGTGAGAGTGGGATAGCTATGAGTATTACATAATGCAAAATTAGTCCAGGGGTTTACTCTAGGAGGTGTGGGACTTCCTCCCATAGAATTTGGGGGGGGGGGGGGGGGGGTTGAATTCTCTCATTATTGATTTTGTGGCAATAATAGTTTTTGGCCAAAATTTTAGAATGGGAGCTGTGCAGCACCTTGAGTATCATAAGTGTCCCCCATCATAAGTGTGTTCATTTAATATACACATGTACAGTTGGCAGAGTATCAGTATATGCAATTTCAAAATATTCAAGAAGCTAGCAACCTATATTTCAACTGCAATACCATGGTCTGCCAGTGAGCATATGCCTGGGGTTTTCCAAACTTCCATATGTTGGCAGTTAAATTTCTGACATCGCTCATTTGTTTGCTATCGCCACATGCACCATGGACATTCTTTATCACACTAAAGACTGTATCCTTCAGATGTAAAGTGACCTCAAGTTTTCATTGAGCAGGAAGTAACAGGAGTAACTCCTCACTAACTTGCTTGCTATAATATCCGTCCCTAACTTCCTCTATTGCTAAGCTCAGTGGAGCATGGCTCTTGTGGCGATAACCAGGCTAGACTATTGCTGAGCTCAGGAGTCATGCTCACGCAGTGGTTTTAGAAAGCTGATTTCTAAAAGGATATGATATACTCACACTGATATGCTTGCTATGATGTAGGATGCCACTTTAGAAAAATGCAAGTAGCGCTAGAGTCTACTACATTTTAGTACACAAAGACGTTGGCATAATCTTATCGGCTTCATAACAGCTGTGTAATAGTACACCTTATTAGCAAAGTGGAAAACTTCACCTCGCTGGCGAGCACTAACACCATGCGACCAGCAAGGCAGAGTTTTAAAACTTCACCTCGCTGTTGGAAATCAGCACCACCGTGATCAAGCCAAAATTTCCTCCATAATAAGGTTTCCAAGTCCATGTAGCTACTCATTTCATTATAAAGCCAACGAGATTCTGCCAATATCTTTTGGGGTGGTCCCTACCATTTACTATTGTACTTGTGTTTGTGTTCTCACAGTTACATGTATGGACTGCATTGAGTAGCATTACATGTAGTCAAGAATAGCTAGATTTTTTCCTTGTATCATACCCCCTCTCAGCATGACCTCCTCTCTCTTACAGGCACTGCTTAATCCTTTCTACACACCCAACACACTGATAATGTCCAGTAACATTCGAAAGAAAGCACAAGTTGTTGCCAAGAAATATCTACATAGCTAATAATAGTCAAACACTGTACAGATTGTCTTGTGTATTGTTGTGTCATACACATCGTCCAAAAGAATAAATAGCAGAAGTACACAACCGTTAGTTACTGCTGGTACTATTGTCTTAATTGCATGGGAACAGTACTGCATAAACCATTCTACTTGTCAACACCCCGTACACCTTGCTTTCAGATGAGGACTTGGTTTCTGTAGTAATATAATTATATAATGGGACAAGCAAACCATCTCAAAGCACTCCTCATGCATGGGCCCTTTTTAGACGAACAAAAGTTTACTACTTGAGGCCCCAATATCTCGTACTTGCTCTTTGTCTAAATAGGGGTCCATGAGGAGCACGGTGAGACGGTAATTGGAGACTGGGAATGAGGCTGCTTTTAGTCCCAAGGGGAGAGAGCCTGGGACTAAGTGCCTCATATGAATGCATGACTAAGGCTCACATACTCAGGAGTGAATAAAGTACAATGATTAGGTCTCTTACAGACAAACACAGCACATGATATATATAACCTGTTGAGGTTCAGAAAATGTGCTGAACATCAATAGAATACGCGTATAGATGCACAATGATCACGTTAGAGACTGGAATTCAGGTTTACATGTTGTAGACAGCTTATCACTCTGCCAATACCTCCTGACAGTAGGTTCGGGCCCAGACCCTGGGAAGTGAACCTTAATGCGTGCACACTTTAGCCGATCGAGGTTCAGCACGTACTGAACTGAGTAGTGAACCTATCTCAAAGCATGCACACTAGTCTAGCGGCTATATAGCCTCGTTCCCAGCTGAGGCTCACCCACGCAAGAGCCTGGAAACGAGGCTAGCGGCTATGAGGTGCTGAACCTCAATGCAGTCCAGCATGCATGTGTTTAATAAAGTGTTCAATGAAGAGAAAAAAAGGGGGGCCACACCCCTGTGCTTCCCACCTAGCCTAAGGCATCCCCCCCCTGACAGTAAAAAGGCACAAAGGCCATACTGCCAGAGGATTGGGCAGATCATCACTCTGCCAGCCTACTGACCAGGATTTCCCCCGAAGGCCCTATGGGAACAGAGGCTACATGCCCTTGCTTGGTCTCCTATCAGGAAGGGCTCCGGTTATTGAGGAAGGATCAAGGGAGGAACCCAGACAGATGTTGAAAGTATTTGAGGTTCAGAAGCCACTGTAATTATATACATGTACAGGCACTAAAAATTCAATGTACTTAAGTCTCTCTCTACCCCAAACACATAATCAAATTCTCTATGCAACCTTGATATGCCTTTTCAAGGATACCTCATTATACAATGCCCTCAACAACCTCCACGCTTAGAACTATAGTAGATCAGGTACATGCATGGTTGTGAATTAGTAATGGTAAACAAGGAAGCATATTTGGAAAAATTTTAAGCTAATGCTCATTTTGCCACATCTACAACCTATTGAGGTTCAGTATAGAAAGTAGACGTGACCACGGTAACACAACACAACTCATAAGGCCTAAGTTAGTTTCATGCATAAACTAAACCAAAGAGGTGATAAGTGCTATCAGACATCAGGTATGTAGTTTATTTATCCATAATTATTGCTGGTGCTTCGATGCTGAACTGTACTAAGGCTTGCTTCATGTGCTGAACCTCAATAGGCTTTATTACCATGCGTCAATGTGATGATCAGCCACTCATGCATAAATCATTAATAAGACGGTAATCCCCAATTCTACTGACATGTAGTATGGCCTTTGCTTACTCTGTTGGTTCAGTGGGTACTCCCACTGGCGTCTGGCTCACTTTTGTATTCTCAGATTTGTTGGCACCTAGTAAGTGCATGAAGTAGTAACTGCATCGGATTATATTACAAGGGATTAATCTCTTTCTCACATCCTCCACATGTGTGAGACTAGATGACATCATGTACAGTGTGCAAAGATACAACAACTAATGGAGATTTGAAAGTAACAGCCATAGCACCCAATAGGAAAATTCCGAAAATCATAACAGGCTTCAAATGACCAGCCATGACCCATTACACATATCACTGACAATGTCTAGAAAAATTCTGACAGATACGATACTCATTTCTGTAAACATGTTACTAATCCTTCTCTCCTTTGAAATGCTTGTGCTTTATATGTTACAAATGGCTACGAATGAGGCTATGGTCTATCTTTATGTATCCCTATAGATGATTAGAGAATCATGTGATCATAAAAACGTGTGCATGAGTGCAATGTAGCATTGCATCCCAGGAAGGAAGCGTATGACAAAGGCAAAGGTATGACACTCTGTTACACACTGAGATGATTGTGGGTTCTGTACATTCCATGGTTGGTAAAGTGCATGCATGTATCTTGTAGCCAGAAATATGATAACAAATCTACGGCATTTAGCAAGTGCAGGTCATACAGATGGACTAACAGTGGAGAATCGATGCCACCATAATATGCACTACATGTACGGTGCCTTTGGTGACAAAGAGTATGGCAGGTAAAAGTTTCTGAGTAGCCAGTTTTCTTTATGAGCCTGGGAACAAGAGTAGTCTTGCATGCACTATGTCAATTGCACAGAGAGAACAAATCTGGTGGAAAGTACCTTCTGAGTACTACTAGTCAGACACTGATACCACTATGCTACTGAATAACACATGGAAAAAGAGCAGAAGATGTTATCTGTAGTCTTTAGCTGACTCTAGAAACCTACGTAGGTGTAATAGACCATATTTGGTTAGGATATATAGCTTTGGACATTTTTGCTTCCATGGCAACAATAGTTCCTTGCATATAATATTTATAACACAGAAATGTCGTCTTTCAAATTTGAAGTAAATTGGACATTAAATGGAATAGATATGACCTCACAAACTTATACACATTCTATATATGCTCATATGATGGATTTGGTCTGGAGGGGCCTCCAGTGCAAATCCCTCATATGGCCCATATAAAATGTGTATAGGTTTGTGTGGTCATATCTACTCCATTTAATTTCCAATTTACTTCAAATTTGAAAGATGACATTTCTGTGTGATAAACATTACATGCAAGGAACTATTGTTGCCATGGCAGCAGAAATGCCAGAAGCCATCTTAACGAATATGAGCCTATACGACTTCCCTCACATACAGGGCAGGATTTAAGAACAGTATAGAGGTATTTCATAAGAGTTTTCTCAGTTGCCAGTGCATATACAATCGGCTCCTCCGGCTACATCTAAAGTTTAATTGTAGACTAAGATTGTATGGACCAGTGCTGTGCACATGGACGTATGCATACATTTCTACCCAAGTTACAATTTAGAGGCTTTGTGTGGTATACGGTTAAGGAGATGAGAACATACAAGCTAGGGTATTAGTAGAATCTCCATTAAGCTTGCCTATCAGACTATACTCTTCCAGACTCTAGTTAGACATGTACCATCATGCTACGTGTAGGAATCTGATGTATGGTTACAGCTAGCACACGAGGTTGCAATGCTTATCACCATTCCAGTGTTGACAGCAGACTTTTCTCGGCCAAAGTTATCACAATTTCAGAAGCAATGATTTATTGTTTAGCTTGGATCCTTTGGGGATTTAAAAAAAAATCATCATGTACAGTATTTACTGATGAGTAACTAACATCTAATTACTACCTTTGCCTGTTAGACTTATTATGACTGCTTGGAGGACTATGATTCCAATAGACTATATTCGGTTAAGATGAATTTGCACTATGCTTCCTAGTAACTAGTAGTATGTGGTTCACGCTCATTGCCCCTCCAGACCAAATCCCTCATGTGAGCATATATAGAATGTGTATGAGTTTGTGAGGCTCCATTTAATACTTCAAATTTGAAAAGATGACATTTCTGTGTCATAAATATTACATGCAAGGAACTATTGTTGCCATGGCAGCAAAAATGCCCAAAGCTATCTTAACCAAATATGGTCTATTACACCTGCAATTGTTTATCCTAATCACTTTACAACATCTGTGGTGGACAAACCTACCCTTTGGACCCTGATCACATTACGGCTTAGAGTATCAAGTAGTCAGTGAGTCATTAGCTATGAGGAAGTCCTAATGGAGCACTTCTCCTTCTTCAGATACCGCATGACGTTTTAGCTATAGTACACACTGATTAAATTTCCGTCTATTCCAACATAGCGCTGAACTTTGTTTAAGTTTCTTAGCAACATATTCTTAGCCTTTGGCCCGTACTATGACAATCCCCTGGCATGGGTAGGGGTTAACCTCATTGTACAGTGGGCATCATCTGATTCAGGTTGCTATAGCACTGTCCAGCTACAGTTGGCATCCCCACCGATTCAAGCCTGAAGGTGCTATAGCACTGTCTGGGTAGCTAGAGCTGGCAGGGATCCATACAGGAGTTTTCAGTGGGGGTGGGAAAAAATATTGTGCATGGAGCCATGCTCTCTAGGGGGGCATGGGGTATGTTCCCCCAGGAAATTTGTGAAATTTACATGCTCTGAGGTGAACTTGTAGTGGCTTCTTGGGGCTAAAATGCTAATGGAACAGCTCTTTTATTTTGTAGAGAGCTCTGCTCATGGAAACATCTCCATTCACCCACAACAACGGTGCTGAAGACTGGCAAATAATTATCTACGTACTTATAAACTATATACTAAAATATCAACTTCAAACTCTATGGGGTGGAAACTTTTGCTGGGGGGAGCCCCCACTCCTCTGTACGAAACCCTGGTTTTCATCGGCTCTACTAACATCTTTTCTCTCTGGGGAGACAGAAAGGTTTGCAGCTGGTGAGGTTTCTCAAGTTCTCACTCTTTACGAGGCTTATTGATGTGCAGCAAAAGCACTCTTCTCAGTTGAACAAATTAGCTAAGACTATAGGAAGCTTACACAATACCTGCAGCCGTCTACTGCTCCAAAGTGCTGGCAGCCTGTATAAGGATGCCAGCTGGCCAGACGGTGCTACGGCAGCCTGAATCAAAGAGGATGCCAGCTGGCCAGACGGTGCTATGGCAGCCTGAACCAGTTCAAATTCCTTCCTCTATCTATATAGTCATTTGGCGGGAAGACTGTAAGCTTCCATCACCCTTCTGCTAACCCTGTGCACCCAACTTACCTCTGATTCAAAGTTGCTTTGGAATTGTGCAATAAGCATGGAAGTGGTACAGGCAAAGTGAGTTGTATGGATACTATAGTGTGAATGTGGCACGATAAGGATAATTAAACTCCCAAGCAGAATTTTTGTTTCTAAATGACCATTGAGGTGTATGTACATGTATATATAGACAAACCTTATATCATTCTGATGCTTATACAGAAACTAGAAAAGTCATTCCTCAGTACGTTTGTTTTCAGTTTCAGTTTCACTCATAGATATAGGGAACAACTGCTGTAGCATCTGTTGATTGGCAATAAGTATTGAAGTCTTACCATGCATTCCCAAGAATGGACTTCGTAGCTTGTATCACACAAGGAAATAACAGCTGCCTAAGCCTTACTGCTTGGATAGTTCAGTGAAAGTGAACTTATGGTTAATAAATGCTATGATGGGTGATTTCCATACGTAATGACCAAACAGGGCAAGTTGAAAGGACTACCACAGTGCTTATTTAACCTAGCCTCGTGACAGTAAGTAAATATGAAGTCATCCTTTTGGATAGTAAAACTGCTTCACATAGTCTCATAAACACAATCGTTTTATGATTGGCAACTAATGCTTAACTGCTGATCTTTGCTGCCACTAGTGTCTGGTTGATGTCCGATGTTATGTGGTGTCTGATGATTGATATATTCCCTCCCAGCTGAAATAAGTGCAAAACTTTGTAATTAATTGCTATAGGAGGTAGCTAAATGAACCTGATACTGAGATCTCTCTCAATTACCTAATTCTGTCTAGCCCAAACCAAGTCATGGTGTACCTCAGCATGTATACGTAGCTCTAAAGTGGTAAAAACTGAGTGGGCAGGGGGACATTCAGCTCCTGGTCGCCTTGCAATTGGTTGCTGAGCAACAGATGATGTGGCACTACAGCTGCCATGCAGCCCTGGTTACTGAGTAAACAGATGGTTTGTGGTACTATCTGTGATGGCTTCTATGTTTACTTTTCTTGCTGTGTAAACATATATCATGTGAGGCACACTTTGGTGATTGTGTGCACATCACAGCTGATAAATGTCTGCATGTGTATAGCCTCCTACCCAGGTCACAATACAATGAGGCAATTTACACACCAATGACATGCACATTCTGTAATTCGCTTGTGCCCCAGCATCCTGGTCACAGACCTTTCAAGTGCAAGCGTACGTCCTGCTTACAAGTTAGGCACTGGGTATATCATAGATGTCCAAAGTGTTCATCCCTTAGAACATACTACGTGTAATCGCTATAATATTATGACATAATATCTATGCTTCTTTAGCACACACGGGAGGAATGAGTTTACACTAGCTTTCTTGTGGAGGAACTATATTCAAACTGTGTCTCCATGCAGGACTTCATGTTTAAATATTCAGGGTTTCATACAGTGTGTGTGTGTGTGTGTGTGTGTGTGTGTGTGTGTGTGTGTGTGTGTGTGTGTGTGTGTGTATGTGTGTGTGTGTGTGTGTGTGTGTGTGTGTGTGTGGGGGTGCGAGTGTGTGTGTGTGTGTATGTGTGTGTGTGTGTGTGTGTGTGTGGGTGCGAGTGTGTGCAGAGCGGGTGGGAGGGGGGGCTAGGAATCCCTCATTGATTTCCTTCCCCCCTCCCCCACACACACCTAGAATTTGTTTCAATTAGAATTGGAATTTGTTTTAATTGGAATTTGAGTTTATTTTAATTGGAATTGGAATTTGGGCATCAGTAAGTACATACATACTCGTTAATGATCAGTGGATCAGTGGCAGTTAGGAGATATGGCCTAGAGGAACAGCTGCACATGTAGTAGACCTAGCTATAGCCTCGTACCTGGCTTCTCGATGTCGGATACTAGGCTAGTAGTGGACCTAACCTCAGCGGATATTGATACATGACATTGTATGTATTATAGATAATGGAGGGCAGGAGACCACACTTTGGCTTACGTGATAACTCCTTGAGATTAAGCAGAGGCCACTAGGAGAAGAGTATAGGCCACTTAGTGTGGGTGTGGAGCTGAAAAATAAAACAACAAAACAACAACTTATGGTGTTATCATAGAGTTTCGCAATAGGGGTGGAAAAATGATGGTGTACGTGTTGAGGAAATTCTCTGGGGTCTGTGTGTGAGGAACGCTTTGGTGGTTGTGTACACACCACAGCTGATCAGATGTCTGCATGTGTACAGCCTCCCACCCAGGCCACAGTTCATCATGTACATTATACAATGACAAAATAGCAATTTGCATGGTCGGCACCTCTCTGTATGTCTCATATTTTCTTTGATGTGGTTTTACGTCCACCGCTCTTTGTACAGTAGATAACCTTATACCTACTCAAAGGGGTCAGGGAATATCCTGTGTAGCAGCTATGATCCATGCACCCAGAGTTGGTTACTTACAGATAATTTCTTTTTACGGTCATGGAAACTGAAAAATTGAAACCTTCCATATATTGCGGCTGTGCCTCTGATCACCAACAGGAGTCTGCAGCAGAGGCTTCTGTTGGTGATCAACAGATTAGTAGCAATTTGGGGGTGTATTCTGGGGGTGTTATCAGTGGCTCCAGCACAGTCTGCTCTTCTGTGGTGGGGGCACATACCCTCCGACACAGACCACCTTCCTGTACATCTAGTAAATGAAACACACAGGGTTTCTTGTCAGGAAGGAGGACTGATCTGGTGTCTGTGACCTTATATGGTGATGCTGACTAGCGCAATCTCAGGGGGAGTTCCCCTGTAATAATTAGCTTGATATTCTGACTGTGGAGCGGATTAAGGATCGAATGATGTTCCTAAGAATAGAGCGAATCTAATAATAGCTCATTCATAGTATGGAAGTAAAATTGCAAATTTGAAGTATGCATTAACTCATAAATCTTCTCCTACCCCCTTGCCTATATTTAGTAATGTAGCCAGAGTTGATAAACTGATAGTTGTTCCATCATTAGCACCTCTAAGCACATTGAGTCTTCCTATCTTGATACAATAGCTAGCTATGTAAATGAAATTGTAATCATTGTGGCACTGCAAGGTGATGCTAGCATAATAATTATTTGCCATAACTCCTCACATCAAACATTTAAATTAATCCCCCCCCCCACAAAACATCTGGTAATCTATATCTCTATAGCTACAGGGGGTATAAGCTCTGAAATCACGGAATAAACTCCCGCAGGAATAATTATTTGCTACAGTAATTACTACTCCCACAATACATCTGGGAACTTACTACTCCCACAGAACATCTGGCAACTGTAGCAAATAATTATTCCTGTAGGGGCTTGTTCCGTAAATTTTGAATTTATACCCCCCCCCCCTCCCATAGAGATACAAATTGCCAGATGTTTTGTGGGAGAGATAGTAATTGCTGGATGTTTTGTGGGATTACTAAATACTATAGCAGATAATTATATTTGTGGGAGTTTGTTCTGTGAATAGAGAGTTTATTGACCCAAAAGGGCAGACGTAAACAGAGACATACAGATGCAAGACAAGGAAGGGCTGTTATAATATAATCATGCACCAGCCAAAGTACAACTATTCAGGATAGCAATCCCATGACAAGGGGGCACAGGAAGTTATGGTTGCAATGTGCAACGAAGGATGAAACAGCAGACGTAGATAATGGATACCTATAATTGCATAAAGTTGCCTCATTCCCAGGCCTCGCCGTGTTACGTAATTCAAGTGGGCGAAGCGACTAAGAGGAAAAGCGGGGAAGTATCATTTATCACGTGCCGTCACTGCCGTGATGTAGGGTAGACGTAGGGTAGACTTAGGGAAGACTCATTTAACCATTTGAGTGTACACCTTAGCAACGTGCCCTCGCATTTGGTCCCTCCAAGATCCTGACTCTTGAGAGGATCTTGGATGGGACGGAATGCGTGGGCATGTTGCTAAGCTGTGCACTCAATCGGTTAATTGAGTCTACCCTACGTCACGGCACGGGATAAATGATACCAGGCCTTCCCCGCTTTTCCTCTCGCTTGCTTCACTCGCTCGCATTACGTAACACACACGGAGCGGGGAGGCCTGGGGACGAGGTTATGCATGAAGCCCAATGTTTTAAAAGTCAAGTGAAAGCCATGGTGTCAATGGAGAAAGGAGCAGTGATTATTTCAGCTTCCTCTTCCTGTCTATATATTGTCTTGTGGTCTCTTTCCCTTCTCTGACTTAGTTGTGGTTAGGTAGATCATACCCTGTAGCCTATTCGTGAGGCCAGACTGGTCTCGGACAGGATATAGTTGCATGGTGCTTGTCTCTTAGGGGTTCTGGATGTTTAGGAGCACGCACCGGCCCACTCACACAGCTAGCTTGTTTTCATATAGGGGCAATCCTGAAGTATCAGATGTATATAACAATCCCTGTAACTGATGTCTTGTGGGTATTGGCCTACGAATGACGTACATGCACGCACATGAACATCTGTACATGCAGTAGCATGTGTATGAATGTATACATTTACACGTAGGAGTGATTCTGTTTGCTATGAGTGTGTTGTCTTCTGCTGTACATAGTGGCGGTGTATGGAAGTGTACCTGTAATATTTTGGTTGTCAGATGCTGAGGTCTGCATAGCATATAAAAGCTGGGTGGACACCTAGCGGCCTATGTGGAATGCTTTGTACATGTGTGGGTGCATAAGTGGAAGTATTAAGTAAATAATGTGCTTTTGAAGTTTCACCGACTGAACTTTTTAGTGCTAATTTTAATATAGCCAAGTATTGAGTCGTAAGTAGCTATATGACAATATTTCATGTTCCCAAAGCAGTTTGTTTTGCACTTACTTGCATTGATAATTGGTCCTGCATATGCAATTATTACCAGCTAACGCTGCTGTAGAAAGCAACTCCTGCTTCTAATTATGATGCACATTTTGACATGAAACATGCTGCCCTTGGGCATTCTTACGATCGTTTTCGTCTCCCAACCCAGGACAGAGCCTAATGACCCGGTCAGAAGATGATGGGTCTATCAGTCAGCGAGGAGCCTGCATGTCCTCTGACGTGCAAGATGATGTCAACTCTGTGTTAGGGTTTAGGGGGGGTATACCACCTGCGTCAAGTTCACAATACCTCTAATGACATGTAAGAGTTTCACAGTAGGCTAGGGGTGGCCCAATTATGTAGTCACTTTTTGTAGTTGCACACTTTTTCAGTTCAATGAAGGCTGTAATTACAGGAACTGTGATGATATGTATGGAATCACATACAGTTGTCTTGCCCAAATTGACTAATAGGCACACCTTAATTATGCCAGTATAGTGGGCATAGTTTGGGCATATAATTATTCATAATTATGTTGTATGCACGTATCATCTAATTTAATAGAAGCCTCAATAATAATCGTTCTTGATGTTGTGTGTATAATGGGCACTGGTCGAGAGCATAAAAGAGACAAAGCTTTGGAATTGGGTAGCATAATGGGGGGGGGGGGGGGGGGATTTGAGCATCATTGGTTTACCCCTAAATGAGTAAAAGTGTTGCACCCACTTAGGTGATATTTTCCCCAGTATTAGCAAGTAGATGTCTACAGAAAAGAGCAAATGGGCAGTGGCTTTCAAGTGCTTGTTTAGGTTAGGCTGCCTGGAACAAAGGCTAATAGTTTACACAGTTACTACTGTCGCTTGTGGACAACTGGTACGTGTATTACCTTTGAAATATGATATTCATAGAGGAAGTGGTAATGAATATCATATTTCAAAGCTACTACGCACCGTGAAAGGAAGACGGAAGAAGACATGCAAGGATTCCGGTACTGGAGTCAACACAGGAAATGTAGCAAATTTAGGGAGGGCATGGGGTGAGCTAATCTTTGACTGTGGGCTTATACCATCATTTTATTCACACAAGATTTTTTTGGCAGGATATTAATAATATGTCTATAGCCATATGCAGATGTAAGGTCCTCAAGTCATAGCTTGCAACTAGCAGATTAATGTCACCATTAGATGTACAGCTACATATATACCAATGACACTCTCCCTTAATGCCATAGTAAAGGAGGGAAGGTTTATACTCTATTCATGGTAATAATAATACTACACATGTATACTCATGTTGCTGCTGTAGCGCTTACGCCATTGACCACACACCCACGGACACAGGTGGAGCTTGTAAGACCTCCATGCAGAGGACAAGAGCAAGAGCAACCAGAGGTTATACCATCCTGGTTGTCAGATAATTTCTTCTTCCTAGTATCCCAGATTTATAACGCATAGCTCTTAATTAGATTATACCTGTCCCAATTCTCACACCCTAAAGTATAGCCTGCCTATAGCTAATTTAAATCATTGAGTGTACTAAACTCCTCAAATTAACACCCCCAAACTAATTTTAACTAATGCTGTCATGTATTATTACCTCAGTACGACCTCAGTATATTACCTCAGTATATTACCTCAGTATATTACCGACTAATACCTAAAATCACCATAATTCACTGACCTTTGAAGACATAGTTTGAAACATGATATTCTTCACAACTATAAGAATTTCACAACACTTTGAATACTATTCAGCAGTCATCTGATTGCCGCAGTAATTTATCTCCTTTCAACTTGAATGTTTCACCTACAATTTTGGTTGGATAATCATATTCATTATGCTACTGGAGCATCTATGGCTCACTATTGGGAAGACAAAGCCTATAATTAGGTTAGGGTTGGTGAAGGCCCAGTTCGGGCTGAAACGTAGTGTGTTTCACTGTGAAAGAATTTTTTGGTAATCACGAGACTGCCATTATTTTCAGTATAGGTTAGGGTTGGGTTAGGGTTAGGGTTATATTGATTTTATACAGGGTTCAAGCCTTTCCTTGGCTTCTGTTTTACTAAGGGAACTGAAATTGTCTGTAGGGCTGCTGAAAAAATAATGCTAGAAGCCATTCCAGGAACTTCCTGTAGTTGTGCAGCTTCCTGCTGTACAGCGTGTGCTTCCTTCAGAAGTTGCTCCAGCCTAGTATTGGCATTATTAAAGGAGAATATAGCCTCATTCCCAGTGTCCACAACAGTAGGAGCTTTGGACTGAAATAATTTTCTAATGTTGCAGAATTGGCTTGAGGAATTCGCACTATTATAGCCGGCGGATGATTACCACTTTGCACATCCACAACAGATTAATGTGTAATCACTGCATAAGCTAAAAGTTTGCAGGTATTAGCATTGATCCAAGGTCTCATTGCATTGGCACTGCAACGACAAGTGAGGTATATACTGGGTTGGTCTTGAGTTCGGGCCGCCCGTTTTTGATGTAAGTCCAAGATTCTTTATTACATTTGCTCTATTACTAATTAATAGAGGTGTGCAAAGTGGTAATTAATAGTAGTATTGAACAAACCGCACTGTAAGTGGCCACAATCCTGTAGCAATGCTTAGTATTGTTTACTATAGGGATCCAGTGTATCTGATGTTCCTATTACATTCTGTCCCATTCCTTTTCATTCTCCATGTAGCGAGCATGCTATGGCAAGTGAACCAAAGAAATTTAAATTCCCTGCATGCATGCATGTGTCAGTTTCACCAAAATATCCGAACGTGAAGTACACACGTATAGCAACGGGAAATTTGCAATTATTATTTCACTGCACACAGACTGCCTGCCGAACTCAAAAGCGATGACGTTCAGGGCCTACATAGGTCGGCAAGTAGGATATGCCTAAGCTAGCTATATACAGTATATAGCTGCATGTGTAACCATCAGCTAGGGGTGAGGTTGGTATGTAATTATTATTATTTTATTGCTGAATGTAGTCATGTGAGGATCACGTTTTGGGCCGAGTCTCTCGGCCCATGCAAGGACATTTTGGTAAAACTGGTATGGCCTAGTTTCTTGATCCTGTCACATGAGTGATTAGTGTGAAGCTCTTTTCCTATGCATTTTCCTGGCTTCTATTGAGACTCCAAATAGATACCATACTGCAGGACAAGTGAAGAGCATCCGTTCCTTAGCTCGCCTCATAAAATCAAGGTATCATGCAGGAGTATAATTCCATACATGGGGAAAAGGGAACCCTCTTGTTATCAAACATTTAATTTCTTCATAAACTCAGTACATGTGTCTATCCCTGTAGCTATTCATTTACTGACACATACGTACTGTGTGGCTCATGTGGGATGGCTTAGGGTTCGAGAAATTTGCTCGACAACCTGGAGACGGCCAATTTTTCTTCATATGCAAAATATTGTACCATTATAGGTTACCCAAAATACCAAAGAACGTGTAAGGTCTATGCCACACATGTATTAATGTAATAATCTTTTACATATCCAGATGGCTGAATTTTAAAAAATGCAAGTGGCAATTATTTTTTTTGGGGGGGGGGGAGGGGGGAAGCTAGAGTATTTGGGGAGATGCTTGTCCTCTCCCCCCCACACACACACCCACCCCCAGTAGATAGAACACTGACTTTAATGAGGTATGCTATGTTACGTATATAGCTATGCATATCTGACTATCAAAGCAGATCTCACTACTAATGCATGTAATAGCGTGGCTGAGGCTTCCTCCTACAGACCCTTCCTCCAGATTTGTTTGCGTGCATGTGTCATGGAGATCACTTACAGAATGTGCTTTAGGAGATAATTAACACTCCTGCGGGTTGGAGATCAGACTATAATAATATTATGTCAGTGCTGTTATAATTATTACAAATGAGATTTCTCTATGGACTACATTTTTAACAAGTCTGAGAACATCTCTGAAATAGACCATATTCGGTTAAGATGACTTTGGGCATTTTTGCTGCCATGGTGACAATAGTTCCTTGCATTAAATGGAGTAGATATGAGTTCACAAACTTATACACATTTTGTATATGCTCATATGAGGGATTTGGTCTGGAGGCGCCTCCAGTGCAAATCCCTCATATGGGCCCATATAAAATAAAATATATAATAGTTTGTGAGGTCATATCTACTCTATTTAATGTCCAATTTACTTCAAATTTGAAAGATGACATTTCTGTGTGATGAACATTACATGCAAGGAACTATTGTTGCCATGGCAAAATAAAGATGTAAGGGTGAGTGGAAACACAAGCAAACTTGGCTGTGAGGTGGTTTGAGCCATGACATAGCCAGTCCTGGACAGTATGGCCAGGAGAGGGTCCATAGGCAGGAACAACATACAGGTGAAGAGGGGGCTTCTCAATTGGCTCTTGCATAGCAAAGAAAAGCTCTCTGAATACCAACTTGAATTCGGAAAGAAATTTTGCAAACGTTTCGACTAGATGCTCTAGGGCGAAAGTGAAGCTAGTGTAACGACACCTGTCATTTCGTAGCCATGCATGTCACGACACATCACAATTCTCATCAGCGAACGTCACAGTGGATGTACATATGAAGTCATTCAAGGATTTATCAGTAGCTAAGGCTTTGGGATATCTTTGGTGTAATTGTACTTAACGTAATGACTTAGCTGGCCATATGCTATTATGTGCTGCACTTTGTTATTTTTATTTCATAACGTACGTCCATATCTGGAGAATATAATATTATGCCTACACTTCCAGGGAATGTCAGGCTCTATGTTGTCCGTGTTGGTGTTTTGATCCACCCACACAATGGAATATTACACGCCGATTTATGTACACATAGGTAGTTTGTATAATGATTACAACACCAAGAGGGTTCGTAATTTTACTAAGGCTCATACCTTTCCCAACTCTCACACTCTGAAATAAAACCTGCTCTATTGAAATTATCAAGTATGCTAAACTCCCCACCCCCTCCCGCTCCCTCCAATTAACAGATTACTGATTGTGAAGGGGCACCTTGTAAAATCCACGAAAAGAGCAATTGGTATAATAGCGTTGTGAGTTTTTGTGATTGGAATATGTTTTCCAGGGTTGGCCGACCTATTATACTTGAGCCTTTTTATATATACTGTACTTTTTTTTAGGCATGTGTATGTACAGTTGATGAAAACTTTTGCTATATATATGTCCTTTTATACTGATTCTCTGAAGTGCCTTATGTAATCTGATATGTCTGTATGTGTATTAGATTTCCCAATACACATCTGACTGTAGTCTGGAAGTCAATACAATTGTAGACATACAAAGAGTGCATACTAGCCATAATGAGTATTCCCACCAAAACAGGCTTCTTACAAACCAAACACAAAATAAATATGAATGAGTTGATACTGCAAGTTAGTATGCAGAGAGGTAAATTACCACTTCAGGAGTATGCACATGCCTTGAGGCTTAATGGCCGGATTCAGAAATTATGTGACGCATTGTGATATCACCAGACGACACACAACCGCTGGAATCCTCGTGTGCTCGATATGGCCATGCATGCTCTGGTGACATCACAGCCTATTGTGTGATGCTTTCCGAATCTGAATTGGCATTCAGTTAAGAAGTCTATGTATCCTGTACTACACATTACAGAAGTGACATCAAGCTACTGTGTTAGTTACGGTACATGATCTACTTGACCCCCGTACATCTGCTACAACCATTATAGGAATGTCACTGAATGGGTGCAATCATGCGTTTGATTGAGGGTCTGATCCAGGTTAGAGGCTTGCCTCAGGGAATGCCTCAGGGATTGCCTAACATATTTTGCAAACCAAGCATACAGTTGTGATGGAATAAGAGTAACTGTTGCTCAATAGGAACAATAGTAGTCTATGATGAGACTATGCATCACCTCACACTCATGACACACGGTGAATAACGGTAAACATTACACTGCACATTAATTAAAAGTACATATCCACTGCAGTGTGTGTGTCGTATCAAAATGTTTTTGTCCAGCAAAAATCTTTAGAGAACAAGGGGTACTGTGTTCATCTTTGAAGTGTAATGATGATACATTTCAGAAAGCCAAAAAAGTATGCTCATATAACTCCATCACCATGTATGCAACTTGGGTCCTAAAAGTTCAATAGCAGGGTGGTAACCACGGAAACTCCCAAGTCCACAGCTATGATGTCACGTCTCAGTAGGACCTATGACCATATATGGCCTTGGGGATGGCAGCGGTTGCCTACAACACAGACATGCAACCCTGTTTACACAAGATCAATGTAACCCTGTTTACACAGTAGCCTAGGCTTCAAGCAAAAGTGGTGAAAGTTTCCTTTTTAGGCTGCAGTAATACATTGTATATATAATTTCAGCAAGAGGAGAGGGGGGACATTTAAGTTTATTTCTGCTCTTCTCACATAAAACCCTGTGTAGTGTTTAAATTCATTCCAAGGTGCTTGATCAGAGATATACTGATTATACTTCCGAAGGTTCGGGCTTGTGATAGATCGGATTTAATAATTTACCATGCATGCACAGCACCCTTCACTGGAATAAGCAGGTAGGAGGTTGATATTCCGCCTTCACCTTTATTATTATAATCTGGGACAGCTGCATGTCTTTAGCCATTCCATAATTATTTTTGAGAATAGTGAGCATGTCATTGACATTAGTCCGGTCACGTGCAACACAATAAAAGGAAACCCATGGGTCAGCCAATAAGACCTGGGAGTAGTTAATATACCGTGGTTCACAGGAATATGTGACAAAAAAACACCTGCAGTACTTACCTCTAGTGAGCTAGTGTTCAAATCTATTTGCTGTCACATGATATTTGATCCTGAACCATAGGATCACGCAGGCCCTTGATTGGGCCACGGGTTTCTGAGGAGATTATATTAAAGGGGCAAATGGTTAGCCTCGTTCCCAGTCTCCACTCCCAGCTTTCTCCCAGCTTTTACAAAAAGCTGGGAGTGGAGACTGGGAACGAGGCTAGCAAATAGTCTCACCTCGCGTACGCGCATGCGGTATAGGTACGCATTACCGCAAAAGGTTCCGGAAGGGAAGCATTGCACGGGAAATTTGCGTCCGGTATAAATAGCTGCGTCTGCATAAGAACCGGTAGTCTCGCGTGGCCAGATCCTCGTGCTTACCTTTGTGTAGATAATCATAAATTCATTGAATGCAGACGCCAACTATGAAGTCTCTAGTGGCAGCATTTCTATTAACATTGCAGCTTGCTCTGCTTCTGGATACTGGTGAGCGTCGTTAGCTATAACATTAATTAATTATGCATGGTAGGAGCGTACACATAATAATTTGCGTTGAACGAAATCTGCCTTGTTTAGTTTCTACATGTAGTTATGCAGATTTGGTGCGTATAAAACCATCTTCATTCATGCACTTTCAATCACTGCTGTAGGCTGTTGCCAGATCCAGAAGCCTGTCAGACTGGGTGAGCTAATTCCTGACCCACTGAGAGGTCCTGACTCTGTCTCTGGGCTGGTGTTTCTCCTCAACCGTCGAACGATTTACTTCAGGGACTTCAAATACAACGTGGATCTAAGTGAGCCTAGTAGTATTATAGATAGTAGAGTCACGGCACAATAGCAGCATGCAACTAACTTTTGCTGTAGCTAAACCGTCACAGCATTAAGTTATACTCTGTTTTCTTTCTTTGTATACAGCTGGATTTTTCTGTGGTGGTGCAACTACCCGTGAACTTAGAAGGTTCAATTGGTTGTAAGTGAACTACTTATCTGCTCACCAGATATACTGTCTGCCACAAACTTTACACATCAAACAAAATAAATCTATCATGCTGTAACTATATGCATATTGTGTTGCACTCACATCCATGCCAGTATAGTTTAACGATGCACTGATTCAGTAGCCTTATTGTGATTTTCAAGACGATTCAAGTATACTAGTGCAGAATGTGCTAGCGCTTGTAGGCCTTGTAATATTGGCAAATAGCCTTATTCCCAGTCTCCACTCCCAGCTGACGTGACAAAAGCTGGGAGTGGAGAATGCGAGTGAACAAGGCTATTGGCAAATAATTATATGATATTGTTTGCATGTGTACTATAGATGAGTGAATACAATGCTGCCAGTATGATAAGTGATAGGATGCATAGGAAGTGAGATTTGAGAAGGAAAGTACATGTAACGGGATCGGCTTCCTCGCTAGTCATGTAAGATATTACCAGAAAAGAAGCTTCAGGCTTTACATGCAGTGATTTAGTTTAATGAGCAAAATTTATATATGTCCTTTCCATGCATTTTCAACTTGCAGTGCTGCTCCAGGGTTCCTGTCAGTGGGCTACTCAAACAGTGACCTTGAGTTCAAGATTGTTACCTTTCCACTGATAGAAGTTGGAAATCTAGCCTGGTTTGGAGTCTGTGCCTAGTGAGTCATGTGGCAGTAAAATAACTCCCACACATGCAGGCTACGGTTTTTCCTTCGTCACTCGCACTACATATGTTAACCCATGGCTACTCCCTTTTCCCATTCAAACACAAAATACAGTGAATTCAATACTCCTGACGAAGGAAGTGGCTCAGGTGGTGGTGGTGGTAGATTTACCTTTCGAGAAGTCATTCTGGCTAGTGTAGTGATCCCACCACAAGTTGTACCCATCGTCCCCTGTGAGACTACCTTCCTCGGGGAGCTGCCTACTGCTTCCAATGGCATTACTGGAAGGGTATACCTCCTGAACAGACTTACTTTTGCCATCCTTGGCTTTAGCTATGATGGACAGGCTGAAGGTATGACATGTCTTATTTGCATGGCTGCTACTATTATGGTAGCTACAGTCATCACTATGTAGATTCTTGTGTTGTGACCACTTCAAAGATTGTAGGGTACCAGCAGCTGATTGCTAAAAGGTATACACTATCAAACTTGGTTAATAGCTTAATTGGCCTTTCATTTAGTTATGGAAAAGCATAATATCCTCCCAGAATAAGTGTCCTTATCTGATATTATGACTTTGTAATACAAATTTGCACACACTTGCACACACTCGCACACATGCACACACACACACACACACTCGCGCACGCGCACACACACACACACACACACACACACACACACACACACACACACACACACACACACACACACACACACACACACACAGATGCCTTCTTCTGGGTGGGAGATGGTGACACTCCCAGCATCAGTGGCTACCCCAGTCCCTATGAGAGTAACATGTAAGCTTTACCTAGAAAGAGTATCCTCAATGAATTTTTTCTAAATGAAGTGTAAACAGAATCTGAATGGAAAATGAGACATTATAGCTACCTGTAGCTGACTATGGGTATGGTGCTTGAAAACATTAGGTATATAGCTGGTCAGTTAAACTCTGTATGACCCTTGACTGCATAGAGGGGCCTCAAGTAGGCAGTTGTACGTGCGCTAAATGGGTTCATTTATTGTAATGAGTGATACGCTAGTGTATGTGCCTCATTTATTGGATGAAAAATGGGTTACCATATCCAATGTGGAAGTTTACATTGTAACAGACTCAGAAGGGGGAGAGGGTGTAATTCTAGTAGAGTCAGGTCATGTTATCAAAACACAACAGTATAGTAAACTTACATTATGTAGTCATGAAACTTAAGTCTGAGCTTGTGAGTTATATTTAGTCTTGTAGCATACTGAATTAAGTACAGTTCTGTGCCCTCTTGTGCAGTGAGACTCGCCTCCCAGCATTTGAGGACCAGGACTTAGTGGTACATGTGCCACCAGATGCAGTTGGGACTGTAGTCACTTACTTCTCAGTCTGGTGCCGGAGTAACAATGTGAGTTGACCTGTGAATGAGTGATAGAGAGCCTAGAGTAGCTATATTACTCTTCTTGGCGTACAATTTTAGAAACACCAAATTCCCTATTTGCCACACATTTCATTACTGTCCATACCTTGCTAACATACTTCTCCTTCCCCCTCAGATCAACATTGGTCATGTCTCCGTCCCCGTGGGCCTTATCACAACCCCTCCCCCTCCCCCTGAGGATGGCCGAGTGCTACTGGGAAGAATAAATGGACATGCTCATAATGTGAGGGGAGAACTCTATGCATTAGATGAAAAAACCCTTGTTCTCACTAATTTCCACTATGATGGAACTGCTCCAGGTACGTTGCAGTATAAGCTACATCTTTGCTTACTACTGGTTACTAGTACTGATATACTGACTAACCAAGTTTACTATTTATTTTTCCTTAGGTGCTCGTTTTTGGGCAGTTAAAGGCGAAACTGTGTTTTCAGATGACGCCTACATTATTCCCAATGAACAAGGAAGGTATGTGATCTGTGTTACTGTCTGTTACATAATTGTGGTAGTTTGCCAAACTCGCCTATAGTAGATAATCATTTTCTTCTATACAGCTCTGGACCCCTGAATGCCTATGTGGACAGGACCTTCACTCTGACTCTCCCTGTGGGTCTCAGTGTCCATGACCTTGACTGGTTCTCTGTCTGGTGTATCCCCTTCAGACAGAACTTTGGGGAGGTGAATATCCCCGACAATGTTGTGCTTGGAGGCGGTATACAAGTGCCAACCCTGCCACCAATTCAATGCCCTGCGGTATGTGTATATATTATTATTAATTTGGGCATAGTACATACAAATAATTGCTTTTGTTTGGCGCTTTTATTTTATAGGCTGTGCCTAGAGTCCCTACGAACTGTGTGCAACTGAGTGAGGAAGTCAAGATGAGCTGGGTTGTGGATGACATCAATGATGTCATTGTTATCGAGCTCTGTGGGTGTGTACAGGTAAGCTTTATTTTTGTATATCATTGAATAGCTAGCTAAGGACACAGAAATCATTTTTACCTTTGAGTAACCTGCTCACAGACCATTATTTACTCATAACATCTACTATATACCTTTGATGTGCCATGTAGCTTGACAACTACATAGCTTTTGGCATCAGTGGGAGTGATCGCACAACTCTAATGTTTGGAGGAGATGTAACCTGGACGTGGTTGGACAATGAGGGAGTGCATGCAGGGGACCTGGACCTCAGTGCTTACGCTCAGGTGCGTTTACAGTGTATTGTTGGTGAGTGTTCTGCTGGCTTTTATCCTGTGAGAAAGTGTATGTTTTTGGGTTTTAGGACACTAAATTTATGCCATATTCACCATAGCTGTTTGTTCTCTCTAGTGTCTCATACAACGTGGCCGGAATGGTGACTTTGTGCAAAGCGGAGCTTGTCCTGATGTGCAGAATGATGTCTCTGATGTGTCAGGCTATAGAGATGGTTGTACTACCTGTGTCAAATACACTCGGCCCCTGCAATCCTGTAAGTTTATTACACTGCCATATTCTTCCATTCCTACAAACTAAGCATGGTATTAGTGATATAGGTGAAGACAGTCTATGTAGATTTATCAAGCACCTGTACCTCAACAGTAAAACCCGTGTAGAGAGCATATATATAACTGTATAAGGTATGTCTTGTGTATTATGCACGTCTTGTTCCCACAGCTGATCCTCGTGACCGCCCCTTCCTACTGGGTCAGAAGCAGTTCGTGATCTGGTCTACAGGTCCTGTGGGCTCCCTAGACACTCCCCTTGGTACCACCATACCTGTTCCCTTCAGACATTATGCTCAAGCTGACCGATCAGGTAATAAATAGCTAGATGAGATGTCATCATTGCAGTACATACACGTATGTTTTAAACTGATATGTGCTTATTGAGCATATACAAATACCTATCCACAGTGTAGCTATCCTGGGACTGAGATTAATTTATGGAATTAGCAGTCACACTATTAGCCTAGCTGCATGTGTTTGTAAGACTAGATCGATTACCTGTATGTGTACATGTCTACTTCAGTTGCACTGCGAGTGAACTTCAGTCGCTCTCCTTTGGATGAGTGTACCTTACAGTGTTCTGACTGTGAAGTGCCTGTGGTGCCTTGGCCTCGACCAGTCTTGAATCACACTACAGTCATCAATGCCAGAATTGGACAGTCTGGCAGTAAGCAAGGATATGCTGGAATTACAGGTGAGTGCACCACATAATACATATTACATGTAGCTTGAAGCTTTATGAGAATCAAGTGACCTTGCAATAATTTTTTTCACCACAGGCACTGCTGGTTGGGGTATCGCGTGGTACCTCAATGGTCTACTCATCCCACAAGTGACTGTGTACAGAGGAACAACATACACTTTTAAAGTAGAAGGAGGAAGTGATCCTAGCATCCAGGCTCAATACCACCCCTTCTACGTCACTGACAGTGACAGAGGTGGATATCTCGCTAAATCTCCCCAAGAACAGCAGGTAATTAATATAGCAGTTAAGACTTATCTTCTAGAATTTACTTCATAACCATGTATAAAACGACACAGTAGCACCTAGCAATGAAAATGTATTGCACTGACTTGAGTCATGTTCACTCTCTCCACACAGAGTGAAACCATCTATGCAGGCTTTAAATCTGATGGAATTACACCAATGGGAGGTATAACCTGATATAAGTATTTACTAGCCACGAGAGGATAAAGCTATAAAGCTATAGGCTAATTTATATGTGATTTAACTATAAACATTAACGTAAGAATTCTTATGTACATAGTTGGACGTTATTGTGAATACAAGAATATCGATTTTGATCGGTCAAGTGAGTTTACATCATTTGAGGAGTATTCAACCACACTAAGACTGGAGTGTGTTGAAGGACGAGTAGAAGGAGAGGAGGCAGGAACACTCACATGGACCCCAGATGAGAACACACCAGATACAGTGTATTATCAAGTGAGCGACTGAATGTATTATTTACTGACTTAGCCTAACGAGTACTTATATAGCACCAACCAGATTGATCATACCCCCCAATATCATGACTAAATATATGATACAAATGGCAATAGCTATGGAAGGCAATTATGTGATAGAAATAATTACTATGATTTCTGCAGACATCCACACAGGGTGCATTTACAGAACCAGTATATTATTGTTAACTATGGTAGCGAGGTGCATGTTGCAATCTGCTTGGTGTAGTTCCATGTTGATTGGCTTCAACAGTATACAAGACAAACTTCAGAACTGTGCCATACCGGTGTTGAGAGATTATATGAGTATTCCAAAATCTTTCTTTTTCCTAGTGTGCAACTCACCAGTTCTTAGGATGGACAATGCAAGTACTAGATGCAGTTACACAACAACCACCAGGTATGCATAATTTGGATGTCTGTAGTGACTGCCAGGTAATTTTTTAAAGTTGTAATGATCAGTTATGCATTTCTGACTATACCGTATATGATTGACAATTGAAAATTGAGGGTCTATGCGTAAAAGGTATGGGGAAAAAAACACCAGACGCATATATTGGGGGGGGGGGGGGGGAAACAGTATTTAATTATCATTGTAGTTCTTACAATAGCAAGCAACTATGATGTTATAGCAACGCAGGTTTTATATAAGTCCTTTTCTTGCTGGTGGGAAAACCAAAAAAAAATAGTACAAATATTTGCCTCAGTGATATAATCAAGCCTGTCTTATTTTTCTAGTGACCGCTGTTTATTTTATGGTATCATGATTGCACTTTTGTAGTTATCAAGGAGTGTGACCGACTACCTGGCATTGAAAATGGCAGAGTTGAGCTGAGTGGCACTACAGTGGGGTCCACTGCCACCTACAGCTGCCTGCAAGGCTTCACCCTGGAAGGACGGACCACTCGTACCTGCGTGAACAGTGGGAAGTGGACTGGAGTGGCTCCCACTTGTGAACGTAAGCTACCAAAGTTAAAGAAGGAATACACTGAATAACTACTGATCCAATTAATAAAAGTCTATCTAATCTTTTGTGTCGATGGCTAATCACAACGTGCACGGATACGTAGAATACAATAGAAGAACTGCAGTTCTGGAAACAGGCTGGCTAGTGATAGTAGGAGTAGTTAGTGAACACTGCGTAGTCAATGGTGTAACTGCTACGTCAGCAGCATGACTATAATTATTATAATGGAAAACCTGTTTGTACTTTCATTTACAGCTGTCAGGTGTGACAGACTACGTAATATTGGAAACGGCAGAGTTGCTCTGAGTGACACTGCAGTGGGGTCCACTGCCACCTACAGCTGCCTGCAAGGCTTCACCCTGGAAGGACGGGCCGCTCGTACCTGCCAGGACAGTGGGCAGTGGACTGGAGAGGCTCCCACTTGTGAACGTAAGCTACTAAAGTTATAGTAGGAATGCATTGAATAACTACCGACCCAATTAATAGAAACCTGTTTAATAATGGCTAATCAAACTGTGCACAGATATACAGAATACAATAGAAGAGCTGCAGATGGCTAGTGATAGCAGAACTAGTTAATCAACACTATAATTAGTGTGTAGTCAATGGTTTAAGTTCTATATCAGCTACATAACTATTACTATTAGAATGAAAAACCTATTTGCGCTTTTATTTACAGCTGTCAGGTGTGACAGACTACTTAATATTGGAAATGGTAGAGTTGTTCTGAGTGGCACTACGGTTGGGTCCACTGCCACCTACAGCTGCCTACAAGGCTTCACCCTGGAAGGAAGGGCCACTCGTACCTGCCAGGACAGTGGGCAGTGGTCTGGAGAGGCTCCCACTTGTGAACGTAAGCTACTAAAGTTAAAGAATTAAGGAATACATTCAGTTATGGTGGAAATACATTTATATGTAGCTCGCATCAGTTTGATATCTAATCATCTGTCAATAGCTGGTACATCTGGACATAGATGTGTGTATAGAATAGTTACAGATCTAGAAACAGGATATATAATAGGACTAGTTAAATATAGTATAATATGGTCAATGGTGTGCTTTGGCAGCAATATGAGCATATGTGGCAAACCTTGCATTCTTGTAGTTATCGAGTGCAACAGACTACCTAATATTGGAAACGGCAGAGTTGCTCTGAGTGGCACTACGGTGGGCTCCACTGCCACCTACAGCTGCCTGCAAGGCTTCACCCTGGAAGGACGGGCCACTCGTACCTGCGTGAACAGTGGGCAGTGGACTGGAGAGGCTCCCACTTGTGAACGTAAGCTACTAAAGTTATTACTATAGAAACACATTCATCATGGTAGTACAATGCCAGTAGAAGTTATATACACAGCTGCTAATGGGGTATATAGCAAGACCGGTCAATACAACAATCCTGTACAGGGTGACCAAATACAATAATCATGACCATTCTTTATTCATTAGAATGCAACACTGTGACCATATCTGTGGACTACACCCCCCCTGCTGACTTCACTGGTGGTCCCAACGAGTACAAGGCAGCCTCTGGTCCAGTAACTGTCACTTGCACAGCCACAGGACCGGGAACTGGGGCAGTGAGCTACCAGTGGTCATCCACCTGTAGGGACTGCCCCTTCCAGTCTGCTACATCGAGTTCTATTAGACGACCAGCGGTTCACTCTGGTGACAAGGGTACCCACACTTGCACAGCAACTAGAGGTGGATGTAGTGCATCAGCAAGCATTGACTTCCATGTTGTGGGTAAGTGACTGCCATAACATATATTATATCGCCATTATTGAAAAAGAAAGTATATGCCAAATAATGGAGTACTGATATTTTATGTTCTATAGGTTGTGGAATACACGTTTTCAGAGGCTCTCCACGTGGCAACTTTCGGAATAATAGCCTTGTTATTTCTGATAATTCTGCCTTTCGTTTCCGTATCTTCTGCCGCTCGGACTCAATGTCAGGAAATGTTGGACAGTTCATTGGTCTTGATGGAACTAATCTCACTAGCAATAGTTTCTTTGACATTGCCCGCCGTCAACCTGGTGAAATCATTATGGAGAACAGAGTTGGTTCTAAGAATGCTCTAACAGCCAGTCAGCAAGGAGTGTACACCTGTCGCATACCTAAGCAAAGTGGTGAGATGAGCTATATCAATGTTGGAGTGTACCCAAGTGGATTCAACAGTGAGTTATTGCCCAAGCAAACTAATGACACTCCCAGTTGGTGGTACTACTTTGTATTTAACTCTGAACACATCTCCCCTTTCAGCTAAGCCTAGCATTGTGGCACTGACCTCGCAATGCTCAGCCTCATCCTCCACCCTGACCTGCACCTCTACTGGTTCTCCTGCTACTACTGTCTCATGGACAAGGAATGGACAGCCAGTAACCATTGATGGAAATACCTACCAGCTGACACAGACAGTGACCAACAGGACTTCAGCTACCTATGAGAATGTGCTCACCATCAATCAACCATGGGCTAGTATTCTGGGTAGCACTTTCAATTGCACAGTTACCAATACACTAGGATCAGGCTCAGACAGTATTCAAGTTGCAGGAGCTGCAGGTATTTTTTTTACAAGAAGTACTAACTTCTAGCAACCCTTACTGTACAAGCTACTCATCATACTGTATGGCATGTTATGTGAAGGTGCTTCTCCTCTATGTGTTTAGAATCATTCTCAGACTAGCCTACAACTTGTAAACGTCACTAAACTCACAACAGGTGTACATGTAGGTCAAATGGTTCTAAATACATGTACATATCATGTATCACTATAAAGAAAAAAGTAGAATACAAATATAAATATGCTTATGTTTTTACTCTCTCTCTTGATTTAGAACCTCTTACCGTGACCATTTCAGTTGGCTATACCCTTCCTGCTGGCTTCACTGGTGGTTTCACTGAGTACAGGGCAGCCTCCGGTCCAGTAACTGTCACTTGTACAGCCACAGGACCGGGAACTGGGGCAGTGAGCTACCAGTGGTCGTCCACCTGTAGGGACTGCCCCTTCCAGTCTGCTAATTCAAGTTCTATTACACGAGCAGCGGTTCACTCTGGTGACAATGGTACTCATACTTGCACAGCAACTAGAGGTGGATGTGGTGCATCAGCAAGCATCGACTTTGTTATTGTGGGTAAGTGACTGTTCTCGATTACATGCATAATTAGGTATGCCCACTGTATGTAGTAAGCATGGATAATGAATCATTGATATTCTGTATCTTTACAGATTATGGAATATACGTCTTCAGAGGCTCTCCACGTGGCAATTTTGAGAACAATAGTTGTGTTGTTTCTGACAATCCTGGTGGAAATGACTTTCGTTTCCGTATCTTCTGCCGCTCGGACTCAATGTCAGGAAATGTTGGAGATTTCATTGGTCCTGATGGAACTCCTCTCACTAGCAATAGTTTCTTTGACATTGCCCGCCGTCAACCTGGTGAAATTTCTATGGAAAACAGAGTTGGTTCTAAGAATGCTCTAACAGCCAGTCAGCAAGGAGTGTACACCTGTCGCATACCTAAGCAGAGTGGTGAAATAGGCTATATCAATGTTGGAGTGTACCCAAGTGGATTCAACAGTGAGTCATTGCCCAAGCAAACTAGTGGCACTCCCAGTTGGTGGTAGTACTTAGTATTTCACTCTGAACATGTTTCTCATTCCAGCTAAGCCAAGCATTGTGGCACTGACCTCGCAATCCTCAGCCTCATCCTCCACCCTGACCTGCACCTCCACTGGTTCTCCTGCTACTACTGTCTCTTGGACAAGGAATGGACAGCCAGTAACTATTGATGGAAATACCTACCAGCTGACACAGACAGTGACTGATAGGGCTGCATCTACGTATGATAATGTGTTCACCATCAATCAACCACTGGCTAGGATTCTGGGAAGTACTTTCACATGCACAGTTACAAATATATTTGGGTCTGTTACTTCAGATGGTGTTCAAATTAGAGGTACGTTTACAAAGGTGTTTTGATTATTACTGTCTTACATGGTATACGTGATTGCACTTAATTATGTAGCATATCGCTCATTATATTTTATATCTTAATTCTTCACACTTTCATAGCATCTGGCTGAGATGTTTAGTTTCAAAATTCCTTCGGAACTTGACAACTGGAAGTGTGCTGTGATACATATAATACTTTGTTTATGTTTTCACCCTTGAATCTTAACTGTGGTAGCTGGTTTACTATTTAATGTCAGTCTGTTCAATGTTATATGTGTCAAATATTTTTACCCTAAAATGCGCTTTATTTCTATATGTATATCAAATTATTTCTATCAGATTATATAATATTATTATATATTGTTATGTGTGTATTGCTGTCCCATGTATACATGATATGACCCAAGAAAATAATTATATTAATATTGTGAATGAGCTTTCAGTTTTAAACTAACAGACTGTATACAGTTCAGCTAGGGCTAAGGGATCAATATAACATATTGAGGCAATAAACTATTGATAGCTAAGTCTTACAGAGACATGTATTTGTTTCTAGGCTAGTATATAATCATTATGCTAGCTACAACAACTATTAGAGGAGCTGAGGCAATGCAGTTACTCCATACCCAGACGTTTTGTTATATAAGCATGGATTTAATACTTGCTAGTTTGTAGCATAGTTATATTAAGATAAGGATGAATTTGTATTGTTAACTACGATTATACTAGTGCAAGGTTTTGTAACAATTGGAGCCTATAGGCTTTGGGATCTGGCATGGATCTTGTGGCCGTTTCCATTTTCCATTTCCGGTTTCAATTTCCCATTACTACTTTCCAATTCCATTTTCATGTTTTCTATTTCCAAGGCTATGCCTGATCCAGATCCAGGGAGCCTGGAACATCAATTGCAACTCTGTTAGTGAAAGGAGCTTCAGTGCACTGTGCAAATTAAAGTCCTGGCTGCGTACAACAACTTCTCAAGCCCGTCTTAACTGGTGCATGTATATAAGGACAGAACAGAACCGCTCTTCAATTTGTATGCAAATAGCCAAAATACACCCTGTGCAGCAAAATGGTGGATAGAGTGAATTTCAAAACGGGGGGGGGGGGCCTTGGCTATACCCTTGATGAAATTGCTAAGAAATCGAAAGGAACAAACAGAGGGTGAGCTGTATACCAATACATACAAGCTGCAGGTGGGGGGGGGGGGGGGGGGGGGGGGGGGGGAGGGATAGAGAACCAATTTAGATGAGATCATAATGGACTTAACCATTGTTGGATGCCATGTGGATTAAGTCTTTAATAGTCTGGGTAAAGTACTATGAATATCATAATGATATTTCTAGAAGTTTTGCGTCAGCTGAACCAAGTTGTGTTGTGTACTAAAAGCCTAGCAAGAACACTGGTGTGAGGTAAATAGGCATATAAAAAAGCAGACAGTGGAGCTCCCTGCATATATCTCGGCTAACCATCTGGAAAGCAGACAGTGGAGCTCCCTGCATATATCTCGGCTAACCATCTGGAAAGTTGTTTGTCAAGTTGAGTTCAGTGTGTCTGAGTGAGGGCCGGGTCTGCTAGAAGGATGCTAGCTGCAGCAAGATCTGGATCTAATAGATTTTTCATTTCCACTTTCCAGTTCCATTTTCCATGTTTTTTTTCCATTTCCAGCTTTTTCATGCCCCTTACACGAGACATTAGCCTACCGCTATTTGAGTATCCTGTACAATTGGCATGTACGAATTATTAAAATTAAAAAATGATGACTATTCAGTATCGGCACGGCTGGCTCGCGAGACTAAGATTTTATAGAACTTCTACTCCTTCTACTTTATAATCTATGACTATACCTTGCTAGTCTCGCGTGGCTAGACCCTTCCCGCAGCGAAAAACGAAAAAAGAGTCCTCCTCCTTCTCGTTTTTCGCGGCAGGAAGGGCCTGGCCACGCGAGACTAATACCTTGCTTGTGGGTTCAAGGCAACTATGTTATTGTAGCCGTGTCCGCAACTTCCTGAATGGCTGAAGGTAAATTGCAACTTCCTGTGTCCGTCGATAGCGTGGCCGGAAGCTACTAAAGCAGGCCGACTCCAGTTTGTACATAGCTAGTCCTACTCCTCTAATTTACGCTGATGTCTCTCGTATCGGCGCTATTACTCAGTTTGTCACTCACTCTCCTGCTGGATGCTGGTGAGTGTTATCGGTGGCACTTTTAAAAATTAGCTATGCATGTAGATAAGCTGAACACGCTTGCATGCATAGTGCTGCAATATGTAAAGGTGGGGGGGGCATGCATGTCGCTTGAACCAGCAGTGTAGTTGGCATAAAAAATGTAGGTCCCTCATTGGCTTAGCTATAATGTAGGTATATGTTTCTGTTTTGTGTTGCTATTTATGGTTTCTGCAACCCCCTGATTATGAGTGGCCACCTCAGTAAACATACTGTCTAGTGTATAGACTAACGTACTTGACCACTGTTGTAGGCTATTGCCAGATCCAGAAACCTGTCAGACTGGGTGAACTGATTCCTGACCCACTGAGAGGTCCTGACTCTGTGTCTGGGCTGGTGTTTCTCCTCAACCGTCGAACGGTTTACTTCAGGGACTTCCAGTACAATGTGGATCTAAGTGAGCCTAATAGCGGAATGATTGTATTCCTACTACTCTTACTTTTAACATAGTCTTAAGCCCAGACTGTTCACCTGCTGTTTAAAGAGTGACGCATTCATATTTTTTATGTACAGCTGGTTTTTTCTGTGGTGGACAAACTACCTCTGAGCTTAGGAGATTCAACTGGTTGTAAGTTACTACTGTTGTTTAGTATATATTGACAATGGCCTGGGAGGCTCTAACTCCTCGTTATTGTGCCTTTGGCCTTGTGCAAGGTATTCAGTGGGTGAAGTAACTATTAGCCTCGTCCCCAGGCACTCGCGCGATACCTAAAATGCGGGAGAGCCTGGTATCTTTTCTTATGTGAGTGACATTCAGGGTAGACAGGCGGTAGAACGGGCTCAATTGTGCATACACTGGCACAGTTACAGTTCTCCGACACTGAGGAAAGGCAGTGAATCAATATTTCTTGTAGCTAATCTTTAGGCCCCGTTGGTGCCACAGACTGAACCCTGAAACAGTGTCGATGGCGTAAGGGAAAGAAATGCAGCCATCTTGATCGGTCTCCACCTACATTTACTTAAGTAAGTTGAACTACGTGAGAAAAGATACCAGGCTCTCCCCAATTTTACAATTCTTCAGCAGAGAGCCTGGGGACGAGGCTAGTAATTATATCATTTCCTACTGCTCAGCTGGACACAGGCTCCTAGCTATCTTAATATGGTTGTAGTTGTAACAAGACTTTTTTCTACATGATTGCTGTGTACACATTGCATAAGTGGTGGGAATATGATATGGCTTTGCCAATTGTGTTGAGGCATGATTTCACTGACTTGCTATCCCTGTGGTAGTTACCTATAGCTTTATTTCATCCTGGGTGTCATGGTAATAGCATGCAGGTTTAGCTCGTTTTTTGGATGTAATGAACAGAGCACAGCAGCCACTCAGCGAATAGTTATTGTACTATCAGGGCCTAAAATTAGGAGTAGTAGCAGCCAATAGGGCTATAAATTCATGTGGTTGTAAGTTACTGTCGTTTAGCATAATCATACTGACCATGGCATTATTGTGCCTTTGGCCTTGTGCCAGTAGATGAAGTAACTATTGGCCTTGTCCCCAGGCCCTCCCTAAAATGTGGGGGAGCCTGGTATCTTTTCTCACGTGAGTGACATTCAAGGTAGAAGGTAGTTAATTGTGTGTGGGTGAGCATAATTGCAGTTCTCCGACACTGAGGAAAGGCAGTGAATCAAACATTTTTGTAGCTAATCTGTAGGCCCCATTGGTGCCACAGACTGAGCCCACGAGCGCCAGGAAACGCCGCGAAGGAGCGTTAAACTAGTGGTTATCGAATAGCACCTACAAGATAGCTCCATCTATGGGATGCCTAGCAGTTATGCATGGCTGCTGCTACTACTACTAAGTGAATTAAAGCACTTACATAGCACTTACCATGTAAGGACCTGTGGTCTAGTGCCATTCAACAACAGGTGAAATCAGCATAAGTTTAAACTCTTTACCTTTGGGTTATGGGCTCCTGGTGCCAACAGACTGTGCGCTGAAGCAGTGTTGCCGGCAAAAAGTACAGAAATGCAGCCGTATTTTGATTGGTCCCCACTTATGCTTACTTAAGTAAGTTAATCACATGATAAAAGATACCAGGCTCTCTCCCGTTTTACCCAGGACTGCCGCATTACATTATATAGTGAAGGAATCTACCTGACTGATTAGGTACATTTCCTTTAATTCTCTTTGCCTTCAACTTGCAGTGATGCTCCAGGATTCCTGTCAGTGGGCTACTCAAACAGTGACCTTGAGTTCAAGATTGTTACCTTTCCGGAGATAGAAGTCGGAAATCTAGCCTGGTTTGGAGTCTGTGCCTAGTGAGTCAAAATGACAATATTTTCCCATCCTTGCCCCACATTGCATGTCCATAGTGTATTATATTTAACCAACTACAGTGGTTACAACCACTTTAAAAACATCAGGTAAATGCTTTTGACAGGTTTTCTCAAAATCTGTATTTTCTCATATAAAGCCATACAAACACAGAACAGATTTTACAGTGGAACCCCTCTCTACGGACATCCCTAAAACCGGAAGCCTCTTGAAATATAGACACCTCGATATGCCAGACATGTCGAGTGGGTCCCAATGGTGTCCGCATTAGAGGGATTCCACTAGCTGTAGCGACTTTAAAGCACATGTGAAACTAAAATTTTGCCTATGTATCATGTGACTTAGTTAGCTGTTGTATGGTTTATCAGAGAAGGTTGTAGGACATTCCTATCCGTTTTTTTAGCATAGATGGCATTTGGTTGAAGATGCACACAAAATTGTCAAACATAGCTGAATCTACTTTAGAGCACTGTACCAGTAATACACAAGACAGTTCCGATTATTAACGGAAAGAATTGGCAAGTGTAGGATCTATGGAGTGTATATATTACTCGGTAAACGCATATAGGGGGTAGTTTAGATGGCTTGTAGGATGGCTGCCATACAAATCAAAGGCACTGCCTGCAGTTGTATAGTGCAGCCCATGCAGGGTCTAACTGCCAACTAGGATAGTAACTAGTAGAACACACCACTTAGGGTAATTAGAATATGGGAAGCTAAAAGCAATAGCTGTATGCAAGCCTGGATATGATTTGCCCTGCTACAACTAATGTTAACCCACTCCCTTCTCCACTCAAACACAACTACAGTGAATTTCTTACTGTTGACGAAGGTAGTGGTGGTGGTGGAGTACCCTTTCGAGAGGTCATTCTGGCTAGTGTAGTGATCCCACCACAAGTTGTACCCATCGTCCCCTGTGAGACTACCTTCCTCGGGGAGCTGCCTACTGCTTCCAATGGCGTTACTGGAAGGGTATACCTCCTGAACAGACTTACCTTTGCCATCCTTGGCTTTAGCTATGATGGACAGGCTGAAGGTATGTTATTAGGCTTAACCCAGTAATGCCAAGCATGGTAAGTATACTTTGGTGAAAGGGAATAATGCACTCCCACCAAGAAGTGTTGGATCAATGTTGCGTTTGTCAATTTGACCAAGCATAATGGGCACTGGTTAAGAGCATAATAGGGCAAAGCTTGGGAATTAATGGGGAGAATTTTGAGTACAGGTATACACAGCCTAGTAACTGGTAGGTGCAAGACTCTCCAGTAAACAAGTCTATGTATAGTTGCTGAGACACCTCATAGGATGCTGTTGTATGACCTTATATGGATGAATGAGCTTCTATACATCACTTCTCCCTGAAATCATTTTAGGAGTATGGTATTAGTTTGTACATACATGCACATAACACTTATGCACATAACACTTATGCACACAGATGCCTTCTTCTGGGTGGGAGATGGTGACTCTCCCAGCATCAGTGGCTACCCCAGCCCCTATGAGAGTAACATGTAAGCAAACCAATACATGTACATGTATGGTATCTTGAAAGTGTCTGAGCTTTGGCTAATGACACTAAGCAAACAGCATGTCAGGTCAAATGCAGTAAACAGGATATTCTTACAATGTAACCGTAGCCATGTTCCCAGGCTCCCCTCTCAGCACTAAAGAGTGTGTGGGAGGGAGGCAGGGAAGGAGGCCCATCTGCCTACCTAATAAGGACTCTACCAGCAGCATTATTACTAGGCAATTGTAGGGCATTGTGTGGCGAGCCTCAGCGAGTGCACAATGTACATGCATGGAGTTATTGCAACGACATGACCTTAGATTGTGATCACTAATGATCATTAATCCAGATGGCCATACATGGACATATAAAAACACAAAAGCTGATCAGAAATGGGATGGGGGTCCCCAAGACCAGTGTCATTCCAGGTGAGAAGTGGCAGGCAAATGATTCTGTGAGTAGAGGACACCTCCAGTGTAGCCATATGTGCATGGAACTTTTCCATCTTGGCCTGTATAGCACACTGTTGAATAAGTGGCCACTCCAAATTAATGTTTAGTTTCTGGTCCTCCGCCCACATCCAACTTTCACTGTTGAATTTATTACGACTATTGTAATTACATAATCAGAACGTGAGCCGAATGCACGTAATCTTGCATAGTTCTGGAAAGGCGGAACTACTCATCTGCTGCAGCCTCATCTCCCTCTCTTCAACACTCTCAGCAGCTAGTCTGTCCCTCATTTGCTGCAGCCTCGCCTCTCTCTCCTCCACACTCTCAGCAGCTAGTCTCTCTGCTTAACAGCTTCTCATTTGCTGCAGCCTAGCCTCTCTCTTTTCATTGGCTAGACACGGCCTCCTTTGCTGTAGTATAGCGTCTCGTTTCTCAGCAGCCTGAGTGTGACACCTATCTCTTCAGCTTCATAACCTTAAATTAGACAGAATTATATTTGTTAGTGATGAAAACACTCACGATTGACTGGTGTAGCACATAGAGGCTTATGACTACATCTAGGGCAGAGTTTTGAACGTATCATTTTGTACAGTACACATGCAATGCGGCGGCCGTGCCATCCCTATATATGGAGTACGGTATATACATATAGACGCGGGGGCAGAATCCGACTCGCTAGTGTGGGGCTCGCCTGATATCACTAGGTCTAAATTGGCTATACAATTGGGTATACAATCTTGGCATTTCATTTCACCTCCATTTTCCTGAGGCACCTCCACCTTGGTGATTATAGTCCACTCAACACTAATGATTCGCTTTTTGAAGAGGCCCATAATTATCCCTGAGTTTTGAGCATATATTACTTTGTCATCGTGGGCTAGGAACAGTTGATTAGTTGGTGGAGGAGCGTGATTCCTCTCAAACTCATTGAACAGAATGCTAGGTTGTTTAATACTACTGCACTAATATTAGCTTTAACTGTATATTATATAGTATTTTGTGGATTTCTCTGTGCAGTGAGACCCGCCTCCCAACATTTGAGGACCAGGACTTAGTGGTACATGTGCCACCAGATGCAGTTGGGACTGTAGTCACTTACTTCTCAGTCTGGTGCCGGAGTAACAATGTGAGTTGACCAGTGAGCAAATAGCTAAGAATCGGGAGTATAACAACTCCATATAATAGAAGGTATATAGGTACATAGAAGAATGGTGCATATGTAAACCGACTCCATGAATAATTTTACCTATCTCACAGCCATTATTGTTGCAGGAACACGTGTTGTTAGCAAGAGCAGTATTCAGAGCAGGGTAGGCAGTAGACAATACTTTTTTAGCCTAGTAACTGGTAGGTGCAAGACTCTCCAGTAAAAGGCTGGATAGTGGTGAGGTAGAATGCATGGAGGGAGTTGTTATTGGTGTTACAAGATCTTCACCTGAAAGCGTCTGGGTTTCTGGTGGAGGAATAGAGATCCCTAGTGAATATGTACTGTATTGTGTGTGAAAAGAATGTAAGGCAAACTCTCTGAGCCGCGCAGAAGTCAAGGAAATGAAAAAGAGAAGACTGAAGCTACCTGTCTGCCTGTATACTGTTAGTCATGTACATGTATACCGATAACTTCGCTATGCTAAATACTACCTGATTTAAATTACCCCATGAATAACTAATTTTGACTAGGAAGACCGATTATTATACTCCCGATTCTACATTATAGTAAATCCTTTATCATCAGGGTTCTATCTAGGATTTAAATTTTTAGGGGGAAGCTTTTTCATTTTTAGCAGGGTCTGGGGGCTCTATGATTCAAAGGTGGTCCTTCAACTCTTACACTGAAAACCTCAACAAAACGAAACTTCAAAGAATGTTCTGCCCTGATGAAGACTGCAGCCCAGCAGTTGAAACATCTGCATTTGATGATATATATGTGAGCCAATTTGTGGTTGGTAGAAAGATAACCTGATCGACATGAAAATTGAAATTGAAACTGTATTGGAGGTGCTAAGGCATGCGGTGGGCATGCAAGATTCTAGGGGGGTCTGGGGGCATGCCCCCCCCAGAAAATATTGAGAATGTAGGTGCCCAGGGATGAATTCTGGAGCCTTCTAAGCTGTTTAGGTTAGCTCTGTGTACACATGCAGAACTCATTTTGACAGTGCATAGCTACCAGTGGATATAACATTTAGTTTTTAGTTGTACCACGATTATGTACTCTGTACAAAGAACACCAAAGAACACTATTAGTTACAAAGAACACCAAAGAATGCTATATTTACGATGGTCAACCCTTTTAAAAATGCAACCATGCCAAATATGTAGATTGTGTCTTCTTTGGATGGTATGAGGAGACAATAAGGACAAAATAATGGCATGTCTTCGCTTATTTGTATTCAGGAACCATAAAACTAAATCCCTAACATACTCCTCCTCCTTCCCACTCAGATCAACATCGGTCATGTCTCCGTCCCCGAGGGCCTTATCACGACCCCTCCCCCTCCCCCTGAGGATGCCCGAGTGCTACTGGGACCAATAAGCGGGCATGCTCATAATGTGAGGGGAGAACTCTATGCACTAGATGAAAAGAACCTTCTTCTTACTAATTTCCACTATGATGGAACTGCTCCGGGTATGTTTAAATTGCTGCAGAAGGTACACACCTGTACAACTGCCTCGAAAGTGTTTGAATTCTCTAGAACTTGAATTGCCATACTAAACCACAGATACATAGTTTTGGGATTACTATGGAATGTCTATCATTTTTCTTTCCACAGGCGTTCGCTTCTGGGTAGTCAGAGGAGAAACCGTCTTTGATGATGATGCGTACCCTGTTCCTAATGAACTAGGATCGTACGTCAACATTACTGTATTCTTTTTTATATTCCTTTCTGCCTTATTCTGTACTGATAATTTAGCAAACTTGCATGTATCCTATAAGATAGCCACTTTCTCCATACAGCTCTGATCCTCTGAATGCCTATGTGGACAGGACCTTCACTCTGACTCTCCCTTTGGACCTCACTGTTTACAACATTGACTGGTTCTCTGTCTGGTGTGTCCCTTTCAGACAGAACTTTGGGGAGGTGCAGATCTCTAATAACGTTGTACTCGGAGGAGGAATACAAATACCAACCCTGCCACCAATCCAATGTCCTGCGGTAAGTGTGTATATGTGTCAGTATTAATACATGAGTGAGGGTAGTTATTGCATGATGGCAGATTTAGTTTATATGCCTGTTTACTTCTGCATGACATATTCACACTCAATCTGGGCCATGTCTATCATTGCAAGGGTAGACTGGCCCAAACACAGAGCTAGCTGCCTGACTATCCCAGAGAGATTCCTGGCAAATAAAAATTGTGTGCTGACAAGTGTTAAGGGTCACCAACCAGTGCTAGTGCTATGACTTAGTCCCATTTTATATGTAGAGGCTGTTCTACAGCAGAAGTATTCCTCTCACCCAGCTTGTTTTATAGCTTGGTAGCTTTTGTTGCTGTGCTGTTGAATTCTCTTTGCAGCTAGCAATGTGTCATGCAGTTGCCATGTAGCATGCACATACTATGCCCACACAACAGCAGAAGAGCAGTGACACTTGTTTAGAGTAGAACATTACATATATCTGTATTTGAAGTCATCACATACTATATTAGTAATAGTACAATTACCAAGAGTGCGATTAATGTACACTTTCTTTATTTCAACAAAGGCTGTAACTATAGGAACTGTAAAGATATATGACTAGCACGGAATTGCATGGATTTGAGTGCAATTTGGGAATAATTACACTTGTAATAGGCGAAATTGCACTCACTTTGCTTGTGCAATACCTTGCTCAATGCTCATGCAATTATCGCACTCAAACTCATGTGATTACCCATACTATTTCTTGAGACCTACATCTAGATCCTATAGGTTGATATGGTAGTACATGTCTTTATATACAGGCTGTGTCTACAGTCCCTACGAACTGTGTTCAACTGAGTGAAGAAGTCAAGATGAGCTGGGTTGTGGATGACATCAATGATGTCATTGTTATCGAACTCTGTGGGTGTGTACAGGTAAGCCTTTCCTTCACTTGCATTGTAGATATCTAGCTAAGAATGCAGACAAGGCTTGAATGGTCTATTTCACTTGCTACCCTTTGTCAGTGTCAACATGTCATGACATAGGCCATAATCTTTTCATTTATCGTTTCTTTGTTGTACTATATAGCTGGACAACTACATAGCCTTTGGCATCAGTGGTAGTGATCGCGCAACTCTGATGTTTGGAGGAGATGTAACTTGGACGTGGTTGGACAATGAGGGAGTGCATGCAGGGGACCTGGACCTCAGTGCTTATGCTCAGGTGAGTTTACAGTGTGTTGTCGGTTAGTTTGAGAGTAGAGAAAGTTTCGTACCAAGAACAATCTATTTTATCTTTTACCATAACTATTTCTTCTTTCCAGTGTCTCATACAACGTGGCCGGAATGGTGAACTTTTCCAAAGTGGAGCCTGTCCTGATGTGCAGAATGATGTCACTGATGTGTCTGGCTATAGGGATGGTTGTACCACCTGCATCAAGTATACTCGGCCCCTGCAATCCTGTAAGTGTATGAAATGCATATTAAATTGTGATCCACTGGGTGAAAACCCGGCATTATTGGCAATTTTTCTGATTGTTATACTGAAACAACTGGGCTCAAATGGTATATTGGAGTCTAGAAAAAAATTGGAAAGAGTTTTGAGAGATGCCCCTCCCCCGGAAGTACAGGCCACACTCCTGCAAGAAGACCACCTGGGAGAAACAAATATAGCATGCAAAGGAGAGCCTCATTCTGAGGTCAATAGAGCAGCAACACCTCCTGTAAAATACACTCACATTTTGTGTTGTGGAATTATGTATCTTTAAAGTATGCAATGCAGGATGTGTTGGATTGTCACTCAACTATATTATGTGTTGTCATAGGTTGAGGTATGAGTACTTCAATATGGCTATATAGAATGATCTATATGCATCATCCTGTAATTACCTCCCACAGCTGATCCTCGTGACCGCCCCTTCCTACTGGGTCAGAAGCAGTTCGTGATCTGGTCTATGGGTCCTGTGGGCTCACTAGACACTCCCCTTGGCACCACCATACCTGTTCCCTTCAGACATTATGCTCAAGCAGACCGATCAGGTAATAACAGTATATCACTAACATAGTTTTAGGTACTGGCTACTTAAGTGAATAACATAAACTCATATATGTTGACTCAGCCTATTAGTAAAGCAGTCTTATAGGACACTGATTGATAATTAATATATCTCTACATCAGTTGCACTGAGAGTGAACTTCAGTCGCTCTCCTTTGGATGAGTGTACCTTACAGTGTTCTGGCTGTGAAGTGCCTGTGGTGCCTTGGCCTCGACCAGTCTTGGATCACACTACCGTCATCAATGCCAGAATTGGACAGTCTGGCAGTGAGAGAGGATATGAGGGGATCACAGGTGGGTTATCTACTAACCTCATTAGAAAGTATTTATTGAAATTCAACCAAGCGCGGGTAAACGGCGGGAGTAACTATGACTCTCTTAAGGTAGCCAAATGCCTCGTCATCTAATTAGTGACGCGCATGAATGGATTAACGAGATCCCCACTGTCCCTATCTACTATCTAGCGAAACCACAGCCAAGGGAACGGGCTTGGCAGAATCAGCGGGGGGAAAAGCCGTCAAGCCCGCTTCCGCCTCATCGAATAAGTAAAGAAACGATGAAAGTAGTGATATTTCACCAGTCACTTGGTTGAATTTCTTCACTTTGACATTCAGAGCACTGGGCAGAAATCAATCCTAAGGAGAGCTAATCAGTTTGAGGCTCTCAATAAATAGCGTGTACCCGACCCCTTGAGTGAATTCTTTTTTCTCTCACCACAGGCACCGCTGGTTGGGGTATTGCGTGGTACCTCAATGGTCTGCTCATTCCAGAAGTTACTGTTTACAGAGGAACAACATACACTTTTGAAGTGGAAGGAGGAATTGATTCTGCTGTCCAGGCTCGTTATCACCCCTTCTACATCACTGACAGTGACAGAGGTGGATATCTCGCTAAATCTCTCCAAGAACAGCAGGTAATAAGTGATCGGCTACAAGGCAAAAGGAGATCCATTCAGATATTAAACTTGCCTCCAAGAAATAGTTTATACAGGAAGATGTTGCTATATCCCTTACCATAGTTTACTTTCACATAATTATTTCATACTGCAAGTTGTAGATGGTAGTAGGAGTCTTGAAGATGAAGTTATTTATCACTTACTTACATCGTTCAGTTTTATTTCCATGCAGCGTGAGACCATCTATGCAGGGTTGGATACTGATGGAATTACACCAGTGGGAGGTGAGTAATAATCTTTTGAGCCTAGCACTAATTACAGAGCTCAAGTGGATAAGTTAACATGTTCACGGGAATAATTCTCTTATCTACATAGTTGGACGTTACTGTGAGTACAAGAATATTGATTCTGACCGGTCAAATGAGTTTACATCATTTGAGGAGTATGTAACCACACTGAGACTGGAGTGTGATGAGGGAGCGGCAGGAACATTCACATGGACCCCAGATGAGAACACACCCGATACAGTCTATTATCAGGTAAGTGTTATAACAAATTAAATGCAAATAAAGACCCAGTTCAGGTCAAAAACAGTTGTACCGAGAGAAATTTATCATTGGCTCAACAACTCGGTCACTTCCTTCATAATATCACTGAATTCTATACTGAAAATTTGAGATTGCTGCAGTAGTAAGGCCACCTCTAATAATATTCAAACTCTCAAATTATTACATGTAGTGGTGATTTTCCATTCTACAGTGTGCAACTCACCAATTCCTAGGATGGACAATAAGAGTGCAGGATCCAGACCCAACAGGTGTGCACTCCACCATTTTGTTATCACGTACATTTACATCTATAGTAACAGCCAGTTAACATTTCTTATCAAGGCTAATACTACTCGCTAATGTTTATGCATTACATCATTCTCACTCCACCAACGTTAACTTTAAATATGTAAAAAGTAACAAACAATGACAATGGTCACACAGGAGCACACCAGATCGGTGTACAGACCTCCCTCCCCATGTCAGCACATAATCATACCCTTGCATTGCTTGGGTTTGATATGAGCTGACATATGGGGAGGCCAGTCCGTACGCCAATCTGGTGTGTGCTCCCGTGTGACCATTGTCCTTGTTTATTACTTTTTAGTATTAATTAGCTGTGACTCCCCCCACCCTTGCTGGTATTCTGTTGTAGTGGATGCAATGATCAATATTTTGGAGGTGTGAGTTGGAGAGTTCTATGTTTGGCATGTGGAATGTAACTAGCCACCTTGAATTGATTCAAGAGATCTGAAAACTCGCAGCAGAGCGTCCGTGTCAGTACTAACAATTGTTGCTCTATGTTGTAGAACTGGACTCCATCACAACACATACACTGGTCTCCGGTAATAGTTTCACCTTTATATTGCGCTAGCACAGAGAAACACCCTAGCCTCGTTCCCAGGCCTCCCCGCTCTGTGCATATTACGTAAAGCGAGCGAGAGGAAAAGCGGGGAAGGCCTGGTATCATTTATCACGTGCTGTGACGTAGGGTAGACTCAATTAACGAATTATAACCGGTTGAGTGCACAGCTTAGCAACGTGCCCACGCATTCCGTTTCCTCCGAGATCCCCGTTGTTAGTACAGTCACCGTGGACGGAAAGCTGTGCACTCAACCGGTTATAATTCGTTAATTGAGTCTACCTTGAGTCTACCCTACGTCACGGCACGTGATAAATGATACCAGGCCTTCCCCGCTTTTCCTCTCGCTCGCTTCGCTCGCTTGCATTACGTAATACGCACGGAGCGGGGAGGCCTGGGAACGAGGCTAGAAACACCCATGTTTGTCAGGCAGCTTAGAATCTAGCTCTTGTTAATTGTGACCAGCTCCGATTCAGTTTTGGTTAGTCTCTAACTCGCCCACCATGTTTCATCCACTTCTGAATCACGTATGCGTAGCTACCTTTTCCACATCTCGTAGCTAGGTCTTCCACATTTTTGTAGGTCTTTCACTTTTCATGCAACACATTGTGCCTGAACATTTCTCTCAGGCTCTGAGTCATCTGAGAATTTTAAACAAGGCTGTTAGTTTGCTAAAATGATGAATAAATTTTATAACTTTTGGACCACAAAATGGGAATCAACTCTGCCCAGCCTACTAATATAGTAAGTGATGTTGTCTCTTTGTAATCCCACAGGTGGAGCAGTGCAAGAGTCACCTACTGTGATGCTCATTGTAGGGACATTAAGTCTTATCATCCTTGGCATGTTCACTCTGTAAAATTTTATGTATTGAAACGAAAGCACAAAGTGCATTTTATTCCTTATTTATACATGATAATGACAAGTGTATTTATTAAAGTTTAGCAAGGATTCGATGAGTGGGAATCACTAGCAAGGACTTAGGTTAGGCTTTAGCTAACTTTCCCAGCCAATTTTTATTAAAACCATAAAGCTTATGTGAATTTATATGGGGTTTTATAGTATCCATTAATATAAAGTACATAGTTTTCTCTATTGTATAGGCACATAATGTTCCCATGGTGTTCAAAAGAGTTAAGTACCTGGGCACAAAGTGAGATATTTTAACTAACAATTGCAAGGGATCTACAGTGAAACCTCTCAATCCATTCTGGATACCTTGGTGCCAATCTGCAGTGTGCTGATTAAAGGGGTGTCCTCCTGCACAAAAATATAGGCTTAAGTGTTGGAGTGTGCTTGGCCTTATCTATTATGAAAAACCATCTGTGCGCCAATTTGGAAATTTATTGTACATGACTGCTAGAATAATCAAGGGGCTCAGAACCACCGTAGGTACTGGAAATTGCACAAATTAGAAGTAAAAATATGCATACTCTTAGCATATGACCAAATTAGAATTTCAGCATTTCCTAAAATTGCTTATTCTCAAGTTTGGGGGGGCAAGTTCAATATCTGACCACTCTGGTTCTGAGACCTTCATATTAACATTTTCAACATTACGAGATGTACATGAAGGACATCATACAGCATTTAAACTGCAGATCAGTTCTTAAGATATAGTCCAATCTAGAATGTCTGGCAGCTACATGTACATGTCCTTAATACAGAGGTGTTCTTATCGTTAACTGCTGGTGTGTGTGTGCATTGCATGCATGTGCACAAACGCAATAAGATTATTGATATAGCTATTTTACAGTCATTACTGAAAAGTGAGATATTAATTCATCATAGCTACTAGCAGTCCTCCATGCTTGCTTATGGGAATTTTTTACCAATATTTTGTGTCCTGATGCTAGCTACAAGTTTACTACATCGTACTGTGTTACTCTGCCCACTCCGTCTTTGTACAGCTCAGTCTCACAAAGTCAAGGAGAGCATTGCTGGCACTACTGGTTGCCATCAGTGCAACTAAAAATTGATAGTATAGTTATGGTTGCTATTGCCTAAATTGGTTAGATGTCTCAACCAATGCGATTCAGGCCCTTATATCACCCTCACTTCACTTAGCTATTAGGATACTACAGCCATATGGGCCTTAATTGCGTAGATCCTTTGGCCATGGTGTCTAACCTGATGTGATCAACTCACAAAAATACATTTATGGCTTTAATTATGTGGAACTGTGTTGAATGCTAGTGGTTGCCAGGCGATTCCACTCTGCAATGGCCAAGTAATAGGGATTTTGAACGATGTACATAGCTAACCCAAAGCCATGCAGGATTGAGTTTGTCTGTATATGCTCATAGGGTATGTACTTACAATTATTGATTTTTGGGCTAGCCCGCTTTAATTTGGTTCTGAGCCCTTCATTTGTTCAGTGAATCTCGTCTGGTCCCAGTCATGGCATTAGCTAGAATCAAGAGATGGGCACTGACTCTGAGTGCCTGCTCCTATACCATCGCTTACAAGCAAACCAGACAGGTTTCCTACCAGGAGTGTGATGGTGTTCCATAGCTACCTCTATGTTTGTCGCAGCTGCACCATGACATGGACTCCTATTAGCTTTGCTCCTACTCTCCACTCCAGTTTTTTTCGCATGTAGTAAAAAAAGTGCTCATTGTTTGCAGCATTCGAAAAAAGCTGGCTAGACTCCTATTACACCAAACTCAGTTGCTATAATTATCCCTTAGGGGACAGCCCAGTTAGTCCAACTGATCTGTTTAAATAAGCCTGTGCAGCTGTATGTTACACATCTGTGATAATAGTCCTTCAAGTGTTAATTAATTACTGCAGTATTTAGAATTGATGTGCAACTTACATTTTCCAGATACTGTAAACTCGGTATGCCTAAACATGCATTGTTATGATATTCATTGCACTTTTAGTTACCTAGACTGTCAACAAAATTACCCAACTTTAATAACCCGCGACATCTAATGATGGCATGTCCAATTCCTTGATTGTTAATTGACTAGTACAAGTCTATTAACGATTAAGCAATTACATAATGATGTACATGTGCAAGTATGTCACTGTTGAGATGGCTGTTGAAGCCTGGAATATCAACTCTATCCGTGAAAAGTGCTTCAGTGCACTGCGCAGATTTAAGTCCTGGCTGTGTACAATAACTTCTCAAGCCTGTCTTAACTGGTGCATGTGTATAAGGACAAACATAATCGCTCTTCATGAATTTGTATGCAAATAGCTATTTAATAAATTCTGTCAAAAAATACACTCTGTACGGTAGATAGAATGAATCTCAAAACCCCCCCCCCCCCCCATCTACGCCCTTGATGCAATTGCTAAGAAATCAAAAGAAACAACCAGAGGGTGAGCTGTATACTAAAATATACAAGCTGCAGGTAACGGGCAGAGTTTTTGCCAAGTAGGTGTGGCATAGTATCCTGTGGTTTTACCATAGATTATCTGTGGTTTTACTGGCAGGAATAGAGAGCCAATTTAGATGAGATCATAAATGGACATAACCGTCGTTGAATGCCTTGGATTAAGTCGGTTAATAGTCATTAAAACATACTGTGTAGTGTATAGACTAACGTACTTGACCACTGCTGTAGGCTATTGCCAGATCCAGAAACCTGTCAGACTGGGTGAACTGATTCCTGACCCACTGAGAGGTCCTGACTCTGTGTCTGGGCTGGTGTTTCTCCTCAACCGTCGAACGGTTTACTTCAGGGACTTCCAGTACAATGTGGATCTAAGTGAGCCTAGTAGCGGAATGATTGTATTCCTACTACTTTTACTTTTAACATAGTCTTAAGCCCAGACTGTTCACCTGCTGTTTTAAAACAACCAAACATCTTGATGGAGCAGTCTTGGCATGAGACTACCTGGCTAATGTGCATGCATGCATATACAGGCAATTGCAAAGAGTGATGCATTCATTTTTTTATTATGTACAGCTGGTTTTTTCTGTGGTGGACAAACTACCTCTGAGCGTATGAGATTCAACTGGTTGTAAGTTACTACTGTTGTTTAGTATATATTGACAATGGCCTGGGAGGCTCTAACTCCTCGTTATTGTGCCTTCGGCCTTGTGCTAAGGAATTCAGTGGGTGAAGTAACTATTAGCCTCGTCCCCAGGCACTCGCGTGATACCTAAAATGCGGGAGAGCCTGGTATCTTTTCTTATGTGAGTGACATTCAGGGTAGACAGGCGGTAGAAAGGGCTCAATCGTGCATACACGGGCACAGTTACAGTTCTCCGACACTGAGGAAGGAAGGGATCAATATTTCTTGTAGCTAATCTTTAGGCCCCATTATATTGGTGCCACAGACTGGCTGCTGTGGTATGCATGTAACTATTACATAATTATTGCATATATAGCCCTAGTCTAGTGTTTTCTTGTAGCTAATTACATCCATATGTGGCATTCCAAGGTCAAAAACGAACATTATTCTGTCACATGTTTCGACACATAGTTACCGTAATATCTGCAACAACTAAGTATTACGTTTAGAGGTACGACACTTTGAATGCAGCAATGCGATCAAAATACATAAAGGAATAATGTTTGTTTTCTACCCAGGACTGCCACATTATAGTGAAGGAATCTGCCTGACTGATTACGTACATTTCCTTTTCTCTTTGCTTTCAATTTGCAGTGATGCTCCAAGGTCCCTGTCAGTGGGCTACTCAAACAGTGACCTTGAGTTCAAGATTGTTACCTTTCCGGAGATAGAAGTCGGAAATCTAACCTGGTTTGGAGTCTGTGCCTAGTGAGTCATAATGACAATGTTTTTCCAGATTTCCCATCCATAGCCACATTGCATGTCCATGGTGTATTATAGTTAACCACCCCCTAGACGTATACTAGCCTCGTTCCCAGGCTCTCCCCCCTGAACTGCAAGTGACAAAAGCTGGGCAGAGGCCTGGGAAAGAGGTTAGACGTTTACAGTGCTCCAAACAAAAGAGTAGATTCAGAAAATTTTAATATAGAGGTTACAACCACTTTACCATATCCACATAACAAAAACATCAGATAAATACTTTTGACAGGTTTTCTCAAAATCTGCTACAGTATTTTCTCAAATAAAGCCATACAAATACAAAGCAGATTTTGAAAAATACAGTGGAACCTCTCTTTATGGACATCCCTGAGATGTGGCCATCTACTGTAACGCAGACATAATGGGTGGTCCCGAATGAAATTCCATTAACTTATGTACTACTAAACTCCCTGAGTGAGGACACCTCGCTACTCCGTAAAGTGGACAGGTTGTCCAGTCCCACCAGTACCTTGACTGCATAACGGGACTCTCAGAATCGATGTTGACTTGCAGTGAATTATCTACTCCGCAAGAATACTCACCCGCACTGCCAGATCCGATGACTCGACGTTATATGCTACTGCATTAAGCCTCTGGTTATGCATTAGCTAACAGCCTTCACAGCAACCCAAAGCCACAAAAATGAGTCATCGTGCAGTCAGGGCTGCAAAACGAGCCGTAGCGCGCTGAATACTCTTTTTATGTCTACTGGAAATATAACAGGAAGCCTTTTCAAATATAGACACCTCGATATGCCGGCCACGTCGAGTGGGTCCCAGTGGTGTCCGCATTAGTCCACTGTAGCGACTCTAGAGCACATGTGAAACCGTAATTTTATTTACATTCCTATCAGTTTTTCTTAGCATAGATGGTATTTGGTTGAAGATACACGCAAAATTGTCTAATATAGCTAAATCTACTTTGGAGCACTGTACCAGTTGCAAGGCATTCCAGCTAATTAACCGCCCTCCCCACAAGGAACTGTTGGAAGTAAACGGAAGGAAGTAAAGGAAGTGAAGTAACTGAAGGAAGTGAAGGGACTAACTGTCAATTATAGGAACTATAGAATATGTGTATTATTTGGTACCTCATCTAGGGTGGTAGTTAGAATATGGGAAGCTAAAAGTAATACCTAATGCTAGCCTATCCTACAATTTATATGGTTGCCATGATACTCTGCCAAGTATAAAGATTTAAGGCACCAAGCTGTGTGTGGATGTGTGTGTCGAAAATATATGTGGGCAGGAATATGAAACAAATTTCAGAGGTATTCCCGGAGTCTGCAAATGCGAAAATGGTATGGGCTTGTAAAAAATTATAAGTGTACAGAATGTACTAAAATTGTGATAATATGCTCTTTTAATTGTATAACCTAGCTGCTTACCAATTGTGAAAGTGGAAAATGGTCTTCCAGAATATTAGTAAAGGCTACTGGGGGTGTAATTATGATATCGACTTCAACTTCCGAAGTCGCAACATCATGACTTCCCTGAAGTCGCAATATGACGACTTGCAAACTGAACTTATTATTATCTGTGGGGGTGGAATAGGTTTTTTGAAGAGCTATCATTATTTCTGCAAGCTACTGATAGGCAGGCAGGTAGGCATTGCAAACCAGGCGTTCTCTGAGTAGCTATGTGCTGGAACGTCTGGAGACATCAGTTGTGAGTGTGTCTACTTTAATGAATCATCTGCAATCACCTCACAATGATGAACAACAGGCTGAAGTTGGTGCTTATTTTCAGGCCCAGCTACATGTGTAGCAGAATTGCTGCAGTGTTTGAGAGACATTGCCCAGCAGTGGCAACGACATCTTGACCACTTTGAGGCAAATATGGCTGCAACTTCACACAGGGCACCTGTTGTAAGGTTACATACTAGACAACCAGGAAGACCAAGGTTCCACATTAAAGGGAACAACTACAGTACCTTGCTTCCATGTCCTTATCATGGACCCGATTGCCCAGATGTTAGGTGTGTTGCAGATGACCATCTATCGCAGGCGTGTGGAGTATGGGATGATCAGTTATGTGAGTAGAAATATTACGAATGAAGAGCTTTGTGTGGCTATCGACCAAATACGCAGAGATATGCCCATGCTGGGAGAAACCACGATGTGGGGTCACCTGAGATCCATGGGATTCCATATTGCAAGAGAGAGAGTGAGGTGTGCTATCAAAGAGACAGATCTTCTGCACACAGCACTGCGGTGGAGAGGTGACCTTGCTCGATGAAGACCATACTCAGTGCCTGCGCCAAATTTATTGTGGCATTTTGGTTAGTTGTAATTATCCAAAACCTATTCATGCATTGCCAGTAATTATACATGTAGTAGTTTCATTCCCAATTTTTTTTGCACCTTCAATAGCTAGAGCCTAGCTGTGAATAAGCTGTGTTTTAATAAATGGGTAATAGCACACAATTTAGTTTTTATTATTGGTCTATTAGCACAGGGTTGTAGTCTATCGCCTATCCTATTTTCCATTTTTATTAATCAGTTACTAGATGAGGTTGAGAAAGCTGGGCTTGGTATAATCATTAAGAATGATGTTAAGGTTGGGGGACTAATGTTTGCAGATGATTTTGTTGGTTTAACTACTAATGCGGAGGATTTACAAAAGTTGATTAATGTAGTACAAGGGTTTTGTAACAAATGGAGGTTGAAATCTAACATCAAAAAGAGTGCTGTTGTGGTATTTTCTAAGGTGGCTATTACAGATATGTGTGCGTGGAAGTGGGGAGATAACGTAATTCCGAGGGTTGTAAGTTACTGTTACTTGGGGATTGAATTTGCTGAGAATGGGTCATGGGATAGTCATGTACAGAAGGTAATTGATAATGGGAAGAAAAAGCTTAATCGTTTGCACCGGTTTGTCAGTAATAGAAATATCAGTACCGTTGCAAGGAGATTATTGTTAGTTTCAGTACTTCGTCCTACTTTAGAATACGGTAGTGAAGTGTGGGCTTGTAATAAACGGCAGACAGCTTCCTTAGAATCCATTCAGCTAGGAGCAGCTAAGAAGATACTTGGCTGCTCTTCCAAAACGTGTAATGAAGCGGTAAGGGGAGATATGGGGTTAGAGTCCTTGAAAGGGAGGAGGGATAGAAGCAAACTTAAGTGGTGGTATAAAGTCAATAAGTTGGATATTGAGCGGTATCCTAGAGTACTATTAGATGCTGAGTGGGAAGTGAAACCATGTAGAGGTAGGCAAAGGAAAACTTGGATGAAAGTAATTAATGAATTGCTGCTGCAGTTAGATTTAGATAGCCAAGAGGTATTAGCTGCAGATAATATTAATTTGTTTTTAGATACGGTAGACGAAGCGTTGAGGGATAGAGAATACAAGGACTTTAATGACAGCTTGAATACTAAAGTTAAGTTGAATCTGTACAAGTCTTTCTGTAAGGAAATAGAATTCAAGAATTATTTGCAGGGGGTAGGTGATCCGGGTACAAGATTATTGTTTAAGTTTCGGTCAGGTACGAACGGTCTGAATGAAGAGTTAGGAAGACATAGGGGTAAAAATGATGATAGGCAGTGTAAATTATGCAGGGGTGAATGTGAGAGTGTGGTACATGTTCTCTGGGAGTGTCCAGCATATGACAGCATTAGAAATAATTTCATGGTAGAATTAGAAAATCTATTGGGGGGGAGGTTTGGGGAGTTTAGTACACTTGATAATTTTAATAAGGCAAGTTTTATTTTAGGATTTGAGAATTGGAACAGGGATGATTTTAAAGCATTATTAAAGCTAGTTAAGAGCTTTGTATTATTGATATGGGAGACTAGGAAGAAGGAATTGTATGGTGATCAGGATTGTGTGGTCTCTGGTTGTTCTTGCTCTTGTCCTCTGACTGGAGGTCTTACAAGCTCCGCCTGCGTCTGTGGGTGCGTGGTCAATGGCGTAAGCGCTACGGCAGCAACATGAGTATATTATTATTATTGTACAGATGGCCATCACAAGTTAATACAATGGAGGTTTGTCACCCACTGCGGTATTGATGGGTTCAGCCAACAGGTGGTTTCCATGAAGTGCTCAACTAACAACAAGGCCAGCACTGTCTGTGATTTGTTTTTGTAAGCTGTGCAGCAGCACGGGTTGCCATTCAGAGTTTGTTGTGATCAAGGCCGAGAAAACATCCACGTTGCTCACCATATGATTCATCACCGTGGCATTGAGAGAAGGTCTGTATTATAGTTGGCAGTTCAGTCCACAACCAAAGAATTGAGTGTCTTTGGAAGGACATGCACCATTGTGTGACAGCAATGGTTTGTCGATTATTTTACTACCTGGAATATCACAGCCTTCTTGACCCAATTAATGATACTCACCTCTTTGTCCTTCATTATGTATACTTGCCCCGGATCAACAGGGCATTACAGCAGTTCCAACGGGCATGGAACAACCACCAAGTTCTCACAGGGAGGGGGCTAACTTCTAACCAGTTGTTCACAGCTGGTGCCCTGCGCGCAACTTAGAAACTCTGGTGTGGTTGCTTTGGATATAGTATCCCCAAAGACTATGGAGCCGAAGGTGGCGTTCACTTCATTTTCAAATTACTCGTGAACCTATTCAAAGAGCTTACCCTTGTGGAGGCAGTGTGGGCAAGAGAACATTCTGTCTTCAAAGAAATTTGGAAATCGAAGGCTGAATTTCATTCCATTGGGGTATGATACTTTCTCCTTTTGTCCATTTTCTTTGTATAGCTTCAAGAAGCTATATATATAATAATCAAGGCCAGCATGCAGTAAAAATCAATAATGGTGTGATTTGAAAACATCATAAGTGAAGATTAAAGATTATCTTTGTGATGTCTGCTACCGTAGTGCACAACTACACATTTGGCCTTTAACATTAAGATTTATGTTTTACTACCAGGCCTCCACAATATAGATAGATGATACAATAGCTATCACTGCAAAAACAGAAGGGTTGCTTTAACCCAGCTAGGGTTATCTCAGTGGCAGCTTTGCTAAAAACAGTGTGCATACATGATTACCACTTTCGATCTCCAATTTCTGACAGCAAGGTATGCTAGCTATAGAGGTCACATAGCTATTATTTACAATGTTTTCAAGAGGCAACTTGAATGTCCTCATAAAACCTTTTGATGTATGGGATACAGTATCATATGGCACACCACCGTTGTTGAAACGTTTGAAGAGGACACCTGGGTAATTGGAAGCCTTTAAATGAATGATTAAGTGACCTCAGAAATTATACTTCTGAGGCAACTTGAATGTCCTCTTAAAGCTTTTCAATTATTGGTGATGTACTTCTAATTGGGGAACAGTATCATATTGCACACCAAAGTAGAGTTATCTTATTGATAACTATACATTCTCTATGGCTGGGGTTGAAACTGGCAGTGTTAAGAATAAAGGCTAACCTCTTCCCTCCTGGCGTTGTTAGGCTATATGCATAAGGAGAAAATTAAGGTAGTCAGGGGTAGAGAACACCAACATTGATTCTATATAAAGTGCATGATACATGCAATTTATGCTCAACTGATCAGATTCTAACCTCATCATTTATTGCCTTCTCAGCCTAAAAATGTGTAGAGAAATTAATTTTGATATTCTACTACTGTCTGTCTATCTTCATCACCTTTGCCTGGTCAGTTTGAAGGGATTGTGCGTAGGTAGCCTCATCCCCAGGCCACACCTGGCCTGGGGACGAGGCTAGTGCGTAGGCCAAGTCCTGCTCCTTCATTATGTGATTCAAGAATGTACTGCCTATTACCCTATGGAATTCGTCTTATTGTGACTTCAGGGAAGTCAGCATATTGTGACTTGCAAGTCGTTATATTGCAACTTTGGAAGTTGAAGTCGACACCATAATTTTGTGATGTTTGGTGTGCCATACGCCCGCCATACTTTGCACTGGGCTGAGTGATTAACCCTCGATACAATTACTGTTAACCCACTCCCTTCTCCACTCAAACACGCAATACAGTGAACATGGTAGTGTTGGTGATGGTGGTAGAGTAACCATTCAAGAAGTCATTCTGGCTAGTGTAGTGATCCCACCACAAGTTGTACCCATCGTCCCCTGTGAGACTACCTTCCTTGGGGAGCTGCCTACTGCTTCCAATGGCATTACTGGAAGGGTATACCTCCTGAACAGACTCACCTTTGTCATCCTTGGCTTTAGCTATGATGGACAGGCTGAAGGTATGTTATTAGGCCTAGCCCAGTTATGCTAAGCATAATAGGTATACTTTGGTGAAAGGGAATTATGCACTCCCACCAAGAAGTGTTGGATCAATGTTGCGTTTGTCAATTTGACCAAGCATATGGGCACTGGTTAAGAGCATAATAGGGGCAAAGCTTGGGAATTAGGGTATAATATTGTCGAAATTGGGTCTTATATAATCACAGTAGCAGTGCATGCACAAGTCTATGTATGAGACACCTCCTTTACTACATAGGATGCTGTTGTATGACTTTATATGGATGAATAAGCTTCTATACATCACTTCTCCCTGAAGTCATTTTAGGAGTATGGTATCAGTTTGTACATACATGCACATGACCAGCACCCCCACATAACACTTATGCACACAGATGCCTTCTTCTGGGTGGGAGATGGTGACTCTCCCAGCATTAGTGGCTACCCCAGCCCCTATGAGAGTAACATGTAAGCAAACCAATACATGTACATATATGGTATCTTGAAAGTGTCTGAGCATTGGCTAATAATTTATAAGGCCAAGCAAACAGCATGTCAGGTCAAATGCAGTGAACAGGATATTTGTACAATATAAATGTAACTGTAGAAGTTTGCAGAATCTGACAGAATTCTAATAACAGAAGTGAAGTGATGCATGTGTTTAGTGACTTCAAAGAATAAATGTTATGCTTGTTTACGTTGCAAGGCTTCACTTCTGTTCCTGGAATCATAGTGCACTATACTATCTATGCTGGAATCCTGCCTCAGCTTCTGTTCCTGGAATCCTACCTCAGCTGGCGAAGATTCTGCAAACTGCTGTATTCTTACAATATAACTGTAGCTTTGATCTCACTGTCCCCTCCCAGCACTAAAAAAGGAAAGAGTGTGTGGGAGGGGAGCCTGGGAAGGAGGCTCATCTGCCTGCCTAACGAAGTCTCCACCAGCAGTATTGTTATTACAACACTAGGTCTAAATTGGCTATACAATCTTGGTATCTCATTTCACTAGGTATCTGTTTTCCTGAGGCGTATTCACCTTGGTGAATATAGTCCACTCATTGAAGAGGCCCATAATTATCCCCTGAGTTTTGAGCGTATATTACTCTGTCATCGTGGGCTAGGAACAGGTGATTAGTTGGGGGAGGAGCGTGATTCCTCTCAAACTCACTGAACTGAATGCTAATACTACTGCACTAATATTAGCTTTAACTGTATGTTGTGGATTTCTCTGTGCAGTGAGACCCGCCTCCCAGCATTTGAGGACCAGGACTTAGTGGTACATGTGTCACCAGATGCAGTTGGGACTGTAGTCACTTACTTCTCAGTCTGGTGCCGGAGTAACAATGTGAGTTGACCAGTGAGCAAATAGCTGTAGAATCGGGAGTATAACAACCCCTTATATAGAAGAACGTTAACCTTTATCATTTTACCCCCCACTTCTAAATATAGGTTAGACCAGGAGCACATAACGCTTCTCATGTCATTATGTGCTCTTGGTTAGACACGAGGTGGAGGTATTTCAGGAAAATAGATACTGAGCCAAGTGAGGTATTTATTGACTAAGATACCAACGCAGAGGTGCCTCAGTAGAAACACGACTGTATGAAAACAATATTCGCAATTGTGTGATTTTTGCTATGTATCCATAGCAACAAGTAGGTTCATGGGGTACATGCCAGTACTTGCTACATACGTGCTATACAGAAAACCTTTACATGGGACTGTCCTACAACAACCAGATGTTGATGTTCTTCCACTAGTACTACAACAGCTAGGTTCATGGGGTACATAACCACTAGCTATGTAAATGACACATGATACCATTGGTTTCTTTTACTGGCAGTTATAGTGCATAGCTACCAGCAAAATTCTGAACATCATTCAAGTCAAGTGTTTAGTTGTACCACTATTAGTTACTCTGTACAAGGAACATCAAAGAACACTCTATTGAAGATGGTCAACACCTTTTACAACTGGTCAAACCCTAAGGGGGAAGCCGGAGTGTTTGGGGGGAGGCACTAAGCACAAGATAGTTCTAAAAATGGCATGTCTTCGCTTATTAGTATCAGGAGCATGAAACTAAATCCCTAACATACTCCTTCTCCTTCCCCCTCAGATCAACATTGGTCATGTCTCCATCCCCGAGGGCCTTATCACAACCCCTCCCCTTCCCCCTGAGGGTGCCCGAGTGCTACTGGAATCAATAAACGGGCATGCTCATAATGTGAGGGGAGAACTCTATGCACTGGATGAAAAGACCCTTCTTCTCACTAATTTCCACTATGATGGAACTGCTCCGGGTATGTTTAAATTGCTGCAGAAGATACACGTCTATACAACTGCCTCGAAAGTTTATGAATTCTCTAGAACTTGAATTGCCATACTAAACCAAAGTTACATAGTCTTGGATATGGAATACCTATCATTTGTTCTTTCCACAGGTGCTCGATTCTGGGTAGTCAGAGGAGAAACCGTCTTTGATGATGATGCATACCCTGTTCCTAGTGAACTAGGATCGTACGTCAACTGTATTCTTTTCTGCCTTATTCTGTACTAATTAATAGTTTAGCAAAGTTGCTTATGAGATAGTCACTTTCCCCATACAGCCTTGATCCTCTGAATGCCTATGTGGACAGGACCTTCACTCTGACTCTCCCTTTGGACCTCACTGTTTACAACATTGACTGGTTCTCTGTCTGGTGTGTCCCTTTAAGACAGAACTTTGGGGAGGTGCAGATCTCTGATAACGTTGTACTCAGAGGAGGAATACAAGTACCAACCCTGCCACCAATCCAATGCCAGATTTGTTATATATGCCTCTACGTATGTTTAATTCTGGATGATATATTCACATTCAATCTGGGCTGTGTCTGTCATTGCAAGGGTAGACTGGCCCAAACACAAAATTAGCTGCCTGACTATCAATTAGAAATGAGCAAAAAGCTTCTAATATGAAGGCTAAATAGGTTTACTTCTCCTAGCTATAGAGAGCTTCCTTGCAAATGAAAATTGTTTGGATATGTTGGCCGACAAGTGTGACGGGTCACCGACCAGTGCTAGCGCTATGACTTAGTCCCATTTTATTGCATACGTAGAGGCTCTTCTACAGTAGAAGTATTCCTCTCACCAGCTTGTTTTATAGCTTGGTAGCTTTTGTTGCTGTGCTTCCAAATTCTATTTTCAGCTAGCAATGTGTCATGTGGTTGCCGTGTAGCATGCCCATACTATATCCACACAATAGCAGAAGAGCAGTAATACTTGTTTAGAGTAGAAGGACATTAGTATACAGTTAGTAATACGTGTATCTATGTTTGAAGTCATTACGTACTATATTAGTAACAGTAAATTTATCAAAAGTATGATTATTGTACACTTTTTTATTTCAACATTTAAGGCTGTAGCTATAGGAACTGTAATGATAAGTGGCTATCATGGATTTGAGTGCAATTTGGGAATAGTTGCACTTGCAGTAAGCAAATTGCACTCACTTTGCTTGTGCAGTACCTTGCTAATGCTCATGCATTTATCGCACTCCAACTCATGTGATTACCCATACTATTTCTTGAGATCTACGTCTAGATCCTGTAGCTTGATATGGTAGTACATGTCTTTATATACAGGCTGTGTCTACAGTCCCTACGAACTGTGTTCAACTGAGTGAGGAAGTCAAGATGAGCTGGGTTGTGGATGACATCAATGATGTCATTGTTATTGAGCTCTGTGGGTGTGTGCAGGTAAACCTTTCCTACATGTACATGTGCATTGTAGATATCTAGCAAACAAGGCTTGAATAGCTTTCTATTTCATTTGCTACCCTTTGCCAGTGTCAACAAGTCATGCACATAGGCCATAATCTTTTCATTTATCGTTTCTTTGTTGTACCATATAGCTGGACAACTACATAGCCTTTGGTATCAGTGGTAGTAATCGCGCAACTCTGATGTTTGGAGGAAATGTAACCTGGACATGGTTGGACAATGAGGGAGTGCATGCAGGGGACCTGGACCTCAGTGCTTATGCTCAGGTGAGTTTACAGTGTGTTATTGGTTAGTTTGAGAGTAGAGAAAGTTTGGCACCAAGAACAATCTATTTTATGGTAATAATCTTTTACCATAATTATTTCTTCTTTCCAGTGTCTCATACAACGTGGCCGGAATGGTGAACTTTCCCAAAGTGGAGCCTGTCCTGATGTGCAGAATGATGTCACTGATGTGTCTGGCTATAGGGATGGTTGTACCACCTGCATCAAGTATACTCGGCCCCTGCAATCCTGTAAGTGTACGAAATGCATATTAAATTGTGATCCACTGGGCCAAAACCCGGTACTTGTCGCGTTATTTCTGACTGTCATATCTGAAACAACTGGGCTTGAAACGGTATAATGGAGTCTAGACAAAATTGGAAAGAGTTTGAGAGATGCACCTCCCCCGGAAGTATAGGCCACACTCCTGCAAGAAGACCACCTGGGAGAAACAAATATAGCATATGCAAAGGAGAGCCTCATTCTGAGGTCAATAGAGCAGCAACACCTCCTGTAAAATACACTCATGTTTTGTTGAGATTATACGTAGCGTTGTGGAATTATGTATCTTTAAAGTAAGCAATGCAGGATTGTTACTCACCTAGTAAGTATATTATGTGCTGCCGTAGGTCAAGGTATGAGCACTTCAGTATGGCTATATGGAATGAAGTATATGCATGATCTTGTAATTATACATGTACCTCCCACAGCTGATCCTCGTGATCGCCCCTTCCTACATACTGGGTCAGAAGCAGTTCGTGATCTGGTCTACAGGTCCTGTGGGCTCACTAGACACTCCCCTTGGCACCACCATACCCGTTCCCTTCAGACATTATGCTCAAGCAGACCGATCAGGTAATAGTAGTATATCACTAACATAGTTTTATGTACTGGCTACTTAAGTGAATACATTGTAACATACTCATATCTGTTTACTCAGCCTATTAGTAAAGCAGTCTTATAGGACACTGGTTGATAATTAATATATCTCTATTTCAGTTGCACTGAGAGTGAACTTCAGTCGCTCTCCTTTGAATGAGTGTACCTTACAGTGTTCTGACTGTGAAGTGCCTGTGGTACCTTGGCCTCGACCAGTCTTGAATCACACTACAGTCATCAATGACAGAATTGGACAGTCTGGCAGTAAGAAAGGATATGCAGGAATTACAGGTGGGTGTACCACTTAATACATATTACATGTAGCTTGAAGCTTATGAGAGGCAAGTGACCTTACTATAATATTATCAGGAGCCCATAACCTGTTAAATTTGTGTATGTATGCTGATTCCAGCTGTTGTTGAATGGCACTTGCACAAATCTCCTTATATGGTAAGTGCTATATAATTCACTTAGCGCTACGAGTGTAGTAAACCATCCATACATAGTCACTAGGTATTCCATATATGGTGTTTTCTTGTAGGTGCCATTCAACAACAGGTGGAATCACTAGTTTTAACTCTGCTTCGTGGCGCTCGTGGGCTCCTAATATTATACATGAAGGTATAATACTCTTTCTAGGATGAACTATACAGAATGGCTTACATCCAACACTCCAACTTTTTCACCACAGGTACTATACTGCTGGTTGGGGTATCGCGTGGTACCTCAATGGTCTACTCATCCCACAAGTGACTGTGTACAGAGGAACAACATACACTTTTAAAGTAGAAGGAGGAAGTGATCCTAGCGTCCAGGCTCAATACCACCCCTTCTACATCACTGACAGTGACAGAGGTGGATATCTCGCTAAATCTCCCCAAGAACAGCAGGTGATTAATATGACTTTTCTTCAAGAATTTACTTCATAATCATGTATAAAACGACGCAGTAGCACCTAGCAATGAAAATCATACCCCCAGATGTAATGACTATTATAGCTAAAAAAGGCAATTATGTGATAGGAATAATTACTATGGTTTCTGCAGACATTCACACACTCGTCAGGGTGTATTTACAGAACCAGTATATTATTGTTAACTATAGTAGTGAGGTGCATGTTGTAATCTCCTTGGTGTAGTTCCATGTTGATTGGCTTCAGCAGTATACAAGACAAACTGTACCATACCGGTGTTGAGAGATTATATGAGTATTCCAAAATCTTTCTTTTTGCTAGTGTGCAACTCACCAGTTCTTAGGATGGACAATGCAAGTACTAGATGCAGTTACACAACGACCACCAGGTATGCATTCCACTGTTCTGCTATGCATAATATGAAAATACATAAAAGGTATAGGCAAAAATAAACACAAGATGCATACATTGGGGGGGAAAACAGTATTCAATTAGCACTGTAGTTCTTACAATAGCAAGCAACTTCAATCTATTATGATATTATAGCAACCGAGGTTTCATATAAGTCCTTTTCCTGCTGGTGGGAAACCCAAAAATGTTTGACTCAGTGATATAATCAAGCCTGTCTTATTTTCCTAGTGACCACTGTTTATTTCATGGTATCATGATTGCACTTTTGTAGTTATCGAGGAGTGTGACAGACTATCTGGCATTGAAAGTGGCAAGGTTGCTCTGAGTGGCACGACAGTTGGGTCCACTGCCACCTACAGCTGCCTACAAGGCTTCATCCTGGAAGGAAGGGCCACTCGTACCTGCCAGGACAGTGGGCAGTGGACTGGAGAGGCTCCCACTTGTGAACGTAAGCTATACCAAAGTTACAGAAAGAATGCTTTGAAAAACTACCGTGTCAATGGCTATAATCAAAACATACACAGATATGCAGAATATGATAGAAAAACTGTAGGTCTGAACACATTCATCATGGTAGAACCAGTCAATACAACAATTCTGTACAGGGTGACCAAATCATGACCATTCTTCATCCCTTAGAATGCATCAACGTGACCATATCTGTGGACTACACCCCCCCCTGCTGACTTCACTGGTGGTCCCAATGAGTACAGGGCAGCCTCCGGTCCAGTGACTGTCACTTGTACAGCCACAGGACCAGGAACTGGGGCAGTAAGCTACCAGTGGTCATCCACCTGTAGGGACTGCCCCTTCCAGTCTGCTACATCAAGTTCTATTAGACGACCAGCGGTTCACTCTGGTGACAATGGTACCCACATTTGCACAGCAACTAGAGGTGGATGTAGTGCATCAGCAAGCATTGACTTCATTGTTGTGGGTAAGTGACTGCCATAACATAATATATCACCAATATTAAAAAAGCAAGCATATGCCAAATAATTGAGTACTGTATTTTATGTTCTATAGATTATGGAATACAAGTTTTCAGAGGCTCTCTACGTGGCAACTTTCGGAATAATAGCCTTGTTATTTCTGATAATTTTGCCTTTCGTTTCCGTATCTTCTGCCGCTCGGACTCAATGTCAGGAAATGTTGGACAGTTTCTTTGCAATAGTTTCTTTGACATTTCCCACCGTCAACTAGGTGAAATCACTATGGAGAACAGAGTTGGTTCTAAAAATGCTCTAACAGCCAGTCAGCAAGGAGTGTACACCTGTTGCATACCTAAGCAAAGTGATGAAGTAGGCTATATCAATGTTGGAGTGTACCCAAGTGGATTCAACAGTGAGTCATTGCCCAAGCAAACTAGTGGCGCTCCCAGTTGGTGGTACTACTTTGTATTTAACTCTGAACACATCTCCCCTTCCAGCTAAGCCTAGCATTGTGGCACTGACCTCGCAATCCTCAGCTTCATCCTCCACCCTGACCTGCACATCCACTGGTTCTCCTGCTACTACTGTCTCTTGGACAAGGAATGGACAGCCAGTAACCATTGATGGAAATACCTACCAGCTGACACAGACAGTGACTGATAGGGCTGCATCTACCTATGAGAATGTGCTCACCATCAATCAACCACGGGCTAGTATTCTGGGTAGCACCTTCAACTGCACAGTTACCAATACACTAGGATCAGGCTCAGACAGTATTCAAGTTGCAGGAGCTGCAGGTATTTTTTTACAAGAAGTACTTCTAGCAACCCTAACTGTACAAGCTACTCATCATACTGTATGGCATGTTATGTGAAGGTGCTTCTCCTCTATGTGTTTAGAATCATTCTCAGACTAGCCTACAACTTGTAAACGTCACTAAACTCACAACAGGTGTACATGTACGTCAAATGGTTCCAAATACATGTACATATCATGTATCACTATAAAGAAAAAAGTAGAATACAAATATAAATATGCTTATGTTTTTACTCTCTCTCTTGATTTAGAACCTCTTACCGTGACCATTTCAATTGACTATACCCTTCCTGCTGACTTCACTGATGGTTTCACTGAGTACAAGCAGGCTCTGGTCCAGTGACTGTCACTTGTACAGCCACAGGGCCAGGAACTGGACCAGTAAGCTACCAGTGGTCATCCACCTGTAAGGACTGCCCCTTCCAGTCTGCTAATTCAAGTTCTATTAGACGAGCAGCGGTTCACTCTGGTGACAATGGTACTCATACTTGCACAGCAACTAGAGGTGGATGTGGTGCATCAGCAAGCATCGACTTTGTTATGGTGGGTAAGTGACTGCCATATATATATCACCATTATTGAAAAACCTGCAAGCATATGCCAAATAATGGAATACTGATATTTTATGTTCTGTAGATTATGGAATACACGTTTTCAGAGGCTCTCCACGTGGCAACTTTCGGAATAATAGCCTTGTTATTTCTGATAATTCTGCCTTTCGTTTTCGTATCTTCTGCCGCTCGGACTCAATGTCAGGAAATGTTGGACAGTTCATTGGTCTTGATGGAACTCCTCTCACTAGCAATAGTTTCTTTGTCATTGCCCGCCGTCAACCTGGTGAAATTTCTATGGAAAACAGACTTGGTTCTAAGAATGCTCTAACAGCCAGTCAGCAAGGAGTGTACACCTGTTGCATACCTAAGCAAAGTGATGAAGTAGGCTATATCAATGTTGGAGTGTACCCAAGTGGATTCAACAGTGAGTCATTGCCCAAGCAAACTAGTGGCGCTCCCAGTTGGTGGTACTACTTTATATTTAACTCTGAACACATCTCCCCTTCCAGCTAAGCCTAGCATTGTGGCACTGACCTCGCAATCCTCAGCTTCATCCTCCACCCTGACCTGCACATCCACTGGTTCTCCTGCTACTACTGTCTCTTGGACAAGGAATGGACAGCCAGTAACCATTGATGGAAATACCTACCAGCTGACACAGACAGTGACTGATAGGGCTGCATCTACCTATGAGAATGTGCTCACCATCAATCAACCACTGGCTAGGATTCTGGGCAGCACTTTTACATGCACAGTTACAAATCTATTTGGGTCTATTACTTCAGATGGTGTCCAAATTAGAGGTATGTTTACAAAGCTCTTGATTATTACTGTCTTATATGGTATACATGATTGCACATATGTAGCATATATATTACTCATTATAATTTATGTCTTAATTCTTCACACTTTCATAGCATCTGGCTGAGATGTTTAGTTTCAAAAATAGAAAAATTCCTTCAGAATTTTACGGCTGGAAGTGTGCTGTCTACATATGATACACGTTTTCACCCATATTATTATTATGTATGCTCACTGCTCACATGTATACATGATATGACCCAAGAAAATAGACCTTTATTAATATTGTGAATGAGGTTTCACTTTTAAACTAACAGACTGATACAGTTCAGCTAGGGCTAAGGGATCAATATATCATTGAGGCAATAAACTATTGATAGTTAAGTCTTACAGAGACATGTATTATTATGTTTCCAGGTAGTAATGTACTTTCATTATGAATTCTGCCATGGTTATGGAGCAACTATTGCATTCATTGCCTCAGCTCCTCTAGTAGTTGTTGTAGCTAGGAGCATGGATTTAATTCTTGCTAGTTTGTGGCATAAGTATTAAGAATGATATTAGGATTCGGGGATTCATGTTTGTGGATGGTTTTGTAGGGTTAACTACTGATTAATGTACTTGTAGTGCAAGAGTTTTGTAACAATTGGAGGTTGAAATCTAACATCAAAATGAGTGCTGTTATATATTATAATTACATGTGCATGGAAGTGAGGAGATAAAGAAATTCGAGGGTTATAAGTTACTGTTACTTTGGTATTGAATTTGCTGATAATGGAGTCATGTACAGAAGGTAATGGGAAAAAAAACTTAATCGATTGCACCGGTTCGTAAGTAATAGAAACATCAGCACAGTTGCAAGGAGGTTGTTGTCAGTTTAGGTACTTTGTCCTATTTTAGAATATGGTAGTGTGTGGGCTTGTAATAAAAGGCAGAGCTTTATTAGATTCCATTCAGCTAGGAGCAGCTAAGAAACTAGCTACTATTATTATCCCAGGAATCAGCATTAGCTCAATGTCTATACCTACCCCCTTACAGCCTGCCTGGAAGAGCAGCCAAGAAGATAATAATTAATGGATAGAAAACAGCATAGATTTACAAAACTAATGTATATAAGTAATCAGTACATGTACAGTTGCAAGTAAATAGCATAATGGTTGGCTTCAATATACTTACGTACTCGGGCCTACTTTAGGTGGTACTATAATATTATTATATTAACATGTATGAATTGATAAAGAAATAGATAATGACTACACTACACCTTAAATGGCGGTAACCTTGGGGTTCAAGGCGAGCAGTTGTATTTCTAAATTAGGCTGTCTCGTCCGCAACTTCCTGAACGGCTGAAGGTAAATTGCAACTTCCTGTGTCCGTTCATTTATAGCGTGGGAAGCAGGGTGACTCCAGTTTTGGAATCGATACTGGTAAATATTAAACATATAGCTAGCCCTACTCTTGGTAAAAGATCTAATTTACGATGATGTCTCTTGTATCGGCGCTATTACTCAGTTTGTCACTCGCCATCCTGCTGGATGCTGGTGAGTATTCATTAACTCGGTGGCTATTTGACAGCACTATATGCATGTAGATAAGCTGATCCCGCTTGCATGCATAGTACTGCGATATGTAGAGGTGGGGGCAGGCGTGCCGCTTGAACCGGCAGTGTACATGTGGTTGGCATAAAAAATGTAGATCCCTCAGTGGCTTAGCCTGTTCCGTGAGGTTAAGTACCTATAATTATGGTTCTGCAACCCCCTGATCATGAGTGGCCGCCTCACTGTAAGCATACTGTGTAGTGTATAGACTAACGTACTTGACCACTGCTGTAGGCTGTTGCCAGATCCAGAAGCCTGTCAGACTCGGTGAACTGATTCCTGACCCACTGAGAGGTCCTGACTCTGTGTCTGGGCTGGTGTTTCTCCTCAACCGTCGAACGATTTACTTCAGGGACTTCCAGTACAATGTGGATCTAAGTGAGCTTAGCAGTGGAATGATTGTATTCCGACTACTCTTACTTTTAGCATAGTCTTAAGCCCAGACTGTTCACCTGCTGTTTCAATACAACCAAACATCTTGATGGAGCAGTCTGGGCATGAGACTACCTGGCTAATGTGCATGCATGCATGCATGCATACACAGGCAATTGTAAAGAGTGATGCATTCATATCTTTTATGTACAGCTGGTTTTTTCTGTGGTGGACAAACTACCTCTGAGCTTAGAAGATTCAACTGGTTGTAAGTTACTACTGTTGTTTAGTATATACTGACCATGGCCTGGGAGGCTCTAACTCCTCGTTATTGTGCCTTCAGCCTTGTGCTAAGGAATTCAGTGGGTGAAGTAACTATTAGCCTCGTCCCCAGGCACTCGCGTGATACCTAAAATGTGTGATAGTCTGGTATCGTTTCTCATGTCAGTCATGTGAGTGACATTCAGGGTAGACAGGGGGTAGAAAGGGCTCAATTGTGCATACACGGGCACAGCTACAGTTCTCCGACACTGAGGAAGGCAGTGAATCGATATTTCTTACTGAGCCCTGAAGCAGTGTCGATGGCGGAAGGTAGAGAAACGCAGCCATCTTTTGATCGGTCTCCACCTACATGTATGCTTACTTAAGTAAGTTGAATCACGTGAGAAAAGATACCAGACTCTCCCCCGTTTTGCAACATTCAAGGGGAGAGCCTGGGACGTCAAGGCTAGTAATTATAATATTATGATTTCCTGTTGCTTCCCCCTCAATGTGGTTATAGTTGTAATATGAGCATGATTGCTGTATTGCATAAGTGTTAGGAATATAATATGGCTTTGCCAATTGTATTAAGGCATACTTGTTGTCCCTGTGGTAGGAGCTTCTTTGCAAACTAGTATCTAAACAGCATCCTGAGTGTCATGGTGATAGCATGCAGGTCTAGCTCGTTTTGTGAATATAATGAACAGAGCATAGCAGCCAATAGTCTCGTGCCCAGACGTTCACACCCCTCCGGAGAAAGAACGTCTGGTGTTCTAAACGAACTTTCTTGTCACAGACTGCTGATACTAAATCTCGTATGTGATTGGGCACTGTATATACGGTATATTTCAAATTTGCATTCTAATTCATCGAACTGACCAATGGTATGAAGATTTATTGAACTAATGTCATGGTAACTTTACGTAAGGACTAAAAGCTGCAATCTGATTGGACCCTTTGGGATTCCAAAGTGGAAAGGTGTCTGTGACAACAAAGTTCATTTAGAACACCAGACGTTCTCTTGCCGGGGGGGGGGGGGGGGGGGGGGGGTGAATGTCTGGGCACGAGACTAAGCGGCCACTACCAGGGCCTAAAATCTAAAATTAGGGGTAGTAGCAGCCAAAAAGCTAATACTAGCCATGGATTGATGTATGATAACCATTTCTCACCCTCGGGTACAGAAATGGATTTGGAGACCTAATGGGAAATTTCTGGCTCGGACTTGAGTGGGGGATTATAGCATACCTTAATTGTAACATCCTAGAAAGAGACTGTTAATCTGCAGACAACTGGTACGTGATGCATGTAGAGTGGAGGAGGGGAATTAGCTTGTGGTGGTTATCAAACATAAATCCCTGGCTGCTGTGGTATTATAATTATGTAGACCTAGTCTAGTGTTGTCGTATAGCTAATTAAATACATATGTGGCATTCCAAGGTCAAAAACGAACAGTATACTGTCGCACATTTTGATGCGTAGTTGCCGTAATATCTGCAACAACTAAGTGTTACATATATATAAGCCCCACCCTTACCAAAAGTTTAGAGGTGCAACACTTTGAACGCAGCAATGCGATCAAAATACACGTTTGTTTTCTACCCAGGACTGCCACATTATAGTGAAGGAATCTGCCTGACTGATTAAGTACATTTCCTTTCTCTTTGCCTTCAACTTGCAGTGCTGATCCAGGGTTCCTGTCAGTGGGCTACTCAAACAGTGACCTTGAATTCAGAATTGTTACCTTTCCGGAGATAGAAGTCGGAAATCTAGCCTGGTTTGGAGTCTGTGCCTAGTGAGTCATAATGACAATATTTCTCCAGATTTCCCATCCTTGGCCACATTGCATGTCCATGGTGTATTATAGTTAACCACCCCCTAGACGTATACTAGCCTCGTTTCCAGGCTCTCCCCCCTCAACTGCAAGCGAAAAAAGCTGGATAGAGGTCTGGGAATGAGGCTGGACGTTTACAGTGCTCCAATTGTCAAACATAGCTGAATCTATATTGGAGCACTGTACCAGTAATACACAAGATAGTTCCGGCTAAATTAACCCCCCTCCCCGGAAGGAACTGTCGGAAGTAACGGAAGGAACCAAAGGAACCGAGAGAACTGTTGAGTGTAGGAACTATGGAGTGTATATATTACTCGGTAAATGCATCTAGGGGGTAGTTTAGCTGGCTTGTAGGATGCCTGCATACAAATCAAAGGCACTGCCTGCAGTTGTATAGTGCAGCCCATGCAGGGTCTAACTGCCAATTAGGATAGTAACTAGTAGAACACACCACTTAGAATATGGGAAGCTAAAAGCAATAGCTGTATGCAAGCCTGGATATGATTTGCCCTGCTACAATTAATGTTAGCCCACTCCCTTCTCCACTCAAACACAAAATACAGTGAATTTGTTTCTGTTGATGAAGGTAGTGGTGGTGGTGGAGTACCCTTTCGAGAGGTCATTCTGGCTAGTGTAGTGATCCCACCACAAGTTGTACCCATCGTCCCCTGTGAGACTACCTTCCTCGGGGAGCTGCCTACTGCTTCCAATGGCGTTACTGGAAGGGTATACCTCCTGAACAGACTTACCTTTGTCATCCTTGGCTTTAGCTATGATGGACAGGCTGAAGGTATGTTATACAAGTCTTATATGTAGCAGTGTATGCATGCACAAGTCTATGTATAGTTGCTGAGACACCTCCTTTACTGTATAGGATGCTGTTGTATGACCTTGTATGGATAAATAAGCTTCTGTACATCACTTCTCCCTGAAGTCATTTTAGGTGTATGGTATCAGTTTGTACATACATGCACATGACCAGCACCCCCACATAACACTTATGCACACAGATGCCTTCTTCTGGGTGGGAGATGGTGACACTCCCAGCATTAGTGGCTACCCCAGCCCCTATGAGAGTAACATGTAAGCAAACCAATACATGTACATGTATGGTATCTTGAAAGTGTCTGTAAGGCTAAGCAAACAGCATGTCAGGTCAAATGCAGTAAACAGGATATTGTGTTATATCTAGAAGTGAAGCTCATTTACTTTCAGTTTCTGTGAGGAGTTATGAGCAAAGCAAAACTATATATGGGTCTTTATGGGACCCCTACAAGGTACGTGTTCAAAATGGCGTCTCTGGCAGTTACATGGATGCCATGTTTGAACTTGTGGTTAGTAGAGTTTGTGTAGTCTTTGTATAAGTAAAGATACAAGCGCTATTAACGAACGGCACAATCGAGTGATGTGCATGTAAGTTTCGAGCAGTCTCTCCACTCTCATGGCTGATTCTTGAAAATATGTTGCAGATAGAGACCTAAAGACCCTGAGTCACTTTTAGAATCCACGCTGCTCTCGGTTCTGAGTGTTTATACCTCACCTTTAACACTGAATTGGCGCACTTTGACCTCACGGCCCTGAATTTCTTAACCACATGCTTTGTTTATGCAAACTTTCATTCACCCTTTTGTACAATTGAGCGATTGCCCCACCCAGATCATGATTCTTTACATCCACATCTCTACTCGCCCGCTACACTTTGCACTTGGCAGAGCGATTCACCCTCGATGATATATAAAATATCACCCAAGAAGCAGTGTGGCCTACAGCTGTTCTTCTGTAAAACAGTGTACATTGTATGCTAGTACTAGAGTCTGCTGTAGCTGATATAGCAGCAGTACCAGCTATATAAGCAAACAGCAGGTCACACAGTAAACAGGATACAGCAGTTTGCAGAATCTTTGACAGAATCCAATAAGGGAAGTGACTTCAAAGACTAAAATAATCATTCATCCTATCATTTGTTTTGCTTGTCATTCCTGGAATTCTGCCTTAGCAGGAAAAGGTTCTGCAAACTGCTACAATATAACTGTAGACTTGTTCCCAGGCTCCCCTCCCAGCACTAAAAAAGTAAAGAGTGTGTGGGAGGGGAGCCTGCGAAGGAGGCCTCATCTGTCTGCCTAATGAGGTCTCCACCAGCAGTATTGTTATTACAACACTAGGTCTAAATTGGCTATACAATCTTGGTATCTCATTTCACTAGGTATCTATTTTCCTGAGGCGTATTCACCTTGGTGAATATAGTCCACTCATTGAAGAGGCCCATAATTATCCCCTGAGTTTTGAGCGTATATTACTTTGTCATCGTGGGCTAGGAACAGGTGATTAGTTGGGGGAGGAGCGTGATTCCTCTCAAACTCAGAATGCTAGGTTATTTAATACTACTGCACTAATATTAGCTTTAACTGTATGCTAATATTTTATGGATTTCTCTGTGCAGTGAGACCCGCCTCCCAGCATTTGATGACCAGGACTTAGTGGTACATGTGCCACCAGATGCAGTTGGGACTGTAGTCACTTACTTCTCAGTCTGGTGCCGGAGTAACAATGTGAGTTGACCAGTGAGCGAATAGCTAAGAATCGGGAGTATAACAACCCCATATATAGCAGAACCTCTATCATTTTACCACCCACTTCTAAATATAGGTTAGACCAGGATCACATAAGGCTTCTCACTTCACAGAGTTGCCATTAGCCCATTTATGCCTAGTGTTATGATAACAGTGCCTCTATAAGTGCCACTGCTAACCTTTGAAGCAAGCTTTTGTTAGCAGACGTGATGAAGATCGACGGTATTGCTTTTGAGCCAGAGGATCCGGCAGCTTTGCGTCAGTCGCTTTGAAGTAGCGGTAGAGAGCCATCTCAAATATGCTTGAATCAATAAACGACATGCAAGTTTAAAATATGCAATACATATACATGTATTTTTGGAATGTAATCCTCACATTACATTAGCAACTATTAATTAATAATTACATACCGACTCTGCCCCTAGCTGGTTAAACGACGCTTATCTGTGTAGCTACTGTAGTAGCATCCTTAGGCATCCTTCTTGCCGACCTAGGCCTTGAACGTCATCACTTTTAACAGCCCTCATGCTATGATATCACGCAGTGCCATTAATTTTGCCATATGTCCCTTATAACCATACTATAACTAGGAATACGCAAGCGTAATATGCCTCGCGTGGCTACCAGAGGCATGCATAAACAGGTAGTTGTTATGTATTGAGGCTACACTACCTGAGGAGGACAAACCTGGCCTTCAAAATCAGATCTCTAAGCTGTATCATGTGTATTAACATAATTATCCCTGGGAGGCATGCCTGCAGACCTTTTCCTGACATTATCACACCCCGGGTTGCACACGGGATGTGGACTGGGACTAGACTGGGGTAGCCCCCGATGCACATGGGGCCGACTATTTTCGCGAGTCAGCTAGTCGCGAGAATAATAGCTGAATAGGGAAGTAGTAATTCTGGAGCAGGTACGAAAAACGACTGACATCCAGGTGAGATATGTCTCTATCTACAAGATTTTCTGAGAATCAGCCACGGATGCCATGAGAGAGTAGACAGAAGGGCTGTAGTGCTTGAAACTCACGTTTGCATCGTTCGATCGTGCTGTCCGTCTCTAGCGCTCATATCTCAACAGGTACATAAACTCTACTAACCTGGGAGCTGTAGTAGGCCTTCCTTGGTAAAACAATGTGGTAGACTTGTCCAACTCTCTGACTCTTGGTGCGCTGCAAGTTCGAAGACGGCATCCACGTAACTGACAGAGACACCATTTTGAACACGTGCCGTTGCCCCGGGGGCACCCCGGCGGAGGGGACGGACAAATATATATATATAAACGCTAGCTGAGATTCTGAGCCTGTATGTCGTGATTATAGGCCTCGTGTGTTGTTAGCAAGAGCAGTAGTCAGAGCACGGTAGGCAGTAGCACATGTGATCTATATCATAGAGTACATGCAGTAGTACTCCGTATATACGGATGGCACTGAAAAAAATGGCCGCGAACAATAGCTAAATGATTGCAGGACTGACCTCACACTACATATGTATCAACATGTGCTGCAGACTCAATACTACATGGGACTGTCCTACAACCAGATGTTGATGTTCTTCCACCAGTGCTACAACAGGAAGTTCTCTCCCCCCCCCCCAGTAGATAAAGCCCTGATTGTTATAAAAACCATAAATATGCAGATTGTGTCTTCTTTGGATGGTATGAGGAGGCACTAAGGACAAAATAATTCTAAAAATGGCATGTCTTCGCTTATTTGTATTCAGGAACCATAAAACTAAATCCCTAACATACTCCTCCTCCTTCCCACTCAGATCAACATTGGTCATGTCTCCGTCCCCGAGGGCCTTATCACGACCCCTCCCCCTCCCCCTGAGGATGCCCGACTGCTACTGGCACCAATAAACGGACATGCTCATAATGTGAGGGGAGAACTCTATGCACTGGATGAAAAGACCCTTCTTCTCACTAATTTCCACTATGATGGAACTGCTCCGGGTATGTTTAAATTGCTGCAGAAGGTGCAAGATTGTTTTCCTTAAGGCTTAGACTGTAGCCAGATACAAGATAGGATCTGGGTGATATTTTACAGGATTTCCTGGATACTCTGCCAAGTATAAAGATTTAAATAAACTAGGTGAATGCAGAGCATTGTGGGGCGAGCGTGAGCAAGGTTAGCTGGCTTGTCAGCGACCTGGAGATCTAGCTCTCAGAGCTCTGGCCCACTCCCTTTCCTGCCGCAGTGTGCCTTATCGGCGGTCTGGAGACGTAGCAGCTCTCCTCTGTCGGCACGCTAAAGCCTGATCTCCCTGGCATTGGGAGACTCAGCAGCTCTTCCCTCCCTATCCCGCTGCAATCTAGTCCGTGCGGGCATACTCGCCACTCACTCACTAACTCACTGGCTGACAGTCTGTGGTAAGGAGTGACGATATATCGATATACGTGTGGTATGAAACATTTTCAAATGTTGTATTGGATACCAAACTATATACAGTATGCGATGGACTGTATGGACGGGCATACAGACAAAACTTGAAATTGAACACGCTAGTGTTGGACTCGCTCACACTCGCCCAATAAATAAATAATAACATAATGTTTGTTATGAAAGAGCAGGAGCCCATAACCCAAAGGGAAGGAGCGTTAAACTTCTGTATGTATGCTGATTCCACCTGTTGTTGAATGACAGGTCCTTATATGGTAAGTGCTATGTAAGTGCTATAATTCACTTAGCACTAGTAGGTAGGGCCATACCTATTTGATCTTACGTTGCTCAGGCAAGAGCATCTCACGAACAAGGTCGGTAGGTCGCTTTGAAAACGATAACGATAGTCACGTGACAGGAAGTTACCGTGGCAACATGACATCATAATAAACAAGTGCAGAAGCAAGGTCAGCAGTTACACTTTACGATCTTTGATTTTTGGACTATACTCAAGTCTTTTTTTACAGTTACACTAAACCATGCAAAACAAGCCATCTCACTAGCAAAACCGCTACAGCTATGTTAAAATCACTTGTCCGAGCACGCGGTTTACGCACGTGCATGCACTACATAAATATATGACGTCATTATCATTTTTATTTGCAATCTACAAAAATAAGGTCGGTCGGGCCCGAGCAACGTAAGATCAAATAGGTATGGCCTAGTTAACAGCTATGAGGATTGTGGCTGCCTATTAAATACTTGGTGGTAAAGCAGAGGAAGTTGTGCCCCTTAGGACCTTTGGAGAGACGGATGCCGTGACCTGGTCTCTTTCGGAATTAAGTCCATACCCTGATCTGTAATGCTTGGAGGGTTAGCTGAAGGACAGGGAGGTGTAGCCTCCCGTCCTGGTTCCACCTAGCTCTGCTTTTTCACACTGAGCTAGTGAATGCATGATTGCACAGCTCAGTGGAGGATTATCAAATTATATTATAAGCGGAGGGAATAGGCTCCTCAATGGGTGGGAAAATTAGGAGGACTTGCCGATTCACTCAGTCGCTAGAACTTGGCTGACTGACAAAAGGCGCGCAAGTCATGTGAGCTGGCTCTTTGATACCTCGTGATAGTCTATGCCGTGTAGGTTTGTTAATAATGATAGGTGCACACCCCACACCCGGTGCTCATGGGCTCATGGAAGGAGGCATCTGTACAACTACCTCAAAAGTTTATGAATTCTCTAGATCTTGAATTGCCATACTAAACCAAAGATACATAGTTTGGGATTATTATGGAATGCCTATCATTTGTTCTTTACACAGGTGTTCGCTTCTGGGTAGTCAGAGGAGAAACCGTCTTTGATGATGATGCGTACCCTGTTCCTAATGAACTAGGATCGTATGTCAACTGTGTTATTTTTTATTCCTTTCTGCCTTATTCTGTACTGATAGTTTAGCAAAGTTGCTTATGAGATAGTCACTTTCTCCATACAGCCTTGATCCTCTGAATGCCTATGTGGACAGGACCTTCACTCTGACTCTCCCTTTGGACCTCACTGTTCACAACATTGACTGGTTCTCTGTCTGGTGTGTCCCCTTCAGACAGAACTTTGGGGAGGTGCGCATTCCTGATGACATTATACTCGGAGGAGGAATACAAGTACCAACCCTGCCACCAATCCAATGTCCTGTGGTAAGTGTGTGTATGTGTCAGTATTAATACATGAGTGAGGGTGATGGGACTAGTTATTGCATGATGTCAGATTTAGAATATATTACTTCTGTATGACATATTCACACTCAATCTGGGCCATGTCTATCATTGCAAGGGTGGACTGGCCCAAACACAGAGCTAGCTGCCTGACTATCCCAGAGAGATTCCTGGCAAATGAAAAATGTGTGCTTACATTGGCTGACAAGTGCCGCATGGATTTGAGTGCAATTTGGGAATAATTACACTTACAATAGGCGAAATTGCACTCACTTTGCTTGTGCAGTACCTTGCTTAATGCTCATGCATTTATCGCACTCAAACTCATGTGATTACCCATACTATTTCTTGAGACCTACATCTAGATCCTATAGGTTGATATGGTAGTACGTCTTTATATACAGGCTGTGTCTACAGTCCCTACGAACTGTGTTCAACTGAGTGAGGAAGTCGAGATGAGCTGGGTTGTGGATGACATCAATGATGTCATTGTTATCGAACTCTGTGGGTGTGTACAGGTAAGCCTTTCCTCGACGTGCATTGTAGATATCTAGCTAAGAATGATTGGCTATTACCTATTTCATGTGCTACCCTTTCCCAGTGTCAACATGTCATGCACATAGGCCGTGATGTCTTCATTTATCGTTTCTTTGTTGTACTATATAGCTGGACAACTACATAGCCTTTGGCATCAGTGGCAGTGATCGCGCAACTCTGATGTTTGGAGGAGATGTAACCTGGACGTGGTTGGACAATGAGGGAGTACATGCAGGGGACCTGGACCTCAGTGCTTATGCTCAGGTGAGTTTACAGTGTGTTGTCGGTTAGTTTGAGAGTAGAGAAAGTTTGCTACCAAGAACAATCTACTTTATGGCAATAATCTTTCACCATAACTATTTCTTCTTTCCAGTGTCTTATACAACAAAACCGGAATGGCGGACTTTCCCAAAGTGGAGCCTGTCCTGATGTGCAGAATGATGTCACTGATGTGTCTGGCTATAGGGATGGTTGTACCACCTGCATCAAGTATACTCGGCCCCTGCAATCCTGTAAGTGTATGAATTGCATATTAAATTGTGATCCACTGGGTGAAAAACCGGCACTTGTCGCATTCAATTTATTTACAATTTTTCTGACGGTTATATCTGAGCTCAAACTGTATAATGGAGTCTAGGAAAGAGTTTGAGAGATGTCCCTCCCCCGGATGTTCAGGCCACACTCCTGTAAGAAGACCGCCTGGGAGAAACAAATATAGCGTGCAATGGAGAGCCTCATTCACCAACACCTCCTGTAGAATACACTCACGTTCATTTAGATTGTATGTAGCATTGTGGAATTATGTATCTTTAAAGTATGCAATGCAGGATGTGTTGGATTGTCACTCAACTATATTATGTGTTGTCATAGGTTGAGGTATGAGCACTTCAGTATGGCTATATAGAATGAAGTATATGCATCATCCTGTAATTATACATGTACCTCCCACAGCTGATCCTCGTGACCGCCCCTTCCTACTGGGTCAGAAGCAGTTTGTGATCTGGTCTATGGGTCCTGTGGGCTCACTAGACACTCCCCTTGGTACCACCATACCTGTTCCCTTCAGACATTATGCTCAAGCAGACCGATCAGGTAATAACAATATTGGCTACTTAAGTGAATAACATAAACTCATATCTGTTTACTCAGCCTATTAGTAAAGCAGGACACTGGTTGATAATTAATGTATCTCTACATCAGTTGCACTGAGAGTGAACTTCAGTCGCTCTCCTTTGGATGAGTGTACCTTACAGTGTTCTGGCTGTGAAGTGCCTGTGGTGCCTTGGCCTCGACCAGTCTTGAATCACACTACAATCATCAATGCCAGAATTGGACAGTCTGGCAGTGAGAGAGGATATGAGGGGATCACAGGTGGGTTATCTACTAACCTCATTAGAAAGTATTTATTGAGAGCCAACAAAATGATTAGCTCTCCTTAGGCTTGAGTATAAAGCTTGTGTTTCAATCATTATTATTCAACCTTGAGCATGTACCCGATCCCTTGAGTGAATTCTTTTTCTCTCACCACAGGCACTGCTGGTTGGGGTATCTCGTGGTACCTCAATGGTCTGCTCATTCCAGAAGTTACTGTTTACAGAGGAACAACATACACTTTCGAAGTGGAAGGAGGAATTGATTCTGCCGTCCAAGCTCGTTATCACCCCTTCTACATCACTGACAGTGACAGAGGTGGATATCTCGCTAAATCTCTCCAAGAACAGGAGGTAATAAGTGATCAGCTACAAGGCAAAAAGGAGATCCATTCAGATATTAAACTTGCCTCCAAGAAATAGTTTATACAGGAAGCTGTTACTATATCCCTTACCCTAGTTTACTCTCACATATTCATACTGCAAGTTGTAGAAGGTAGTTGGAGTCTTGAAGATGAAGTTATTTATCAGTTGCTTACACGGTTCTATTTTATTTCCATGCAGCGTGAGACCATCTATGCAGGGTTTGATACTGATGGAAATACACCAGTGGGAGGTGAGTAGTAATCTTTTGAGCTTAGCACTAATTACAGAGCTCAAGTGGATAAGTTAACATGTTCACGAGAATAATTCTCTTATCTACATAGTTGGACGTTACTGTGAGTACAAGAATATTGATTCTGACCGGTCAAATGAGTTTACATCATTTGAGGAGTATGTAACCACACTGAGACTGGAGTGTGATGAGGGAGCGGCAGGAACATTCACATGGACCCCAGATGAGAACACACCCGATACAGTCTATTATCAGGTAAGTGTTATAACAAATTAAATGCGATAAAGACCCAGTTCAGGTCAAAAACAGTTGTACCGAGAGAAATTTATCATTGGCTCAACAACTCAGTCACTCCCTTCATAATATCACTGAGTTCTTTTCGAAAATTGACGTTGGTGCTGTAGTAAGGCCACCTATTATTTTAAAATAGTCAAACTCTTAACCATCCAATTCCAAAAACCTCAAACTTTTCAAAATTGTGATCATCCAATTTTAATTGACATTCCCATTTTTTTCTCTGGAGAGAATGACCTACATCTTTCGAAGGAAGGCATTACATGTAGCAGTGATAATGTTCCATTCTACAGTGTGCAACTCACCAATTCCTAGGATGGACAATAAGAGTCCAGGACCCTGACCCATCTATTACACCAGAACCAACAGGTGTGCACTCCACTATTTTGTTATTACTTACATAGTAAATGCCAGTTAACATTTCTTATTAATGTTATATTATACACTCAGTCTATCTAGATAGATCTGGGAGATGTTCATATATGTAGATATTAAATATATGTAGACTACTATTACACACCCAATTCCTACACTTTGGAAATTGCCTGTAATACAACCTGAAACAGCATGTTTATCGTCCATGTAGCAGAATACTGGGGTAGTCCAATGGGGGTTAATGAAAAAATGTATGGCACATTTTGGGTCAACATTTTGTGGCAACATGTTGGAGCACATTCTGATGCCAGCTGGAATGGATTGCTGATCCAGCAATACTACCCCAGTATCCTGTTTCAATCATCCAATGGAGGCATGTAGCACTACACACACTCTGAAACAGTAGTGCATTTATTTTGGTGTGTAGCTCATATTAATTTTATAACAATTTGCTAATTATTTCTCCTAACTACTTTACAGTACCACCTGTGAATGAATGTGAAACCAACAATGGAGGCTGTGCACACATTTGCACTAACACAGCTAGCTCATTTCAGTGTAGCTGTAGGGCTGGGTACATGCTGAATACAGATGGCAGGAATTGTAATGGTTAGTCGACTGGTTTTGACCATGCATGTTATTGGATAATTACAGCTCTCTTATTAATGTTGCCAATACAGATATCGATGAATGTAACACAAACAATGGAGGTTGCGAACAGATATGCACTAATACACAAGGATCACGACAGTGCACCTGCATGACTGGGTTCACTCTGGCTACTGATGGCAGGAATTGTGATGGTCAGTGACTGCTTTTGATCACTGTAGAATAGCTCTCTTGCAATGGTACTTAATATAAACTACCCTTTAAATACAGATATCAATGAATGTAACACAAACAATGGAGGTTGTGGACAGATATGCACTAATACACGAGGATCTCGACAGTGCACCTGCATGACTGGGTTCACTCTGGCTACTGGTGGCAGGAATTGTGATGGTCAGTGACTACTTTTGATCGCTGTAGAAAAGCTCTCTTGCAATGATACTTAATATAAACTACCCTTCCAATACAGATATTGATGAATGTAGCACAAACAATGGAGGTTGCGAACAGATATGCACTAATACACAAGGATCACGACAGTGCACCTGCATGACTGGGTTCACTCTGGCTACTGATGGCAGAAATTGTGATGGTCAGTGACTGCTTTTGATCACTGTAGAATAGCTCTCTTGCAATGGTACTTAATATAAACTACCCTTTAAATACAGATATCAATGAATGTAACACAAACAATGGAGGTTGTGGACAGTTATGCACTAATACACAAGGATCACGACAGTGCACCTGCATGACTGGGTTCACTCTGGCTACTGATGGCAGGAATTGTAATGGTCAGTCCACCCTGCATATTAGTAACAGTACTACATAATGATAACTGTAGGATAACTATAGCTCTCTTACAGTCTATAATTATGACCTCTGGCAATATTTTCCCTAGAAATTCTTACTGTGAGAATATCTGTTGACTATTCCCTTCCTGAGAATATCACTGGTGGTCCCAATGAGTACAAGGCAGCCTCCGGTCCAGTGACTGTCACTTGCACAGCCACAGGACCAGGAACTGGGGCAGTGAGCTACCAGTGGTCATCCACCTGTAGGGACTGCCCCTTCCAGTCTGCTACATCAAGTTCTATTAGACGAGGAGCAGTTCACTCTGGTGACAATGGTACCCACACTTGTGTGGCCACTAGAAATGGAATTAGTGCAACAGCAAGCATTGATTTTCTTATTGTGGGTAAGTGATTATTTTTCTATCAAGCCAAAAGGCATTATTATGGGTTGATTTAGGGGGTGGGGATTATAGGAGAGTTGCCCCTTTTGTCCCATCCCTGAATATTATTCATTACTCTCATCCTATATACACCCTCCCCTCCTCCCTTCTTCCCTTTGGTAATGGAACACTAGATGCTGGAATACATGTCTTCAGAGGCAGTCCACGTGGCTACCTCCCACTGAACAATGGCCTGGTTGTATCAGATAATCCTGCTGGAAATGACTATCGTTTGCGTATCTTCTGCCGCTCGGACTCAGTGTCTGGAAATGTTGGACAGTTCATTGGTCTTGATGGAGCCCCTCTCACTAGCAATAGTTTCTTTGACATTGCCCGCCGTCAACCTGGTGAAATCACTATGGAGAACAGAGTTGGTTCTCAGAATGCTCTAACAGCCAGTCAGCAAGGAGTATACACTTGTCGCATAGCTTTGCAAAGTGGAGAGATAAGAGCTATCAATATTGGGGTTTACCCCAGTGGATTCAATAGTGAGTCGCTGCCATAGTAATGATAAGAAAATGACACTCCGAGTTAGTAGTGTATAGATACATTGCATATACAGTATTTACTCAAAGCATGTTTCTCATTACAGCTCTGCCCAGCATAGTAGCATTGATCTCAGAACTCTCAGTGTCATCCTCCACCCTGACCTGCACCTCCACTGGTTCTCCTGCTACTACTGTCTCTTGGACAAGGAATGGACAGCCAGTAACCATTGATGGAAATACCTACCAGCTGACACAGACAGTGACTGATAGGGCTGCATCTACCTATGAGAATGTGCTCACCATCAATCAACCACGGGCTAGTATTCTGGGTAGCACCTTCACTTGTTCCATTATTAATACACTGGGGTCAGCTTTCAACAGCCTTCAAGTTACAGGTCTGTTTATTATAGTAGCTGCTAGTAACATAGAACATATGAAGTATGTATAGTATCATTGATAAGAGATCACATAGTTAAGTGTAATGATCTTGGAGATGTTAATTATATGTAGGCTACTACCTCATGTATGGCAATTTATTTTGTTTCTAATCTCTTTAACTACTTTACAGTACCACCTGTGAATGAATGTGAAACCAACAATGGAGGCTGTGCACACATTTGCACTAACACAGCTAGCTCATTTCAGTGTAGCTGTAGGAATGGGTACATACTGAATACAGATGGCAGGAATTGTAATGGTTAGTCGACTGGTTTTGACTATGCATAGTGATAACTGTATGAATATACTGTCAAAATGAAACAATAACCTACATGTATGCAGACAACAAATGTGGTACCATGTGCATGTACTGGTCATATTCCCCATGAACTTACTTGTTGTAGTGGGGGAACCCTGATGGCATAGCTTGTTAGCTAGTTTCCTACTATGGTATCATATCAGTATATCCCCATGCAGAAAGTTCCCCTAATAATAAACCTATGTGGTAACCTGGTATGTATCTTGCTGTTGTATAGTGGTAGAACATCTGGCTGGTATAGCCTACTATAGTAGCGTCATTTTAAGACAGCTTGTCCAAGCAACCATCCAAGGATTAAAGTTCCCTGTTCATTATTTCCAATACAGATGTCAATGAATGTAACACAAACAATGGAGGTTGTGGACAGTTATGCACTAATACACAAGGATCATGGCAGTGCACCTGCATGACTGGGTTCACTCTGACTGCTGATGGCAGGAATTGTGATGGTCAGTGACTGCTTTTGATCACCGTAGAATAGCTCTCTTGCAATGGTATTTAATATAAATTACCCTTTGAATGCAGATATTGATGAATGTAACACAAACAATGGAGATTGTGGACAGATATGCACTAATACACGAGGATCACGACAGTGCACCTGCATGACTGGGTTCACTCTGGCTACTGATGGCAGGAATTGTAATGGTCAGTCCACTCTTTTAGACCATGCATAATGGTAACTGTATAGGATAACTATAGCTCTCTTACAGTCTATAATTATGACCTCTGTATTCCATTGCAAAATTTTCCCTAGAAATTCTTACTGTGAGAATATCTGTTGACTATTCCCTTCCTGAGAATATCACTGGTGGTCCCAACGAGTACAAGGCAGCCTCAGGTCCAGTGACTGTCACTTGTACAGCCACAGGACCGGGAACTGGGGCAGTGAGCTACCAGTGGTCATCCACCTGTAGGGACTGCCCCTTCCAGTCTGCTACATCAAGTTCTATTAGTCGAGGAGCAGTTCACTCTGGTGACAATGGCACCCACACTTGTGTGGCCACTAGAAATGGAATTAGTGCAACAGCAAGCATTGATTTTCTTATTGTGGGTAAGTGATTATTTTTCTACCAAGCCAAATGGTATTATGGGTTGATTTAGGGGGTGGGGATTATAGGAGAGTTGCCCCTTTTGTCCCATCCCTGAATATTATTCATTACTCTCATCCTATATACACCCTCCCCTCCTCCCTTCTTCCCTTTGGTAATGGAACACTAGATGCTGGAATACATGTTTTCAGAGGCAGTCCACGTGGCTACCTCCCACTAAACAATGGCCTGGTTGTATCTGATAATCCTGCTGGAATTGACTATCGTTTGCGTATCTTCTGCCGCTCGGACTCAGCGTCGGGAAATGTTGGACAGTTCATTGGTCTTGATGGAACTCCTCTCAGTAGCAATAGTTTCTTTGACATTACCCGTCGTCAACCTGGTGAAATCACTATGGAGAACAGTGTTGATTCTCAGAATGCTCTAACAGCCAGTCAGCAAGGGGTATACACCTGTCGCATAGCTTTGCAAAGTGGAGAGATAAGAGCTATCAATATTGGGGTTTACCCCAGTGGATTCAATAGTGAGTCGCTGCCATAGTAATGATAAGAAAATGACACTCCGAGTTAGTAGTGGATAGATACATTGCATATACAGTATTTACTCAAAGCATATTTCTCATTATAGCTCTGCCCAGCATAGTAGCATTGATCTCAGAACTCTCAGCCTCATCCTCCACCCTGACCTGCACCTCCACTGGTTCTCCTGCTACTACTGTCTCTTGGACAAGGAATGGACAGCCAGTAGCCATCGATGGAAATACCTACCAGCTGACACAGACAGTGACTGATAGGGCTGCATCTACCTATGAGAACGTGCTCACCATCAATCAACCACTGGCTAGTATTCTGGGTAGCACCTTCACTTGTACCATTATTAATACACTGGGGTCAGCTTTCAACAGCCTTCAAGTTACAGGTCTGTTTATGATGGCAGTTGCTGATCACTTACGACATTAGCCTCATTCCCAGTCCACAACTGGGAACGAGGCTATCGTACCCATGGTACCACCAATAAAAGATCATACAGTTAAGGGTGATGACTTGCATGAGAAAGGAGAGTGTTACTTAACTCTAGCCCCCTCTACATGCATAAGTCACTGTATGACTCACAATGATTAACTACTGCACTGTTGCAAGAGCCTATAAGTGCAGGAAACTTTTACCTTCATTCTGCAATTATATTCCGTCTACAGAAGTATAAATTATTGTACAATTGTTTTGTTTCCCTGATGGTATTACTTCTACAGTGCGCCAAACCCCTCGTCTCCTTTCAAATAATATTTTCCATGCAAAATAGGAATAACAAATGAGAAATCGAGGAATGACAGGCAGACTGTTCCTCATAACCCTCTGCCCCTCATAACCCGACTGGCATTTATACAGTAACAGTTTGCTAGCAAGCATTTGATCTTTTGTAGTGAGCGTCAATTCCCCACTAATAACAACAAACTGCACCAACGAGTTTGTAATCAAGCATGTTAGCTTATTGATATAGCAATCTTAATTTTTCTACACCAGAAACTACCACACCACCAGAAACAGTAGCGACTACTGCAACCCCAGAAACAGCAACTATTGAAACAATGGGAACTACCACACCACCAGCAACTACTGTAACCCCAGAAATACCAACTACAGAAATGATGGGAACTACCACACCACCAGAAACAACAACAACTACTCTAACACCAGAAACAGCAACTACTGCAATACCTGAAACGATGAGAACTACCACACCAGCAGAAACAACAGCAACTACTATAACCCCAGAAACTGCAACTACTATAACGCCAGGAACTGCAGTTACACCACCAGGTAAACAATGCACTCCTTTGCTATGAAAAGTGTGAGCATGCAGAGATACATGTATGCTAGCAGTTAAGCACTAGTTTGCTCTCTACCTCCTTGTGTATGGTGGTGTCTTAAATTTCACCTGTAGATAGTGTGAACCATAATAGGTAGATTATAGAGTAGGTAAGACCCTCGACACACATGATATGCAAGCATTGCAGATTATAATGACCCTTCACCTGCATTATACCCAAACCTTCCCTGTTAAATAACTTGGCTGTAGTTTTTTGGCTCGCTGAGGATGTGATTTTAAAGCCTTCTAACACAACTGTGTTTGCCAACAACCAAGGAGCAGTAATGGCTACTGTGTACAGGAGAGTGTAGTTGTGTTTGAAACTCACACATTGCTTGAACATTCTGTCTGCCTTTCAGGGCTCATATTTTAGAAGTGGAACAAATCAGAACCTTCCGTCCTTGCCAGAGGCTCTATCCGTACTCCATTTTGACTTACGTAGCTAGCCAGTTATACTCTGATAATGATTGATTCTAAGTTAGTTAGAGACAGAAGCTCTCTCTGCTCAGTCTTTAAAATTCGAGATCAGGGTGAAAATCATCTAATAGTACTAGGCGAATGCCGAGCATTATTGGGCGAGCGTGAGTGAGGTTAACTGGTTTGTCGGTGACCAGGAGATCTAGCTCTCAGAGCTCTAGCCTGCTCCCTTTCCTGCCGCAGTGTGGCTTGCCGGTGGCCTGGAGACGTAGCAGCTTTCCTCTGCCTAAACTCCCTGGCATTGGAAGGGCAGACTCAGTGGCCCTCCTCTCCCTCTCCCGCTGCAATCTAGTTCGTATGGGCATACTCGCTACAGTGTGTGGTATCATAATAGTGGCAAGGACTGTGGTATAGGCCACGTGGAGTGACGATATATCGATATGTGAGCAGTATGAAACATTTTCAAACGTATTGGATACACAAATGATATATGCGGTATGCAACCGACTGTACGGACGGATGGACATACAGACAAAACTCAAAATTGAACACGCTAGTGTGGGGCTCGCTCACACTCGCCCAATAACCTCACTTGGCGTTGTCTTAGTCACTTTTGCACACTACTGTCTAATGTATGCTATTGCATCATTCTCACCCCACCAACTTGAACTTTAACTATAGAATATCAGTAACATGAGCCATGACTCATATTTTCTACACAGATGTACAGGTCCCACAGACTCCAGTAGTACTATCAGTTGAACCAGCTGGTGATGGAGAGGTCAATGTGTTCATTGAAATTCCCAGTGATCCCGACTTTGTGGTTCCCCAGGGAAGAGTCACTTTCACTGTCACAGTGGCTTTGGCTTCAAGTGGAGTAGTAGTGGCCTCCCCCTCCACGATTGTCAACAATTACCGCTATGGGGATGATGTCACTGTGAGTGTGCCTAACCTTGTGATTGGACAGGACTATGTATTTACTGTCACTGCAAGTAACGCAGTGGGCACATCTGAAACTACGATGCCAATTGAAGTTGAAGGTGAGACCACATTGCTTGGATACTGTATACACATACAAAATTTCTCTGGTGATACCAGAAAAATGGTCTAAATAAGACTATATAAATTTAGTCCGACATTACTGGAAATGCCAAGATCTAATCAGTTATTAACCTTATCTTCGTGGCCTATGTAATTAGATCTCTCACCTCAATTGTACTTTTTGAGAGTGAATAGAGAAGCCTTATAGTTTATACAATCGCGAGGCAGATCTGTGTTGCTCAACAGAGCTGTTGACTTCATAAGGAGCTAGAGCTGGCATCATAGCAAATGAAATACAAAACGTGTTGCTTGGCATAAGCAGATAGTACAGGGACATCGGAACTGCAGCAGCTGGGGCGGCCATGGCCGTCCCATTTTTAGGAGAAAAACTTTTTGCATACAAATATTTGTGCTACTTTGACCATTCTGATCCTCAAAATGAAAAATTATGCTGTGGAAAAAATTTGCACCTCTGGGAATTTTGGCGTTGCCACTTGTAACATGCTTCCGACAGTACATACAATAGTCTATTTCACAAAGCAATCTCCAGTCACAATAGTGTTGACCCATTGATGTACTAGTTCCCAAAATATCATTATTATACTGGATAGTCAGTGAATGGCCGTGTTTGCTATGGCTGTCAGTAAGTCAATTACTCCTCTCAGGCATCAGTCATCTAAGAGATTTTAACTATACTTTCCACAAAGTTGCTAGTTTGCTGACACATTTGACTACTTTTGGACCAGAAAATGCGAATTAAATTTGCCCAGTCTACTAATACAGCAATTGATGTTGTCTCTTTGTAATACCACAGGTTTTGGACCAGTTGGCAATGTTAATTTGAACCCGGACCGTGATGGCTTAAGTGGAGCAGTGCAAGAGTCAGCTAATGTGATGCTCATTATAGGGACATTAAGTCTATTCGTCCTTGGCATGTTCTCTCTGTAAAATTTTATGTAATGAATTGAAATCACAATGGATGCATTTTATACTTTTTATTTCATGATAGTGATAAGTGTATTAAATTTTATCAAGGATGAGTGAGTATCGCTAGTACTAACAAGGTTAGGCTTAAATACTTGGGTACAAGGCTAGATATTTTTAACTAGCAGTTGCAAGAGATCTACAGTGGAACCTCTCGATGCATTCTATATACCTTGGGGCCAATCTGCAGTTTCCTGATTAAAGGGGTTTCCGCCTCTAACTAAAAAATCCAATTTTATCACATGAACATTACGACATACATGACATCACACAACATATAATGCCCATGCAGTCATACATCAGCTAAACTCCAGAAATGGGCACTGACTCTGAATGCTTACTCCTATAGACAAGCCTGGAGCAAACCACGCCACTAGAGATACGTATACACTAAGCTGACTACCACTTTCGAAGACACAATTTGACATTAATCCCTCTCCCTGGAGAGACCACAGACACCCCACAATGCAAGGCTTGCCAGTGTCTACATGCCACCCAGATTTAGCATTGGACTGATCTGTTGTCATTGGTGAGGAAGTTGGTTGGTAGCACATAGATGAGAAACTGCATCCCTTCACCTGCCGGAAGGATGAACTCAGTATCCAAGATGGTTGCATACTGTAGGGAAGTGAAGTAATTGTTCCCCAAGCCAGCCTGGAACCAGTGTTAGAGGAACTGCACCAGGGACACCAAGGGTCTTGCAAGTTGTGCTCGCTCCATCCACATCTGCCCCAGGCATTGACACCTTGCATTTGATTTTTGCAGCTCATGGGCTCCCAAAATTGCTAGTGGCTGACAACGGAGCAGCATATGCCAGTGCTGAGTTTCAGGACTTTATGAAGTGGAATGGAATTCTATTAGTGACTCTTTTAGTGGTATTTAGGGCGCGAAAAGCGCGAACGTTTGCACCATGCCAAAATTTCCCGCTATACGGCTTCAGTGATTGCAAGGGATCTACAGTGGAACCTCTGATCCATTCAGGACACCTTGGAGCCAATCTAAACTGTCCTGATTAAAGGGGTGTCATCCTTTGTATTAAGGATACTTAGAATTATCCCAAATAAACTATCGTAATGCACATTAATACAGGGTTGGAATTAATAGAGGGGTTTAGAATTATATATAATTTGATGCAGTCATCACTGAAAAGGGAGATACTCATGTAGTTTTAGGACATGTACATTGCTAGAGTCTGCCAGATCAATCACTGTCCTCAACATTGAAGTCATGAGTTCCTTCTGCTCTAAACTGTAATGTTCAAAGTCGTCATTATGATCATGTGGGCGATGAAACACAGTAAAATCATCATTCAGCTTTGATTCTACTTCAGCATCGTTGTAGGAAATGTTCAGAAAGTTTAACATCTTCTTAACTTCGCTGACTGTATCACGCTGCAAGTCTTCATACCTAAGAACATGGACAGGGTGGTTCTTCTCCTTAATGACCCAGCGTTCTAGTCTATATTTCCAGCCACGTACGTATTCATGGAAAAATGTATCCCACTCCTTAGTAGCTGTGTGCGTGTGTGTGTGTATGTGTGTGTGTGTGTGTGCGTGTGTGTGTGTGTGTGTGCGTGTGTGTGTGTGTGTGTGTACATGCATGTGAGATTAGGCATGTAATGCCAATTATTGTACAAATACACTGTGTAGCCCCGTCATCTTTAGCCGGCTACAAGAATTGCTTTAACCTGGGGCTAGCTACTGTACATGACTGCTGTTGTGGTAAGGCTAGGAGTAGGACTTGCTAATGCTTTTGGCTTGGTGAAAACATACCCTTCCCTTATGCTGTGATTTTAGTGTTAGGAGAGGATGCTACTGTCTTGACCCTTCAGGTTTGTGAATTGCGCATGCATAGACCCTTTGGTCATGGTGTCTACCATGATGTGTTCAACTCACCAAAATACTCCCTTGGTATTACATTTATATGGCTATTGTTATGTGGAAGATGGTTCTTTCTCAGAATGCTAGTGGTTGCCAGGCGATTCCACTCTGCAATGGCCGAGTAATACGGATTTCGAACAATGTATATAGCTGATCCAAAGCCAGGATTGATGATCACTTTCCTGAAAGTCCTATAAGCTTGGTGCCATCGAGGAGAAGGGTCATGCGTCTTTACCACGAGCACACTTCCGCTTTTTATGGTCTCACCGATGAAGCCATGCACTCGCATCATGTAGTCACACATTGAAAAACCTGTACAGATTCCAGTGACCCTCTCAAGAATACCTCTCACCCAGGAGTTTCCTGATCCCTGCATGCTAGCTAGGGCTACAGGGAGCCTTTTCTGTCCATCCATGAAGTTACATATGCCGTCGTCTGGTGTAACGGTTTTATTGAACCACTTGTTTACTTCATCATCGCAACTCTTCATGGCTCGTTTCTCACTTTCAGTCAGGTATTCCATGCAGTGGGCTTCCTGGCAGCCTGGCGGAGGGTCAGCGGTAGCAGCATAAAGCTGCAGAGGTGTTTTTTCTTTTGTTTTTTGGTTGAGATTTAAAGATGGAGAAAACCAGTTCGCCATAAGTCGAGAGTGGGTTATAGTCACACTGGAGGTGGTTGTATTCACTATTGAAGACTTTGAGCTAGCTCCAGAGTTTGTGTGTGTGGGAGAGCTAGTGTTTTTAATTCTCATGGCTGGATGTGATGCCCGGGAGTCAGAGAGTGATGGTGAATGCTTTCCTAGTCTTGATCTCCAGAGATGCTTCATTTCATGATCATTTGGACCGTACTTAGGTCCTATACTGTTCTCAGGAGTCCCAGTAGAATTCTCCAACTGATACCGAGTAGTATGGTTTCTTGAAGTGACTTGGTTTGAAAACTGCAAATGCAAGCCTTCAACTGAGTATAAACCGAGGTTCAACGTTAACTCTTCAAAGCGAGGTGATTGATGCCATAATATTGTTTGTCCTCTTGAGCTCCATAACCGTAAGCTCAGTCCATAGATAAGGATTAAAAATAAGAGACTTCCAACTATGAGAGACTTTTGTGACCGAGTAGACATCACGATCTCTTTTCTTAACAGTGGGCGGTACCCGTGCAACCCGCGGGGTGCGTATATAGTCTTGCAAGAATGTGGTTATTATCATTTTTAATCTAGGCCGATAAGAGATATGATTACTCAATGCATTTTGGTCTGGCTCGACTACTGCAAATATTTTGAGTTGAGCTAGCTTTTTCTTGGCAAACCCAGCCTGTATAGGCGCCTTGCAGAGACATGTTTGCTCGGCTCGTGTAGTACTTTCCGCAGTAAACAATTACCGGTATGTACTCCTCAAGTAAAATGATTAGCCTTTGTCTTTGACCACTCCAATGTGGCCAGAAGCTAAAGTATTGATGCATTGCATGATATACACCTGAACAACATTCATGCATACACAGCATTTCTTACCTGCATTACATTATCAATCATATCTTTGGGAAGTCTATATTGAATCAGATGATGCACCTCTAGTAATAAAGCAGTATGTCAATCACAATAATAAAAACAGCAATGTCATACAACAAAAAAAATCATTAAAAAAACATCATATTGGTATATACATACACAGTTCAACTACCTCACAGCCAGTCCTACCCTCCCTAGTAATGTCCCAGAACTGCAGGAGAAGAGAGCAGCCGATTGATCAGCTCCTCCCACTGTGGTTTTGTAAAGTCTGGAGCATCAGGCATGTGCACTCCATTCACCAGGAACTGTGCGGTACCAGTAATGGCACGAGAGGCTGCATACTTCCAGGCATAGCGAGCCAAATCGGTCACCACTGAGTCCGTAAAGCCAGCCAACACCCTATAGGAAAGAAACGAATCCCTCACTAATGCACGTACCTGGCCCTGTGAATACAATTATTTGTCTGACCTGTCCTTGGCAATTCCAAGCTTCTGGTTGATAAAATCGGCGATGCTGCTCTGTACCTGAGGCTCAGTCATGTTGACAGCGTCAGTGGTAAAGGCTAAATTAAAACACAGAGTATGCACAGGCAAAGTGTGAGTGGGCTCCATTAATATATTGATTCCTTTATAGCATACTTGTAGCCTTGTTCCCAGGCATGGAAATAAGGCTATTTTAGTAGTGGCAGTTAGCTAACACACTCACTGTTGAGGTTGTCGAAGACTAGCTCCATGTAGTGCACAAACTTGTCAGGGGCCACTTGTCGCACCACTACTCCTGCCTGCTGCACAAAGTATGCATTATGGTGGTACCTATAAGCAATGTGTGTGTGCATGCACATGTGCGTGTGTAAGTCCAGCATTTGAGCAGGGAGTTGCATGAGACTTAGACTTATTTGCAAGAACATTAAAACTTACGGCAATGGAAAAATATGCAAGATGCCAGTCACATTTTTTTGGGCGTATTCATCAAGCACCTATAAGAAAAATATACAACACTGTGAACATTAGTAAGGTAATGGCTAAGGGACAGACATACCGCTTTGAGTTCAGGCCAATTTGCCTTGGAGTCAGGACAGAGACTGGTGGAGAGAAAGAGCAACAATAGTTAGCTTGCCAAGTGCGTGCTAAGCAAAGCATTTGCAATCTTGCGCTTCACTCACTGGTCATAGAAGGCTTCAATCACCACCATAGGCTTACTGCTAGTCTGGTATATAAACCCTGAATCACACAAGGGAAAATATACTATGATCATGATTAGTAGCTACAATTCATGTATTAGCTAATCTCAGGACATTCACTTAGAGTCATTCCTTAAATAATAGGTTGGTCCATATTATTTGTATCATGCAGGCACTTGAATAGCAGAGAAACCATAATACCTCAGATAGTGATACTATGTAATACATAGCAACAGTAGCTAGCAGCTAGCTCTGCCTTTGTACAAGACAATGTGGCAAAGACCGTCTACCCAGAAAAGCTCAGAAAAGGATGGGAATTTTGCTAATGCGAAGAGCTTCCTGGAGGTCCCGGCAGAGTGGATGAACGGTATTCCAGCTACATGTAATCCTTCCTTGGTGTTACTACAGTAACAGTGTACTGGCACTCTTTTAATCCAGTTTGTAGTCGCATCAATTGAGGCAAACTCCTGAGGTTAATCGCCCAATATAATGAATGGCTGTACACAGCATGGATCCATGCTGCCAGATCATGCGCTCCATATTAGTTAGCTACAGTACTACTATATAACTGAGCTATCTAATCATATTTAATTAAAAGTGTTAGCAATATCTAACAGTTAGGAGTGGGGGCATGCTATGGCGGAAATGGCTCTGCAGGAGCTCGAGCTCCTCCCTTTTAAATACGTTCGTACCCTCGGGCCTTGCAGGCACGGGCGTCTGGCCCCAGGCTGCAGTCACCGCCACCCAGGCCAAGATCAGCATCACTCGCACAGCTTCCATGGTCGCCTGTCTGGTTTATGGCGCAGTAGCTCTACTACACGGTGCACAATGGTCCCGTGACTTTACCACTTGCTGTGATTGGTAATCGGAATGTTCGGAATTTCCGGTTTAGTAGACCGCCTGCACAGTGCTGAATATCTATAGGTTGTAACATGAGGATTTTTTTTACCTATTACGATTTCAGCAGTCCCACCAAAAGTTAGCAGGGGAATTGAAGTTGCACCCCAGTACAGCATAGCGTACTTAATTAATAGCAATACAGTAGCCATGTTTATTACATAAGTGTGATAGAATACACTGGGGCAGAGACTATAATATAGTAATACAGTGCAACAAACATAAAAAATACCAGTGTATGTTCAGGTCTACAACAATTATTATGACATTCAGTATTATACTCTCGTTGATGACCGAAAACGTTTGATATGCACGTGAGAGTAAATTGTATTTCCACAGAACCGGAATCATTTTGGCATACAGGATGACGTGTCATACTTCTCCTCTGACTGCTGCAGCAGGAAGTGGCCACAGCCATGGCTACTGCATGTCTATGCAGAGACGCACGCTACACCATCCACAGTAGTTGATTCTGATGCCTGGCCCTGCATGGGTAGACAAGAAGGGAAACATTCTATGACTGATGGTTCCCGAGAATTGCACTGATGCAAACAGCTCCAAACCCAAGCTAGGTTGCTAATACCAGTACTCAAACTACCAGAAATATGTATTAAACTGTGTATACCACGTACCTTCCTCTTGGCCTTCCGACAGCAGTAAATTATTATCAGTGACAATAGAATATTTGCAGCCACACTACAGACAAGCAGTGAGCCAAGTACAGTGCAAATAATCACAATATTAATATCATTTCCATCTTGCTTTGCATCATTAATATCATTTCCATTTTGCTGTGCACCAGACACTATAATAAAGAAATGAGGTAATACACTGTTAACCCTGAACCAACATTGTGCGTGCACCAAGAGATACAGATATCAGAGAGTTAAGTATAGTATGCAATTTCCATAGCAAGTATTATCAATAGAAAGCACTATTATTGGTTAAAGATGATGTAATGGTCATGGGGTTTGAGAGGGTATCCACAAGCTGTTAAAGGCTAGTATCAGTTAGGCACTACCAATGGACCACTGATAACTGAGTGTATAGTACAATGCCTCTTATCACTATCAACATGCAGCTATAGTATACTTGTGCCAATACGAATCTGCTATGTGGGTGAAACACCATATTGTCCCAGATTGTGGCTGCGTCATGTGAGAGGTTGCAAAACAATCTATCACCAGGGGAAATTTCTAATATTGTGTTCTATACATTATTAATTTCATCTCTGCTTCTTCTGTACCTCACAAAGACAGAGAAGATGACCATTCCACTAAAAGAACTAAATTTTAGTATCATTTGGGCTCGCTTTATAGGCAAACTATAATACTGTACAGAGCTCATATAGTGAAATTTAGCCTGGCCTAGCTACAAGCTCTTTGCTAACCAAATAGCTCCGTATTGCATTGGATACACTATGTATTTAATATTAAATCTACCACAGGCTATAAAATCCTTACCAGTAACTGCTGTGTTATTTTGGATATACGATGGGCAATCCGGATACGGTTCAGTAATGTTCTCTGTCTTGTTCTCTTCTGAAAAAATAAATAAAAGTGCATGAAGTTTAAACAAATTTTCTTATATAGCCTCATTTCCATACCTAGATTTATCTTACAGCCTATTGTCTTCAAAGCTGCAAAATAAAGTCCTGGGTGTGGAAAGCCTGCATGGCTTCTAGGCTAGAATTCTCATCCAAGTCATGAAAGTAAATTACTCATCACAACAATGAATGTTCTTGCTAAGACTGCAAATTTGATTACCAGTAGTTTCTGGAGAGATAAGGGTATTGGTATAGTCCCAGCAGAGAGCCAGCTACCATGTTATGACTACCCATTACTACAATGTATTATTAAAGTGGCGGGCAAGCAATGTGATGCATGTGCACTCATGTGTCCATGCCCACTACAATCTCGGTGCAAAAATTATGTCATAAGCAAACTTACTGTAGAGCCAGGTTTTAATTGCAAGGTTCTAATTGCGCGCATGCACCCTGTAGCTATGTAAATATGGCTGTCCTTTTGATACAATCGCAATTATTACAACACAATTACCTCTCTAAACCAGGAAATACAATTTTAATTTGTATTACGCAATTAAAACCGGTTCTACAGTAATTTTCGCCGACAGCTTTTCCAGTGGCTTCTCGAGGGGGCTACGTTGTCAGATGGCAACAAACGAATGATACATCAGAGTTGCTCACAAACACATGCAAACAGTAAAATTCAACCCGAAATGACCCTTTTAACTCCTAACGTAGCCCCTTCCAGATCGGTGTTGACCCTATCTTGAGAATAGCTTTGTTAAATTCCACCACCACTATTACACTAATATATTTTAGGTGACAAATTAATAATTGTAAGATCACTTGCCCGCCACCTTAACTAGGCTGTGTTCACTCACTTTTCACTATCACAATGGTCACATTCACAGTCCGGTTTTCATGTTGAACAGCCAGTTTGTCAACTGCATAGCAACTGAGGAGGGTTGAGTTCAGACGCATAACTCCCCTAATAATGACTGTGATATTCCGGCAGGATTGCCCTGTAGAACTATTAGCATCCACATTGCAATTGCCATGTTCAATCTGAAGGTTGGGTCTATCTTCACCAAAGGCGAGGTAAAACTCATTAAGTTTCAGTCTTAATGCTACATCACGATCATTGCCAAAGAAACCCAAACACGTGACAATAGCTGTGTCGTTCTCATTTATCATGAGAGTGCCATTTGGGTCAAGATGTAAACCTGTTGAAGATTACAAGGGTGAATAGACAAAATCAATGTTAGAATGCGAAAAACGAAGCAAAAAAAAAACTTGCATGCAAATACAAGTGGTAGCTAGCGCTAGGCCTAACAGCAAAATCCAATTATCCAACTAGCTATCAAGCTAGTAAACTTACTAGTTTGTGCAGCTGATTCACTAGAGCTGTTACCTCCACTGCAACTGCAAGCACACAGTAGCAGTAGGCCTGCAGCCATCAGCATGACAGGAATGCAGCTAGTAGAAAAATCCATCTTTTGGCACGTATTTTTAATGCTACAATACCGCATGCAGTGGCTTTTTTAATATGCCTGTAGCGGGATGCAGATTTCCCCTGGGGATTCCCCCTCACTACACCGCACTATCGTAATCCCACAACCCGCAAATGCAATTGTTTACAAGAAAAGCACCTTACATAAAAATTATGTCATCAAACATCATGTCGAGATGGTATACCACATAATCAGTGGACTAGTTGTTAATGTGTCAGACTACTCACAATAAACTACACTTACACATACTGGTTCATTCCCCAGAGCTAGCCTAACTGCCAGCCTCCATATTGTTCCATGGAAAATAAAAATACGTATGAAAATAAGAAACCGATTGCAGAATTGAGACTGGGAATGAGACTATCGCAGCAACAGATTACTGGCTTAAGTAATAGCACAAGCATACTCACGGTAAATTAGTAAGCAAGACCCCCCACCCCAACCTTTTCGAGGATTCTGTGAAGCCGAAAATGGAGGGACCCAGAGATGAGTTTACATTGATACAATGCCTGTTGAAGCAGGAAAAGAAATGATGCTCTGCACGATACTAAACCCTACATGTGATCTTTCAATAGTATGTTGACACAGTTGGAGAGAAAGAGTCAGTCACAATGGGTTTGAGAGAGCTGCTCTCAGATAGCCAGAGCCTCCTGTGCCATCTCGTGCTGGTGCTGAACCTGCAGGTCGCTAAGCTTCTGCTTCAGCACATTCAACCCAGAGAGTACAATGGTCTCAGGCTTGAGGGCCCCTGAGGACTGGGGGAGATGTGCATCATCAAGGCAATCCCATAATGTAATGACGTACATGTATAGATGAGACTACAATGTATGTATAGGGTTTCATACTGGGTTTCTTGGTGGAAAAATGATGCATGTGGGGGTATATGCTCCCCTGGGAAATTTTTGAAATTTACGTGCTCTGAGGTTGCTTCTGGGCCCCCAAAAAGGCTGAAAATTAGCAACTAATAAACTATAACTGAGTATATAAAAAAATATGTCAATTCAAAATAGTAGGGGGGGGGGGGGGGGACTCTTGGCTGGGAGGGGAATCCCAGTGCCCCTCCCCTCTGTATGAAACCTAGATGTAGCTGGAGGTTCTGAGCACTAGGTAGATACTGCAGTCGTGAGCCAGTGATGACACCGATTGGTTCCTGTTAACCGTACACAGTGCAACAATAAACTTTAATAAACTAGGAAAGTATACCTGAAGCAGTTTAGACTACTACTAGAGAACTTCACATGTGGGGTCAGTGAGTTTAATTTATGCCCTATATAGACCAATATAGGTACATGCAGGGAGTAGAAAATGATGGTTGCGAGCACCGGTCAGACGTTTTCCTCAAGCCTACATGTATAAACAGTTTGTCACATGTCGGAGTAGGCGTAACCTGGATGCTATGTGATTCCTTACCCCAATAATATTTAACAATGCTACGTTCTCATGTGAATAAATCTAACCCTTTTGGTTCAGTACACATCTGTACCATGACAAAAGACATGTGACAAACTGTATAGAAACCCATTAATTGAATCTACTCATGTGATAAATGTAAATACCATATTAGACTACAATGAAAATGCAATTACAGACCACTATGTGTATTCAAGTACATGAACCAGAAAATTTACTTTACATCATAATAATTATCCCCACAAAAAATGCAGTACTCAGGCTACTCAGCATCATAAAATTTAAATATCCCATAAATTGCAAATCTGATTGGCGCGTTCAATACCAGAAGATTTACATGTATCTCCATGAGTTTTCCATTTCTGGGGTTAGACAGTAGTTATCAGAGCACCAACGGTGTCAACCAAGATACCAGCTGACAGTGCATTACGGGGGGTTAGCTAGTAAGCGAGGGCAATATAGTAATGGTCAAGGACAGAATAATGCACTAGCTGAAGGCGAGTGCATTATTTGCCCGAGACAGTTACTATATTGCCCAAGTGCACTAACTAGCCCCGTAATGCACTGCCAACTGGTACCAGGAGCCCATAAGGCTCCTGCTGGTACCTAAAGTAATAATTCCATTTTTCAAAATTTCTTGTTGCTATGTGTACTTCACGCTCGGATATTTTGGTGAAACTGAAGTATTTAGTGCTCACACTGACCATAGGACTAGTGGGCGTCATTAAGAAAGTGTGCATTATATATTTAATGCACATCGAGTGTGCATTATGTGGATTTAGAGTACTGTCATGTGATTGATCTTGAGACTTCTGATTTGTCGAAGGTCACATGAGTAGCACTAACTGAATTTCAAGACTGCTTAAATTCTGTTCACTGATTGGCTCAAACTGTTTAAGCTCTAGAAATTCAATGCTACAAGAATGCTACAATGCTCAATGACAAGGGCTGTCATATGTATGCAATGACAGTGCTACTGTACCAAGTCAGAGAACTTTTTTTAACAAGTTTCAAAGTGGATTAGCACTAAATATAGCCTGAAAGTAGTGCTAAATATAGCCTAAAAGTCACGTTACATGCATTCAGCTTCACAATCTTGAGCAGCTACTCACACATGAAGTCACATGCTCTCACCGGTAATAAACATAATATTGATAAATTGATGGCCCATCACTGATAATAGCCTTATGCTACAATGTACTTGTGGTTGAGTCACAAGAGATGTATTATTCCCCCCAAACTACTACATGTACACACCCTTCTCAGAGGGCCCCCTCAGGTAAATAGAGCTGTGGATATGTACATACACATGTAGTTATACCTTAATTCATTGTAGCATGGCAGAGTGGGCATGGAGAATTAGCCTCATTCCCGGGCCACACAGTCGAAGGGTGGGAGTGGCCTGGGGACGAGGCTAGCACTGAATGTGCCCTATACATGTAGTGGCATGAAGAACAAACAACTGACCTCCACGTTAAAAAAGAACTTGTTTGGTTTCCCCTGGTAGTCATACGGTGCTTGGGCTGAAGGAAGAGAAAACACACAGGCATGCCCACAGGTGAACACTCCTGATCACCCTACGGTAGTGGGTCTTTGTGGATAAGAGTGTGAACACTCCTGATCACCCTACGGTAGTGGGTCTTTGTGGATAAGAGTGTGAACACTCCTGATCACCCTACGGTAGTGGGTCTTTATGGATAAGAGTGTGAACACTCCTGATCACCCTACGGTAGTGGGTCTTTGTGGATAAGAGTGTGAACACTCCTGATCACCCTACGGTAGTGGGTCTTTGTGGATAAGAGTGTGAACACTCCTGATCACCCTACGGTAGTGGGTCTTTATGGATAAGAGTGTGAACACTCCTGATCACCCTACGGTAGTGGGTCTTTGTGGATAAGAGTGTGAACACTCCTGATCACCCTACGGTAGTGGGTCTTTGTGGATAAGAGTGCGAGGACCGCAGAATGGGTCATCATCACAAGCTAAGTGTGAGAGTACAGCTACACCCCATGCACACGTGAGGCCATTCCGAGTTCTAGACTGTACTCAGCCTCGTCCCAGGCTCCACCCTCCAGCTTTCTTCGCATAAAGTTACTTTGTGAAAAAATGCAGGAGAGTGGAGCCTTGGAATTACATGTAGGTTAGACTTTACTTACGATATGTACAAGTAGGACACAGGGGGAAATGTGCCTATACTTTACCGATCAGGCACAAATGCTGTTACGTAGTAACATTTTGTGATCGCCTATCTGTCTGTTTGTCTTATAAAAGAGTATGTCGTAAAGATTATGTAATGTCAACAGTTGCCATGTGACTCCCGTCACATGAGTTTGCAGGGCAGGCTAGCACCATGCGTTGCAAGTAAACAGCTAGGGTAGATAAAGGTGTTGTTGTGACTGAGATAGCACTCTTTGATGTATACAGGAACGGCAGTGGCTATATTAGTCTGACCTATTCATAGGCTTACCTGGCTGGCTGTTAGATAAGAAATATCAATGTTGCAGTCTAGTACGGGACACTCCCACAGTACCGGTCAGCAGTACCAGCAGACAACAACATACAAAGCCATATTAGGAACTCACAGCATGCAACTTACGGGTATCCTCGTCCACTTGTGAGTGTTCACTCTTGGGCCTAGGAGAGAGGCAATGGACATATTGATTCACAGTTTCCCTTATGCAGTGTTATTAAAATGTGTAAATGGGTTTATAATAGGAGTGCATAATCAGGGTTTCATACAGGAGTTTGCTTGGGGTGGGAAAGACATGATATGCAGATGTGTGGAGAGCCACACGCCCTGGCTGCCTGGGACTTTGCTCCCCACAACCTTTTTGCAGTTTAAGCAGTCAAAGATTGCTTTTAGTTCCTTATGTGGGCTGCTAATGAATTACTGAGTACCAATTTGATTATTAGGGAGAGGGTAGCCCCCCTTTCCCTAATAATGGAGAAGAGGAGTGAGTAGCTCCCATGTAAAAAAAAATGCAGGTGTAATAACACTATCACCAGCACAGGAGCTCAATTTCTACTTTGGCTTAGATCTGCCCTTTTCCAAAAGTCTATACATATTTGCATTCCCAGACTCTCAAAAGAGTGCCTATGGCTTAAGTGGCTCGAGCTCGTGTGTACATGTATATCATACTTACCATTCTTCAGGTTTGGGATAGGTAGTGTGCCTAAGAGCATTGTCGGGATCGTATTCGAACGCAATACCAGCCGTGGGGTTCCACTTGGCGTGCTCCTTACCAAAACCCTGTCAAGGAAGGGTGATGAAAAGTGTACGGTGAATGTGAATTCCTTGCAGTTTTCAATCAAGAAGGATGGGTTGCACAATGTACGCTACCTACTTTGGTGGCATACGCCTTAAGTTTCAATTCCTGGGGAGGAAGAAGGGTTACATAGAACTTAATCCCTCAGCATACATAACCTATAACACAATACAACTACTTACAGCATTACAATGCCCATACATGTAGTTGCATATGTACATGTACTAAAATATGTGTACCTGTCCTCTTCGTAACTTCACGAGCAAAATATCTACAAAAGAGAGAACACACGGCTTATAGTCCCATATCCTATAGCATCACTTCTGCTATCACATACCGTGTAGCGAGAAACGTTGGCGAGCATTAAATTAGGCAAAATCGCTGAAAAGGCATTTTAAATTTGGAGATTTGGCGAACGGGTGTATGATGTAATAATTGTGCCATCTTGATTGCGAATGCGATGTCACTGCGCTTTCAATCAAGAAGCTTATAAAAGTACCTAGCAGCCTTCGTTGAACAGTTCCTAGCAGCATGCTTCTCTATCTGTGCTCTTTCTTCCGGCATGTACGTTGTAGCTGTTATATTTGTCTAGAGGCGTGACGGCTTTTTTGCCGTTCAGGCTCCAAGAGTGTGCTTCACTGCCTTGTTTGCATGTTCGGTGTCCTTTCTAGAGAGAGCGGAATCACCACATGTACGTGGAGTGGGAAGTACAGATCAATCTTTCTTCAAATACTTGTACAGCGACATAATCAGGTACTGTTTCACACGCTTGCATATGCACACGGGTGGTACGCATTATTATTGGTGAGAATTTAATTTGGCAATTTTTTCCTCGATTTGCCAAACTGCCAAATTAAAGTCTCCGCCAAACTTTCCCGCTATACGGTACATACATGTACATGCATGGTATAGCATACATAATACATGTAGAATTGCACTTAGTCAATGAACTAGTCTCGTGTGCCCAGATACTCCACTTTCCTCTGAGGGGAGAGGTGGAGGGTCCGAGCGGGAGACTATCAGCGAACCAATGAATTTCCTACATGCACTGCCACATGTAGTTGCTACTTGTACGTACCGTCGGTAAGGCCATAGTCTGAGGAGTCACTTTCTCGAGGTCTTGAGGTCACCTGACAGACAAAAAGTCGCAATTTACAATGTAGCGAACTCAGAAGGAACCAGTAGCACACCTGTAATTAATACATGTCTGTGTCATGTGAGCATGTGGTACGTACCGGCACGCACTTGGCGTTGGAGGAGATGAGGTCCCTGGTGGTGACAGCCCGGGTGGAGTCATCCGTGGCCTTGACATCCAGGGTGAACTCCACCGCACACTCCATGCAGAAGTCTGCACACGTGCAGTCCTACAGGAACGCCAGGAGAGGAGGTAACTTAGACGTGGAAGTGGGCATATGAATGTGGCGTACTAGCCTCATTCCCAGGTTCCACACCCCAGCTTATTTAAAAAACTGAATGGACAAGGAGTACATAATTGCATGTCTCACATCAGTAATTCGTCCTGCATGTACACATGCATGTACATGTATGTGTGGTAATACTTATTTTTATGAGAGCTATAGCTTTATGTAGTACAACTTTGGTTGTGTGTGCACCGGACTGATCGAAAAACAGCTGCATTTTTCCATCTTTTGCGGGTGAAATTACGTGCGAAAAGATATCAGGCTCTCTCCCATTTCATGTTTTCAAGGGGAGAGCCTGGGATGAGGCTACACTTAATCGTTTGAGGTCAGTCAAGGAACATGTACATGCATGCCTTATAGCCTACCAGCTGCAAGAAGTGTACTTTCTTCAGTGCCTGAGAACTATAACTGTGCTCACCTACATGTATGCACAATAACTATTAAGTCCTTTCTAGCCCGTTTCTACCTCTAAACATCACTCACATGAGAAAAGGTACCAGGCTCTCCCCCATTTGAGGGAGAGCCTGCTAAACAAGTGATCCTAGGGAAGATACAATCAGGGGACAGCTGAAACATAACTGATGGAAGTGACTTTAACTCACCCTTGAGTATTGAAGACGGTCAACGATATCATCACTTGTTAGGGGTATCAGACCTGGAGGGTGGGGGTGGGGTGAAGGGGGGAAGGACGGTACTAACGTTAGTGTAGACAATTGCTTTAGGTTAAACTTACACACTACAAAAACCTATAGCAGACCTGTAGAGTGTATTCACGGAACACTTACTTCCACTGGTGATGTCATAATAGCATTTAGCATCATATTAATAGTATAAAGTATAAGCACATGTGTGGCAGTCCCGAGTAGAAAATGAACATTATTCTGTTGTGTGTGTCACTGCGTTCAAAGTGCTGTATCTCTAAACTTCAATTACATGCGGGGCTCATATGCGCTGCATAGAAGCCTCACATATTGACACTACTAGGTAGTGTCTATGAACCCCTAATGGAAGTTCAGAGATACAGTGCTTTCAACACAATGATGCAATTGAAATGCGGAGCAACGAATAATGTTTGTTTTCTACCCAGGACCACCACATGTAAGAAGTACTTAGCCAGGAAAAGCCCATTCAGCAGTAGTTGCTGGTCTTCCAGGGGGGGGGGGCAGTCAGCTTTCTATTGTTGTGTGCTAAATATGCAGTGGTTCTTTTGACCTATTCACCAAGCAATTTACAGCAAGTGAAATCCTTTTGTGTTTGTGGTTTGAGTGCAGACAGGAGGCTACAACAACTTGTAATATAAAACCATTTGCATAGCAACTACTGCTGACTTTGGCTGGGTAGCAGAGTGTGGGGGGAATCCTTGGGTTTTCCCCTCTCTTATCATTCTCCTATAACCAGCAATTGGGATCTGTTAAAAAAAAAATTGCTTGAAATTTAAGATACATGACTGTATAAACGGCTGCTTGTTTTGCCTTAGGTTAAAAGTGCATATGCAACAAATTAACAGCAGGTGTCGCCTTGAAGGGCTGTTGCCTTGTCCCTCATGCAGCATTCCTGTCTCGTCCCCAGGCTCTCCCCACATGAAAATAAAAACGAGGGAATGATGACTTTTCCACACTGGAAGAACTTGGCAAAGATATCATGCAAAATCATCTACATGTAAATGAGAGGGTACCGAACCCTGCAAAACATCAGGGCCCAGCTGGGTGTGGTAAGCCGACCTACCATTTGGTGTCAAAATGGCACTACAGTATGCACAGGTAGCTAGGCAGTCCTTTATGCTTGCTGGGAGTGTTTCGCCGCTTGTGTATGTAGCATGAGTATTAATTTAAAACGCCAGCTCCATTTAAATATCACCCTTATTTTTATGCAGAAATAAATACCCAGGCCTTTACACAAGGAAATGTAGTCCAAACACATTATGCATTATTTAGTGCTATACACACGTGACCCTCAATGAATTAAAAGCCTTAATATCAATCACATAAAGACCTACATGTATGGCCGTTTTGGGTCAGTGAGAGCACTAGAATCTTTTGGTACCAGTTGGCAGTGCATTATGGGGCTAGTTAGTGCGCTTGGGCAATAAATTATAGTAACAGTCTCAGGCAGATAATGCACTCACCTTTGGCTCGTACATTAACCTGCCTAGACCGTTACTATATTGCCCCCGTGTGCTAACTAAACCCCGCAATGCACTGCCAAGTGGTATCTAAATATTACATATAGGTATGCAAGGGGCCTAGAGGACAGAGCAGAGCAACACTCACCAACTCTGTGTGCTATGAACTCATCGTGGAGCACTGTGGAGTTGCTGATGAGGTGAACCCAATCGATGGCTAGGGAGGAAGAGAATACAAGCCACATGTAGCATTCATGATTGAAAATATGAGTCTCCCAGTCTGCAAAAAAAATTGATTCCACTGTGTGACTTATAGTTGCAGCAAGCCATAGATCTATTTTACCCATAACTCACAAATGGTTAAAAATCTACCTTGACAACTACTGAAAAAATGTTTAGCGTGTATTATAATCTCTAACTTTTGGACTTTACATTTGGTTGCTAAGGACTGACCAATGAGATTGTATGTCTACTGTGCCATTTCTAATTAACTCCCACCACTGACTGCCAATGACTGCCTTGTTTTTATTCATTATCAAAAATTTGCCGCTTCTCATATGCGCTCCTGGTTACAGAAGTATGTCCACTCTTTGAGTGTCTGATTCACTACTGGATCCATACTGTTAATTATGATTTTCTTGACTACAATATGTTTCGAGGCCAAAGCGATTAAATATATTTTTTCTTATCCACTCCCACACGGACTTCTTACGAATGTATCACTCAAAAACACAGTATACACAGCTATTACCTTGATGTTGGAAAAGGCTGACTCTCTGAAGCACAGCACGTGAAACGTGATTCAAAAACGGAAACCCAACTCACACTAGAATGTAATTATTAGCCAATTAGAAGTGCGCCTACATACATGTACCAGTTGGACGGTAAGCTTCCGTCCCAGCATATCGCCCAGATCCTCCTTCCGAATTTTCCGAGGGTCTGGGTACACAAGACCAATTTATGCCTGGGTGCACTCTGCAAAAAAATCACAGACTGACACTAGTACTTTTTTGACCATGGAGCGTACATTGATCCATGGTCACAGTTGTGACATGCGGTCCCCCTCCACCCAACACCTCCCCATGGCAGGCGCGGGTCTGGGTAAGAAGTTGACGATAGTCCTCTACCATCAGGCTATACATATACTTACCTATAGTGGGGACCTCTGCCATGAAAATCCGCCTCAGCGAATTGGCCATGCTATGAGGAGACATGACACATGTACATATGCATGTGGTGAGCATTATTTAGAGTTCATGCACTACGCTACAGCCGATGAAGGCTTACCTGAGGTCCGTCTTTTCAATTATAAATTTTACATTTTCTTCAGTACTTTCAGTAACCTTCACAGTTGGGTCATTGGCGTACGGCATGTGGAACTTGAACGTTCTAAAATATGCTGACACAGCAACTTCATAAAACCCTGGGACTGGGTATGCAGGCCTGGGGTCTGGGGACGAGACTTTGCGAGCGAGATCCCATTCCGAGAGCTGCACGCGATCCGAGGGCAGGCTGCTAATTGCTCAGTAGCTGGCACATGTGGCACAACAAGACTCAGTGAGGCCTGCCAGAGTGTCATTGTTTGAGTAAGTAAAATCTATGCTGTTATTGAGCCAGAATGATCACTCCTCGGATTGGAATCATGACCGACCCTTAGAGCGTGTGTACCACCCACCCACACATTTTTACTCCACAGTAGGTGGTTGTATAGCCTGGCTCCCGGGAGCCTGGCTCCTGGGAGGCAGGCTAGTGATTGTACTAATTCAGTGATTTGCTAATGCAAAGCTGCAGACTTGGACTAGATACTGTATATATAGACACTGCCTTGCTTTGTACGCCTTTTCTAGTCCCGCGGGCCACGCCGGCGCCTCACTCACACTGCTTTTTTTTCTGCAGGAGTCTAGCATGCCAGGTTAGTAAGGCCACACCGGACAAGCCAGAGAGACCCAAGTGACCAGAGTACAAAAATATAGACGGTGTGGCTAGTGCTGCAGTGATATCATTTTCCATTACAGAAGTAGGTGCAATCATATCATGTGAGCTAACATAGCCTCGTCCCCAGGCCACACACCCCCCGTGGCCTGGGGACGAGGCTAGTGAACTACATAGCTTGTCTGAGAAGCAAGTAATATTGGCTGCTAGACCAGATATAAAAGTGATGAAAGAAGGCTATAGCTAGTACTAGTAATCTAGTAGAGAGTTGTATACATGTATTTGGGCTTTTTTGTTGGCTGTAGAATAAAAATCACAATTGACCTGTTGGATTCATGAAATTTGGTTTGGTCTAAATGTATTACCGTAGTACAAGAGACCTTGAAATTTTAGGCTTTAACCATTGACACACGGCACAGGCATGCAAGTAAAACTATTATGGTATTGAGTTAATAATTGGGGCGAGCCTGAGCGAGCCCCACACTAGTCATGTCAGCGGTGCATTTCCTCTGAATGTTTGAATGTATGAATGTATGCACGTACGTACCATATATGGTACGTACGTTGTGCCGCATATTCCATGTTCACATAATTTAACGCTCTAATTTTGCAATTCCAATTTCTCGCGCTCTCACTTAGCAGTTGAATTTCTCGCGTTTCCACTACACGTACGTACGCACAAAACACGTGGCAAAACCACTGGTTTTTCCTCGGCTATGGATGCTACAAAAGCGCAAACTACTTCCTCAAAGGGAACTACTGAATCATGCAATGCAGAGAGAGAATAGGCTACGCCATAGAAGAGAACGAGAGAGGGCCTGCCGTGGACGCTACTCAGACTGCCGAAACAAGAGCAACAAAGAAGGCGCAGACTGGCAGTCGAGACTGACGAGGTGAGATAGGCTAGGCTGCAGCGAATGACTGACAGACTTCCCGATGAGACTGCTGAGGAGAGAGAAGCCAGGCTGCGGAAAATGACTGCTTCCAACCATGCGAGATTGGCTGCTGAGACTGCTGAGGAGAGAGAGGCCAGGCTACAGTCTGACAGAGTACTGGTGAGGCACAGACAACAACAGGTCATGCAGGCACAGCTCCCATTGTTTCAACAATCTTCTATCCGAACTAAGATGTTTACATTTCATGCACACCACATGGCTACGCTGGACGCGCCGAGATGTACATGAGATTCCCTGGACTCACACATTTCTACTGAGTGTCTGCAATGTACCCAGGACGAGCATACACCTAATTATACTCCTCGACCAACAACATGGATCCTGACCCTGTACCACCTCTTCAGGCTAGCACATGTAGCTATTGCATTCTAGATGAAGTTACAGTGGCATTGAAGTATCAATTTTGTATTCATTAGTATGACGTGTTGATCATTCCATTGGAGGGTGTGAAACATATCAATGTTGTGTCTATTAGTATGACATCATCCTACATGTTCAACATTTCCATTGCTGGGTTTAATACAGGTGGAGGAAATATTAATTTCAAGGGGTTTGCCAATCATGTCTACCGTTTGCCTCACAAACAGTATGGGTACCGTGGACATGTCACCAATCTGCTGCAAGATATAGCCTCATTCCCCAACAGCTCCTTCACATTCACAATTCTCGCGAAGGCTCGCCCCACAATGCCCTGCATTTGCCTAGTAATAATATTATACGCTTATTTCTGAAGACTGTAGTATTCATCAACCGCTTTCCCTGCTACATTATACACGTACCATTTAGCATACACGTATGGTAAGCTAATAGTGCAAAAATTTTAATTTGCTAGCTAGCTGTTCTTTCAGTTACTGTACAGAGAACACATTTTTCATTATCTCTCTGCATCCAGTCAATAGGAACATGTTTCGAAGGAAGCTGAAGGCCCTTGACTACCACTCAGCAGACAATGCTGATGTGAAGAACCCCCTAGACCTGAAGGCCCTGGTAGTGTGGCTGGAAGACCAGAAAATCCGACACTATAAGATTGAGGAGCGAGGTGATCTCCGTGACAGCAATGATGACAACTGGACAGCTGCGTTCAAGAAGTACCTGGCAGATTTAGAGTGTCCGTACGACACTGCAACCAATTTCTCTGCCGCTCTGGACTGGCTATTGGGTGTGGCTATCCGGTATGATTACGGCGAGGCTGCAGAGCAAACTCCGCACCTGAGATCAGGACTGGTGCCTCCTGATGTCACCCCTTCAAAGCCCCCCTCCTCTGCCACACCCTCCGACACCTCTTCTAGCAAATCTGCCTTGGACATTGATCCCAGTAACGAGACCTTTATTGCAGGGGTTCAGGCCCTGGCGAGGATTCTCCAGATATCCAAACATCCCGATCCAGCTGTATTACTTGAGGCAGTAAGAATTGTCATAGAGGAAAAACTGTCACCACCAGTTCTCGCTGCTGCAAAAAGCATGAAACCTGGAGATGCTAGAAAGAAGCAGTTTAAGATAACCCCAAAAGAGTGTGGGTTTGATCTCGGAGACCCAGTCCTGGGTGAGGCCGCCAAGGCTCTGAGACTGTTGCACATTCAGGAGCTGCGGCACTTGCAGACCAACATCAATGAGTTGATAGTGGCGGTTCAGTCCATTACAGCAAATCCCAAAACCGATCAATCACTAGGCAAGATAGGCAGGTGAAATGGAAATCAAGGAATTAATTTTCTCTTTGCTGCTTTTTTATGATGATGTATATGTACATGTATGTTATTGCTGCCTTCAATTTGGGACAGCTTTTCTAATACATAATATTTTTGAGAACCAATTCAAAATTGGAGAAATAGCTCAGTGTGTGCCACTACCAGAACTACTTAAATCTCAATAGGTCAACGAACTTAAGCCTATTGTGCTTCAGCACTTATAATCTACTGATGGCACTTTGACCTCTCGAGCTCCACAACAAGGCATCCTTCCATGACCATTGTCCAGCAATCCTTAACTGTTACAATATAATTGAACGGCTCAGAACCTGGCTACGCGAGACTACTCAGAACCAGAGTGGTCTAATCAAACTTCTCCCCTCAAGCTTGAGTCATAAAATGTGTTTCTGGAGCCGAAAGAATTTTTCTAGCGCTATGTTATTGTTAGTCTCGCGTGGCCAGACTAAGCGTCACGTGCTCATTGTGTATGACGTCATGTAATTGATTTCGGTGTTGCGTTAATTAAACCCATAAGCAAAACATGACTTTTTTTCAAACTAATAAATATGCTAACTTATGTATAGTGGGTGGAGCAGTTAGCTCCGGGCTGTGACCATGTGTGTTCAGGTAGAGGGTAACGTGGTTTGGCAACTGCCACGGTGGTCTCGGACAGTACGGCCTAGGATCCGTCCGTGTTCCTCCCTTGATTCCCAAAGCCTGGCACACTAAACAGACCCGATGACGATCCCTGTACCATAGCGGACAGGCGCCCGAATGGCTGAAGGCTCGGTCAGCCGGAACGACCTGCCCGTTCATCCCTTAACGCGGCAGTGTCACATGGCCTAGGGTTCCGTTGGGAGAAGAGGGTTGCCCTTTTTTTTCTTTTCCTTTTTCTACAATATGCACTCTGGCCAACTTGATCTGTGATTGCAAGAAATTTTTTTATCATAATTATTAAACAGAAAAGGATATGATTAGTAGGCAATCACATGCACTCTCAATTTTATTGTACACAACTGCTAGAATAATTAAAGGGCTCAGAACCATGGTAGCTACCTACTGAAGTAAATAATATACATACTCTGTTAGCATATGACCAAAATTTCTGTAAATTCTCAAATTTGGGGGGAGGGGGCAAGTTCAATATCTGCGGGTTAGACCACTCTGGTTCTGAGACCTTCAATTATTACGTCTGCAAGCCTAGTGAGTGTAGCCTATTGAATTCAGGTTACAGCGATGCACACCGACATTCCAACATAATAAATATTGCAGGTTAGGCTTCACACATCAAAGTACTCACAGGAAATGACAAGCATGGGGCACATTGAAACTATCACAATATACAGCGTCACAGTAAAGCAGAACACAGATGTACAGATACAAGGAATGTAGGGCTATGTTTTTCCAGCTGCCACTGCATTTAGAATGTGCTGTGCAATGGCACCCAGTGGGTCGGCCTTGAAGGCCGGGTGTTCCAGCACTTTCTGAAAGTGATCCACTTCACTCAAACTGTAACAAAGAACAATCCACGTAATCAACAAAGAACAATCCACGTAATCAACAAAGAACAATCCACGTAATCAACATTAAGAATTTATGGGTCAGCATTACGAGCTACCGTACGACGCAGCCACAAAAATTAAGCATAGCTCACTTGTCTGGCTATGTGTATGCATATAATAAACGTGGTAGTGTCATGCTGGATGGGTGGGGAGAGTAGGCATGCCATCAAAAATCTTTTTAACCCACCATACCTGATTCTCAAGATCAGGCATCCAGGGGTTTATTGTATAGAAAGGGATAGTAGGAGTGGTTGTAGTAATGATTTCAAATGTATTATTAGCACTCACAGTGTCTTTTGGTGAGATTTCACAGATTTGGTCTTCACTACCATGGTAGCATGTTCCTCACTCCTAACAACAATAAAATTATGCATTGTTATCTTAGAATCTTTCATGTGGCTATAGTGGTTGAGATGGTCACTTCTACTTCAATCAGGTGCTAAGTGATTAGTGTAACTCTGTGCTAAGCTAAGCAACTCATGTGTGCTTTCTATAAAATACTGTAGGCGCTCTAATTATGAGTTGCCCAAAAAATAATAATTATTGTTTTTGCAATACGACATAATTAGAAATCTGAGGCACAATTGTGGCTGGGACTGTAAATGGAAGGATGTAAATGACCTGAAACAGCTTGCAAAGAGCAAAAGAACTTCACAAGGCACCGGTTGTGTTTTTACAGCTACAAAATGGTAAGATAGCTGCAAATTTGGAATAACAAGCCTGATTACTAGCTGGTCTATCTGCACAGAATTAGGTACATTTCTGTGTGTAGCTAGTTAACAAGCAACAAAGACCATTGTAGCTGGCGCAATAATAGGAAATGAGTCTGCAGAGAGCGAAGGTAGTGTCTCAATTGGAAATTATTGATTAGAAAAATTGAATTTTGACGCAGAATTAGAAGACGATGGTATGATCATACACTGCATGTTTCTGTACGAGTTGTAGTCTGACACACCTACAGTCGCACACAATCACTATGCATGAATGGCTTAGAATAATAAATCACTAGCTTAGCATATTAAAATGCAAATCTCCATATAGCATGAATCATTTTAACACATATCATAGGAGCGGGAGTATAACAACCCATCGATTACAACAATCCCATATATAGAAGAACCTATCCTAATTTTACCACCCAATAGTAGGACCTCTCTAGTACAACAACCCATGAATAATTTTACCTATCACAACTGTTATTATTAGGCAATAGACCGCAATCAGCGTTTGCTTTTTGGAAGCGTATGCATAGTTTCACTGGCTTGTTTGCTCTGAAAAGAAGCGGTGCAAGAGCAGTAGTAAGATCAGTAGCCATCCTTCTCGACGTTCACATCACACACTTGAAGAGTGAATATGGCTAACCTGAGATTTCGCGCCATATGGCATATGTAAACACACGGCGCTCGCCAAATATTATTTGTGCCAAAGGGCTGCAAAGGGTTAAATTAAATAATCTGATTTAGCAACTAACACGTTTTACTAACTGGTAGCTAGGTTATGGGCTCCTGGCCTAGAAGTACAGACAAATGAAGCTAGCAAGGTTGAAAAACTCTCGAGTGAAAGGCCATCATGTAATCATGAGTGAATCAAGACCAGGACATACACTTACTTGGAACCAGGCAATCCTCATAGCCCGGGAGTTTCGTGTAGCCAGACTCTCAACAGAAGTCCAGCTGCAACGATTGCGATGGCAGCAATGTCGGCCATATTCCAGACTCGCTTGCCCTGCCCACTTGTCCGAGAAGACTGAAGTCTACGATTATATTACTGAAGCTGCCTGTGAACTGTTTATTGTTTAGTCATATACAATGTCATGTCTACCGATATTAAACTTGCTACACTGAATAAATAAACCCTATGAATATAGCAACCCATTGGCGCTACTAATTTCGAATAGAACAACCATTCATTATACTGCCGATTCTACGGTAATAGAAACAGAAATTATCATCTAGCTCAGCCACTGTACAATGCTAATGCTCTCTCTCTCTCACTTACCCTCCCAGTTCACCGCTAATAGCCAAGGGTAGTACAGGTAGAGCAGCCGCCAATGGCTGCATGTCTCCCACCACCACTGTCTTCTTCCTCCTCTCAGCTGCTCTGGTGGAGTCTCTCACTGCCCGGCAGCCCTCTAGCTCTAGAAGGAGAAAACATCAAATGGGTTCTGGCTTTGTACCTGGGCTAACCCCCCCACCCCCTCCAGCTTTTCATTAGTTGCAGTATAAACTTTTGCACTGCAAGTCACAAAAATCTGGAGGGATAGGCTATAGGTGTAGCCCAACTCTTTATTCCAGATTTAATCACTCTCTACCTACATGTATATGTACTTAGGATATAACTACTTCTCAGTAAAGGCTGTATTAGCCTTGTTCCCAGGTTCCACTCAATGCTAATCATTTCAATAGCCCCAGGGCCATAGTGTGTATCTTGGGTATAAAATAGTATGGCATCATGAGTTCCTTACTCTGCAACCAGCGCTCATGTCTTAGCTTCCTCTTGTCCTTCTTTCTCTGAGGCACCCTCTGCTTCGCCGCACCTCCTGCCTCAGCTCGTTGCTGCCCACCATCCACAAGTGGCAAAATTGGTAGGCTCTGCATTATCTCCTCAGGTAGCGGCACTATCTCCACTCCAGCAGTGGGCTCTGCCTAATAAGGAAAGAATACATTCAGTCAACATTCTGCACACTATGTAATTAAGTTATCGGACAAATAATTCTCTGTTGGACAGGCAATCAACATTATCCTAAAAAATGTGGAGAAGCGAAAGGAGTGGAGCAAACTGAGCATCAAAGCAAATACAAAAAATTTCCACAGTAGTTCTGCTACTATCGTGGGCATTCGCTTGCCTACAATCCAGCAAAACAAAACTCAAGGGAAAGTTTGATGGCTGGTATGTGGCGAACCAGGTGGAGTGAACATCACTGAAGAAGCAAGCAACATCCAGTTGTCACCAGTGTTTGCAGTGACTGTCCTCTCCCCTTTGTTAGAGATTTCAGACATCAGCTATTGGCGCATAGCTAGCGTTTTGTGTGGTACGACATCTCTCTTGCACTACCGGTCCATTATCAAGATGGAGCTATAGTAGAGTAAGCCACTGGTATTCAGCCACCATAGATGATCGGATGTTCATATGCAGAGACGAAGCCTTAAAGACACTTGGCTATGCCTTGGAAGTGGAGTGGAAGTCCACTGTACCTTGTACCGGTGCCTGAGTATCCTAGAGGTGAACAAATGACTGTTTGAAAATAATTAAAATTAGTGAAAAGCATGTATTTTCAACCACAGTCACTGTTGCCTGTTCCTTCTCCGAAGCAACCTTCAATGACATCTCTGCACCATTGGAAAATGCATGTACAAAATACCTGGCTGGTTTTTTAGATATGGAACACCGGTATCATTCTTGTTTATTCTCATCTTCTGGCTAATTGTATACTCACATAGGTCAAAGGTCAAATGTTGGGTCAGCTATCCTCCCTCCCCCCCCATATACTTCACCTTCCCTCTGGAAAAAATTCACATTCTCAAGATATCCCACCCTCCCCCCATAAATTTCATACAAACTACCCCCCTCCCCACAGGGCGGGTCACGGATATTAACTGTTACGTGACTCGATTATCTATGCCACATCAAACAAAACCGCATAGGCCTATTAGGGGACCAGAAATTTCTTCAGCCTTGATTACCGTATTCTCAGGTTTGCTGCACTCCTCAGCCACTTGGCCAGCCTCCGTGGGCTTCGGCGCTTTCAGATGCACACGAAACTTCTTGCGCGCTCTTACTTTCCCCATATCTAGTATCTTTGACACGCCACACGTGGGTAGGCTGCTAATGATATCACATGGAGTAATAAGTGCATGCCTTTGGTCACATGTCGAGCTTCACCGGCACACACGTGGGTGGTGCTGATCGCTCGCTGGTCTGGAACTGTCAGAGTGGAAAGTATTTTGCAGCATGCTCCCCCTTCTTGTATATCCATTCCGCCTCTTTGAGAGACTTCTATTTGTATTGGTGAGTAGCTAGAGAGAATAAAGGTCAATATTATCGAGAGCTCTCGTAATTTTTAAGCTCAAATGTGCAAATAATTTAGCAAATTAGAAGCATGGAGTCACTATGAGTAATTATAGAGAGAGGATAAGTTTTTAAGTAGATGCACTATCTTACAAGTTGATTGAAGGCATTTTAAGAAATGGAGATGACCAAGAGCCTGAGGGCGTGGCAGCATCCATGTACAGGTATACAGTTTTGACCAATGATTTGAATTTGGAATGACTGAACCGCTCACGTATTGCTATTGCTCTTTAGAGGTCACGTGCAAGTTTTTATTGAAGGTTATAATTAATGGACTGGTCTATGGATAGATTGTGAAATGCAAATGCAGTCTGTGTATATGAGCGAATATTGCCCTTCACCATAGAGAGTTAAGAACCGAATTTAATCAACCATAAGGTGCAAGACTTTCACTTGGGTTACGCGTACTTGGGCTTATGAGTGCATGCAGTGTACAAGTGGGTGGGGCATGCATAACTTCTGGCCTGCTATCTGTTTCACCTCTGTACCAACTTTCTTCTCCCCCAGGTTGTAGCCTATGACAAGCTAGTCTATAGCCCGCTGCAGACATGCCTGTCTCCTGTAGTGGCCTGCATCCCCCGCTATGCTAACATAGCGGGGCACAGAGTACCAGTCTTCACTGCCAATGTCGTTTCCTTGTCAAGAACTGCACTGGTAGTATTGGTGGCTTGGTGCCTCAAGTAAGTGAAAGGGCTGACTTCTAGCCCTGATTAAAAGAAAGTCATGTGGGAAATTTATGTTTGTGCGGCAAATAGGGAAGCACACAGCTTCTTTTCACACACAATCTGAAAGTGAGGCTTGTATTCTATAACTGTCACAAGTGCCAATATGATTCAGGAATAGGTTCATGCTGCTCATGTTTGAAGCAGTTTCCTGTTATGCATCAAACCGAGCTCAGGGCCTCAGTAGCAACATGAAGGTGTCTTAAGGTCATTGCATGGTCATTAATTAAGCTGTGTTAGCTTTAGCTCTATTGTTACCATGTGAGCATTTATCAACTACTTTGTTGTACTATCACTTCATCACTCTACTCTATTATTTTAGGCATTTAATAATATATAGTGTAGCTTATAAAAGTTTATATTTCACACCCCTTTGGAGCAGTAGCTAGTGCAGTAGCTAGTGTAGGATTTAACACTAGCCCAAATGCTTGCTTCCATGTGACAGTAGCTACATGCACCCAGGGAACACTACATGTTTTTTTTATCTCAGGAACATACTGCCCTCTTCTTGGCATTTGAAAGGAAGCCAAGACCACATACTGATGGTTATATGGCTTCTACTATAGCTCAGTATCCAAGCTATGTCCGCTGCCTACAGCAATTACTTGAGTACAGTATTTGGGCAACAGATGGGAAGGTTTCAGAAGCAGGTCATATGACTAGATTTAACCTAACTGTTACTGTACATTAGACCATAGTATTCATACATGTGTAAGTACATGTACCACACCCTAGCCATTACCTATTTAGCCCCTACTGGGCATCTCTGCAATCTACTGATGATCTTGACCCAAGCTGTGTGTGAATCGTGTGCAGAAGCTTCTGAGTAATGAGCTTTTACCCACCCACCCAGTGGTATACATAGATTCCTGATATTGGATAAACTCAGCCTCCACATCTCTGCTTGCAATAATTGTCAGAGTGCTAAAATCACTTTTGTGGCTAATTGCAAATCAAAGTGGTGAAGATTTGTGGTCCATAATGCTTGAACATGTGAAACAGCCACACTGAGTTTAACAAGCTACATGTAGTATGATAATTAGTGTAGAATAAGAGAAGGAAAACACACTTATGCTTTTTTCTTAGACATCCAGAAGGCTTTTGATACGGTTTGGCACGATGGTTTATGGTTTAGGTTGTGGGAATTGGGTGTTAGGGGTAGGATGTGGAGAGTTATTAAGAAGATGTATGACATTACAGAGAGTGCTGTTTTACTGGAGGGGGAAAAATCCAAACCATTTGATATAAGCCAGGGGGTAGCACAGGGTTGTAGTCTATCGCCTATCCTATTTTCCGTTTTTATTAATCAGTTACTAGATGAGGTTGAGAAAGCTGGGCTTGGTATAATCATTAAGAATGATGTTAAGGTTGGGGGACTAATGTTTGCAGATGATTTTGTTGGTTTAACTACTAATGCGGAGGATTTACAAAAGTTGATTAATGTAGTACAAGGGTTTTGTAACAAATGGAGGTTGAAATCTAACATCAAAAAGAGTGCTGTTGTGGTATTTTCTAAGGTGGCTATTACAGATATGTGTGCGTGGAAGTGGGGAGATAAAGTAATTCCAAGGGTTGTAAGTTACTGTTACTTGGGGATTGAATTTGCTGAGAATGGGTCATGGGATAGTCATGTACAGAAGGTAATTGATAATGGGAAGAAAAAGCTTAATCGTTTGCACCGGTTTGTAAGTAATAGAAATATCAGTACCGTTGCAAGGAGATTATTGTTAGTTTCAGTACTTCGTCCTACTTTAGAATACGGTAGTGAAGTGTGGGCTTGTAATAAACGGCAGGCAGCTTCCTTAGAATCCATTCAGCTAGGAGCAGCTAAGAAGATACTTGGCTGCTCTTCCAAAACGTGTAATGAAGCGATAAGGGGAGATATGGGGTTAGAGTCCTTGAAAGGGAGGAGGGATAGAAGCAAACTTAAGTGGTGGTATAAAGTCAATAAGTTGGATAATGAGCGGTATCCTAGAGTACTATTAGATGCTGAGTGGGAAGTGAAACCATGTAGAGGTAGGCAGAGGAAAACTTGGATGAAAGTAATTAATGAATTGCTACTGCAGTTAGATTTAGATAGCCAAGAGGTATTAGCTGCAGATAATATTAATTTGTTTTTAGATACGGTAGACGAAGCGTTGAGGGATAGAGAATACAAGGACTTTAATGACAGCTTGAATACTAAAGTTAAGTTGAATCTGTACAAGTCTTTCTGTAAGGAAATAGAATTCAAGAATTATTTGCAGGGGGTAGGTGATCCGGGTACAAGATTATTGTTTAAGTTTCGGTCAGGTACGAACGGTCTGAATGAAGAGTTAGGAAGACATAGGGGTAAAAATGATGATAGGCAGTGTAAATTATGCAGGGGTGAATGTGAGAGTGTGGTACATGTTCTCTGGGAGTGTCCAGCATATGACAGCATTAGAAATAATTTCATGGTTGAATTAGAAAATCTATTGGGGGGGAGGTTTGGGGAGTTTAGTACACTTGATAATTTTAATAAGGCAAGTTTTATTTTAGGGTTTGAGAATTGGAACAGGGATGATTTTAAAGCATTATTAAAGCTAGTTAAGAGCTTTGTATTACTGATATGGGAGACTAGGAAGAAGGAATTGTATGGTGATCAGGATTGTGTGGTCTCTGGTTGTTCTTGCTCTTGTCCTCTGACTGGAGGTCTTACAAGCTCCGCCTGCGTCTGTGGGTGCGTGGTCAATGGCGTAAGCGCTACGGCAGCAACATGAGTACATAACATTGTTATAGAAGTGAGGAGTGTTATTTATAGCACAGTATTTATGATATTAATATTGTGAGTCTACTTTTTCCAATTAATGCAGAATGGGATACTTTTCAACGGCGTGCCTAGCAATTCTATTCCATGACTTTCTCGATCACCTGGATGGGATTGTGGCCAAGGTTCAGCGGAGGCTATATGGGCCGGTAGATGACCCTCTGCTGGGAGGCTTCATGGACGCCTTCTGTGATAAGGTAGTAGAGGTATACGCACCTGCAGCGCTGGCCTCAGTCACAGGCTCCCCTGGACTGAAGCCAGTGTGAACGCCCTCTAAAGCAGGGGGTGGGGTTTATTCATGAGTGGGTTTGTACTTGGGAATGTATGGAGATTGCAGAGCAACGTATATGCCCCCAAAAAGCTTCATTTTCCATTCTTGAAATGTGACAGGGTAAGAAACATAGGCATAATATTTTAGCCTAAACAGGTATGCATAATAGTGCTCCATTCACACCCACATGCATGTTAGTGAGTTATGCCGTGAATTATTATTATATACCGTCAATAGCTGTAGATGATCTATGGCCTCATGCAGGCAGACAAGATGTAGGTCTATTAGCTTTCCTTCCCTTTCACCAACAGTGGGAGGAGTAAGAGAGGCTCCTTTTTCACGTCCTCCCTCCCTCCTCATCTCTACCTTCTTTATTAAAAAAAAAAACAGCCTCGGGGTGCTTTTTTATTTGAGCTATCCAAAGTTAGGTGCAGGACAAGCTAAATGCAGCTGTAGAGCAATTAAGTTCACCTTGAGTATACACAGCAGACTGAACTTGCAACAAAATTCAATGTGGATTGTTAATATGCTACTTGCCACTAGGCAGCACAAAACTACACAAGCTTCTGGTGACTATGGTTACATAGTCAAGTACATGTACGAGTTGTAATTACCGATGTACAGACAGACAAACAAAGACCATAGCCTTGTTCCCAGGCTCCACTGCCCAGTGTTTTATTACACTTTGGAAAAACACGGGCAATCCGTGTTTTTCCAAAGTGCAAAAAACGCTGGGCAGTGGAGCCTGGAAACGAGGCACACCTTGAACATGCATTGCTGATAAGAACACAATTGTGCCTTGCCCTCCTGTGCAGGTAGTAAATGTGTTCTCCCTCTGGAGTATTCTGCTGCTCACCAGCTTTGCAGACTTTGGGCTATACCAGGCTCTGGCTTATGTTGGTGTCTGCTGTGGAGTCATTGGCTATGAGGTCGTTCTGGGCGTAGTGAGAGTGCAGGACTACTTCCAGGCACACTATACTAAGTACGTTAGCATGATGGTTATTTGTTGAGTATAACCCATCTAGTTGCATTCCCGAGCCTTATATGAAAAAACATTGCAGAGTGGAGCCCGGGAGCAAGGTTATAATCCACCAATGGGCTTTACTGTACATGCTGGATGAGCATTAGTAGATAGTATTTTGATTTGGCCAAAGGATGAGTATTACAAACAAGGTCTAATATGCACTGATACTAGACAGCTATGTGCGTTGTTTTCAGGAGTTTATTTATTTTTGCTTAGCCTTATACCCAAGGCTCCCCCTCACGGCTTTTTTGCAGCTGTGAAAAAAAAGAAGCTTTTTCCACGGCTCCAAAAAAAAAGCTATGAGGGGAGTCCTAGGTACAAGGCTAATTTTAGTCTGCTTTCCTCCTTTCAGGGGCCGTGAGGGAGCTCTCCGGCCAAACATTGCAGCCAGCAAGGAGGGCAAGCTAAAAGAGAAGCTGGAGAGCCTCGGGCTGGCCCTGCTCTGCCTGGCGCTGGCGGCCGGCAACCCCATGGACACTTGGAGTAAGTTGGAGGGTGGGCACAATGCGAGCTAAAGCCTGAAGGGGGGTAGCAATTTAACCCTCCACAGACACTTGTGCAAACTGAGAGGAAAACAGGGTTTGATCTATTGCTATGAGGCATATAACAATTGGAGGTTGAGTGCTGTTATGGTATTTTCTAAAGAGGCTATCACAGGTATATGTACATGTACATGGAAGTGGGGAGATAGAAGATTTCGAGGGTTGTAAAGCCTTATTAAGAGCTTATTAGGAAGAATGAATTATATGGCGATCGGGATGGTATAATCTCTGGTTGCTCTTCCTCTGACTGGAGGTCTTACAAGCTCCACCTACATTTGTGGGTGCACTACAGCAGCAACATGAGTATATTATTATTACTACGTGTCATTATTATTGTGCTTTGTGCGTGTATCCTAGTAGTAATGGTTGTCCACCTTTGTTTCTTTTACGTGCACTATTTATACATTTACACATGCAATGCACACAGCTGGTGTAATTGGTGTCATATGTCTCGCTATCAGCCTCCGCTTTGCCCAATCAAGTCTCTCTCACAAACTAAGTGCAAGAAAGCTAGTGACTGTACCTACATCTGAGGTTACCACAATGTATGATCCCATGGCCATGAAAACCAACCAAACTCACCATCCAAAGCGAGTTCACTTCACAACTTCACCCCTCTCGCCAAACCCTCGGCAAGCAGTGGAGCAGCTGGGTACGCTATCAATGGGCTCCTTACCCCATGTGGTTAGCGCCCCGGAGCTTAAGAGCCTCGGCGGGAGCGATTCCGAGTCTACTGGTTCTGAAGAGGAAACAGCAGGGCGTGGATGGGAAAAGGTGGACAAAGTATACACAGTTGGCTGTTTCGATCTGTTCCATCGTGGCCATGTTAATCTGCTCAAGAACATGAGGAAGATGGGGAGGGAGGTGAGTCACTTCTGGAGAAGGGAGCAGTGCATGATAGTTCATGGTGTGTGCAGTTATGTATGATTTAATTCGAGTTTTTCTAGCCATAATTTTTGTATACCCTAGCCTTGGGGGCTGATGTGTTCAATGGAACTTATACTCTATAATTTCTCTTTCTCCCCCCCTCTCTCTCCCCCCCCCCCCTCCCCTCCCCTTCCTCCTCCTCCTCTCCCCTCCCTCTTCCCCCCTTCTCCCTCCCCCCATTTTCCTCTCCAAGATAATTGTGGGAGTACACAATGACGAGTCGTACTTCGCTCTGAAAAACAAAGTGCCCATTGACAACACAGAGAAGAGGATGTCCAATGTAAAGAAATACGCTCACCAGGTATACTGCACTGAAGTGTGTACAATGATAAAGGAAAGGGGGTTGAGCATCAGGTCGCTAATATATAGCAATATATATGCTGGAAAACCTGCCTTTAGGGGCTTTTATCTGCTGGTCAGATATATGCCATATTGCATTAATTTTGCAACCATCCCTACTATTGTACTCTATGATAACGTTAAACATCAAGCGTTCATTATAAAGTTACTACTGCCTTACCTTGAAAATAATTATGACAAAACCCAGTACTGTCTGCAGGTTGCACTGGTGGGCCTCATACCCAGGCCTCCCCTCACAGCTTTTTTCGCATTCGTGGTAAATTTTTCCACGGCTACAAAAAAAAAGCTGCAACGGATCCCTCCGTATGAGGCTAATCTTAGCACCATTTTATGCACATTGGGAGCTCAAAACTCAAGTGTGTAAGTTGCTCTGTTCCATTGTTTCATCGTTTTCGTTCTCCCTCTCCTCCGTGAGGTATTTGTGGTATCCAGTACAGACCCCGCCCCCTACATCCAGTGTTGTGTCCACCTTGAGCCGGACCAGCAGGGCCTGTATGTGAGGGGAGATGACATGCCACAGTTCCCTGGCCGCAGCGTCTGTGAAGAACTCATGCCCATCAAGCTGCTACCATACACCAAGGCGAGGGGAGGGGGAGGGAGTGTGGGCGGTGATAATGTGTGTTGTAAGGCGGTCTTGCATCGCCCTTTTAAAAAAGCATGTGTCTAACTCTGACCTTTTGATCTTATAGGGTATCAGCTCAACCATGTTAAGAGCGCAGATCTTGGCACAACAGAATAGGAATGGGACCATCCCTGTTATGGCTGATGCACATGACAAGGAGGACTGACTGATATGGCGTGAATATTAAGTATACCAGACTCTACATGTACTTCTGCTTTTATCACATTCTCTTGGCTCCGCTGTGCAAAGACATTTTGTCGTTTATGTCTTGCCCTAAATATGATTCCATTTCAATCTGCATATGTTGGGCATCAGGCACAGGCACTCTATGGTTTGTATGGTTTTATAAATTTTATTTTGAGTGTATAGTTGTTGAGTGTGCATAGCCTTGTTCCCAGGCTCCGCTGCCGAGCTTTTATCACTTTGGAGAACATGTGGCAAAAAAAAATCTTGGACAGTGGAGCCTAGGAATGAGGCAATTAAGTCCGGTTTGGGGCAGGAAGTGCATACATAATCTTAGGGGTGGGGCCAGGCTGTGAATTGGCTTCAGCCCATACTATGGCGGGTTGGTACCGAGACTGCATAAGGTATAACGGAGTTTTTTTTGTTTGTAAACTTCCGGAATTTGATAACTTCGCGCCAAATCCCCGCCTTAAACAGAATTTTAGTGCTTGCTGCTCACCGTGAGCATAGATAATAGAGTGAGGGACACTTTCGAGTATGGGAATCCACGGGATGATGAAGCTGATTGGGGACTATGCCCCCTCAGCAATAAAAGACAACGAAATAAAGAGCTACTTTGGTGAGTAGACCATGTGTAGGCGATTTAATACTGATATGGCACTGTATCCTGAGAAAGACATGATTCCGGATCCATGGTCGTTTATACTTAGCCAATTTAGTCCGTAGTTAGCATCCTACCTCTGTCAACGGGCTGACCAACCTGTGGGTGTGGCCATGGGCGGGGTTCACTTTCACCTGTACGTCATGACCGGCATGGGGGTTTTATCATAGATACCATATAGCGCGAAAATTTGGCAAGGATTTTAATTTGGTGGTTGGCAAATTGTAAAAAAAATCACCAAATTAAATTCTCGTCAATTATTTAGCATATCACCCACACGCATATGCCAGCGTGTGTAATGGTACCCGATCATGTCGCTGTACAAGTATTTGAGGAAAGAATGACCTGTACTTCCCATTCCACGTATGTGTGGTGATTCCTCTCGACAAGACAGTGAAGCGCACACTGGGAATCCGAACGGGAAATAGTTGTCATGCCTCGAAACAAATAGAACAGGTACATGGCAGAAGTAAGGGCACAGATAGAGAAGTACACTGCTAGTCTCTCGCGCCAGACCCTCGCACCCCTGGAGTAGGGTCTGGTCTGCTTGCACTAGAGTAGCTGTGCCTGCTGAATGCAATTAATGAGTAAAGTTGTGGCTGCTGAATGGGTAACGTTTATATAGCGTGGTCAAATAATTAAGTGCCATAACTAAATTGCCTTGTAGTAGCGCTATAGCACAATCGCAGAATTTTTTTTTTTGAGCGGAAGTACCTAACGGATGACGTCACGTAGCATTCAACGAATCTGATTTAGCCCTGCCAAGATCTTGGCGTGGACACAATTGCTATATTGCAAACAGACCAGACCCTACTCCAAGGGTGCGAGGGTCTGGCGCGCGAGATTAGTGCGCTGCTAGGAACAGTTCAAGTAAGGCTGCTAGAAACTTCTCTAAGCTTCTTGATAGAAAGAAAGGATTGAGATGGCACAATGATACATCATACGCCAGTTTGCCAAATCGGCAATATTAAAATTTAGTCATTTTCAGATTTTTCGCCACATTTATTGTGTGCTAAATTTTGCCGCTATACGGTACATTGTTGCAGCCAGGAGTGCAGGAGTAAGAACATGAAGCAACCAAGCAAATTTGCCACAGTAGTTCCATTACTATATATAAATTTTTGGACTTAACTTGTACGTGCTACAGTACAGTCAGCAAAGAAGAAAGTATGTATGAAGATGGCTGTGAGCAGGTGGCTCAAACTGTCAGTATGTGGCATTGCATGGCCAACCATGTTACTGAAAAGGGGTAGTACTAGTAGAATCATACACGAAAGATATTGCGTGCATGATACAAATAGTTGAGCATATGCATCACGGCTAAAGTTTGTTGCTTAATAGACCTTTTACCAATATATTAATGTATGGGGGATAAAATGAGCACTAAATGGAGAAAATACAGGAGACCATGTGTAAACAAACATTTTCTTATGTTTTTGTATATCAAGCACATGTCTGCTTGTATTTTCTCCATTTAGTGCTCACTCCCCCCCACCCCCACCCATTACATCATATTGGTAAAAGTTTGTGTGGCCAGGTGCTAGCCTCAATCTAAACAAAACTATCGTCATCTTTACTACAAATTATTGGGTCACCTGATGGCAACCCAGGGTTCCTTAAGATTTACTGGCTAGTGTTCAAAATAGAACAATGGCCAATAGTTCTAATTATAGCACTCCTGTGTGTCCGGCCCTGCCCCCTCTCTCTAGGTCGCAAGGTGGCCATTGATGCATCCATGAACCTCTACCAGTTCCTCATTGCAGTGAGGGCGGATGGGTCTCAGCTGACCAGCAGCGATGGAGAGACCACCAGGTACGGAATTGTGGTGGCACCCTCACAGCCATGTGTGGTCTTGATCAGCCAACACAAGCTTTCTATGTACATTAAACGTAAGATATACATGTAGTATGGGAATTAGAAGTCTTACTCAGATGCAAACAGATACTACGACTCTGCGATGAAGCAGCTGATAGTACCTGTACATAGAAGTGTAAGTGTATAGATGAAGGGCCAGTGTTCCTTCGACTCCAGGTCAAAATTACAGCCATGAGGCTAAGAGTACTTCTGTCTGTCTGTCTGTTCAGCCAGAATGATCGTGTAATTTGGTATATTGCATGCATGTACAGTTGCCGTATCCTCATTCCCAGGCCCTGCTGTTATTGCAAGTTGTAATTGCTGTGCATCACAAAATTTACTGAACTAGCATTTTCACCGTTCAAACTCTTTCAGACGTAGCAGCATTAAATACAGCATATAGCGTAAGTCATCGAATGTCGACCACCATCTATTGTTGGCTATCTATTGTCGGCGAAAATTACAGCAGAAAAATACGCGGTAACGATCGATTACGGATACCGCGACGTTCCCGGGAAAATTGCTATAGCTGGCTCAGTGTTGAAGATGCATTGTAGTGACGTTGTAAGTTCTATTTAAATGAAATTTTAATCTTGGCGTCTGTGCATGCTGTAAATTCGAAAGATATATACTTGGTGGGTGTGGTTCAAATGCTGTGACATCAACGAATGGAAATGCGAAATGGCCGACATTGCGTGAACTACCACGATCGAGCGGTCGACAACAGGTAGAGCTGGCCGACAATACATGAAGAGAGGCGATCACTGCTACGCTTCGGTAAGACCCTGCCATTACAGCTACTCATTCGAAAAATGATCGTTTGGTAGCTGGATCAGTGTTTTTGGAACTGGACTTTGTCTGTAGTTTCTAGCTAGTACGGTATTGGAGTAGATACGTGTACAAAATTAGGTGGTCGACAATTGATGACTTACGCTAACTGCGATGTAATCTGCTCTGTAGTGAAATGCTCAGCAAGGGCTACATCCTGCATATCTTTAATCTGGCCAGACCTTGGATATAAGGGAATTGTACTTAGAAATAATATTATGTACAAGTGCCCATGCAGCTACTTAATTACGCAGACATCAGTGCTTCCCCACAATTGTTCTTTCCCTTGCAGTCACCTAATGGGATTCTTTTACCGCACAATCAGAATGCTGGAGCACGGCATCAAGCCAGTGTAAGCTGATGGGCTCCTACACTATGTGTACTTACTAGTGTGTACATGTATACACTATACATGTACCGCACAGGGAGCATCACGGAAAGGGGGTGCATGGCTGTCCAATGTTCATAAAAGCATTGTGTGTTGTACTATGGGACGTGTTTGTGTATGCCATTCATGCATAAGTGGCTACTTGAGCATCTCTACTTGAGGATCTCCATGCTACTTGAGGATCTCCATGCTACATGAGTACTTGCCTCACTTTCTGTTTGGCAATTACGTGTATGGCTATCTTTTCTCTATTTGCCTGTGTACATCTACTTAACCACTATAACATTTCTCGTAGGTACGTGTTTGATGGCAAGCCACCAGAGCTAAAATCAGGAGAGGTAGGTCGACAGTCTTTTGCTCACACCCCCCCCCCCCCCAACATTCTTTTTGTCCTCAGTACCGCATACATACATGCATAAACTCACACGTGCCACTCTGGATTTTGGCATTACCTAGCTAAGTACGTATGGTACATAAATGTATACTTTTCTGCTGCAGCTTTCCAAGAGGGCAGAGAAGAGGGCCGAAGCTGAAAAGGGTTTGGAGAAAGCCCAGGAACAAGGTGAGTGCAAATGTTGCGACAGTCGTGTCAACACTGCACAGGGAATTGGGTCCTGTAGACTTCTAGCTTTCACGTCCAGGCCTGCCATTCCAATCTGGTGTGTGAACGGCTGTGTGTTTAAGAACAGTGTACGTAACTCCATGTTACAATGTTTGTTGCTCTTATTCTTGACAAGGTGATGTTGAAAGTGCGGAGAAGTTCCAAAAGAGACTGGTGAGCAAATTATTGTCTCACAAAGACCTGTGTGTTCCCAGGTGCTCAGAAAATGAAATTTTCCCCCATGGCCTTGGAAGGAGGCTACTTGTGCATGTGAGAACATCATTCACAGCTTATCACACTTTGACACACCCGCTTTGCAGGTGAAGGTGACCTCCAAGCACACAGAAGAGTGCAAGAGGCTGCTAACTCTGATGGGCATCCCTTACATTGACGTGCGTAGTCATATCATACTAAGCTAAGCTAGACATTAATATATAGCAAGTGCAGGATGTTTCCCTGGTGCGAGGGGAATATGACCCATTATATCCCCCCCCCTCCGCCCCCTCCCCCCACCCTTGGACATTCCAAAGGCAATAACTTTCCCTGTGAGATATAACAAGTCATATTTCTCTTGTGCCATGGAAATATCTGGACCAAGCCGTTTTGCTTGATCTATGAGAAGCATCAAGAAATCCATGGCGAGCTGATACAGAGCTTAGTCAAGCTCAAAAGGGTACGACGGTATGGGAAACAGGGTAGCTAGCATTAAAGATACGGGCCCTCAAGACATGAAATACATGTACCAGCTACAATTGGTGAAACACTCATAGCAACCGTAGCAAGAATGAAGGACTGCCAGTAACTATGATAGCTACCTACCCAGCCTGAGCCTAGTGCCATTTTGGTACAAAACAGTAGGCTGGCAGCTTGGCTACATGCACAGACGCATGGAAGCGCACCAAAACCAGTCGCAGACTTGGGTATGGTACAAGACCAGGATACAATTCTGTCAGCAATTAAGAATACCTGACGGGAAGCTTTTAGGTTCCATCTCCACCAGGGCCCCAGCTTTATCTACCCAGCCGGGCTTGTGTATACTTACTCATAGCTACATGACATTTTGGTGCAATGGTCACCGCATTCGATTATTCAAACACTTTGCCTTATTATGTTTTGTGACTTGCTTCAGCACTCACGTTCATCTCCTTGTATCCAATGTTACCCCTAGTAGAGTACGTAAGAGTAGAGTGTATAACACCATGGGGTTGTCCCTTTAATTTATCTTCCAGCTGATGACTAATTATACCTCTCCATGCAGGCTCCTTGTGAGGCTGAGGCCCAGTGTGCTGCCATGGTGAAGGCTGGCAAGGTGTTTGGCACTGCTACTGAGGACATGGACTCTCTCACCTTTGGTTCCAACATTCTGCTACGCCACCTCACGGCTAGTGAGGCAAAGTGGGTTCAATTAAGGCATGAAGATTGTTAGCGCACACTTTCAAATTGTGTTGATAATTGCCTACGTATGTCCCTAGGATTAGCACATTTTGTTGTACTCTCTCTGCAAAGAAATAATTTTCCTGTGGGGAGGGTCTGGGAACATCTACATCAACCTGCGTAGCCTCATTTTCAGGTTCTCTCTGTGAGTTTCAACAGGATTCATGCATTACTTTTTCTTGTTGTTCTCTAGGAAACTTCCAATACGTGAGATTAACCTGGATAGGCTTCTTGTAGAACTAGGGATCAACCAGAAAGAGGTGTGTCCCCAGCCAGGTGCACTGCCCGGGTGGTCATTGCTTTATGTATTGTGCATTTTGTTTGTCTTTCTGTCACATCTGCATTTCATTATGTGTGTAGCTAGTTATGTCATTCATGCATTACTAGGCAACTGTATAGTCTAGCTACCAGCTACTGGAAATTTTCAGGCCAAGCGTTCCCTAGATGGTAAAACAGTGGCAGTATGAAAGAACTGTCTGCTGTAGATCAAGTTGTGCAACCAATTACCATTAGTGGCGTATGTAGTTATCCCACTACAATTTCACCAAAATATCTGAACGTGAAATTAGAATGATTATAGTTATTCAACTATTAGTTTCGCTATGTGCAGCCCGCTATTGAAATTCGATACTTAATAGCGATCATGTTCAAGGTTTGTGTCGACAAGAAGGATGCCTAAGCTAGCTGCATGGTTTAAACAGTTATAGGGATGGGGTCACATGTAATAATTAATAATTGTTGCTAACGTAGTTATGTAAGGATCACGTTTCAACCCGAGTCTCTCGTGTCACGTGCGGACATTTTAGTGAAACTGACTAGTTATCAACAAAGGCTCAACAGCAAGGTATATTCTAAGCTACATTCACTCCACAGCTGTATTTAGCATGACTTGCTAGTATCCGTAGCCTTGGATATTTATACCCACAGCAATCTTATTATCCTGTATACGTCAATACTGTAGCTGCTAGTCTGGGAATGACCATATTAATGCATTTCATGCAGTGATCTGTACTACCAATGGTGGTAATACAGGTGTTCGTATGTAGTGCTTACCTATGTCTCTTTTTACTTTTAGTTTATAGATTTGTGTATTCTATTGGGATGTGACTACTGTGATTCTGTCAGAGGTATATAATTTCTTCACCCTCTCTGCATAGAGTAACTCATAATTATTGTATTTCACCAATACATATGGACACCTCAAAATGATCCAAAACGCCAACTTACAGTACCAACAGCGTTTCTGACAAAAGAACATCTGCAGGTTTGTTTCACTTGACTATTGGCCGCATTCTCTCTGTCAGTGACACGTGCTAAGCATGTTTCAAGGCCGTTGCTTGGTATACACACGTGCTCCCATAATTATTCTCGCTTTATGTAGTATATGTCCACACTTATAGCTCTACCACGCAGTGTGCTTTTGTCTCACTAAAGCCGGTTCTTGTACACTATATGGTAGCAGTATCCGTAACCTGATGGTCCGATAGACACTTATGAGAATTAGTAGCTAGTGGTGTTCATACATGTATGGATGCTAACTCACGTGAGGTAAGTATTGCACGGGACCTTGCTTTGTCGTCCATTATATTTGCCCTCCTGTGAACCACGGGATCACAAGCAAAAAACAAACAAACTGGTCCTTCCTTCTTTTGTTAGTTTCCAAGATTAATTAATGGTGTCTCTAAAACCTTATTTCTACTCTATGTGCTGGATTTCTGTGTTTATATACTACAGGTACAAGTGTACATGTGTTACATACTTTTTTTGTGTACACACTTATAGGTGTTGGACCAGCAAAGGCTGTCAATTTGATTAGACAGTACAAAACTATAGAAGAAATTATGAAACACAACTCGGTGAGTTTGTGGTGTGTGGAGAAAGTCTACCAGTAGTATGTGTAAAAACAATAATATCCCTTTGCTACAGAAACTGAATATTCCTGAAAACTGGATGTATGAGGTTGGTACAACAATATAATAGCCATCGCAAGTTTCATCATTTTTTGTAAAGTAAATCCTCTACATGTGTATATTACATTGATTCAATTACGTAACATATGCAGCTATGAGCTCAGCTTCTCTGTTTGAAAAGCAGCTAACAACTTGGCCCATGGGCTGGTACTCAGTTCAGATATAATATATTTGTCTCTAATTTTTAGGGAGCCAGGCATTTGTTTGAAGAGCCAGAAGTATTAGACCCTGAAACAGTTGAGGTATACACAATAATGGTATCGTACCCATTGATGTAGTGTACTGTAGGCCTTGAAAACGACCTAATATACATATGTATAATGCCCTGTGTCCAATGGACTTGTATAATTGTGGCTGACTATAATTATTGCTATAAAGTGTATACTCCAAATCTCTACTATTGTACATATATTAATCTGCAGCTGTAAATCCTCTCCATAATTCACCTCCTATGCACTACTGAGCCATGTATGTCTTGACTATAGTATCCTGTGTTGAACAGTTTGTTGGCTGGAATGCAGTTTATGTACATGTATTTAAACGTTTTCCATGTAGCTAAAGTGGACACAGCCTGATGAGGAGGGTCTGGTGCAGTTTCTGGTGGAGGAAAAGGGATTCAGGTAGGCCGGCTAATGTGGTTTTTGAATCAAGATTTGTGATTCTTACCAGCTGGACACTTTCATGTGCATAGCTGGTAGGTACTAGGTATTAGCTTATCACATTATCTTAAAGTTTGTTGGTGACACAATCATGACATGCATACATGTACAAACTTTACAGGCCAATATTGCAATCTACAGTCATGCTAACAGGAAGTACAATTGTTGTAAACTACATGTAGGGTCTTCAGATGGGTTCCCTGATTGTTAGATGAAAAGTTGTATGTCTTGGTCAACTTACACGGAAATGTGTGTATACGCACTACATATACACTACGTACGTATACCGCAGTGAGGACAGGATCCGAAGTGGTGCCAAAAAGCTGAAGAAGTGCAAGCAGGGGGCCACTCAGGGGAGGCTGGACTCTTTCTTTAAGGCAGTGCCCTCCCCAGCTAGAGAGAACAAGAGAAAGGTGAGTATGTCATATTAATACTCTTCTAGTACAGTTTGTGCATACAGCATCTTGTCTACACTCACTAGACCGTCCCCTCGAACACACACTCTTATGCCCTCTTAACCCCTACAGTCAGGAGATGACCATGGTAAAGGCCCATTGAAGAAGAAAGCTAAAACAACTGGGGCGGCAGCAAAGATGAAAAAGAGATGATTAAATTTTATACTTTGTGTATAGCTACATTAAACATTAACAGCTACCAACACTAAACCTGAATGTTAGAGCACCCAATCTTTTAATCATTGAATCAGCAATATAATAAGGGCTTTCAGGATTTTACGTGCATGTGCTTATAATCATAGATGCTGGTAGTTAGTCTCATACATACGGATCTGGATATGACCGGTAGAATCTGCTCCTCTTCCCCCCCAACTGAATTTTTGATGGAGGGTGTAATATATCCTAGGATTATATTATTGGTAGGGAGTACCAGAATTAGCCTGCGACATTTTGTGGGGGGTTCCGGTACTTTTTGATAGGGGTGCATTATCGGCGTGGGGTGCCGCAAATTCTGACGTGATGGGTGCTAGTTTTCCTGAGGGGGGTCGAATTTTCCTAGGAAAAGTTGCATTGGGGGTTCCATGGTTCCGAATTTCCTTTGACACCGGGTTCTTACTATTAATAATCGTGTGCGTCATGGCTACAGCTACTAAAGGAAAACCAAAGGCTCCTGGAAAGAAGGGCCGAATGATCTTATCCTGTCTCGACAATCGGTGCCTGGGCTGCTCGAGACTGTTTCACACGGAGAAGGGGCCTGCAGTATTCGAAGAAGAAAAGGCCCACGTGGCGGAATGCTGGTTCGCCACCGAGCCAGGAGAGGGGGTGCAGGAGGTATTCTTCTTTATGCTGCGTGGAGACTATGTGAGTCAATGAGCTCCTCACGATTAGCAGTAGAGTGATGATTATTTGCGCTTCAGACTGCATATGTCAAGCTAGCCTCGTTCCCAGGCTCTAGCGAATTTTACAACGAGGCTAATGTCAAGCCGGCTGCAAGCAACTGGAAGGCTGCAGCTGTTCAATTGTAAATGGATGTAATAAACACAGGTGATATGGTCAATTGTGAATTAGTGCAACTACCCTCATAATGTTTAGCCTTGCACCCCAGGCCAGCCCACCAGATTTGAAGTGGTCTTGTTGGTCACGCTCAGATGTAAGTATCGCATATTAAAACGTATGAAGTGCACCCGAGCTAGGGAGGTCTGGGGGTATATCTGCACAGGAAAATTAGGCCTTTTGAGGTAAAACAACATGTAAGCCTCACACTCAGTGCTGATAGAAGTTTAGAATTGAGAAAGTGTGACTCCACAATATATATGAATGTGCATAGCGCCAACGGTTAAAATAAATTTTTGGTGCACCGGAGAGTGGTCTGGCAGCAGACATGGCCGGCTCAAATAAAACTGAGTTGCACGCACAAACTTTAGGGAATATGCAATTTTCTGAAATTTCTGTGCACCATTAATTATAGTACATTCTCCTATATAGCTATCCTCCTGCTCTCATCTAATGAAATGCAGTAGAGGTATAGTGTATAGGGCATACAGAGCCATAGCCACTGGTGCGGCTGGTAGTAGTGGATTTGTTTTGGCGTATTGCTAGCATGTTGTCAATATGGCATAGCTACAGAGCATCCCATTTTTGAACAGAATCTGATCATGCCATATACTTGCCAACCCTAAGCTATTACTGATTTTGTTATTGATCTTTTGCAGAGTGATTATTAGTGCTAGCACAGGGCCGTAGCAAGCACTTTTGAGGTGGTCTGGACAGGGGGCGTGGCACATCTGGTGGACATTAGCCCACTCTCTCTAGGGCGGTATGGGGATATACCCCCCAGAAACTTTTGGTGCTACATGCATATAGTACTTTTTTTTAACATACTAGCTTTGCTGGGAGCAAGCCCTGGAGGTGTGGCTAGCAATACCTGTCAGTAGCACATTCGAAGACCTTGATAACATGATCCAAGACGTGTGGATGGAGCCTTGCTGCTCTCACTTGACCAAGTTTTGGATCGATACTCGGTTAAATAACCCCAGAATGGTGAGTCTTCGGGTGTATGTGGTTATCAATTCTGAGAAATTTAAAGAGACCATAACTCATATTTTTACAGCTTTTCAAACAATTGCATTTCAGTAGAGAGAATAGAATGATTCTTGGTACAGTACAGTACCCATGCTAGAAGTCTGCAGCTGCAGCTCTTTTCATTCGTGAGATACACGCCTTGGTAGCATCACCATTTTTTTGGAAAATCACCGCACAATCAAGAATGCTGCAAACTCCACCCCATATCTCCCTTGTGGTATGGCTCCATTTCTGGGTCAATATAGTGCAGCAATGACTCCTGTAAGAACAACCCACATTTTATTTACACTATGTGTAGCGTTATGGGAAGCCTACGCATTAAATAATGCGAGTTTTGGTCCCTTTTCACAGATCCAGTCACATAATAGCTCTCAAAAGCTATATACTTGTGGTATGCGATATATCCCTTGGTTACTGTCCCATGAACCCTCTCCTCTCCCCCAAGGTGGCATGTGCCTATGGCTCTGACGTGTGCATCCAGCAGGGTACACAGGCTGAGATTGATGTGTTGATGTCTGATATTGGTGCATCGAGAGATCACGGGTGAATATTAAGCATTTGACTATAATTCTGTGAAGTGCTGAAAGTAGGTCTATTTTACATAACTAGACTAAGAGAACTGTTGTTGCTACCATACTCTCTCTAATTAAACAGCAAGAAGTGGTTGTTTGTACTGTAAAATGACTATGTGTTGATATTTCACACAGATCAATAGATAGATGTAAGTAGTGGCAGCAATTGCTTCCGATATTAATCCTGCCCATTTGAAGTCCTTTTGGCTATAACATTGCATGCTGTGGCTGTTTGATTTGCATGACCCATCTTGGTGTCACTATTCTCATCTGTGTACCTGTAGACTATCTTGGTCCACCAAGCTGGAGAAGTTCTGCAAAGACAAGGAATTCTGCATGCTGTATCAGTACGACTCAGGAACCACAACTGATGTGAGTCTTGATAGCCGACTCAGCAGATCTTCACTTTCACTGTTCTCATCAGAGATATTATACCTTATGGAACGGGATTGGAAACAAGTCACGTGTGCAATTAAGCTTGTATACTAGGCATATGTACAAATTTGCATGAAAATCTGTTTTGCATGGTAATGGTGCACTGGAAGCTGGTGCCTAGCGCGAATTCGAAGAAGGCGCAAGCAAAGTGCTGACTGATTAAGCCAACATGCTCTGAGTGGAAGGCCTTAAAGGGTATAGCATACACATGCCTACTATTGCCAGCACTTGTACTGTACCAATTATCGCCATCGCCAATTGTTGGATAGCCATCGTACAGCACCAGTACCAACCTTCAACTAAAGGAATCCCATGCAAAAAGTCTGCAGTGGGTATCTGGGTACAAGATTAACGTTAGCAGCTGCCAGTCACTCAGTAGCGAAGATAGTCTAAGTACTACACACTCATTGAACAAGGCGTGCCAGCATGAAATGTATTATTTGCAATCACGAGGTATACTATCTATGTTCTCACTCACCACCCTGTGCAGTGTCTGGCTGCATTTACGCAATGTTAGTTTTGGTCACAGCGTACGCATGCAGTTGAAAGTTGAAATAGGTACATCAACATAAATTATGTACAGTGTAAAAAAGAATCTTACACTATGTGAAAGAAGCTGCACAGTGCAGTCTTGGAATGAGGCTACAAAATACCTTGATGCAGATTTGTAACCTTATGGGATTTTCCTTTAATTATTAAGGGGCTAGACCACAAATTACTATTGGTAGAGGTATTTGTTTTTGAATTCACTTTCTCCATAGGCCATTGTCAAGTACGCTGGTCGCAAACTCATTAAGCCCCGCCCTTTCCACACCTGTATAACTTTCTGTGATGACTACTACAAGGGCTGGCTCATTCTTCGCAACGTCAAGCCACGCTTTACCTGTTACATGTGAGATTGTTAATGTGATACTCGAAGTGAAAACCACTGCAGTCCATGCGAGAGTGATCATTATGTATCCTATTGGTATGCATGCATCCACTCCCACGCAGAAAGTTTGTAGCCTCGTTCCCAGGCTCCACTCCCCAGCTTTTCTCACAACGTGTGCGAGAAAAGCTGGGGAGTGGAGCCTGGGAACGAGGCTAGAAAGTTTGATGTATAGTGCAGTTTTGCTGTCATTCACTCCTATATTTAATTGTACATTGTATGTACATTTGTTTGTAATGCACTTTGGGTAGGAGAAGTACTGGAAATTATTGTCATCATGCCGATGTCTCGGAGAGTAGCTATTCTATAAATATGATATCACTGCTCCAAAGATTTTCTGTAGGATTCTATATTTAAAATGTTGTGCGTGCATGCTGAAATTGCTGCCAGTATTAGTCGAATTAGCCGTTCCCAGGCCCCACTCCTCAGCTTTTTTCACACCCCCTGATGCGAGAAAAGCTGTGAAGTGCAGCCTGGGAACGAGGCTATGTCCGGTCACATTTAAGTTGCATGTATTTAGCTTGACAATAAGTCATAAACTAACTACTTTATGCAGGTGTGACAAAGGAGCTAGGTGCGTCGATATGGGTGGAGATCCTGCTAAGGCCAGCGCATTCTTCTGCTCTGAAAAGTGCTGGGTGTCCAAGTGGGGCAAGAAGCATGACCGTGAGCTGCTCTATCGGCTGGGGAATTCTCCTCGTACTGGTGCCTGTGGCTATCCAGCAGATACTCCACATCCAGATTTCAGGTGAATAGAATATAGTTTCTAACTTTAAGATGTTTTGGAGTTGTTTGCTAAATGCACACACACACACACCTATGCACTCTGCACATGCACATACAGTGATGAATCAGATAATGATTCAGGTGAGGAAAAGACTGGCAGTGGTACCCGAAAGCGAAAAGCCCCTCAGGATTAGTTAGGGCAGGTAAGTTAGGGCAGACTGAACGAAGATACCGTACAATGTCATATAATTAATCATCTTGAACCTTAATATCTTGATGGGAGCAGTTCTGTTTGCTGAGGCTTGAGACAGGGAACTGCCCCCCATTTGTATACCCATGCAAATTTGCCAAGATGAAGGAACCATTAGTAAAATAGCTAGGGCTAAGCAGCAGCTCCTTCCGATGTACATAAAATATAGGCACACATTCAAATTCATTATGAGTAAAATAGCTGACAGCCTCACAGACAGCTTCACACATTATTCAATGCCACAGTGCATTTCAATTCATTATAGCATGTTACGTTTAGCTATGTTAAAGTAGTCCACCGGTATTTGGCCATCATGTATGATTGGAAGCCCATACACGGAGACGAAGCCTTGAAGACACTCGGCTACACCACAGAAATAGAGGAGTTCACTGTACCTTGTACCCAAGCATCCTTTCTTGAGACCACCCGTTTTTTCATCACCATAACTGCATTGAGTATTGAGGGGTATTACTGAACATTGGTTAGGGTCACGCTATTCATATGCAGACAGTACATTAAATTTCGTGGTGTTGGTGTTGTACATCGCCCACACTACAGAAGGAATGTGATAGGCGGAGGGCCTATCACATTCCTTCTGTCAGTCCGAGGCTTTGAGAAAGGCAGTCATCATTTTCCAGCTACCGAATCAGCCTTAAGGATATTTGGTTCTCCAATGGTGCAGAGATGTCATTGAAGGTTGCTTTAGAGAAGGAACAGGCAGCAGTGGTTGAAAATACATATTTTGGCGGTTTTGGACAGGCATCTTGTGCACCTCTGGATGCTCAGGCACCGTGTTTGGGTGATGGAGTCCTGCTTTAATTCTGTGGTATAGCCGAGTGTCTTCAAGGCTCGTCTCCACATGTGAGTGTCAGATCGATCATTCATGGTGGCCAAATATCTGTGGCTTACTCAATGTTATTTTTCAGCCAACCACTATATTATTCTTACTGATTCTCATGCCTTATCATTAAATTTTGTCTTTTTCAGTGAGAAACACAGTTGGCAAAGCAGCAAAACCAAGAGACTGCTCTACAGTCAACCATTATTTATTCCCTTATCACTAGTACATATATATTCAGTATATCAATCTCTACACCGGATTACACTTCATTATTGGACATCTAAACACATACATGTACATGCACAGATTTCATATATTCTACATCTGTTCTCGTTTCCAGTGTGGTATTAGGGGAAAATTGGGTTCTGAAATTGGCATTTGGTTGACAAACTTGTACAAGCGATAGTGAGTACAATTTTGACAAAAATACCGATTTCAGAGCCCTAGCTATGGCCTATTTTCCTTAATACTATACTAAACTAACTGAGCACATGTTAATAGTATACACTCTCTCCAAAGACCTTTTTCAAACTCATGGTATTTCAAACTCATGTTCAACCGCCTATTTTTTATTAACATAATAATAACAAATAAATACTTATGTAGTAAAGAACGGTACCGCGAAAATTATGATCCGCGAAGAATTATATAGCCTAACCCTGGCCCTAACCCTAAACCTCGCGCGGGTATAATTTCGCGGTGCCGTTCGTTCCTCAGAGTATACGTATGTAGTCTAGTATACTCGGGGTCGTCAGATCAAATTTCCGAAGTTATCCGGTTCCCGAAGTTGACCCTGAAGGCTAGCGGGAAAGAACACCACTAAAGATGGGACGAGGTTGCTATTTATGGATCGTAAACAAGACGTCAAAAGCCCTTCAACTGACTCGCCAACACAGCTACCAAATGAACAATTGGTGCTTTAACAGCGTCGTGGCAGACTCTCAGCTGTGTTTCTATATCGAGTTTGATAGTAGTGTTTTTCAGACACACACTGTTAATCTCATAGGGGAAGCAGACTTCCAATTTGAGGGTACACACCAGCGTTTTCAGCTACAAGCCCAGAGGACCAAAGGCACTGGCTGCTCTCTCCTAGTGGATTGGTGTGAAACCGACACAAGTTGCCTCACAGTGTTTCCACCGCCTCAGGGCGGTAGTGTCGGTGAGTTGGGGTGGAGCTGGGGGAGTACAAGCAGTTCACTACCTTTCCGTGGTAAGGCTGGCACCCTCTGCATGTTGATCCAAGAGAAGAGACGAACAATACCTCTTCCAACAGACTGTACTCCCGTGACAGATCCAGAACCACAACAGAATGTAGCATTACCCACTAGTACCGTTTCAGATGACCTTTTGATCACACAGCACATATTGGATGCCCCAACTGATGTCCGTCAAAGCAGCATCCCTCAAGAAGTTGCGGCTGAAATACAACCAGCTGCTACACTTACTACAGCACCGAGGAGTAGAATGAATCAGTGGATGGAATACTATAGTGACATCCTCAAGGATCTCACGCTAATTGAGATGACACTTCCAGGCACCCACAACTCTGGAACCTATCGTCCAGTTGCCATTTATCCAGCTAGTGAGATTGTACGTACGCAGAGCATAAGTTTACGTAATCAGCTAAATCTTGGCATTCGTGTACTTGACCTGCGCATTGGGCAGAATAGCCCAGGCGATTACATCATTTCGCATGACAAGTATCGCACACAATATTCCTTGAGTGATGCCCTTCAAGAGATTGTGGATTTCATCGATGCCACTGGAAAGGAGATAGTCATTCTGGACTTCCACCGATTCAATAATCTTGGGCATGGAGACTTTGACTTCAACCAGCTAAAGGCCGAGATAAAGGACTCCCTTGAAGGTTACTGTTTGCTTCCAATCAGTCAGCACCAACCGCTTGGTAGGATCTGGCAAACATGCGGTCGACAGCGGATTGTAATAGCATGGAATGATGGCAAGTCATATGACCCCACATACATGTGGCCTGGGGTGAAGCAGTCCTGGTATCAAGATGCCTATACCGTAGATAAACTTTATTCGTCAATTGAAAATGATATGAGCAATCCACCTGATAAAATATTGTGGAGTACAGGTGTGTTCTTGGCCTCTAGTTATCGCACTCGTTGGCAGCCGATCAGTAATGCCAAAATATTGACTCCAATAATTGATAACTGGTTCTATGGATGTGCTACCTGGACACTGAAGGCAAATATCATTAGCACTAACTTTTTTCACAGTTTTAACCACACTGTTCAAGCGTCTATCTGTTCAAGCATTATAAAAGCTAGTTGTAAGGAGTAGTGCAGTCTTTTGTCTTTATTTTGTTAAAAACAGTAATACATACTCTATTAGATGTAGGTGTGAGTGCATGTGTGTGTGGCTACATGCATATGGGGAGGGATTAGTCTCTACATGCATGGTGTGTTTGAGGTTGACCCTATATAATGAAAAATTCCATGGCATGCAGAATCTAGCTCACAGTACGTAGCTCATTCACTCTGCATGACAGCTCCCTATAGCTAGTTATACATAGACCATTATCTATAAATAAGGCAGCAATAATTTTATTATATGCAAGATATTTTACAACCATGTAGCTATATGCACATAACATAATATTATGGTGCAAAGTGTACATTTTACAGTAAGTTACAGCAACCAGTAGTCTGAGACTCAGCAGTGGATTCCAAATTTCCCTTGAGACCAGCTTTCATAATGCTTGCACAAATCGAGGCCTGAACAGTATGATTAAACTCATAAAAAAAGTTAGTGGTGATGATATTGGCCTTCATCGTCCAGTCAGCACATCCATAGAACCAGTTGTCGATTATTGGAGTCAATATTTTGGCATTGTGGATTGGTTCACCAGTAGTGAGAAGTCCAGGGGCTACAAACACACCAGTGCTCCATAGCTCTCTGTCAGGTCGCGGTTTGTTCATGTCCTCTGCAATTGCTGAACTCAACTGGTCTGGAGTTTTGGCATTGGCATACCAGCTTTGCTTCACTGCTGGCCACATGAAAGTTGGGTCACGTGTACCATTATCATTCCACGTTACTACAATTCGCTGTTGACCGCACGTCCGCCAGATCTTGCTGAGTGTATGACCCTGGCTGACTGGAAGCAAACAGTAACCTTCAAGCGAACTCCTCACCTGTACCTTTAGCTGGTCGAAGTCAAAGTCTCCACGCCCAAGATTGTTAAACCTGTGGAAGTCCAGAATGACTATCTCCTTTCCAGTGGCATCGATGAAATCCACAATCTCTTGAAGGGCATCACTCAAGGAATATTGTGTGCGATACTTGTCATGCGAAATGATGTAATTCCCTGGGCTATTCTGCCCAATGCGCAGGTCAAGTACACGAATGCCAAGATTTAGCTGATCACGCAAACTCATGCTCTGCGTACGTAAAAAATCGTACAGGATGGGTGAAGCAGGTTGGTAGGTTCCTGAATCGTGGGTGCCTGGTAGAGTTAGTTCTGTCAGCCGGAGGTTTCCAAGGACATCACTATAGTATTCCATCCACTGTGTTTCCAGTCCAGGTACTAGTGCTGGGCTCGTTAGGGAAGATCCTTCCCCAGCAGACTCTGTTTTCTGCTGTATAGTGGTCATAGCATCTTGAGGAATGCTTGCTGGAGTTGCACCTGTTGGCAAAGCAAGGTCTTTACGATGCATGTCAGTGGCAAACAATTTTGTACTTTGCTGTGATTCTCCTGTGACTGGTGCAACATTTTGCAGAACACATGCTGTTCTTCCTTTCTCTTGGATCAGCATGCAGAGGGTGCCAGCCTTACCTGCTGGAGCTAACGAATTCATGCTACCCCAGCTCCAACCAAGTGGGGCAATACTTGTCCCATCAGGTACAGGCAGCGGAAACACCGTGAAGTGAGTCATGTCAGTGCCACTCCAATCCACCTGAAGAAAACGTTTGCTAGCATTGTCTTTAAACCAGCGAGCCTGCAACTGGAAATGCTGAGGAGTACCCTCCAGGTGGAAGTTGGCGTCTCCCATGTCTTGCTGATGGTCGTGTAAGATGTTCTCATCGAATTCAATGTAGAAACAATGCTTTGTATCAGGCCTCATATCGTTAAACTCCCAGCTATGCATTTGGTGGCTGTGTTGGTGAGTGAGTTTCACCACTTTTGAGGTCGCATTTACAATCCAGAGGTAGCAGCCTTGTCCCATACTGATTCAGTGCAGGTGTAGCTATTATAGTGAATATACAATATTGATAGGTTCAGGGTGGACAGGAGTACCCTACCAACAACATCTAGCTTTCTTAACCCTATACAGAAGCATATTATAATAGCTAACTCCTGTACGTTTCTGGCTATTGACACAAATAATTATGTATAGTTATGATCTTGTTATAATTATGCCATGCAAGAAAATGGACATGCAACTCACCTTTCTGAAGAGCAGCTGATCCTTGAGCCAAGCTCCAGAGAATAAAAGTAGTAGTGAAGTACGGAATGCAAAGTATAACTAAAGAATGTAAGTGTGTACTAGGAGATGTACTGTTTTCTACAAATATGGTCAAGAATTTAAAGAAGCCTATCATGCATATAAATAAATGTCTAATAATGGAATTAGTTATTAATTGACATGTTACCAAACATTGGAATGTACCAGGCAGAACGAGGGACGGAACTATGTGTTTTCTCGGAAAGAGTTTGACACCACAGTCAATACATGGTTTACGTATCATCTACATACTCTTCACACCCTACATGTACCTCTAACACCCTTTCATACAGCATAAACTATTGAAGAGATGAGTGGCAGGCCTCTCATTCTACTTGAGCTGTTTAAAGAAGAATCAAGCAGTTGGGACGAGTACTTCAAGAGTGTACCAAAGAATAGAGCAGACAAGTAACGTTGAAATGGCTTCTAGGAATGGATTATAAAAATATTTAACTTATGAATTATGAAAATATTGTTCCCAGTTGACTCAACTCATGTTTATTAATTCGCACATGCTGTATGATCTTATCATATTACATTACGCAGACCTGTGTCTTACAGTTTAGTCACATGCATGGGATTGAGGAGTGAGGTCCATATCTCGTGTCCAGACCTCTACTCGGCCTGCTGCTGAATGTTTCCAGGCAGGAGACTGACATGACAGTCCAATTGTACAGTACCTTGGAGCAATGGGCTGTTTATCTAGTCTCATGGTCTATACATAGACCTTCTCAACTGCCACCACTCCCCAAATTTTCAGAGATGAGATTTAATACTGCATGAGCTGGTTATACAACTTTTGATAAAAGTCAGCAGGTCCAATCTTTACTAGCAGTACAAATGTATAGCACACACAATTTGCAAAGCACATACTCAAAAAGAACAAACAACAGAATTAAAACTATAATACACCGTGTCAATGTTCATTTCTCATTGACCGTAGATGATTATGACAATTAATATACACTATGATATGCATGGGACCTTACTACAGAGAGAAGATGAGAACTATGCAAGGCAAGACAGGGTCTCCGCTATAACACCAACAAGTTACAAAGAGAGAGTTTACTACAACAATAAGTCTTTGGGCACATTTATTTATAGCTTTTCATATCTGTGTAGGTGCGTCCGTTGGATGATGTCACGAGAGGAGCCAAATAGCCTTCTAATATTCTCTGTATCAATGGCGGTTGTGAAATGAGGGTAGCAGTAGTGCCGCCCATCATATGTTGTTTGGCTTAGTCTCTAGAGAGGGTGGGGGGGTATCTTAACTATGTCAATATATCATTTTGAGCAGATACATATAAAGCTGGAGCGGGAAGGACTGGGAATGAGGCTACAACATACATGTATACCACTTGTCTCTACCCCCCCGTATATAGAAGAAATGCTTCCCATCGTGTGATATCCTGGCAACAGCAGATTGGGTCACAAACAAGGGAAGTAACCACTTGCTTAAAATGCCCAAGATAGTTTTGTGTGATAGTACAGTTAGTGGTAGTACGTACATAGTGTAAAGTCCATCAAACAGAAATGTCAGCACAGCGTCTAGTGTACGAAACATGTAACACATACACACTGGATTGGTGATCACACATCTCACCAGTATCATTACAAGCCTGGCAAGCTCTTTGTTCGAGTCTCTGAAAATGGCAGAGATAAATTCTCGCTGTAGTAGTCAGTGCAGAGCAGATACAATGAAAGAGAATTATTGGTGACCGAGCAGCAGCTTGACAGAACATTATGCAGCTTATATGCTTAGCAAAAGGGCAGTCCAAACTAAATGCAGCTTTAGAATGAATCAACTTGGTTAGGCTCATAGCAAAAGTGCTGAGTCAGTAATTTCATAGTGAGCTTTCAGTTAGCTGCCAGAATTAATATGCCAAAACACACTATTTACCACTTGTTCGCTATCTAGGCAACATAAAATGTATAGCGCCATATTATTGAGGGACACATTTTTGCGAATTGGCTGCGCTGAAACATTTTGTAGACCAAGGATTCTTGATAGCCACACCCATTTCGAGAGATTGTATTTCGTAGTAGCAGATAGTTGCAGCTACACCATGTTCTGCTGCTCGCCTCCCTATCTCAGCTTTCTGTTCCATAGCTATATGGACCTCTTTTGGAGTTTGCTAGAGCACAACGACGGGAAGGTCCGTCGACAGCGGGTAAGGCTGATTCGACAGCAGGAAAGTGATGACCGTCATTCTCAAAGCCTTGGACAGGCTCAGGAACGGTCAAGCTGAGCCCTCTGCATGGAACACCATGTATGCACTAGTACATGTGATAAGACCAATCATCTTACAGCACCAGCTGCGTATGAATTCTACAATTATTTAATTGTCCAAGGCCAGCGACAGTATCTGAAATAGCCATCCATAACTCACCAGGAACTGGTCTTTGAAAAAGTGCTTTGCCAGAATGTATGTGTCACTGTCTCCAGGCTCTCTCTGGTCTGCAAGGGAAAATGGCAGCAGTAGCTAATTCAAGCTTCTAGCGGACACGAACAGGTAACAGCTATACAATAGTAGCTAATGGGGGATAAAAGTATAGCTAGTGCTTGCATATGGCTAGGAGCACAAGAAAATACAAGCAACAAGTATGTTCTTATAGTTTTCATACAGGTCAAAGCACGTTCTCTTCCATTTAGTGCTCACTTTTATGTACCCCTCTATTACACCATAGCTACTGCAGCTGGTAATACAATGCTAATGGCAGACTTGCATTATAGAATGAATTCTAATTAAAGCACACTTTACAGCACTATTACCCCTAGCGACCACATAAATTGTAGTACTTCATGACTTTATTACCAAGATGTGCATATAGTCAACTGAAAACTTGGGGTCAACTAAACACCTCTCCATTGAAGAAATTGCAAACTTTGACTATGCGCATCTTGGTAATGAAGCCAACTATAGTTAAGTTCTAAAGTTGGAGGTTTTAAGTGAGTAAAGTACTACAATTTGTGTGGTTGCTAGGGTTAATGGTGCTACAAAGTGCACTTTAATTAAAATTTGTGCTACAGTGCAAGTTTGTCATTAGTGGTAAAAGGCCGATGGTCTGTTGCCAGACTGTTTGAGTAGGGTCTAGTGTACAATGGCAACTGTTACTCTCCATTTAGTGCTCATTTTTACCCCCCCCCCCCCCCCCCCCTCCCCCAACATCATATTGGTAAAAGGTGTATTGATACTGTACCCAAACTATTTGAGTAACTGGGAAAGAGCGTACAACTGTTGCAAAAGGTGATGCAGGCCTAGCCTTCCCAGTGACTACTACAATACAGCTGGACCAACCAAAGGCGTCCTGGGGTGGTCGGTAGGAGGAGAACTCAGGGAAGTAGTCCGCCACATTCTGGCCATAGACTTCCACCTTCTCTTTGAGGATGTCTTGCTTGTTCAGGAAGAGAATGATGGACACTGTTCGCAGCCACCGGTTGTTCCAGATGCTCTCAAAAAGCTCCAGAGACTCTCGTAACTGGTTCTGAGTCGCCAGCAAGGAACAAGGAAAATTTTGGATAGTGATTAAAGCTCATGTTCAATTCAACTATTTTCATATTTTGTGTCACTTTAACTTTTTAATTTTGTGTCACTTTAACTTTTTAATTTTGTGTCACTTTAACTTTTCGTAATTTTGTGACACCATGCAGTAAGCAAACTATAACTTCTATAAAAAGCTGGATGAAGAGACAGTGATGAGCCTTACGGTCTTGCCATCCTCTCTGATGACCATGTCAAAGCTGCTACAATCAACAACAAAGATTATGGCTGTCACATCTGCAAATGGAGAAGAAAAGTGCTCATAAGGTCACAGCTAATAGCTACTGTAGAAGTCTAAGGATCCTTCTGATTACTAATTGTGGCTATCCCCTGGTACAAACCCATGGGGACTTATAATATAAAAGGGTGTTTTCACGTCAGAGAACATAGCATCCACTACTGTCACTACCCAGTATGGATGAAGTTGCATGTGGGAATGTATCTCTGATCACGTACATCTCCTGTACTCACAACTAGAGGTTATTGTACTGCATGTGCACCTGATGTCATAACAAGTACACATGCATATGTTTAAATAGAATTTTACACTAATCTAAGGCCTGGGTATATGATCTTCAAGAAATGATTGGGTATTGCCAGATTGATTCATTTTAAGCACTTAATTGGCAGTAAGTAGGAGCCAATGAGCGGCGAGGTTGCAGCTTTGCCACTCATTGGGTTCTGTTCTAAGGGATGGAACAGTGAGGACAAAATGCTTGCTTTGATTTTTTTTTTGCACTTCCAGTTGGGCAGTATAGACAGTGCATGGAATGCACATGTTTGACTTTCTGAATGAGGATGTACTTTAAATAATATGCTCTCTCTAATAGTATGTAACATATAGGAGCTAGTGAGCACCCCACTTTGAATGTATGACATCTAAACTGACCATTAAAACACCGTATCCATTTTTTCCTCTCAATCCTCTGCCCAACCACTTCATACATACTGCAAGGAAGAGGAGCAGGCAATGTGACAAGAGGTGATAGAGGTAGGGTATGAATGAGCTGAGGGTACAGGTATATGGCCCAAGTAGTGTCATGGGATGTATGAGGCATTGAGATCAGATGATTGGAGTGGGAGTTTAGGATGTGTGTGTAGCTTAAATATGCACATGTACTCAATACTGAGTAGTTGATGGTTGGCTTATACTGTGTTCACATACATAACACACAAGCAGCACTTACTGAAAATGCACTCTGTCCACCAGAATTCTTATCTCAAAGATCCCTGATGTTACTCGGCACCACAAAAAGTCCTGCAAAAGGACAAAGTCAGTGAGTTACTGTATTTTGTGTCTTCAACTCATGAACACAGCAGGCTACATGTAGTTTTCCAGAAGGCACTAAGTATGTATTCCTAGAGTGGACAGACACACTCAGACATGCTTATCATTACACACATACACAAATGTGCACACGTACATACACACAGGCTGGTAAATATACATGTACATAAGTGGACTATGGGAGGTTCCCACAGATTATACTGCTACAAGGTCAGTGTGTGTGTGTGTGTGTGTGTGTGTGTGTATGTGTGTGTGTGGGTGTGTGTGTATATACTTTACCTGGTCTGACGGTTTGTAGCTGGGAGTTGCGATCTCTTTTAGCTTGTCCTCATCCATAAAACTGTGCAAGAAAAGATTAGAGGAACCATGAACATGGTTACTTCACAAATGCACACACAGGAAGTTGAAGTCAGTCAGTAACAATGTACACATTGTCAACAATAACTGCAGAGAAAAAAGATTAATAGCATCTATAGATTCCAACTTGTTTTAGACACGATAGAGGAGGGAGGGAGGGAGGGAGGGGGAATGACAATAGCTTGCAGAGTCATGTTGTCAGGTTCTTGAATAGAAACCACAAACAATTGTATACACCTTAATTTTCCCCTTACGCTCTCTACATATGCAAATTCACCATCAAGAAGGAAGAACATTTTTGAGAGTGCATAGAAACTCTAGAGTCCAGTTGGGGATTGAACCCAGGACCTTAGCTGGTTAGTAGTCAGATGCTCTTATCCACTGAGCTACTGAGCAGAGGAGCAGTGTGACATAGCCAATTCCAACTGTAATTACACTCCCAAGACGTTATTTTTCACCATTAACGTCCTACACTCAATCTTTGTATTTGTCAGATGTAGGCTTATTCCATCCTGATCATTTTGAATATGTGGCTACTTAGTTTTTCAGTTCTGTGCTTATTACAGCGGAAGACTGATAAATACCAAGTCTGGGAGTAGCATATGCTTAAATGGCGTCTTGAGAGAGCAAAGATAGTTAGAATTGGCTATAGGTCCTACTGCTCCTCCACTCAGTAGCTCAGTGGGTAAGAGCATCTGACTAGCATTCTGGGTTCAAGGGTCCTGGGTTTCTTTACTCCCTCTATTTATGTTTTCATCTTGATTATTTCACATAAGTACAATATGGATATTACCTACCGATACAGTACTAAGGAGTACCATTCAGGCACTGCCTATTTCTATTCAGAGATTCTACACAACAGAAAAGATAACACTAACATATTTTGGAACATTGTATTTGTATGGCGCCTTAGTTATTTATATCCCTAATGTATAGTGGATATTAAAATACACCAGCCTCGAACACTCAAAGATGATTGCTATTACAATGCAGAGTTCTTGGGCATGAAGATGCTAGTTCTGGGCTTATTTCTAATTATTCTGCAGCATGACAATGTCCATTTTGTTGAGTTAGAGACATTAATTCACTTTGTGCTCTAGATATTGCTCTTCTCTTAAACTTTCATCTTGTTTTTTGGTTGTACTTGGCAACAAAACTGGTCCGATGTTAATTATTGCTGATAGCCTGTACGTGGTGCCTTAGTTATTGAAAAGAAAGAAGCTCTTTTTGCTATAATTCACAGCATGAAAGAAACGTTTACTGCAGAATTAAGAGCTACTGCTTTTTCACAAAGTGGGTACGACACTACAGACTCGTGTGTATAATGCTACACTGTTCTAACACTAGGGTGCCCTGCACATGTAGAGAGCCAACTTACTGTGCAGCATTTTCCATTAACTGGAACTCGTTGGACCTTTGGAAGCAGGCAATCACTCCCTCATCCTTCCATAACTCGTTGCAAATCTCAAAGAATTCCTGCAATGGGTAAACCCAGAGTTCCCATAAATTTCCTTACACACTAACTTTATATACTGTATAATTTCATGGCTTTAGCCCCTGCAGCAGGCAATTTTATTTTTTGCGCAGCCAGCTAGTGCGTGCCCTAGGGTTATAGTGCTCCTCAAATTTTGTGGGATGAAAATTGACAGTTATACAGTAAAAATTAGAACCTCGTAAAAGAAATTAATTAGTCACAACATATAACCATCTAGCATCTGTGCTATATAGCCCCATTGCAGTTATGTCATTCAGTCATGTGGCGACCACACCTACGCCACCATTTTGGAGGACAACCAGCGAGTATGGTAAGGGGTCACGTACGGGGAGCGTGTTCAAAGCCCAGTAGTCTCATTCCCAGGCCACACCTTGGGGGTGTGGTCTGGGGAAGAGGCTAACAGCAGCCCTGTAGCAAGAAATCTACTGGCTCCAAGAAATCTACTGGCTCCCATCTCTCGATGTAAGAGTACATGTATGTTGAGTAGGGCTAGCTGTTCTTTCATATTTAACTAGGCCAGCTAGTATGCATATTATCCTCCAAGATGGCAACCACAATACAGATGTGTACGGAAGACACTCAGACAATTATCCAGAAATGACATAACTGTAATGGGTCTATAGTTTATAGTACTAGCCATGAATCCTGGAGTTAAAATAGCAGTTAGAGATAACAGATAGGTAGGTTGTATTAATGGGTGCAAGAGCTCTCATTTCTCACTGGATAAGGAGAACTTGCTCACCGGTGGGTAGTCGAAGTCTAGTTTGGTGGCATGCTCCAGCAAGTAGTCATATCTCTCCCTGTTCTTGGGGTTGGCAAATTCTACCGGGGGGTCAATCTCACTCATGGCCTGTGTCACTGTCTGTATGTGTATGTGTGTATTTTGTGTGCATGCACACCATGTACAATGTAGAGTGTAAGTGACCTAATAGACTGGCTGCTGCTGACATACAATGGACCCAGTGTCTGATGTTATATGTTTCGAGATAGAAATGTTCCTCTTAATTCTTCTAACAGACATGATGCTGAAGTTTTCAGTGGATGGAAGCAGGCAGAACAGCTCTATCTTAGGAATGACACAATGGTAAAACATCAGACTTGCACATGTACATTCAATCCATATTCTAGTGCTAGACAGTAGTTTGGTGTGTCTATACCAAAATGAGACGTAATCTACTGTCCAATTATGGAGAGTGACCCTGCTTCAAATGCAGCAGCAGGGTCATGGTGTTTCCCAATGTTGCAGAAATCTCATTGACAGTTGCTTCAGAGAAGAAACAGGAAACCAAGTCTGACAATGCATACAATTATCCATCATAGCTATGTCTGAATTTTAACTTTGGAAGGCTATACAATACTTTCGACTCTAAGTGCGAAAGGTCTGTAGTATCGATCAAAGCTGAGACTCCTGCCCAGTTCCAGTAATATATGCATTTGGCACTAGTGTGTCCAAATAAACCTGGTGTCCAATCGTCAGTTACACATACACTGTTGAGATAATCATTAGCTAACTCACCAGTATAACATCCTTGACAGTGATTCTGACGTTCTTTATGATCTCTTCCCGCTCCCTGCAGTGATGAGCAGCACACGTTATGAAATAACGTATAGTGAGAAACTTTGGTGAGAGCTTGAATTCGAGGGTTGGAGAATCATTAAAAAATCGCCATTAATAATGTGTGCCACCCACACACATATGCAAGCGTGTGAAATGGTACCTGATCATGTTGCTGGTCCAGGTATTTGAAGGAAAATGACCTGTACTTCTCACTCCACTATCAACGGGCCTTGCTACCAGAACTACTGATTGTCTGAATCCTTGTTTTGGATAGTCCTTTTTGTCTGTCTGTACTAGGATTGTTTGGGCAAGTGGTTAGATTGCAGGGTAAAATGATAGATGACTGACTATTGTGAAAGCCTTTAAAAATTTTTATTACCCACAGTAGTGGCAGGGTTAAGCAATTAGTTTTGTCTGTCTTTCCGTCTGTCCTAAAAAATACCTCTAACAGGTGATTTAAAGGGTTTCATGACTTCAAACCTTAAAATTTGCCATATCTTAGTATATGTGTACCTGATGTGCATAAAAGCGGTTCTGTTTACCACATTTTCAGCTCTTTCTTACTGCATGTTTGGCATTTAATACAGCAATGAGTTATGCCCACAGCAAAGAGCCAATGGTCGCCATCAAGCTTTATAGCAGAGCGTATTACACAAAAAGGTAGCTACAGACAATTCTTTGCTGATATACCATCAGTAGCACGGGGTAGCCCTCTATAACAGCAGGGTTGTATGACTAATAGAATAATATTCTGCTACGCTATTTATACCTGTATTGCTTTGGGCAACAAAGGTATTCAGAGTGAAATCATTGTGGGAGTAGGGTAAATGAATTAACTATGATACATACAGGGGTCAGCTTACGCATCTGAAAACCCATCTTTGTTCAAGATCTTCATCTGTTTCATTATTGTGGTCTTTCCAGACTCACTAGTACCTGCAGAGATTAACGGTGTCAGACTAGGCCACTTCAGATTAGGCCACTTCATTTAAGCTAATCCATTCCACAGGTGCATTTAGCTTGGGCTGACCTCAACCCTGGATGATATATGTAAAAGAGTAGTTTTTAGGTATGAACTATATAAATATCACTAGATCATTCAGCATGGATATCTGGATGGGTTTGGTCAATTGGGTATACCAGTATCGTTCAATGTGGGATAGATGATACGAATACCACACTACACTAGGAGCAGATGTACAATTAATGCATACCAAGGTGTTGCATACATGTAGTTATCTAAATCTAGGGGTTCAAGTTGCTGGGCTACAGCTCACAATAATAGATACAGTGTAGACGGCCACATTCTGGCAGTTGTTCCCTGCCACAAGTACTACCGTACAGCGGGTTATTTTCCTGGGTGGAAATTTTCGTCAAAGGCTTGAGAGGTTGTTTGAAATAGTTTTCATGATTCTAAAATTCGTGGTGATTCAATTACGGATATGTGATGATGTAATCCAATTAATAGTGCACGTGTTCAATTGTCACATGACAGAAAGATGAAGCTGGCAAGTAACTACTTAACTATATATTTTTACCAAATAGACGGTGAAATTCAAACACAGCAGCCACAATCATGTATAGTAGTACCGTACTTATTGATTGATATGGGATGAATAAGTCATTCAAGTGCCCCTTGGAGTACCCAAGGGGCACTATCCCACTTCCAGTGTTTTTATAACACAATTAGGAAGTGGGGGTCATGCCCTTGGGGCCAAACCACAAAGGGACAAGGCAACCATGTGCACTGAGTAGCCATAGCCATTAGTGCAGTATGAAAGGCCCAATGCCCCCCATTCCTCAACAACCCGGCCTGACCACCCGGCCAGAGTAAGAAACGTGTATCAACATGCTAGGAATGTTTATGATATGGCTATTTCTTCACCCCCCATCCAGATGGCCAAGCCAGGCTAGGCCAGACATAGCCCCATCCCCCTATTGCGTGGCCACGTCGAGAGCCATGACACGAGTCCGAAAACTCAAGTTCAACTGGGACGTCTGGTTGAGGAACCAGGGGCTAAGCTCAGCCACTCTAAATGACGAAGCTGCCACCCCGACCCCATACCTTCTCCAAACTCTCGCAGTGGGCACTCCAGGAAGATCAGTCGTCAATGTTAACTGTGTTACTGACATTCACCACGTCTAAAACCATTGTAGTAGTCACATGCTCCCTCACTGGCTTCACCAGCTCAATGCACTCCTGATTCGCATAGCAAGGCATAGCAATATGACCAAGGCAGACTGATGTCATATTAAAACACTTTCCTACTACAATGGCAGCGTAATTAACAGGCCTTCATATGTTCATATACTCATGGCACTGCGAAATACCACAGTGACAATCCAACTATCAGTCTAAAATCAACTCCACACTTATAGGCATTCTATTTATACTCCAGCTGGCCACAAATGAATACCCGAGTCACCTAACCGTCTGAGATGGAGCAATGTGTGATTGAGTTAACCCAGGCACATGCCATAACTGATATGATACTATGTGGCTTCTACATAACAGACATTACACAAAAAGTATTAATAAGTACCTCTACATATACTGAGATACTGATATTAACACACAGTGAACAGTACCTAATAGAAGAAACCGATGCGTAGCCTTGTAAACGTCTTTGTCTCTCATCAGTTGTGCATCAATTATCTCGTTCTGTCTCTTCTGCTCCTGGAGAGCTCTGTATTCTGCCCCGAAACAGCACATCTCGATATGTCAACTCTCTCACACACTGTTCACTGGAGAGCCTCTTACAGACACTTCAAGGTTATTCTGAAACAGAGAGCCAAGTTATGTGTTCAGCTTCAGGAATTGAATTGTTGGGGTTCTAGTTACCAATTAATTAATTAATGCACTAGGAATTTACTGGTAGGCAGTGAGGTAATTCCCCTATTACAACCATGTACATCATATCTAACTGGCTCAGTAATAACAGTGTTGTAAAAACGACCCTGGAAATAATTGGCTAGCCTTGAGGGTCTACAGATACAGCACATTTATGGTCTGTGCAACAACTTAGTCAACGCTCAAGTAGGCCTTACAGTAAACAGTCCAATGCAGGTGGGAAGTTCCACAAATTAGCTTCAGTTCGGTCCAGCAGCCTGAGGTCATAGTGACACAGGGGCGGGTGCATCATTACATATTTGTAAGTTCCAATTTCTTCAGTCTCTCGGTGATGTACTGTTACTTCTTTACTAACAAAAACTACACAATTCTAGCGTTCTCTACCTCACTCCCTAGACTTAGATTTAGTGTAGTGCTACTACACACAGTCTGTGTCCGTTGTCTAAAGCCTCCCTCCACTCGCTGACCTATTCTGGTGCCCCCCTACCCCCCTCCCCCGCCCCTTCCTTGGCCTACAGTATTTTTGTATATAGTATTATTATATCATCGCTAGCGCTTATGAGCATAATATACTTACTGTCAGTGTGACTGTATTGCAATCGAAAATCGGCTCCAGTTCTCTCCGATCCTACAATACAGCCGTTGGCACTGCGGCACAGGTACTCGATCACGTGCTGATGGGTAGTGGTGAATAGTGGGTGGAGCTGCAGCTTATGGCTGTAATTAAGACAGCGCTTCCTGACTGATATAAAACAAGATGTGCTGAGTATAGTATGTTAGATTCAGTACATTCAACTATAGCATGCATAACTCCAGTAGTTGATGTATGATGAGAGTGTTAAAGAAGCTAGCCTCATTCACAGGCCTCCCCCCCCCCGTGGTTAAATTATTAATTTTGTACCAGATATTCTGGTTCAGAAATTATATAGGACTTGCTAGTCTTCATTTTCACAAAGCTAACTCCATCTTCGAAACAGCATGCTAGTGAGTGCATATAGAAAGTATGAAGTAGACAGCCCTTTCCATTCCATACCAATGCAATGTGAAAGATTTTGGTCAGTAATCATTACTAGCTACATACTCAATTGTAAATACACAGTGTCATCACTGAAATAAAAGGGAAAAAAAACGAGCAGAGACTGAACAGTCTAGGAAATGCATCAACATACATCTTGCTCATAGATGATAATTCACTAGCTCCAGGCTGGCTGATTGTCCTAGCTGCTATCACGATTCAGTCATTGTTGAAGGAGGTGTGGCTGGAACAATTTATAGGAGAGTTATACCGGTCCCAAAAAACGCTTTTCTCCAAAGCTAGGTCTTTTTATAGCAGTCTATGCTTACTCTGATATATCCCATCTTTGACTTCAGGAGGTGAAACAGTATATATTAATTACGTCCAGCCGCTATTTGCTGCCAAAATACTGGCGCATAACCCACGAGGGGCATGCATGCTTCAGCATTTTACAGATGAGTAAGAGGTACGGCTGAAGGTGTAGATGCTAACTCAGCAATTCCCAATGCGCCAGTCATACATCTAAGATTAATAGCCTCATTTGCCCAATTTTTCTCCACAGCCGTGAGATCTAATCTGGGTGAGCTATAATTACTCTTTCGCAAACTATATTATAATACTGACATACTATGACACATGATGTACATTTCATATGTATCAAGGCCCTGGGCTCTACATCAGCTATTTTTTTAAGGTAGTTGGTATATTTAAGAATAGGGGGTGTTGGTGACAAGTAAAATCAATCTTAAAAGACACTACCCTTGTGTGTTTTGCTAGATTGAATCATAAAAAGTGAATCATAAATTTAACAGGAATATGGTTACTTCAATTGCATCTTATTTCCAAATGGATAAATGGCACCATATTCCCAAGATGATCCCAATGACTATAATGATAATGACGACTGTCTGCTCACAATTATAGCTGGGCCAAATCCATCCAGCTATATAGCTAGCACTGCACATGCCTTTTGAGTATTGCAATAAAGTTTGGATGTTTGCAGCAGACTTTTTTCTGTGAATGGTCATCAACAGCTCTGGACCAGCCTGTACCACTGCAAAAGGTGGAGGTGATGCATGACACAATTCATAAAAATAATAGTGCAACTGTGGAAGTTTCAGGAGTTATATATGTGCTGCAATTCAACCACAATAACATGCAGGCTGGATCCCACCTTTATCTGGTAGATAGGTGCAAAAATGAGAATGCCATCCCTCAATGTCAATCTTATTCTGTGCTCACAAGGCTATCCATTGGCCAGTTTAGTCACGCGTATGGAATTGAGGATGGAGGTTCCTATCTCATGTCCAGACATCTACTCTGCCTGCTGCTGAATGTTGAATGGGAGCGAGCAGATCTATAGAGATCTAGGCAGGAGACTGACAATCCAGTTGTACAGTACCTGGGAGCAATGTTCATGAGCTGCCTATCTAGTCTCACGGTCTACACGTAGACCTGCTCAACCGCCACCACTCCCTAAATTTTGGTGGATCAAGAGATGAGATTTGCTACTGCATGAGCTGGTTATACAACATTGAAAATGTCAGTCAGGTCAATAGTGCTCTTTACTCAAAGTATCATAGCAGATAAGTAGGAAATTAAAATCTTAAAATGCAGCTGCGGCACATACAATTTGCATAAGTACTCAAAAAGAACAAACAAAAAAATTAAAAAGCCATTTCAATGTTCTTTCTCATTGACCATAGAAGATTATAATATGCATGGAATCATATTCCAGAGATAAGACGAGTCCAGTGCTAGGCAAGACAACTGTATGAGGGATCTCAGCTATAACACCAACAAATTGCAAAGAAAATATCTAGAGATTTTACTACAATAATAATAAATCTTTGAGCACATTATAATTGATATTTTTGTAGATGCGTCCGTTGGATAATGTCACAAGAGGAGCCAAACACCCTTCTAAAGTTTTCTGTATCAATGGCAGTCGTGAAATGAGGGTAGCAGTAGTGCCGCCCGTCATGCGTCTTTTGGCTTAGTCGCTAGAGAGGATCGGAGAGCGAGGATTATCTTAACTATACCATCTGTCCCATTTTGAGAATGTACATATTAAAGCTGGAGCAGGAAGGCCTGGGAATGTGCCTATGACATACATGTAGCTAGCTATGCATACCACTTGTCTCTGCATTGTTATTAGCAATGTTCAGACAAAGAGGTACTTGTTAGTTTACATGCTTTCTAAGATTTTACATTTCCATACTTCTCTGGATGTTTGTTTGTGTGTCCCACACAGTGCACAAAGATGGTAACTAAGTGACTCAACTGAGTACAAAATGATAGGCACAAGTTTAGCTGCATCAAGCTAACTTCTACATTACCTATTCTCTCAGTATTATTTTTTGGATGCCTACTGCTACAAAGTACTACGTTAGGCATACTTACAATAAGTATAGGTACCCACATCAAGGATTAATATTTCTATCAGTGTCCCTACTAGCCGAAAATGAAACATGTTGCCTCACTCCTAGAGAGATTGTTTTTCGTAGTAGCGGATAGTTGCAGCTACGCCATGTTCTGCTGTTCGCTTCCCTATCTCAGTTTTCTGTTCCGGTGTCAACTATATGGACTTCTTTTGGAGTTTGCTAGAGCTGAAGCATGCATCTCACCTCCCCATTGGCAGACGTGATGGAGGTCAATGGTACTGCTTTCGAGAGTGGACTCCAAGGATAAGGATTCAGCAGCTTCATATCAGTTGATTTGAAGTAGCGGTAGAGAGCCATATATATGCTTGAATCCGGTGCAAAGTTTTATATAATATAACGTTATTCTGGGGGAAACATTTCATGAGCTTAATTTCACTGTCTAAGATGAATCCACAGAAATCACAAAATTATGTGCCTCGAAAATGTGGTGCCATACAAGTACTTTGATCTATTGAGCCTATGAATTTCCAGTAGCTTCCACTACAGTCTTGCCTATAGTGGCATAGTAACACAATGATGTAACTTAGCGCACATGATAAGTATGGATCGATGCACAAACAAACAAACAAACAGACATAATTTATAAAAGCATTAAGCAATCATAGCACTAGTGAGGCACTTCACACCCTGACTAGTAAAACCATCATCGATCATATGCTAGTCACGATCTTAATTCATACACGTGATAAGTGCAGACACCAGCTGGGTGTGGTTTCTATAATTTCCAAGGCCAGCGACAGTATCTGAGCTAGACGGCCATCTATAACAGTGTTGTTTTAGTATAGCTTCACATAATTTAGTTGTAGTTTTAGTTAAATCTCTATTTTGAGTGTGAAATTTATAACTCACCAGGAACAGGTCTCTGAAAAAGTACTTTGCCCGAATATAAGAGTCACTGTCACCAGGCTCTCTCTTGTCTGCAAGGGAAAATGGCAGCATTCACTCAAGCTTCTAGTGGACACAAATAAGTAGCTAGCTGGTGTACAATAGACCTTTACTGATGGGAGGTAAAAGTGCAGTCCTGGTATATGGCTGGGAGCACAAAAAATTACAAGCAAACAAGCATGTTCATAGTTTTCATACACATCAAAGCACAATCATGTTTTCTTCCTCACTTATTTATGTACCTCTCCATTACATCATACTGGTAATTAGTGCTAGTGGCAGAAGGTCTATTGCTGAGTAGGGACTCATGTACAATGGCAACTGCTACTCTCCATTTAGTACACATTTCCCCCCTCCCCATGACATCAAACTAGTAAAAGGTCTATAGCAATACTGTACCCAAACTATTTGAGTAACTGCAGAGACTAGTGTACAATGGCTTATTATAACTGTTGCAAAAGGTGATGCAGGCCTAGCCTTCCCAGTGACTACTACAATACAGCTGGACCAACCAAAGCCGTCCTGGGGTGGTCGGTAGGAGGAGAACTCAGGGAAGTAGTCCGCCACATTCTGGCCATAGACTTCCACCTTCTCTTTGAGGATGTCCTGATTGTTCAGGAGGAGAATGATGGACACTGTTCGCAGCCATCGATTGTTCCAGATGCTCTCAAAAAGCTCCAGAGACTCTCGTAGTCGGTTCTGAATGACCACAGAGAAAAAAGTAAAATTTAAAAAAAACAATCAAAGCTCATTGATCTTCAATTCAACTATTTTCATATATCAATTTAACACCATGCAGTAAGCAAATTATAACTTGGTGAAGAGACAGTGATGAGTCTTACAGTCTTGCCATCCTCTCTGATGACCATGTCAAAGCTGCTACAATCAACAACAAAGATTATGGCTGTCACATCTGCAAATGGAGAAAGAAAAGTGCTCATAAGGTCACAGCTAATAGCTACTGTAGAAGTCTAAGGATCCTTCTGATCATTCCTTGTGACTGTCCACTAGTACAAGCCCATGGGGTCTTAGAATACAGAAAGGGGTGTGTCCACGTCAGGGAACCCAGCATGTGGGAACGTGTCTCTGATTCCATACATCTTCTGTACTCACAGAGGTTATTGCACTGTGAACCTGATATGTCATAATAAGTACACATGTACACGCTTAAATAGAATTGTACACTAATCTAGGACCTGCATGGGTACATGATCTTTGGTTTTAAGCAATTTGACAGCCAAAATTCTGCTCTCTCTAATAGTATGGAGCTAATAAGCACTCCACTTTGAATGTATGACATCTACACTGACCATTAAAACACTGTATCCATTTTCTCCTCTCGATCCTCTTCCCAAAAACTTCATACATACTGCAAGGAAGAGGAGCAGGCAATGTGACAAGAGATGATAGAGGTAGGGTGAGGGTACAGGTATATGGCCCAAGTAGTGTCATGGGATGTATGGGGGATTGGGATCAGATGTTTGGGGTGGGAGTTTAGGATGTGTGTGTAGCTTAAACTGAGTTCACTTACTTATCACACAAATAATAAAATTGATCACTTACTGAAAATGCAATCTATCCACCACAATTCTTATCTCAAAGATCCCTGATGTTACTTGGCACCACAGGAAGTCCTTCAAAAGGAGAAAGTCGGTGAGTTACTGTATTTTGTGTCTTCAACTTGTGAACACAGCAGGCTACATTTAGATGCTTTCCAGAAGGCACTAAGCATGTATTCCTAGAGTGGACAGACACACTCAGACATGCTTATCATATTACACACATAAACAACACACACATGCACACATGTGCACACATACATACTCACAGACTGGTAAATGCACATGCACATAAGAGGACAATGGGAAGTTCCCACAGAATATACCGCTACAAGGTCAGCGTGTGTGTATATGTGCTTTACCTGGTCTGATGGCATGTAGCCAGGAGTTGCGATCTCTTTTAGCTTGTCCTCATCCATAAAACTGTGCAAGAAAGTATTAGCAGGACCATAAACATGGTTAGTTCACAAATGAACACACAGAATGTCAAAGTCAGTCAGTAACAATGCACCAATAACTGGAGAGAAAAGGAGACTTATGAACACCAGTAGAGCATTCAAAACGTGTTTTAGATACGATAGGGGAGGGAGGGAGGGAGGGGAAATGACAATAGCTGGCAGAGTGATGTTGTGAGGTTTCAAGTTGAATTACAAACTACAAATAACTGGATAAACATGGATTTCTCCCTTACTCTCTCATTCACCATGGGGGAAAAAACCCTTGTTATAGGGTTTCATTTAGGGTGACGGGGGGCCTCCTTGGAAACTTTGTGCCGCCCTTTGGGATTTCAACCCTTCATAACTGATATGCTGCTCATGCTGCTCATATGTGCACCCCACAAAATGTCTTACAATCTGCTTTTGGCCCCACTCGGGGATTTTCATAAATAGAACACTGATTGAGAGATTAAAGGAATTCTGAAAAAAATTGGAGCCCAGCTGGTGATTGAACTCACAACCTTCTGATTAATAGTCAGATGCTCTGATCCACTGAGTTACTGAGCAGATGAGGAGTAGGCAAGCTTTATAGCTACTAAACCTGCTAGCAACACTTGCCAGTGCGACCAAGCCAATTCCAACTGTAATTACTCTCTCAAAGATATTATTTATCACCCATAAACATGATTAACGTGCTATACTCAATCTCTGTATGTGTCAGAAGTATGCTTATTCTATCCTGATGATTTTGAATATGTGGCTGCTTAGTTCTGCAGTTCTGTGCTTATTACAGCGGAAGACTGGTAAATTACTAAGTCTGGGAGTAGCATGCTTGAACAGCATCTTGAGAGAGCAACGACAGTTAGAATTGGCTATAGGTCCTACTGCTCCTCCACTCAGTAGCTCAGTGGGTAAGAGCATCTGACTAGCATTCCAGGTTCAATCCCCGGCTGGGCCCTGGGTTTCTTTACTCTCTATACATTTATTGATGATTTCACATATAATATGGCAGGTATTCAGATACTATACAGTACCAGGAGCCCATAACCCAAAGAGAAGGAGCGTTAAACTTGTGTATGTATGCTGATTCCACCTTTTGTCAAAGAGCACTTGCCCAAAACTCCTTATATGGTAAGTGCTATGTAAGCGCTATAATTTACTTAGCACTAGTCTAGTAGTAAACCAGCCATGCACAACTGCTAGGCATTCCATATATGGAGTTTTCTTGTAGGTGCCATTTGACAACAGGTGGAATCACTAGTTCAACGTTCCTTCCGTTTGGGTTATGGACTCCTGACAGTACTAAGGAGTACCATTCAGGCACTGTCTCTATTCAGAGATTCCACACAACAATCACATTTCAGGAATCTGTGACATTGTATTTTTGTGGTACTCTAGTTATTTATACCCCTAATATACAGTGAATATTGAAATGCACCACCCTCGAATTCACAAAGATGACTGCTGTTATGATGCAGAGCTTTTGGGCATGTTGATGCAAGAGATTTGCTAGTTCTGGGGTTATTTCTAATTGTTTTGCAGCATCACAATGTCCATTGTGGCCTATTTGTGAGTTAGAGACCTTACTTTGCTTTGTGGTACTCTAGATACTGCTCTTCTCTTAAATGCTCATCCTATGCCTTGGCCAGAAAACTCAGTGCAGTGTAATTGTGGCTATGGTGATGATGCAGTATTAACAAACAGCCCCTGCCAATCTACATGTATGTTTGTGTGTGTGAGTAAAAGTGGCACTTTAGTTATTGAAAAGAAAGAAGCTCTTTTTGCTTTGCTATAACTCACAGCATGAAAGAAGCTTTTACTGCAGTATTAGGAACTACTGCTCCACAAAGTGGGTATGGCACTACGGATTTGTATGTTTAAACTTTCACTGTTCTAACACTAGGGTGCCCTGCACATATAGAAAACCAACTTACTGTGCAGCATTGTCCATTAATTGGAACTCGTTGGACCTCTGGAAGCAGGCAATCACTCCGTCGTCCTTCCATAGCTCGTTGCAAATCTCAAAGAATTCCTGCAATGGGTAAACCCAGAGTCTCCATAAAGGCAGGAAGGAAAATTGGCAAAATCCTCGTAAATGCGCTCATGAATAACTAATGCACAATCAGTGGGGTCACATGATCTATGTAGAGTTAATTAGATTCATACTACTATTTACATTTTCCCATGGCAGCAACCGGAATCAACAGCGAGGTTGTGTCACTTTGATGTAGAAAGCGTCACTTTCAAGGGCAAATTCGGCGCTTTGATGTGGCCAAGCGGTACTTTGATGTTGCCTTTCAACGCTGTTTTTTTTCTTCTTTTTTGCTAAGATCCCGTTTAGGCCACGTATGGTGCTGAGTAGGCTATTTGTGAGTAAAATCCAGCCTGAAGTCTGTACTAGTGTTTGTGAATGCACCTGAAAGGCTAGCAGGCAGCTTGCCAGACAGATGGTCATCCAGTCTTTTCTAGTCAGTTGTCTTTAGGAAAGTGACCTTTCTATCTCGTAGACTCCGCCCCTTTTCACGGCTAGCTGGCGTTTGTGTGGTCCTGCGGTGAGTTGTAGCTAGGCTGTGTGCGTGTGTGACATAGTAACCAAGGGGTTAGGGGAGAAAAGCCTAAATGGTTTTATTGTGAGTAGGCTGACTGTCGTAACCCTGGGGTGAATCTACTCCAGCAGGCGTGGGTTGTGGCGATATTTGATTGGCAAGTCTGGATTGTGAAATTGTGAATTTGTGAATAGCCATGCAGATTTAGCTGTAAACCTGGATTTCAAGTGTTCCTATGAAAAAGCATGCGCAAGGTTTTGGCCTGTCCTGTGTAGGTTGTGTGTAGGTAACGAAGAGGGGTCAGACTGTGCGGGGAGTGCAATATTTGGAATTCTAGCAATGGAGGTTTTTTTGCGAATATTAAGCAGAGGGGGTAATTAGATGCTTACTTATTGCCATGTGGGTGTAGGCTAGGATGTTGCCAACATAGCCATCAACTTGGTTCGGAGATGCGACTTCAATCCTACTCAGACCCCCTTCCTACCTAAAATTTTGTTATATGCTAATTGTATAATTTTATTGCTGAAAATTTAACCCCAATAGGGACATTTGTGATTTAAATTTTTTGCATATCCAGCTAGTGCATGCCCTAGGACCATAGCGCTCCTCAAAATTTTGCGGGAAGAAAATTTTGCAATCAAGAACAACCCATGAATACAGCAAAAATTAGAACCTCGTGAAAGAAATTAATTATTCAACTAGCCACAAATGTTGAGTATGTTGAGTAGGGTAGTAGATATTTAACGTTATGCTAGGCTAGCTAGTATACAGCAATAACTGAGTGCACAGAACTCAAAATAACATTCACCAATACAATCTTCCGTAGACATTATCCTCCAAAATAGCGACTGCAATACAGATGTGTACGAAAGACACTTTGAAATTTATGCAGAAATGACATAACTGCAACGTGTCTATAGTTTATGGTGCATGCCATGAATCCTGGATATATCAGTTGGAGGAGATGGATAGGTAAGCCCTTAATAAGTTGAGATTAGCAATAGTAGTTGTAGGCCAGAGCAAGGCTGTGATGCATCAGGTTTACCAAAACGTTTCCAGCAAGATTCTACCACATGTCATACAAGCTAACATTGAAATCCATTTTTGAGAGGAGAATTTCTGGACAGACATTCCTTAAAACAGAAATTGGTGTGGTCATATAATTTCTCACTGGATAAGGAGAATCTGCTCACCGGTGGATAGTCGAAGTCTAGTTTGGTGGCGTGCTCCAGCAAGTAGTCATATCTCTCCTTGTTCTTGGGGTTGGCAAATTCTACTGGGGGGTCAATCTGGCTCATGGCCTGTGTCACTGTCTATAAGTGTGTGTGTGTGTTTGCACACATGTACAGTGTAACTGTCCTAATAGACTGGCCGCTGCTGACATACAGGTATAATGGACCCAGCATCTGATGTTATACTTTTCGAGATAGAGCTGTTCCTCTTACAAGTAACTAACATGGTCTATATCAAAATAAGACGTAATCTACTGTCCAATTATGGAGAGAGTGACCCTGGTCCACATTCCGCAACACCCCTCAGTATTTGAGGCACTATATATAGCCTTACAAAGTCAGACACAGCTATGATTGGATAATTGTATGCATTGTCAGACTTATTTTCCTGTTTCTTCTCTGAAGCAGCTGGCAGTGAGATTTCTGCTGTATTGGGAAATGCCATGAACCTACAGCTGCACACCAACTTTTTGTCATTATAGCTGCTTCAAAGCAAAGCAACAGAGGAATACCACGTTGTACACTTTCACTCAAAGTGCGAAGGGTCTGTATGGTATCAATCAAAGCTCCTGCCCACTTCCTGTTATATATGTGTTCGACACTAGCGTGTCTGAATATACATGGTGTCCGATCATCAGTTACTTACTCTACACATGCACTGCTTCCCTGAAGATGTTCAAACACGATGCATCAAATCCCAGCTAGTGGAGATAATGGTTCATTAGCTAACTCACCAGTATAATATCCTTAACGTTAGTTCTGATGTCCTTTACAATCTTTTTCTTTTCCCTGCAGTAACAAGCAGTACACATCATGGGACAAGATGTATACATGCATATGAATGAATAGAACAAGGTACTACTACGCTACTCATATGGTATCGCTTTGGGCAACAAAGGTATTCAGTGTTAAGTCGTTATGGGAGTAGGGTAAATGAATTAAGCAACTATGACAGATACAGGGGTCAACTTACGCATCTGAAACCCCATCTTTGTGCAAGATCTTCATCTGTCTGATTATTGTGGTCTTCCCAGAGTCACTAGTACCTGCAGAGAAAGAAAAGAAGATGAACGGTGTCAGACTAGGCCACTTCATTTATGTGATCAAGCCAATTAAGTTTTTTACTCAGAAAGGCAAGTTGCTTTGTTGTACTGTACAGTTTGCAGGCGCAAAAGGCTGAGGCAGGTCGAGCTATAGCTCAGTTGTGTGTTGCCTAGAAAGTGATGTAACTGGCATAAGCGTAGGAACCTGATTGTGATTGGGGCACGGATAAAGCCTAACTAGGGGGGTCTGGGGGCATGCCCCCTTTCACCCACCCAGAAAGTTTTGAAATTTCAATGCTCTGAGGCTGTTTCTAATGACTTCTGATACCCTAACCAGGAATAGTATATGGGAGCCATGATCCAGTATTAAACAAAAGTTTTCCACCTCCAGTCAAGTGGCTCATTTAAAGTTCCAAAAAATTGATTGTATTCCTTTAGGCACAGTTTATTTGACCTGAGAAGGTATGAGAAAGCCTGTACATTACATTATATTACATTAATTACATTATTTTAAAAGTTTTTTTCCTCTCACTTGGCACTATAATTACTAAGATGCCGGTACTATTCATACTCCGACTGGCCACAGTCAAATACCAGAATCACCTAACATCTTAGCTGGAGCATACATGCAATACTGAGATACTGATATTAACACACAGTGAACAGTACCTAATACAAGAATCCGATGTGTATCCTTGTAAACGACTTTGTCTCTCATCAGTTGTGCATCAATTATCTCGCTCTGTCTCTTCTGCTCCTGGAGAGCTCTGTATTCTGCCCCGAAACAGCACATCTCGATATGTCAACTCTCTCACACACTGCACACTGGACAATCCGGTCCCTTAGCTATGGGTTTATTCTAAAAACAGAGAGCCAAGTTATGGTTTCAGCTTCAGGAACTTATAAACAAACTGTTTGGGTTTTAGTTACCATGCATATAGTGCATACAGACTCACTCCCCTATCACAACCTCGCCCACCGGGTTACCTTGGTGCTTGCAGCATTTTATCACACGTAGCTCAGAGATAACTATTAAGGCCAGTAGCTGGTTCAAGGTCAGGTACTCACAGCTATCTTAATTTAATTCATCTCCCTGCATATTAGCCCAGTCTTCATTCTTGCTCCTCTTCCTTGCCTAAAATTCTGCCACATACACTGCAAAAACAAAAGGATTGGTTTAACCCAGCTTGGGTTACCTGAGTTACAGCAGCAATATGAAAGAATGTGCGTACAAGATCAATGACCACTATAGGTAGTAAACAATTAAGCTAAGTCACGTATGACAGCTAGGTGGCTAGAATTGAGGAATGCTAGAAGTGCTGCACTTGTGATGTTTCTTAATTGCAGGAGCAATAGAAATGTTATAAGTGCTGCTTCACTTCTAACATTTCTATAGTTCCTTAATTGTTATATGTGACTTAGCTTAATTGTGTACCTTCTGTCTGAAATTGGAGACCTGCAGTGGATAAGAAATGTAATTACCTGCTTGTATGCACGTTGTTGTGCAACTCAGATAGCCCTAGCTGGGTTACATCAACCCTTTTGTTTTTGCCATGCACCAGTATTGTTCAATGTAGGATAGATGATACAAATACCACACTACACTAGGAGCAAATGTACAATTAATGCATACCAAGGTGTTGCATACATGTAGTTATCTAAATCTAGGGTATTCAAGTTGCTGGGCTATAGCTCACAATAATAGATACAGTGTAGACGGCCACATTCTGGCAGTTGTTCCCTGCCCCAAGTATTACTGTACAGCGGGTTATTTTCCTGGGTGGAAATTTCGTCAAAGCCTTGAGAGGTCGTTTGAAATAATTTTCATGATTCTAAATTTCGTGATGATTCAATCACGGATATGTGATGACGTAATCCAATTAATAGTGCATGTGTTGTGTTCAATTATCGCATGACAGAAAGATGAAGCTGGCAAGTAAGTACTTAACTACATATTTTTTACCAAATAGACGGTGAAATTCAAAACACAGCAGCCACAATCATGTATAGTAGTAACATACGTATTGGGGATGAATATGTCATTCAAGTGCCCCTTGGAGTACCCAAGGGACTTCCGGTGTTTTTATAACACAATTAGGAAGTGAGGGTCATGCCCTTGGGGCCAAACCACAAAGGGACAAGGCAACCATGTGCACTGAGTAGCCATAGCCATTAGTGCAGTATGAAAGGCCCAATGCCCCCCATTCCTCAACAACCCGGCCTGACCACCCGGCCAGAGTAAGAAACGTGTATCAACATGCTAGGAATGTTTGTGATATGGCTATTTCTTCACCCCCCATCCAGATGGCCAAGCCAGGCTAGGCCAGACATAGCCCCATCCCCCTATCGCGTGGCCACGACACGAGTCCGAAGACTCAAGTTCAACTGGGACGTCTGGTTGAGGAGCCAGGGGCTAGGTCCAGCCACTCTAAATGACGAAGCTGCCACCCCGACCCCGTACCTTCTCCAAACTCTCGCATTGGGCACTCCAGGAAGATCAGTCATCAATGTTAACTGTGTTACTGACATTCACCACATCTAAAACCATTATAGTAGTCACATGCTCCCTCACTGGCTTCACCAGCTCAATGCACTCCTGATTCGCCTAGCAAGGCATAACAATATGACCAAGGCAGTCTGATATCATATTAAAACACTTTCCTACTACAATGGCAGCGTAAATAACAGGCCTTCTTGTGTTCATACATGTATACTCATGGCACTACGAAATACCACAGTGACAATCCAACTATCCATCTAAAATCAAATGATAATAATATTATATCAACTCCACACTTATAGGCATTCTATTTATACTCCAGCTGGCCACAAATGAATACCAGAGTCACCTAACATCTGAGATGGAGCATTATACAATGTGTGATTGAGTTAATACAGGCACATGCAATAACTGATATGATACTATGTGGCTTCTACACGACAGACGTTACACAAAAAGTATTAATAAGTACCTCTACACATACTGAGATACTGATATTAACACACAGTGAACATTACCTAATAGAAGAAACCGATGTGTAGCCTTGTAAACATCTCTGTCTCTCATCAGTTGTGCATCAATTATCTCGCTCTGTCTCTTCTGCTCCTGGAGAGCTCTGTATTCTGCCCCGAAACAGCACATCTCAATATGTCAACTCTCTGACACACTGCTCACTGGAAAGCATCTTACAGACACTTCAAGGTTTAAATTCTGAAACAGAGAGCCAAGTTATGTGTTCAGCTTCAGGAATTGTTGGGGTTCTAGTTACCAATTAATTAATGCACCAGGAATTTACTGGTAGGCAGTGAGGTATGCAGACTCATTTCCCTATCACAACCACGTACATCACATCTAACTAATCCTGATTATAACAATCCACTTGGCCGGTATATAATTATAACACTCCATTGCCAACTCAGCAATCAATGCGCTATTAGTAGTCTCGTTCCCAGTCGTTCCCACCCCACTCGCAGCTGTGGAGAAAAAGTGAACCTAATCCTAATCTAAATCTGCCTCACTTTTCCTCCACGGCTGCGAGATAAAAGCTGGGCGGGAAGGACTGGGAACGAGGCTGGTAGGTATACGCATGTGCAGACGAGGCCTTGTGCAGAGGTGTGACGTATGATACATCTAGACTAGGTCTAGCCCAACTATGCTCGATTTCCTGTGGAAAAAATGCTGGCATACCATAATAGGGCAAAGGTTGAGCATAATTCATTAATGTCTACTGCAGAATTTCCAAAGCGGCTTCACTACAGTGGTTGGTTGAAGCTCTAGAGAAATCCTGTGCTATCCCTTTCCATTACAAAATTTACTTATTGTGCTTGAGCATTATAATAATATGTAGAAGTAAGTCCACTGTGCATAACAGGATGCAATACAGCTGTAGTAAATACTAACTATGCAGCTGTAGCTACAATTGTGCATGAAAATATAAACAAACAATGTGAGTGAATATAGAACTAAATGTCATGACAGTTTCATTGGCATGCATGTGAATTCAGAACTGGTATATTATGTCAATGATCAGTGTCACTAGATTCCGAGTGCATCCATCTTAAATCTAGAAGAGTATAATAAAGAATAGGCTATAAAACAGGGGCACAAGTGCAAAGTCACAACTCCTAAAATTTCAAGGTTAGAATTTAGTTACCAGTCTTATTTTGCCAATACAATACAATGGTTATTGTTTGCATGGTACATCTATGCAGTAGATTTATTATCATAATTATACATAGCTAGTACACAACTTTGTTGTGTGGATAGTGCATGGTCACTGCCATAATAGTCCTCAATTTATACTTGCAGCTAATCTTTAGTGCCCATTGGTACCACAAACTGAGTGGCACATGCAAAAGTTAGAGAAATACGGCCGTCTTAACTTTCAATCTGTCCTGGCCCACGCATAATTAAGTAAGTTAAATCACATTAGTAAAAATACCAGGCTCTCGCCCATTTTACACAATTTCCAAGGGCCTGGTGGTGAGGCTATACTACACATCACTATAATAAAAGCCACTTTGATCTCGGCAGATAAATCTTGATCTGCAACCTCGACTGAGCTAGCATGTAATATAATTTACATGACAATGTGATTCATCACGCTTCCAAGGGGGGGCATGCAATCAAGGATACATAGATACCATACACTGTATTACATTGTGCTAATACTTCCTTATAAACCAATGATTCTTTACTTACTAGTTATTCTGGTTGGGCCAAGCCAAGAGAGCAGCAGCAGTATAATCGATAGATTTAATGGAAGCCTCTAGATCCCGTGGAGATCGTTGAGCAATAGCGACAGAACTTGAAGCAAAGTTATCATCAACAGATTGTTGCCGACTGCTTACAACAGATGAGGATCTGGTCATCAGATCTGGGCAGAAGTCCTATAAATTGAAAATACAGAGTGATTAAATAATATAATATACTCATGTTGCTGTCGTAGCGCTTACGCCATTGACCATGCACTCACAAATGCAGTTTGAACTTGTAAGACCTCCAGTCAGAGGACAAGAGCAAGAGCAACCAGAGATTACACCATCCTGATTGTCAGATAATTTAATCTTTCTATTATCCCAGATTAATGATACAAGCACTCAACTAGGCTTTCAGATCATACCTGTCCCAATTCAGACACCCTAAATTAAACTTGTTCTATTAAAATTATCAAGTGTACTAAAGTCCTCAAAACTCTCCCGACCCCCCTTGCAATACAAGGCATAGGAACTCATTCTGTTGCTCTCTTTCTGCACTGTAACAAGGGGAGAGCCTATAGCTAGGGATGAAGCTACATGTAAACAGTCACAAGCACTGGCTTAACAAGGGAAGCTAACTGCACCATCCATTGAGTACACTTGGATCATTGGAGTTTTTGCATAAATGAGTGAGAATTATAGTATCCGCAACTACTACTTACCAGTGGATTTGTTCCAGCAAATATGCTGTAGTGATTTAGACTGCAGCGCAAGTCAGCATAAGTCCTTTTGTCAGTATCAGTGCTTGACCATGAGCTAAGGACTTTCTGGCATTTGTCTGCTTCCATTCGGTAAGCACCTGCTTCAATTCTTGTAATCACTATTTCTGAATTTTCGAGAAGAATATTTGCAAGTATTCTCCAATGTGCCTTTAGTGCTGTTGAGATTATCTCAATGCTGTCTTGTGACACAGCTTCATTTTCACATGAAGGATCAAAGAGTGTTTGTAAAAGCTCCACTCCAAAGGACTGGTAGGGCTCGAAATGCAGTAGTTTGCTGAGTGTTATAAAGGGATAGCCTTCTACGTGTACCAAAGCTGGATCATCAATTGCAATAAATTCTTTCTTGATTGCTATGGATCGGGCAACCACATTCATAGGAATCTCCGAGACCATTGGAAAAGGATACTTTTGGAGGCAGTGGGGATGAACGAGGTATTCCTTTGGTGATATTTCTGGACACACCTTCTTCCTGATGCTTCGAATCTGCTCAATTACTGAGGACCGCAACTTAAGGCATTTTGTCTCCATTCTCTGGCGGCAATTCATCATGACGGTCACTTTGCTATTCTGTTCAGTGACTTCAACAATGGTTTCAATTCCATCTGCATCCAGCCAGTGAATGCCATTCTTCCATAGCCTGCAGCCAGCTCGAGGTGTTTGCTCTTGAGAATCTGGCTGCAGGATCATTGCAAACCGACATGCCAGACTGGTGAGAAGGAGCTGGAGGAATCGAGGGGTGAAGAAGTGGAATGTTTCGATGCATTTAAGAATCCATGCAAAGGCATAACATTCTCTTCCAGGCATCCATAAATTTGTGGGGCGATCTTCACTGACCAATGTGGGGAAAAAGAAATATCTTTCTTCTTGGGGAAGGGAAGTGGAACCTACAACAAGCTTTAATACTTCAGGATCGACTTCACTACAAAGTGCCATTTTCAGCATGTAACGAATGGCCATATCTGGGTGAAATTCCCTCTCTAGCCTCCTCAGAGCAGCTTCAAGCTGTGACAGAGTAACTATTCCCATCTTGTTGGGTACTTTGATGTGCTTCATAAAGCCGTGAACTTTGGAAAGAACATCCTCTTTGTTAAAGATGATCCAGCTTTCCTCTGGTCTTTCCTCGTATTTTAGAAACATGAGATGTCCACTTGTGTTCAAACTCTCACATGCTCGAAACAGAATGAGAGGATGTTTGAGGGGCTCTACCTCAGACACACCACTTTTATATACTTGAGAATACAGCTCATCAAATGTATATGCTCTGACTTTTGAAAGGCGTCTGGTTATGAATGAGTTGAGGCGGCAGGCAACATTGTAGTCAAACTCTGTTTGCAGTCGCATAGACTTGCAGCTTTGCTCTAGGAGTTGTCTCAAATTGAACATGCCTGGGGATGAAGATCTTCTGCAGTCAAGAATTGCTGGCCCAACCACTTTCAAAGCCTGAAATGGAGATGGTAACTCTACAATCTCTGATAGGAAGGCAGTTTTAGATTCAAGTTCCTGGTTGGTCAATGCGTCAGGATGACTGCCTACAATAATAACATCAGCATGACAGCCAGCAGCAGAAACTGCATTGGCAATTAATGCATGCCAATATGCAATCTCCTTCTTGATTTCATCTGAAGACTTTCTCAAATCCACTGCCATGAGGACTACTGGCTGGGACGTGCTTTCAAACACCATTTCATGGCCAGCATGGTACTCTTCGTGGCCTGCTAAATCATAGAGAGTGACTTCTCCAAATATGCTGCTGGTAAATTCCTTTGGGATAATGCCAGCTGTCTTGGGAGCAACGCCTCTCACACCAAAATATTTTCCGATGTACTGGGAGGTTTCACTTTGCAGAGCTTTGATCAGGGTATTTTTCCAGCTCCAGAGTTGCCTACTGCATAGATATTAACCCGAGGCGAGACAGGGGTAACTGAACCAGCTGCTAGTTGAAAAAGGGGTATTTTCCCAAGCATAACATTGATGACATCACAAGGGATGCTGGTTATGCTATGCGGTGCTCCTTTACTGATGAGGTAAAGCACAGCATCCACTTCAAGAGCATCTTGAGCCATGTCCAGGGGAGTTTTACCTTGTTTATTGGTGGGTGCAATATTACAGCGTTTGTTTGCAACAAGAAATTTTATTACGTCCATTGATCCATTTGCAGAGGCTATATGTAGCGGAGTGATATTTTCCTCATCTTGACAAGAAGGGTGTACTTGCATTTCATCAGTTAGATACTTGACGACATCAAGGTGGTCATTCTGACTAGCATCATGCAGTGGTGTTCTACCCTTCCATCCTCTGCACATTGGGCTATACTGCTTCTCACTGAGGAAGAATTTGAGCACTTCCAGGTGACCACCAAGGGCAGCAGCATTAAGTGGAGTATTATTACTCTTATTTCTGCATTTAGGGTCACACTGCTTTACCTCAGTAAGGAATCTCACCACAGCTATATGCCCACGCTGAGAAGCCAGAAGAAGTGGTGTGTCACCATCCTCATCCTGGCATGAAGGATCTGCTTGCTGTTCATCAGTGAGGTACTTAACTACATCCAGGTGGCCATAAACACTAGCTACATGAAGAGGTGTTACACCAGAGCTGCCTGCGCTGAATGGATTACATTGCTTCTCACTAACTAAAATCTTGACTATGTCCAAACAACCTGCAGCAGCAGCAAAGTGCAGTGGCATATTTTGTGTTTTGTCTCCGTAATTTGGATCACACTGTGTTTGCTCAGTAAGAAACCTTACTAATGATATTTTTCCATTTAAGCAAGCTAGATGCAGTGGTGTAATAGCATTCTCATCTGAACATGAAGGATCTGCTTGCTGTTCATTAACCAGGTACTTGACCACATCGAGATGGCCTTCTTGACTAGCATGATGAAGTGCTGTTCTATTACGCTGACCTGTACAATTTGGGTCACAGTGCTTCTCATTAACAAAAAATTTGACTACATCCAAACGCCCTCCAGCTGCTGCAAAGTGAAGCGGCATATTTTGTGCTTTATCCCTGCACATTGGGTCACACCCTTTCTCGTCAGTGAGAAATCTCACAATCGGTATGTGACCGTTTAGGGAAGCTATGTGAAGGGGAGTGATGTCATTTTCATCAAGACATGAAGGATTACATTTTTGTTCCTCAGTTAGGTATTTGACCATTTCCAAGTGACCCTTCTGGCTAGCATCATGCAGAGGTGTTCGCTCCCAATGGCCTTTGGCCATTGGGTCACATTTCTTCTCAGTAATGAAGAATTTAAGCACATTCAAATGGCCTCCAAATGCAGCGTAGTGAAGAGAAGTGTTTCCAAAGTGTGTTTGGCAGAGCGGGTCGCAATCTTTTTCCTCGGTAAGGAATTGCACTATTTCCAAGTGCCCGTTGCCAGAAGCCAGATGAAGTGGAGTGAGCATGAGAGCACTCTTACTATTACAAGAAGGATCTACCTGCTTTCTATTGATGAGATATTCAACAATTTTGAGTTGGCCCATCTCAGCAGCATTATGAAGTGGTGTTAACCCAATTTCATCCTCTACTGAAGGATCACACCGACACTCATTTATTAGGTATTCAATAACATTCAAATGGCCTTCTCGACAGGCAGCATGAAGTGGCATGTTTCCCTTGGGGCACACAAACTTACCAATTTCCATGAGTTTTGTTGTTTTGCTGCTGGGATCACATTGTTTTTCAGTGAAGAGGTATCTTACCACATCTAGATGACCATTCTCTGCAGCATAGTACAGGGGTGTCCTACCGTGTTCATCCTTTGGTGAACAGTTGCATTGTTTGTCACTAGCTGTTTCACTGCCGCTAACGCTATCAGTATTTGATCCTTCAGCTAATACTTTAACGACACTTAGGTGGCCATGCTTTGCTGCAAGATGCAAGGGGGCGAGGCCACTTTCACTACAAAGGTCAGGGCTGTAGTTGTACTCCCCAATGAGGAATGCAGTGACTTTGGGTCTTCCATGCTGGCATGCATAATGGAGCGGTGTAAGTTTGTCCGGCCCTACCGTGATTTGCTGATCTCTGGAAATAGTTTGGAAGACAGTCTGGAAGTCCCCAGACTCAAGAGCAGTAAGCAGCTTCTCACTATCCAAGACAGGCTGGGAAGAAGCATTAGGTAGGGGACTAGTAGGACACGAGGATGAGGATTGTTGGCTGGTCATGACAAGCACCAGCTAGACTGAGTACTAGTAGCAAAGACGATAAATAGACTGATGGCTATTTCCGTCTGAAGAATGGTCTAATTCAATCAGATTATGCTCGTAGTTGAGCTGACATGCAGACAGTCATCTGGGAAGTAAGTAGTGTTTAGAAATGTTAACTCTTGCAAAAGTTAACTGTTTAACTTTCTATGGTGTTTCTTCTTAAGAGATGCAGATAGCTTACTCTGTAGCTAGAACTGTAGTCACGAAGTTCTCTGTACGCACCTCACCAGGTGTCCATTATAGATATTTCAGTAACTGAGACTTTGCTTATAATAATAGTTTATTTAGTGACAATAGTATATACACAGTATATAGACTACATGACCTTTGTATTTGTGCACTGATCAGCTAGGCGATAATATACGGTCAAAGTTGAACATTCAATAGCTAGTTCAAAATTTTCTGTATACATGTATCGATGCTATTATAGTGGGGGTCTGGTTCAGTTTATGTTGATGAATCTGGCATTAGTAAATATAGCTAGACTCTGAAAGCCACTAAATCCTGTTCACGTAAAACTGTAACTTTTGTGGTGACAAGTTCCAAGAACTTTATACATTTGGCGGTTGCAATTGGTATTGAAATGTCTCTTACGATACAGAAAAAGTACTATAGTGATTATAGCAACTTCGTTCTCAGAATCAGATAGCTGAATTAAAGGTGCTTGTATGAAGACAAAAATCGTAGACTATTGCTGTGGTAAAAGTGTCCACTGTTTTGTCAGCTGCAAGTCAAGCCTGCATATTAGATGCGCCCTTCACCTAACTACAAGGACAAGGTCAGTCCTAGCAATAATCCACTGTATGGTGACTTTCACGCCAAATTAAAGTACAATGATGTGTCAGCTGTCTCAGTATATAGTACACCGTATGGTAGCTACTGCAAACAGGCCGAGTTACTGGCAGTAGCTAATAAATGAATGCCCTTTGTACTCGCTATTCTCTGGGACATACAGCATACATAGAGCTTACGCTCGCTCATGGATGATATTCAACTCACTAGCTCCCGGCTGGCTGGCTGTCTTCGTACTAGTCTGTCACGACTCACGGTCGTCGTCGAAGGAGGTGGGGCAGGAACGATATATATAAGACAGTTTTCTTCCAGTTATACCGGTCCCCAAAGTTTTTGTATAGCAGTCTGTTCAATAGCAGTCGAAGTCTTTGAGTTCAGGGGGCGAAACCGTACATATTACGTCCAGTCCCAGCGGCCGGGGGCACATATATATACTTCAGAAGGCGTAGATACAATTCGCAGTGCGCCGGCTGTGCATGTAAGACGTTCGCCCAATTTTTCTCCACTGTTGCGAGATGCACTACCTGCGAACTGGTAAGAGGACCGGCAGGAAATGCATACGGTTAGGGTTACAGGTTAGGGGTGGGGCCAGGTGTCTACACGTACGTACGTACAGGTACCTAGGTGTACCTAGTACCTTTTTATGTCGCGGCCATTACGCGCACGTGATAGGCGCGGCGCTATTATATAGTACCAGCAACTCACTGCAAATAGGAAAGTCTAGGCCCAATCCTACACACAAGAGTGTCAATTTTAGCAACAATCTGATTTTACAGTATAAATGATGTAGAGCCAAGGGCCTTGATAACAGCTCTACACTAACCTGTGCCACTGCAAAAGTTCAAGTAGAGGTGCTGACACAATTCATAAAGTAGGCTCGCGGGTCGGAACGGGTTTGTCCAGCGAGACTATATATTCATAAAGATGGTGGTGCAACTGTGGTGTTGGTAATTATTATGTGTGCAAGTTTCAGAAGGTATGTGCTGCAATTCAACTTCCCTAGACCATATAATGACATGCATGCAGGATCCCATCTTTAAGACTAGTGAACAGTATAGTCCTGATATTGCTGTTTGCTTGCATGGACCCTTCGGCAAGACCACCTGTTGGCATGTTGAATACATGTAGGTATATAGCAGATAACCGTGGATGAAAGCGGTTTGTATTGGGCCTGTGTTCGATGATGAATGAGAGTATATACGTTTAGCTGTAGACACCGATGATGACCTCTCTGGTTGAACTTTGCTATTGCACTGTCACTTGCAAAATTTATAACGGTTATGTTGATCATGCTGTGACTCAGCATTAGCATTGCTCTCAGTATATACAGCAAGCTGTGTTGATGGCAACTGCTCCGCTAGGAGAAATTGGTACCATCACATCACTGGAATCATCTGGTCATTTATCAACTAAAGCTAATGTAATGGGGGATTTGCATAAAGCTTATTAGAACACACCAAATTGTGAATCATTGCCCCTAGCAACTCAAATTTTTAGCAAGAGTATTTCAGTTTGGGGACCATAGCTGGATTCATTACTGAAATATATGAAGGACAGAAGTTTGAATGGTGGGGGTAAAATTAGCCCACCATTCATACATTTTGAATGGTGGGGATTAGCTTCCCACCATTCAAAGTGTATGGGAAATGCTCCAAATTCTGCCTTGAATATTTCAGCAACAAAACCAGCTATGGTCCCCAAACTTAGGTTTTCTTGAAATACTACTGTTGCTGGGGGAAAAAAGGATTGCTAGGGGCAACGCTTCTATTTTGGTGTGCTCTAATTAGCATTATGCAAGTCTCCCATTGCTGGCATAGAGTCAACAACAATGCCTACTACAGTGAATTCTTGCCACTATACTATTCAACTGCCACATACACACAATATATACTGCATTGTGCTAACTGGTGGTATAATACAATGTTAAGCCTATAATGTAGTTTCCAGCCAAATTGGTTCGTTTGTGCCTGCATGGGCCTGCTTCTAGACCCTCTGCATACATGTAGTATAGTATGCTGTACCTACATGTTTGCCCTACATAATAATGTTTGTAGCAGTGCACTAGTGCATGCAGTGTGATACATACTTGCACTGAAAGCCTCAGTGGGGGGGGGGAGAGTACACATACTGTTTGTCAATATGAATAGTACACTGCATTGCCTAGTTGGAGACTGGGAATGCAGGCTACATTTAGTGCACTATGAAAACAGGAGCATGGTACAGAAAATGCCAGGCACAGTGCGGTAGGATATAAGCCACTTTTTTGAAAAGAGCAGTCACGTGCAAAAATTGAAACAAATCATTAAAATGACTTGAAGAAAAACTTAAAAGCAGGGATACACAACAAACGGTAGGGTACAGGGAAGCACAAGGGACAAATGCTTCTACTAAGTATTTCCAAAAGGATTGCGATGCTTGAAAGAAATGTGGACAGAGTAATAACACAAGTGCAAGAGCTTTACTCCATAGAATGATGTCCTATGGAGGAGGTTTGTTTGCTGGCAACAGTCACACGGTACCTGCTTCGGAGTTGGGAGGTAGTCCTTCTAATAGTTGTTGCAGAGAGGAATCTGGGAAGGGGAGAAGGGGGGAGGAGGGAGGAGGATTAAAGGAAAAAACTGTCCTAATTAATGGGCTACTACTATAATAGGATAGTCCACTACAAGTAAGCGAGGGTTCATGAGCTCCTGATGTAACTTTGACCCACTACTGTCCTGCCTTATCGGAAACAGTAATCTGTTGATATTACAATACGGCGATAGTACTAGTACATGTATATTGACATTTAGAAGAAAGAAGACAGTGAAAATTATATCTCCCCCCCCCCCCCCCCCACATATGTACATACTCACCTGTATCACCACCAACACTGGAAAGAAGCTGTGCTGTTGAGAAGGGCACCAGAGCATTGCTTTGGAAGGTGCTCTCGTGGGAGACGTCAGCACCACTGTCGTTGGCTAGGGATTCCAGCAGACGCTATGTATGTCAGTTAGAGAGGAAAGAGAAGATAAACCAGTGAAGGTAGCCAGAGACAAAAGAAAGTGTACTGGGTATCATGGGTGCTGTGGTGATCATCTCAGAAACCCCCCGCCCGCCAAAAAAAAACAACAACCCAAAAACATACCCCTGCAACAGTTGTCCCATTAAGCACTTTGTGGAAGTAATGTATAATCTTTATTAGTAGAATAGTGCTTCAATTAGAATACAACAAACAGTTACGTAATACATGCACATGTGGCTTACAGCTGTATCAATAATGTCATACTCGGGTACAGGCATGTTCTCTGTGCTGATAAACTGCAGGGGTGAAGAAATTTTTTTCTCTCAAGCAATAGTAAATCTGTTGGTATATATAGCTAAATTAGAGGACCATAATTATATACCGTACTCTCGGGAGAATAGACCGGTTATTCTATTCGAAGATTGCGCATTTCTGCGGTACTGATTACGTGGGGTAATTATAATCATGGGGTAATTTACGACGAGGTTAAAAACACCGCAGCACAGACCGTATGGTACGTAGGTGCTGTGGCTGCCTTTTATACTACACGTACTACCACTACAGTTGTGGGTTTGGCACTAGGAAAGATATTCATTTCTAGATTGGCTCATTACAATGCCTTGACAGCACAGCTGGCAAGAAGCACTACAACTGCTGTGAAGGAGGCGCTACAGCTGCTAGAGCAACAACTAGCGTATGTCTTTGTTCCCTAAAGTCACGAAAAACATTTAAAAAAATGAACAGACATACATTGTACAGGGATGGAATCCCAAAAAGCAACCAAACAAGGTAGGAACGAACGACACCACAGTACCTTTACAGACTCCCATCCCTATATCTTTCCAACCAGGTCTTATGCTTGTTACATGGAATGACATTTGTACATCCTGTGGCAGTTTTTTGAAGCACTCTTGTATGATTACTAGGCAAATGCAGGACATTGTGGGGCGAGCCTGAGCGAGTGTCTGTGCATTATATTAGCAAATGGGCATTTCAAAGTGGAAGTAATACAGCAGTGATCGGATTGTATGACTAGCTAGATAGGGCTCATAGATACTGCAGTAACCACTCTAACAGTAGCATGGACACTATAGCTATTTTTACGAGACAGCCAATTGTGAGAAGTAATATGGGTGCTGTTATATTGTGCATTAACAAGTTCGTGTTTGAATATTGTAGACTTGATTTGTGCTGAGACCTTACGTTACACTGAGGGAGAGGAGCCTTGTATCATTCTGTGATCACTTCATTCACGTTTTCATGTTCTACTTCTCCATAGCTATTTTATTTATAAAAAGAACCTACATCACAACATGATTCTGCACATAAATGGGAAAGTTTTGAGAGAACTTAGCTAATCCAATTCTGCACATACATTTACATGCTGCCCACAGTCACCTCCAACAACGGTATAAGCTACCTAGCTAATAACACTTGTTAAATTATGAGAGGGGGCTTCTCTGAAGTAACTATATTATACAGAAACCTGTTGTAGCTGCTAGCTACAAATCACTACAGTCTACTATGATAGCAAACAAGACTACATCCAGCAGTGTTAAAGTCTAAGCATACATAAAGACAAGGCTGAAGATTGTGCTCAGTTACTAGTAATTCTAGGTTAAATGTACCTGAAACTAAATGCTGGTTGGGCTGATCTCTTCTTGCTGCAGCTGTTACCGACAGTGCTGACTCAGCCATTTCACAATGCGTTTGTAGTTAACCAAAACTGGATTACTACCACTGTCTAGCCCTTCTTCGCCATGTAAGCAACATAACAACTAACTTAGATTGACGTACCTTGGCGTATTGGGCCTGCAAACTTCCAGTAGCTTCCATTCTGTCTGCTCGTGCACACACAATTATTAAACGCAGTGGCGTACGCGTACGTACGCGTAATGCGCTTCGCATACGTAATGTGTAATACGCAAAATTAGAATTTTGGATTTAGATTCGGTAAGACGTACGTACCATAATATATATAGACACGATAGCAGAATTCGACTCGCTAGTGTGGGGCTCGCTCAGGCTCGCCCCAATAATCTTAATCGCAAATGGATTATATTATGTTATTAGTCAAAGATAGTAGTGTGTTGTTACAGGTGAGAGTCTACCTACAGTGTATGCGGCTGTTTATGATACGTTATAGTGTGAGGTCATGTGTGTTGTAGATGTAAAGTACTGCAATCATTTATTGGCTGTGGATATGGCTGGTGTGGATTGTGGTGTGCGTGTTGTTGGCAAAATGTCAAAAGATATAGGGATGGGAGTCCGTAAAGGTACTGTGGTGTCGTTCGTTCCTACCTTGTTTGGTTGCTTTTTGGGGATTCCATCCCTACATGTCTTTTTTTTTTTTTCGTGACTTGTTTCAGTTGTTTTTGGCTAGGGATTCCAGCAGATGCTATGTATGTCAGTTAGATAGGAAAGAGAAGATAAACCAGTGAAGGTAGCCAGAGACAAAAGAAAGTGTATTGGGTGCATGATTGCAGTACTTTTAGTACTTTAGTAGTAAGTATGGATGAACAAACAGTCAAACAAACAAACAGACATGGGAAACATAAAGCAGTCTTTGTACCAGCCGGGCATGTTGCACATAAATCACCCAACTGGAGGCTGTGCTTAGCAACAAGTCAGCTATACATGTAAAATGGTGAGGCTAGTAATTACAGCCAAAAGTCCTGACTTAGCAATTTTATATTGCGCTTGCAGTCTGTTGCCAAAATAGGATGATCATTGCTACTTATCAATTCTTCACTAAACTAAAAACTAACTTAAGCAAATGCAATCTTGGTACATGTACCAGCTGAATGCCCACTTAATACATACACCTGTACTTGGCAGGTAAAAATCCCCTGCAGAATGAGGAATGGGAATGAGGCTTACATCTGAGATGATGGCAGGATCCACACTCAGCTGGTCGGAGAACAGTTCTGGAAATGCCTCTAGACCTTGTTGCTGGTGGTCTAGGTGGTTAGGTAGGGCCAACCTGAGGTGTGTGTATGTGTGTGTGTGTGTGTGTGTGTGTGTGTGTGTTTGCGAGCATTGCATGAGTGTTTGTGTGTATGTGTGTAATTGTGCATGTCAAGTAAGCACAATAAAAAGTTAAGAGGAACAGACATGCATACATGTACATACACACATGCAAACACACCTCTCAGGTGGAATGGCACAGATAAGGGAGGACGGGAGTGGGCTGAGATGGAACTCTGTCAGCAAGTCTCCTGGCAGCTGCAGGGAAGTCTCAGAGTCGGGAAAGAATTCCAAGGGCTGCGGGGAGGGAGTTGTACTAGCACTGCTGGTCACCAGGATGGGGGCGGAGGAAGGGGAGGAGACAGTGACCAAGCCCAGAGGAAACTGGGAGCCGGCGACACTCAGGGGGAAACCTGTAGAAAACGAAGGACAAGTACATGTAGGAAGGCAGTGCGAAAATATACTCATTTCAAATAGTATAGTAGAGGTGTATTGTGTTTAGAGGGTGATGAACAACATCTCTGAGACAGTTGGAATTGGCTAGGTCACACTGGCAAGTGCTACTAGTGAATTTAGTAACTATATAAAGCTTGCCTACAGCTCCTCTGCTCAGTAGCTCAGTGGGTAAGAGCATCTGACTAGTAATCAGAAGGTCCTGGGTTCAATCCCCAGCTGGGCTCCGATTTTCGGAGTTTCTTTACTTGTTCGGTGGGTCTTCTTCCATCTTTAATGATTTGCATACGTATAAACACAGCTCCCCTGCTACATATACATGTACATGTACATGTATGTAGAGGCACACTACAAAGTAATTGCTGAATCAGTACATTGCCAGGGTTTCATACAGGCCCCCCCCCCCCCCTCCCCCCTCCAGAATTTTGAAATTAACGTGTGTTTTTTGATACTCATTAATTTCCAACCTTTTCAGGCTCCTAGGGACCACCAGAAGCAACCTCAGAGCACATAAATCTCCTGGGGGAGCACCCCCCACACCCTCCTAGGGGCATGGCTCCATGCACATCATTCTTCCCACCCCCACCGAAAAATCCTGTATGAAACCCTGAATGCTGTTTTCAACAATTGCCCAGCAGGTTCCCTACAATGTACATGTAGCTAGCAGCATCACTGCCCCTAAGGCTGGGTTCAAGGGAGGATCCTCACCACTGGATAGTTTGGGTGAGGTTGGGGGGGACTGCATGGCTGGCATGGACTGGAGTGGTGAGGTGGACTGGAGCAGAGGAGACTGAATCGTGTTGACGGAGGGAACAGTGGAAGCTGGCTGTATGGGGAGGGGGGGAGCGATAAACAAGGTCTCAGTCTTCATGGTACATTATAGTGAAGGAAGTCATGAAGTCAGTGCATACAGTCATCAACCCAGTCACTGTATGAAGCTTACTCGAGCTGCGTTTCACCGCTATTTAATGCCCACCCTCCACATAGGCCACTTACCGACTCGACATTGTAGGTGATGTCAGCAATGTCAATGCCAGTGGGGCTATCACTGAGGTTCCTCATGCGCTTGGGAGGTGAGGGCTGGCTCTCTGCGTCCATAAGCATCAGCCGAGAGCTAGGGAAGGATAGAGGGAAAATGATTAACGGGAAGTGGCTACGTGGTATGATGCCAAATATGGTAAATGTGGGTGGACCTGAGGTGCAGAGTGTTGTGTAAATGTTCCATATACATGTACATGCATATAGTGGTTATGCACATGATGTCATGATTGTGTCATTGAGTGGCAAAAGAGGAATAGATTCTACAGTTATAGAAATGCAAGCAGCTTGGAGCTTACGCTTTTATCGATTCTACTAGAAGTACACATGTGCAGAAATGCCTTGTGCAGCAGGAATATTGTAGCATAACACTGTAACTACAACTCTAACTCTACACACTAAAGATGAAGAACTCTGACACATAACAAACGCTCCATACCTCCTCCTCCTGCCCCCAGACAGCTTCCCCTTGTACACCATGTGCACCAGGAACTGGATGATCTGCATGTGCACAAGAAAACCAGCTTCATGTCAATCAACAATCACTGGCCACGTACTATGGGTCTTCAGCTCCTCATTCCTCAATCCAACACTATACAGTGGCACCGTATTGGGTCCCAATGTACATATCGCTACCTTCATAATATAGCCACCCTCTACATGTATATTAATGCAGCCAGAGAATGTTGGCCAGAGTGTGATCACAGTATAGAGGTTCCAATGTAGTAGCTTTATAGCTACAGTGTAGTCACATGTATACAACACACACACACACACACACCTTGTTGAGAACTCTTTGCTGGCGGATATGCTTGTCCTTCAGTAAGGTCAGCTCACGACGGAGGTGCTGGTTGTCCCTGGGAGGGGAGGGGAGGGGAGGGGAGGGGAGGAGGGGATTAAGGATGGTCGAAAGCTTATTGAGCATCTGTCGCCTTAAACGTAGTTGGATATATGCTAACTGAAAACAGTAATGGATAATCTCCAGAAGGGAAAAATGATTATGGCAGAGGTGTATTAAAATTCATGCCTGAGGGGATAAAATCTTGTAGCAATTACGTACATGTAGCCCCAGGCATCACGATCAAAATTATGTACAAATTTGTTTATACATGTAATTATCTCCAGTGCAGTGAATTTAGACCTTGTGCTAGAATGGGTTGCCCCAAAATTGTGTGTAACTCTAACCCCTGAGGCCACCTTGTTGAAAGCTATTAGTTATCGTAATGATGAAATTATGTACATGTATAATTAGAATATATAGTCTGTTCAGCATTAGACTCAGTCGTGAATCCGAGCAGACGTCACAGACGGAAGGTAATCGGCATTTCTAAGGCTATCTTGAACAATACGACACAGGTACTTGGTGTATCATAGGTTCAAGCTAGCTAATGCAGTAATCAGTGAGAAATTTTCTGCGTAGATTTCATTTTTATCTGTTAATTAATCAATCAAACCGGGAATGACATCATTTTACTGCAGGCTGTTTCGCTTCTCTCCTCGGGCTGTTTAATTGGTACCCCTACGCTATTTGTCCCCTATATAGTACGGGCAAAGACACTCAAACTGCGTAGTTTTATCTAATGCCGTGGCTACCCAACGTCCCAGAGGTGAGCTAGCATGTACAGTGTATAGATCAGGCTCAATGAATTGCTGGTGTGAATCTCTTAGTGAGAGAGAGAGCCTTCAGGATTCCAATACCAGATACCAAAAAACAAATCAAAGGCTCTCAGATTTTAGATTTTATTTTAATCCGTTAATTAATCAATCAAACCGGAAATGACGTCATTTTACTGCAGCTCCTTAATAGCTTCTCGGACAATAGGAAATTTACAATCATTCTGCAAAATCTTAACTTAAGAAGCTGGCTAGATCCCGCTGAGTGGCTCTTCAGCCAGTAGAAAACTAACTTCCCATATATCCAGAAATAGCTTGTGCCGAAGGGAACTGCCTCAGGTATCGCAGGCACAACAAGCTCTTGCCTTCACTGGCTTGAATACCTGTTCTAGCACGTGTGGCTAAAACAACAAACTGCCTTGGCACCAATTGAATTGCCCATCCCATTGAGCAAGCATGCATACCATCTTGTAATACAACTACGTATACAATACGTGCCTACTCACTGTTTCATGACTTCTATCATGCTGGCGATGTTCTCCTGCCGTCCTTTCATTTGGTGGATGTCACTCATCACCTTGGAGATCTGGGAACTGTTCTCCTCTGTCACCACCCTGTTCACTACAGACTGTTGGAGGGGAGGGGAGGGGAGGGGAGGGGAGGAGAAAGAATGAGGAGGAATTGAGAAAAGGGGGGAAGGGGATGCAATAGGGAGGAAGGAATACCAAGGGTGATGCACATACACGCACACCAGCAAAGAAAGCCGCTACCAGTAAATACTACTATTGAATATGATGAGAGCTAGTCCTGACACTATTGCACTACAATCTTATTTTGACTCACCCTCCTTTGCACAAGGTGCAGTAGCTCAGGATGACCCCGGCGGAAATTTGTGTGCCAAAACTCCACCGGTTCATTGGCCTGGGCCTTGGCCAGAGAGCCTTGGTCTGGCTTGGCCACCTTGCGAAATCCATCTAAAGGGATACGTGTAGCAACATTACAGGCTAGATAATAGCCTCTCTCTACACTCTAGGCTAGGCCCGTTCACAGAAAAAAAGTCTTTTCCATGTAGGCTCACTGGCCTGGGAATCGCCAGGCAAACCAGACAGCCAAGAGGTCATCTGAAAATGTAACATGATGACCTCTCCTAAGTGTTGGAAACTAAAACAGCGAATTGCTCTCGTTACCATCTCTCTCTAAGTGAGTAACAAACTGTTTCCCTCTTCTGCTGTTTACTCTATCCTGTATTATGCTTGTCTCCAGCTCCTCAGCATGTAGGACAAATCTGTGTTACAGACATTCACATTTCCTGGGATACATGCACATGTATATTAGAAGTCTCTATACTCGTGCATATTACATGTATGTTCCTGCGTGTGCATGCACGAGTGTTTGGCGCATATAGCACACACTCAAGAAAAAAGTATACTTGGACAAATGTGCATGTACATGTAGCATCCAGAAAAGACTCACAGAGGTTGAGCTGCCTGACAAAGCTGTTGAAGTTGCTGTGCTTGAAGTAGAGGGGCAGAATGTCCCTGGCAAAGCAGGGATAGTCGTAGACAATGAAGGTCTTTCCAGTCTACACAGAGAGCACACACATCTCAAAGTACAATACACTGAATGTTGACAGGGGACTTACTTAGCACTTATTGTACTGGGGGTTCACAATAGCCTCGTACCCAGGTCACACCCCATGGCTTGGGTACGAGACTGGGTTCACACATACATGTACATGTACTCTTCTACATAAACTCTTATGCCCACATTATGCTAGCCTCGTTCCAGCCTCCACTCCCAGCTTTTTTCGTATGGAAAAAAGAAGCAAAGCAGCATTTCAATAGCACACCAACCACAAAAACATTCTCTTAAGAATGAAACCAGGTCCAGCCTGGGATGGAACCTACTCTGAGCCACTTTGTACCATTGCATTGTACTCTGTAAGACACATGTAGAGTTTGGCGTCCTAGTGCTATACATGTACATGTAGGGCAGTTTCTGCATGATTCATTCATCACGTACCTCTGACACGAAGCACTTTGTTGTCGAGCTGCTTTATTTGTACAGTAATTTGTAACAGGTGTCCTGAGACACTTAACAATTCGTGACTAGTATTGTTGCTTATGTCGCTATAGGAAGACTGTAGTCAGTAAAAGTATAACATAACATAGTGATGAACTTGGCTAAAACTCAGATATTTGTAAACATGACCACAGCAAAAAGAACAAGCTATGAATGCAGCCACTGATGGAGAAATTGGGGCCCAACCAGGAATCGAGCCCAGGACTTTGTCGCCCCACCCGTACAGTCGGGTGCTCTCACACTGTATGCTATAAGACAGCTGTAGAGTTTGGCATTCCTATCTGCGTGCACGTACGTGTAGACGGCAGGCATGAGGAAGATTTCTTGTCCCTGTGAATGAACAGCAGGGAACCAGACAAAATAAGGTCGGCTATCATAGTCAGCATTCCTATCTGCGTGCACGTACGTGTAGACGGCAGGCATGAGGAAGATTTCTTGTCCCTGTGAATGAACAGCAGGGAACCAGACAAAATAAGGTCGGCTATCATAGTCACAGCAGGTTGGGCGTTCACGGGTTCCTAGTCTGATCAATTAGGCAGGTCATGCAAGCGAAATGTCTAATTTAAGTCTGCGTGAGGTAGGCATGGGTACGAGACTAGCTATATGAAATGCACCCGGTGACTGTAAGCCCCTTGCGAGATCTTGTCTCCACAGCTACAAGATAAACCTGGATGAGAAAGGCCTGGGTACTAGGCTTGCTATATAGCCATCACAGCTATTAGTTTTAAAGTAGTATCCAGATTAATACTCCTGCTACATGCATACAGACTGCAGTCTATGTAGTCCATTAACCTCATCTAAGGTTTAAGAACAAGTCTCCATTTACTCTTTCTCAATCAACTGTTTAATTTACTGGGTACTACTGTTAGTCTCATACCCAGGCCTCTCCCCTTGCGGCTTTTTTTCGCATGCAATGCAACATGCAAAAAAATTCGCCAATGTGCAGAAAATTGCGCTACACAAGATCGAGAGCAGGGAGCAGCGAGAACAGAGAAAGCAGGAAGAGCAGCAGAGAGCATGAGCACTGTGATTTACAAAACAGTTACATGCAGCAGGGAGCGGGAAGCAAACTGAGCAGTGAGAATTGGCAGTGAGACAGAGAGCGAAGAGCAACAGAAGAGCGTCAGCACTGTTTTACAATTTTAAAAAAAAATGTGCCTAGGACTTAGAAAGTACAATGGGGTGAGTCCCCCGGACAGCTGGTCCTAGGACCACATGTCCCCCTAGGACAGCTGGTCCTAGGACCACGTCCCCCTAGGACAGCTGGTCCTAGGACCACATGTCCCCCTAGGACAGCTGGTCCTAGGACCACATGTCCCCCTTAGGACAGCTGGTCCTAGGACCACATGTCCCCCTTAGGACAGCTGGTCCTAGGACCACACGTCCCCCTAGGACAGCTGGTCCTAGGACCACACGTCCCCCTAGGACCACACGTCCCCCTAGGACAGCTGGTCCTAGGACCACACGTCCCCCTAGGACAGCTGGTCCTAGGACCACATGTCCCCCTTAGGACAGCTGGTCCTAGGACCACATGTCCCTCTTAGGACAGCTGGTCCTAGGACCACATGTCCCCCTTAGGACAGCTGGTCCTAGGACCACACGTCCCCTAGGACAGCTGGTCCTAGAGACAAACACTTCCTTCAGCAATACAACAGTCTTATGTGCGAAAGGCCTGATGCACTAGTGCCAAATAATGTTCGTGGTTGCGTATGGGGGGGACATCCCGTCCTGACGTGGGATATCCGGTCCTAGGACCACGTGTCCGGGGGGACATCTGGTCCTCCGACAACGGCACCAGTATCAGTCATATTACTGACCCAGTAATATGACCAGATGTCCGGTTGTGCAACCAGCTACCTGGTTATGCAACGGGACATCGGTTGAGGCCTCCCGTGGAGAATCACACACAAAATGTGGTCATAGTGTTTAGTATTCCTGCAATGATACATGTAGCTACATTGTAAGTAGTGTCTCAAATAATATTGCACATGCCAGATTTTGTGCATGGGACTACCTCTAGGACTGAAGCATTTCCACAATGCTCCGCATGAACAGGATCCCTGAGAATCTCGACACAGTTTCTAGTCAATCAAACCAACTGGCCTTTGATGTTAAACCATTCGTCTTGAAACGGGACAGGATTACCCAGCCTAAATTAGGTAATATATAAATACTTCATTTGCTTTATACTGCATAGAGACTATGGTTTTGCTGTTAGTGTAGCCAGTTTGATGCGCTTTAATTAGAAAAAATCATTTGAAGTGTGTAATTACTCCACTCCAATATTCCCAACTTTCCACGCCCAGCCACTTGCAGGCAAACCGGAGGAGCATTGTACAAATTATACTATTATACCCACATTATAGCTTAGAGTGCCTGGCAAAGCCACGACAGTAGAGAGTATTTTTTTTGTTCCTGCTGTTTAATACACCAACACAGCGCACCTAGCACTGCCTAAAAGCATACCCAAACACAGTCAGGATCGTATTAACTCACATCAGACCAGCTAATCAAGTGGTTGTACTCGGACTTTTCCACGATTTTCCAGACTTTGCTCATGAAGGTCGCGACCCCGGAAGTCGCTTCGCTGCTCCCAGCCGGGAGCGCTAGGGGAGTAGACGCATCGCTTGCCATGGCTGAAACTTTTAGAATTTCGCAGGTACAAGACTAGTCTGCTCTTCTAGCTACTGTGTTATGGTATAGATAGTCTCGTCCCCAGACTATGTTCGGCGGGAATGCGTCTGGGCACGAGACTGTACAATCGAATGACGTCATGCAGCAGATATATATAGATAGATAGATAGATATTTTTACGTCCCACCACATGGGCAGCAGGCCAAAAATCTGGCCTATGAGACAGTACAGTAGAATTACAAAAAAAAACGGGCCTATGAGACAGAGACAGTAACAGTAGAATTACAAAAATCTGGCCTATGAGACAGTACAGTAGAATTATAACCAAAATAACATGTGAAGAAAGAGAAAAGATTTATAGGGAAGGAGTAGGTGCAATGCAGTGCAAGTATTCTAGTATATATATAGCTAGCTATATATTCATCGACATCATTACGTCATTTGCATTACAACTGTTGCTAGGGCGCCATCTTGGTGGGCAGCAAATAGCGGCATGTTGCGCATAAGGACAGGAAGTAGCTCTCGTACTGACAGTATAGATGGCAGATTCACTCAATTTGTACCGTCTGAACACTGATTCACAGCAATAGTTGAGGCGCCGAACGCGTAAGTTCCAAGCAGCTGTTGATTCTGAGATCGCTGTATAACGTACTATTCTAGCTTCCATTTATCGCCCACGCATGGTGTGCAAAAACGGACATAAACGGAAAATGACACGGTCGTCATGCAGGATGTGACGTCACGTGAAAACCAGCTAGCTATTACTGCTATAAGTGAGTAACGAATGATGACCATCAGCATTACAAAGAAAAGTGCAAACGTGCTCCTTAGCTAACTTAGGGCCAAATTAACAACAACTAGCTAGCTATCCTCCATAAAGGAAGGACAATGTCTATAATCACCTGATGAAAACAGCGCTAGCCATTTGTCAACTATGTGGTATCCATTTAGCCTCAAATCCAGGCCTTCCTCGTTCAGATTTTATCCCGCAGCCGTGAGAAACTCCCCGTTTCTTCTCCACAGCTGCAAGATAAAAATCTGGGCAAGGCTAGTAGCTATCCATTAGCCTCTCTTCCAGTTTACGACCCTCCAGGGGGCTGAGAAGGCTACTTATTTCTGTCTGTAAAATTTATTGCATTCACATGATGTAATATGAGCATAAGAGTATTGGTAGTGCGAGGATATGATCTTTACGTAGCTATATAGCTAGACAAGAACAATACAGTATAACAAACACATTGTGAAAACATAATATTATAATAATATACTTATAAGACATAAAGCCCCTGTGCATGTTGCTGTGGAATACTGACAACAATTTACTATCAAGAAAATAAAGAACGAACATCACAATTCAGAACACAAAAAAATTCCCTATTACTTCACACTGAGGTCACTCTTCCGCCAGAGGGAGGGACACGCATTGCATGATATGGACGGGGATTGGGGTAATTCACCTGTATGTGGAAGTATTGACTTACAGCATGTAGCACAAGTAAATTTACTAACACTATATAGAATGTACATCTTAACATGTTAACTGCATGGGACTTCAGTAAGTTGGGCAGTCTAAAAATTAGGGGAATGCTATAGGTAGTTCTAAACTGTGACCATTATGCTACCATTCCCAATGGCAATACCTGTGGCTCAGGTCTTCTCATGTTCACTTGCTGATGCACTCTGTAGCCCTAGAAGTAATAAAGACAGATTGACTAGTGGTTAATTTACAGCACTCCTAGGCTCCCCTGTACACATGTGCTGCAAGCATCAAAGCTGAGGCACCTTAGATCATCTTCTACTGTAAGCGAACATTATACTATCTCTGCTTGATCCAACACCAACTAGTAACAGTTACTGTCAGGTGTATACACACTGATTAGCTGAACTAGTGTCCCTGATTAACAAAGACAAGCAGTTCTTGTCTGGTTCTACATGTACATGTATATTGTGAAACTTTCAGTATGATCAGTAGCTCTATGAGGTACTCACTTGATAGTCATCTAGGCAGAGAAACATGTTCCTAACAGCATAAACTTTCTTGCCATTGAGGGAGCAACCTGCAGGAATAAGCAAGCATCAAACTAAACAGTGTTCACTTACAAAAGACTAGTGACGAGGTGCAATAGACCATATTCAGTTAAGATGACTTCGGGCATTTTTGCTGCCATGGCAACAATAGTTCCTTGCATGTAATGTTTATCACACAAAAATGTCATCTTTCAAATTTGAAGTAAATTGGATATTAACTAAAGTAGATATGACCTCACAAACTTATACACATTTTATATGGGCCCCATGAGGGATTTGCACTGGAGGCACCTTAGACCAAATCCCTCATATGAGCACATATAAAATGTGTATAGGTTATATCTACTCCACGTAATGTACAATTTACTTCAAATTTGACAGATGTGTGACAAACATTACGTGCAAGGAACTATTGTTGCCATGGCAACAAAAATGCCCGAAGTCATCTTAACCGGATATGGTCTATTACGTAAATTTCGACACTGAGGTCAATATAACTTACCACATACAGTACAGCAAAAGCACTCGGAATGGAAACGATTCTTTTCGTAAGTCACAAGCAGTCTTGTACTTGCAATTGTTTTCCCACACACACAGCAATTACCTAGGATGATAAATTGAGCATACACGTAAAAAAGGAAATTTTGTTAATTAATTTCCTCTAATGAATTTGCTAACCAAAATGAAATTATTTAATTTGGCACGAATAATTAGAAATTATACAGTAATCACTATGGCAAACCAGACTTAGGAGGTGACATAATAGAAAAGGACACTTACCACATGGCTGCTGTGCCTTAGTCTGCTGTTCACCACCTCCCTCGAAAGGTTCTAGTTCTGCTAACATTGCGTTGATTGACTTGTCAGTATCGTGGATAATGGGCTTCATGCTTGGGGGCTTTCCGCCACTATAAAGAACATGAAGCAGGTGCTGATCTTCGGAAGAAAAGTGGCCACTAACTGCCTCTGGTGGGAACCGGATTGTTTGGTGAGGAGAGCTCGCAGTTCTTCTGAATCCAAGGCTTTGAGCTTCTCCTTCTGGAGTAGTTCTTTGGCCAGGTGTATCTTCCGATGAGCTTCTGTGCTTGGAGCTGCTTACAGCCTTTGGTGCTGCTCGGCTTGAGTGCAAACTCTTTAGTAAGTTACCCCCAGCATACGCCATTTCCATGCTCATCTTTTTTGAATACCTGGGGGAAGGAAGATTTGGTGGTTTGTTCAATCTTGCAGCTTGTGCTTGAGGATCGAGGTGATGTTTGCTTGATGTAATAGGATTTGTCTGGTTGGGTTTGGAGGTAGTTTGCACACTATTGCCACCACATTCATCCGAAGATGAGTCAGAACCCAAGCTTGTTGCATGATGTGGGAGGTTATCTGGATTCTCTGCTCCAACAACAACTCTGTCTTGGATCTTCATACCATCTGTTGGATGCCATGAAGATTTTCCTACTGGAGGCGAATCTGGATGCACTTTTGCTGATGTTACACGTACATCTTCCATAAACCTAGATGAGGTAGCTTGCAACTCCTTGCTGTTACCAGGTTTCTGACTTTGAGGTATTGGATTCTGTGTGGAAGAGTCTTCCTGCTCAGCAACCAGAGTACTGTTTGAGACACTGTACAGAGAGTCTACAGAACTTGTACTGCTATTTCGAATGTGACTTGTGTGAGGGTTGGGTTTTAGACCTGATGCATTTGTAAACTGAGGTGGTGGCAGTATAATACTGTCGTCACTCTGTGCGGCAGTTTTACGGATGGTGTCAGGGGTAGGCATCTCAGGAAGGGGAGGGAGGGGTTTGTTTCTCCCATACATGGCATCTCTTTTCCACTCTCTGTCGACCTCTGGCACAGGTGGCATGGCTTTGTGCTCGTCATTCCTTGGACAAACGCCTTCTTTTGAGGCGGTGCATCTATCCTTTCTTCTTCTTTCCCTATTCACGGGTATTTTAAACAGCTCAGGCGGGACTGATGTCTGAAGTCCTTCTTGACTTTCCTGAACTCCCTCTGTTGAAGAGCTACTTCTATCCTTTCCATTCACAGGTAGCGTAGGAAGAGCTGATGACTGAATTCCCTCTGGCAGAATGTGGCTTTGCTGTGAGCTGGCACCACTGCTTCCATTCTTCTCTCTATCCGCAGGTATTCTGTACGGCATTGGGCGAGCTGTTGTGGACATAATTGGTGCTTGGGCAGGTGGGGGTGACTTAGTGGTTGGCACCTGAGAGTTGATCTGTCCTGCAGACTTCCTCTTTTTTGGTGGAACCACTGGAGCAGTGGACTTTGTAGGACTGCTTCTCTCTTGTGGTGGATTTACGAATGGTTTACTGTTATGCGGAGCATTCTTTCTCTTCGGAGGAATGGCAGGAGGTGTTTCGTCACCTTTGGATGTACTAGAACCATTTTTAGGCAGTGTGGCTGGTGCAGAAATATGTTGCAGTACTTCACTAATGTCTGAAACTCTATATCTACCACTCAGACGTTTGTCACTGTCATTGACAGTTTTTCCATCCTTCAGTTCTTGCCCATCTGGCTGATTTTCATTCCTATCTGGTTGATTTTCATCCACTGGGGCTAGGTGATCATAATCATCAGAATCACTACAGTGCTGTAGGGGATTTTCGGGGAGGATGTAGCTCTTGAAGGATGAAGGCGAGGAGAGTTTTCTCATTCTCTGACGCGATTCTGCTGGGAACTCAAACAAACGTCGTCTCTGTCTCTCATCCTGTGTGCTTGCTTCCAACTCTGAGAGGGTACTGCTATTGATTCTTAAAACAGACACATCAAAGACATCAGAGGAATCGTCGTGCCCATTCATTTGACGGCATTCTGGACTCCTGCTGCCTTCCTCTCTTGGATTACTGTACTGAGGCGAACTGAAGCCGCTGTACTTTCCTACGGGAGTGGAGTGCATGTGGGCACCCTGCCCACTGATTGTAGGAGAATTTCCTGGCTCATCGGCGGAAGGAGCAGAAGAAGGCGGAACAGGAGAATGACTAGGTGAGGTCACCTGTGGTGGACTGTAGAGTGGGGATGGGATTCGCCTAAAACTGTCACTGGAGCTGCTAGGAGATATTAGAATTGTGGGGATGTGTTTTGGCGATTGGTAGATTGGTGATTCAGGAGATGAGGCTCTCCTTTGCATGCTATATTGGTTTCTCCCAGGTGGTCTTCTTGCAGGAGTGAGGCCTGTACTTCCGGGGGAGGGGCATCTCTCGAACTCTTTCCAATTTTGTCTAGACTCCATTAAACCATTTCGAGCCCTCTGGAAAATATTGCTTCCCGCGATACTTGAGTCGTACGATTCAAGGGATGTGGTATCACTTTCATTATCGCCTCCTGGCAGCCTCCAACGAACACGATTCTTGGACCCCCTCCTTGGACCATGTGGCCTTTTGAGGATCTTCTTGTTGGGTCGCCTGCTGGCATCATACGTGAGCGACCCTTCAGACGTCAGACTACTTTCACTCATGCCTGAAATGGAGGACCTTCGGGAACCGGCGGTTGGAGAGCGACAAATACCTGATTCTGGAGAGCTGCAGACGGGGTAGTCGGTTATTCGATTGACATCTAGAGTTTTCATTGGCGACCCCTGGCGTGATAAGCTCAGACTAGGTGGGTTGCTTTCTTGACTATTCTCTAGCGCTTCAATGAGGGACTCATTCGGAGATTCAGGGTCAGTTTCTGTTACTCCCTGCAATTAGAGTACAAGGGATAACTTGTTAGTCCCAGTTATGTATATTGGGTGCATTGCTTTATCGGTGAATACCACCACATCACCATCCCTAAAAATGCGTACTTAACCCCAAAAACGTGTACTCAACCCCTAGCCTCATTCCCAGTCCACAACAGAGGGGTGTGTGGCCTGCAGCTGTGCACGAGGCTAACTTACTTCACTGAGTTTCAATTTTTCCTGTTCAAAGTTGACCTTGCACTGCATCAAGAAGAGAAAATGGATACTAGCATAAACTCCGGCTCCAAAGTGTAAGACTTCATTAATTATTCATGAAATACCATGTCCTTACTATTCGAGGTACAACATATTACTCCATGACATAATATTATTTCTGAACCATATTAGTAGTTATAGGGGATTGAGAAAATTTAATGTGAAATATGTTACATGTTTAAATTGTCTCATGGGAAGCCATACTATCAAAGGTGCCGACAGGGTGATATACACGTACAGCTAAGAGCTACTCTCAGCTAATATCACACTGGAAATCCTGTGGTTTAACTAATACTAATATTATGCGATAAAATATGTCTGCCTGCATGCCTCACTTGAAAGGACACAATTGTTTCTATTCAAAGAGTGCTACCCAAAACATTTATATTGCACTACCCAAGTTTCCTTGCCCAATTAATGTACAGCATCTACATTAGCGATGAAGTGATTAAAATGTGAAACATGTATCACATGCCTATGAAGGTTAAGGTGTTGGTGGGTGTGGCTAATTACTGTAGTATGGCAGTAATACGTATGATGAAGCCTACTCCGCAAGTATAACAACAACAGAGCTATATGTATAAATGGATATTAGGAAGCTGATGTGAGCTACATGTATACTGCTCGAAACGCATGCTCATATCACATGATTGTGCCAATAAATATTGTATTTCCATGGTCATATCTCCTCTACTTGTACATTACACACACACACACTATGAACTTGGAGCTGCAACCAACCTCACCCATGGTAGCCATGCATCTGGCCAGAGGCATCAGTTTTGAAAATACCATTCTTGCATATGTAATTACCCCCCAAGGGTGGGCGGAGATTGTATGACTGATTCACATATAATATACATACATGTACATGTATGTGTACACAAATTCTAGGTGATATTTGAGCTAATAACCGTATAGTGGGAAAATTTGGTGATATGCTCGAAAACAGCTACATTTTAACATTATAAACTTGGTGATTTGAAATGGTGTGCATGTATGACGTAATGATTATGCTCTCTCGATATATATCACAGTCTCGCTGTTATCTTTCAATCAAGAAGGTTAGAGAAGTACTTAGCAACCTTCGTTGAATCGTTTTTAGTGGCATACTTCCCTATTTATGCCCTTTCCAGTGTGTAGCTTTCTCGCCATTTGGGTTCAATATAAAAGTGTGCTTCACTTCTTTGTTTGTGTGTTTGACGTCCCCTTCTTGGAGAGAAAGGAATGGGAAACACAGGTCTTTCTTCAAAATATACTTGTACAGTGACATGACCAGGTACCGTTTCATACATATAGGTGGTATGCATTACACCACGTTTTGATTCGCTAAACCGCCAAATTTTCCCTCTATATGGTATATCAATTTTCAAATTGTAAGTTATCACTCACCTTCTGTGTACAGAATATATTGTTACTCTCAATGAGGAATGGCTTTCCAACCAGCCTTTTGCCTGTGTTGTAAAGAAAAGCAGCACACTTCCTGATACCATGTGTAGGTATAATAGTCTGCCAGACCCAGCAGGTGTAGCCTGGTGCTTGTTTGCTACCAGTGGACGTGTATTGTAAGGAATACTGGAATTCATATATTATTCACAGCATTGCGAAATTCACAAGTTTATGGATGTGCTGCTCAACGCACCAGAAAAGGAAATGCCAAGTTCTCAGTGTGCTATATCAGGCATTGAATATGTCTATCCAAGTGTGGAGGAATGCTATGAATTTTGAAATGCAAGAACAACAAAGTGACCTATTCCTTGGTTTAAATTCAGAGTCTGAGATGGCACAGCTGAACTTCAAAACAGCCCATCATTATAGCGCAACAACACACAGGTAATGAGTGATTTCATAGTTTTAGTGTAGGAGAGACAGCACCATGCAGCCAGGCTCTGGTTTTGTCATGTTTAAGCTCAACGCTTCACTGGATGCCCAGACAGTTTGGGTTCAACTCAAATTAGCTATACAAACTACATATACACTATGTCCTTCTGTGTTATGCTAAGCTGGTCATGTACATGTACATCACTGGTTTCAGTTCAGAGTACTCTGACCCCAATCAAAATTACATTAGTACTAGATACAATCATGTAGTTGTCAGAGTGCAGATAGGAAGAGCCATCACAGACACTGGCTATACATGTAATTGGTAGTCTGGACACCTTGGGGCTAGGCCAAGTGCTCCCTTTATAGAGGTGTCACTATTTCAGAAGTTTTTCCCCTCCCAGACATTGACCTAAGCAATACCATACGATCATCAGATACTATTTGAACCATGCCAAAGTATTAACAAGGGACTAAAGGTCCATTACTCAAACCCTCAGAGCATACCACGGCAAAAGGTGTCCGATGCTGATGAAGATGTTGCTTACAGTTGCTGTTATGCTATTGTGAGCTGTGTCTCGTACTCAGCTTTCCAGTGTCACAGATTGTATCCCATTTACAATTGAGTTATAATTGCCTAGTACTGGCCTCATTTGGCTCCATTATAATGACACTGTCCACTGGACAGGCTGGATTACCCTTAGCAGTCTAGATCCTATTGGCTACACACTTATAGGGGCTTAAAATTATAGCACTGTGGGCTAACGTACTTCATGCCTGAGTGTCTGAAAGTGAAACTACTGTACGATACCCTGCCATAATTACTCTTATAAGTTACGTAAACATATTGGGAAGTGGCTGTGGCACAAAAGCACAGTGAATGGCCAAAACAGATTCACAATTCTTGTGACGTTTTACTTCCTAACGAACATATGTATGTTCGTCAGGAAGTAATTAATTAGTGTACACGTAACTGTGTAGTGAAATCTCCATGAGTTAAGAGCTACATGTACATGTAAAGATGGTCACATCCATGAGTACCAAACTTAATCTCTACTTTAACAGGTGCTACATAGCCCTGTATATATGCACGGTATCTGCAGTATAGTGATAACACACACATGGTAACTACAACGTAACATTCACTAGCCTCGTACCCAGACCTATTACCGATTTTAGCAGTAATAGGTCTGGGTACGAGGCTAACACTCACCACAAGTGCTGCAAAACAGGCATCTGGCGTGAAAGGTGTGCTCGCTGTACTTGTACGGGACATGGGTGATGGCACTGCCACACTTCAAGCAAATATCTGGAAGTGGAAAGGGACGGGGGGGAGGCTGGAGTCTGAAACTATCAGAGCACATAAACATCCTAAGCAGTTGCCAAATACCAGTACTAGCAGTAATTGGTTGTTTTCAGATTAGAGGAATTAGGGGTCACATGGATAATAAGATAGCTAGCTATATAATGCAATGGTATATTAAGTTAATTAAACTTACATAACCAATAGGTTTAGTGAGGAGTAATTGTAGTGTTGGGTTCTTCATAAGGTTGCACAAGTACTCTAAATGAGGCATACCACAATTTGGCAAACTTGTAGATACCTTGGTATTTACGGATGTGGAGGATATCTAGCTATTTAAAAATTGCCAAGTAGTCGTGTGTACTAAGTTCACAAAGCATTTTTCCTATGGGTGCCATAATCAGAAAGATTATACAGCTATTAAAAGCACCCACCTGTCTCATCTTCCTTGTTGCTGCTTGAGCGCAGCACTAGTACTCCTATGGATGCCATACTTACCATAGCTACAGGTAATTTAGCAACTTTTAGGAGTGGTTGACCTCGACAGAACACCATTTTGCTTTCATTTAATTAACGTATATCTCCAACTCCATCAAAGCATCACATCGCAGCCAAGGTTGCTTACCAACTGATCTCAATCCCGTAAGTAGTTCGCACTACAAGCTTGATGGAGTTTGTAGGATAGTAAACTGTAGTAGAGTTCGCTGCCAAATATCTGTGCAATAGTTAGGCCACAGTCTGCAGGTAATGCATTTACCAATCCCAATACTACTGGTACAAGACTGTGTCTGAGGAATTTAAGTAACTGCTAGTTAATAGGCAATTAGTAGTACATGTATAGAATGTTGCTGAGGGCAGCCCACAAGCATGTCAGCTACTCCTCTTACTTTACATGCACCTACATGTAGCAAGTGATACGACTTTCAGAGTACCTAAATGACAACTTAGTTCCCATCGCTTCATGTTACAACACATTATGGGACTGTCTAGTCTCGCGGGCCACGCCTCACTCGCAGGCGTGGCATGCGAGACTTAGGGACTGTCACGGTGCCATACATACAACACCAGGGATGCTTAATAGCTGGAACCCAACGTCGTGGAGCCAGGAAGGCTACAATATTTATCTATGCAGACAGTTTTGTCACCACGGTAACCACACACCGGCTTGTAGTATGTAGGTTACTTATGCGATGAAACCACGTCTATACTCTCCAATGTTCCTAAGCTATCTAAGGTCCAAAAGTACAGCAGTTGCTGCTGTATCATCCACTGTCATTGAATCAAGCAGTATGCTTTTTATAGAGTGGTACACGTATGTTAGACCACCGTGGTTCTGACTCCTTCTCATAATCCTTTCTGTGAGATTTAATATGGATTTGTAGACGACAAATTAGCTTCAAGGAGTTAACTAAACAAGCTTTGTAGCTGTACAGCATATCCAAGGATCTGTTACATGATGCTAGGAGACTCAAAAGCCATAGACACTCTAATAGCATAGCAGAGATACAGTTTCTAGCCTTACTACAAAATTGTAGTATTAAAACTGCCCCAGGCTATTTTAGCTACTCTTCTATCCCTTTCATGAAAGTTTTTATTCATACATGCAGACAGGGTTCCTGCCAGTGTGTTGCCAATAGCAACTGGAATAGCCCTTACACCAGATGGCTAGGTTACCATTCGCTTTTATCTGGGGGTTGTTTTAGGAGTAGCTAAAATAGCCTGGGGCAGTGAGTGGAAGCCCTTGTTTAGACTTCGTAAGCGTCTAGTTACATCGCACTCCCACGTCACACGCACAAAATATGAAAACTGATCTTCAAATTCATTCTCTCTAGCCCTGCAAGTCTGCCTCCCCCAAGACAGACTGTACGTACCTTGCTCTTCTCCTTGGCTGTCACCCATCCTGGCCTCGCAGAACTTTGCGGCTTTATCGCACTTGAAAGAAGGAGGAGCTCATAAGTGGTTTGTTTACACAGCGCAACAGGCCAAGCCTGCTGGCAGTATCTGCAGCGGATGGCTTGCTTCTCCAACTGTAAGTCCTGCACAATTAGGCTTCCTCTTGGCGATTCGATGAAGCCTTTCAAAAACTGTCTGCTAAGTATATGCAGCTGGCCAAGCTGTATAACAGGAAGTTAAGTATTAATTAATGCATTACTGCGTTACGTAAACGAGTAAAAAGTGGGAGGGTCGCTGGCAGGCGCACTCTAAGTGCCCCACCCATGTATTTTTCAGCTACAGTACAGATCTAGACTGTGAGCGAAGGAAGCTTGTTGGACTCGTGAAAAGTAGAAGATGGCGTTAGCAGTAGAGTTTATCATCGTGATAGTGTTGGGCTCAGTCCTGCTGCTACTCGTCGGGTTCTTTGTAACCGCCATTCTCTTCTTCGCCAAAAAGAGGCGGGTGCTCTGTTTTAGACTGAGAGACGCGATAGCCGAGCCCTTCCTGCTCACCGACCAGCAGCTAGAGGCCGCCTACCCCCGGGAATTTGTCAAGAAACCAAAAAAGATCAACAGACCCTTCTCTCGTCCCAAAAACAGGCTCAGATATGAGAGGATAACGGGGGATCCTTCCAAGAAGGACCCATTTTTGGGAAGGACACTGGAGAATCCAATGATTGACGATGAGGAGCTGGACACGGATTGGACCAACCCTGCTTTTGATGCAGAGAGGTCCCACTTCTTTGATGCTGCAGTCATCATCCAAAGCTGGTACCGCATGGTCAGGTGAGTTGATGGTCTACAGCCTGACATCCTAGACAGTGTATAAGAAATAGTTGCTAGTGATTGGTGAGCGTTCATTGGGAATGGAATTTTGTTGTGCACTCCTGATCATTTGCATATTCTATGTTTATTTAGGCTGGAAGGGTATAACTCTTTAAGCGTGAGATTTAAAAGTCACAATGTTGAACGCGCACACTTATTTTATCCTTGTTTGACCTTCCCTAACCAAGTAACTGGCGTAGCGCAGAGGTAAAACCCTCGTGTTTGAATGCGCAGGTCACAGGTTCGAATTCGTTCATCAACAAAAGCTGACAATTAGGTACTAAAGGGTTTACAAGCTGGTCAGCTTAGTCAGGAGCCCATAACCCAATGGGCTCCTGACTTAATGCACTCAATATCTTTTTGTACTGTTTTCTCTTCTGTGGCTGTGTACTCATGTAGTGTTATTTTAGTTAATTAAAGCTAATACCTAAAACAAATTTAGTAGGAGCCAAAATGGGGTTCGATTAACACAGAGGAAATAACTAGTTAGTTAACTGAAACTATTTTAGTTAGCCAACTAAATCAAAACTAAATTTTACATTCAAAATAGAGTAAATCATGTGAAGCCATACTAAAACAACACCACTGTGTAGAGGTGTAGGTCTTAATGAGAACTCAATGAGAGAAAAAAGCACAAAGAGGTACATGTATAAAATTGGGTGCATTATGCTGACTAGGTTGTTAAACACTTCCAGCACGCATGCCTAAACATACGTAGCTTTTATTGAGACTTAGTATAGCTACATGTGATTAGGAGTGCACAACAAAATTCAATTCCTAATGAAAGCTCACCAATCACTATAGCAACTATGTCTTTTGCACTATGCAGAGCTAGGAGTGTAGTTTGGGAACATGGCTGGCTAGTGCAAGGACTAGTGTTGTTAGCAAAATGGCTCAGTATGCTGTTCAAACAGAATGTCTTGGCAATTAGTGCATTTATCTCTCATTCTTACAAATTCCTCTATAGTGTAAGAATTTCATATCTGGAGCTCAAAGAAGCAGCTATACATGTGCAGGTAAGCATATAAGTCTATAAGAAGCCAATGCACGTATATGTACCTTCATAGGAATATCACTGCGTTTATCATGCAATTGCTAGCATCAATGTACCTGCATGCAGAATTATAACATGATGTGTGCATCTATTTGTATACATAACACGTAACATACTGGTGCACCTGTTATAGGCTTTCTACCGAGGTTACAATGTGAGAAAGATGCTTCCACAGCTGAGAAGGGAGAAGCAGCAGAGAGATGTAAGCTAGTAGATTTGCAGGTAGCTAGTTGTGTACCTTGCACTTAATTGAGGTATTTTACAATACCTTGTACGATGATATCATTGCTGTATGAGGTCTGGTATAAGGGTATAATATCAGTTTCCCTCACTGCAAGTACACAGCCTGCATAGTGGTGTCAAGTTGTCCTTTTGATGTGAAGCTTAAGGCATTGAAGGGCCTTGAGAGTGAGACTATCATGTCATATTTTACACTTACTTACAGCAACTGAAGAGAAAGCAAGCTGGCTGGAGAAAGAAAGGAACCTTGTCTGGTGAGAGACTTATATTTTAGCCAGGCACTTGTAAAATTAAAGTGAGTGAATCTCTGTATTAAAAGAGTACCATGACACCCTTAGAAATATAATCATACCCGCTAAGACAATTATTAATGAAGGTATACCAATAAGGAACCAGAGCTATGAGACTGTGAGCATACCACAGATGACGTATACACAAGACGGTATAATTTTGTGAATAGAAATTTAGTTCCCGTGATTGCTTCTTGGAGGGTTATAGACACATTGTGTATGAAAGTTATAGTGTTCCTGTACTTTATGAGTCTGTCTTGATTTTATTTATCTATATAGCTCTCAAGTTCTTTGATGTAAAGGTGAGTATGCAATATTTATTGTAAGATTACTACATGCAGATAAAATTACAGAGCAGCAATAGATGCTTCTGTATCCTGTTTTGCAAGACCAGATGTACCTTGAGATTTCTCTTCTGCCTTATTGAAACACCACTGATTGTGTATTTATGTCAGGCCATGGAATGTCTAGCTTTGCACTATAGGTAACTCAGTTATATATATGCATGTACCTAAGCCTTCATGTGGTCAAAGAATTCTATTCTACTGTCATAAGAATCAAACGCCAACTGATGATTAACCCCTGCCTTCTGAACTCGCAGGGTTATGGCTTTGCAGAGGTAGAACAGCTGTATGGACTGGAGACCATTCGAAATGCAGCAGATCAACTGAAGAACCTATATGGTGGCAAAGGAAAGATGAGGCTCAAGCTCTTCATTTCTATCAAGGGCATTAAGCTGTTTGAGTATAGCACAATGGTGAGTGCTATTCAAGCAACTCAAAGAAGTACGGCTATTGTAAATAATCTGGTTACAATGGAATTCCCTGATTCGGAAAATAAAGTGTAGGTGCTCCACTTCTACACATTTATCCTGATGTAGAACCACTCACCTGATACCATGGTAGTTTACAACAGGGTAATGCATGCTGGCACTTGCTATATATAGCTATACACACACAGTACAGTTTGTGCGTGTGTAGAACTGTACAACCAAACCATAACATATGTATTCATATCCCCCTCCTACAGAGCCACTTTGCTACAGTGAAGGTATCCAGTGTGTCATTCTGCACCCTTGACCCCAAGAATAAGAGGATATTTGCCTTTATCAACCGAAAAAAGAAAAGGAACTTCTGTCATGTGTTCCAGTGCCATGAACAAGACGTAAGATCACCACGTATATTTTATGACATTATGTGACATTATCACATTATGTGCTTTCAAGCAACGTTTATATATTGAAACTATATATTTGTTTCATTCTATGAGCACTGAGTTAACCTCATTTTCAGGCTTTCCATGCCATATATCTGGCTGCAGGAAAAAATATGTACCCATACAGGTCCAAACTCAAATTTTATCATTCTCCATGGCCGCCAGATAATAAAAACTGAGTCTGAGGGCTATATTAGTAACCATACACACTCTGCTACAGAAAGTTGGATAAATCCTTGCAAAGGTCAAGCTTTGGAGGTCCTGCTGCAGGCATATAGTTCCATTATTAGATTTCACATACCTAAACTGCAATCTGTATGATCAACTCTTGTTTTTACAGGCTCAGAAGATGGTTGAGACGATGGCTGAGGCATTTGAAGTTACATTCAAGAAAATGGAAGAGAAGAGAGAGCAGAAACAGGTTGTTATATGCGATAAATTTGACATAACCCAGTATTAAAAACTACATTGTCATGATAAGTATAATTTGACTGATTTGAGAAGGCTGGTATGGGGGGAGGGGGGAAGCCCTTGTTGGCCCGTCCTTATACAGTGCTACAGAGCAAGAGAGCAACTTTTCTGATTTTGAGAATAAATGCTCATAAAGTCCAAACCCTTAAGTTTTAAAAGATGAACTTTGGAACACATATTCTATAATCTTCTGGGAACATGTCACTTTAATTTTGAGATATAATCTTTATCAATTTTCACTATATGGCTTCTTAGAGCGAAGCGGTTTGAGAAATACGTTAGGCATAGAAAATGAGAATGCTTTATATTTAAGAAACTGTACTGAACCCACTGATAGATATCCATATGCAGTCTGTTTGACCAAAGTAGGAAGTCATAATTGAACTCTGTTCGCTAGATATTATCAAAATGACGTTTTTTGAGAGGCAAATATGTTAGGCATAGCATTTGTTTATTTTTTGAGTTAAGGAAAAACCCTTGGACAACTAATCCAACTTGTATTGAAGTTTTATAGCCACAAATTTAAGGATTTAACTCCTTACTGATCACAAGATAATGCAAATTTTATTCAATTTTTGGCAATTTTTTCTAAAATCTGCACTACACATGTATGGCTTCTGTATTGGTTATATATGGGAAAAAAATTTCTTTTGGAAATGGGTAAAAAGTACTTCCTTACTGTTTTTATACATTTGTAAGTGCTGTAAAGCAGTTGTAACCTAAAAATTAAGAATTTAAAAAAAATTGCTCTCTTGCTCTGTAGCACTGTAGTTTCACACTGAATGTTGTTTGTTTTTCCCCCTAGTTGTCCATTCAAACTTATACGTTAGCAAAATACATGCCAGACATTTTGTGCAGTTCAGCACTGAAGTATCATTAATAAAATTGGTGCTATATGAACTGCTACATTTAGAAACTGTGTTTCTGTTCTATAGCTGCAAAGAGAAACAAGACTTTCTAAACTACGAAAACAAGCCGTATTTGTAAGTTAAATTCTGTATTACCTATATCACATCAAGCAGATACAGCCTTAATTGAGATAAATAGTATTATGGATCATTTCACATTTTTGTCACTGTAGTCTATTTTAAGCAACATGGTGCATGCATGTGGATTAAGATTCTGATATGAATCTCATACCCAACCAACTGGCTATGGAAGCTATTGCCTAAATACTACACTCTACACTCTTCATTCTCTCCTATAGCATAAGCAAACCCGGGAACTGGATGACGAGGTATCCAGTATGATGGAGATGGCAGAAACAGCTTCCTTAGATGCATCAAAACAGATACTGCACATTGCCGAGCTCCACCCTGCCAGTGAAGGGGATGGGTCTTCCCATGGGTCCACCTCTGCCCTCACAAGCTCCAGGGAGCAGCTTGCATCAGGCGTGAGTATAGGAAGCAGTGTGTGTGTGTGTGTGTACATGCACGTGTGCATGTGTGTGTTTGTATGCATGCGCATGCATACATGTGTGTGTGCGTGTATGTGTGTGTGTGCGTAATTTGGTGTATGCATGCATGTATGTATATATATGCACCCACTTTCTTCATCCTCTAATTCAGCATCTTGTAAGTCTTAATACACTTGGCTAAGCCTTTCACATTACTTTGTATACAGAAGGAGTGTATAGCTCCAACTGTACTTCATAATTACTACAGGAGAGTCCAATCCATGTAGATTTTGTGGCCTTGAGTTCTCCTCCAATGCATTTTTATTTGGTCACCGCAGAGTCTGTGGCATCCCTCCCCCATTTAATTTATTAAGTGCTCATGCATATGCCTTGTGAACCACCACTCCATGTAATTGTGCAAAATTATGCAACTGTAGAATGTATGGGTCTTAGACAGCCCTACATATCTGTAACAATGTCTTCCCTTCATACACCACAGCGTCGCTCACGTTCTGGCACTGGAAGCCAGTCGAGCCTTCCTGAGACGCCCTCCCGCTCTAGCTCTGATTCTGTGGGAAAAGCCAAAGACCTCACCCAGGGTAGCAGTCAACCCACACCGGTGGGCAAACGGGGCCCCATTCAGTCCCACTCTGGGACAGGAGTAAAGAGAGAACCCAGTGATTCTGTACAGGAAAGTAGCCACCCCACACAGGCAGCCACACAACGCTCCGGCCAAACCCGGAGTAAGCCTAGCAACCCTACCCGGGAGAGTAATCACTCAAAACAAGGTGTACAAGGCCATGGGCAGTCTCGATCAGGCCCAATAGCAGGAGGGACGGAATCTGGCAATCCCATCCAGGAATATAGCCGCCCCTCACGTGTAGATACACAGGACTCCAGTCGATCCCATTCTGGGATGGGAGGAGGGGGGGAACCTAGCAACCCAACCCAAGGGGGTACACGAGCCTCCCACACAGGGACAGAACTTGGCTTGGTTGTACCTCAGAGAGTATCCGGGGAGCCTGTTCAGTCCACTGGGCAGCAGACAAGAGAAGAAGCATCTGCCAATGTAAGTTTGACATTATTATAACATCTACTATGATTATGACTGCAGGTTCTTGACTTGATAAGTAGCTACATATTTTAGCAGAACTCTGAAAGCACACTGTGTTCTGTATTAGCTTATATTGTACCTGTACCTGCCACTCAGCACATAAAAGTGTAGAACAGGTCAACACCGTGCATTAATTAAAGCAAACCCAGCTTTGAGTTCTTCCATATTCCATTTGAAAATGTCTGAGCAGCCTAGTCTGAAGAGGGACAACACAATGGCCGTAACGGCACAGGTAAAAAATGAGTTATTAATGAATTTGTGAGTAAGCAGCTTGCTGCTAGCTATACACCTCCCCTGATCTCAACTGTCCTGACTGAAATAACCCGAGGCTATTACGTCGCTTTGCAACGAGCTTAACGGTAATGGGCGTATTATACTACGTATATACTCTCTGCTGTAGGTTTTGACAGATGAACTGGACAGCTACCTCAGTGACATTAAGAAAGGAATGGATGACATGGCACAAGCTCTTGAGCATGTGAGTATTTATATTTCACAGTTACATATCTCTGCATGCGTATGGAGAGCTTTCGTCAGGACACGTGGACCCTTATTTTTATCACCATGGCTAGTATTCTTAATTTATATTGCAAGCATGTAGGTCTTGCCCGGGTCACGTACCAGTTATATAATCCAGTACCATGTTGTAACACTTCACTTGCGTGTGACTCTAACCTCATGTAGGAGAGCAGGCGTGCAAGGAGAGAGGCATCCAGACAGAAAAAATCACATAAAAGTGCCCAGAAAAAGTATGGCAACTGATTCTTTCATCCAAGATACATGATAGTTCCATTGTATGATATGTCTGTCACAAAAATGTCAGCATGTATGTCCTTAGTTGTACAATTGCAAGCAGTATACATTACCTGCATACACAGGAACTAATATTAATTTATATTTCTAGTGTACCACATACTGGTCAGTTGTTAAGTTATACATGTGTGTATAATAGTATTACAATTCATCCATACAACTTGCAGTTATAACACCAATAATTATTGTATTCACCAAGGGTAAATAGTTTCATCAAGGCAGTTCATAGTTTGAATTAGTTAACAGTGAGTCTTGCCAAAGCAACAGCAACAGCTTGTCAAGGCAAATTATAGGAATACATCAAAATCGCCAATCATCAAGTCTTGTTCTCAGACCTCCAGCTATGTATACATGCCCACTGAGGACAAATAAGCAATCTGAAGACAATATACCAATTGGCATCAAAATCATGATTGCAATATTAAACTAGTTGCTAAATTGTTGATTCAAAATTCTCAAATTTTAACGTTAGTAGTAAGTCGGCATTGCAATGGACCCCAGTTATAAACACATGGACTGGAAAACAGCTATTGATCTGGACTGCAGGACAGACCTGTATGCTTGTAGATCATCACCACTGGTCAGTACTGCACTACACAGACAAGTATCACATGCAGTGCATGTCAGATGGTCTGGAAATATTGAGTAGATTTGCTGACCCTGACAAATTTAGCTTATGCATTCATGGCCATGGAGCTGATGTCTAATTATAGCTACATGCAAGGTATATCAAGTATTTATATATATTTAGCCCTGCCCTGTCCTTCCCTGCACAAGAGACTGAACTGATCCTGAGTGAGGAAAAGTAAGGAAGGCCTGGGAATGTTAATCTTATATGCATATGCAGGCATTATAATTAATACATGGGACAGCATGACTACCACATCCTGTCATAAGCCTCGCCACACCTGTAAGGTGAGGCTAGTGGCAGTTTGTGGTAGATATCTTATGGGGGTTCATCCTTTTCGTGCATTTCTGCTTAGCTATGCATTTTCAGGTATGCATGACAACGTATTGGGAGAATTAGCACACAGTTAGTAGGTTCCTAAATACTGTCGTATTATATAACAATGAATCACAGTGGGGTGCACTGATTTTTTTTGTATGTACATGTGTGGGGAGGGGGGTACAGTAAGGCTTGAGTAATTGTACATTTCTACAGCCAATGACTGATTAATATAAATAAAGGGTACATTTCTTACGTAACAAGTCATGATGTCAAGATTGGATGCATGCAGTTATTTAACCTGTTGTTCAGCAGAATGTCTGGTGCAAGACAGATGGCACAATCATCTTATTCATTCCAATTGTCATGCATGTATGCCTGCAGCCAGAACATACTCACCTCACTAAGAATCTAACCATCTTTCATTGCAAGTCAGAACTGAACCTCAGTAGGCGACAGTGGGTGCACTCTCCCCTCTGTCCTTCATTGCATGCAAGTGGTGCAGTGTGCATGGCTGAATAATCCGGTCTTAAAAATTCCTACAGTTAGCCAGGTATTTTACTTGATTGTCTTGCCAGACAAAAGCTGAACACAAACATGTACTTGCATGTAGCCAGGAGTGGTGCACTAGATATAGAGTGACATGATGGGTACAGACATTGATATAATACTTGGTATGAGTTTAGAAATTGGCTTGAATTGTATAATACTTGGTTTGAGTTTAGAACGAATTGATATAATACTTGGTATGAGTTTAGAACTTGGCTTGAATTGATATACTACTTGGTATGAATTAAGAACTTGGCTTGAATTGATATAATACTTGGTATGAGTTTAGAACTTGGCTTGATATAATACTTGGTATGAGTTTAGAACTTGGCTTGAATTGATATAATACTTGGTATGAGTTTAGAACTTGGCTTTTCTGGATCTGAAGAAAATGAAAACAAGAGAATAAAGGCACTGTATTGTAGAACAATCGGCAGTTATGCTTACAGAGATGCCATTGGACAATATACCATAATGGGCAGAGTGTCAGTAAGGCTACTACAGTAGTACTTAAGTTAATATTCACAATTGTTATGTAAATACAGTGGCCAAGAGTAGCCATATACGTTCACATTCTCAAGCCAATCACCAACTCTGCAATCGTCTCCAAGAACATTCACTGCTTTCAATCTGACAAAAACTTCACCCCTTTCCTAAGCACTGGTGCATTTCTGATTTTTTTTGTGAAGTTTCATGGGACCCCATTAGGTAGCTGTAACAGTGGTGGCTTGCTTACAGTCTCCATGGCTTTAAATCCAGCAGATAAGTTCACACTACTCACAGGTTAATATGCACTACTTCCAAACTACTTCCCGAGAGACGGTTTGGGCTTGATGCTAGTTGTGCCTATGACTAGTCCCTATACTCTGTTAGCAGTGGTTTACATCCTACCCATGATGCTCTTTTATTTATGATGTAAGGCCATGCATGCCTGCTTAATTATGTTGGCTGAGAGTTCCCACATCAGCACTTGTTTCAGCCTCTGTACTACACAAACATATACAGGCAAGGGCAGTGCATAGCTTTGACAGGAAACAATGCACTTGACTTATCAGTCTGATAATGTGGATGGAGTATGGTCATATGTCAAAGTGCTGCAATTCCAGATAAGTCACAATATTTTCATTGTCTATGTAGATCTACAACTGTTACATTAAAATGCATGCATGCATAAGGTGTAGCAGTGTATAGTGAATTGGTAAGGCTGATCCAGAGTTGGCATCCAAAGCCAGTGGTATATGGCTAGAGCAGAATGAGTATATATACGGGGTCGAGAACAAGTGTTGCAGTCATAATCTATATAGCCTCACATCCAGCCTTTCAATATTATAAAAGTACAATGAATGTATGATATCCCCAAAGGCTAGGGTAGATATATGACTAATAATCACATGTAAACTGTTGCCATACTGGATAGCAATACTGTCTAAATGACCTTGCATTGGTAGCAGCAGAATTACTGAGCTGTAATAAACTCAAACCTTCTACACCGAATTCAATTTAGCAATTAATAGGGCATCGAGCGCACTGGAACCATTCTGGCTTAATACATTTGAGAATTCGTTGTTTCAGCCTTTGAGCAATGTGAGTGGGCCTAGGTTTGCTTTGAATAATATTATGAGGTCATTCTAAACAGTAGCTATAGGTATACTGGCAGAATTACTTACCATTTGGTTTCCATAGATGATGACAGAGTGTCTTCACACACCCCTGGCAAGATCCTGTAAAGATAGTGAACAAACCGGATCACATGAGCAGAGATTTGGAATGAGACATCATACATGCACAACTCACCAGTGGGTTTCTACCAGCAAAGATACTGAATTGATCTAGTTTCTGTCGGAGGCACTGTCTTGAGCCATCACTACGCTCTTTCCAGCACACAAGCAAATGTCCCATAGCATGGGCAGAACCAGGAGGCGCCCACAACTGGTGAAACTCCACTGAACTAGCTGGAAGATTCAGGAGCTTCTCAAAGAAGGCTCGTTTGTGGTGAGCTCTATCTGCAATAGCATAGAGAAAGCTGTCAGAAACGACTGTCGCATAGTCAGAATTTTGTACATCAAAGAGTTCTGAAAGGATTCTCTCATCCATATCTGCATATGGTTCAAAGTAAAGCAGTTTCTCCACAGTTATTAATTTCTGTGCATTATTTACGACTGCGGGCTGAGCCTGGGATACAGCTTGGGCTACGGCTTGAATACTGAATGTTGTCAACTCTCTAATTGGTTGCAGTGGGTAGTGGAAGTCAGCAGGATGGATTAAGAGTTCATTCACACAAACTTTAGGGCAAAAGTCTTTCACAGCTTTTAAGATTTTCTGAATGACTGCAGAACGAAGTTCAACACACTTTATCTCGCTACTATGCAAACATCGTACGATAAATGTCACAACTTTGCTCTGTTCATCAAGCTCCACTAAAGATGTTATAACAGCCATGCTCGCCCAATAGTTTTTCCAGACCAAACACTTCCGTCGCAGTACAGGCAGGTCATTTTCAATCTGATGGCTGTCTGGGGTGAGAGCAAAGGAGAATGCTAGACGAAGAAGGAGGACCTGGAGGAAGCGAGGTGGGAAGAAGTGCTCAGGCTGGGAGCACTGTAAGACCCAGCCGCTGTGGTAGACAAATCCGATATCTTCCCATAGCTGAGAGATCGGAGGATCCATGCGAACTAAGGCAGGGAAGAAAAAATATCGCTCGGAAGTTAAAGGACTGATAGAATGCTGCTGTGTAGCAGGACTTGAACTACCCTCGGATTCTGTTGGCTGCTTGTCAGTGATAAGGTTTAAAATCTCGGCATCTGAAATTTCATGGCAGAATTCTAGGAGAGAAAGACACTGAGTAATCATCTCAGAATCAAATTGAGGGAAGTGGGCAGCTAAATGTGTCAGGGGTACCACTCCAGTGCTGGAGGCTAAGTCTTCTCTGTGCTCCTTGAACTCCTTTGGAGCAAAGATTGTGCCTGTAATCTGAGAAAGTAGAACTTCTTTGCTGATGACAACCCAACTATTTTCAACATCTACATCGTTTTTTAGGAAGAGAATGTGCCCTCGTGAGTGCAACTTATCACACATTTGGAAAAGAAAAGAAGGGTCTGGTTGAATGAAATATTCGTATTGCACTTGAAATCTCATGTGCTTCTCTTTGAGTACTGCTTCACTGAGCTGTTTTACAGTAATGGCACATACGGTTGAGAATTTCTGTACTAGGAATACTAAGAGGCAATGGCAGTCAAAGTCCATGATTTCTTCAGTTCTGAGAGTGCTACAGCTTGTCTTCAAACTCCGTCGGAGCTGAGTCATGCCAGAGGATTCAGATTTGCGGCAGTCAAGTGGAATAAAATCAACAAGCACAAAAGAGTTACTAAAGCATTGTGCCTGAAGGTACTCCCATATTCTTCTCCTAGTTGGCTCTTCTGCTGCTTGCGATCTGTCAGCATGACTGCCCACTATGATCACACAAGGCTTTGCAACAATTTCCTTACACTGATTCTCTATAAAAGTCAACCAATATAGAATCCTTTGTTTAATGTCTTCTTCCATCTCCGGCAGCTTGACTACGAGCAAAAAAACTGCAGCTGATAAAATACTGTTCTGTATTACTGCTGCATGGCTACCATAGTATTGGTTTTGCCCGGCTAGGTCAAAAAAAGTAACTCGGCCATAGATTTTGCTGACAAAATCTGTTGGAATGATGCCTGCTGTGTGGGGTTCAGTTGAGACATTAAAAAAGAATCCTGGAAGGGCCAGCAGACCAGAAGATTCTTTTGTGAGAGCTTTTATCAGTGTAGTCTTCCCAACAGAGGGGTATCCTACAATGAAAATACTGACTGAGGGTTCGGGACGCTTCTCTAGTAGCTGAAGGTTTAGTGAAACTAATGTACTTTTTCCAGGGTTAGCACCATGCTGGATGAGCACTAGTATAACCTCCCGATGCTGAGCAAGGTCAAGAGCTGTGTTACCATGAGTGTCTCTGAGTGAGATGTCAATTTTGCCAGTAGAACAGAGATATTTTGTTAAGCCAACATGGTTTTCTCTGGCGGCATGATGAAGAGGAGTCTGGCCAAGGTTATCTATACATGCTGGATCAAGCCCTACTTCTTGAACTAAATATTGTACTACACTTACCAAGAGCCCCTTTTGGCTGGCAATATGCAATAGAGTTGAACCAATTTTATCTCTGATAAATGGATCACAATGGCCATGAGATATAAGAAATCGAGCCATATCAACATCACCCAAAGCACAGGCCACCTCATTAAGGTTTTGATCGAGATTGCATCCTCTCTTAGTGATAAGGTATTCTGCAATATCAATACAGCCGGTTTCACATGCCCATTGAAGGCATGTTCTCCCATCTGGATCTTCTTCATTAACATTGCACAATGGGTCATTAATTGTGATCAGGTACATTACAATCTCAACATGATATTGACGGCAGGCTAGGTGAAGGGAATTCCAACCCCACTTATCTTTATCATTGGGATTGCAGTGACTTCCAGTGGTAAGAAATTCAACAATACGTTTGTGGCCATTTTGACACGCTATATGGAGGCAGTTTTGGCCTTGTGAATTTGTAATAGCTGGGGTGGAATGTCGCTCATTAACTAGGTATTTTACAATGTCAATGTAACCTTCTTTGCAGGCCAAATGAAGACAACTCTCTCCGTACTTGTTTTTTTCATTGGGATTTGTACAGCTGATTAGAAATTTTACAACATCATATTTGTTTTGCTTTCCAGTTCCCCATGGTGTGTAGGCTATTATAGCTAAATGAAGACAGTTTTTGCCATTGAAGGTCTTATCATTTGGATTGCATTTTCTTTTGTTAACGAGATATTTTACAATATCTATCTGGTGAGCTCGGCAAGCTACATGGAGGCAAGTACTTCCGCTATAGTCCCTCTCAGTGATACAGCATGCAGTTTCATCTAGTAAATATTGAACAACACTTATCTGCCCACTCATACAAGCAACATGGAGACAATTTTGACCATCTTTATTTTTGTCATTTGGGTTACACTGCCTCTTATAAACCAAGTGCTTTGCAATACACAAAAGGCCAGTTTGACATGTATATTGAAGGGGATACCATCCGTATACATCTTTGCGGCTAACGTCACACTTGGTTTCACTTAACAGAAATTCTGCTATATCTTTCTTGCCAGCTTTACAAGCAATGTGGAGGCAATTTTGGCCATTATTAGCCTTCTCATTTGGATTACAATACCTTTCACTAACAAGGTATGAAACAATGTTTTCATGCCCAGCCTCACACGCCAGATGGAGACAACTCTGACCACGAATTTTATCTTTGCAATTCGGATCATATTGCCTGCTGTTGACAAGATACTTGACTGCATTTAGAAGGCCATGTTTGCAGGCCTGCAGAAGACATTCCCTTCCCAGTTCACTTCCCTTTTCAATACTGCATTCTGTTTCATTCAGTAGATAGTCCACCACATCATTGTGACCAGCTTTCAGAGCGAGGTGGAGACAGTTTTCCCCATATTTGTCCACAGAACAGGGATCACAATGACTTTTGCTAATCAGATACTTCACTACATCTATAAGACCACAGTTGCAAGCCCCAAGGAGGCAACTCCTTCCAAAACTATCTTTTTGGTTAACATCACATTTACTTTCATGCAGTAAACATTTAGCTACATCACTGTGACCTGCTTTGCAGGCAATGTAGAGGCAGTCATAGCCATCCACATTGGTATCACAAGGACTATAGCGCTTTTCATTGACTAGGTAGTAGATAATATCTCCACGGCCATGCTGGGCAGCTATGTGAAGTACGGTATTTCCACGACAATCCTTTGACATGGGGTCAATATCACAAGTTTCTACCAAATATTTAATTGTCTCAATTGGTTCACAGTGCATGCAGGCATAGTGAAGGGGAGCGCTATACCCCATGGTATTGGGATTACAACTTTTCCTTATGAGTTTCAGAGTAGTTTTAAAATCACCGGTTTCACAAGAGCTAATCATTTTTTCCTGCTCTTCAGGTACATCTGCTCTTAAAATGGCGAGACTGTTATATTGAAGGAGACATCTTCTAGCAAGTGTGTAGAATGCCCTATCCACATTGAACCCCGTCTTTGCACTCACCTCCATAAATTCCATTCCATACTTCTCTGCTGCACGCCTGCCCTCTACAGTGCTAACTTCTCTCTTCTCTTCGAGATCACACATATTTCCAACTAGCATTCTGACTGCTCCTGATGTGCATGCTTCAATACGTCTGATCCAGGATAGCATCTTGCTTCGAAAAAACTTCCGATCACTTGTATTATACATAAGCATGATTCCATGAGCATTCTGGCAATAAGCTGTGGTAACATCTAAAAAGCATTCCCTTCCACTCGTATCCCATATCAGTAACTTGATCTTCTTTCCGTCAATTTCAAATATGCAAATTTTTAAGTCAACTCCAATCGTAGCTATGTGACTGTCTGAATATCGACCTTCTACAAGTCTGTAAAGCACTGACGTTTTGCCCGACATCGGCCCAACCAACGTCAACCAAAACACGTAATCGTAGTTTTTAGCCATGCCTAATTTCTGAGCCACTAGCCGCACTAGCTTTCTCGGCAAGCGCATATGCGCAGCGGGAACTCTACTCCTGCTCGTCTCCCTCCTGACTCCTGATGACCAGATGTCCCGCCTTCACTTCTCGAAAGCCTGTCGCTCGTATGCGGGACGTCTCGTGAATTCTAGATCTGGGCGACAGCTATAATAGTCTCGTGTCCAGACCGCGCGTACCACGAACCGGGGCCTGGTTAGGTCTGGGCATGAGATCTCGAGACTAGCGCGGCTCTTAACAGATCTCATGCCCAGACGTAACCACACCCCGGTTCGCGCTTAGGTACGTGTAGTCTCGTGACCAGACCAGGGGGCGAGCGTAGGTCTGGGTATATACGAGACTAAGGTACGTGCTGCGAGCCTGAGCGAGCCAGTCATGTCATGTAACAACGCTACATTTTCTCTGGGGACGGACTGTCACGATCGAGCGGTGTGAATGGGCGTATTCTTTCTGCGGAGGCGCGCCCCCACATATATATACGTACATATATGTACGTACATATTCGGAGCCCCACCCACTAGCTACGCACTTGCTTCGCCAGTTCAAAGTTCAAAAAAATCTACAACCATGGTGCTTTATCGAGTTTACTCGCAACCTCACCTCAGCAAGTACTACTCCACCGTCTGCTCCAAAGCAACTCTATTTCAGATTGTGCTCTACAGTATGATGCTCATTCCGCCCTTTTTCATAGCCTATGCCACCAACGGTGAGCTGCTTTCTATTTAAGGCACAGGGCTCGTATCACTGCACGGCTCTGCTATATACCAACTTGCTGCATCTGAGACAGTGGAAATGCAAGTCTAATGGCATGTCTCATGTGCAGGGTTATATGGGTGATGGACATTAGTCGAGGGGGTTCAACGAACAGTATCTGTCAAAAATCTAGGCTAATTCCGAGCGAAGCGAGGCTATACTCCAGTTCCATTGACCTCTTTCTTGGTCCACTGTTCCAGCCAGTTCAACTGGTATAGCCTATCAAACACACAGCAAACACTTTCCTTCGCTATAAAACTCCAAGCGGGGAGACTTGGGAGTGATCACTATCACAGTGAGCTTGCTTCAGCCTCTGGTCTTCTAGGCACATAATAGCAAGTAGCCATTTTGTTTTGTGGGTGGGGTATTGTAGGTGTGTCGGCCAGACTGTTTTGTGTTGTGGGCGTACTCCAGTTCCATTGACCTTTTTCTTGGTCCACTGTATTTTGTGGGTGGGTGTTATGGGCGTGCCACCTAAATATCACGGCATGCCATGTGCCACGCCCAGCAATTCTGCACATTGTACGTGTATCACTAGTTTGCTTGGGGGAGAACTAATTCTTGACAGTATGGCACTCAGCTTTCTATGCCACACATAGGAGGAGAAAACAGCCCATATAGTTTGATAACTGACTGAAATCCCATTTTTAAACTATAGAAATCGTGCATGTGATTATGCACTACCAGTATTTGGGTCCCTATAGAGCATAATTATTTCCCGCTATTCTCATAATTCGGTAATATATTGCAATAATGTGACTGGTATCAGGGAAACCATGAAGGTCTATTACTGCGGCGGTTCTGATCTAGAGCCTGTGGTCTATCTAGCCTCGTTCCCAGGCAACCGTCTTTCGAGCGGTCCCTGCCCGCGGCCGCGTGCAATTAAGTAAGTTGAATCACGTGAGAAAATATACCAGGCTCTCCAGCAACGCGCAGATAGCCTGGGGACGAGGCTATGGTCTAGCTATAATCATCTTAGGACAAGATTTTTAGATCTGCAGTAGATGTTTCTCTATTGTAAGGATTACCTTAGCTTTCTGAGGACTGCTTATCTGTTGGTTATGTGGAGGACGTTGTTTATACATATATTTTCCCTCACACACACACACACTGCATGTACGTGTATATACAGATTTCTGGCAGTATACAAGTTCATACCGCGAACAGCCCAAAGTCCAGTTCCTGAACCAGTTACTAGTCCGGATTGGAGACGGCAGCTCCAGTGGAGCCAGGGTCTGGAGCTCGTTCCCGAACCTCAACCTTCTGTTACAGTCCGGGGAGGTAGCTATACCCGTTGTTAGGGTGAGCTACCTTATTTGGGAGTGGAGCCAGGGAATACAGGCCAAGTCTGGCCCATGAGACATAGTGCAAATAGTTATGCAATTAGCCTAATTATTTTTTTGTCCTTTGGGTTATTGGTGTGGAAATGTAACACAACCAGAAGTTGCTTCCCCATTTTAGACTTCACGAAATGTGCTTTGTCAGCAGTAATACATTATTTACTAATGTTTTAATAATGTATATGGTGTCTTAGGTGTCCACAACCCAACCAGAAGTGATGCTCTATACACCTAGTGGGTTTCCATGCCTACGTCCAGCACACACAGACTTGGGGAGCGCCATACTAACACGTTGCCATTAAATCACATGATCAGCTGTATGATGCATGGTTAATTTAAGGTGGCGCGTTCATGGAAAAGAATAGTTTTTTCCTATAATCCAGCTATACCTTTTGCTAGAGACATTGTTTTAGTGTTCAGTCTGTGATACAAAAGCACTCATAACAAGAAGTGTAGGTTTGCTGCATTCCTGTCCTCACCCACACAAAAACTAAGAAGCATGGTGTTTCAGACTCCAGCAACCTTTGTCCAATTTCTTGGTGGCATATGGCCAGGAATTCTGTTCATTGTTCTCGCAGAGGCTATAATTATAGTAACTACATATTCATGCGAAAATCCCGACTGATAAAGATTGAGAGAGATGTGATGGAACCCTTACGTTTCTGCAACTTTAGTGACAATAAAATAGCAGGTTGAATGCCAATAAATTACACATGGACTTTAAGACTAAGTTTCGGTCAAATAGCACTGTGCATTTGCCATCAGTGCGGCATAACGTTACTCCATTTTTTGGGTATTTAACACACGACTGACTGCAGCATAACATTACTCCATTTTTTAAGGTAATTAACACCCGACTGACCGCAGTGGAAGGGCACGGTGAATGGTTTTAACTAGTTGCTGGTAGACTGGCTTAGTATCTGGAAACAATTTTTAATCCGCTAGTTGTCTAGTGGTTGAGCTACATCGAATCAGTGTTGTACTCAGTTCTAGTCAGTGCATGGGTGCTCATACGTGCAGTTATGCGAAAGTAACGGTGTGAGTTTGGGTTAGCCTCGTCCCCAGGCTCTCTGCGTGTTTCACGCACAGCTAGCTAAGTAAAACATGCACGTTGGCCTGGGAACGATGCTAATTTTGGGTCATAACAGTGCTCTTCTGTAACTGGCTCAATGCAAACTATCACATCGGAGAGAATTGTAATGCGGAGCTATTAACTTTACCACTGCCATTAGCTAAACTACCAACTCCATTTAGTTGATCAAGTCTGCACTCAACTGCCTCATGTCCTGTGTGTTCTGTCCTGTTGTGCAGTCTCGTGAAGATGACACCAACAGAGATGGGAGGAACGACATTCTTCACTTGCGAGTGGAGTTCTCTGACCTTGGCCAGGATGTGAACACAGTGCAACTGCTGCTGTTCTTCCACGTACAACTGAGTGTAAGCAATGCTTCTTTCTAAAGTGAAGAGCACCAGTGTTACGTATCTGTTACCTCATGAAACAAGCAGTGACACATTTACTCATTTTTGCTCCACCTACTTCCTATCAGCATGCTAGACTATCGTACCCTCATTAGGGCTTTAATTTTACACTCAAGCATGTATTTTATCTTCCACTGCAAAGTCAGATTTTTTCTTAATTTTCATGGCATAAAAGCCTGGGTACACTGAGCTTTATGGCTAGTATTGGGTAAAGTCCACACCTCCATAGATATGACGCAGTACAGTTTCATGCTACCGCTTTTGTCTGCTAAAGTTGGTAATGTTATTTATTTTCAGAAGTTAAGAGATTCATATTAGGTAACTACAGGGATGACTGGGTGTTTCTAATTAACGCTCCTCCCTCCTTTTTTCCGTACCGCCCCCTTACAGCTGTTCTCCTCAGTGACTCTTCAGTCACTGGCCCACTTTAGCTCGTCCTGGGCCGCACCTGCTTCCCGTCTGTGGGTGGGTGGAGACCTGGGGGTGTGGCAACGGAGACCCCTCCCCTCAACTGGGAGGGTGGAGCAATACAATGCCTCACTGCTCAACTCCAGCAGCTCCAGGGCCGAGGACTACGATATCACCACCATTCTCAGTAGCTACAGCAGGAGAAATTGTGAGTGTGTATGTGTGACCCTCGCGCATGCACGTTGAGGGTTATTGTAGTCGGGCTGTCATTCTGTCTGTCATTCTTTCTGTCATTCTGTCATCATTAATATTTATGCAAGATTTCTCGCAAACGACAAGTGCTGATGGTACCAAACTCGATATGAAGGACGAGGATCACTGTCTCTATGCTCTGATGTGTTATTTATGGCGTTAGGTTGACGGTAAGCATGCATACGGCTGGATCGACAATACCCAAGATTTCTTGCAAACGACAACTGCTGATGACACCAAACTTGATATGAAGGACGGGGGCCATGGCCTCTATCCTCTGATAGGTTATTTTTGTCATGTTAGGTCGACGGGCCTACAGGCCTACTGGTGTGGATGCATGCACTATTTAGCGGGCGTCTCCATTGTGACGTTAGAGCTAGAGGGCGGGGCACGAGAGTTATGCACTTTTAAAATGCTTTTCATTTGGTCTTGTAATACTGCAGTCATGCATGCAATTATCCCTTTCTCACTATATATATATATTCCTCTCCAGTGACCACAGTTCTGTCCAACAGCTACACGGTTTGGGAGAATGGTGCCACTGGTAACTTCACTATTCAGGTGGAGCTCAGATACCCTACACAGACCATTACATATCCTGCTATGCCGTCTGTGCTCTAAGAGAACATAGCTTACCGGATGCTGACATGTAGTGCTTTGTGTCAGACCCTCCACCCATGTGAGGGGTGTGTCTGGGAACAAGGATGTAATCATGGTTGTGCTATATCGCCATGCCCCCTTAGCTTGTGACTGCTAATTAAAAATTAAAATCGGGTTACCAGGGGCAACAGTGTTCTTACTAGCATAAGGTAGCCTCATTCCCAGTCTCCACTCCCAGCTTTTTTTTGCACGGAGTAAAAAAAAAGCACTTTTTCCACCGTGCGAAAAAAGCTGAGAGTGGAGACTGGGAGCGAGGCTAAGCATAAGGCAAGTCCCTGTTGCACATAGACAATTTTTCTCCCTAGCTGCTGGGTGGTACAGTACAATGCCGTGACATTGTAGTAGTAACTTCTGCCTCATTTCCCAACGTCTCCTTGACTCCTCCTGCACCTACTACCCTGCATTCTGGCAGTTGGTCAAGTTTGCCTGGGTGCAGTACCTGGCCATCCTGATCGTCTTCTGGTGGGTCCTTCAAAGAGTGCAGGCCTTTGTCTTCCAGAACCAGATCATCCTCACAGTGTGCAAGAGAACAGACAAACCCCATAAACACTAGCTTCACCATGTATGCAGGTTATTATCCAGAGTCTATATCCCCTCTGTACATGTAGTGTATTATACACTTGCAAAGTAATATAATATTATGGTGCATTAGTAATGTTAAATTTATGAAAACAGAAAGCAGTTGTAATTATAGTACTACATACAATTACAGTATTATACATTTAATGAAATTAACAAATTTTACTTGCCTGCTGTCATTCTGAAGGGCAAAAAATGCTATCCATCACATTTGCTCACCGCTAATATGTGCAGTGCTGAGTACATGACAGAGCAGAATTTGTGAAAAAGTTTTTTGTTTACTCAAACTTTAATGTGGTTTTCTGATATAAGCCAGGGGGTAGCACAGGGTTGTAGTCTATCGCCTATCCTATTTTCCATTTTTATTAATCAGTTACTAGATGAGGTTGAGAAAGCTGGGCTTGGTATAATCATTAAGAATGATGTTAAGGTTGGGGGACTAATGTTTGCAGATGATTTTGTTGGTTTAACTACTAATGCGGAGGATTTACAAAAGTTGATTAATGTAGTACAAGGGTTTTGTAACAAATGGAGGTTGAAATCTAACATCAAAAAGAGTGCTGTTGTGGTATTTTCTAAGGTGGCTATTACAGATATGTGTGCGTGGAAGTGGGGAGATAACGTAATTCCAAGGGTTGTAAGTTACTGTTACTTGGGGATTGGATTTGCTGAGAATGGGTCATGGGATAGTCATGTACAGAAGGTAATTGATAATGGGAAGAAAAAGCTTAATCGTTTGCACCGGTTTGTCAGTAATAGAAATATCAGTACCGTTGCAAGGAGATTATTGTTAGTTTCAGTACTTCGTCCTACTTTAGAATACGGTAGTGAAGTGTGGGCTTGTAATAAACGGCAGACAGCTTCCTTAGAATCCATTCAGCTAGGAGCAGCTAAGAAGATACTTGGCTGCTCTTCCAAAACGTGTAATGAAGCGGTAAGGGGAGATATGGGGTTAGAGTCCTTGAAAGGGAGGAGGGATAGAAGCAAACTTAAGTGGTGGTATAAAGTCAATAAGTTGGATATTGAGCGGTATCCTAGAGTACTATTAGATGCTGAGTGGGAAGTGAAACCATGTAGAGGTAGGCAAAGGAAAACTTGGATGAAAGTAATTAATGAATTGCTGCTGCAGTTAGATTTAGATAGCCAAGAGGTATTAGCTGCAGATAATATTAATTTGTTTTTAGATACGGTAGACGAAGCGTTGAGGGATAGAGAATACAAGGACTTTAATGACAGCTTGAATACTAAAGTTAAGTTGAATCTGTACAAGTCTTTCTGTAAGGAAATAGAATTCAAGAATTATTTGCAGGGGGTAGGTGATCCGGGTACAAGATTATTGTTTAAGTTTCGGTCAGGTACGAACGGTCTGAATGAAGAGTTAGGAAGACATAGGGGTAAAAATGATGATAGGCAGTGTAAATTATGCAGGGGTGAATGTGAGAGTGTGGTACGTGTTCTCTGGGAGTGTCCAGCATATGACAGCATTAAAAATAATTTCATGGTAGAATTAGAAAATCTATTGGGGGGGAGGTTTGGGGAGTTTAGTACACTTGATAATTTTAATAAGGCAAGTTTTATTTTAGGATTTGAGAATTGGAACAGGGATGATTTTAAAGCATTATTAAAGCTAGTTAAGAGCTTTGTATTATTGATATGGGAGACTAGGAAGAAGGAATTGTATGGTGATCAGGATTGTGTGGTCTCTGGTTGTTCTTGCTCTTGTCCTCTGACTGGAGGTCTTACAAGCTCCGCCTGCGTCTGTGGGTGCGTGGTCAATGGCGTAAGCGCTACGGCAGCAACATGAGTATATTATTATTATTATTCTTAACATAAGGGGCAGTACTCTGAGACTATGGAAGTGTTTTGAGCAACAGAATAATACTTTCAGATTGGTTGTTTGTATTCTTGGAATACAAAAATCGTGGGTGTTCAAATAAATAGAGGTCCAAGTAATTAGACTCAATACAGTAACGCCAATCTAAAACACCGTTATAGTTATGGGATGACTATACACTTTTTATAATCAAAGGTTGCACTGCGTGCATATATGCATCCAGTTAGATTACATATACAAGAGAATACCTGTACTAGCATTTTGTATCTGTGAACTCTGTCCTGTGAACTCTGCTGTCCCACACATGCAGCCCCTCCCACTGTCCTGTGGCCTATGCTGTCCCACACATGCAGCCCCGCCCAGCCTATATGCTGTCCCACACATGCAGCCCTGCCCACTGTCCTGTGGCCTATGCTGTCCCACACATGCAGCCCCGCCCACTGAATAAAATTGCTGGGATGAGGTTAAATTACTACAGTAATAATAACAATGTCACACAATGTACAGTTACTCATGAACTAGCAATCCCTGTACATAGACTCTATCGGTTGTCTTCAATAATGATAGTTCCAGGAGGGTAACCTTGTAATTCAACAAACAGGAACCTGCATTCATACTTCCCTCGGTCGTTCTATATAGTGATGTATGACATGGTGTGTGCAGGACTTATTAAAATACTGCATGTACACTGACAAGATTTATATTGACGGAGTGCTACATGTACTTAATATGCAAGCTATAGGTATAACTAACACACACTTATATATGTGGCAGTCCCGGGTAAAAAACAGAATTCAATGAACATTATTCTGTCACGTATTTCGATCGCATCACTGCGTTTAAAGTGCTGTATGCTGTATCTCTGATTTTCGCTGAGGGTGGGGCCCATACACGCTGCATAGAAGCCTCACATATTGACACGTTTACCCAGCAGTCTAAGCCCCACCCTTAACGAAAGTACAAAGATACAGCGCTTTGAACGCAGTGACACGATCAAAATGTGAGATGGAATAATGCTTGTTTTCTACATGAAACTGCCACAATTATGTGGACTTGACCACTCTCATTTTGAATTTCATAGGCCTTTCCACAAGACTATGTCTGCAACAGGAGAACTTCCCAATTCATAGTAGGTCCAATATAATATTATGCAGACGCTAAATAACATGCCTGGCTTCACGTGACCCACATCAGTCATTTTGCCCTCGATACCTTTCTCAAGTCCAGGTGGGCGGTTCCTTTCCTCTTACTACCAGCCACATAGAATTGCACTCTCATATACTCCACTCCACCAACAATATATTCCTGGTGTCTGCATGGTACATGGACGGTTACACATTGTCAATACATAATTGAAACATGAATATTAACAAACACAACCAACACTCACACGACATTAGAGGCCTTGCAAACTTAATGAATACATGATCTATTTTAAAAGGACATGAATAAGACAATAGGGTCTACTACCACAGGGCTTCTCTATGTCTCACATACAACATAAAAATTTCAACAACGGTTAGCAAATACACTATACATTGGTGACAAGGACAGGATAGAGTCCAAGCAATGGCAGCGCTACTCAGTCACAGAAATTTAAACGCAAAATTCAACGTGCCAGATAATCAAAGACAAGGTTACTGCATCCTTCCCTCCATCATTATATAGGGGTGAGTAGCGCAATCATAACCTATTGATACCATCTGAATCCATCCACTGCCTGTCATTTATCTTCTATTTATACAACTAAAGGACTTCTTTTCAAAGCACACATTAGCAATAAGCTAATACTGATGCTTGGCAGTCTGCAGTACAAAAACGGATATTAAGTGGAAGATAACAAAGACTTTTAACATCTTATGATGATCAGCAATAATTAATATTATAACGGATAGCATAGATGGTTACATTAATAAATCATACGACATTGGTTCCATACTGCCATGCTTGCTATATGTAGTTATGCACAGGTGTGCAGCTGTGGACAGACCAGTCCACCCCCAACCCCGATAACCTACGCTATGTGTCTCCTCCTGCCTCTTCCAGACGCCTCCCCATGGCCGGTGATCGGCTCACCCAGTGCCTCAATCACCTGAAGAAAGATTCAGACATGCATACAACACAAAGTTAACATTTGGCATGTCTGTAGAAATAAAGCAAACAGAAAGTGTGTTTAGAAAAGAAAGATGTACCTCGGCTTACACGTGACCCAACCTTTGCAATGGAAAGCCATCACAGGAGGTAAGGCACCAAGACATGGAAGCTAATGAAGTGTACAAGTGCATACTGATGATACATAAATGCATTGTGGGCATGCTACATGTTTCTTAAGAGCGCACAAAATACTGCTCCCTGGGGCTGTGCACTCTTGCTGAAAACTATAGTCTTTGGCTGGTTACTACACTGCTGAAACTCTAAATATGGACCTAGTGCTCATTGAATGGCCACATGCTAAGAATACTTACTCCGGAATCTGCCTTTACCCTCTTGAGAGCCTTAGTGAAGATGGAGGAGGGGCTAGCAGAGGAGAAAAATTCACTGCTCACTGACCACAACAGAAAGCCGGTTACGGCAAACCCTCCCAAAATCACCAGCAGGTAGGTAAAGTCTTTGCCTGCCTGCGCCACTGTGGGGAGGGAAGGAGAGAGGGAGGGAGGGAGGGGGGGGAGGGAGGGAGGGGGGAGGGAGGGAGGGAGGGAGGGAGGGGGAATAGGCCAATATGTTATCTTCTTTCTAGTTCAATGTGAAAACATTGATAAAGGCCATCAGTGGAAGCTCGCCTAAATACGGTCAAACTACTTGATTTCACTGCAGCATATCTTTGCATGCTAGATAATTATGACTCTGACTGCATCTGAGGTCGGATAGCTCATTTCTCTTAATTCTTGAATAAGTAGAAGTACTCAGCTCTTTTTTAAAAAGGCCTAATCTATTACAGACTACTACTCTCCCACGGTGTATACAGCATTCAGCAACTCACCTTTTGCTCCCACTGTGAGTTGCTTTGGCTCATCTTTCTTTTTCACAAACTGCATCAACACGGAACCACTTTCCTGCTGACCTTTTGACCCCCGCTGATTTGCTGGTTTGTCATCCCTTGGCGCAAGAATGCCACAGCACTGTGTGTGGAAGTAGCTACACTGTGCAAGAAATAAACTGTTGCTTTGACTCCTTAGAACAAAGTACCTCAACTTCACAGCTCTGCCAGACCAGCTTGTGCAGTTGATACTGTAGTTTGAGAGTCGTGAAGCCGGCAGAAGTCTGTTCTCAGTATTCCACAATGATGACAATCTCTCATTAGCAGCAGTTCGGGCTAGAGTCTGGATACCTCTGCCTGCAGGCTGCACGTTTCTAAATAGAGCCATTGTCTTAGGTGCACTTTTATTGGAATAAGGTGCACTTTAATAAGGCAATGTCGACGCTGGGTAGCTGGAGAGACTTACCAAACTTTCCTGAGTTGGTGCTAGAGACCTCTCTCAGGAAATACAGGGAGCTACCCAAGAGGGGGAAACCAAAGAGAGATGAAGAATGGACTCCATTGGCCACGGTCTTGTGCTCAGAAGGTATGTTTACATGTAGTTTCAAAGTAGGCTCATTAGTATTGTGTGTTAGCAATATAAATTTTCCAGTGATTTCAGGCTAACACCAGACCATAGCTACATATGCAGTCTCGTGGATAGTTGGGCAGCTACGTTTACACTAGTCGTCCTGGCACTTAGTCTCGGGTACCCAGACCCTCAGAAAATCGGAAGGAGGGTCTGGGCGATAGGCTTGGTGGAAATGTACTCTCCGGAATGTTATTAACTCATAATTGCCTCCCTGCTAATGCTAGCTTAGTAGATTTCTCTAGCACTTACTCTGGCTGTACCTTGATGTCAGAGGAAAGGCTGACACTTTGAAGCACAATAGCGCTCTAAGCAGCTTTTAAAACGCAATTCAAACGCGACTTTCCAGTTAACGCACGTTAGAATGTAATTATTAAGCCAATTGGAAGTGCGCCTGCATTCCAGGCGCACGGTACACTTCCGCCCCAGCCTATCACCCAGACCCTCTTACAATTTTCCGACGGGTCTGGGCACCCGAGACTACCTGGCACTATAGACCTTATTTGATGACATCATGATACTGACTCGGACAGATATACTGTACCAGGACATATGAAGCAGCTGCCATCTTGAGTGATGATATTGTATTGTGACGTCAGTGTCTCTTGTGCTCAAGCTGTAGGAGGTGCAGAGTCTCTAAACTTGCCTTCAACAATGGGACACTAATCAGGGTTTCATTTTAGGGGGGGGGGGCATTAGTCCCCCCTTGAAAACTTTGTTCCCCCCCTTGGGAGTTGCAACCCTTCAAAATTGAATACTGCCCACTGTACGCGTGCCCCCCCTTGGAGATTTTTCTAAATGAATCCCTGCTAATTGCTACATGTATTTATTGCTAAGAAAATCCGACTAATCAAGCTAGGCTGGGGCATTTGAGATTTTTTAATCACTATATCTGTGATTTGACCAGTACACCGACAACTGATATACTACAAGGAATATGTTCAACTCATTTCTATAATCACTGTAGAACCTACCACTCTTTTGTCAGTCGTATCACGGAAATAAACGAGGAAGTAACCAGAAGTTACATAATGCGTGACATCAATCTAATAAAGTCTATCCCACCACCATTTTTTGAGGGTGCAAGCTTGAAGCAATACAATAGGTCTATAGATGTAGTACTGTGATTCTCCAGTGTGTGTAGTTGGAACCTGTGTACATTTTTTCAATGAATACTGCTTAGCGTTAATTTGTCTTTTAGACCAGGAGCACGTGATCCACTGAAGTTGACGGCTCACGTACTCCTGACCATACCTGCATCTTGCAGCATGGCCCGGGATATTCGTGGTGGGATTCCCAACAACAGTTTGTATCCAGACTGCGTACTTGTACATTCACCTCTACAGTCTCTTACTGTATATTAAACCTCAAGCCTTAGTTATAGTGCTGGATGCCTGACCTTGAAAATAGGGAATGGTGCTCTTGATGGCATGCCAACTCTTACCACCCATCCAGCATGCATTTACTTATTTTCCATCAGGGGTTTATTTAGGGGGGGCATCCCCCCCCCCCCCCTCCCACCCCTTTGCCAGAATCTTGCCCTGGCCCCCTTGGAACTTAGGTTGCCAATTTTTTCTATGTAAGCTGAGTGTAATAAATGCATACCAACACAACATAACCCAGTAACGAATGGTTCAATCTAAACCGTTATTCCTCTGGACTTTCTGTTCCATGTATCTACGATAACTTCACTGTCTGTCAGTTTTTATGAGGCCTGCAAGGCTAGTTTCATTAGAGGAGCTTCATAGACAGATTTTTATCAGCTTAGAGAAGCTTCGCTCTATAGAGGCAGTAGCCACAGGAATAGAGAGACTACTACTAGTCTGGTCCAGCTGTATAGAGGCAGTAGCCACAGGAATAGAGACTTTGGGGGGGGGGGGCAATGTATAGTGGGGTGTACTTTGTACACCTCATGCTAGGGAGGTCTGGGGGCATGCTCCCCCAGGAAAATTTTGAATTTGAGACCCCCTGAGATCGCTTTTGGTGCATTTTCAAGTACATTTGCACGACCTATGAATGGGCCATATTTATATCATACATGAGTGTAAGCAATACAGAGCTGCAACAGCTGGACCAGACTAGTAGTAGTCTCACCAACATTCCACTTTTGCCCCCCATTGATAATTTTACGAGAATTACACAGCTAGACTGCGAGAATAGTAAACCTTACATGTAGGTCATGTGACTGGTATTAACAAGGTTGATATTTCATGTCTGAAAATCAGCCGGGTATTGTCACAGAAATCATCCAAGTGAAGGTTTACTCAGCAACAGGTCAGTCCAAGCTAAATGTAGCCACAGAACAGATCAGCTTGTCTCATCTCTTGCTCAGTGAAAGTGCTGACTTGGCAATTTCATAGTGTGCTTCCAGAACTCGCTACCTACCACTTTTTCACCGTCTAGGCAACACAAAGCTAAGCTATCTTGACGTACCTTGGCCTATTGGGCCTGCAAACTTCCAATAACTTCCAGTGGTATAGTAACATAATTACGTAAATTTAGCGCACGTGATAAATGTCGATGAACTCGACAGACGCAGGCAATCTAGTGCCTGCCGAGTGTGTGCCCAGCTGTTAACAAATCTATAACTGCATATCAATTTCAGAATGAGACTAGGCCAGTCATGACCTGTTACCCCATGTTGTGCACATGCACTCCTCATGCAGGCTCGCCCACATTACCCTAGTAGCATCTCAGAGTTTGTACAGATGCCTGTTTTCGAGGAACTTAGTGCTCACAAAGACATTCAGAATACAGTGTCTTGTGCTATTCTATTTATTCTGCAAAAACATCTGCTCACAATGTTCTACAAATTCACCTTGGGGTGTGACGTGAGTAGGTGTCCAGAAGGACCTTTATCCAAACTGTGAGTGGCTGGGACCTTTGTCCATAGTGTCCAGGGACCTTTGGCTGGCACCACCCATGATTACGTTTGTACCGTGGGCCAGATTTTATCTCTTGGGCCTAGTCTCATGCCCAGACTTCTCCTGTGGGAGATATGTCTGGGCATGAGACTATGGCAGGCCTGGATTATGAAATTAAAATGACTAGGAATTTGAATTGGAGTGTGATGTCATCAGCTTATAGAGCTCGAGGGCGGCAGGTCATTTTAGTCCATGCCGTAGGGCTGGGGATACCATGTACTATACTGTGAGGTGTACCCATGCAATCTTTGACAAGATTATTTTGTGCTGTAATCAGAGAAGTGTAGCTGTTACTCCCTACTGTAAGTCATTAAATATAAGAGACTCCACAGTAATTCAAGTGAAACATGCACATTACATGGGCCTGGAGACAGAGTTAGTTAGTCATGCAGTCAGCCACAGTGATATTGCATTTTTTTGGTTGCAGGTAAAAATATTGAGGTGGTAGCACTAGGGACTGGATCGAAATGCATTGGCCAGAGCAAAATGAGTAAGGAAGGTAAGATATACATGTACATGTACATGTACCTACATGCATCCAAATTCCTCATCCAGTAGAGCACACGTACATAAAGAGATCTCCATGGCAACAGTAGAGTACATGTATTAGCCCACCTCCCAATTTGAGAGGCAGCTGAAGTACTTAGCCACGGGCTTATATTTGGCTTTATGACAATAAGTATTGAAAGAGTGACTGTTATTTTAGAAGGTTGACAGAGGGCCAGTAGAAACCCTCTAAGCAGGAATCCATGAAGTAAGAATGCCTCATGCACTAATTAGAAAATTAGTTTTGATCCCAACTGCATAGTATTACAGTTTCTCTGGCAGCTGTAATAACATTTATCAAGGTTGCTCCAATTCTGACCAGATCAGGGCTATCGTACTGTAGCCACATAGTTTCTAATGGACTATAGTGTATGACAGCTATTTTGAGTGTATGGCCTCATTGGGTACAGATTGTATAAAAAGTACAGAAATACAGATAGTGCTTGCTATAGTGATACCAGAATCCAGCACTCTTTGTGCCACTTTGCAATCTCCACCCAACAGGCAGCCTTGATCTAGCAAGTGATTAGTGGTAGGTAGAGTACAGTATACCTAGCCACATTGCGCCTCCACTGTGTTTCTGGAAACGTTTCCAGAAACAATTCCGTGCCCTGGTCCTAACCTTACCCATCCCATCGATTCTGAAGGTAATGTAAGTTCCCTCCCCAGCTCCACTCAGGAGATAAAAGCCAGGAAGTGGGACCTAGGCAAGACAGCTGCTTATCACCCACAACACTGTCAATTTGAGGGAGGGGGAATTTCAAGGGGGTTCCCACATGAAGCCACAGCCAGGAAACCTCGAGAGTGTAAGGTGTGCTTCCTCCCCAACCTAGCAACTTTCAATAACTGCATTGATTGTGCCCATTATGGTCTGAGCTAGCACCAGTGTGTGTGCAACTGCTGTGCTGTCAACATTGATGCTATCTGGAAGTTTAGTGATGGATAAGCTAAAGGTATCTTCACCTCAAACTCAGTTTCGAATGTGCTTGAATCGCTGCTACTGAGCTACTACAGAGAATGCTAAGTCAACTACATGTACTTATTCAGGCCTCCGCCACTCTCACACGCTCACGTGGATTGTTCCCTTAAGTTACCCGATTAGCTGTTCCCGAATCATGTTCGATTCTTTCAATTATGTTGGGAAATATGCCAGAAACACGCCTAGTGTAAAACCCTTTACAAACTGTATCTAACATAATCATTGGAAATGAAACCTTTTAGTGGCCATAATACAAGGGAAACATGGGGTGAAGTTTGCAGAATATTTGATCACATGGTAATAATGCTTCACCAAAGGTGACTTGTTTGTAAGGTTTCAATGTACATGTAGTTGCTTTATTTACATGTGTGCCAGCCGTGATAGCCATGGGTAGTCACATGAGTAACATTTCACCTATGATGATTTTGGGCTCCCCCTCTCCTTTAATTTTATTAACATTTCATCCATGATGTAACCAATATTGTCGGCTCCACCTCTCCATTTTTATTTAGTAACATTTAACCCCAATATTTCGGACTCCCCTCTCCATTTTTAGTAACATTTCATCCATTATGTAACTAATAGTTTAAGCTCCCCTCTCCATTTTTAGTAACATTTCACACATGATGTAACCAATATTTTTAGGCTCACCATTTCCTTTTTTAGTAATAATATTTTAGGCTCTCCTCTCCAGTTTTCTTCATGTTTTCCCAAAAAGACTACCACAATCACTATGAAATCTGAATTGTTTGTGGTATCAGAGGTGACCGGCTATTCTCATATTCACAAATGCACCACCTGTATTAGCTCTGTGAGAACCAGTGCACTGTGTACATACTCTTGTATTATCAGATGACCTTTCCATGTTTATAATTATAATTGTCCCTATACTGCTGTTGGCAGAATGACTATGCAATTGTGGTTGTTACTAAAGAAATAATGATTGCTAAAAACCTGTAACTGCAGTGGGCTTAGCCTCATTCTCAGGCCACATGTTAAAAAAAACTGATGCTGCAGTGGGCAGGACTTCCTCAGTATGACTGCCTTTGAAATCAGATAGTATTTACATGGAGCCCGGACCTTTGGAGCCAGCTCCAGTGACAGTAGTACTGGGAGTCCCGATTTGTGGCGTTCCAGTGTGGCAGTGTATACATACTGGATTTAACTGCGTAAAGAGAAGGTTGCACATTATCATGTATGTATATCAATATATGCATGTACATCTTCCTGTCCGTACATAGGGCTGGGTAAACTCCACCCCAAAACCTTGGCCTCTAGGCAGGCTGAGAGTGTGGGTGTGAATCCAGCAACAGGCTCCTTCAGTTTATTATAATATTATATGCCTTAGTGTGTTAATTATACAGGGAGTGCATTGAATTAGAGGGAGCTACACGTACATGTATCTACGGTATAGATTGCAAATCTTAAACTTGCCTACTGCAGAGCATTGTGTACTTGTTTCAGCCATTGTTGGTTAATATACACAGCATACATGTATATACTATATGAGCGTAGTGCTATTAGTCTACAAAGATTTCTGTCCATTCATAAATGAAATCTGAGATGTACTGTATACCTACTTTTTTTCAGAGATAAAGTGCTGTATCTGGGTAGCCACGCACCTATTATGCGTTTTCCCACCTGATTTTTAGCAATTCTCAATAACTGCACCCTAATTATGCTCAAGAAATCTACCTACTATTCTCATTGGTCTGATGCTTTTTAGCCAGTCTCGGTGCACATGCAGCTTCTGTGCTGTCCACACTGACACTTTCCGACGATGTCTGGAGGCTTAGCGATTACAGCTGGCTCAAATAAATTCACCACAACCCACCCTCAAGTCTTTTTGGGAAATCTCTAGTCTATATATACATGTAGGTCAGAGACCCATTTGAAATCATTACTACAACCACTTCTACTATCCAAACACCTCTGGATGCCTGACCTTGAGAATCAGGAATGGTGGGTTTAAAAGCTTTCTATTAGCATACCAACTCTCCCCACCCGTCCAGTATTTATTTAATGTGAAGCTAAAAAACAAACAAACTATATTACGGCGGCATAATATCCGGCATAGTTGGTACATAAAAGAATCAGACATAATAATCCGGTAATTTTATGGTAACAGTGCACGTGAACAAGTGCAAAATGGCAGGTACTTCAGTAAGTAGTGGCCTTAGTGTCTGTTGTAGTAGCTCAGTGGCAGTTTGTGTTTGCAAAGTCCAGCACTTTTCTACCACAATGAGTATTAAATCTGCCTATTGGCTAGTTGCTCCACCCATTACAGTGAGGCTTTTGTTCAGACACTCAGGCACCATCCGTCATTGTACTTGTATAAATGTTACTCTGCTTGAGCTCTTCATTAACATCTGTGATAAGATACCAATCTTTTCTGTATATGGGATTGAAATGGGGAGGCGTACTATGATCTAGCTTGTGTTTTTTGTTACTGCTAGGACCTTTCTAGATACCAACATTTTTGTAACTTCCCCACTAACACATTCACATATTCCCTGAACTGCTCAGCCTTTGAAGTTCTCAAGGTAGGCATAGGCTCACCATGATACACATTGTGTGCTGGATGGGTGGGGAGAGCTGGCATGCCATCAAAAAGAGATTCAGACATCCAGCAGTAACTACGGTATTTGAGGTTTACTAGTACATGCATGGTATATATTCCATGCAGAGGGCCTTGCGGGAATCGAGTTACATTACACTGCTTAGCTGATCGTCAACGCGTTCAACCAGTCCGAGGCTTTGAGAACGGTGGTCATCACTTTCTAGTTGGTTAATCAGCCTTACCCGCTGTCGAGTAACCTCCCACCGATGTTCCCTCCTCTCCCCACTATTACTACTTCTCTGTTACTGCGCACGTAGCCTCCCTATTCGCCGCCACCTCCCTGCTAACTGGCACCATGGCAAACAGAAAAGTGTAATTATTACATTAGGTTAATTATTTGCCATTGTAGTATGTATTATGGGTCTGCCAGTGGAGTATGTATTATGGCAGGTATAATAGATGCAGCCTATTAAGGCTTGTCTATTGTCATTTGCGTGTGTGTTTGCCCTGCAGGTTGGATAGTGAATGATAGCCATGCAGAAATTGTTGCAAGGAGAGCATTTCTGAGGTTAGAAGTATGTCAACTAGGCAGAGGACTCTCCTTTGCCCTCGGATTTGGAGAGTACCTCACCATGACCTAACCATGAATCCATTCTGCAATTGCTGCATGCCTGCACATGGTCTTCTAATTATGTTTGCATAGGCAAGGTGGTTGTGATTTCACCTTGTATGAACAATGCTTATCATTTTCCGAACATCCTATGAACTCACTCTAAGGTCGGTGTGTTAGTCCAAGGCTCAGAAGGTTTGTGCGTAGTATCTCAACAGACAAGCAGAAAGCAGCAATGTGAATGACATCATGAATCCATCACTTACATCAGATGGAATACCATAAAAAAGACATGCATGTATAGCCATAGCAAAGGGCAAGAATACTGGGAGGAGTGCAGTCCCATCTAGCGACTTCTCCACATAAAACATGACCTTGTTCTCCCAGCAGTACTGTATCATGCTACCTGCTAATCCTTTTTTAGTAGCTGATGGCTTTATAAAATGATGCAGGCTAGTTAAAGGTTAGAGCTGCCTTACAAACAGTACAGCTAGAAGCACCCATTTTCCAATCTGTATATTACATATTACAGGACATGCCTCCGTGACAAGAACCATGCATACGTCCAGCTTCTTTGCTAGTGGACGTGGACGTCTGAGCCGAAGACCACTAGCTCAGTTTATGGACGTCCGATTTTAGGAGACTGTGTGTGTTACACTGTGTTTATGTGTATGTGGGCACATATACGTATGAATGCATGATACCAAGAGTGGATAATCCACTCTTGATGATACACGGAGGGAAATTGTATTTACCTTTCTTTGTTCATCACTGTAGGTATCTTATTCACCAGCTAAAACTTGCTGTTCAGTCTAAGGTCTCCATTTTTGTTCCCATCTCTGCTGATAACTGTGAAAGACGATCAAACGACCTACTCAATATGTATATTCTGAAACCTGGTGTGGCCTTCCACTTCTTTACAAGCCAAACACCATGTAAATAATGCTGATTTTATGAGACCAGAGACTCACTTATAGCAACCAAGTTGAATTCTTACATACATACAGTTATAGTCTGCTTTTTATGTATGTGCTGCTTTGCATGGGTAGCTAGTGCCATCATTGGAAGAGTGAATGATTTAAAGCCCCCTTTTTCTGGACTTCAGGTGGGGATGCATCGATATTCCCAGTGTCGTGCAATGAAAGCAGTGGTAAGGATGATGGGAGGAAAAGGCAGCAGGAGATGGCCACCTGTGAGCACATCCCATTGAAAAAGACATGCACTAATTTAGATCTAGAGTGTGATACAAGTACTGATGTAGATACTGAGTGTATTCATAGGCCAACAGCTGCCACGACAGAGTTGGCTCATTTACAAACTGAAAGGACTTGCCAATACCCCAAATTGAAAGACTTACCTAAACCCATTTGCAAGTCTCATGCAGACAGTCAGCTCTCTACAGATTATGAACCACACCATTCTGGTGAGCTGGATGTACACAGAACAGGTGCAAAGTGTGTCAGTGGGTTTCAAGACCCAAAGCTACCTGGATTGGGGTACCATGCTGTAGGGACTCTACGCACCAAGCCTGGAAGGGGAGACCCGACTCTCTCCATGTCTTGCAGTGATAAGATGATGCGCTGGAATGTGCTTGGTTGTCAGGGTGCATTACTGGCCCATTTCATCACTCATCCTGTCTATTTTGAGTCGATGATCTTTTCAGGACCACTGCTTGACTCTCAATCCATTTATCGAGCCCTGGTTGGAAGAATGAAGTCTTCAGAAAGGGAGTATCCTATTCATTGTCCAGAGATATTTTGTTTGTCCACACTATCAACAACATCAACCTCCGGACTAATTGATTTCTTTAATGAGGTCACCTACTCGGAAACTAAGAAGCTGGCACCAGCAGGTGAGGAGTATAGTATTCTTAGCACTAGCCAAGACATGTACCTTGGCTGAACACAATTTTTTTAATTTGCAATAAGTGGATAGTTAGATATCATAATTGTATTGTTCATTGATCCTCCACTGGGCTGCAGCTATCTGCTGGTATGTTGAACATGATTCAGAAGTATTGGTGCAGGGGATAAGGCAAGGAGCAAATGCAAGGCAGGACCCAAGCAGAAAATCCAGGTTAGCCGCATGGGGATTGCGTAGAAAGGGTGGTTTATAGTACATAATAATTTATAATAATAATAATAGCGACAAATAAGCCGTGCATCCCGTCTACTGCACCAATTGTTAAGGCCTGAAACTATTGACTAATTATTGGTATGCATCCACAGCATCTCAATCTGTAAACACAGAGTGTTTGAAGATTTTCAAGATCTTATTTCTGGCGTTTCGCTTGAAAAACTTCCCTCAACACTGAGGTATGTCTTGTGTTGCATGCAATGGTCCGCAAGCCATGCACTTACAGTGCTTGCATGCGTAGCCAAGGTCATTCTTAAGTTGCATGCATATCTGCTTTTCTACATACAGGTCTAGGTCCCTGAACACATACCATTCTTTTAAGGTGGCATCACCACAATACCGGCAAGCCAGGAAAGAGTTCTTGAACTTATGCCCAAACTGGCTAACTAATAATGCTACATATGAACAATTTGAGAAATAATTGCCAAGGCAAATATCATGAGCTGAATATTTCTCTATGGGCCCCCCACAGAGGTCCTCCAATTTGCCTAGCTTCTGATCACTAGTGCAGAGGACGTTGAAAGGAGGGGGGGAAAGAGACAGTGGAACTTGTTCCCAGGCTCCACAAGCCCAACTCAGGTCTATTGCCAGTATTTTACATTCATGTACGTGGGAATGGAGCCTGGGAATGAGGTACTTGAGGCTCGCTGCTGGATGCATGCAAGGCACGTGACCAGCCGCTATAGCGCTAGCGCTGCCGCGCGCGGACTACTCTATGGAAAGTCCCGCCCAGACCACTTCCGCAATGTGGCTGCGCCAGTTTCGCAGTATAAAATTGGAACCGTAACCGCATTGGCTTCAGTTGCGCTGATGACCTTCTGTACTGCACTGATAACAGTTATGAAGGTCGCCGTATTACTCGCCCTTGTGGCACTGCTGTCGCCGATACTGGCGCAGGAAACGGTTTCATCGGATGCTGCCGTAAAGCTAGGAATGGAAGTATACCTTGAATTTCTGAACAAAACTGGTACCGGTAAGCTAATAATAGTACGTTGGGTTGCTAAGTAGCTTTAATCGCTTTACGCCCCACATGTAACATTTAATTTTTGTTGGTACTAATAACCACTTCTCTCTCTCCCATTCAGGGGATGAATGTGGGAAATTGGCTTGCTGCCCGTGCATTATCCAGGGTGGGCCAAAGGGCTCAGTCATCCAGCCATTCACTGGCTACCGAGGGAATGCTGCCATCATTGTTGACTGGGGCTCTGAAGAACAATGCGGACCCCGGCCTCCTTGGAAGAGAGCATGCACCCCCGCTGACAAGGGATTCATGTACGTCATTATTGACTGTATTCTTGTTCCCAGTCACGTGGTACATAGTAGCTATATAGAGGCATTTTGATTGTGGCTGTAACAAATGTTGCCTTTTTTATTTCTTGGCCAGCAAGGCCTGTATAGGACATCTTGTGTGTCTCCAGATCTACACGTAGTGGAATCTCCTCAATTAGGCAAACTCTAATGGACCTGTAGTTGTTGTTTTTTTTGTTTTGTCCTTTAGGCACATGAGGTGTGCACTAAAGCTACATATTAGGACTGGAATCCCCCCAAAAACAACCACTAGTAATAACCCATTTGTAATTAAGATGCAAAAGCACTTTTGAAAAAAAGCCACAGGATGTACACAATTACAAGCTAACATCCTATCATCCCATGTAACAAGCACCACTAGCCCTGATTGCAACAAACATAGGGATGACAATTTGTAAAAGTATTGTGGCATCGTTTCTACTTTGTTTGGTTGAAGATTAGGCCTAACCTAATAACTTTAACCCTCATAAATGGTGTAGGTACTAGGTATGCACTAGTACTGTTCAAGTGCTTTTCATTCCTATGTGTAGGCTTGGTCGATGGATACGGGATTTATCCAACCCTTGGTCTCAGGTCTCGGCGTGATCTATCACTTCTCGACCTTTGCCCGCATCCACCTCACAGCCATGTTTGCCTTTTTTATTTTAGCCCAGTATTCTTTGCTGTTCCCTGTAGATGGTTCGTCGACTGGGGGGATGGCACCTACACCTACAACTATAGCATACCTCTGGGTCCGTTCCAGACAACTCATACGTACAAGCCTTACGTTGCTTCCTATGGTGTGAAAGCTATGTACTGCAGTGCCCCAAAGTATGGCCACCGCTGCTGTGATGTCAAATATCAGGTCATAGATGTCAGCTATGACCCGGAGAATCCACATCCCGATGTCTTTGGGAACTAGTTTGCATTTTCAGCATTACTCATCCTAGCTTCCATCTTGTAGCTTTACTGGTGTGTGATATTATGCATGAGAACAAAGCTCGTTTGCTCCATGTGTGTGGCATCATTATGTTGTGTATGATTATATTTTTAATGACATTGTGGATTAGGTTTCTTGTTTGACTATTCAGAAAAATGCTCAAATAATTCAATAATTGAAGGGCTCAGAACCGTAGTGGGCTAACTCAAAATAATAGAAATTGCATGAATTGTTAAAATATATATTTTAAAACATGCATACCCTATGAGTGCATGACCAAAATTTGGAAATTCCTAAACTCTCAAAAGCTCATGAAACACATTTTAAGAGTATTCTCAGGTTTGGGGGGGGGGGCAAGTTCAATATTTGTGAATTAGACCTCGTGTAGACAAAATATTCTGTATGCAAATTAATAGGCTAAATTGCACGGTTATCAACACAAAATTATGAATTCTCTTAGAGTAAGTTAACGCCACCATGCGAATAAGTGGTACAATACAACTTGAGACTAAATGAACACATCCCAGTTTTCTGTACATGTTGGTCATGATTTGACAGCTCCGGCAGCTTCACACAATCTCTAGAAGTGTGCTTTATTGTTGTTGCCATGTACACCATAGCAACCCATTGAGGTTTGTGTCCTATACAATGTCTTTTCGAAAGCTATAATAGAAAACTGTCATGGGTTACATACGTCTGTCTGTACTGCATAGGGAAATGTAGTTGACTATGAAGTTTAGAGAGAGAAAAAATTTCTTATATCATGTTGCAGCTTGGTTGATATGTATATAGGCGAGACAGTTGTCTCACCATGGATATGCGTGATGGTCATTCTTATACATCTGCTTTTATATATAGGTCTAATCCCGCAGACGTCCTCCAGTTTACCTAGCTGCTGAAAAAAGAGACAGTGGAACCTACATGGTAAGCAGGCGCCACTAGCCCAGTGCCATACACAGTGGAGCCTGAGAATGAGGCTACGTAAAATTAAAGGCTCGAACACAGACTGTTAGCCCCGCGTACCCGAAGCTGACGTCAGGTAAGATAAGGCGAACGTATATGCGCGCGCGTAAGCACGTGACAGGCCAAGCCGGCTGACGCGCGCACTAGTATTAATATTACCTTTGTGTACGCGTAAGAGGTCACAACAGCGCAGTGTGATAGTGGTACAGCTCTAACAGGGCTACTTCCCTCCTTGCGTAACGTGGTCTGGTTCGCGAGCTTAGCCGCGTGCTATAAAAAGAAACTGCATGCTTAAGGCGCGCTATAGTGACTCCCTATACTCTGCTCCTAGTCATGAGAATCGCCGTACTACTCGCCCTTGTGGCATTGCTTTCGCCAATACTGGCGCAGGAAACTGATGTCACGGTTTCATCCGATGATGCCGTCAAGCTGGGAATGGACACGTACTTTGAATTAATAAACGAAACTCGTAAGCTCTTGCTGTTTAATTGGTTGCTAAATACCCGCACTTTGTTATTCGCTGCATGTATAGTGCAGCAAACTGATATTGCGTACCCCAAAACTGAATTTAGCTATAAACTTTGTCCAGTGTGTTTTTTGTTTCCCAGTAAGCAGTACGTAACCAGCCGTTTTTTTCGCTTACTACAAGTGAAAAGGGCTGGGACGGCTGGGTACGAAGCTACAAATATATTATGCATGTGATGGCGGTGTACGAGGAGTGTTCAAGAGGTCTTACCAGTTACCAGTGAGAAATAAGTTCAGGGTGACGAATAGGTGCAGGCCCTGCGCAAGCAAAATTTGAAGTGGTACGGCCCCCAAGGTGAGGTGAGGCGGAAAAAATATTGGCGTAGTTTTCAGCCATCAGGAAGCGCTCTCGCACCATTTTATTGCATTGCTAGCCAGATTTTGTACAGCCTAGCCGCATAGGATACAACATTCAATCCAAGGCCATACTGAAAGCAAACTTCATCAAACGTACCGAACACGCGCAACGAACAGGACGTTAATGGCTGTTGACACGCGTCGAGAAACATTCGGGTCGACATCGGATCGATTTCAGCTGAGGTAGAGCGCACTGGGCAGCAGTGACTAACCAAAGCGAGGGGTCGGACACTGCTGAAATCAGTGCACGAGATTACTTTGTATAGTCACCTTTGGCGATAGCTCTGCCCTGCGCAGAGCCATGACGGAAATTCGTGTACATCCGCGTACGGTTCTGACCTCTGCCATGCCAAGGAGCGATGGACACACCCATTCCGCAAATCATAGTGAAAATATCTGAAGGAGGTGCCTGCAATGAAGGTGACGCAGGTTACTGGGTGGGAAAGGTGACTGCAGTCTCTTAAGATGGGCTGCTTCCCAGTCAAAATTCTCGAGAAGGCTCACCCCTACAACTAGTATAATGCGGCCACTCTTTATATTCTTGCTCACTCTCTCCATCTCTTCTATTCAGAGGGTGGATTATTGGGCTGCTGCCCGTGCATCGTCAAGCCTGGGCCAAAGGGCTCAGTCATCCAGCCATTCACTGGCTACCGAGGGAATGCTGCCATCATTGTTGACTGGGGCTATGAATGCGAACCTCGGCCTTCCTGGAAGAGAGCATGCACCCCTTCTGATGAAGGCTTCATGTACGTTTTATTATAATATTATCATGCAGTCTTGTTCCCTGTCACTTGGTATGGAGGCAATAGCTGCATCCTGGCTGTTACCAGCTAATTATTGTGGCTGTAAGAAAGGTTGCTCTTTCATAATTATAGTGTAGCCAGGGTTTCATGGGGGGGGGGAATCTCCCCAACCTAAGTCCCCCCCCCCCCCCCTCTAAACTTCAGACAATTAGTTTTGTGTTAAAACAATTGCAAATATTTTTAATACAGCAAATATTATTTTCTGGAGCATAAATTTGACTCAAAAAGGGCTTTAGAATCAATCTTAGAGAATTTACAAATCAATTTTTTTGTGGGGGGGGGGGCATGCCCTAGTGATTCGTACTTCAAAGAAGCACAGGTCACTGCATTTCCTAGCCTCGTACCCAGGCCACGCGGGGGAAAAAAGAGTTTTTTTGCGTGGCCTGGGTACGAGGCTATGCATTTCCCCTCCCTAACTTTAAAGTCCTGTATGAAACCCTGGTAGCTTTGTGGCCTCATTCCCAGTCTCCACTCCCAGCTTTTTTTGTATGTAGTAAAAAAAAACAGGAGGGAGCCTGTCTTTCATGTATGGGATGAAAGACAAAGCCAGAGGCTGAGTAACAACGTGGGACTCCCTATGAAGGCTCGCTAATGTTGCCGCCATAGCCTGGCCTCTAAGGTGTGATCTTTCCAGTTCTGTACCAACTGTTCCGTCCAGTTCCGTACCAACAGCTTTGTTTCAAGCACTACAACCTCTAAATAAGTAGCTTACCCATACTACTAGCTAAACTAAAAAGTCTAGCCGTATAAGCTAGTAGCTTGCCTGCACTACTAAAACCCCTAACCTGCTATATGTAGCTAGCTAGCTTTCAACTAAGGCCCACATTTTTAACACTCACCTGCTGGCTGTTCTGTCCACTTGAACAGGCTTTTTACTCCTAGAGAAGCTTGTTCACAACACTTTACTAGACCTGTCAAGGCCAGAACTCCAGGGTGCCGCTTAGTAACGGCAGCCTCGTATGACGTATCAGTAGTGCTATCATTCCAAATTAGTCTGTGCATAGATCTGCAGTCGGCTTAACAACAGTAACTCAATTGCGTAACAATAATGTGACGATTATAGTCTCGTCCCAGACCATTATTGTTTCTTGTGCCAAACATTTTGGTGGCTTTTCGCTTTCCTTTATTGGCTTTATCAGTCTCAGCATACAACTCATGCGGAGCGGGCAGATCAAAGCATTCCACCAAATTACACCCCCTTCCTGCAGATTTCACACACTTTACGTGATTAAATCATCCAGGCTCCCTCCTGATTTTTTTTTACAACATATAATAAAAGGTAGGAGTGGAGACTAGGGAACACGGCTATAGTGAATGGTTAATTGTGCTTATGCTAGTGTTTGTAGCTATATGAGCAAGTTTTGTGGTGAAAGCTTGAGATAATTACGTATCTCAAAATGGCAAACTCATTTTGGTTTATTGGAATACTGAGCAATTAGCTACAGTTTTCACCCTACAGGCTAAACTTGCTCATATTATAGCCACAAACACTAGCATAAGCACAGAAACAATTAAACTCGTACCCAGGCCTTCCACGCCCAGTAGCCTCGTTCCCAGTCTCCACTCCCCGCTTTTTCCCCCGCATACTACATACGAAAAAAGCTGGGAGTGGAGACCGGGAACGAAGCTATAAATTATAGCAGGAGGCAGGGAACGGCTTGCACATGATTTTCAAACGATTACTTGCTACCCCACGTTGCACATAAATTATACGCTCCCTCTGCTCACCCCATGCACAATGTCCTAATTACGTATATTGGTGTGTAAACCATGTTTGCCTGGATGCTTTCTTTATTTATTCTTTGCTGATTCCTATAGATGGTATGTCAACTGGGGAGATGGTACCTTCACCCACAACTATAGTGTACCTCTGGGTCCTTTCCAGACAACTCATCAGTACAAGTCTTACATCCATTCCTATGGTGTGAAAGCCGTATACTGCAGTAGCCCCAAGTTTGGCCTCAAGTGCTGCTCCGTCTTATATAGGGTCATTGATGTCAGCTATGACCCAAAGAATCCACATCCCGATGTCTTTGGGAACTAGTTTACATGCAATAGCTAACTTTGTTTTCAGCATTATACTCATCCCAGCTTCAATCTTGCAGCTTCACTGCATGGTGTGAGATATACACTGGGATGGGAATAGCAAGTCTGAGAACACATGGCTAGTGTGCTCAATGCTTGACTATGTGTGGAATCATTTTGCTGTGTATGATTATGACATATTGTGAATTAGGTTTCTTGTTTGAAGGAAAGAAAAAGTTGCTGCTCAATTACCTCTGGGTACCGGTGTAAACAAATCCCATACACTATAATTATGTAGGCTAAATTGCAAGGTTGTCAACATACAAATCAGTAACCATTCTCTCGCAGTATGTTATTAATTGTCACGCTAGTTGGGGATTGAATGAGTAGCATATGCAATTTGAAAGTAAACATACATCCCAGTTTTCTGTACATGTGATCTGATTGCAATCTCCTTTAGCTGTAGGAAGATTGCTGCCAGGCATGCCATAGCAACCTATTCAGGTTCAAGTATAATAGACCCCATGAGCAGTTAGTGTGCCCAGTACAATGTCTTACAATGCTATATAATACATAATGTGGCAGAAGAAATTACATGTAATTCTGTCTATATACTGCGTCTCAATTGTTTATCAGCTACAAAGTTTAACGTTTTACAAAGGGACAACCAAATTTGTGATCATAACTAAGCAAAGATTTACTCATGTTGCAGCTCGATTGATAGGTACGTAGGTATGCTGAGATAGTCGCCTCACCATGAACACTTGAACAGCAAATGCACCCGCTCCAAATAAGTGAAACAAGAAACCAATCCACCCAAAGGCATATGCCCACCCAAGATGGTTGTCTTTGTATCTCAAAAAGACCAGCAATGCGATCATCATGGATATCCCTTGTGTGAGAGTTGTTAACATGGCGAGGAGGGAGGACACGGCACTGTTCCTGAAGAAGGCATGAATGGAGAGTCCGCCCGTAGCAATAAAGAGCAAAATTGAAATGAGACTAAATGCTCTCGAAGTGTTTAGTCGTGCATTGGCATGCAGACTTTTACATTGTACTTTACTACAAACTTTCCAGATGCCACTGTAACTGTCTTTGTCATCGACCCACTTTGGTGCACCTGTACTCAAAATGCAGCAGCAAACTGCTATGACTGCAAAGAGCGGAGCAACCCAAAACAGCTTGTATAGGGCCATAGTTTGCTCTTCAGTGGTGGACTATTTCCTGGAGGTATTTATAAAAACAAAAGAAGTCTAGTGAGCAAACATCAGATTGTGTTATCCACCTATAAAGATGAAGTTCGATAGATAATACATTATGGAGGCTAATACCAGTATTATTTCCACCACCCCCCCCCCCCCCCCCCCCCTCCCTCCCGACACTCCCAAGGTGATCGTGTTTTTCACTCCGAAAAAAGCCACTCCATCCTATAACACACACAGGGTTTAATGGCTATATTACACAAGCAGAAGAGTGAAATAAGGCTCAGGTTAAGCAGTGAAAACAGTAAACATCCACCATTCTACTTAAGTCTTCTCCCCAGCCCACATCACGGCTCCTTACATAGCTTGATGTGGGCTGGTAACAAGAGTATGCTCCAACTAAAGCCCAGTTTCACTTTGCCTAGGATGTCAATATACGTATGGCATGCAAACAGATAAGAGCATCTGACTAGGTCCTGAGTTAGGTGCCTTAAAATACTGTTTCCCAAACAAACAGTAACTAGGGGGTGTCTCCAAACTATTTTCCTGAAGATAACGTTTAAAATTTTGTGATGCTGGTTAGGGGGGGAGGGAGTAAGGGTCGTGACGTTAGGCCACAGCGAATTAATTTCTTGTTTCTCATCCTCCTTCAACTCAAAATTGTATGCGGGTGGCGCAAAAGTAATAAACACACGCAAGAAAATACAGGACGTGACTTATGAATAATCGATTCTTGACTCGCGCTGACAACCAGTATATACCTGTGAGTGCAATATTTGAGTACTTTCTTTGTCCAAATACCGAGTTACCGTCAGAAACGTTGATAAATCAATTGGGTCTCTCTCCGCTTTTGCCGCTCGGTTCGATCTGCAACTGTACACGGCTATTTATACAGTGAAGTACCTGTGTGTGTGTTTAGTAACATTTCCCGGGCGGGCGGGGATGAGAAACAAGAAATCAACTCGCTGTGGCTTTATTGATAGTTGAATCGTGTGTATTGTACTACCATGGCTAGAAATGTGTTGCATGGTGTCCTTGCAGGCAGCAAGAAAGGCTTTCTTTACAATAATCACTGCTGCAGGACCTAGTTTCATGAGCCAAATCACATTTGGAACACGGTCTGGCTTGCGAGACTATGCAGGACCGTGCAATATCAAGTCACCATGCCCTGACCAGACCCTCCTCCGTTTTTCAAGTGAGGGTCTGCCATGAGCTCACGGCAAAGCACCCTAGGGGGATCAAAGCCTAACGTCATTATGACGCTTAATATTAATAATTAATTTGAGACCCTCTACTACATACAACCCAACTACAGTACATATACTATAGCGTAGTAAACAGTTCTTTTAGCCCTTGCCAAGAACAGTAGCCCTATTAAAGACTATAGTGATGTATATACCGCATACCTGTTCAACTCGGGCTCAGCACACTTTCGTGACACGGAAACATTACGGATTCGTCACCAAACAAGTAATCTACACGCATACCAGAGCACGCATACCGTGAACCACGATTGTCCACGAACCATACATGTGTACTTGTAGCATACAGAGCGTGAGCTATGAGTGGGCTAACCCAAAATCAAATACTGGAAATGGCATGAACTACATGAAAATAAAACATGCATAGCCTATTATATCCAGCTAGCTAGCTATTATGGCATTTCAGCAGCACATGTTAAAATTTTAGGAGTATTCTTGAGTTTGCATTGGAGGCAAGCTCAATATTGGGCTAGACCACTCTGGTTCTTAGCCTTCCCCTTGTCAAATCGAAAGTTTGACACGCTGGCTATCTGGTTCTGAGTCCTTCAATTACTCACCTCAGTCATACCATAGATAATATATTATATTATATTATATATTATCTATGGTCATACATTATTGGGCATGTATAATAATTCACAGGGAGTGTCAAATATTCTTTGTAAACAGTACAATACATGTCGCTTCGTAATATTGTCATATAGGACATGGGAACAAAACAAGTTCAATAATTAATAACTATAACTTCCTAGAAACGTGCCACCAAAACTCATGTATATATAGGCTTATAGCTACAAAGCAGGGATCTAGCTAATAACCAGCTATGCAACATATAAAAAATTAGTCACTGTGACAGCAGTGTGCTATACTATAGTAGCTAGTTATGATTAGTTGATGGCTGCATAACCCACTAAGTTCCTAAAAACAGTGGCTTGAATTATAAATCCGATCGTCCCCACCATGTAAAAAATAGCGCCAGCCCATCCAATACCAAAAGACCAGCTAAGTCCAGTGTAACTGTCATTCTCTTCATGGATTTTCCCAATAAAAATAGCCAATCCAACCACCATTGCTCCAGCTTGAGCAAGAGCAGAAACAGCAGCAGCAATCGAAAGGGTGACACTTTCCTTGATATTGGAAATGAGAGCCAGTGCCAAGGTGGAGAGTGACAGTGCAATGGAAAAAATCACCCAAGCTCGGACAGCTTTCAGCCATGGAGTGGCTGTGACATCAACACAGATATTGGAAATGCAGGCCCTCCATAGCCCAAAATGTTCAGATGTTGTGTTGGCAGATGTTGTATTGGCATTCACAGATGCTGAAAACCAGTATGGTGTGGCAAGACTGGTGGTACAGATGATGGCGCCAATGGCAACGAAAATTGGAGCACCACAAAACCTGTAATGAACTTCCATTTCTAATAGGGTGTTGTATTCACCATTGCAGCACTGTAGCCACAAAGCTTACACACTGTATTATTATTGGAGGCCTTTGCGTGGTTACAGCACCAGCACAGTTGGGTCATTTGTTGCAGGGGAGATGAAAACAGCTGTAGCTATATAGCTATAGCTAGCTAATATTTTTGCAGACCACCTTCTGAAACAACAATCAATGTTGCTGTCATAGTGCATGTGCCATTGACCATGCATGCACCCATAAATGCAGGGTCGTATATAGGTGGAGCTAAAGATCTCCAATCAGAGGACAGCTGAGCAACTTAAGGAATCAGGGGTTGTGTCAACCTAATCAGTATTCTCCTTGTATCCCAGATTAATAATACAAAATTCCTAACTAGACTCAATAAGGCTCTTGCCATACATGACTTGGCACTGGCTAATCAACGCATGCAAGCAATACTGTGATTAATTATCCTGTAGCAATGCAGTCAAACATGCATGAATGACTTTATCAGCAGAATATCTCCCATTATAATTTTAACCGTATGTCTCATTCCCAGGCCTTCCCCACACACCTCAATATTCCCAGGCCTTCCCGCACGTGCAGGGAAGGCCTGGGAATGAGGCTATGACATAACTACAGTGAAGAACAGATTCATTAAGGCTTCATGTCAAGTGTAACTGCACTCTCTCTCCTCTGATGCACAGTGGTGACTGATCGTGACTGTGCACATTCATAGTCTTAGCTCTCCATACAAAAGGAGGGAATATAATGTAAGCCTTTGGCAATTGGGGCTCATCATGTATCTATAGCAACTAAAATGCTGAAAACGCCATATACCACACTAAAAACAAAAAGGTATATAGCTATACCTAGCTAGTTTAACAGCGTCTCCTCTCCTATTTAAACACCCTCCTTTCTTTTTATTCTCTCTCTCCCTCTTTTAGTTTCCTCTTCTTCACTAGCAACATACCTGTACCAAATTATTGCCACATCGTCTGGAGAAACTACAATTGCGTGAGCTGAGAAGACCATGATGTCATTTACAGTAATATAATTCTGTCATGACCTCAACTTCAACCTACTCCGGTCCCCAGCTACAACATTTAGATAGCGCCTCTGAGAGTTTTCTAAGGGCTTTGCTCCTGTTAGCCAGGCTGCCTCATGGGAACGAGGCTGCCTCCTGGGAACGAGGCTACGCTTGCGCTCTTGTGAAATAAATGCTATGCTGGTCCTATATTAAATGACGTAAGCAGTTAAACAAGCCATTCCTCAGACCGACAGCTCCAAGAGTGCTTTTCACTTACCTTATCTGCTGTGGGCTTGACTTTACTCACTTTTCTTGCCTTCTAGCTAACACTATTTTGGTCTCAGTCACCAAGCTCATCCAATACAGTATGCATGTGTACCGTAAACAGATCATATAGGTTACACTACGACCTTGACCCATGCATGCACTTGGAGGTTATGTTTTTACTGTACGTACAGGACTTGACTTTGGCACGTCCTATAGTAAATTTCATGCTGGCTATTATATATTCATGTGAGAGCACATGGTATGAATATGTTATGGTCTATCATATTCACATTCACATCTTATCTGTATGTTACATCATCAAGAGCTCAAATTCCCAATACAGCAACTTTTATATCTGCACTACTGATGTAAAAAGAACCACTGTCAACATATGCATGAGGTGTCACTAGCCTCATTAGCAGGATTTCATGATACAGGATTAAATTTTGGGGGGGGAAAGCTCAGCACTCTGAGTGGGCACGTGGACATGCCTAGCATGCCTATGTGTAGGGGGGTCTACTCTTATTCTGTCAGTAGCTACCCGGTAGACTTGTGCTGTCTTTGCATTCGACAGCCATCATCAACACATCTCAGTTTAATTTCTTGGGTTGCATGACTAGCCCCTAAAAAATATTTGTCTTCTGTTTCATCTGCAAAAACTGTCATCAGTTTCTCAGTATGCTAGCTTAGCCGTTATGTAACTTTCACTGTGCAGGCACACTGCTAGGGTTTTTGAGCAATTAATTAGAGACTTCCACCCTGAGACATAAATAAAGCATATGTCTTTTGACCTAATCATTATTTTAATTACAGCTGTGTGTGTGGGGAGGGGGGGTGGGGGGGGGGGGGGGGGGGGCTTCCGGATGTAACCCTGACTAGCCATCCCTACACATGGAAGGAGGGTCTGGACTCTGGATAGCTTGTGCTGGCTGTAATCATATTATTATAACATGACAACTTCAGTTTTTAAACAGGGTGGGGATGATGCTATTACTATTATGAAAATAAATATTGGTCCTGCCAAGATCTTGGTGTCGACACTACAACATACTGAGCTATCCAGATTCTCATGTGTGAGGAGTTAGCCAGTATTAGAGGAGCCTGGCACCTGATATATAATAGTGATATAATGTCACCGCCTATTAAAGCCTATAAGGCTGATGATTTTAGCAATGTCTGCTATAGCGTAGATAATATTAGATAGATAATATTATTATACCTATATTGCTATAGTATACGCCCAGTATGACTGTCTTCTTAGAATAATTATGTAATGCACACAGCTGCAGGCAGCACTGGTATAGATATTATAGACACGAAACGTTACGTGTCTATAATACCCATGGCTACATCATCTGAACACGCCCATTTCTAGACCGCTTTGACCAAACGTGCTGCAAGAATATATTATAATATAGGTTGAATTTTACCACTGTAGAATGCAGTACATTAATTGTACTCACCGGTATCGTAGTATAGTAGGTTCAACAAATATTATGGGTTCTTGCGTCAACAGAATACCGCGGGTATACGTAGCAGTGATAAACAACAACGGGGTAAGTTGCGCATGCGCAGGACTACGCTGTGTTTAGAGAGCTGGGCGGAGACTGAGGTGCTACATCGACTTGTGGACTGACTCGAGATTTTAAAAATCTGTACAGCTACTTTAATATTATCTTTTTATTGTGTGGACTTTGACTGTGTCGATATCAAAACTTCACGATTATTATTTTGATGTCTAACAGCAGAATCTGTATAACATTTGTGGTCCATGCGGGCAATTAGGATCTTGGCCCGCTAGCTAGTCAATAGAAAAGAAAGCTACATGGCATAATTATACAGTGGGACATTGCAAACTTTGACCTAGTATGCAATACAAGAAATGTATGACAAGTTTATTGATGATTGACTGGAGTCAGTTGAGAGTAGTATATCCTTGGTGAGCTCTAATTCTTAGGGCATATGCTTGAATGGAAAACGCAGCAGCTGCTGTCAAATAGAAGGCGACACCGGCCCATCCAGTAGCATACGACCAGCTGAGGTTTGATACTCCTAATTGGCTATTTGCAAGTGATCCAAAGTAGGTGCTCAATGCAACAACCATCATTACAGTTTGTATAATAGTTGAGATCGCAGCAAGTGTAGAGATTCGGGTACTCTCCCTGATGTATGCATAAACAGCAAAAATTACTGTGGCAACGGATAATCCAATTGAAATGATGATAAAACTTCGAACAACATTCAATGTAGCATCGCTCTTTAGATTCATACATTGCCAACTTTGATTAAATTGATAGTAAGAACATCCTCTCCAAAGTCCAGTATATAAATCTGCACTACTGTACCACTTGTCTGTACCTAAGCTGAGGACACAAAGGCCCACAGCAATTGCAAACAGACTTGGGGCAAGCCAATATAAGTTGTAACGCCGCATTGTAAAAAGGTTCTGTGTTTAGCTCAAGCAGAATCTGCAGAGACATAACATCATTAACATAATATTAATAAGGTATTTATAATTTCCTCAATCTAATGCTCTGATTCAGGTAAAGGTGAGTACCTCATGATCAAGTGCAACACACCATGAGCAGGGCCTCTTGTAGCTACTTGATAATTAACCCTATACACAGCTCTCAAATCTCAGTCTAGCTGAAATAGCTAATTCTAAGGAGATAATATACAAAGCATTAATTTCTATAGCAGCTTTATTTCTGATAATTTTACCACTCACTGTTTGTATCTGGGCACCATATGTCCATGCACCTTTTTAACACATGTATGTCATATGATTGGCCTATCCCACTTTTTGTCAACGTTACAAAGCTGGGTGGGAGCACAAAGTATGTACTGTAAACAGTACGTGACTGCACATAAACAATGACCCATTTATATTACAGGATGACATTTGCAAAGTTACCCTGATGAAGCATAATTTGTTTAAGTATGCACTAGCTAGCTGATGCCTTCAGGTCATTGTTTATGTGCAGTCACATACTGTTTACAGTACATACCTTGTGCTCCTAAGCCTACAACCCAACTAGCTGCTTTGTTGACAGAAAGTCATCACATGAGCTACACTGCAAAAACATGTGGGTTGTTTTAACCCAGTTGGGTTACCACAGTTGCAATTTAAGGATCAAAAACAACCCTTACGTTTTTGTGTATGCACTCTACAATAACATGAGGGTTGATTTTGGAACTTAAATTGTGTGCATGCACACTGCAAAAGCATGAAAGTTGTTTTTCACCCTTAAAATTGCAACTGTGGTGATCAAGCTGGTTTAAAACAACCCACATGTTTTTGCAGTGTACTATCCTGTGATATTGACAATGTACACAGCTGGACTTTAATCACTGTACCCCCTCATACAATTTAAGCCATGTCTCCCAAGATCACATGCAATAGGGTTAGAGAGCATTCACAAAAAAAAAAGGCATGCCTACACCTTGAAATAGCAACAACATCTAAACACCCAATGCAAAACATTTAAGGAGTTCCAGCTAGGGTGCAATGCAAATCCATAACTTGGTACAGATCAAGGAAGCAGCTAGACACCTACCAACTACAAAGCTCTTCAGCTGATCCATTTAATACAGCGTTTTTGCTATCACAGTAGGAATGAGGTTTAATATCTTATGATATAGGTAGTCTCAGGTACCCGAGACTACCTCATAGGCATGTCATGCACGTGTACAAAAAGCCATTATGCGTACAATGTATAGCAGTTAATAGAGGGACTAAGACATATTGATTTCATTTAATGGTAAGGTTCGAAAGTAAGCTCAGACATGCTTCGCACCAAGGATTCTGGGTAGTCTGGCGGGAGGTCTGGGCACCCCTTGCATTGCCGATGTAAACGTGCAAAACATGCGGGTAGCCTGATGCATGCGCGATCAAGCTCCATAATGTTTGGGGGGTGAAGATGAGGGGACCCGAGCAGGGTCCTCCAACGGCCCGACCCAGACCAGATCACGTCTAGAACTAGACGGAGAATTAAATTAACACCGAAACTACCACAATCCCTAGCAACGGACGAATTGACTGGAATGCGAGGTGGGTGGGAGGGGAAGGTTCAGTGTAGGTAACAGCCAGAGAGCGCTGCCTGCTAGCTAGCTGAAAAAGGCGGGCTAACTAGATGCTCACGTGATCCTACACGTGACCAATCGCTGGACGCTAAGGCTATAGCGCTATTAATCTAGGAGTGCCCAGGGGTCTCCCGCCATTAACTACGTTTAACTTTGGGTTAAACTCCATCATAATTCCAGCAGTGGGACACATGCACGTACCGTACCCTAGGCCTACTCTGCAGAACCTATGGTAACTCGAGCTGGTACCTACCCACCAACTTGGCCCCATCACGATCTAGACCTCGCTGCACTGTGACTATACCGGAAAACTTAAAAGTTACTTACGTTCAGCACGGTTAGCAGGGCAGCTATCCAGTACGTTCTGGAGGTTCGAACAGTCTACAGCTAGTTCTCCACAGGCTCCAGCGCTACGAGTATCTTGAAGTTTTTATACGATCCTCGGGACCCAGATCCGAAAAATAAGGATGTAGGTCCCGAGACTATCGACATGACGCAAGTTCTAGGGGAAAAATCGTACAGAGTTGACTAATTAGTGAACTGCAATATTACATAATCACACAGAAATTATTTACTATCTGATTCCAGCATTAGGTACACATAGCTAGTAAGGTTCTCACATCATTAAGCACTCCTGCTGGCACATACTTTCATGTAGTCTCTCACCATTTCTACGATATGATTGGTGTACATACATGTACCATCATGAAAATAGAAAATTAATGTCCATTATATGCTCCTGATCATGAGTTACAACACACAGGGAGAAAACACACAATGTTGTACTACGATAGCAGTCCCAGTAGGGTCTGTGCTCAGCTAGGAGACTTTTGTCTTTGTGATGGAAATGGTGATGACTTCAGCCACGAGCCCAAGGAGAGCTCCAAGCACATTCCCCCACACAATCAGCCAGCTGAGGTGTTTCCTAATCATGACAGCCACCACCTACGGACAAGGGACAGGAAATACATGGGTACTCACTAAAAGCATACAGTCTTAAAAGTCATCCTATGGTGTACTTTTTCGTGAGAGAGAAATTTTTCACTATATTTGCGATTGATTGCCCGACTGTAAAATTTTAATACTCGCAAATTACGGCGTTACACATGTACACTAGTACTAATGTACACTATGTAGCGTATGACCCTAATCTGCGAATTTAAAATTCCGTAAAAACGTTTGGCTGTGTGCATCGGACAGGATTTCACAAAATTTAGTTCCACAAAAAAGTACGCCTATGGTAGTTAAAAGGTAGTAATACAAAGTCATGACAGCAATCAGTAAATCCAGAAGATAGAAACTGAAGGTCACCCAGCCCCAAGCTGCACCAAAAGTGTAAAGTTAAAAAAAGTACGGTTAAAATTGGGTTACAAATAGGGAAGAGGATCCCCCAGCCACCAGTCAGCCATATCGTCTTAGGTAACTGATAGCAACTTCCCACTGAATAAAAAGGATGATAAAAAGTAAAAAAGGGGTGGAGATAGGGACTGCCCAGTGATATAAAATCTTCAAGGTTTGGCCTAGTCTCGTGCCCAGACCTCTATTCGCCCGCCGCGAAAAACGGTCTGGGGACAATAGAACCAACTGCCCGACCCTTGTGGGGCGTGACCGTGATGACGTACTCAGTAATTGCTGGCGACCACGTGGGAATTACATAGTGAGAAGAACGGTGAAAAAAACTGATGTTTGTACGTGTACACTGAAGTACTACCGCGATCAAGGAAGACTCGGACTGCGCTCTCAGAAAGTCGAATACAAAGGGTAGTGCAGCATAGCAGAGCGATTTACCACTGCCGGTTGATAGCGTGACAAAAACATCTCTCCCAGCCACGAATTCTCGGATGGCATTCGCTTAATCGTCTGTAGCTCTGCTGTAGTCGAGTTTCCTAACTGCTTCAGCGATGGCTCTGTCGATGGTAGGTATTGGGAACGACGCGTTCAGTTTCGGTACAGATAAAGCACTAGCCGCCATCACTAATTTGATCGTACCTCTTACACACGTACAAGTGTGAAGTAATTATTACTGTAGCTTCACAGCGATTGGTCATCCCGCATACCAGACATCCACGTCATAGGGTCGGGCCGTTTGTTTTATTGTCCCCAGACCGTTTTTTCGCGGCGGGCGAATAGAGGTCTGGGCACGAGACTAGGTTTGGCCCAGACATGACCTCAGCATGGGTGTTATAATTACAGACAATACATGCACTGTGGAGTCTGATGATGTCTGGTAGCTTGTAGGGGACTTTTTTTACAGGGCAGACCATTTCCTGGAAGTTCATTTAACAGAGACAGCTGGTCTGCATAAAATATGATAGCACAGTCTCCAGGGCTTCAATTATCACTCAAGCCTAATTGCTTTAACCCAGGGGAATCACAGGAACCAGGGGAATCAAAGGAACCATAGGAACTTAGGAACCTTGGGAACCAGAGGAACCAAACATTCATTTTGTGTTATTAAAGTTGCTAAGTCAGCATATATCGTGAGGCTTACATGAAGAAGTAAATATGCTCCTCCCCCCCAGCAAAATGTCTTCCGATCTGCTTTTGCCCCCCTTGGGGATTTTCCTAAATGAAACACTGATATTAGAGACAGCTGGTCTGCATAGGGTAGTCAGTTATCACTCACTGCTACTTCCTACTTACTATTTAATGTGGTCAGCCTAGAAAGAAAGTCCCTCTCTTACTAGCCAGACCATGTGATAACTGTAGTCTCCATGGCTCCAGTTATCAGCAGTTTCCTTCATCCTGCCTATGCACCCACATGATACACAGACACAGTTGCACATTCAGCAGCTGCTATCACATTTAAAAACCATGGCAGGATATGCTTCCTTATACAAAATTTAGTGGCTCATAAAGCTATAGTTATACATTGTGGAGGGGGAGGGATATAGATGCTGATATTAATGGTCATGATTATTTCCAGACCCTCCCTCTATTCCACTCCCACTCCAAGATTGTAGCTGGAAATGCCACACTGGATCTATAGGGCTGGAAATTAACACAGATTGGTGGGGCTTTAGTTTGTGGGATTGGACGCCACACACACACATTTACAGGAAGTACTGTTGTAGAACAGCCTCCATGCAGCAGGTTGAAACAGAAGCCCATCACTTAGCATCTACAGTGGCGGATCTAGAGGGAGTTCCATGGGTTCCATGGAACCCCTCTTTTGAAAGGCTGCCTTCGTTTTTACTGTATACTTAGTAAGTCTGCGCAAACGTAACTACATACGCGGGCAAGCAGATTTACGGTGAGTTTAATTTAGCGAGGTCTACGGCCATAGGCCTACTGCATGCACAACTTTACCAAGAGCACTTCCAGTACTGATTTGCAAAGACCCCATGAGAGCTATTCCTGGTCCATTTAAAAAGCTTAGCTTTGCGCGGGGAGGGGCTGCTTCGCAGACCGACTGTTCAGCCCCCCCCCCCAAAACTTTTTTCATGCTCCCGCCGCTGGCCATGGTAATACTGGAACCCCCCTTTTCAAAATCCTAGATCCGCCACTGATCTATTTGTAGGTTCTCAACATTGGATGCACATCCTAGAAATTTCACAGTTGAGATGTCAATCATGTCTGGACGCTAATCACTCAACTATGTGGAACCCACATGATATGTTACTTCCTATGTGTGTTACACTACTAGTGCCTTCTAATGCCCGTGCAGTAATGGCAACAACAAGTGTAGCTAGCAGTTTACGATCAGGTGGGATGAATTCGCTAGATTGTATACACTCCAGCTATTGTTAGCTGTGAATTCACACTCTCTGTCTCTGTTCTGCTCTTTACGATCCTTTGAGCACAATAAGAGCCTACAAGAGAGCATGTAGCTAGTACATGAAAGCAGGAACATACACTGGTTTTATGTAATGTCATGTATTGCTTGTCACAGACACATCCTTTCAGTGTTACTGGTCACTCAAAATGTCAGGTATGGGTAGAAAATGTAAAAGGATGTAGGAATAGCAATCCCCCGTTGGGTACTTTTTAGGGACATAATGTTGTTTATACAGTAGCTGACCTGTTTCACTTTCTTTGAAGAGAGCTCTTCGATTCTTTCTTCCAGTATTCTTTCGACCTAAGCAGTATTTAGAGAGGATGGTGGCTGACACTAAAATTGACCCCTTCCTTTTTTGCTAGACGATGGATGGAAGAAGCTACTAACAATGGAGACCCACAGGACCAAGTTAGCACTGCTCCATCATAAAACTGCCAATGGGATTGTACGTAGGTACCCACCTCTGCAGTACAAAGCCGTGAATAATAGTATCTGTGTGCCGTATTATGATATTACTGAAGTAGGGTAACCTTGCTCCTAGTCTCGTGCCCAGATGTTCGTGCCCCCCCCCAGCAAAAGAACGTCTGGTGTTCTAAATAAACTTTCTTGTCACAACACTCCATGTTTGCTGATACTAAATCACGTATGTAATTGGTCACTGTACATACGGTACATTTCAAATTTGTAAATTTGTATTCTAATTCATCGAACTAAACAATAGTATGAAGATTTATCAAAATAACGTCATGGCAACTTTACGGAAGGACTAAAAGCTGTAATCTGATTGGACCCTTTGGAATTCCAAAGGGGAAAGGTGTCTATGACAAGAAAGTTAGTTTAGAACACCAGATGATCTTTTGCTGGGGTGTGTGTGTGTGTGTGTGTGTGTGTGGGGGGGGGGGGGGGGTGGTGGGCATAAACGTGTGGGCACGAAACTACTTTGCTCCCAGGTTTTCCCTTGAAAAATCGAAAGAGCCTGTTATCTTCTCGTGATTTAACTTACTGAATAATGCATGAGCTGGGACCAATCAAAAGGCGGCTGCTCTTTAGCTGCAGACATTGCTTCCATACTAGGTCTGTAGCACCAACAGGCTCTAAAGATTAGCTGCAAGAAGTGTAGATTCACTGCCTTTCCTCGGAGTCTGAGAACTGCAGCTGTGCTGGACTATATATGTGCGATTCTACCATCTTTCTACCCTAACATCACTAAAAAACATCAGGCTCTCCCCCATTTTTCAAGAGCCTGGGGACTAGGCTAGAGGTAGGGCATGTCCCAAGTAGACGTCTACACCATTATGAGAACACAAGGTATGCACCTGCAAAATATTGTGTGCTTCTGAAATATTTGTAAATGATACAAGGGGTGTGGCATGCATACCGTGTGTGTATCCAGCCAGTTACCTAGCAGCAAAAGATAGCTAGCTATGGTGCTGTAAAGCTAACTTAACACTGCACCTGCAAGACTCTGTACACATATACGTACTAGCACAGACCTACAAAGTGTGTTTTTTAGACAGGCACTCTAAATGAGACAAAAACAGGTCACATGATATGTAGTATGAAGTCCTTGGGAATTCGCTTACCTCTGCCTGCAGTCCTACTCCATCTGTGATCCCAGGAGCAGCCATTCTATCCAGGATCTAGGCAATATAAAACAGTTCTTATCACTTTCTAGTATGTGCAATGGCCTGAGAAGAGACTGGGCTACATGAAGACATGCATATGGTCACAGAGGGACAGCAGAACAGAGTGACTGAGGGACAGAAGACCAAAGGGACAGTGGAACAGAGGGCCAGACAGAGACAGAGGGCCAGTGGAACAGAGGGCCAGACAGAGACAGAGGGACAGGCAGACAGAGAGACAGAGGGACAGAGGGATAGAAGACCAGAGGGACAGATCTAGAGGGACAGAGGGACAGCAGAACAGAGGGACAGATGGACAATAAAACGAAGGGACAGAAAGGCCAGAGGGACGGAAGGACAAAGGGACAGAGTAGTGGGACAGAGGGATGGAGGTACAGAGGGACATAGAGACAGAGTAGTGGGACAAAGGGATGGAGGGACAGAGGGACAAAGGGACAGAGTAGTGGGACAAAGGGACGGAGGGGCAGAGTAGTGGGACAAAGGGACGGAGGGACAGAGGGACATAGAGACAGAGTAGTGGGACAAAGGGACGGAGGGACAGAGGGACATAGAGACAGAGTAGTGGGACAAAGGGACGGAGGGATAGAGGGACAAAGGGACAGAGGGATGGAGGGACAGAGGGACAAAGAGACAGAGTAGTAGGACAGAGGGACGGAGGGACAGAGGGACAGAGTAGTGGGACAGGGACAGAGAGACAGAGTAGTGGGACAGAGGGACAAAGGGACAGAGTAGTGGGACAGAGGGATGGAGGGACAGAGAGACAGAGTAGTGGGACAGAGGGACAAAGGGACAGAGTAGTGGGACAGAGGGATGGAGGGACAGAGGGACAGAGTAGTGGGACATGGACAGAGGGACAGAGGGACACAGTAGTGGGACAGAGGGACACAGTAGTGGGACAGAGGGACAAAGGGAGAGGGTAGTGGGACAGAGGGACGGAGGGACAGAGGGACACAGTAGTGGGACAGAGGGACAAAGGGAGAGGGTAGTAGGACAGAGGGACAGAGGGACAGAGGGACAGAGTAGTGGGACAGAGGGATGGAGGGACAGAGGGACAAAGGGACAGAGTAGTGGGACATAGACAGAGGGACATAGGGACAGAGTAGTGGGACAGAGGGACAAAGGGAGAGGGTAGTGGGACAGAGGGACATAGGGACACAGTAGTGGGACAGAGGGACAAAGGGACACAGTAGTGGGACAGAGGGACAAAGGGAGAGGGTAGTGGGACAGAGGGACAGAGGGACACAGTAGTGGGACAGAGGGACAAAGGGACACAGTAGTGGGACAGAGGGACAAAGGGAGAGGGTAGTGGGACAGAGGGACAGAGGGACACAGTAGTGGGACAGAGGGACAAAGGGACACAGTAGTGGGACAGAGGGACAAAGGGAGAGGGTAGTAGGACAGAGGGACAGAGGGACAGAGTAGTGGGACAGAGGGACAAAGGGAGAGGGTAGTTGGACAGAGAGACCGAGGGACAGAGGGACCATAATACATTCTTGTTTCTCAAGATGGCGGCTGGAGTCATACTGCATCATACTATAAACACATGGATGTGGAACTAAGTAGAGTACACAAGCTGACTATGTTGACATTGGAACTATGAAAACTCCAACTGAAGTAATTTACTGTGTTATTGTAGTCTGCCCAACTGTTAAAACACTTGACACACATATACATATACTGCTATGGAAATACCGTTGGAGAAATCTCTGAGATAAAGCCTTCGACGTGTCTCCTCATAACCGCCTTCAATTCAGTATGATTTACTCCCATCATTGCCAGCACAAAGCCTGCGCAGGAAGGTTGATTAAGAATTAGTGCACACCACATTTACACACAAGACAGTAATAAGATCATTCCTCCCTTCTCTTCCCTCCCCCCTCCCCTCTCCTCCACTCTCTCTCACACATACACACACACACACACACAGACACAACATTATTACCTTCAGGTCTTGCTAGAGCAGCATCAATTTTTCTGTCAATAATTTGAGTAGCAGCTTCAGAGTTTAACAAACTTCCAAACTGCTTCTCTAAAAATAAAGCACAGATACTGGCATTACCATCCCATAATATTGCTCCAATTGTCAAAATAATGACATAACACATGCCATGGCTATGACCCAAGTGCTAAAGTTCAGCTGCATACCCAGGCACTTTGGGAAAATTTTCCACATGGCCTAAGAATGAGGCTAGGGTAATGAAGGAGGAACAGAGTATACCCCCGGTACTTCATCTTTGGAAGCTTACGTACACTACTTGCATAGCCTTGTTCCCAATCTCCACTCCATAGCTTTTCTGTATCATAGCGTATAACTTGGGGAAAAGCCACAGTTTTAATTGCAGGAAAAAATTCTTGAAGCACCAGAGCACAAGACTACAGCTACATGTAGTAGGCAGAGCATGTACACCCAGTAAAGGACGATTTCAGTCTCTTAATTACTTCTTACATACATGTAAGTCAGCTAGTTTTAAGATAATTACTAATAGTATGTGACAGTCCCGAGTAGAAAACGAACATTATTCTGGGGAACAGATCTAGAGGCATGACTTTTGGAGACCAGAAGTCACCTCAAAGCAGGAGAACATAATGCCCAAAGATCCCCTAGAGAGGATGCAACGATACCGATACCGAAATCAGTCTTTCTATGACTGTGAGCTAATATGTGAGTGGAGGCACCTGGGTATGAGGTCAGTATTTGGCTAGCACAGCATTACAATCATATACAACTACCGGTACACAAACCTGTACAGATACAGGGACCACCCTCTTCATACAAAAGGAGCAACCTATCTGTTTTCTTGACATGTTGACCACATAAATGGTTCCTTAAACAAAGTGATTACTTCGGCTGCAGCATATACGACTGTATAGGTAACTGCTGAGCCACAGGGATAGCTGGAAATTTACGAATTCTGTCTACTTGGTGCAAAATGAGTGCTTACGAAGTAGCAGTGAAGGCATGGCAAATGGGTCAGGCAACAATACTGTATCCATAACCTTGTTCCCAGGCACACTAGCTCCGGGAAAATGCCCTAGAAATGAGGCTGTCTACTGTCTGTTCTCTGATAGTGATGGTCTCTTGTTTTTTTGTTTTTTGCCAAAAGAAGTTTGGTCATGTAGTAGTCCAACAGGCAAATCATAATTCCAGAATAGCAAGTATTTTATACTATGATGCATGTATATTTTTCTGCTACTTGTTATACCCACCTCCTGCAGTGTGGTACAGAGCTAGCTACCTGTAGCTCAACAGCTACTGATGGGTGGACTATATACAAGTCGGAGTCGAAGAGCTGTAAACGAGGGCTACACTATAGAATCTGAAAATAGGCAGGCAAACTGGTAGAAGATCAGAAAACAGACAGACCGACAGACAGACCGACAGACAGACAGACAGACCGACCGAATTATTCACTCACCTAGGTGCAGCATCTCCCGTACACTCTGCTTTCTGCCTGAGAAGTATTGCTTGAGAGCCACGGGGTCAAATATGGTTTCACTGACAATCTGTCGAATGCTCTCTCGTATCTCCTTGTGCTGCTTGGCAATTACACCTCTGTATGTGTGTGTGCGTGTAAGTGTGTGTGTGCATAAAAAGTACACAAGTAAATGTGGAAACTCAAAGTGAAAGCCTTTTTCACCGTGAGTGCAAATCCTATATCATCGAGGACCAGGTATGGAAACTTACGTTCCAATCAAAAAGGGAATTTTTCTGAAGAGCATTTCAATGGCAATCCAGTTTGTGATACCACCTGAGGAGAGGCACATGAGAGGCATAGTCAGCTAATCAAATAGCATTAGCTTCGTACGAATTAGTGGCCCAAGCATCTCCTACATCTAGGTAGAACCAGCTAGGGTGTTCATTTTAATGTCAAGACCTCTAGCTTTTGTGAAACTTTAAGTTTAATTTATGCTATTCGTACATAGGTAAGAAATAGTCCTCACTATTACAGTCTATAACTACATTTGCAGCCAATTGTCCAGGTATGTAATCGGGCAAAAATTTGTGTCAAAAACTGACATTGTGAGAGTGGATCTGTATCTCAAGAACTGACCAGCATTCTCATTAGTCTGGTGACCAGATTAGGCTTACCCTCACGAGCCAAGGTCTGGGCATGAGAGTATATTCTCATTTGCAGCAAGAATCTTGGGCCTAGCCTGTAGTTACTCTCGCAGGGTGTTATTTAAACACAGCTAAAGAACATGATACAGCAATGATAGAACGCTCACTTCAACATACCAAGAAATCCAAATACTCCGACTGCCCTCACTATCCTGACTGTGATGCAAGCTACAAGATTTAGAAGTGCACAAGTGTGTATGTGTGTGTATGCATGTATGTGTGTGCATGTATGTGTGTGTGTGTATGTGTGTGTGTGTGTGTGTGATCATTAATGTATATTGTGTGATAAATGTAGTGAGCAAATACAAAATTTGGTTACATGACAACTTGCAAGAATAGACACTCCTAGACCCAGACCCCTCCCCCCCCCCTCCCCCTCCCCCTTCTCCTACATGCAAAGATAGCACTGTTCCATGCAGGGGAGGGAGAACCTGCTAAGAAAACAGGGCCCAGTGGGATCAAGATTAGGTTTTGGGAATTCTTACCTATGGAACATTTGGGGCTAGTGCTATTGGACTTAATGTGGTAGGCAGAAACAGGAATGCAGTTGTGAGTAGTGTTTTCCGATCATGCCCTTCTCATCAGAAGTCACACCACACTACATCCAGTCTCCAGGTACTAATCATACATGTTTACGCCCTACCGGCAAGTGCTATTAGTGAGATTAGTAGCTATATAAAGCTTGCCTACTGCTCCTCTGCTCAGGAGCTCTAGTAGCTCAGTGGGTAAGAGCATCCAACTAGTAATCAGAAATTCCTGCGTTCAATCCCCAGCTGGCCTCTGATTTTTTCAGTTACTCTCTCAATGTTTCTCCTTCCATTCACATATGTATCCAGCAATCAAGAATTTTAAGGCACCAGTTGCCAGTGTCAGAGTGCTCAATGTAGAGAGCAAACAGAGGCTGTCACACAAATGATTTGTAAATCCAGTTTATGAAAAATAGGGCTTCCGGCTTCAGCAAATGCTAATTCCTACTATCACTCAGGCTCACCCATATTACAACTACTTTTGCACTAGCTATAGCTGGAGTTTTCATACCAGCTGTTGCATTGAGGCAGCGGGTGTCGTTAGCGATGGTGATGCCACTCCCCCTCACTCCCTCCAGAGGAAAGTAGACCTCGCCCAGCACAATGCCCACCACCATCACCGTCAGGAAGAGGAGGTTGACCACCAGGCCCCGATGCAGGCAAGCCCGGCCCCAGCCAGACTCCTGTGTGTGTGTGTGTGTGTGTGTGTGTGTGTGTGTGTGTGTGTGTGCATGTGTATGCGCTTGGCAACCAAAACTTTGCAAGCCAATAACATGGGCAGAGATGTGGCAATGCCTTACAACCAACTAAACAGTTCCATGACCCACGCGGAGCAGCATTCACCTTTTGGGTTCATGCTGTTCCGTCTGGGCCAAAGGACGAATGGTGGGCCATGTAACTATTGTGTGCGTGTGCTTGCGTGGTAGTACATGTATGTGTGAATGTGTGCAGTGTGGGGGTGAGTGTGTGAGCATATGTGTATGCATGTGGCAGCATGTGTGGCAAATGCTGGTTCTGTCTAGGTCAGGTTGTCGCCTAGTAATCTATTGCCACACCCATCATCACCTCCGCCCATTCTGTGTTATGTTATCAGGCTTAATGTTTAGGTTGCTAAGCAACTACCAAATATGTATATACACATACACATCAATAATCTTCAGAGCGGCGATTTACTTCTGAGCTGGCGTACACGTATGTGTATTACGCTTAGGAATGCAATCAGCTAAGGCCCGGGGGGGGGGGGGGGGGGAAGGTACATGTTCAAAATGATATCTCTGGCAATAGTTACGTGGATGCCGTCTTAGAACTTAGAGTGGACAAAGCATCAGAGATCTGGACAAGTCTACTACATAATTTTACCAAGGAAGGCTTGCTACAGCTCCCAGGGTTAGTAGAGTTTGTCTATATATGTAGAGATATCAGCGCTATAAACGGACGGCACGATCGAGAGAATGTGTCTGAGCAGCACAGCCCGTCTCTCCACTCGCCCGTAGCAGCCATGGCTGATCTTGAAAGTAAGATACAGCTATAGACACTAATCTCCCAAAGACCAGTCGCTTTTTCATAGCTGCTTGGGTTCCTGGATTCAATACTATTCTCGCAGGCTTGCGAAAATACCCCCATCTCGCCCCGCCCAGTGCAGTCCTTGCTACTCTGGGCCAACTCCTGGGTGTGCATAGCAACTACTGTTGCAGGCATGTACGGCCAAATCCTACGTGAGGCTACTGAATGAATTTACCCTAGTTTACCCATGCATGCAGGAAGTGATATATTGTATCCGCAATTTCAGTCATTGCTTCACAGCACTACTCCCCGAGGAGCTAAGGAAGGTCATCTTCCCTCACCTTCTGGAGCAGTCTGTCAAACTCCTGTCTCTGTCCAGAGTCTATCTCCTCATATGAGACATAGTCATACTGCTGATTAAAAGCTCCCTCTCTGGCCACACCCACTCCAAAACTGGTATCTGATTCCTTTCCTGTAAGGGTAATCCGGTGGCTGCTTGTGAGACGTTGCCGGGCTTTAGGGTGTGTGTGTGTGTGTGTGTGTGTGTGTGTGGAGGGGGGAATGAAAACTAGAAGCTGTTGAGCTTTGGAGCAACTGTAACAATAAATACGGGTTATACTAGCCTCATCCCCAGGCTCTGAGGAGAGCCTGGTATGAATTCATATGTGATTGAGCTAGGTTCAGCGCAGAATGGGGTAGAAAGGACTTCTGCGTAGGCGAGCACAGTCGTAGCTCTCTAACTGTCTGGCTTGTTGGTACTACAGACCGAGCACTGAAGCAGTGTCTTGAGCAAAGGTAGAGAAACACACCTGTCTTTCAATCTTATAGATCACATGAGAATACATATATAAGCATCACAGGCATGTGCATATGCACACAAGTACACCAATACCACACACAAACACACACACACACACACACACACACACACACACACACACACACACACACACAGTCAGCAAGAGTCCATAGCCCTACTCACAATTGACCCATTCATCAGCAGGGCTATGAACTCTTATCTATGTAGTCTCAGTCTCTTACAAGTCTCAGAATGGAACCCAGTAGCAAGAGTCATCTGCTCATCTCCAGCAGGATGCTCTAAATTAACCCTTTGTCTTGCTAATCTGCTCATAGATAATTATGTAGCCCTATTGTACCAAAGATGTATTACCATGGTAGAGGAAAGGTTTTTTTGACAAGCCCTCAGCTGCCATCTTGCTTCTCAGCTTTCAAACTCTTTACACTCACGTGCTTTCAGAAACACACGCACATAAAATATACACCTGTTTTACATTTAGCTACAAGCAAACTGAAAAGCCTACAAAGCTAACAGAGCTTAATAATTCAAACAACAATGTTGAGAAAGTCAACAGTACAGTCTCCATGACACTATACTCAACACAAGCAGTAATGAAAGGGCCAGCTAGTGCTATACACCCTTTGCAGGGGGGAAATGCCCAGGTGATGAAGGAATTTTATAGCCGACCTCTCTCTCTCCCCCCCCCCCCCCCAGAAAATTCTCTAAGGATTATGAAGCCATTTCGGTACTAAGTAAGTTACTTAAAATGTTGCCTAGTTCTCTGAGACTCCCCCCCCCCCTATATATTGGACTAAATCTTCTCCATTCCATCTACAGAAGCAGAGGAAGCACTACAACATCTGATCTCATAAGTACCTGTGTATACCACATACAGAGTACCAGAGCCTTCTGGTGTTCAGGAACAAGGGAACTATATAGCTAACAGGTCTGTAACCACAACTAGCTGGTACAGATAAGATGTATATACACCACCGATGTTGGATTTTTTAAAATATCATTGAGTATGTATGACTGCCAAACCATTTAAGTAGCATTATCAAAAAATGTTATGGAAACGGCCACCTACTTCATACTTTCTACATGCACCCACTAGTATGCCGTCTCCAAGGTGAAGTCATAATTGTTAGAAACATCTGCGAAAATGCAGACTAGTATACAATTCCCGAACAGGAATGTTGCTACGAGTAATTTAACATTTCTTCAATCCCAGCCCCCAGCACCCTCTGAGCGTTTATTGATTACAGCATAAAACGAGGAGGGGGGGGGAATTTGTTAGCACAATATAAACATGGAGAGAATGCCTGGGAATGAGGCTACTTTAACACTCAGTATACATCAACTACTGCGTTGCAAAGAGCTATGCATGCTATCCATGTACGTAGCTGAATGTACTACTCGGCACATCTTGTCATTGCTGCCAGGCTAAAGAGCTGGATGAATTACTTACTTTGAAGAGTGTCCAATGAGATTGAAGAGTCTTTCTGTGACCCTGCCCCCTCCACGACGCCCTCAGGATGTTCGGGGAGCGGTGGAGAGTGTGCTCCAAATGCCCTCACAAAGGAGCGTGAGACGGAGTTGGAGGTCTGCTCTATGCTGGGAAGAGGGACAAGGGAGCAGTCACGTCACCACAATCACAAATATGGAATGTGTTCAGTACAGTGAACCCCCCCCCCCCCCCACACACACTGTGGTCACCCTCGGGCCAGCATTTTATGGCTGCAATAAATACAAGGGTGGCTGTATTAACAGAGCAGGGGTCGTGGAAACATTTTCGAAGTGGTCTGGTCTCACAGAGGCTGCAGAGGAGCCGATTATCCACATGAAGCGGGGGGGGGGGGGATTTTTGCCTACTTTTTCCAATGCACAGAAGTAGCTCTCATTGCATCTCGCTGCTCGACACTAGTTGTAACACTCGGTCTCTCGTCCCATCTTCGTCTTCCCTCATCACATGATGCAGCCATACCCACGATTAAACCAAATGTCCTGGCAAGACTTGTGTACTGTGTTTTTGGACACTTTGGAAAGGCATAGGACAGTGGCAGGTCAGCAGGGGATGGCGCTTCACCATCGCACTCAACATGTGTAGAGCTTAATGTGCACGGGCAAAATTGCTATTGATTATTCGATCGCTGAAAAGTGGTCTAGCCAGAACCGGACCAGTTCCACCACCCTCGCAGAGGTCCATAATACATTAGCAATATGTACATTGAGACCCAACAAAGGAGGCCTTAATAGAGAGGTGGCTTCTCTATAGAGTGACCACAATATAGGGGTTCCGCTGTAACCAGTAGTCACTGTTTTCTGTTTGTTCCAAGTCTGATTCAGTAGCTATTTGTAAATAATTTGAGGGGTCTCAGTCTCTATAATCGTGACACTGTGTGCAGTATGTGGCTAAGTGGTTTTGGTGGGTGGACTATAGCAGATTGTTGCCTAAACTGTCTGCCACTTCAGCCTGTAGCTAACTGGGTTTGAGCGTTCTACAATTTACCTTTCTATATGTTTGCCTCATACCTTCTTAGCCCCTGGCAAATGGGGCGGGGCCCAGTGCTTCTCAATGCTCAGGGTATTTGCATTGCCCTGTTGGTTCTTGCAACCAGTAGTAAGTCCCGGGCAGCCTCATTCCCATGCTAGAGCCTGGAAGCGAGGCTTGGCCCCTGGGATAAGAGCATGCAGCCCCTGTTTATGGTAGGGGTATCTTCTACTACTGTACTGTGGTCACCAGCTGCATGTCACAACTCCAAGGCTGTTTTGGACTCGACTGCTACACAAAGGTAAGGAGTCCTTAGGGATAGTACACATAATTATTGTACCTTCTTTAGCAGGCTGTAGTTTGCAAATTTGATAGGTTAGTTATGCCATAGGACATGTGAATACATAGAATAGAGCGTGTGCTCCATTATGGTCGTACCTATTTGATCTTTTGGTGGTTTTGTGGCCATAAAAGTGATGTAATCACTATTTTTCAACTGACCCAAAGTAATAGCTTATCACAGTGATTTATACTAGCAGGTTCCTGCTAGCCTAACTGATGATGATCCACCAGCGCTGCTGAATCTCAACTGCAGAATCTCGATCAAACGTAATTTCATTTTCTTTTGAATTTTTGAAAAAAACGGCTTGGTCGGGCCCGTGAAACAAAAGGTATGGCCTATAGGATGTATATTAAAGACGTTGTACGCAGTGGTCAATATCTTTGCAGTGGTGAATATCTTATAAAATTGGCATAGCTGATTATATGGGTGGTGTATGCATGTCCAGTGTGCATGTATCTTACTGCACACGTTAGGCTAGCCTTTTATGCTTTTTCTCAGGTACCTGATAGCGGAAAGGAATGAAATGGCGGATATAAGTCGAGGTTATTGACATTAATAACTTACCCGGGACTCCTAGAAATTACAGATGTAGGCTTTCGCTCTGCCATGGTGCTTGTTGCTGACCTTGCAATTTTGTTTTGGTCACGCCCCTAATGCAGGGCTGTTCACGTGCTCAGGGTGGGGTTTTTGGTTGAAGTGCGGTGCCGGGAGCTGTGTTACAGACTGTTAGCGTGTGCAGTAGGTCTGGCGCACGAGACTACAGTAGCACTATGAGTACTGCGCAAAGTCTAGGTCTAGGGAGTAAGTGCACATCACAGTGGAGGATATGCGTCCGCGGTAGACCTGAGGAAATTATTCCCTGAAATTCACCTATTATTCTTTTCATTTATGCTCAAGAATCCCACCTATTATTCTTCTGTGTTGCAGATTATTCCCAAGTTTACTACCTATTATTCTCAACAAATCTAAGTCTCAAAAAGTGTGATGAAACAATGATGTAACACTGTTAGCATTTTTGCAAAATAAGAGGCCACCATTTAAAAGATGTGGGAATATGTTCCAAGCACCAAATTTCTGAGGTATAAAGTCTATTTCTTAATTCTTTTTGGCACCATATTCCTGGAATAATTTCCTCAGGCCTAGTCCGCGGATGCGCTTCTGCTGTTATCAGTGGGTGACTGCAGATAGACTGATAGATGAAAAATTGCGTAGCCTTGAGAGTCAGAACTGGTTGTTTAATAGCTCCAATTTCGGTTGTATATTTAAAGACGAAGAGCCTGTTGTATAAAACGGAGAGCCAGCTGAGCAAAGCCAGCTCCACCCATTCGACGAATGTCAGCCCCACCTCCTAGGAAATCAGCTCCACCCGCAATATGAACTAGGCTGCCAGTATCGGTCCAGGTTTTAATGAAGTGCTAGTACAGAACAGTAGGATACCTGTACGAGGGAATTGGAGATGACATCACAGCTTACATTGAGGATACTTCATTACTAGTAATAAGTATCCTTGCAGTGCTTCATTATCAGATGCTTACATACGCACACTATATACCCTGAGAACAATAGGTTTTCAATCTCGATGACATTCTTACTAGTAGCCTCTGAGTCTGCAGCAGGTTCCCAGGCTCTTCCACTAGAGTCTAGGAACAAGGCTACACAGCGCTTTAATACTAGTCTGCTGTCTTTTGCACTGGATGTCCTCTCTCTCATGCATCTGCATACTTTGGTACCTACATGTAGCAAGCAGCCTAGCTACAGTTGTTTCATCTGTTATTTTCATCCTTGAAGTTCCTGGCTTCTTTCCTTGCCTCTTGCTGTCAGCCATCAAAGTCCAACAATCCTACCAATACTGTATGCCACGTGAATTGGTAATTGCAGATATGCGAGTTCAATAATTAGTACATGTGGCGCCGGCATTGCTCCTATAGTGTAGGACTTGCTCCAGCTTGCCCCAAACTCACTAATGTGTAGCTCCCTTGTGTTGTGATCATGAATTATGTTGTTTTATGTAAATTTGACCATGGCAACCACACTGCCAAGTGTAAAGACAAACAGAGGGCACAAATGTACTCGCTAGTACCTATACATTGCACGTCCATGCACACACACACTTAAAATATATAGACAATGGACAGTACATTAGTTGGGAACACCTGAACACAAACACCATCTGGTAGACACTCAGGTACATATTATGTATAGCCTCATTCCCACTGCTTGATCATACACCACATGCGTTTAGTGTATGAATATAGCTACATAATTATTTGGTATGCTATAGCTATCTTGACACAGGTCTTCAGTCGCTCTGCTTGGAATAGCTATACTGTGGAGAACCTGACATGACAGATTATCTTGATCAGCTCTTTGACATGTAGAAGTACGTTGAAGAAGGTATTGACAGATATCGATGAAAACATGCATGACCTACACCTTACCGTACCCTTGAAGACACAATAGACCATATTCGGTTAACAGGCATTTTTGCTGCCATGGCAATAATAGTTCCTTGCATGTAATGTTTATCACACAGAAATGTCATCTTTCAAATTTGAAGTAAATTGGATATTAAATAAAGTAGATATGCCCTCACAAACTTATACACATTTTATATGGGCCCACATGAGGGATTTGCACCAAATCCCTCATATGAGCATATATAAAATGTGTATAGGTTTGTAAGGTTATATCTACTCCATGTAATGTCCAATTTACTTCAAATTTGAAAGATGTGTGACAAACATTACATGCAAGGAACTATTGTTGCCATGGCAGCAAAAATGCACGAGTTATCTTAACCGAATATGGTCTATTAAGATTGATCGTCAGTTGGCACACAATTAGCTATGATCATACCATGGTTATGTATGAGTTCATAATACTTTGGCTTTGCAGTGGCTCGAGGATGCACCTAGTACAAGAATGGAATGCAAGTGTGAAAAACCGGGAGGGTTTTTCTCCAGTGCTGAGAAGACGATGCATTTCTTAGTGAGCACTGGAGGGACTGAGAGTTATATAAGAGCGTTTATTCAATATATGTACATCTACTGAATTCTTTTTTTTATACGTTTCCTCCTACCGGTACGTCCTCAGACTGCTATCAATTAATTTAAACAACCAAGTAGCTACTGGCAGCCTGCAGCTGGTGTATACTAATGTTAGAGCAATTTTGCCAAGATCCTCTAGAGCTCTAACTCTTTCGGCTATCAGCATCCCAAAGGAGGATGCAATAACAATTCTATTGTTTTGTGATAACACTATACCACTAAGAGTTCAAAGATCAGCTGCTCTTAGCCCCTTAAATGGCAACTGTCGTTAGAGTGCAGCACAGAGAGTCATAACTGCTGGCAATTAACACTCCACCATCAAATACAAAATGAGAGAATCACACATCAAATATTAAATTTTCACAATGTATACACTATTATTCATTATTGTTGTTATTCAGATAGAGGTGCAGTTTCCGGCATGTGCTTGAATCCTTTCCCCCTTGGTGGTAGCTAGTAAGGCTGAGGCACTTATTATCCACTCCTAAGAAATGCCAAATTCCATAATAGCAAGAGTCCGCTACAATTAACTCATGATCAACATGTCATAAGAGCTCTACACCATCTTTATCATCTGGAATGTCTACTGAAAGTAGGCCAGTGAAATCACGACGCGATCAATAGCTAACTACATGCTTTCCTCTCCCTGAATCAGCCGGAGGCAAGATTGTCTATAAGTCTGTCTCGCCTATCCAGTTCAACTGCAATTTACCTTACCAGTAACATTCTCACAAACTGTATTCCTACCTGGGTAGTTCCCGAGCAGGTCCAGTAGTAGGTCCTGGGCAGCCTCATTCCCATACCAGAGTCCAGGAATGAGGCTAGGTCCTGGGATAATAGTATGCAGCTACTGTGGGATATCTTTTATTACTGTGGTCACCAGCTGCATGTCACAACTCCCAGAGGTATACAAAGAATCGACTACACCGGCAAGACTAGCAAAGGTAATGGGTCCTTAGGGATGGTAGACATATTGCACCTCCTTTAGTAGGCTGTAGTTTTTATGCCATAGGGCAAGTATACAGGCAATAGAACATGTGCTCTAGCTATTATCTATGATGTAAAGTACTTGGGGCATACTGGTAGCTAAACTAATTACGTGGTGGGTGTATGCATGTCCAGTGTGCATGACTAATAGAGCACTCATTATTGTAAAATTATACAGATACAGCCGGCGATTTGCTGTGGTGAATATTACTAGTGAGTATCTTATCACAGTGTACATGTTTTTTATGGTATCACTTAGTCTTGTTCCCAGACCCTCCACTGTGCGAACCTTTTAGCGAATACGACTCGACTCGAGGGTGAATGTGCACAAGCATTACTGTACACTATTGACATAGCTAGAAACCTTAATATTAAAGCTTACTGTTCTCACCCGGAACTCCTAGGAAGTGCAGAGGCTCTGACATGGCATGGTGCATCGCTCGTTGTAGTCTCGTCCTCGGCCGGGCGTTGTTGGTCTGGGCACGAGACTACGCTCGTTGCATGCATGCGCGCATGCATTTGTTTTGGTTACGCCCCTTTCGAAAGGCAATGAAGGGCTGTTCACGTGCTCAGGGTGGGGTTTTGGTTTAGGTCAGCTCAGCGATCGAGTGGAGGGAGACGTTAGACAACAAACACAAGACTGTGTGTGGTAGCACTGCGCTAAGTCTAGGTCTAGGAGTAAGGTAGAAAACGCTGGTGTACACCAGTGCGTAGTTTTTGTTAGTAAAGAAGTAACAGTACAGCACCGAGAGACTGGGGCTTACAACTATGTAATGATGCACCCGCCCCTGTGTCACTGTGACCTCAGGCTGCTGGACTGAATTGAAGCTAATTTCTGAACTTACCGCCTGCATTGGATTGTTTACTGTAAGGCCAATTTGAGCGTCGACTAAATTGGTTGCACGAAGCAGACCTTAAACTGTGCTGTGTCTGTAGACCCTCGAGACCAGCTGTTATATATTGAAGTTATAATTATTTTCAGGGTCATTTTTTTTTTACAACACTGGTGTTCCCGAGAGCGGTGTATTAGTTGTTCAAACTAGGTTAGATGTGATGTACGTGGTTGTGATAGGGGAATGAGTCTGTATACCTCACTGTCTACCAGTAAATTCCTAGTGCATTAAGTGGTAACTAGAACCCCAACAATTCAATTCCCGAAGCTGAACACATAACTTGGCTCTCTGTTTCAGAATTTAAACCTTGAAGTGTCTGTAAGAGGCTTTCCAGTGAGCAGGAGAGCTTGTGTGTCAGAGAGTTGACGTATCGAGATGAGCTGTTTCGGGGCAGAAGATGATGCTCTCAAGGAGCAAAGGAAACAGAACAAGTTAATTGATGCACAACTGAAGAAAGACAAAGATGTTTACAAGGCTACGCATCGGTTGCTTCTATTAGGTAATGTTCACTGTGTTAATAACAGTATCTCAGTATGTGTAGAGGTACTTATCACATACTTTTTGTGTAACGTCTGTCATGTACAAGCCACATAGCATCGCATCAGTTATCGCTGACCGTGTCTAGCGATGTGCAGTGATATCCATTTGGTGCCCACTGTATTTAGGGTCATGTTATACATTGCGCATCCACCTACACATGTGCCTGTATTAACTCAATCACCCATTGTATGCTCCATCTAAGATGTTAGGTGACTCTGGTATTCGATTGTGGCCAGATGGAGTATGAATAGAATGCCTATAAAGTGTGGGCTTGATATGTTAGATTTTAGATGGATAGTTGGATTGTCACCAGTATTCTACAGTACCATGAGTGTATGAAAGCATAAGCCTGTTGGTGACTCTGTCAGGTAGGAATGGTTTTAATATGACATCAGTCTGCCCTGGTCATATTATGTGATCAGGAGTACATTGAACTGGTTAAGCCAGCAAGGGAGCATGTGACTACTATAGTCAATGAAAGGCAAACGGTTTTGGTAGCAACAAGGGTACTCTTAGTAGAGAGGATCCACTCCGCAGTGACTATATTTGCCCTTACAATCCTAAGCCCACAACTAGGCTGTCACTAACATTATACCCAGCTACGATGCTAAGCTGTCACTAGCTGCAACTTATTAAACAACCAGTACGAGCAACATATAGCAACTTTACATGCATGTGCTTGCCCATGCCAATTATAGGCTCAAAATGGCAGCCCTACCGGCTGGCAACAAGGCAGCCCACCTGGAACTCTACATCTTCAGAACCCCACTGAGATATTTGCATTTCCAAGCTATACCGAAAATAATAAGTTACCTTGCTAGCACTGGAGCGCGGACAGACAGACAGACAAACCAAAAACAATACATCTCCGAAGTTCCTGCGGAGTATAACTAGACGTGTTGAATGTCAGTAACACAGTAAACACCAATGATAGCTAAAGTGCTAGTATCTTACTAGAGTGCTCACAGCAAGAGTTTGGAGAATGTACGATACTACTGTATGGCTGCTGTGTTTGAATTTCAGGATGTGTCTGATCGCTTCTGGAGAAACCTGTGGGGTTGGTAGCCGGTCAGGTATTCTGGATATGTAGCTTCCTTCACTCTCCTAGTTCTGCATGTGGTAGTGATAAGATTTACATTGCTCTTCCTTTCACAAGAAGGAAGTGTGTGAAGGAGACCATAAACCTATTCCTAGCTCACATAAAGTACCAGCATTGCTCTTTCTACTGGACTCGTACCTAGGCATGGTAGTCCTGGGATACCTGTTGTGAAGGGCTTAATTATTTGGTAATTGCTTTTGTGTATGTGTCTGTCGGTAGTTCCGAGAGTGGCAGAGAGGTGTTATAGTGTTTGCAGTCGAAGAGCTTTGCTTTCTGTGTGTGATTGCAGAAACATAAATTGGTCTCTGCCAAAAAAAGAGTTCTGGTTGCAATCATTATTGAAGATTTCAACGGATATGGTTGTCGCTATGGACTGGCATCTGCTTGATAAAAGAATGCTCTCACTTGCCATGTTAGTGCCAAGAGTGAGTCGAGTCGCTCAGATTTGTCAGGAGGACTGTTTTAAAACTATCCATCACCTCGCTGTTACCTCCATGGGTCCACCCTCATCACCCAGGGCGGGCTCTGACATCCTTCCAAACTCCTCCTCTTCCTCTGTTTCAACCACCCTCTTCTTCTCGGGCCTTAGCTTCCGCTACCAGAGCTGCTGGACAGCTCTGCTCTCATGTCTGTTACTGGCATCACGTGCAAGAACTTACCTCAGGCCATAGTAATTTCTGAGTGTTGGTCTGAAAAGTTTCTTGACCATACTCTTTGTGAGTTTTAAACTCAACCGATTTTTGGTACGTACATGTGTTAGCTGCAGCTGCTGCTTTTTATACAAAGTCCAGAACTGGTATGTATTCAGAATTACATCCAGTCTGCTGAGTTAGTTAACCCCTTGTGCAATGGGCAACCCAAAACGCATCCCTCACTAAGGACTTGCACCTGCACAGTAGCGTACACCTTTGGTACCACCCCTTGTTTTTATCAGCTGACAATATTCATTAATTTATGGATAGCCACTAGGTATTAGCCTATTAATATTGTAAAAGAGACTCAATAAAAAGAGAGGTGTTTCCTGTTTTGCATGTTTGTGCCCCCACATTGCTATGAATGCCAGAGAATAGCCTGTGTACACAAAAACTCACTAGTAGACAGTGTGTAAAGGTGTGTCCATACAGATGTATACATGGTATTCTATAGCTGTGTTCGATGGTTTTATCAAGATTTATTGCCTATCATAGAGTACATGATTAATGGAGTATCAGAATCCGGTTATAAACATTTCCACTTTCCAGTCTCTTCAATTGGAGAGAGGTAATTTCAGCATGGTCCCTGTGGAAAAGCTTAGCTATTATCAGTAACAAAGTGAAACATCTGGAGAGCCTGGAACCGAGGCTAATCAGTCTGCTATGAATCTAAATGCACATACATGGTATTGGCTAACTCACTTTCAGTGGGGTCAATAAGTTCATTTGATGAACCTATCACCTCATTTTCTTAGCCTAAACAGGAATATTGTGTGTGGGCTCAGATAGCTTGTGAAATTATGAGTTAAAGTCTTGTCCAGGGGGAGAAGTAAACTATATCAAAGCATTCTTGAGGTTTATGGACCACATCAAAAGAAGTGCAGGCAGTGTTGTACTGCTCTACTACATACATTTCCTTTTAGGGACTTCCCTCTTAGTCCAAAATTTCAGTGTGATCAAGAAATTTCACTTGTTTCTCTTCTTTCTCGTAAGGTCCTAAGTATGCACTACGTAATACACAAGACTAAGGATCTTCTGGGCCCACACCAATCCTGTGGCTTTAGAAGCCTGAGAACTAGTCTTAAAGCCAAATAGGGCATGAAAACTTTTAAGTGCTATTAATCCAACTATTTATGTACCCTCTTGTAATGATTCCTTGAGGCCCTACCATAGACCAGTAGGAATCTGTTTCCTGGTGAATTTGGGCGTTAGAAATCTGAATCAAGGTCATTCTCAATCCCAGCTTTGTCTGTCTTTTGAATTGCTGTGTCTGTTCAGAGGTTGTGCAGAGACATTATTTCCTCCTAGTGCTATATCTGTATGGCACAGACTAATTAAATCTGTTGAGAGGGTGTAGCTGTGCTAGCCTTTCCTGGGTGTGACTAGTGCAATGGCAAATGTAGCTAGCAGCTGTGGTAAAGTAATTACTTAGAAGAAGCATTCGACCAGCCAGCTTAAACCATGCTGCTCTGTTCTCAAAGATTATGGTTAGGGTTGTTAAAAGAGCTGGTATGTTCTTCTTAGAATGGTCATAGTTACGTACAGGATTTTTTAAAGAAGGACTGGAAAACATTCTTGAAAGAAGCATACTCTTTAAAAATTTCGGGCGTTTGTATTCTCTTGCATGTAAATCTGCTGTCTAAAATATTTTTTTACCCAAACTGGGTTCCAGGTAGCCCTCCCCCTCCATGAAATCTTGATGATACACTTGGAATGGAATGGGAATAAAGAGTAGCTAGACTCTGTTCTGATCTGTTTTAGTCTCTGTTGGCGTCTAGAGTGCATTATAGAATAAAGTATTGCTAGCCTACATGTATCCTATACCACAAGTGCTGGAAATTCAATGCTCTACAGATTACCATGAAGCACATCTGCTACTGTAACTATAGAGTGATGCTCCTATGCCCAAGTCATATTCATGTACATACAGAGAGACCAACAGCTGGTTTGAGAATATTACAATGTCATTGTATAGCATACATGTGTAAATAGAGTATTGGTTGTCAGTACACATGGGATGGCATTGCTACAATGCCATTCGGTAATCTAAGAACTCTGCATAATATGGCTGCTAGTCCATATGTGTTGTTACTAAAGTTTGTAATCTGACCACTGTTATTTGAATTTTGCCATCTCGCCTGCTCAATGTGCTCCCGAGGTACTTATGTGTCTAGCCTCGTCCCCAGGCCACACCCCCCCACGAAAGAGTGGCCTGGTATCCACTGTTCACGCATGCACGAGATAATTGGAAGAATATACGGAATAGGGTCAGTAAACGTATCCGTGAACCGTCTTAGTCACATGGCCAGGAGTAGTATTGAGACAGTATACGAATATAGTAAGCGGAAGAACTACAAACCAGACTTTCTGCAGCTGAAATGGCTTTCTAACCAGTCAGGCATACTAGAAGAACCTGTAATTTTCTATCCGCTACGATTATAATAGCTATCTTACCATAAAATTTCGGAAGCGCCTCTCTCCTGGCAGTAACCGTGAGCTGCTCGATTTTCAGTCGCAGATGTGGCCTTCTAGGTTTTTCAGTGGCAAACAGGATTGAAATTTCGAACTACCGATCACTGTCTAGGCACATAGCTAGCGAAAAACCATCACTACGGGCCATCAAGCCTGCTATCTTCATTTACACTTTCATGACACAAAACGTTAACGGATTCGTAACCAAACGTGACGTCATTATATACGGATAGAACACGATAGTTCCCAAGATTTCTGGTAAATTACGCGCATGCGCAAACAGTGGATACCAGGCCACTCTTTCGTGGGGGTGTGTGGCCTGGGGACGAGGCTACTATGTGTCCCACTTGACGTGATTCATTGCTGTTTGCTCATGCCAACTGTGGAAGCATTGAAATAGCAGCAGACGTGTGAATCTAGTTGTACATGTACATGTAGTCGTAGCGACATACATGTAGCAGGTTTAGAATGGTATCTTAGCCAAACTTTGGCAACAAAGTGGCCGTATTTAGACCACACCCCCTCCTCTGTCCTAGTTCCAATTTGTTATTCCCATATTAGAGTGCTATGGGAACTGTAATTAAGATAACATGCAAGACATATATAGTGTCAGTACCTGTATTGTCTGCGTTATAGCCCATCTGTGTATATTTACTCTATATAAAGCATATGCTACCGTATTCATGCAAGACAGACTCAACACTGGCTGCTTGTAGGTGCTCATTGCATTGATTATTCCATCCATTTTTATGCACGTCTGTGCCAGCAGTGGTGAAGTGTGTCAAATGGCCCTATAATCACCCTGGATCCTGAAACCATCGCCTTGGCATTTCCTGCCTTCAAGTGGCCGCCAGCCACTACAGCTATGAAGCCATTCGACTACCCCCACGTAAATACATAGTCATATTTGGGCCTCTCCTATTATCAAATGGAATTTTAGAGAAGGATAGTTACCATTGTAAATTCAGTTTGCATTTAGTGTGTGTGTGTGTGTGCTAATGTCACTTAATAGCATTGTACTGTAAAATTATGTTCATGTATACCAGTGTTAACACAGTATAACTAATTCATTTTACATTTTGTACTGGTATAACACTGCAATGATGTTCCTTCCATAGCTTTACATGTAGGGATCTACCCCAAAACATGTTTCTGAACCATGTAAAAGCAGTTCCCGAGACTGTAGCGAGATCTGTAAATTAGATGTCTAGTGTAGGGTCAAAAATGTTTGGCTTCAGTAGTAAGCCAATTAAAGTTAGGCCCAACTGGAAGTGTTGACTCTATAGCTTCAGTAAACATTAGTTTCTTACTTTAGTTGTTTTGGGAAGGTGAGTGAACATTGCAAAGTAAAGTGTGCAGTGAGAAATTTCTTGTATCTGTGCCTTTTTCGGTCTCTATGCTTTAGTCCTGTGTAGTGGAGTGGTGAAGATAAAGCCTTACCCAAAGCTAATCTTCATTGCAGTAAGCTTTTCACCCTCTGTGCTTGTTCATAAGGGTTAGCAAGCATCTCTGTGCTCCTGCAGAATACACTTTCGGTGTCCGCAGGGACATGCAATTAGTACTTTGTCCCTGCTCCACTCTTCACACACAAGGTATCCTGCAGTAGCATCCTGCACATCATGTCAACTACCAAACTGCATGTGTACATGTGAGAGAGAGCCTTAGCTGAGCATCTGTGCTCACTGCACAGAGTACGGACTGTCTGGTACATTTCCCCCTAGTCATGCATCTAGTCGTAAGGACCTGTTGGCCCATGCAAATAGTGCAAACCCTTTCAGGCATAGCCCACCTCTCTTGAGTGAAGTATCATTCATTATCAGAGTATTGTTAATACAGTGACAGAGTTCCCATATCTAATCCCAGTTGGCTTATGCTTCAATATTATGCTTGGCAGCATGTATGCACCCTATTGCAAATCAGGATTAACTTTTACCAGCGTGCGCTCAGCTGGTTCCTGAGATTACTTTTCCTGCATTTGTCTGTCTGTGTTTCTGCGCTTATCACATATGCCGTATTATGTCTTAAGTTACGATGTATAGGGGAAGTTTACAGGTTCAAAGTACATCAAGCTAGCTTAGTTTTGTGTTGGTTAAATGGCAATCAAATGTTAGGTAGTGACGATACTTCTGTTTTGACAAATTCTGGCGGCTAACTGGAAGTGCACTACGAAATTGTTGAGTCAGCACTAAACGCTGTGCAAGATGAAACAAGTTGATCTGTTCCACGGCAGCATTTAGCTCGGGCTGACCTCTTGCTGAGTACAACCTTCACTTGGATGATTTATGCCAGCTGTTTTTATATATGAGCCTTGTTCCTTACTGCCTGTGTGTGCTACACATAGGTAATAGCTTTATGAATTTTAGTGCAACAGTATTCTTCAGCAAGGGTCATTAAGCATGCTCAGCGACCCTTGAGATGTTCAAGGGAAGTCCATTGCTGTTCTGCTCTGTGTTTGTATTATAGTTGGCTTCCACCTGTTCTAGCCGAATATGTATAGGCGTATGTATTCTAATAAGTGCCCACTACCTTTGATTATCATAACCTAAACAAGCCACCCTCTTCCCTTGAAAGAAATTATTTACGTGTGTCTTCGTACGTGTCCATGGGCCCTTATGTTTCCTGCTTGAGAAGCATTTCTCTATTTCAGCTCCCAGCCGGTCACTGCTTAGTACTTGTGGCAGGGAACAGCTGCCAGGATGTAGCCGTCTACACCGTATCTGTTATTGGGAGCTGTAGCCCGGCAACTTGAACCCCTAGATTTAGATAACTACATGTGTGCAACACCTTGGTATGCGTTAATTGTACATCTGCTCCTAGTGTAGTGTGGTCCCACATTGAACAATACTGGTGCACTCTTTGGCTGCTTTCCAGTAAATCCCCATTTGACCAACCCGTCCAGTCATCCATGCTGAATGATCTGGTGAAAATTTAAGGTTGATATTTTGTATCTAAAATCCAGCCGAGCATTTTTCACTTAAATTAGCCAAACTTGAGGTGAGCCCAAGCTGAATGCAGCTATAGAATGGATCAGCTTGCACAATATAAACTGAGCTTACAGCGAAAGTACTGTGCCAAAATTCCCAAAATAGAGTTACAGCTAAGCTAGCTCGATGTGCCTTGGTCCAGTATAACAAAGCAACTTGCCATTCTGAGTCAACTGGCCTGATCATCAAACGCATTCTGTTGCTAAGATCATGATTATCCGAACTTGGAAGTAAGAAATGAGTTTACTTAAAAAGTAGCACTAAATAAAGAGCACAGTGTTTTGATGTGGTTTTCTTATTATGAAAACATAAGAACATGCTTGTTTGCTTATAATGAAGAGGCCTAATCTAACTCCGTTCATCTCCCTTTCCCTTCTCTGCAGGTGCTGGTGAGTCTGGGAAGAGCACAATAGTAAAACAGATGAAGATTTTGCACAAAGATGGGTTTTCAGACGAGTAAGTTGACTCCTGTATACTTAATTCATTTACCATACTCCCACGACTATTTCACACTGGATCACTTTGTTGTCCAAAGTGATACAGTATGAATAGTATAGCGGTATGTTATTCTATTTAATACCCATTCATACATTCCTGCTATCATAGAGGGCTAAACAATCTACAGAATTAGTATAATTGACCGAAATGAAAGCACTGCTTGCCATCCCATATATCATATGGAACCAATCTGAAGAGTTGCCTACTGGACAGCCTGTAGCATGCTTATTAGTATGAACGTGAAAACTCTTACCAGCATTCTCTACGACTACTGCCCCCACTTGGCTACTGTGCCACTGACCCAGACTAGCTCTTCTACAAGGTATACAGTGACTACACGGCCCTCCAAGCTATCCCAAAAATGCATGTCTATAGAGTAAGTGTAATAGTAGAAATTATCAACTTTCCCTTGATTGTGAAGCTTTATTGCAGCCGAGTGTGCTTCAGTTTAGGGTGTGTGTGTGTTGGGTTTCATGCTGGATATTGTTTCAAACTGAAACATGTATCAAAGGAATTTAAGGGGCTTTCCTACCCAGGTAATTTTATAAGGCTTTCGCAATAGTCAGTCATCTATCATTTTGCCCTCCAATCTAACCACTCACCCAAACAATCCTAGTACAAACAGACAAAATTACTCCCCAAAATAAGGATTCAGAAAATTAGTAGTTCTGGTAGCAAGGAAGTAACATTACACTGTTGGTTGTAAGGAAGAGGTTGTGTGTTTCAGTAAGTAAATTTAGATATTGCTTGACAGTTCATCACCATAATATGGGTAGCCTGACACACATATTTTAATGCATGATGCTGATGTGTGCCATCACTAGGTTTTGCCACGCACGGTAGTAGTAGGTAGGTATTCGCCAAATCTGTGCAATACGTATACCTAGTATTACAGTAGATGAATGTTTGTGTACATCTGCATACAGTTCTGACCTCCTTTGCCATTGCTGATGTACCGTCAGAAGTGTGGGGTATGTATGGTTGCGAGTGTCATATAGCAAATAATGGCACTGCGTGACGTCATGGCACAAGGGCCGTTAGACCCAAGTAACCATGGTGTCAAGCAGTGCCATTAGTTGCCATATATGGCTTGAGCTGTACCGCGGTGAACAGCAAAAACCTGGAACTTACCGCATTTTCAAACACGCGTACTTCAAATGTGCATATACAGATATATACATGTATCTCCACAACGCTAGGCACGATCTAAATGAAACGTGGGTGGTTTGTACAGGAGGCGTTACTATAGTAATCTTTCGGAAATGAAGCCTTTCAGCCAAACCTCTAGGAAGATATGGAGCGGAGTTCATGGCATTCTTGATCGCATGGCAATTTCTCAAAAATGCCGATGCTACCGAGGCACGTTTCTCTGGAACGGAGAGAGCTACCAACGTCTAGCGTGGGATTGCTTTAGTTGAAAGTTAGTACTTGTAGCGTACCAAGAATCGTGTATGTCTCGGTACTGGTTGTCAAGATATGATAGCTTGAAACCTGTTTTTACAAACGCGGGATATGGCACTGTGCGTAGGCGGTTACGGCATTGTGTGACGCCATAGCAGTACCATATGCAATATATTGGCATGCCGGCTCTGCCCACACACTGTGGTACAAGTGTTCTGGAAAAATTTCTAATTTCCAGCACCACTCTGTTTGAGCGTGTCTGTGGAAACCCAATACTACTATATAATGTGTGTAGAAATACCTCTGCATATAATTTGTGGACTAACTTGAGCTCCTGTAGTAATTTTTACCAGCCGCAATTATCACGAGCGCTAAGTTACGTCATTCCGTTACCATGCCACTATAGCCACGAGTGTAATGGAAGCTACTGGAAGTTTGCAGGCTCAATAGGCCAAGGTACGTCAAGCTGGATTAGTTTTGTGTTGCCTAGACGGCGAAAGAGTGGTAGGTAACGATAATAATTCTGTTTTGGCAAGTTCTGATCGCTAACTGGAAGTGCACTACGAAATTGCCAAGCTGATCCATTCTACAGCTGCATTTAGTTTAGACTGACCTGTTTCTGAGCACAACCTTCAGTTGGATGATTTATGCAAAAACACCCGGCTGGTTTTTAGATATGAAATATCAGTCTTGTTTATACAAAAGGTAACGATGGATGGAAACATACTATAGGACATGTTAATGTGCATTATGCAAGTGAAGGTACATAATTTTATTTGTGTATAGTGTAAATCATATTTCTGTACTTCCTTAGTTACGTAATTAGTATAAAAACCTGGACTGCAATAATACTGTGACAGAATACTTGTACATGTAGAAGAACAAGATCTGGTTTAAGCTTAAAATCCTACTACCATTACTACATGTGCGAATTGACTACTGTAACTGGAGGGGTGGAGCTGACTTTCTAGGAGGTGGGGCTAACTTTCAGCGAGTGAGTGGAGCTCGCTTTGCTCAGCTACAATACCACTGCTCTATAGTTTTGAAGCCTTCTGTCAGTAACAGCACCTACACATCTCCAGCTGATTCTCCATTTTGTGCAACAGGCTCTTCCTCTTGTGCAACTGCAATTGGAGCTACCAACCAGTTAAAACTGTCTGGACGAACCAAACTCTCAAGGCTACGCTGCTTTTCATCTATACTGACATTTGTAATAGCAGTAAAAGCTTGAACCAGGTCTCTCTTTTCTGTTCTGCTGTTACTGTATCGTTGCTGTGTTTTGGGCTTTTATAGCCTTAGCTACGCGCATGTGCAGTATGTGGCATAAGTCAGATAGACCACATCCCTCGGAGGATATGCGTCCAATCGTGTTCCTTGGATACGGTTTATCCCTCGGCTAGCACCTCGGGTAAAAATGCATCCCGTGGAGGATATATGTATGGACGCGTATCCTCCTCTGTGACGTGGTCTATCCTATACAGCAATGGTAGTGCCATGTGTAGTAATAGCTTGGCATGCTGAAGCTTGCCTGGCTAGCTAGTCACTGTAGCAGAAAAGAGTGGGAGTGTCTTGTAGCTACCCTCTTTCTCCCACGAGCGAAATTAAAAATGAGGGAACACTGAGATCTCATCCCTAATTTTCTGGAAGCTGCAGCACAGGATGTATGCAGGATGCCTTGTATTTTATCAGTATATAGTCAACCCCGTACAAGTACCTACTGTGTGTGTATACATCTCGTGACCTATGCTGCTTGCCACTGCAGGGAGCGAGAAGAGAAGGTAAAGGACATCAAAACCAACGTCAAAGATGTTGTACTGGTGAGTTAGTCGGGATTTGAGGGAAATGTGTATACATTGTAAGTACGTAGCATTCCCTGTCAATATTAGCTCTGTATCCTCCAACGTTGGACTCACAAGCTGTAGGACTATACAAGTAGTCCTGTCAGTGCTTTGATTTATGCCCCGCCCATTGGACACACCTATCAATTAAGCTTGCCGTTTCTCTGCATTGGAAAAATCATCAAATTAAATTCTTGTCAATAATAATGTGTACCACCCATGATCAAGAAAGCGCAATGATTACGTCATACACTAGTTCACCAAATGACCAAATTTAAAATTCACCAATATTAAGATATAGCTGTTTTCAGCTATTTCGCCAAATTTAATGCTTGCCAAATTTTTTCCGCTGTACAATAGTTTTTACCAGCTGGTCGCGCGTTTTGTGCGTGCCCGGCTGGTACTAAGATTGCTTTACGTTTTCGTGTTTGTCTGTCTGTGTGTGTGTGTGTGTTTGTCCGCAATTATCACGTGCGCTAAGTTATGTCATTCCGTTACTATGCCACTATAGCCACGAGCGCAGTGGAAGCTACTGGAAGTTTGCAGGCTCAATAGGCCAAGGTCAAGCTAGATTAGTGATTAGTTAACTGGAAGCGCACTACAAAATTGCTGTGTCAGCACTTTCGCTGGAAGCTGTACATGATGAGACTGTCTAGCAAAGCTGATTCATTCTACAGCTGCAGTTAGCTTAGACCGACACGTTGCTGAGCACAACCTTCAGTTGGATGATTTATGTAAGAAACACCCGACTGGTTAGATATCAGTCTTGTTCTTACCTCATTTGCACTGAGTGAGGCATGCAATTAAGGAAGAGATCAGAGCCAATCACTGTTGGAGCTGAGTGTATGAATTCACTGTGCACTGTGGGCAAGTACTTGCTGAACTGTAGTTGTTACACGAATTTGGCAGGCTGTTTTACAGAGCAAAGTACAACGCTGTGGAATACTATTACCTGCTACGTAATAGCCAATACAACTGGAGTGCTGAGGAGGCAAACCTGAGGGGGGGGGGGGGGTTAGGATCTGAGGATTGAGGCCAGGGTGGAGGGGGGGGGAGAAATAGCATCGGTATTCAGGTACCATTAGCACACAGCACTGACACAGACTCAGTGCTGCATTGTGCATGGAGTCACTGACCCAATGTTGTGTATACTCTAGGCCGGACACTGTAGCGCCAGACTGTAATAACAGCCTTATGCATGTTGTAGTAGTGTTAGGGCAGGTGGGGAAATTCATTGGCATAATGTGAAATTCATTGTCATATCTGAGGTCAAACCGGGTTGTTGTTATTGTACTACTGTAAGGCCAGTGACCTCACCACATACAGTAGTGCTGCGCTTGCACTCCAGAATACCAGGAGGAGGATCTGGATTCTCTGGATATGTCAAAATATTTTTACTAGCTGGGCACATGTACCCAGCTGGTACTATATAGGATTGATTTACATTTTCCGTGTCTGTTTTTAGTCTGTGTGTCTACACTTAATGTATCATGTGTGCTGAGATATGTCGTTATCCACTCTACCAACAAGCACAGTGGAAACTACTGGAAGTTTTCAAGCCGAGCTACATCAAGCTAGCTTAGATCTGTGTTCCTACAATTCAAAAAGTGGTAGGTAGTGAGTTATGGCTGCTATGAGCATGGAGTCAGCACTTTCGCTGTTTAGCTGTGTACACTAAGACAGCTGTTCCATAGCATGGCCTGACCTGACCTGTTGCTAACTTTTTTATATGGGCTGATTGCTTCCATCAAAATTAATATGCATGAACCTAGGTCCTAGGTCAGGCATCTAGTAGTGAAAAGTACAGAGCAGACCACTGCGCATCAAGATATATGACCCGTTATCTCCCGCGGAAGCCAAGGAAGTACCGAGAGTGTAGCTAGAGGTTCTTTCGAGGCTTTCAAGTCTCAGGTATAAACTGTGCCTCATGGCTACAGTGAGTACTACCGTCGTACCAGCTGTTATGAGTATATGAAGTGGTTATAAAGAGATGGAGCTTACGTGTTTACAGAGATTTGTTGCCAATTCCACATATAGTCGTGGGCCAACTCACTTGTTTGGAGGAACGATATGGACGATATCTCGTGGTTATGAAAGGGGATCTGGGTTCATCCCAAGGCTGAACGATATGAGCTGATTATGCCAAAGTGAGCATAATAGGTACATGAAAGCATTGAGCGTAATGTGAGCATAGTAGGTAGACACCTTGAGGAAAATGGCATCATCTGTTTTATGGAAACTTAGCCACGTGATGATTTCCAAATTTTTGTGATAGCGATGACTAGCAATCTCAGTGCTCTCAATTGAGTCGGTCATAGCTAAATTAAGAGAAATGTCCTAATTTGAGCATAATAGGGTACATTTTTGGAGCAGCGCAGCATAGCATAATAGGTACATAATCAGCTCATTCCTAATCAAAGGTGTGGTCCTAAAAATGTGAAATGTGTAAGCATAAATGATGGAAATGATAATGGCAACTTTTGATGATAATGATTTTGCTGTTCTTCAAGCGCAAGATCAGAAAGCCACGCCCACTCACCAGTAGGCCTATGTAAAGAGCAAAGGACAGTTGGAGTGCTGCTGCTTGCTTTACTGTGTTTTTTTGCTTAGCAGTAAAGGAGCCTCTTTTTGTCACTACTCTATCGGTATCAGGCTCGTTCGAGGGGGTTTGCATGAACCCCCTTGGAAGGCCGAAAGACTACTATGAGGCCTAGCATTGCATGAGCTTTCTTCTCGCAAGCAGACAGAAATCCCCCCCCCCTCCACTCAAGTACTTTATAGGTACAAATAGCTTCATACCCAGGCCTAGACTTATCTCACAGTCATGCATTTGTCTCCATGGCTGTGTGATAAAATGTGGGCAAGGAAGGCCGGGGTACGAGGCAGGCTGGCACTCTACCGGTATATAGGAAGTAGAGCCTGACCCACAAAACATGAACCTGATCCCTCCCCCCGGCCTTGAAGGGTCCTCCTCCCTTGTATGGCCCCCACCTTGCCATTGGTGATCTCTCCCCAGCCTTAAAGTGATGCTATACCATGCATAGGTGGTGCCGTACACCCCGGAAAATAAACAATTTTGCGTTGGCCTGACGCTGCTGTACTTTCTTGTACTCCCAGCCCCCATTACTAGAGGTCTATTGTGAATTCAAGTAGCCTTGTGCCCTTACTCCACTCCCTAGCTGTTACTACACAGTGTGTAAAAGCTCTTTGTTACTAAGATTGCTTTACGTTTTCGCGTCTGTGTGTTCGTCCGCAATTATCACGTGCGCTAAGCTACGTATACATCGTTCCGTTACTATATGCCACTATAGCCACGAGCGCAGTGGAAGCTACTAGAAGTTTGTAGGCTCAATTGGCCAAGGTAGATTAGTTTTGTGTTGCCTAGATGGCAAAAGAGTGGTAGGTAACGATGATAGTTGTTTTTTTTGCAAGTTCTGATCGCTAACTGGAAGTGCACTATGAAATTGCTGTGTCAGCACTTTCAGAAGCTGTACATGGTGAGACTGTCTAGCTAAGCTGATCCATTCTACAACTGCCTTTAGCTTAGACTGACCTGTTGCTGAGCACAACCTTCAACCTTCACCTTTCGAACCTTCTGGTAAGCTGTAGCATGCCCTGCAGTTCTTGATGCTTTGGCAACTCTTGTCAGAATGACTTAGGCATAGTACAAGATAGATAGACCACTGCGTAGCGGGGTGTATGACCCGTTATCTACCTTGTAAAAAATGATCTCCCTTGGAAGCCTCAGAACTATCTCGGGCTTCGCCCTTGGTACTTCCTTGGCTTCCGCGGGAGATACTTTTTCCCGCGGTAGATAACGGGTCATACTACACAGTGATCTATCCTATACACATGTACTGATACACAGCCAAAGAGTTTTACTCTTAGGCTGTATTCCAATAGAAGCACTCCCGTGAAGATAGACAAGTGCTCCTTCCTCAACTCTGGGTCCATTGTATGTCAGCAACAGCCAATCAAATTTGATTAGGTCACTTACACTGTACACGCTGTCTATGCACACAAACACACACACACACACACACACACACTTACAGACAGTGACACAGGCCATGAGCGAGATTGACCCCCCAGTAGAATTTGCCAACCCCAAGAACAGGGAGAGATATGACTACTTGCTGGAGCATGCCACCAAACTAGACTTCGACTACCCACCGGTGAGCAGGTTCTCCTTATCCAGTGAGAAATGAGAGCTCTTGCACCCATTAATACAACCTCCCTATCTGTTACCTGTACAGTAAATTTTGCAGGGTGATAGGGGGATTTTTGTTGCATAAGCATACAAGTGTCTACAGTCCTACGTAGTCTCATGCCCAGATCCTCACCCCCTGTTCACACACCTTCAACACATTGTGTCCTAGTCTCATGTCCTGTCCACACACCTTCAACACATTGTGTCCTAGTCTCATGTCTTGTCCACACACCTTCAACACATTGTGTCCTAGTCTCATGTCCTGTCCACACACCTTCAACACATTGTGTCCTAGTCTCATGTCCTGTCCACACACCTTCAACACATTGTGTCTCATGCCCAGATCCATCCACACACCTTCAACACATTGTGTCTCATGCCCAGATCCATCCACACACCTTCAACACATTGTGTCTCATGCCCAGATCCATCCACACACCTTCAACACATTGTGTCTCATGCCCAGATCCATCCACACACCTTCAACGACACATTGTGTCCTAGTCTCATGCCCAAATCCTCATCCACCTTCAACACATGCTCATCCCCACCATGAAAATGAGTCTAGTTGCTAGAGTTAGTGCTTCCATTACAGCTGCAAATCACCCCACCACACTTGTTTGATTTATTTAGCAGTCATCTGCTTGCATGCAGCAAGGAGTGAGTCATTTTGATCATGATTGCAGGAGTGCAATGGACAGGTCCCGCCTTCTCTCGTGGTGGAGCTTGCAAGCTCTTCACAATCTAGCCAGAAGAGAGTTGGCTGCCGTCCAACAACATGCATATTTTCCGAAAGTTCCTCTGTCTGATTTTCAAGTTTAGCAGGCTCTAGCTCTAGAACCAAACAATGGAAAACTACCCAACTTGGAACTCAGAGTGCGATGGGTCTATTATACCGATGAAAGATCCCACCCACTTTAGGTAATGTATGCATTCAGTGCTAGTACATCTATTGGTACCTGATTAGTTGTCACTTTCTCTAATGAGCTGAGCTTCTTGACATTGCAAGAAGTTAAAATTTGATTGGGATCTTAATTCTCCGCTCCCGAAACAAGGTACATGTAGCTATTCCTTAAAACAGGGAAGTGGAGTGGTTCATAGACTGTATCGGGGTCCCATGAATGCACTTCTTTGCTTACTCGCTTCTGGCTGTGTTAGTCACCCACCATCATATTAATGATTCTCCAGGTCGGCATGCAGCAGTAACGGGTTTAGTGGACAGTAGAGGTGGTTGTTGTAATGAATTCAAGTGTGACGTAAGCAGAGGCTTGCGGGACAGTACCCAAATTGAATGTCTAATAGAACTCCCATGCAATGTAGCCTGGACTGATACCCATATTGAAAGATTATATGTGATTGAGTTGCCCCATGCGTATGGTATATGGTAGGCAGTTTGTGTTCTGATCCCAATAGTTTACTGATCGTTAGACTGCCTAGAATGCTCAGTGTTGTATGGAGCGACAGCGCAGAGTAACCCAATATACAAAGGAAAATTTAATCACTGTCAAAAATGGATTTGGATGATAGCTAGCCTTATAGCTAAACCTTCCCAGAACTCTTTGGTAAACCTGATGCCTGCTCTGACCTACAACTACTATTGCTAGTCACTCCTTATTACCATCTTCCTCCCACTGATGTAACTCCAGGATTCACGGCAGGTGCCAGATGTATGTTGTGGCTGGTCTTTTATGAGATTTTTGCTGTATTCATCGGGCTGTTGTGAACTGTGAATTTTGTTTTCCCACAAAAAGTCGTGGAGCGCTATGGTCCTAAGGCATGCACTAGCTGGCTATACAGTTTCTGCTGGGGTAAAAATTTCCATTCGTGAAAATAACCTAGTATACAGTATGTGAAAGTTGTGTGTAAGGAAATTTTATGGGGACTCTGGGTTTTACCCATTGCAGGAATTCTTTGAGAATTGCAACGAGCTATGGAAGGACGAGGGAGTGATTGCCTGCTTCCAGAGGTCCAACGAGTTCCAGTTAATAGACTGTGCTCCATAGTAAGTTAATTATAATTGGCTTTCTATATATGTGTTATGCAACTAAGTAGCTATAGTCACATATTCAAAATCATTAGGATGGAAATAATATACATGTAGAGAGAGAGAATAAACTTTCTTCCCTCCCTCCCTCCCTCCCTTCCTCCCTCCCTCCCTCCCTCCCTCCCTCCCTCCCTCCCTCCCTTCCCTCCTCTATTGTGTCTAAACCACATGTTTGAAGCCAACACTTGCTCTATTAGTGTTTTTCTCTGTAGTCATTGTTGACAATGTGTACATTGCTACTGACTGACTTTGACTTCCTGTGTGTGCTTTTGTGAAGCAACATGTTTATGGTCCCTCTAATCCTTTCTTGCACAGTTTTATGGATGAGGACAAGCTAAAAGAGATTGCAACCCCCGGCTACAAGCCATCAGACCAGGTAAAGCACATTATACACATACACTAACCTTGTACATGTAGTAGTATTATGTTCTGTGGGGTTCCATGAGAACCTCTCATAGTCCATTTACAGTACCTCTCACAAGTAAGTTGTCGGTACATGCGTGCGCACTCGTGTGTGTGTGTACGACTACACGTGTGTGCGCAATTGAGTACTTGCAAGTGTGAGTATACTGTATGCGTGTTCGAATATTGGCATCTCAATGCAGGTTGCTCACTTCAGCTGTGGTGTTTTTTCCTCTGTCTACTTCAGTTCTTGGCGAACAAAATTGTTTTTGTAGTGGTGTGCTGTGAGTGTGAGTAGAGTACGCGTGTGCGTGTTTAAGTACTCGTGTATGCATGTTCAAGTACACACGTGTGTGTTCGAGTATACGCATGTTCATTCAATTTACTTGTGAGCGGTACTGTATGTACATGTATATATACCAGTCTGTGTGTATGTGTGTGCGTGTGTATGTATATAGAGTTTCATAATGAGGGAGGGGCCATGGGATTCCCCAATTCCTCCCCCCCCCCCCAGAATTTCTAAGTACATGTATCCAGCCTTTGAAGCCCCTGAAGCAACCTTAATTATCTAGGGGAGCATACCCCAGACCCCTTCGTAGGGGGTGTGGCTCCATATGTACACACACTTATGCATTTCCCCCCATTTTCACCAAAAAATTCTATATGAACCCCTGTGTGTGTGTGTGTGTATGTGTGTGTGTGTGTGTGTGTGTGTGTGTTTTGCTATGTTAATCATGTGTGAGTCAGTGAGTGTGTCTGTCCACTGTAGGAATACATGTAAGTGCCTTCTGGAAAGTATCTAGCCTGTTGTATTCATAAGTTGAAGACAAATTATTGCAGTAACAACACCGACTTTTTCCTTCATAGGATATCCTGCGGTGCCGAGTATTAACATCGGGGATCTTTGAGACAAGATTTGTGGTGGACAAAGTGCATTTTTAGTAAGTGCTGAGTTGCTTGTGTGCTATGTATGTGAACTCAGTATAAGCCAATTATCAACTACTCAGTATATATTGAGTACATAAACACACACACACACACACACACACACACCTGTCCTAAACATCCCAATCAGCTGATTCTAATCCCTCATACATGCCCTTGAGCCATGTACCTGTACCCTCACCTCATTCCTGCCCTCCCTGTATCCCCTCGACTCAAGCCTCTTGTCATGTTTCCTGCTCCTCTTCCTTGCAGTATGTTTGATGTCGGTGGGCAGAGGATCGAGAGGAGAAAATGGATACAGTGCTTTAATGGTCAGTGTGGCAAGTGGGGTGCTGCTCATTAGTTCCTATATATTAGTGAGAGCATACTAGGCATACGCATTGCGCAGATAGCCTCGCGCAGAGGTATGACGTATGTTAGTTAGCACAAAACCACACCCACTAGAAGCTGCATCGCCCACGCAATTGTACTCTACACGAATGGGCCTTCAGGAGACGAATGTCTCTGTATACAACACAGTTCCAAGGACGAGGTATGGCTGCTACACGAGAGCAGAGTTGCTTGAAACTCACGTTCGTATCGCTGGCGATCGATCCGCATACCGTCTGTCTCCAGCGGTCAGATCTCTGCTGAAACAGAGGCTACACAAACTCTAATCACGTTGGAGCTGTAGTAAGCCTACCTGGGTAAAAAGAAGTGATCGATTTGTCCAGATCTCTAATCCTTCGGGCGTCAGAAGTACAAAGGCGGCATCCATGTAACTCGTCAGGATGCCATCTTGAACACGCGCTTCCCCCCGGGGCCGGAAGCGTTACGTTACAGCTGTAGTAACAACACGTATACGGAACGTACAGACATAGTAATAACACGTATAAGGAACGTAACCGGAGATTTAATTGCATTCCTAAGCGTGACGGAAGTTGCGCACATATATATATATATATATATATACGCTAGCTGAGATTTCAGCCCACACTGCACGATTAGTTGCCTCGCGCTAAGGCGCTCGGCAATTATGTTAGTGTTTTTTTAAGTACGTCCTCATTCGGAAGTCAAACATGCGCCTTGCATTCTCTACTGCCCAACCGAAGTGCAGAAAATTCGAATTCATGATGAGTAAGCCTTTTGTCGCTCTTAGCCTCGTACCCAGGCCACCCCCCCCCCCCTCCCCCACGGAAAGTGGCCTAGCTGGTATCCACTGTTTGCGCATGTGTGCAAATTACCATGTTTCTATGGTAATCGTAAAGTACCGAATATTTACTCGTACATTGTTACATATATGAACCGTACATTATTTGTTTCACAAAAGTGAAGACAGCAAGTTTTGAGCCCGGTACTGATGGTTTTTTGCAAGGTAGATGCCTAGAAAGTGATTGTTTGATTATAAAGTCATTTCGGTTGTAGAAATCAGAACTTAGTTCCTATACTTGTATACTGCCTCCGTACTACTCATTGCCATGTGACTGAACTCGTTTACGAATACGTTTACTGGCATGCGCGAACATTGTGTACCAGGCCACTCTTTTGTGGACTGGGAACGACGCTACACTGCTCTATGATACTGTAATGGATGGCCTTAAGACCTACGTTGTATGCAAGACGCAGAGACTAGAAAAGGCACAGATTCAAGAACTTTGTCACTGCATGCATTCATTTTGCAGCAAAGCTGCTGTACCTTCCCAAAGCGCACTTGCAGTAACATTTTCTGATTCAGAAATCGAGGGACAGATAGTCCGGTTATACCTTTAGGTGTTTAGAGTGCAGTACCAGACATTAAGTTTGAACAATTGTCATTCTCTCCATTCTCAAAGTCTGGAACTGCACGTCCCTTGGAAGCATATGTATGGCTGTAACTCAGCCCAGCGAGTAGCTTGAAAGTCGTAAGCAAAATACTAATTCACCACATTCTGGGTAACATAAGCACATGTACAAACACATACACACACCACACACGCTGTATTCTAAGACCACATGGGCTTATACCAGTGGAGAGCCACAGCTAGCGAGCAGAATGATCTTTAGACTTGTACAGTAATAGCTGTAACCTTTATGAGTGCTTTTCTTCTCCATTTTGCAGATGTGACGGCCATAATCTTTGTCATTGCCTGTAGCAGTTTCAACATGGTCATCAGAGAGGATGGCAAGACCGTAAGGCTCATCACTGTCTCTTCACACAGCTTTTGATAGAAGTTATGATTTGCTTGCTGGTGTCACATTATGAAAATAAGAAGATGGGCTAGTTCTCTGTAGGCCAATGTTACTATACACATTGGCATATCTTATATCATGTCAATGTGTGTGTATTTTTCTAAAGTTTGCTTTTCCTCTCTGGTCACTCAGAACCGACTACGAGAGTCTCTGGAGCTTTTTGAGAGCATCTGGAACAATCGGTGGCTGCGGACAGTGTCCATCATTCTCTTCCTGAACAAGCAGGACATCCTCAAAGAGAAGGTGGAAGTCTATGACCAGAATGTGGCGGACTACTTCCCTGAGTTCTCCTCCTACCGACCACCCCAGGACGCCTTTGGTTGGTCCAGCTGTATTGTAGTAGTCACTGGGAAGGCTAGGCCTGCATCACCTTTTGCAACAGTTACTCTAATAGTTGGGGTGCAAAAATCAATAGACCTTCTGCCAGTATGATATAATGAGGGGGGGGGGGGGGGGGGGGAAGGTTAGCATTAAATGGAGAGCAACGGTTGCCATTGTACACTGGTCTCATTCCCAGTTACTCAAACAGTCTGGATGCAAGACCGATAGACCTTTTACGATATAACCAGAGGGTAAAAGTGAGCACTAAATAGAAAAGAACATGTGGCACTACTTTGATGTAGTTTTCTAGTATGAAAACTAAGAGCATGCTTGTTTGTTTATAATTTCATGTGCTCCCACCCACCCATGCCAGCACTTTTACCCTCCATGCTCCCACCCACCCATGCCAGCACTTTTACCCTCCATTGGTAAAGGTCTATTGTACACCAGCTAGCTACTTATTTGTGTCCACTAGAAGCTTGAGTGAATGCTGCCATTTTCCCTTGCAGACAAGAGAGAGCCTGGAGACAGCGACACATTCATTCGGGCAAAGTACTTCTTCAGAGATCAGTTCCTGGTGAGTTACAGATGGCTATTTCAGATCTTGTCGTTGGTCTTTACAATGATTCAGTAGGCATCACACAAAGTATTGTGTGCTGATGCTAAAAAATAATGATTACTTTATATTGGTCTGTGTGTTTGCACATGTGTGTAAAGATTATCGTTATGGTTATTATGCTAGCCGGGTCCCTGTGATTGCTATACGTTAGCACATCTGTTTTTCATGTCTGTTTGTTTGTGTGTTTGTTTATTTGTGCATCCACACTTATCACGTTGGAAGTTGCTAAATGCTGGCAGCTATGGTTTGCACATCACAGTGCTACAGTATAGTAGCATCAGGATTTTGAACAGGATTTTTCGGTGGGGATGGGAAAAATGATGCATGTGGAACCACTCCCCTCTAGGGGAGTATGGGGGCATGCTCCCCCAGGAAATTTTGAAATCTACATGGTCTGCGGTTGCTTCTGGTTGCTTCTGGTCCAAAATTCTGGGGGGGAATCCCAGCCCCCCCTGTATGAAACCCTGAGCTGCATAGTGATGATCTAACAGCAGTCATATTGCCACTACTGTTTTTGTACCAGCTGGGCGCGCACGCGAAGCACGCACCCGGCTGGTACTAAGATTTTCTTTACGTTCCTGCGTCTGTGTGTGTGTGTGTGTATTTGTCCGCAATTATTACGTGCGCTAAGTGCTAAGTTACGTCATTCCATTACTATGCCACTATAGCCACGAGCACAGTGGAAGCTACTGGAAGTTTGCAATAGGCAAAGGTATGTCAAGCTAGGTTAGTTTTCTGTTGCCTAGACGGCGAAAGAGTGGTAGGTAACGATGATAATTCTGTTCTGATTGCTAACTGGAAGCGCTCTACGAAATTGCTGTGTCAGCACTTTCACTGGGAGCTGTATATGATGACTCTCTAGCCAAGCTGATCAGCTGCATTTAGCTTAGACTGACCTGTTGCTGAGCACAACCTTCAGTTGAATAATTTATGTAAAAAACACCCGGCTGGTTTTTAGATATGTAATATCAGTCTTGTTTTTTGGGGGGGGAGGGGGGGGGGGGATTTTTTTGAAACTAGGCAGTACCATAGGTATACTTTTTACGAGAGGCAAATTTCACTGTATTTGCGATTGAATCCCTGACCACGAAATTTAATACTCGTGAATTACAGCGTTATGTATGTATACTATATAGTGTGTGACCCTGAACTGCGAATTTTAAATTCTGTGAAAAGTTTGGCTGTGTGCATCGGTCAAGATTTTGCAAAAACATAATTCCACCAAAAATGTAAGCATATGCTATTAAAACTTGATCTGATTGTGCTGCTAAGCATAGCTGCTGATAACTGACATAAAAGTGTCTGCTGGTTCTTTGCTGAGCATATAGTGAGGCCAATAATTATGACGTATGGGTTCAGAATCTCGGGCAAGGAATATGGTTCACAATGGCATCTCTATGCGTGTCCTGTGCTATGTATGGTGTGTGTGTGTGTGTGTGTGTGTGTGTGTGCATGTGGAAGCACATTATTCAGTTTGTCATTATTCAGTTTGTCATAGCATTCAATGTCCAGGCAGTGCACGTGATTCTAATACTCCATTGTGTGGATGGACACACTGCTGGTGTTGGTCAACAAAGGGGAGAGATACCAGTTGCGGACTTGGAGGAAGCGACGGCTACTTGGGATTGAGGCAATTTTTGCTGATGGGTACTGACATGGATAATCTCCAGATATTGTGGCGGATGATGGCTACACTTCTGCACCCCAGCACTTCCTTTCATAAACTGCATGGTACCTGTGGGTTATGTTCAACTACTGTCTATACTAGCTGTCTTTCTTTACCGGTCAGCTAAAACCAGATGGACATGTGGCTGCATTCGTGGCTATTTCAGCGTAGCCCCAATTTCTATATTTGACATCTTTGAGTGCCTGAAGCAACACTCATCTTCTGTACTCAAGCTCTGCCTCACTGGTCCCCCTATGATAGCCTTTCAATGCCAAAGTCTTTCGGCTTCATGTGCGTGTATTTGTCTCCAGTAGTATTCTGTAGTGCACCAGCCCAGTGTAGTAGTTCATCCTATAGGTGGAAGATGTTCCATTTACTTTCTGATCGAAAATGTGTGATGTTCTCGTGCAGTATCAGTGATGTGTGGAGAGGACATGCCACCAACATTCTTGCACTGACTTGGAGTTCAGCCTGGTGTCTGCACTGATTTGGAGTTCGGCCTGGTGTCTGCACTGACGTGGAGTTCAGCCTGGTGTCTGCACTGACTTGGAGTTCAGCCTGGTGTCTGCACTGGCTTGGAGTTCAGCCTGGTGTCTGCACTGACGTGGAGTTCAGCCTGGTGTCTGCACTGACGTGGAGTTCAGCCTGGTGTCTGGACTGACTTGGAGTTCAGCCTGGTGTCTGCACTGGCTTGGAGTTCAGCCTGGTGTCTGCACTGACGTGGAGTTCGGCCTGGTGTCTGCACTGACGTGGAGTTCAGCCTGGTGTCTGCACTGACGTGGAGTTCAGCCTGGTGTCTGCACTGACTTGGAGTTCAGCCTGGTGTCTGCACTAACTTGGAGTTCAACCTGGTGTCTGCACTGGCTTGGAGTTCGGCCTGGTGTCTGCACTGACGTGGAGTTCAGCCTGGTGTCTGGACTGACTTGGAGTTCAGCCTGGTGTCTGCACTGACTTGGAGGTGTCTGCACTAACTTGGAGTTCAGCCTGGTGTCTGCACTGACGTGGAGTTCAGCCTGGTGTCTGCACTGACGTGGAGTTCAGCCTGATGTCTGCACTGACTTGGAGTTCAGCCTGGTGTCTGCACTGACTTGGAGTTCAGCCTGGTGTCTGCACTGGCTTGGAGTTCGGCCTGGTGTCTGCACTGACTTGGAGTTCAGCCTGATGTCTGCACTTACGTGGAGTTCGGCCTGGTGTCTGCACTGACGTGGAGTTCAGCCTGGTGTCTGCACTGACATGGAGTCCAGTCTAATGTCTGCATAGCCTCGTTCCCAGGCTCTAGTGGAGGGGCGAGTAGAGCCTGGTACACACTGTTTGCGCATGCGCGAGAATTTATGGAATAATGCCAGTAAACGTGTCTGCAAATGAACTCAGTCACATGGTGAAGAGTAGTAGGAGGCAGTATGCAGGTATAGTAAGCGGAAGAACTAGTGATTTTTGATTTCTACAACTGAAAACGCTTTCTAGCCAGTCAAGAATAGCTTATCCGCTAGGATTATGGTAGTTGTCTTACTATAGAAATTCAGAAGCGCCTCTCTCCTAGTACCGGTAGCTGCTCAATTTTCAATCTCAGATCTGGCCTTCAACACCTTGCAGAAGTAAACGGGATCGAACAATCAAGCTAACGATCAACTTTCTAAGCTTCTACACAGCAAAAAACCATCAGCACCAGCTTAGCCTCATTCCCAGACTCTTCTGAAAGCACCACCATCTTCAGTTGTACGCATGCAATGAACGATAATACGATGATGGACGGAGTGATATTGTGGCGTAGTATCCGCTGGTTTCCCAAGCCCCAGAAATCCTGGGGTACCTGAGTATGCGCAAACCGGGTGTAAGGTGTACCAGGCTCTTTACTTCGCCCACACAAGAGCCTGGGAACGAGGCTAGTGTCTGCACTGATGTGGAGTTCAGCCTGATGTCTGCACTGACGTGGAGTTCAGCCTGATGTCTGCACTGACGTGGAGTTCAGCCTGGTGTCTGCACTGATGTGGAGTTCAGCCTGATGTCTGCACTGACGTGGAGTTCAGCCTGATGTCTGCACTGACGTGGAGTTCAGCCTGGTGTCTGCACTGACGTAGAGTTCAGCCTGGTGTCTGCACTGACGTGGAGTTCAGCCTGGTGTCTGCACGTGTGAGCTTAGCCTGGTTTGCGGCACAAAAGGAGGGGGTGTGGCTTGGGGACGAGGCTAGTGTGAGCTACAGTCCTTTCAGAGTGGTGGTCCAGAGATGAACATCAACTGAAGGCTGTTCATCCAAGCTCTGTATAAAGTTGTACAATGCTCTGTCAAGCTACTGTTTGGCCACAACAACATCCCAATAATGCTCTTTCATTGTACCTGCTCCAGACTGACTACTTCTTTGAGAATTTAGTGCTGCCATTTCAGAGAGACTCGACGACAGAGGCATGCTGGTGCTTTTAACGATACCTGTGACGTGTGTGATCACCAATCCAATGTGTATGTGTTACATGTTTCGTACACTAGACGCTGTGCTGACATTTCTGTTTGATGGACTATACACTACTACGTACTACCACTAACTGTACTATCACACAAAACTATCTTGGGCATCTTAAGCAAGTGGTTACTCCCCTCGTTTGTGACCCAATCTGCTGTGGTTCGATCGAACCTTCCTGTCTTTCCCTTTTTCCAGCGAATTACCAAGATGTCACACGATGGGAGACACTTCTGCTACCCTCATTTCACGACTGCTGTTGATACAGAAAACATCAGAAGGGTGTTCAACTCCTGTCGCGACATCATCCAACGGAGGCACCTAGATGACTTTGGGATGATGTAACGTGCAAGAGCGTACTTATTGCTGTAGTAAGATTGTATCCGGATTTGTTGTGTTGGTTGTAGCTGCATGGGGTTCCTTGTCTTAATGTGCATGTGTAATAGTGTTGACAATGTCTGTTTACAAGTGTCCTTTTTTATATACAGTTGAGACAACATTGATACTGATTTGTTTTTTAAAAAATGTTAATTAATTTTGTATTAGTTTTTATCTACTCTGCTCAGTAATGTATTACTATTTAATTTGTTTACTTTTCGGCTAGTAGAAATGTGAATATACCAATAAAATATTAAAATTGTTGCTGTAGGTTTCCTCGTTTCCAGCCCCCACTCTGCAGCTTTTTTTCGCATGTAGTAAAAATGTTGTCGTTTTTTTTTTACATGTGAAAAGCTGTGGAGTGGAGACTGGGACCATGGCTATCTGTGGACATACGTGCAGTATGTCTCAGTACTCTGTAGCAGAGGCATTCGATGGCTCTAACACAATTTATCACCTTATAATGGGGACCTGATCCTGAGGGTGTTTTTTAGTGTGTGGGGAAGTGATTGGTGAAGGGGTGGCATTTCAACTACAGTACAACTTAGCAGTTTGTAGCGTACCTGTTGTCCATTAAGACAGTCTTAATGACACTGTGGCGTAACCCCAGCTACGGTTAAAAAGCACATTTCATTGCTGTTTTAGTTTAAATCTAGCTGTTTGAAGTCCACAATGTGCAGCAAAATGGGTACTGCATGTACACAACATTCTATTATTGCAATACGGGCAACTTTTGTTAGCTCGGTGTGATTGTATCAGTCTATACTTACGTGAGTCACATGGTTATCATCTTTGTGCACTGTGTGGACACACAGACAGACAAACATGCAGAGAAGTGTGGAAATGTAAAGCAGCTATGTACCAGTCAGGGTTTCATTTAGGGGATGGCGGGGGATGGCTCCCGCCATCCCTTGGAGCTCATTCGCCATCCCTTGCCATCCCTTGAATTGTTGGAAAAAGTTAGACAGTTCAGCATAATGCATTTTTGCTTCACCAGATGCGATCTCAGAGACCCTAAAAATCCAAATTTTCCTGGGGGAGGATGCCCCCAGACCCCCCTACCTTACCGCGTGCGGCGGCCTCGCCATCTCTTATTCCTCAAAACCCAAATTTTGCCATCCCTTGAGTCAATGTCTAAATGAAACCCTGCCAGTCATGGCATGCTCACTTTATGCCCAGTTGATGTGAGGGTGGTCTTTAATTAGAGTATTGCTTCTTTGACGTGCAGGTATTACTATCCTCAAACTGGGACAGGTTGATGATCTCTATTGGTATACCTTTGTATGTTAGGATAATATCCCCCCCCTCCTCCTCTCTAGCGACTAAGCCAAAAGACGCATGACGGGCGGCACTACTGCTACCCTCATTTCACGACTGCCATTGATACAGAAAACATTAGAAGGGTGTTTGACTCCTGCCGTGACATCATCCAACGGATGCACCTACAAAAATATGAACTGCTATAATGTGCCCAAAGATTTATTATTATTGTAGTAAATCTCTAGATTTTTTCTTTGCAATTTGTTGGTGTTATAGCGGACACCCCTCGTACAGTTGTCTTGCCTTGCATAGTTCTCATCTCCTCTCTGTAGTAAGGTCCCATGCATATCATAGTGTATTATCATAATCTTCTACGGTCAATGAGAAATGAACATTGACACGGAATTTTAGTGTGTATTATAGTGTTAATTTCTGTTGTTTGTTCTTTTTGAGTATGTACTTTGCAAATTGTATGTGCTGTACATTTTAAGATTTAATTTCCTTGTTTGCCATAATATTATTGCTAGTAAAAGAGCACTATTGGACCTGCTGACATTTCTAATGTTGTATAACTATAGCTCATGCAGCACCAAATTTCATCTCTAACCTATTTTTGATCTGGTGGTAGCAGTTGAGGTTTCTAGACCACGAGACTAGATTAGATAGGCAGCACATCACTCGTATATACAACTGGACTGTCAGTCTCACACCCAGAACATCTAGATTACTCCTACATAAATCCTCAACACGGGCGGATATTCATATTTCTATTAGCTCTACCCAAAATGGCAATGTGCATGTGACATCATTACTCAGAAATAATATGAATATTAAGCTATTTCATCACCTGATATTTCACAGACATGAATTTGGACAATAATTGGTAAATAGTGCAATGTCATGCAGAGCATCACAACTGATACAGTGGTATTGCTGTGATCAATGTTTGTGCTTGGATTTCTTGTGCTCTTTGTGGCCCTGAAATGGATGACAACACACACGGGAGTGATTACACCCAATCTACTACATGTACAATGTATACCACTGGAGCTGGCCCAAGGCCTTCTGGCAAGTGTTGGTCTAGTAGCTGCATAAGGCTTGTTTACTGCTCCTTTCATCCCTGGTGCAGCTAATAACACAGTTGGGTTCAGGCTCTCCCCTCTGAAGATCATACTGCAAGCAACAAAAGCTGGGGTGGAGGCCTGGGGAGTGGGGCTAGCTCTCTACAGTTTCCTGCTATGAATATGTATGTATGAGCCTGAGAATATTGTCTGGATTCACTTTGCAATTAATTTTCACATAAGCAAGCTCTAGCCTCGTACCAGCTTTTTTTCGCTTCCGCTTTTTCTTACTGGAAGTGAAAAAAAGTTGGGACAGCTGGGCACGAGGCTAACAGAGGAGAGTGAAGAATTGCTTTAGAGGGGGAAGCTAATTATTTCATTGGACTTACTTCTCTTTTGCCTTTCTTGTGCTTCTTGTGGTGTTTGTGTTTGGAGTGTTTTCTGCCAGAAACTCTTTGGCTGGGTCGCTCCGGGGAACTTTCACTATCACTTGCTGAATGGTAGTCAACTAAAGAGAAAATACGAAACCAGGTGGGACGTAATCTTTAAATCACTCGGTATGTGCAGAAAGCAATGTGGGAGAAGAAATTCAGGACAATGCTATGGCTAGCCTCGTTCCCAGTCTCCACTCCCAGCTTTTTTTCGCATGTTGTATTTTTTACAACATGCGAAAAAAAGCTGGGAGTGGAGACTGGGAACGAGGCTATGCTATGGCTATGAACTATGATATTGGCTATGAGTAGGACTATATGCATGGCTACCCCTCAATTTTTGATACATTAATTCACAAGATTTGGAGGCATATTGCCAGGCAATGTCTTGCTTCTGGTTTAACCAGAAGGTATGACATTGTGTCGATACACAAATAGAGCAAAAAGCTCGATCAGAAGAGCTTCATTCAATATACAGTATACCCCTCCCTACAAAGCTAGCTTCATGTTTGCCTGATAATGAGTGAATGGTATCTCCACTAGAATACAGTACCTAATACTATACATACCTTGTGATGGTAAGGCTGGGCCGTATGCCAACTTCTCTGTTTGCATCTCAGCCCTATCCTTCGCACCGCCATCCCGCTCCGTGACACTCCTTTCCTTCTGACCATCCCTCCTCGTCTCAACCTGAGTCCTCTGCCTCCGGGTTGCTGGGTCAATCTCTCTGCGGGGTGGTGCTCTGTGCAGTGACAAGTGTGGCTGTGCTTCTGAGGGTGCAGCTGCCGGTCTGTTAACAATCACTGAGAAGTCCTGCCAGCGTTTCTGCAGACCATCATCAGATCTTTTGTCCTTTTGGCTAGACTTCACGGTGCCTCTGTCGTGTCTCTGACGGCCATGATCAGTAGTCCTACTCTCAGTTATTCTGCTGGTCTCCATTGCAGCCCTACTGTCTGCTGTAGTCCTACTCTCTGCTGCAGTCTTGCTTGTCAGGTCAGTGTCCGTGTCTGAGTCACTTGACTCGCTGCTTTCGGCAAATATGGCCTTGAACAAGTCCATGGGTGGCCGTGATGGCTCCTCCAACTGTGGAATTAATGCCAGTAATATTACTAGGAGAATGAAGGACCAAACCTCAGCAAGTTTAAGTGTGTAATACATGGGGTAGCAGTATATATTGGCAAACATGCAGCAAGTGAGGTAAATACCCCCCCCCCCCCCCTTCATTTGTAATGCTGCAGGAATGCAAGTACATTTCTAGTGGGCAATGACCATGTGTTTGCTTGTCTGCTACAGATTCAAAACAAACTGAGGCCAGCAGAGTGCAGCTGCATCTGGTTGAGCATGTATGACGATGGAGTTAATGTGTATGTGTGCTTACTTAGAAGCAGTTACAGTGATTGACAGAAGAGCTAGAGGTAGCACGTAGGCGTAAAGCGGAAGTTGAATTCCTATAAATTGGCATTTAGCTGAGTTGGCCTACAAGTGCCTCCTTGGCGCAGTCGGCAGCGCGTCAGTCTCATAATCTGAAGGTCGTGAGTTCGAGCCTCACAGGTGGCACTGTTTTTTTCCCCCCCATTTTTTTTCCTTGCTACTCCTTTAACTTCTTTGGTTCTTTTCTGGGGAAAGTGTCGGTAGATACGAGCTGTTTATTACAGAAATAATAAAACTCACTCTTTTTGTGAGGAGAGCGAAGGGAGATATATTATATATCCCTACCAACCTGAACTTCCTCCCCCTAGGTTTACATTAATAAATAACTGCATACAAGGCTGTAATAAATAAACTGTCATCAGTGGTATATTTTTTGTGGGGGTGTGGCCTGGGTACGAGGCTATCTTCTGCTTTATCATGTGTTTTGAATTTAGCTGGTAGTGTCAGCAATAAATTTTAACTCCAAAAAATGGCTTTAGAATCAAACTCAGAGAGTGCACAAATTAATCGGAGACCCCCAGTGATATGATCTTCAAAGTATGGGTCACTAACATAAACCCTATATAAATCCCTGATAGGTAATGGCAGTAGTAAATAGTGAAACCGTCAAATGTGCATAACTATTATTGGGTACCTCAGATGCTCTTTCGGCGTTTTCACCATCATTAGTACTCCTGGCACTCACGGCAGTGCCCGTCGCTTCAGATTCGACTGTTTTAGACCCTCCGGAAGATGCACTCAATGGCCCCAGGGCTTGAGAGTGGCTGGCATCCTTTACTGCAGCGTCCCCTTGTGCTGGGGTCTCAGATGTCATTGTTTCAGTCTGAAGAAAGGCCATTGTCCTTAGTTTCTTCTCTTCACCTGCTGCTACACCACGACTGCAGGGATGATTGCATCAGAATCAACACGACAGTGATGACATACATACGGAATATGTCCAGTCTCATGCCATATCAGAAAATTCTCCCAACTATAGGAAGACTATAATACACCTCTATAGCATATGCTGATAAAAAAATAGCCATAGCAGTTATCAAGATGGGACTATGACTTCATATTGAGGGCTGCGTATACATATACATGCTGACACTGTGAACATCCACACACATACATGTACATCGACACCCTGGAAGGAAACTCTGTGTTACAGTACACTCTAGAGACTCCTGGCTGTCTTCCTCATACCGTATAGCTAGTTATTTTTGCGTGGCTACTATGCACTACAAAATTTTCTATCCACGAAATGTTGTGGTAGATCGGGCATGCCAGAATGATGCTAGCCTCTACTAGCAGTACAAGCAAGCTTTGTAGGGGGCTATGACACCTGAAAAAAAAGCATGTTGTTACTCACCTGCTGGCTTTCTTTTACCCAGAACGGTCCAGTCCACTCAATCAAGTCAGTGTGCGATAAGATCAATAATCGAAGTTCCATGCTCGAACCGTGAAATCAAAAACCACGAATACTTCTGCTGACTGTCAACGTGAAAATTTATAATCATGAAAAAATAGCTATACAGTTGTCAAGGTAATTTACCACTAATTCCAGATGCTAAGCTACGTATATCCATTCATGCTTCACATGAGCCTTGTGTACACTGTGTAGCTGGTTATTCATTTTCGCTGGAAGTGAGAGGCTCATGTTCTTGGTGGAACATGACATTGTGAGCAGCCCACCTTGGGTAGGGATCGGGAACATTGAACCTCTTGCAGAGTAGCTTGTGAGGTTGCCACTCCAGCACTTCCCTAGTGAGGACTCCGAACATGTCAGCCCTGGCGGCTTGCACTGCATCGGTCTCTGGGGACTAAAGGGTGGGGTGGCTCACAGAAGGTGGCAACGATTGTACATTTTACCAGGAGTACAGCGCATGTGTGTGTCTTTAGGGGTGTTCTATGGAGTCCATTAGCCTCGTTCCCAGGTTCTCGCGGGGAAGAAGCCACACAAGAGCCTGGGAACGAAGCTAGAACTCCGGTAATGACTTATCACATATAGGGAATAGAGTGGTTTGGAAGGTACTCAATTCTAGCTGCACTTTAGGAAATTTGCACTACTGCAGACAATACAGGAGAGCCTAAAAACAGCTACTGTCATAATAACGTACTGGGGCAGGAGAGGGAAGAGGGCTAGAGCTACCAGAGCTGCCACATACCATTGGTCACCTCGCTCACACTTGCCCCACAATACTCTGTATTCCCGTAGTCAACACTTATGATTAGGGGCTGTGCCTCAGCGCATTTGCCTGATGAATTGGTCTATACTTAGGTATACTGTAGCCTCGTTCTACCCACTCATTAGGAGAAATATGTGTACCTAGGCCCGTTACGCTTCCGCAGCGTTTCAGAAACGTTTCCAGAAACAATCCCGTGCCATCCCCCTAGACCTATCCCATGGCCATCTATTCAGTGCCGCGAAATTGTACGTTCCCAGTCCCATGTGCATGTTCACTTCAGCTAGCTGTACATGTGGGCCTGGTACATTTTCTCACGTGTGTGACATGTAGGGTTGATCATGATTGTCTCTTCGGGGGGGAGTGGCCTGGGGACGAGGCTAACTTCAACCTTGATCCCAGGCTCTCCCTGCCACAAGAGAGCGAATTTAGCATTGCATTCAGCAAAAGCTTAAGTATCAGGCTTTGAAAATCAGATCACTGACACCTAGGCAATGTAGTGCCAGGTATTAAAGTTCCGGGCTTGTGACATCGAGTACTGGAACCGGTATCAGTCGATATTTAACCTACCCTGCCAAAATGCCTGTGAGCTTCACGATGATGAGGAGCATGTCTAGACTAGATCATAGGAATATATTCACTGTAGTCTCGTACCCAGACATCCCACACCCCCCTCCACAGTATAGGACTTTTATATCAGAAAAGCCGGCATGAAATAGTCAGTAATCAGATCAAAACTAAAAAATTAATGTAGTATCACTTAGCACTGACTTGCAATAGTTAAGCCTGAGTTACAGCGCAGGCTTTCCAAAAATTTTATAGTACATGTACCTTGATTACTGTAGAGTACTATACAGAATCGCTGAGAAAGTAGGCCTTTATATACACCAGCAACACTCAAAACACTTGTGGGTTTTGCCACTGCTACAGTATTCATAGTCCATGCACTTCCTCTATGAGCAAATCCTTTACCATTATGATGTAATGGGGGGTAAAAGTGAGCACTAAATGGAGAAAATACAAGCAAACGTGTGCTTTGATATAGTTTTCTTGTACGAAAACATACGAACATGCTTGTTTACATATGTTTTCCTGTATTTTCTCCATTTAGTGCTCACTTTTACCCCCCATTACATCATAATGGTAAAGGGTCTATTTAGCAAAGCCAAACCAGCTTCTCTGAGTCCCACCTTCCACCAAACAACAAGCAGCCTAATAAGCTCACCTCTGACCTTCTTGTCTCTCCCTCCCGTGGCTCCTCCCCTTGCCCCTCCCCCTGTTCCTTGGTGAACCTGGAGGCCAGGGAGGAGATGGCGAGGGGCTGCTGGGCACGGGCTGCACGGGCAAACTCCTCCCTCTCCCTCTGACACTCCCACTCTGTCATGTTGCTATGCTCCGCGCCTAACCAGGAGAGGCAGATGGACAGACTTACAGACAAAACCAATTGCATACGTGGAGCGGGGTAAAAAACATTCATACCCTAGGAGCATACCTTATAGCGACAAATTTTCGAGGAGTAAAATTTTCACAGTTTTCGCAGATTTTGCTCGAACCGCGAAAATTATACCCTTGAAAATTTTACACCCTCAAAATTTGTACACACGTCACTGGCTCGTGTAAAGTTTTCATGAAGCAGATCATGGCTCTTTTCGTAGCGTGGACAAGCCAGCCAAGCTACCAGATCCTCTTGGCCCTCTATCAACGGCAGTATCGTCATCCTCCATTGCACTTATCGGCAAACGCGGAAGTGAGAGGTGTGCTTGAAATCGAAGAGCGGACCACAATTTTTGCAGGAAAAGAGGCCCCTGCACAAAGGTTTCTGCCGAACTTAAGGTGCAAATAGGAAAGCGTGCAGCAGAGCACGGAGTGGCTGCAACCATCCGACACTACGCTAAGAAGTATCCTGAGCTGAGGTGTGGTTAAATAAAATAGGTGTGGCTCCACCTTCTCTGTGATCCTCGAAAATTATTTCGCAAGAAGTTTACCGTAGATCGATCCGCAAAAATTTTGGTCCTCGAAAATTTGTCGCTATACAGTATAATTATTTCAGCAGCTCTTATCAATGTGCGTATTCTCTAGTTGAGGGGTGGCAAAATTAATACTTCACTCTGGTTCTTAGCCCTTTAATTATATGAACTCTTGCCTTGTCATAAAAACTTTCAATACAGGCAATTTAGGGACTTAGCGCCTTCAAAAGCACAGTAATAACGATGAAAATCGCCGTATCTTAGTATATGTGTACCTGATAGGCGCACAAGTGGTTCCGTTCTCGCCATTTTCAGTTCTTTCTAGTTCTTATTGTTGGTGTGTCCACCATTTTATTACAGAAATGAGCCATGCCTACTACTTGGATACGGCTGAAGTCCAGGTATACGCGGGTCCGAATATGTGATATCACGCATCCTACATATAAGTCATGATGCATCTTAGAAGATAAGTATTCTATAAATACCTCTCTATTTCCAGTACTTAACTATGATTCTGAGCCCTTCAATTATGAATTCTTAGGAAATATACGGTGAAAGCTGTCTAATCCACACTCCTCGGGAGCAAGGCCAAGTGTCCTAACCACTGCAGCAGTCCTTACTTCAAGGTGTCCTCATTAGCAGCTCCTACTGTAGTTAACTAATGCCATAGGATGCGGACATCTAGCTTAGCTACATGCTGTGCCTGACTACTGTTAGTGCCAGGTAAATGAATGCCTTGCAGCCAAAAGGATGTAATCACTTGGGTAATCAGCAGGACATCAACAACTGTGAGCGAATATACATCTCAGGCTTAGGACATGTACGAATGAAAGACGTCAAGGGTTACTGTACAGACTGACCATTCAGGGGAGACCTTGCGTAAATGTCATGCACTGTAACAACTCTGCTACTAGCCACTCAAACTCACATACCAAGAATCATACTATTTTTAGAAAACTGCCTCTTTAAAAACTTATTGGAATCAGTGACAGTTAAGAAGTAGTCACACCTGTACTGAGTGTGTGGTTATGAACACGAGTGTCTGGCGATGGCAAGGAGGGCATAAGACGGCTTCTAACAGACAATTTTGTTAGTACCACTGTAGCCTTGGCATGTGTGTTCGCTAGCCTTGTAGCCTGGGGATGAGGCTGGTGTGTTCGCATGGCTAGTACAGAGTGGTTGGACCTCACTCTCTCTGTCACGCACCCATTAATAATGATACCTGTAATAACGCAGTGCTCACCAGAGGAGTCCTGTCTGCCTGCAAGGTAGGCCTCGTATCTTGCCTGCTTGGCTGGATTGCTAGCAAAAGGCTTCAGATCTAAAACAAGAATACAATTGTTTCAGTTTCACCAAAATGTCCGAACGTCAGGTATGCATAGCAACGAGAAATTTTAGAAAAATTATTAATAGTTACTTAACTTCATCAGTTTCACTGTACGCAGCCTGCCATCAAAATTTGATACTCAAAAGCGATGACGGTGAAGGCCTAGGTCGGGAAGAACTATGCTTAAGGATGCTACTACAGTAGCTACACAGATAAGCGTCGTTTAATCAGCTAGGGGCGGAGTCGTATGTAATTATTAATTAGTAGTTGCTAACGTAGTCATGTGAGGATCACGTTTTCCCCGAGACTCTCGGGTGACGTGAAGACATTTTGGTGAAACTGGTTTCATTAAAAATGATTATGCATGCTTCACACGATGAAGACATTAAATTTACATTCTAGGCTGGTAATATCCTTGTTTAGAAAGTGGAACTAAAGTCTTAGCCACGCTACTCCCTACCACCAGGAAACATGGTGTGCTCACTTTCCAACGTAAACTTGGAAGAACTGCTTGAGCTGGAGCTGTGGGGTCGTAGTTCACTCCAGGGAGCTTGGCTCTGGGCCTGAGGCTGGGGTGGGTGGGGCTGAGGGGCAGGTGGGTGTGGCAGGATCCCTTGCTTGGCCAGCTCTGCAGTCTTCTTCAATCTTTCCCTGTCTTCTGCAGCCATCAAACTGAACACCGAGCCTATGTGTAAATTCAAAGAGTAGATAAAGTCCTATGGCGAGGACAAACAAAACAACCAAAACTGAACCTAAGATTTGAATAATAGTAAGCTGTTCTTACCCACAAAGGTTCTGCAGCCTCTGGGCAATAGGGTGGTAGGTAAGGTGTGTATAGCCAACCAACCAGCTAATAACACTTGCTAGTAAGTTATGATCATAGAGAACTTTATAGATACCAGTCATGCTTGGTAAGGTACAGTATTACTTTACCTGGTTTGTCCGCCAACATATGAGTGCGCTCGGTGGATGATAGGGGCTTCTGGTGACTCTCCACTGCAGGTTCAAGAGTATATTACTCAAGCACATCCCCACGAGAGGGAGGAGGTGGCAGTGTTTAGCAGGGTACCTGTTTTGATGTTGACAAGTGCAATGAACTTGTGAACAGGCACAAAGTCCCGAGGAACTAATGGGGGTGGGAATTTCTGTAAAAAAAAAAAGAAGTAGGTAGTAAGCAATCTTTACTGAATTGTCTTCTATAGTCATCCTGGCATACAGGTACGTGATGCTTAATAGGCTAGTCGTCAACAGTGCGTGTGTCTGTCACTGTAGGCTTGTAGTGCACACCTTGCGTTGGTGCATTGGTCTGGATGTCTTTGTGAATGATGACAGGCTCCAGGAGTCTATAGGAGAAATGAGAAAAGCAGCACATCACGTGAGTTGGAGGTGTCTGGGTGTATGCCGATACAGCCACATGTACAGGTATATGCAATTCATCATAAAGATGGAAGAAAAAATATTGAGAAACTCCAGGGTGAAAATGAAGCCTAGCTGGGATTGAATCCAGGATCTTCTGATTACTAATCACCCACTGAGCTCCCAGTAGCCAAGCTTTATATAGTTACTAAACCTGCTAGTAGCACTTGCCAGTAGTAATTACTCACTTTATACATGTAGCTGTGCCCCCTCCCCAACACACACATGCACAAGGTGAGGGAAAAGGTTGCTAGGGTGCTCTCCCCCACAGCCATGCAGTTGCATTTTCTGGCTGTACCTTACAAGAGTGAGCATGGAAATTAACTCACCTGAATCTTGTCCACCAGTCCAGCCATACTTTCTTTCCATGGTGATGTCACCTTCTCCTGCCAGAGTGGCGTCATATGATGTCATTGCCTCTGTCCCATAGACATCATCATTGTCGTCGTCCTCTTCCAGGGCACCAATGCCAAATGCCTGTGTGTGTGTGTGTGTGTTTGTGTGTATGTGTGTGTGCGTGTGTGTAGATATGTACATGAGTAATAAAATAACAAAGTGGCACCTTCATCTTAAGGCGTACACAACACATGTTCCTACAGAACCCTCTGTTGCTCTGTAGGTTGAGGACACAATGACTCACCACAAGCCTACTAAAGTCCATTACTAGCTCAGCATTAATATTTAGCTCTGTAGTCTCATTCCCAAACACTGTACAGAACAAGGCATCCTAAGGATAATAGCGATACACCGATAATCGGATCGGCTATTGAAAATCGGCTTATTGGCTGTTTTCTCACTGACAATATTGGTTGGTATCAGTAAATTTGACTGATATAGCTTTGCTGATAGTTACTACCCTTGCATAGTGTGTAAAGTTGCGCTCTTTCAACCCAATTGTCTGAGTAGAAGTACTCACGCAGAAGGCTCAAGTTCAATTCCCTGTAATATTTTCCTTTCATCCTGCTCTTTATTCCCCTAGTCAACAACTTTTCTCCCCTGCTCAGTATCGGTATAAGCTATCAGTATCGGCCAATACCCTTCTGTGTAATATCGGTTATCGGAATATCAGTAAAATCCCTTATCGGTGGATCACGTACCGCTCCGGACATGCCATAGAGAGCCTTTGTTGACCTCTGTGCTCTGAGCACCTCCTGCTCCTCCATTCCCTTGTATCCAATGCCGTGCATGTCATCTTTGCCCTCAAACTGCCAGGGGGCCACATCTTGGGGTGCAAACTGAAACCCCTCTGCCCCCCGGGGGTAGCTGGAACCCTCATCCTCGACCTCACTGCTTGCCTCTCCAGGCAGTTCACAGCCATACGTTTTGGTTTCTAAGAGTGCATGTGGGTGAGAAATGGCTAGTACCACTTTACGGCCACTTCAAAAAAGACTATGTACCTTTGTGGGGCCTGGTTGGATACTTGACGACCTTCGGCCCAACCCCCTCTCCCTCCCTCCAACCCATGGCCTTCAGCAGCTGGGCCCCAATGGTGCTCTGGGCGGGCACAATCAGGTTCTGCAGCGGGGGTTCCCCTGGGATCACACTGGGATGAGACAGGTTGGGTTGGGGGCGTTTCGACCCAGGCCTCAAGCTTTCACGAGAGAACTCGTCTTTAGCCGCCACCTCTCGTGGAGCAATGCCATGGGCATCAAAATCCTGTGATGGAGGGCACTTCATACTGTAATTTGCCAATGGGTATTAATGCTCTCTTGAGAGAATACTTTAGGTAAATATTGAGATTCACCATATTAATTACACTAGCTGCGCCACTATAAAACATGTACGAGCTGAGAAGCTCATAAACCATGTTTTCGGTATGGCCTGAAAACAAGGCTATAGGAGTTGCAAGTGTGTGTTGAACCTCAATAGGTTGTACATGAATGCCCACCTGTACGGTACAGGAGGACGTCATGCTAGCCTGAGCAGAAAACGTAATGGACAAATGCTGCACACACTTAGATACCCCATAAACAAATGTACAGCTGCAGCCAGTCTATGTCACACTTTACTGCCCTTCTGTGAAAGGTAGGCAGTACTTGGCTAGCACCACAGCAACCATGCACCGATGGCAGCAGGTATGAGTCTGAGCGTAGCAACGATAAGAGCCAATTACTTTAAGTCCGGTGGTGTATTCTAGCAGAACTCCACACCAGGGAGGTAAACAGTCTTCGTTTTATGCTGATGACAGAAATAAGCTACAAGAGAGTAATTATCATCCCTGGAATTGTAGAGTAGTATGGTACAAGAGAAGATGCAGCACTGATCTATTCAGCCTGGTACAGTTGAATCTTATCAGCTATGTGCGAGCATGTATAGCTTATACATGCTCCTTTCGGCTTTGCCACCTTTGATGCACTGAATCAAATAGCCTGGTCCCCCAGTGCGGAAAAGTCGAAAGAGCGCCTGGTGTCTATTGTATGCGCATGCGCGTTAATTTCCAAGAAATATTGGAAAACCGTATCACTAACGAATATTTCCGTGTGATGAAAACATCACAAACGTATACTATTCGGTTATTGATAAGAATTAGCTTACAATTACAAAGCGATGGCATCGAGTGAGAATGAGTTTGATCTTGCGATTTCCTACGATCTCGAGCGTGTCTTTGTCTGGCTCCCAGGCTATGAATCAAAAGGTACGTTTGAGTGGTGAATCTCAATAGGATGCATTTTCTTATTGGATGGAGATAGCATGTACATGTATAGTGAGTGCGGTGTTATAATACCGTAGAGTTAATTTGTACTTTTGCTGGCCCCGAACCCAATCCTTGGAATCACTACAGAGCTGTCTGGGTCTCAAAGAACAGCTGTAAGCTGTTACTAAAGTTTCCCATATCAGATGTACTCTATGTTAAAAGTGTGTATCAATACGGGATACTGCCCTGGATTTTTGTGAGAATAGTTAATTTTGGACAGTTCCCTCTCAGCTATAACCACTTGTGTGGCTGTATTATACCTCTTCATCCATGTAGTCTTCGGGTTTTTGGGAGCCATGCTCAGCTTTCTTGTTCCGAGAAGAGACAAAAGTGGAAGGTGTCCACCCTACAAAATACACAATCATAAAAATCCCACTACTTAAATTAATAAAGGGTCATGAATGGAATACAGATAAGTGTCCACTAGGGATAGATATGTATATTGTGTGCCACAACTGCCACAATTAGCTATACAATTAAAGGTTTCTTAAAAACATAAAACCCCATAGAGATAAGTAGCTTCAACAGCTGCACTTTGTAGAGAGCCTATAAAGGCCTTTGACTGCATGACGATTGATGAATTATACAACCCCACCCATTTTTTAAATTGTCGATCAACATAGCAACTTTGTTTAGAAGACTGGAATGTACCCTCTCAATCTAGGAGAGGTGAGCGAGACAGTTGGCTCCTTCCAAGGCAGTTTGTCCACAAGACCCAAGAGTTCCTCTCTGGCAGTCCTATCTTCACATCACGAGCAGGAAACTCTGCACAAGCGCCGATATGAAGAAGGCTATGACTGAAGCATCGTCTTCAGCATCTGGAACACAAAGTGTAACAATCTCAGGAGACACTCGAATATCATCAAATTCTGTCATTTCTGTTGCAGTTTGCAGCTTTAATTCATCAGATGTTCCAAAGCCGAGAAGGTTAAGGCAGAAGCGATTAAGAAGGCCAAGCATTTGGAGAGAAACTAGGAGACAGGAAAGAGAGGAGATGAAGATAGACAAAGAGAAGCAGAAGAAAGAAAGGGAGAGTTCCAGAGCCAAGCTACCATCATCAAAGTCAGAAAGGGCAAAATGGTAGAAGAGATGTTTGCTAAACTGACCGTTTCTGACAGTGATTTGACGTCTGACAAGCCTGAACAGGATAATACCATGTGCCGTAAGTGTGGCATTGTCTGTGGAGATGATGCAGAGTTTTGGATATGCTGCGATGGCTGTGATCGCTGGTTTGATTTGAAATGCACTTCTGTACCTAGTAAAGACTGTGTTCCAGACTTACATTTCTGTGAGAGCCAATAAGTGTGTAGTGTGTTGTTCTTGTCTGTCTCATAATATATACATGCTTCGTCTCATTATGTATGGAATGTTTATTGTGAGTATATGGCAGAGTGAATGGTACTAAAATTGCTTTATGTTCTCGTGTGTGTCTGTCTGTGTGTGTGTGTGTGTGTTTGTCCACAATTATCACGTGCGCTAAGTAACGTCATTCCTTTACTATGCCACTACAGCCACGAGTGCAGTGGAAGCTACTGGAAGTTTGCAGGCTCAATAGGCCAAGGTACGTCAAGCTGGATTAGTTTTCTGTTGCCTAGATGGCGAAAGAGTGGTAGGTAACGATGATAATTTCTGTTTTCTGATCACTAACTGGAAGCACACTACAAAATTGCTGTGCCAGCACTTTCACTGGAAGCTGGACATGATGAGACTGTCTAGACAAGCTGATCCGCTGCATTTAGCAGAGACTGACCTGTTGCTGAGCACAACCTTCAGTTGGAAGATTTCTGTAAAGAACAGCTGGCTGGTTTTTAGATATGAAATGTCAGTCTTGTTTTTACCAGCTGGGCGCACACACGACTAGTACTAAGATTGGTTTCTGTTCCCATGCCTGTGTGTGTGTGTGTGTGTGTGTGTTAGTCTGCACTATGGAATGCAATTATGACGTAGTTAAGATTACATCATTACATTACTATGCCACTATAGTCAGCTGGTTTTTAGATATGAAATATCAGTCTTGTTATGCAGAGCATTATAGAATGATGTCATCATGTGAAGTGGTCTTAATTTCCTCGGCGGAAATGTTTTTATGTCTATAATAGTCACACCTACCCTATACACTCTATGTGAATGACCTCCTTGTACAATGCAGCTAGATATCTGACTGTATTGTACAGGCCACTCACTAGATGGATCACGTGGCCGTCTCTGGCTGCAATTCCATTTAACGCTCACCTTCCTTGGTGCCCACTGTGTTGAAGTATCCTGCAGAAAAGCCTCCCGTGAAAGCCCCATGAAACCTCCTCCTTCCCTTACTGTCAGTCACGTACTGCTCCTTTTCCTTGCGTTGCTTTGCACGTTGGACATCTTCGGGTGTCTCCAGTGGGTCGAAGGCGGTTCCCACCATTACATAGGTGTCTTCGTCTGAGTCTTCGTGCCTATCGGTCATTACCCTTTTCGCGCGGCTAGTGTCTCTTGCACATGAAAAAATAAAAACCAAGTCGGCGCGCTCGATTTATTATCCATGGTCTGACGTCATAGCTGCGAGCTACGCCCACTTACTTATGCATAACTTAACTTAACTAGAGCACGCATAGTCTCGCGGGCCAGCCTCGCACGAGTGAGGCTGGCCAGCCCGCGAGACTAGAGCACGCAAGCGTAATATGCCTCGCATATAAACATTGTTGTAATCTATATGTTGTACTGGGCTGGAGACTACTTTTTCTGAATAACATATGAACTTACTAGTCACGCGTAGCCTGACCATTTGCACTGTGCGTGACTAACAACTGTTCCCAGAGCTAGAGCGCGGCAGCATACGCGCGAACCTGTCATATCACGATCGTACGCCGAGTTCCCTGGGCACAGAGCTTGATAGCCTCGTTCCCAGGCTCTTGGGCGACGATCGTATAACTACCGCTAGACTTTCCGTTAAGCTTATCTTCCGTTTATTGGTTACTTCCGTGTGGCAAAAGATAGTCTCGCGGGGGGGGCTGGCACGCGAGACTAGGCAAAAGAGTGGTAGAAACTAGACACTAGAGGAGCTTGTAACTTACACTTTTAGTATGTGAACTTAACTATCGCTGTGGTGCAGTTATCACGCAGAATATGGTCAACGGATCTGGCAACAACAGCGTGAGTATCACAGCAAGTTCCGCTCAGCTGCCACACGGAAGTGCTTAGTCACGTGTTTTTGTGACGTATAATAAAAATATTATGATTAATCCTGCACTTCCGGTTTAGTATCGTGACACAGATTATAGTAATAATCTATGGTGAGGAGAACGTTCCACTGCTTGTTTCAGACGAGTCTCGGCCGGTATTGCAGGAGAATGGCAATGGCGATGGCCCAGGGTGTGGATGCAGTTGTGCAAGATTACCAGCCATCTGCAGGAGAAAACGGCCAAGAGAACAGGTATCCCTTAGTCTCGTGCCCAGCCGACTTTTCGCCCCTCCCCTCCGTCGGGGAAAGTACGTCTCCATTTCGGTTCAAGTGCGCCGAAATGACATTAGCGTAAACGTGTAACGTCACGTAAGATTGCATTGCTGCTGTCGATGTCAATGAATACGTGACGCAAGCAATGATCATGAATGATTGAAATACCGCGAACCGAAACGCAATAGGGAGTTTACCAGACGTACTTTTCCCGACGGAGGGCGAAAAGTCGGCTGGGAACGAGACTAGGTATCCCTTTGTTTCGTCAAGACTCATAAATTATACTGAGCCTTTAATTATTATTATTATTACATTACTTTAATTGTTAGAGGGTTGGTAGAGTAAAACAATGTCATATAATGTATGAAAGAGGTACCAGGTACTATTCTGTTTTGTATACAAATAGCTACTGTCGCAAGGATTGGCTTCAGTCTCGCGTATATGTGCGGAAAGTACACAACATAATTATACAACACCAACATGCACGTGGCGGTTACGGGGTAAAAAACACGCGGGTGAGTACACTGACCTTACATAATTGGGACAGCTGTACATGCAAACATCGCTCATGTACGTTCTGCATCACTGAAACCATTGGGCATATTTAATGTAATGGTGAAGACTCTGTAGCGAGATCAATATTTCCATTTTGCTGTGTAGAAGTGCAAGTGGGGTATACTAGCCTTGGAGATGTAGCTATATGTAAAGACCTTCCTAACATAGTAAATGAAAATGGCATCTAATCATACAAAATAGCACCCGCTATATGGACAGATCCAGAAGTATAAAAGTTTCTGCCCATTGACGTACATAGCTACTCCAACCTAGCTCGTGGAAATATTAGGCTCGCCTGTGAAGGGGAAACAGTTCCCTGCATGAATCTAGCTATTAAATGTTTATGAGCTATAGACAAGTAGAAATACGGTAAAAGTGGAAGTACACCTTATAGTGCGTGCAGGACGAGTGTCTCTAACAAAGTGCTGTGCTCTCTACCCACTGCACATACTAGCCAGATCATTGAGACTCACATAATGCAACTGTCAGACTAAACCGGAAGGTTGTCTGAAGAAAGAAAAGGCTCCATGGATGTCTAGTCCTGGCATTGCAGCTTAAATATGGACCAAATAGCCACACAGTAAATTGTAATTCTACTGCCACTCAGGGCACATTCTCCTCTGCTCTGGGAGTGATGCTGTCCATGCTGGGGAGTGTCGTGGGCACAGGAAACATCTGGAGGTTCCCCAGGATCTTGGCAAACCATGCAGACCAGGGAGGTGGGTAGCCTAGCTAGCTAGTTTCATGTACAGTCCTAAACTCCTTCTGTCCTTCCTCTCTCCTCCTTCCCTCCCTCTCTTCCTCCCTCCTGCCTCTCTCTCTCTCCTTCCACAGGTGCCCTCTCCTTTATACTTGTGTGGCTATGCTTTCTTTGGCTGTTCTCCATCCCACTCATCATTATTCAATATGGTGTGGGTCGCTACACCAAGAAAACTGTAATAGAGTCCTTTGGCACTCTTCTTGGCCCCTTCTATCGCTTCTTGGGAGGATTCCCTGTTGTGGTGGAATTCTGTATTGGGTACGTTCTTGTGGGGGTGAATATGCATGGTGATGGTTGTGCTAAGCAGTACTCTCTTTACCAGACAACACTACCATAAATGATTGCATTCTCAAGCTCCACTCTTAACACAGCACACAGTGTGTTATGTAATGCTGGGGAGTGGAGCCTGAGAACAAGGCTAGCATCACACTATGACAAATACTCTCATGTGATTGTTTTGATACTACACACAGTGTAGTAGTTTATTCACATGCAGTCAAAGAACCAGTATTCAAGGCCGGCGCAAGCGGTCCAGCTGGTACGGTTTTTGCTGGACCAATATTTTGCCGACTGAGGGGCAGGTCCAGCCACACCCCTAGTTGTTGCAATGCAATGCGTATAGTAGTCTCGGGTGCGCGCGCGTAGGATGCGGTAAAAATGGTGACTGTTGCGATTGAACAGAAGAAGGAATGGCCCCAGTTCAGCCAGAGAAAACTAAAAGATGAAAAAGTGACTTGTTGGAAGTTCCAGAATGTTGATTCTCTTCCTTGAGGCACAGTTTATTAGACCTGAGAAGGTATGGGAAAGCCAGTACATTATATTACATTACATTACAGTATTCTAAAGTTTTTCCCTCTCACTTGGCACTGTAATAATGACTGTATTCTGATGCAAAATCTCAGTAAAAATGTATTTTAATGGGTGTAATTTTCCTGGGGGGGCATGCCCCCAGACCCCTAGATCATGTGTGTGCAAAGCACACACCACTGAATGATATAGTATAGTCTCGTGCCCAGACGCCTGTAGAGGCGGGCGTGGTCTGGGCATGAGACTAGATATAGTATGGCCTGACCAAACAAAGTTTGCTTGCTCCGGGCCTGGTATTATGTAACAGTTTACAGACTAGCTACAAATCAAGTATCTATATGCATTGTTATAGTTAGAATGAACATTAGGTTTATTTGATGAGTCTGCTAAGTACTGATTCTCCTTTCCAGGAGCTACTATGCAGTGCTGCTTGACTGGTGTGGGTATTACTTCATATACACCTGTGCCAATACCCTCCCTGCTGACTTTGAAATGTCCAATGACTCATGGAATAACCTACAGGTATTTGTGTGTGACTACTGGAAAGAATGCCCGTGTTTGGAACCTTTACATCCTATACTTTTAACCCATTTACATATCAAGATGTGCATTTTTGTAGCTATTACTCTCCCCCTCTACACATACACTACTAGGCTCATCCCCATGGTTCCACTGCCCTTCTGCAAGTCGGAAAAAACATAGGAAAATGCTGGGAAGCGGAGTCTGGGGATGAGGATATGCACCACACTCTATTTCTGACCATTCATAAAATGCTAAAACTAAGTGGTTCATAACACCCCTCCAAGGTGGACTTGAGGTAATTGAGTATCACACATTTTTTTTGTTAAATTAAACTGTTTATAGAAAGTATAATTTCGGGTGCCTGTCTGTGGAACCGCACATTGAGTGACTCTATGCCTATACCCACGTACAGGATAGCAACTGGCCAATTCTCTGTCATGGTCTTGGGGTGATAGCTGCTGGCCTGGCAGTCAGTCGTGGTGTCTCCACTATTGAGCCTGTTAACAACGTCATTGTTCCCGTTCTACTACTCATTCTCATATTCACTTTCTATTGGGCTCTCTACCTGCCCTTCGCCAGTGCAGGCATCACTCACATGTTTCATCCCTCTTGGTGTGAGTGTCATGTGATTGTCATGTGATTATATGGTGACACCAGGAACCTTTAATGTTGTGTATATCTATACCTTCTTACCATAATTTACCCTATTAGAATACCACATCTTAGCCACAGGACAATCCTATGCTTTCCTGCTAATATAATATAGTACAGCTACTCCAGACCTGTGTTTCTCCAAACCCCTCTGTGACTACACAGCATTGTTAATACAGTAACTAGGCATACGCATTGCGCAGATAGCCTCGCGCAGAGGTATGACATAAGTTAGTTAGCACAAAACCACACCCACTAGAAGCTGCATTGCCCACGCAATTGCCGGAGAAGCTACTCTACACAAATGAGCCTTCAGGAGACGAATTGTGTACAAATGGCTTGTAAAAAGTGAATCATAAATTTAACATGAAAATGGTTACTTCAGTTGCATCCAAGAAGCGATTTATGTACTTATTTCCAAATGGCATCCCATGCATTGTTGTGAAATTACACTATCTTATGATTTCAAAACACAAGCAATTCTTGAAGGACTAATTGTGTGTGTTGTATTCCCAAATGTACTTGTCAACAGTTCATTACTAACCATAGCCCAAACACCATTACATATACTAGTCAGCTACAATTGTGAGCAGCAATTAAAGTCATTGGAATTATATAAGACCATGTAATTTCAAAACATTGAGAGTATACAAGACTAAAGTGCCAGTAGTTTATCCATTTAGAACATAGCTAAGATGCAAGAAGTAACCATATTCCTGTTAAATTTATGATTCACTTTTTGCAGTGATATATATATGATGGGTTTGGGTAATGACTAATTTTACCACCCTAGGCTACCGATAATCCCTTTTTTTTAATTATGGCTCTATGCTGTAAAACATGACAGTCGTATGATTACTTTTATTACTCCTTCAGCAAGCTTGAAGAACTCTTAAGCTGTGGCTGGCTCAGAATGCATGGGACACAGGTCGGTAATCTGTCCTGCAGTTAGTTAATTGTTGTACACTAGTCACTCTCCTTGCTAGAGGAACTAGAAGGAAAGAGCGGTGCTGGTTTTCATTACAAGCATGTGCACTTACTCATGACAATAAACCACACACTCTCCCTCTCTCATCCAGGGGCTGCTGGTGCCATCCTACTGACCTATGCCACCTACATGAAAAGGAGCCATGGAGCTGTCAAGCTGGGTACCATCACACCGATCATTAACAATGTAGTCAGGTGAGCTACTGTTAGCCTTGTTCCAAGGCTCTCCCGCCACACGAAACAATTTTTTTGTGCAGGGGGAGAGCCTGGGAACAAGGCTAAACTACTGTTATGTCTGCATGATATACAGAGTTTTTAAGCCCCTGTGTCTGCGGGTTCTTAGTGGTCTCTACAGTTAGAGGTTCATATATACATTCTAACTCACACGAATGTAAGCCTTATCGTTGCACACGCTTGATAAAAAGCCATAATATTATGTTTATGACAAGTCACATGATCCAATTGTTTTTACTACAAGTCATGGTAATATTTGTATCAGTACTGCAAGTCATGTGGTAGGCAACCGTAGCACCGCTGAGAGTGTACTACGCAGAACTATATTGTCTATGCTATTGTTACGAGTGTGTAACACGAGTAATAATGCCAAAGACAACAAATCAGTGATGTACATATTGAAACCAGTTTATAATAGTTGTTTCTCATGGTAATGTACATGTACATGTAACTGCAGCAAGATGTGGGTGCCCCACAACGATATATGGCATTTCCCTAATATATACATGACGTGATACAGATACTACACTGAGTTGTTTGGAAACCCATATCTACCCTCACATACTATTCTATTACTTCTTACATCACAGACATAGATCATGCAGTCAAGATTTACATTTGGAGAAAGATTTGGGTTTCCATGGCAATGGTAGCGGTCACTAGCCTCAGTATTATCTTATATAGTAGAATCAGCTGCACCCTAAAAGAGCCATTCCATGGAAACCCAATTTATTTTCCAAATGCAAATCTTGATCTTATGATTCGTATTTGTAATATAAGAAGTAGATTTACAATGTACTAACACTCCAGGGTTGTTATTTTTACGAGCCGGACGCACAGCTAGTACTAAGGTTACTTTATGTTCCCACGTCTGTGTGTATGTGTGTGTGTGTGTGTGTGTATGTGTGTGTGTGTGTGTGTGTGTGTGTGTGTGTTTGTCTGCAATTATTATGTGCTCTAACTTATGTCATTCCTTTACTATGCTACTATAGCTACGAGCGCAGTGGAAGCTACTGGAAGTTTGCAATAGACCAAAGTGCATTAGTTTTGTGTTGCGAAAGACTGGTATGTAATGATGATAATTCTCTTTTGGCAAGTTTTGATCGCTAACTGGAAGTGCACTACGAAATTGCTGTGTCAGCACTTTCGCTGGAAGCTGTACATGATGAGACTCTAGCCAAGCTGATCCATTCTACAGTTGCATTTAGCTTAGACCGACCTGTTGCTGAGCACAACCTTCAGTGATTTCTGTAAAAAAAATACCCTGCCGGCAGGCCGCTGCTGGTTTTTAGATATGAAACATCACTCTTGTTAAACTAGTGAGCAAACAACCCTATTTTAACAGTGTAGCTAAGAAAATAACATGTACGTATCTACCAAAGGTATAAAAACTCAAAAGATAATTAGACATGTATCCTCCCCACACTATCCTCCCTGTAGCTTGCTTTGTGGTATCATAGTCTTCTGTACTGTGTTCTCTGTTCGCCAGCAAGAAGGCTATGACATGACAATAAAATGAAAATGATATAGTATAGTCTCGTGCCCAGACGCCTGTAGAGGCGGGCGTGGTCTGGGCATGAGACTAGATATAGTATGGCCTGACCAAACAAAGTTTGCTTGCTCCGGGCCTGGTATTATGTAACAGTTTACAGACTAGCTACAAATCAAGTATCTATATGCATTGTTATAGTTAGAATGAACATTAGGTTTATTTGATGAGTCTGCTAAGTACTGATTCTCCTTTCCAGGAGCTACTATGCAGTGCTGCTTGACTGGTGTGGGTATTACTTCATATACACCTGTGCCAATACCCACAGGGCACTAGAGATAGTGCCCTGGAGGAGTACATTGTGGACTTGCTAAAATCCAATGGACCTGCAAATACTGAACTCACACTTATTTGGTAGGCTGTGAGAAATATTTGAAAGGTACCGTAGTTTGAGAATATTTCGTGTTAAACAATTTTCATGCGTAAAAATTTCGTGTTACGAAAATTTCGCACAAATGGATGCTGTACGAAAAATTCCCAAATAATACGCACCATGCACATAGTGCGAAATCGAACGCTCGATCGTGAAAGTTAAAGCGCCATGGAGGAGTTTGAGAGAGCTTGTTGCATTCGAGGCTACCACGAATATAAGGAGGTATGGGAGGCAGCTGTTGGTGAAGAGCTGGTGTTATTCGTTGTAGAAAATATTTCGTGTGTTTTATTTTCGTACTCTAGTGCCTGTACGACAAAATTTTAACAGCGAAAATTTGTCAAACTACAGTAGTTCTTTTTGTACAATCTCTACCATGTGCCTATCTCTAGTAAGGAATGTGAATGTGTTATTATTTATAATTGTGGTCTAGCCACGTATATGTAGCTATACTGCATACACAACATTTTAGTTAGGTTAGGTGCAGTAGCTTTAATTAACACTGTGCCTGCCTATAAAAATATAAATAATAGGGGTAAACAAAAAAGGTAAAGATGTAGCGCTTAGAACTTAAATGAACTCAGAAGGTGGAAAGAAAGGAAAACTGATTTACTCTCAGCTCCCAATCTCGGAGTTGGTAAGACACCAATCAAAGTGTGGGACCAGGATGGGGAAGCTAACAAACTGGGGGTGAAAATAGCAAAACACTAATGCATTGTGGACATGCTAAATGTTAACTGGGGAGGGAGCAATGGCTAGTGTTCACTGTATATAATGACTTGATGTGAAGTTATAATTTCATTTCTCTCTCCTGCAGTTTGGCATTGGAGACTGGTCCCTACCCTGGGTGGGGGTTGTTGTCGTGTAAGTTAAAATTTATAGTTAGGACTGGAGAACTAGCTTGCTAGGCTCATTAGCTCTTGATGCTCTCTGTAACATGTTATGAAAATGACACATGTATGTGTAACACAACTGCTTTTATTCTCAATCTCAAAAACGCATGTGACCTTCTAATATTACAGAATAGCCATAAGGAAATATCTAAGTTCAAAGTTCATCTTTGCATAACGAGGCTGCCTACAATCATGTCCTCTACAGTAATAAGCATCCTATATTGTGGCCTGAATGAGGAGTGGCCATGCTATATTAATACCCAGTGCCTCACAGGGCTTGTAGACACAGGAGTAGTCAGCTGTAGACATCACAACTATGCTACAAAGAAGGACTACTGGTCTTCAGGAATTAGTTACTCTTGGTGGAGGGATGGGGACATGCAGTCCATATTGCATTGCAGCAAATCGGCAGGACAAGAAGCTTGATAATATTCAAGCTAGCCGATCATGAGAATATACAGTAGCACCTTAACCAGGAAGTGTGACGCTGGAGTAACTACAAAAAAACAGACCTTTAGGAGAATGACCGCTTTGTCCGCAACACATGTCCAAGCATGAGTCGTGGCACCTATTGGAGAGCGAAGGGATGGACTGTGCTGCCTGACCTCACGTCTGTATCACTCAATCAGCCTGTCTATCTCCAGCGCTTTTGCACTAAGTTAGGCTACACAAACACTACTAACCGAGCTGTAGTATTAAACTCCTTGGTGAAACTTGTCCAACACTCTGACTCTTCATCTGCCACAAATTTGAAGACAGCCCTATTACAGTCAGAGCTACCAATTTGAATCCCGGAGACCCTCAAAACATGACAGACATTCCTGGACCATGTACACATATATAAACACTAGGTGAAATCTGGAGCCCATAAAGCACTCTTATTGGCCTTGCTTGACTCGGCAATTACAAGTACATCTATTCAGGGTGTTATTTACATTACACCCTGAATAGATGTACTCTCGAAGCATTTAGTATAGCCCTCTAAAATGCATCTGTAGTTCCTAACCCTAGCTGGAGTTTGTCAATCCCTGCAGGTTCATTGTACCAGTGGAGGGGGTGGGACTGATTGTCTGGTACATTGTGGATGAGATAAGGGACAATCCAAAGACCTGGTGGCAGTTTTCTACTGAAAGCCTGGCTATGGTGCTCTTTCAGGTGGGTAAGACATGATCAGTGGGTGGGGGCAATGGTAGGAAGGCGTTTTTTAGGCGAGTATTATAGCTGCAGTCACTACTCATTGCTTACACACTACACATGCTGGTTGCATAGGTTAATTGGTATCATGTACCGATGTACTATGCAGCAGAGTACTGGCCATATTTATGTTCATATACGCACACACACATTATTACACATACACACACACACACCTCAACACACACAATAACATGTAGTGGGCTTTTGCTATTCTACTCATGATTGGGCTAAACTGGTGGCTGAAGCCATTGGAAATCACCACTCCGAAAAACCTCCACTCGAAGAAGATTCTAGGGGCGATATTCAAACTTCAAGACCCCCCTGTACCGATTATTGAATCTGCACAGCCTAACACACTCCCTCTAAGTTCCAGGGAACCAACAACATACTATAGGTCTGTGAAAGAGGGAGACAGTGTGTACTCTTCAAGTGGAGTAGTTATAGATGTTAGATTGTTTTTGTAGAAGTTATAATCACTATATACACACTATTATACTACATTGTAATACTATCTGGCCTTGGCTTGCACCATATAGCAACTATATATGCACCGTGGCAGGCACGTTGTCACGTGCGTGGCTGCCAAACTGTCAGAGTCACTTGGGAGTCTTTATTCGGTGGACTGGAAAAAAATGGACCACTGCACTGCTGGAATGGACTACTGGAATGGACTACTGGACTACTGGAATGGACTACTGGAACATGCCTGTCACAAGTTTGAAGTATCAATGACAATCGTACACATGCATGCACACTGCTAAAAAGGAAAGGTTATTTCAACAAAGGATCAGTTGCTGGAGTTGCATCATTATCATTTTATGCTGCACAGTATTTGTAAGGGAACAATGTTCTGCTGATTGTGATACCTTACATGGCTATCATAGTATGGATATAGCTCATGATCACATGCCAAAGCGCTATGATGACAATCTGCTCATCAGTTATAATCATGACTCTCTACTACACTGATGTAGCCAGCATAGTACACCGCTTTGACAGCAAACAATGCATTTCAGACATATGGCTCTGATAACGAGGTGCACATGTCAAAGTGCTGCAATATCACATGTCCATAGGCTAGTACAGAACATAATCACTAACACAATGCTAAACCTGTGGCCTCATCGTTTCCACACATGCAAGCGAGCAAAATGGCGCTCATTTTGCTTGCTCGTATGGGGAAGGCCTGGGAACGAGGCTGCTAAACCTGGGGAGCAGTATAAAGTATAAACATCGAAACAAAAAAAAACAAAGGTATAAAAGTTGGGTCTAGATATGACCCATGTGGGTAGGGCCAAGTGCTCACTACGCACAGGAAGCAGTTGAGCGAGGGTCTGGGTTCCCAAGACTACAGTTAGGCTGCAGCATTACCTATTTAAAGTATGGGCAGTAAGCCTGAACGCAAGGTACATTGCAGTGATACACATTGCTGTAGTTACTGTCCGGTCCAAGCCCCCTAACGAGCGTCTTGTGAGATAAGCAGTAATCCATTCCAGTATTCCATTCCAGTGTTCCAGTAGTCCATTCCAGTAGTCCAGTGGTCCATTCCAGTCCACCGAATAAAGACACCCGAGTCACTTTTGGGTATTTTAATTTAGGTGTAGAAAGCTTGTTATGCTGCAAGAGACTGTGATTCTGTGAAGCATGACACAAAACTGCTGGCATGAATCTATGATAGCATGCAGTGCCATGTGGGCACTGAACCAGGTGAACATAACTTAATGCTATAAGTCACTGTCCAGCTATGTATTGTAATATCACGCTTTGTATAGCTGTCTACTGAAGACGAAGACTTTCCGATAGTATTTATCCCAGTCCTGCACTGGCATGGGCGGATTGAGGGAGGGGAATTCAAACATCCTGCCCTCTGACACCTAACATGACACAGACACAGCTGGACATGTACAACAACTTATAATTACAGTATTTAAATTTATGATCATCTTCAGTGCGTGCATAACACTGTCTACTACCATTCTGTAATTTCATGCCAGTATTTTTGGTCAGTCATAATTTCATCGCTTCGTATCATCGATCTGTCGAGTTCTACCCCAAACCTAAAACAATGTCGTGGTAATGCGCGTACTATAATTATCAATGATTAAATTAAAAATACCCGCGTCAGCGGATAAGTTCAGCCTTGTTTGTCTAACGTCTAGCTGCTTGCTGACAACCCACAACTACGCACACCTGTGCCTCCAGCACTTCCAATTTAGTATCGAAGTCGACGTCGAAGATGAGCGAGGAGGAAGTTGCGCTGCTTGTTTCAGACCAGTTACGGCCGATATTGCAGGAGAATGGCAATGGCGATGGCCCCTGTGGGTGCATTTGTACAAGATTACCTGCCATCTGCAAGAGAAAACGGCCAACAGAACAGGTATTACGTTTTGTTTTGTCAAGACTCCACCGCAGAGTACTAGTAATTAGCTATAATATTACTGAGCTTTTTTTTTTACCACATGCAGGATTTAATTAAATGGTGATTGTTAAATCTTTCTGTGTGAAGTAGCCACCACGTTGGTGTAATATGTGAAAGAGGAGCTATTCATGCTTTGTGTACAAATACTGTTGCAAGGATTGGCTTCAGTCTTGCATAATATTATAATGTGTAGTGAGTAGAGAGGTACAGCATGCGAGTACATTGATTGTACATAATTGGGGCAGCTGTAATGCAAACACATTCTATGGATAGTCTACATCATGGATGCCATGTTGGGTGTAATGGTGAGGAACAAGATCAGTGCTGTCTAGGTACGTATATACCAGCCTTGCATGCAGATGTATTTAAAGACCTTCCTAGCATACGAATGAAAACGGCATCTAATCATCCAAAGTGGCACCCCCCCCCCCCCTCCCCAAGAAGTATTACATTTTCTAACATTCCTGCCCATTGACCTATAGCTATATACTCCCATCTCACGGACAAATAGGTTGCCTGTGAAGGGGGAAGAGTTCACTGCATGAATGTAGCTACCTATTTTTTTTTTATGAGCTGTAGAAATACAGTAAAAGTGGGTGTACACCTTAAAAATGCATGCGGTGTCTCAAACAATGCAAAGTGCTGTGCCCTACCCACTGCACACACTAGGCAGATCATTGAGACCCCCATGTAACGCAATTGTCAGACTATAAACCGGAAGGTTGTCTGAAGCTCCATGGATGTCATGTCTAGTCTTGGCCTTGCAGTTAATTTAAAGTTGGACCAAATAGCCATAATAAATTGCAATTCTACTATCCCTCAGGGCACATTCTCCTCTGCTCTGGGAGTGATGCTGTCCATGCTGGGGAGTGTTGTGGGCACAGGAAACATCTGGAGGTTCCCCAGGATCTTGGCAAACCATGCAGACCAGGGAGGTGGGTAGCCTAGCTGGCTAGTTTGATGTACACTTTTCATTGAAGGTGCAGCGAGTAACCATTACAAGTTTTATCAACAGACTAGTGAAGGGAGTAGATAGCCCTAAACTCATTCTGTCCTTCCTCTCTCCCTCCCTCCTCCCTCTCTCCCTCCCTCCATGCACAGGTGCCCTCTCCTTCATACTTGCGTGGATATGCTTTCTCTGGCTGTTCTCCATCCCACTCATCATTCTACAATATGGTGTGGGTCGCTACACCAAGAAAAGTGTAATTGAGTCCTTTGGAACTCTTATTGGTCCATCCTACCGCTTTTTGGGGGGATTCCCTGTTGTGGTGGAAATCTGTATTGCGTAAGTGCTTGTTCGGCAAGAATGAGCGAGCCCCGCACTATATAGTGTGTTCAATGTCGAGTTTTAGCTGTATGTATGTATGTACATACGTCCGTATGGTCCATTGCATACTGCATACATATTGATAATATATCCAATCCAATACAACATTTGCAAATTTCATACCACATGCATATCCATATATGAACACTGTGACAGGAGAGGGAGATGGCAGTAGAGGTAGGAGAAGCTATACTCTAGCTAGATTACTTCATCAAAGAACACTGTCGTGCACTCTCATTGTCAAGTTCCACTCTTAAACATACGCTGTAAAAACACAGCCACAGTCATACATGGTATGAAAAAGCTGAAGTGCGGAGCCTGGGAACGGCTATGCATTACACTATGGCTCATGTGATTGTTACACACAGTAAGCAGTTAATACTGGGTTGCTTGGGCCCCCCAAACACCCCAGGTTCTCCCTCAAATGTTTGGCCAACTGCAAATGTGTTGGCCATCTTGAATATGTGTAGCAAACTACAAGATTGTTTATTGAACTATTTCTGCAGTATATAGACCTTCAAAGATTATCTCTGGTATTATATAGTGGTACAATATTGCATCATGCATGCACTTGTAGTTTATATCACTAGTATAATATTAATATGTATAATATAATTTTTATATTACTACTAAACAGTTATTATAACTATTTTTTTATAGTATTAGCAAGTTGTAAGGAAACAATGCTCTACTGACTGTAATACCATACATGGCACTCATAGTATCAATAGCTCATGGTCATATGTCCAAGGACTGTTGCCACACCTTACGTGACTTGTGACTGCCTTAATGTATTTGACATACCAAATGTTAATGTTAAATAATCATTCTTTTCATGCATGCAGCACTTTGAATTCCTGGCTACTACAAAAATCAGCGACTGCCCAGTCTCTACTCTTGTGTACCAAATCCTGACTCTGCACCTGCTTCTCCCCCAAACTCAAAATCGTAAACCTGGTTATTCTCATATGCAGTCAAAGAATATGGAACTATGATATTAATATAGCCAAATATATGACAAAACTGTGGCATGAATGCTGTACATGTAGGAGACTACAAACTAATTGGCACAAGCGTCCATCTGACACTGTCATTAACTTAAGTGAAGAACGAACGTTGATTTGCTAATGAGTCTGCTATTTCATGTACTAACTGAATATTCTCCTTTGCAGGAGCTACTATGCAGTGCTGCTTGGCTGGTGTGGGTACTACTTCATATACACCTGTGCCAATACCCTCCCTGCTGACTTTGAAATGTCCAATGACTCATGGAATAACCTACAGGTATGTGTGTATCATTACTGGAAAGAACACACATGCATGAAAAAAGCTGTGATAAGATCTGTGAAATGTTAAAATTAATGGGAACCCTAGCTATACTTTTAACATCAAGATGTGCACTTTTATAGCTATTACTTTCCCCCTCTGCACATACACTCATCCCCATGGCTCCGCTGCCCAGCAGTTTTTACGTGTTGAAAAAACACAGGCACAAATGCTGAGTCTGGGGATGAGGCAATACACTACCTATGAGCATTCGTTGCATGCTCTAACTTGTCATGAAGCCTTCAAGGTGGACGTGAGGTATTTAAAGAATCACACAATGATTGTAACCACCTTTTATTAGACTGTTTACAAAACGTATAATTGAATTTTGGGTACCTGAAAACTATCTATGGAGCCTCACATCTCAGTGACTCTATGCCTATACCCACGTACAGGATAGCAACTGGCCAATTCTCTGCCTTGCTCTTGGGGTGATAACTGCTGGCCTGGCAGTCAGTCGTGGTGTCTCCACTATTGAGCCTGTTAACAACGTCATTGTTCCCGTTCTACTACTCATTCTCATATTCACTTTCTATTGGGCTCTCTACCTGCCCTTCGCCAGTGCAGGCATCATTCACATGTTTCATCCCTCTTGGTGTGAGTGTCATGTGATTGTCATGTGATTATCTGGTGAAACCAGGAATGCAAATTGATGGAACTTTCTTGTGTTTGTATATACTTTCTTACTATCATTTACTCTATTAATTCGACCCCCTATCAATTATTAAACTACCACATCTCAGCCATGGGATAATCCTGTGCTTTCCTACTAATATGTATATAATCCAGTAACTCAAGCTATTTTCTCCATAATCAGATGACCCTACTAAGCGAGATATTTGTATACGAATGTGTATAGTATGTAAACATATGATGGTCATGTGATTACCTTTATTACTCGTTCAGCAAGCTTGAAGAACTCTAGACTATGGCTGGATGCTCTGGCTCAGAATGCGTGGGACACAGGTGAGTATAGTCTCCTGCAGTTAGTTAATTATTGTACACTGGCCACTCTCCTTACTAGAGGAACTAGGAGGACAGAGCGGTGCTGGTTATCATTATAACCATGTGCACGTATTCAGGACAATAAGCCACACCCCAGCCACACCCTCTCCCTCTCTCATCCAGGGGCTGCTGGTGCCATCCTACTGACCTATGCCACCTACATGAAGAGGAGCCATGGAGCTGTCAAGCTGGGTACCATCACACCGATCATTAACAATGTAGTCAGGTGAGCTACTGTTTGTTATATGTGGTATACAAAATTGAGTGCCTGTGTCTGTAGACTTAATATAATTTCTACTAGCTGTGAGAGGTGGTTATAATTATGCGTGTATATTTAAGGTAGCTCTCCACCGCCAATGAGGATTTACCTACACCCGACATTCTTAAAGTATGTACACCTGGAGCCGTGGCTGATGGGGTTAGTGCAATCTTCATTCAAGGCTTAAACGAGCAAAAAACAACAACTGCTGTCTCCCCTCACATGCCAAGTGAAGGAGAGGGTACATGTAATCAGCCTGCTCACCATAAGAAGGTCTTCTTTCATTACGTTCCAGCAATCTGCGGTATACTTTGGTATTTTTCTTCTCAGCTGATCCCTTTCGCTGACATACCAAGAGATACCAAACCAGTCACTATGAGCTAGCTAGAGCCATCATTTTAATGTCATGGTAGTATTGCACAAGAGCACATAAATAGAATATCCCTAGCTATAATTTTATGTGCTCTTGTATTGCATTATTGGCAGCTACACAACAATATTAAATCAAACTTTTAATGATCATCACTGCTTCTAACATTTGTTATTGTATTCATTTTGAAACCAAAAAGAGTTTGGTAGTAATACTCATTGTGGAAATGCAGCAGAGTATGTAAGGAGACTGAATAACTAAACTGTAGCCTGAGCAAGCCCCACATAGGTGCATAGCATATTCTGGCAATGTATAAGTGGACAGACACCGTCATCACATTGGGCCCCCGTGGACCTTAGTTTAAAGTGTGTTTTATTACTGCTAACCTCATGAAGGCTCACTTGATATAACATAGCATTCCCTATGACTAATACAGACACTAGCTGAGAGTTGAGCCTATGCTTTAAGGAAGTTAAGAATAAATAATATGTATCTACCGATGATATAACTCATTATATCTTGTATCCTTATCCCTTTTCTAAAACACCTCCCATACACCATCCTCCCTGTAGCTTGCTCTGTGGTATCATAGTCTTCTGTACAGTGTTCTCTGTTCGCCAGCAAGAAGGCTATGACAAGGAGTACATTGTGGACTTGCTAAAATCCAATGGACCTGGAAACACTGGACTCACATTTATTTGGTAGGCTGTGTGAAATATTTGCAAGATACTGTAGTGAGTCTAATTATTCAACCCTCCATTTAGTACATGTAATTAAACACCAAGAAAATTTGCATTCCACAAGTTTTAATGGCCAATCTCAAATTATTAGAACATTTCTACAGCCTCAGTGCGACTACATACTAAGTACTGCCACTTGTGTCATACTTGATCTGTACCATATTCTGACAGCTTTTCCACTGTTTCTACTACACTATGAGTCCTCTTAGTGACTTAGTCAACACAACAACAAATAATGGCATGCAGACAGCATATACACAGGCGATAATCATAGCTTGTTCTCAAAGTTCTCAAAAGGGCTACTGTCGAAGCTGACAAATGTACACAACACATGTAACAGACTAGACTATGTGTGCACGCTTTTCATGCATGTTCCTCATGAGCTCCTAGGGCAACATGCAAAGCGCTATTACAAGGCTGACACAACATTGAGCACACACAGTCAATGGCTGCAGAGTCTATGATTGCTCGTTGTCTACATGATGTTGTGATCCAATTGTTTAAACAGCCCCATTTCCAGGGGGAAAAACCAAGTCCCATACTTACCCCATCAGTGAAGAAGTGAGCAAAAAGATGTGGATAATAGTTAACCAGAGAAGCTATAATGTTACAGCATAAGCTCTAACAAAGCCAGTGTACCAAAGCCCGAGAATTGATCGGTAAAATAGAGATAGCAAGATGGAAAGAGTATCTACCCCCAAGGTAGCATAGAGTGTACAAAATGTAATACAATAGGTACAGCATATCTGTTTGTATTTTGGACTGCAATAATAAAAAATTAATCAAGATCTAAAATCTCCATATCAAAACATTGGAGTCCAATGGGAGGAGTTTGCTCTCTCTATAGGCAGCTACAGGTTGGGAGATTAGGGGCCAAAACCTGTGGTTGTTCGATGATTAGATTGTGGAACTTTCATGTACAAAAGAATGGATCATTCAACACAGAAGATAGACACTTTAACTTTGGCATAAATAATGAACAAATATCCTGCCACACTTTTGTTCTTTTCCTCCTCAATTCACAGGTTACCGATCCTTTATAGCACCATCAATGGTGGTCGCTTCCTGGCAGCCATGTTCTTCCTTTGCTTGACCCTGGCTGGGCTTAGTTCTCTCATCTCAATAATTGAGCTTCCAGTGCACTGTCTGGCAGACTTTGGCAGTGAGTGACAAGTTCGGTTGGAGCACTGCCATGCCTGTATTGTTATGACATCATGTATGAATAGTGGGTGATGGGATATAGAGGCTGCATAATTGTAGAGTGTACCTGACAGGTGTGCAGGGAAGGAAGTTGAAACTTGTGACTCTTTTCTCTGCAGTTCGTCGCCTTCCAGCAACCATTATAGTCTGTCTGACTATTTTCTCAATCGGCCTTGGCTCAGCTATCGATGTCAATGTACTCGTTAACCAGGATACAGTGTGGGGATTTGCAACCATTATCGCAGGATGTTTTCTTGTGTTTTTGGCTTTGCGATATGGAGTGTTAAAATTCAGACAAGAACTTTACAATCAAGTGAGAGTTATTAGTGGCTGTAGTATGTGATCATTATGTGATCTTGTTTAACCAATGGAGCATATTCAGGAAACATTAGCAGCACATATTAAGGTTAGGTAGGTTTAATACTGTGCACACTTAAAAATAATAATAGTAGGTCAAAAAAGTGATAAATAATGTATTGAGCTTAGGACAGGGAAACCAACTTACTCCCAGCCCCCAACCTTGGAGTTAGTAAGCCACAAACTGAACCATGGGACCAGGATAATTGAATGAAACGATAAAAAAATTAGGCCTATATACCGACATATTAATGCATGCTAATCTGAGGAGGGGGCAATATCTAATGTCCACTGTACCAAATGACTTGATGCAGACCCTGAGCTGTAATTTCATTTCTCTCTCCTGCAGTTTGGCATTGGAGACTGGTCCCTGCCCTGGGTGTGGGTCATTGTTGTGGCGTGAGTTAAAATTTAGGATGTGCCAGGAAAACCAGCTTGCTAGGCTCATAATCGTTTGATGGTCACTGTACTGAGCATGTTATGAACATGACACATGCATCAATAATGAGGCTGCCTACAATCTTGTCCACTACAGAAGCATCCTATATTGTGGTTCTGAATGAGGCGTGGCCATGCATGCTATATAAGTACCCACTGCCTCCAGGGCTTATACAGACACATGGGTAGCCAGCTGTAGCCATTACAATTATATGCTACAAAAATAGAATACTGGCCTTCAGGAATCAGTTACTCTTGGGGGAGGGGCATGCAGACCGTATTGCAAATGGGCCGAATGTGAAGCTTAATATTATGCAAGCCAGCCAGTCGTGGAGAATATAATAACTAAGTCAGAAATGTGATGCTGAAGTAACTATGAAGGGATGGGCTGCTAATTGAGTACACTGTAGCTACAACTTGGAGGTGAGCCTCTTTATGAGTAAAAACTGTACGTGATACGCCAGTACACCCTGGTTCTTTGTTGTCATCTCAAGGTTTGCTAACCTGTTACACATGTGGGTACAATTTACAACTGTACATCTAGACCTGTATAATATTATGTAAGGTTCATTTGCTGCTCTAAGCTAAAGTGCTATCCAAGAGATGGACTTATCCAGATCTCCGACTCTTCGTATGCCATGAGTTTGAAGACAGCATGTTCTATGCTTCCATTTTGAATTACAGGGAGCCTTCTAGGGCCCAAAATATGTCAGACATTCCATACACAGACGAGGTGAAATGTAGAACTCATATTAATTGGCCTCACCTTGCTCAGCAATTATAAGTTCCTACAATGTCATGTGCGTTACATCCTGAATTGGCGTACTCTTTAATCATATATATTTAGCCCTCCAAAATGCAGCTGTAGTTCATTTCGTATCTATCCCTAGCTGAAGATTGTTACTGATCCCTGCAGGTTCATTGTACCAGTGGAGGGGGTGGGAGTGATTGTCTGGTACATTGTGGATGAGATAAGGGACAATCCAAAGACCTGGTGGAAGTATTCTACTGAAAGCCTGGCTATGGTGCTCTCTCAGGTGGGTAAGACATGATCAGTGGGTGGGGGCAATGGTGTGGTAAGTGATATATGGTCAGTGGGAGTGTGGATCAATAGGAGGAGGAGGTTGTTATTACTGAGACGAGTGTAGCTGCAGTCACTACTCATTGCTCAACATGGCTTACACACTAATGCTAGTGACATAGCTTAGTTGGTATCAAGTACTGATGTACTATATATGGACCAGAGTACTTCACTGCAGGCATATACACACATTATTTTTTACACACACACAAATGTACAACATAATTACACACACACGTGTAGTGGGCCTTTGCTATTCTACTCACAATTGGGCTAAACTGGTGGCTGAAGCCATTGAAAATCACCGCTCCTAAAAACCCCCACTGGAAGAAGATTCTAGGGGCAATTTTCAAACTTCAAGACCCCCCTGTACCGATTATTGAATCTACACAGCCTAACACACTTCCTCTAACTTCCAAGGAACCAAGAATGTACTATAATTCTGTAAGAGAGGGAGACACTGTTTACTCTTCAAGTGGAGTTGTTGCTGATGTTGATTTATAAGACATCATGTTATGTGTTGTGAATATTATTTAAAGCAACCACAATCAGTGATGCTTACTACTGCATACAGTGTGCATTTAACAAATTTGAATGTAGAAGTTATAATCACTTTACCATAAACTGTATCATTATTATGTATTAAAAATATGAGATAGGTTTTCTCTATAATAGAGAAGCCATATTATATTTGCAGCATTTTATGGCAATCAGAAGTTGCAATGTAATAAGGAGTTAAGATTTCGAATTTGGGGCAAGTATAGGTTTCTGCAAGTTTGACCTCAATAAAACCCCATTTCCCAGTTGCCTTTATAATGCCAGCTCACACACAAGTGTGAATTTCACCTAAAATGTTGCTGTAGGTATGCGTTGAAATTACCATCATGAAATCTTACCCTAAGGGCTAACATTACTAAATGGTAAGGACAGTGTTTTGGAATCTCCTCTATGATCATAACTTTACATATAAAACTGACACCCTGTTGATTCTTAGCCTTGCCCTAAGAGCCTGGAGCACGTACCCTGATTGAATATAGTGGCTACCATCACATACTTATGATCCCACTTCCCTCTGCTGCTCTCTTTTGATCTTCAGATGTGCGTATTATGTCCTGGATTGCAGCCTAGAGTAGTCTACTAAAGTTTAGAACTGAGATTCAGTCAGTTTGATAATTATTTGTTAACATAGCAGGAGTGATGGGCTGTCGTGGCATGAGACCAAGAAAATTGAAGCTCAGGTACATAGATTTTTGCTTAATCAAGAGGTACATGTATGCTACAGAATAATATGACAGTAGTTAGCAGTATGTGCTATACTTTCCTCCATGTTGCAAGTCGTTCTAGGCCTCATTAAAATGTCCTAAGCCCTGAGCTTCCAGTTTGTCAAACACCAGCCTGCCTCACAGAATGCATGGCCACCTCCTTGACACCAGCTTGCTATCTGGTCCTGAGTAGCCGTCTGTTTGTGACCTGAAATTAATGAAGAACATAAATTATTGCAACACATCACATTCATTTGGAATGGAATGAGAGTAGCAGTCAATAGAATAGCTAGACTATGAGTCATTTCATACACAGTGCCATAGCACTTATGCCATTGATCACACACAGACACGGGTGGGAGGTGGTGGTGGTGGTGTGTGTGTGTGTGGGTGGGGGGGAGGGGGGGTGTTGAAAAACGGTATGGAGGGTCTAGGCATAAACTACCTTCTAGCAATCATATGTACCTGATCTCGTCAAGTATGCCATGGATACACAAGTATTAGATGTACACATTGCACAGATGAGGCCTTGCGCAGAGGTATGACGTAAGTTAGTTAGCACAAAACCACACCCACTAGAACATTTGGGAGCCACATCGCCCACGCAATTGCTGGAGAAGCGAAGACAACACAAATGGGCCTTCAGGAGACGGATGTCTCCGTATACAACACAGTTCCAAGGACCACTTATGGCTGCTACAGGAGAGCAGAGTTGCTTGAAACTGACGTTCGTATTGCTTGCAATCGATCCCTGTACAGTCCTCTCCAGCGGTCAGATCTCTGCTGAAACAGAGGCTACACAGACTCGAATCGCGTTGGAGCTGTGGTAAGCCTACCTGGGTAAAAAGAAGTGATCAATTTATCTCTGATCTCTAGTCCTTCGTGCGTCAGAAGTACAAAGGCAGTATCCATGTAACTGGTAGGATGCCATCTTGAACACGTGCTTGCCCCCCCCGAGTGGTCCCAGGGCTGGATGCCGGATCAGACGCTGTGGCTACAAGATATGATTTCGTGTAGCTATTCGAGGGTAGTGACTATTCGAAGGCAGTGTTTATTACACTTGACAGCTTGCTAGCTACAAAATGATGAACAAAAGCACTTTCAATCCCTTTCTTGGCGTGCTTCATTCGTCCTTTGTGCCTCATATCGATCACAAAGCCGTCATAAGGTACAAGGCTAGTAGAAAGTATAGATTTGCAGGCGGGCTCTGTAGAAGACTAGGTGAACTTGGATAATTATTAATATACTCTGCTGACTTGAGTCTTGCTCGCATTGTACTTGAAGTATTAGTACCAGCACCAGCCAGGCGGGGGACCGTCCACAGCAAGGGGGGGCCATGTAAGGCTATGATACTCAGTCCAGAGGGACTGATATAGACGGTGCGAGGAGACGGCTTCTGAGGGGAGACTCGGTTCACATGGCCCTATGAATGAAAAGCAGATGCTTACTAAACAGCTTTTGTGTGGTGTAACTAAACAGAGACTACAGTTGTCGAGTATTAGTACCAGCACCAGCCAGGCGGGGGACCGTCCACAGCAAGGGGGGACCATGTACAGTAGGGGTCAATAAAAAGTTTACGTTCCGTTTTCAAACTACGATCATTCTACGGTAGAACGGTAGTGCAAAAGACGGTGTGAATACGGTTACAGTACGCTAGCTAATCGTAATTCTACTCCTATGGATTCAGTACAAACTCACCAGATGGCTGTGGAAAGACTCCTGGTGTGTTTTTACAGTCACCCAATGCTAGGTAAGCTGTAAATCGGCGCGGTAGTAGATGGCTAGATGGCTAGACCTTGAATTTTGGTGCCGTAGTCTGCGTAGAGCTAGCTAACGGGCACGTATACATGTAGCTGAGGTTAGGCTGTCTACGTAGCTAGCTGTCTAGTGAGGTTTTATGCCTATTTGTGAGTCTAAAGAGCCATAAACTGTTGCAATACAGAAATTTTTCGTTTTTTACGTGTTTCTTCCTTATTATTGCATAATATTTAAATTTGTGGATATGGTATTGCTATAACTATGCTGGAGACATACTTTTTCTCAGTAATATTACTGTTGCAAATGGATAGACTTCACAATAGAATTATAGCAGCATGTTACGCTGTGGATGGGCCTAAATTAATTAATTAATGATTGCAATGGAATCTTTACAAACTTGAGGAAGGTTAGAGTTCTCAACTTGCCCAAGTTTGGCGACCCTAAAATATTCTTTGAACTCGTTTTAAATGTGAATTCATAGTTTTGGTGGTAATTGCAAATAATATTGTAGAAAACTCCAATCAACTGTTTTGAGGACATTTATTTTGTTGAAGATAGAAGAATTTTAAATCTACTCTGTTTGGAGCACTGCAGAGGGGTGTGACGGTTGCACCAAGATCAGAAGTGATGTAACTTGCAGCCCAGCTACAAGATAGGCAGTGCATCAGTAACTTTGCAAGCACCTCTATGGTTGTTGCTCATGTGACTTGAGTAAGGACAGACAATGTCATTGGTACACCATCTTATCTCTCATTATCGGCACTTCCATGGAATGGCATCGGCTTTTTCTTCTTTTTTTTGATGTAGGCTCCATGTGCTGAACACCATTAGGGTTCAGCAGCACGAACACCGTTTCATACAGAAATATAAGAAGAAGACACCCCGATTCTCTGACATCAACTAGCCTCCACCTTTTGTAATGGAAATGTCAGGGTATATTGTCTGATGTAATCTCTAACTAAGTTTGCTATAATATATAGCATTCAGGCTCAGCAATAACTTTTCCCACCTACCACCTGTTCA